>CM065435.1:4029375-5325000 GCA_033030585.1 Hippophae rhamnoides
AAAAAAAAAATAATTAATTTAAGTGAATTAAATTATTTCTCAAAAAATTTCAAAAAAGCAATCAAGAACTTTGGAAAAAATATTAAAGTAGGTGACAAGCTTATTTATCTCATATTTTTAAGTTTACTAATGGACTAGAATGAGAAAGGATGTATCAATCCCTACTATTTCATTAAGATGGGGATTTTCAACACAAACATATAAGTTCTTAAATCCATGGCACTTATAGAAAAGGAATTCAACACATAATAACTTTATGTATTAAGAGGTCAAATGCTTATCCAAATTTATTATGAACTCAAGAAAATTGACAACTCTATTGAGATCAAAGTAAATTATTCAATTAGTAAAATCATTATCATTTCTCATAGTATCATGACTTTTTTAGAAAAGAATAATGAAAAAATGACCAAATATGAAGCCAATTTTAACAACAATAACGTGAAAATTAATCAAAAAATAAGAAATGTATTCTACTTCTAAGCGGGAAAAGTCACCAAAGATCACAGATATATTTACTGCATCAAAGACCGAGAAGATAAAGATGAATCATCATTAATATCATTAAAAGCACTGTCGGTAGAAAACGATAAAAAAGAACAAAAAGTGAAAGTGTCGGCACAAGACGACAAAAAAAATAAAAATGTAGACCCACATTTTAGTAAACAGTATATGCCAAGGGAAAAAGTAATGGTTGCTATTTAAAGCAAAAAATCAAATGAATAATAAAAGCAAGGATAAAAAGCAATCATCTATGTACGGATGTAGAAAACTCATCATTACCAAAATAGTATTGAGGTTTGAAGAAAATTGAGACATAAAAGGTGTAATAAGAGGAGACGAACATAAAGAAAGATCGTCGTAGACCTATTAAATTCAAGTATAATAATCGTAACTTTAAGTTAATTAAAGATCTTGAAGGTTTAAATATTTGCTCACACCAAATAATAATACTGATAAATAAAAAAATAAAGATAAAAAATATCACAATATTATAAGGATATTGCGTGGAATACTACGGTATCTTCTAATCAATCATACTTTAAAAATTCATAAAAAAATAAAAAAAATCTAAAAATTATATTCTCACCCATTATAAATAAAAAGTTCATATTTTAATATTTTTACTCACAAAAATATTACTTATTAAATAAAATAATTAAATATTGAGTAAAAATGCACTAAAAACTCTATTTTTATAGAGTCATCAACCTTTCTATGCATGGTCTTTACAAAAAGATTAAAGTTACAAGGAGATAGAAGTTACCTAAGGATGGTATTTCAAAGTAAAAGAGGAGAAATGAATTTTAAGATCGACTTGAAAAGAAATCAGAAAAATGTTAGACGCAAGACTTGATACCTAAAAACCCAAGCAAAATTAATCATGCATCGAGTGGAAAAGATAGCATTTTTTGTTTCAATTTCTATTTGATGTTCGTGAAATAATAACCAATAATGACTTTTTTATATTGAGATTTAAATTTTTTTTCTCTAACTAGCTAATAAGCATTTATTAGGATGTGCCAAACGTTTCGAATTCGCTGGCCAGTTGTTACTCTTTCATCCTAATTGAAGAAACGAGCTAAGAGAGTAAAGAGACTTGATGTTTGAACATACGACTTGACTTGAAGCACGACTTATAAATAACTTGAGCCATTAGACGTGTTGTTCTAGAAAATCGAATTTATACATGCAAGTACAATGATAAACATAAGGTATACTCACTTATACAAAATAAATTTCAATATTTGAAGGGTGACCACCAAATTGAGCAATTAAAGTGATCGATTCTAAGTTAGATTATATTTTTTCTTATATATCTTAACACGTTGCGACATGTACTACTTATATGATTGATACATGTAAATGTAATGTCATATGAATATATATCTTAACACGTTGAGATCTACACAATTTATTAATTTCTCTAACTTTTTTCTAATTTTCTTTCTAAAATTCGAATCATAAAAAAAATCATTTAATTTTCCTATAATATTGAAAAAAATATGTGAATTTAGATTAAAGATACAAATATAAATACATATGATAAAAAATACAAACATAAATATCCACTGTATGAATAAATATGATATAAAATGTGTTTAACTTGTATAAATAAATATAATAAAATGTGTTTAACTTGTATGAAATATCATTACCACTTAAAAATATATTATAATATTATTTAATAATAGTAACTTGTTTTTTTTATCAAGTATTTATATTTATAAAAAAACAATTAATTGTAGTAGCTTTACTTAATAAATATCTCAAAAAAGTTCGAATTACTGTTAACGAATCTGTAACCCATTTCGCTCTTAGATTCTTCCATCTTGCTTTTTAACTTGAGAAATTATCATAGTAAATGATAACATGGTGTTTTAATTTTTTATTTTTATAAATGACATTAAAATTCATTTTTTTTATTAAATAAATAAACTACTATATAAATATTATTTAAAATTAAATTATTATATCACTTCAAACATAAATAATATATATAATTGATACCTTAAATTAATAAAATTGAAAGTTAATACAATCATTTTTAGAAAAAATATAAATAACTAATATTCGACGTAACGTCATTAACAAAAAAAAATACTGTAAAATTAATAAATAATAAACTTTTTAACATGTCTTAAGATTTAAGAAAACCTGTAACTCCAAAATATCCCAAAAGAGTTCAGATTACTGTAATTCCATTTGTAATAGGATTCTTAGTATTAAGAATGGTAAATTTTAAATAGTATCGAATATATTAAATTTTTTTTTTATAAATTTATATTAAATTAAAATATTCCAATATTAAACATATGTTTATATAATATAAATAATTCTTGAAATAGAAGCGTATAAGTAAATGGCTAAAACAGAGCTTAATTTTCCGAACACCGAAGAAACTACTGTTTTGCTTCCATTTTTGCGTGCATCACTTACACACAGTTAAAACCTTCCATGGATTCTCTGTTTAACAAACCCTAGATCGTAAACTAAATCAAAGATTCCCAAAAAGTTCATTTATCACCATCACTCATTCATTTAATCTAATGAAAATGCAAGTTTTTTTTTTTGAATGAAATAAGGTGCAAAATGAGGGCAGCTGTTATTTGTCATAGTTTACATGCGCAACCTTTATTTTTTTGGGGTGGTGGTAAAAAAATAATAAGTTCAAAATGAATTGCAAGCTATAAAAATCTGAAAAATCATAAATTACTCCATCAGACAAAGCCCTCCTTAGCCCTTCCCTCTAAACATCACTCAATACCCAAAATAAAAATAAATTAATAGAAAAACGATAACAAATGAAGAAGAAAATTCAATTTTAAAATTACAGTAAGCTCAAGCAGAGCTCAGTTCATCCTTCTCTTTTAATCTTCTCACTGAAACCTCCATCTCTGCTTCATTCATCTCATAGATCAAAAGCAGAGCAATTTTCTATGGAAAATATAGAATTTTTCATCTATGCTCATTCATCTTGGGAAAATTATTCAGTCCATCGCATTTGGTCCACTGCAAGCATTCAAAGCAGGATTCCAAATCCACTGAATCAGAAATTTCCTTCCTTTTCTCCCATTAACATTGAAGGTCCTACCTCCCCTGTCTCTCATAACCTGCCCAATATAACCACCACCGCCACCAGTCCCATACAAACCCTCACACAAGTCCCCAATTTCCGTCGGTGCAGTTGGGTCCTCACCAGCATACCAAGCGTTAACCAATGGATTCGTCGAAAGCTCCGCCAATTCATGCCCAATCACACTGATCATCCCATCAACACCCACATCTCTATTCGGCGGGGAAAGCGCTCCGGGTCCTCCACCGGTCATATACCCAGGTATAGCAAATGGGTAGGCACAAACCTCCGGACACTGCTTGGCCGAATTTCCAATCCAAGCGTAAGGTAAAGTATAACCCACCATCGAAGGAAAGGTAAAATAATGAAACCCACAAACTGCTCGACAAAATTCCTGAACGGTAACGTCCTCTGAAGTGAGTATAAGGTAGATCCCATTCTTGTGATCAACGGGGAAAGGAGCTGTTTTAACAGCGTTGCCTATCACCTGCTGAACTGTAAGACGAGTCAAATGGGATCCATGGGAATATCGTAGATCGGAATATTCTCCAGCGACAATGACTGAACGCGAGACATTGGCACCGGTTTGGTCGGTGTAGAGAGACACAGTACGCCACCATTCAGCAACCGACGGTGATGGAGCAGCACGAACGTCAGTTGTGGAGATGGAATGAATAAAATCTTTGATTAGAAGTTTTTGAGGTTGAGCCCATTTGCCATACCAAATGAGGTATATGTTAATTGGTGAAGAAGAGAGAACTGGACCCATGTGGTAACGAAGGTCCACAAGATTTGAAGAACCCTCAAATCTCTTAGAGGTTGAAAGGGTTCTTAGGGGAAGTTTTGGGTTGAAGTACTCTGATTTAGTGTTGAGTGTTTGTACTGTAGAGGAAGAAGCATAGTATAGAGATGGAAGAGAAAAAAGAGATAAAAGGAAAGAGAAGAAGTGGGTTGGTGCCATTTTTAGTGAAAGCTGAGATGTGGATAGAAGAGGTGAGTGTATATATAAAGGCAGTTGGGAAGGGGGAGAGAGAATCAGAGGGAAATGGGCTGGAGACAGCTGACGGCAATATGTGGGCACTCTTTCTAGGCAGAATATAGCATATCTTTCGTCCATTTTTTATAAAAATTATTAAAAATTTAACTTAAAACTCATGTTTTATAAATATATAAATATTAAAATATCATTAATATATATATATATATTTAATAAAATAAAAATAAAATTAACATTTCCCTTAGTAAACTATTAAATATAATATTTATATATAATATATTAAATTTACGTGTATATTATACTTAGACATTATATTATCTCTACAAATTAATCAATTAAAATTCATTTTGTAATTTATAAATCAAATTCTAGTTTACATGTAATATGTTATATATATCTATATTTTTTAGATGTAATATTTTACATTTATATTTAAGAGGATAAATAATGTTCCCACGAAGATGTAACATAATTAAAATTTTATAACATTTTAAATCTGTACATATATATTTGTACATATTATATTAATTTCTATAAATTAATCAATTCAATTTCATTAAGTAATTTATAAATCAAATTATATATTTGTAATTAATATGTTTTATTTGTATATATTTTTTTCATGATTTAATTTATTATAAGGTTATAATTAGGTGTTATTAGTTTTTTACTATTGATACCCATGGACATATAATAATATTTGTTTTTTTAATTAGATGAAAATAATACAATATAATCACGATATATTAAATAATTTATTGTAATTTATTTTATGAATACTCGTAAATTTGACGTATCTTGAATTAGATTGTAATTTTTTTTAATATCTTGTTGCTAACATATTGATCTCTAATTATGTTTATGTATATGTATTCTTCTTAATTAATCATTTTTATTATATTATTAGATACTTTTTCTTTTGAGAAATGAAAGACAAATAATTTGTTTAATATATTTTATTCAAGTATAAAACATATATTTTAAGATTTATAGTTACATGAATTATAAATAAGAAGACACTGTCAATAGTATTTAGAACTTTTCAAAATATATTAGGGTTAGTTGTGGTTGTGGATTTAATATGTGTACCTGAAACCGTATATATATTAAAAGATAATATTAGTTAATTTATAATTAAAAAAATTTATGTATCTTTTTATAGTAAAAATATTTTAAATTAATGAATTTATAGTGAGTTATTGAGTATTAAAACTTAAAATTTAAAATTCATATAAGATATAATTTTATTTTATAAATATTTTATTTAAAATTTTATTTATTAATTAGATAAATTCCAACCCATCTTCGTTCCTATGTATATCTATTCTTTATTACGAAAAAGATAATTAAATTATATATATTTTTTATTTTACAAAAATATAATCAAAACATATTATTTATACTATAATTTTTATTTTAAAACAAAATTATAAATAATTTTAATTTTAATTTTTATAAGTGTAATGAATCAATTTATGAAATAAACTTAATTTATATAAAAATTAAATAAGTTGAATTAAATTATAATTCATATATGAAAATTAAATATATATAAATTAAATCAACTTAATTTATTTCGTCTTTAAATTTAAATAAAACTAAGAAGTTTTTTTTTTATTTTTAAAACCATTAAATTATCTAAATGAAATGTGAATTTTGACTAGAGATGTAAAGTAGATATTGTTGTATTTTATGTCATATTTTATTTAATCTTCTTAATGAATTTATAGATTAAAATTATTCTATTATATTTAAATCTTATCCCAATCTAATACATTTCATTTAAAGTTATTTTTAATTAATCCATAATTATTATTGATAATCATAATTTTTTTTATAATTTTACTTATCTTATTTTTTTTAAATAAATAAAATGTATTATTATGTATCACATTATCATCATCATATTTTACGTCTATGAATTTAAGTAAACAATAAACTTAAGAGAAATCAAAGTAATTGAAATAACGTGGAATGCTAACAATATCCTTCCATACATTTTCTCACTTCTTTAATTAACATGTATTGAAAAAAAAACTAAATTTTATTTTAAATAAAAATTACATTTTTGAAATATAATACAATAAAAAAAATAAATAAGAGTGTATAAAAGAAAGTGTTTAACATTCCTCTTGAATTAATAAATCAAAATATATATTTACAATAAAAAAATTTATGTATTTTCTTTTGATAAAAGAAAGTCAAAGTAGGTTTATTGCCCATGATAGGTGGAGAAAGTTTGAAATTTACACTTCAAAAGTTCTAACTGAGTTATAACATGCAACACCTCTCTCTTTTTGTTTATCTCTTAATGAGTTAAGAACTATACATTGGAATTTGGGACGAAGACGATTTCTTCATTAAATTCAGGATAAGTAGGTATCTGTTCTGGTTTTCAACTTGTTATATTTATTCATTAATTAAATTATTTTTTACCACTTAAATAAACTATTGATCTTTTAAAGAATTTATATTAATTTTAAATTTTATATACTTAAAATATCACCATAATAAATATCTCTTCTTATTTCTCTAAGACATTGAAAAGATTTGGAACAACAATATAATAAATATCTCTCTCCTTATTTCTCCAAGACAATCGAAAGATTTAGAAAAAAATAATAATAATAAAATAGCAAGATTATTATAATAAAAAAAATAATATAATTTATATTCATCTTATATATTTTTAATATTAAAAAAATTTAATTCATCATTTTATATTAAATATTTTCTAATTAAATGTTGTTTAAATTAATCATAAAATTATTTAAATATATTTAATATTAAACATCATTGAATTAATTATATTATCATATAATTATTTTTGGTAAAAATTTTAAGATATTATTTCATGTGATTCTCAAGAGAGCTTCCAGAATTCCACGATAGCTACTAGATACATACATAATTTTTCGAATTTAAAAACATCATTTAAAATAAGAGGAAAAAAAAAAGTGAAATTCATGAACAATTCGAACGTAGGTTTGATTATATTATATAGCATAATTTATTTTTAAAAAATAAATAAATTTTGTCATTTTAAAAAGTAAATAATTAAAGCAAGTATAAATTTTTATGCAAGTTTATATATATATATATATATATATATTTAATTTAGACAAAATTGTATCCTCCTTACAATGAATTAAATTATGCAATTAAAGATAAACAAGTGAAGGTTTTATTTTTGCGCGTGAGGTGGTAGGGTAAAGGAGAGAGATCTGGTTGTAGATAAACTACTTAGGAAGCATTTAGGATTTCGGGTAATCAATTATGGAACAATGGGGGCCTTTATAAGTTGGGCATGTGCTGCCGTACTACTTGTTTGATTCTTGACCCAATTACTGGGCCCGTTGTTTTCATGAACTTAGGTCCTTCCCAAGATACTTTTTTATTGATTTGTTATAATAAGAACCACCCAAAGTAAAATTTTGAAAATATCTATATATTTTTTTTTATTATCATTATTAACAAAATGACCACAAATATTGGAGGTTAGCGTTATTTTTGACGTACGATGGTGTTTCCTTCAAATAATTTTACTATTTTACCCTCAAGTTCTTTTTTATTGTCCAGATCCTTATTTATCGTCTTTCCTTCTCCCTTTATGCTCTTTTTATTCTCTTCTAACTCTGATGATCATTGTTGGTGATATTGTTGCCACATATCCATCCACACCAAAGATAATGTTCCAAGTTGCTATGCATGTATTTTAACTAGGAAGAGTTAAAATTATGTTTGTTCGTAAAAAAAAAATTATAGATTTTTTTTCAAAAATAATCGTAATAAACTTCCGAAAATATAAGTTGTATGACTAAGATGATTATTATAATATTAAAAATATATTTAACTAAAATCAAACATATAATTATATATAAAATATACTTTATTTTAATAATAATATACATAATATTTTGAATTATTAGAACCTATTTTATTTATCATTATTTTTATAATTTTATTATTTAAAAACATATATTAAATAATTAAAAAATAAAAATTAATATTAATATTTTAAATAATATAATAGTGTAAGAATTAAGTTAACATTTAATTTTTAAATATTATATATATATTTTTAATAAATATTAAAAAATAAAAAAAATGTGATTAAACAGAAGAAAAAAAAAACTTATAACCATTCCCATTTGTTTTTACATTTCTACATTATTTCAAATTCCCTTGCTGTTTCCATGTCTTGAATAATTTCGATCTAAAATTGTTGTTCCCTTTCTTTCCTTTTTATATTTAGATTTAAGGTGTAATTATTAGTTAGAAACCTATTATTTATATTTCTCCATTTTTACCGTATTTGGTTTTCTTTTCTAGGCTTATTCTCAAATGAAGTTGTAAAATTTATTATATAAAAATTAGAGTTCCTATGCTCAACTACAAGAGATGGTATGTTGGTGTCGTTGTGAGGTACGAAAGAGTATTTGTTCAAGTCTAGAGTACAAAGAAGAAGAAGAAGAAAAAAAAAGAGAGTGAGGAAAAGGAAATAACGAGGATGAAGTAAAGGGAGGACAGAGAAGTGGCTATAAATAATGATTTTAATGTAAAACAAGAACTAATAACTAGTTTTTCGATATATTTGTTTTAACTTCACCTAATTCAAAGGAAGAATATGTGTAATAGTTTCATAAATATGTGTACTTAAGGGTAGGTCACAAATTCGAAGCTGGGAAGGCAAGAAACAATACGTGTAGCCTGGTATCGTTGGAAGATGAATCCCAGCTTCATTTTAAAGGATATGTCATAGGATCGAAGTTGGGAAAGAACGAAAGAAACACGTGTTGATTGTTGAGTAAAATTTAGAATGAACAATTCTAAATTTACTAATATTATATCGAACAAGTAATATTCTTGTATTATATTATATATAGCTTTGAAAGAAATGACTCATGAAATTGAAGATACAATGTTCGAAAAGAAAATTTCTTAGCTTCCTGTTAAGAATACAAAGACTTATTTGTTTTTGATGGAATGATTAAACGAATCTGGTAAGTATTTATAGTCAAATGCATGCAATCTGTGTATGAAATATAAAACTAAGAAATAATCCTGGCCTGACAATCTGGTAACCTGCTTTTCTTTTCTGACCAACTTCATTTATTTCTCTGACATTTCTTCATTTATTTACCGACGCTTATTCTTTCGTTTATTTACTGACAACCTTGACCATTTCATTTATTTCTCTGCTCTTGACCAACTTCATTTATTTCTCTGCCTCTTTAATTATTATTTTGGTGTTGATTTTCAACAATCCCAAACATGGCAATTTCTTCTTATTTTTCTTGTGTCAAGGCGTGTGAGAAACATTTCGAACTTGCCAATGACTTAGCTTTTTGTGAAACAAGTACTGCAAACTTGATTATACTGTCTTGATTTGTCTCATTCAATTTAATTTCTTAACGCGGAACCTTTTCTCACGATAAAGTGATAGTGTATTTCAACGTACTTAGTTCTTGCATGAAGAAATGGATTCTCAGCAAGCAATTCTTGTTGATTGTCCATGATACAAGCGATCTTGCGTAATTTCTTGATTGATATAGATTATTCGTTAGTGTATCAACCATGTATCTATTTCTTGGTTGCCATTGCCGGCCCTTTCGATACTCGGCTCGTGGTTGATAATAATCTTGTTGGTTGTCTTTTGCTACGCGAAATTGTTCGAGAACCCGAGCTTAAACACGTACCAGGTTGTTGATCTTACGGTGTCGTGATCTCTGCGTAGTACGCATCGCGATAACAGTAGCTTGTTGTCTCCCGCCTTTCTTGTCTGAAATACCATAGTCAATTGTACTTTCTTACGTATCTCAATATTCGTCGAGCTGGCACGAATGTGGCTTGCTTTGGATTTTCGTATGTCTGCATACATTCTAGCATAAGAAATGTCGGCCGAGTTAAGGTTAAGTAGATCAGGCCCTTTACCAGGTTTCGATACATTGTCACGTCTTCCAAATCTTTTCCTTCGTATGCGCACGTGTTGGCATTTAGCTCATCGGCGTCGAAATTGGTTTGCGTTCAAGCATTCGAACCGTTTTATCAAATCTTTAGAATATTTTCTTTGACAAGAAATATTCCTTCTTGTGCGATCAACCTGCAACGAGGAAGTGCTTGAGTTGGCCAAGTTCTTTCATCTGGAAATGGGTGACAAATTTTCTTTTGTTCGAAGAATTTACGCCTCATTATCACCGATTATGATTAAGTCGTCCACGTACGCTTATGATAGCTAGCTTTCCTTAGTGGCTTTAACAAACAGTGGAATCTGCCGGGTGTTCTTGAATAACCACTTTGTGTTAGAAATTCGGCAATCTTTACCATACCGTACCCTGGGTGCTTGTTTTAATGTGTAAAGTGCTTTCATGACTTACGCACGTATTCGGGATGATCTTGGCTATGAAAACCCGTTGGTTGGATCATGTAGATCTCCCAGATCCAGCTCGTGAAGAAAAAGCATTCTTCGCGTCCATCTCCCACGACTTCCCAATCTTTGTTTCTTTACGCAGAGTGCAAGTAGGACTCGAACGGATGTAAGTTTCGCCCCTTTGGACTAAACGTTTCATCGTAGTCTAGATCCATCTTGTTGAGGAGAAACCACGTACCAATCGTGCCTTGTGTCTCTCGATTGATCCATACGGTCTGCTTTATCTTGTAAACCCATTTACGGGATATGGGTTTCACATCTCTTGGCTTTGTGAGATCCCGAAGTTTGATTTTCTTGAAGTGCGTCGATCTCTCTGTACTCGCCATTTGTCGTCCACTCGAGATCTTTGCGTCGTCTTGAAACGTCTCGGGTTCTATTGCTTCTTCAATTATGGCTGCGTTAGCGTATTTGGGATTTGGCACTTGCCGTGTTCTTGTTGACTCATGGTTGAGATTGTGGAGTTGATTCTTGTTTCACTAGGCCCATGTACGTTTAGTTGTTGATATATGCCGGTTTGCCAAGGATTACGAGCCTCTCTTTGTTCGGCGCCATCACGTCGTACGGATCTACAGATTCATCTAAACTTGGTTGGAATTGAATAGTATGCTCACTCGTCTTTTGTTGCAACTTATCTCCAATTCTCTTGGAGTACGGCAGGGCTTGACCTGCGAGGACCACCGAGAAGATGCGCCGTGAGCACCACGCGTCTCGTGAAGTGTAGCATCTTCCAGCTCGTTGGATCCCTGACATTTCCACCGCACTGCTTTGGTCATTATCCCGCGAAGATACATCTAACTTTCTTTTCAAATTTGCTCAGTAAATGATCGGGAACAAATACGTAACATACCATGACCAAATACTCGAAAGTAGCTAGCTGTAGGTTTAAGTGTTCCGTATGGATTTCTCGAAGGGTGAAACAAAATTCTAACCTTGGTTGAGGAAGTCTGTTGATGACAAAAGTGCTGTGATCTCGTCGATTAAATGAAAACCTCAGGGTACATTCTTTTCATGTAACGTACTCAAATAATTTACGCAAGATGACGGTTCTTTCTTTCTGCTACACCATTTTGTTGTGGCGTGTTGGCCTGAGTGTGCGATGACGTATTCGACATTCCATAGGTATTGAGAGAACTACTTTGAGGCTATATTCTCCCGCGTTGTACATGCGCATGAAGCAACGAATCTTCTTTCCAACTTCTCGGCCTTGAGTTGACTCTTTAAACTCTTTAAACTTTGATAATACGTCGAGATTTTTCTTTCATAAATAAAACCCGCATGGCCTTGAGAAGTCGTCGATGAATGTCGCGTATATCAGCATCTGTGATTGATGGTTCTTAAGATAGAATACATCGAGTGAACTAACTCGATGGTTCTTTTGCTTTAAACTTGATTCCTCGTATGGAAATTGGTGAGCTTTACCCGTATTGGCACCACGGATCGTGTCTGCGTACGTCTAGTTGAGGAAGCCGCTAGCGTTGACTTCCGCGTCGCGCAGCTTGGAATAGCTAAGCGTGACCCTGACCGCGTATGCCATAAATCTGGCTTTGTCTCATTTCTTCTTATCTTGTCTACATATGCGGTCTGGCGGCATTCACGTAGAATGATTCCAATCGTTGTCCCTCCATTGTCGGTGTTTACGAGATTTTGAGATCACGATACACGCCCGCGTCTTGGGGGCCAGAAACGACATAATGGCACGATGATGTTATGGCGGAGCCACGGATAGCAAATTTTCTTCATTCCTGGGGACATGATAAACATCTTGAAGTTGTATTTGGTTAATCTTATATCGGTAATGTAACTATCGTCTTTACCGATGTGAAATTTATCGGTAACGCTTGAGTTGTCGGTGTCGCCATTTACCACGACCTCTCCGCTTGTCTTCGGTCGTATGCTTTCCAACTTTTGTTTATCACTTGTCGTATGATTTGGCGGACGAATCTACGATCAGGTCATTCTTGTGGTCAATCTGTTTTGATGTTGTTACCTGGTAAAACCCAATTCTTCTTCTACGTAGCGAATAATGCTTCGGCATCCCAAACCATCTTAGCTTTGCTCGCTTAGAAGCGGAAGTAGGCGTATTGCTTTCAGCCAGGCTTTTTCTTACTCAGCAATCTTTTGCCATGTGACCCGTCTTTCCACCCGATTGTAACATTCATAGCGTCGAAAATTTCTATTGTTATTGAGCGGTTCTTCCAGCTCACGGGCGAAAAGCTCGCTTTCCTTGAGAATTTTTCCTTTATCGCCGTCATTTTTATATCCATTTCCATTGTATCGCTTGAAAGTGCCTTTGCTTTTGCTAGTGTAGTAACAACTTACGCTTCAGGTTGGACTCTGCTCCCGTTTGCTTAGCCCATGGCTGCTTGGCCAAGTATGATTCTCAGGCTTCAACCGAAGATGGTTGTGTCGGCCATCGCTTGAATAAGCGGTAACAAACCCTCGATATTGGTCTCAAACCATGAATAATTATTCTCTTTATCCTCGTTTCCCCAAATAGGAGGTTTTGGATCTAACTCTGAAATTTGGCGGCATAATGACTTTACCTTATGAAAGTATTGGGAAATCGTCGTATCAGCGTTCTTTATCGATAGTAACTCGTTCTCGGAAGTTGCAATCTTGTATCATTCTTCTTTGAAAGAGCGTAACAAGAGTGTCCAGTACTTCCTTTGGTGTTTTTGCATCTAGAATATGCTACAGCATTTCTTAACTGATTATGTGGTCTTAAGCGAAACGTGCTTTGCACCTTTAATTTTCCCTTGTGAGATCTGGTTGCGTCTTCCAGCATTGGTTGTGTAACCGTATCACCTTAATGACCTCACGTAGTCTTGACCTTGTAGATAAGACTCAATACATGTTGCCCCATGTGTTATAGTTTTTGTTGTTGAGCTTCTTGATTCCTCGACTACTTGAAGATCCGCATCTGTCGTGTGTGAGACTTCAGTATATCGAAACGCAAGCTTGACTAATAAACTTTGCAGTACCCGAACTCATATTTCGAGATAACTCCACTGAAACGATCACGGCCCAATCTTTGATACCAATTGTTGAGTAAAATTTAGAATGAAACAATTCTAAATTTACTAATAATTATATCCAAACAAGTAAACAAACTACTTGTATTATATTCATTATAACGCATTTGAAGAAGCGACTTCGCGAATTAAAGAAATACAATATTTCGAAAAGCTCTTACTTTCAGCGCTTTCAAGAATACAAAGACTTATTTGTTTTTGATGGAATGATTAAACGAATGCAAGGTAAAAATTTGTTATAGTCATAAATGTAAATCAATCTGTGTATGTAATATAAAACTAAAAGTAATCTGGCCAATACAAATCTTATCTACCTGTACTTCTCTGACGGCCAATGACCGCCGTTTATTCTATGACATTATTCTTAACCCGTTTATTTATTCCCTACTGTTATTACGTTTTATTTCTCTGACCTTGACATTTCATTTATTCTCTACATCTTGACCAACCCGTTTATTTACTACATCTTTAATTATTATTTTGGTGTTGATTTTCAACATTGATATCGTTGGAAGATGGATACCAGCTTCATTGAATATGTGTACTTAAAGGGTATGTCATAGGTTCGAAGTTGGGAAAGAACGAAAAAAACGCGTGCTAATATCGTTGGAAGAATGATTAATTACTAATGACCCAAGTAAATATCTCAAAATATTTTGTGTCTTACGTTGAACTAGTTGAGTTTCAAACAAAATCATTTTTCATATATATTAAAGTCTCAAAAAAGATTCTGGAGGGAGATATATTAGATAAACACATTACATAAATTGTTTGCTATTTATTTTTATGTTTATTGTTAATTATTGTGTATTTTTTACGGGTTAAATTCTTGATCAATTGGTTTTGTTTCATAGCTTGATTCATGCATTTATTTTTAGAGTTTGTTTTGTCGGGGAGTCACAGAAAGGGTTTGAATGACAATATCTACTAAAGGAATTAAACTAGTTAGTGTCTTGTTCTCTACCACATAAGCATGTAAGAGTTGTCATACTACTCAATGGCAGTATTGATAGTAATGGCTTTCTACCTCAAAATTTGGTTACAAATATGCTCCTTTTCTTTTGGTTATGTTTGATAATTTTCACACTTTTAGATGCAATTCTTCTTCTACTCGAAGATTTAAGGAAGATTTGATTTAATACATGGAAATTAAGATTTTGAATATGTGAATTATTGATATTATAGTATAAATGTAGTAAAAAAATTTGTTTCACGTACTTTGTTAACTTAGCATTAGGTTAGATATATATACAATACATTATGTCTTTATATCTTTATATGCAATACAGTACATATACAATTATTATTATATATAACATGTTATATATATATATATATATATAAAGCTTTACATTTTTACGATATTGGTTGGATACTTGGCAGAGTGTATGGGATTTGTCATCATTCACAATCCTTTATACATCAAATATAGAATAACTTGTTTAAGATTTGGGATGATTGATAACTGTATTTTATATAGTTATTTTCATCAATTTTAGTAATGATAATTGCTATGTTCTTTTAATATTTAGTCAATTTTTGTAAAATAAATTAATATTTTCCTTTTATGCATTAAAAATACTTTTTTAATAAAATTAAATAATTTGTATCGAAAATATACTTAATTTCATATTTTTGTCCACAAATATAATTTCAAATAATATAGTTCTTAATTACAATTTATAAAAATTGAAAATATAATTAAATTAAATTTGGGCTTAATTATAATTATTAAAAGTTTAAAAATTTAATTTAAAATTAGCAAAGGACTTAACTGTAATTTAAGAAAGTTCAGAATGTAATTTGAAATATTTGTGGGTCAAAATATAATTAAAAAAATTAAATTTTCTGCGCAGATTAGAAGAACCACGCGGAAACAGCAAGCGCCAACCGTGGACCGTCCGATCAAAGAATAAGCGGCTATGATTCGCGCGTCCAGATCACGCCCGACCAAATCGCGTGTGCGTAGATGCTTTTATGCGGCTCGGCGCCCGAGTGGGGCCCACCTGCCGCGTAGGCCGGCGTGTAGAGTGGGACCCACATGTCGGCTGAACAGAAATTCCCCCGAGTCGCATCTCTCATCGTTGGATCAGATGAACGGTCCGGATTGAGCGCGTGGCAGTGTCGACGCGTCGAGCCGTTTGTCCCCAAAATCGTGTGCGACGCGATTCATCCAAGCGGCGTGCGCCACCGTCGAGGTCTCTGAATAAGAAGGCGCACGTGTCTCCTTTATTTTGAAGCCAACAATATTATGACACGTGGTATTTTACAATCTGACCGCGCCTTGTTGGATCACGCCCGTTTTGTAGCGGGTGGCTCGTGCGACAATCCATCGTGCGCCGTTTCCTGGCGGCTAATGAAATCTTTGTCACGTGTCCGCGTTAATCCTTGCAGCCGAATCGAGAGGTGGACACGTGGAATGCTTTGAATTTAAATAAAATCCGAATGGCGCCTATCTATGCGTGATTTTTAAGTTTTTCGATATCGAATTTCGAAACGCGTCGCTTTTAGTTTCGAGGGAATATTTTTTTACGCATTTCTGAAAAATAAAAAAATGTATTATTTTAGATGTATTTTTTTAGCTATAAATAGGTGATATTATGATAGAGTTTGGGAGTTTTTTGAGTTTTGGAAATTATTTGGTGTTCGGTTTTGGACTGCAGAACACGCAGAAGCCATTTTTTGGCTTCTGTTGTGTTCTTCGTGTGCCAAATATTTTGTATATGTGATGTTTTAATTTTCCTTCTTGTTCTTCTAATTTTTTTGCATCTGTTGTAATTTTAATTTTTAATTAATGAAGTAATTTAATTTTTCTAGGGTTGCATTTGATCTAAATTTATGAAGCTTTGATTTTAATTATTTTTTGATAGATTTATAAGACGTTCGATTTGTTCACTCTATCTTGTTCTTAATGCTTTTTGATTATTTAAGAATCTTATCAAAATGATCCGTGGCACATTAATAAACTTGAGAGAGGCATTTTTGTGTATATTGCTCGTAGATAGAATGACATGTATGATGAATGATAGGAATATACCCTAATTGTATGTGTGGCTTTTTGAAAACTTAGAACGTAATGAATCTTGGTGAATTTAATTCTCATAGAGATATAGTGAATTAATTTAACGAGGTGTCTATACATACGCCTCGGAAGAGATGTATGGATAAAAATAGAAGTTTTCGGTTGACAAATTAAATGTACTAAAAAATATAAATCAAGAGAAAATAATATGATTGGAGTGAATTAATTTAGTGAAAAATTGCAATCCTAGATTTCTCTTATTTTCTTATTACCTTTATTTTAAATCAACGATTATTTTGGATAAAATCAGATAGATACAATTTTAGTACTTAATAAACTATAGTAACAAATCTCCGTGGGAACGATACTTTACTTACAAATCTTTATTACTTGTGACCGTGTATACTTGCACGATTTTATGTGTGTTTAAAAACACACAACAAGTTTTTATGCGGACACGTGGAAGCTTCTTATTAAGGAGACCTTGATGGTGCATGCCGCTTGGATGAACCGCATCGCACACGATTTTTAGACAAACGGTTCGGTGCGCGACAACTTGGTTCCATGCGCTTCAATCTGGACCGTTCATCTGATCCAACGGTGAGAGATGCGACTTGGGGGAATTTACGCTTTCGGTCACACGCTGGGTCACTACGCGGCCCGGCATGCGCGGCGGGTTGGGCCCCTTCGAGCGCCGAGCAGCGTAAAGCATCTGCCTTGCGCACGCGATTTGGTCGGGTGTGATCTGGGCCATACGAATCATATGCGGCTATTCTTTGATCCAGGACGGCCCACTTACACGGTTGGCGCTTCTTGTTTAGTGTTGTTCTAATCTGTCTAGCGAAAATTTAATTTTCTTAATTATATTTTGACCTGAAATATATTTCAAATTACATTCTGAACTTTCTTAAATTACAGTTAAGCCCTTTGCTAATTTTAAATTAAATTTTTAAACTTTTAATAATTATAATTAAGCCCAAATTTAATTTAAATTATATTTTCAATTTTTATAAATTGTAATTAAGAACTATATTATTTGAAATTATATTTGTGGACAAAAATATGAAATTAAGTACATTTTCGATACAAATTATTTAATTTTATTAAAAATATATTTTTAATGCATAAAAGGAAAATATTAATTTATTTTACAAAAATTGACTAAATATTAAAAAAAACATAGCAATTATCATTACTAAAATTAATGAAAATAACTATATAAAATACAGTTATCAATGATCATATGTGTTGGGTCAGTGTTTGTTTGTTTTGTGCTTTTGGTTTTTTTGGTGTGTGTAATTTTTTACTAGTATGTTTGCTAGTTGGATAGCTAGTGTATTTCGTATGCTAGTATATACGGGTCCTATACTTCTTGTTTTGCATTATGCTTTCTTGGAAGTTTGATCTATTCGAAATTGTGTTTTCTGTCCTTAAGATGAAGGACTACATGGCTTGCTCCTTCGGGCTTTTTACTAACAAAGTTTTCTGATATAAAAAAAATACCAGCAGTTTTAACTATTTAAAGAAAAAAAAATCCAACTTGATATATATACTCAATTTTCTTTCTTTTAAAATCCTTTTCATAAATTTTTTTCCATTTTAAATAAATCAATAATTTTTTGGGTCTCTCAAACCTTAGTAGTTTTCTCTTCTTTGTCCATATTTTATGTTTTAAAGATTTTTTACTTACCGAATAGAAAATTATTCTCTTGACAGAGTTGGTTTTCTTTCTTACTAATATCTTTATTTTTTGTTTTAGTTAAATAAAACCAACTATGATTTATGATCTTTTCTATCTATATCTAACCTATATATAGTGACATTTCTTCGCAAAGAGTTTATTTGATGCAATTTGTTAGAATGTTTTTGTTATTTTTTATGCAAGTTTTTTTTTGTTTAAATCTAATTTTAGATGTCAACCTCTGTTTTTATTTGTGAAAAATTATATATTTTGGAGACTAAATTCATGTAATTAATGAAATTGATTGATGATATTAATGCACTTTTTATAAAAAATTTAAAAAACAAGAAGTCATTAAATGAAAGAAATTATTATTATTACTTGAATATTACAAAAAGATGATTGTATTATAATATATTTGTATATTATTATTGATTATCTAATTGAATTTTATTTATATCTTTAATTTTAATTAATAATTTTCCATCTTAAAATATGAAAATAATATTAAAAAAGACAAATATTAGCATTATTGGTTTAATATAATAGTGTACCTAATTATTTTTTGTAAATAATTAAATAATTTACAACAATTTTTGAGAAAGAATTTTAAAATATATTAAATTAATATAAATAATAAAATATAAGAAAAAAAATATAAACTTTAAATGAAGGGAGAAATATTTTTTTTTGTTTTTTAATTTTATCTCACAATTTTGCCGCCCAAATTATTTTCTTCTCACTTTCTAGATTTCTTAATTACAGTCCAATAATATCATAATATTTATATTTGCAACATCCCTCTCTCTTTTCTCTTCTAAAAAATCCTAGTCATTTTTCTTATTTTTTTTACCATCGGACAGAAAGTTACTTTCCTGTAAGATCTTCAATAGATTAATCGCTGTTTATTTATTTATTTTTGTTTTGAATAAGAATTCTTTTATAATTTTTTAATTACACATAAATTTAGATTTATTATTATAATTTTGACATAAATCTAATTTATGATGATATTAGGTATATTTTATGAAGGTATATTTTGTCAAGTTTTTTCACATCTAAATCTAGATTACATTTTATTAGGTGAAGTTTGATTGTATTCTCTAAATTAAATAACTTGTAATAATATTATCAATTAGAATAATCAAATTTAAGTAGAATTAAAAAAAAATGATCAAAAAATCTATTATTATCTATTATTATGATTCTTATGATAATTTTAATAATTTAATATATTTTTAATTTTTTAATTTGTATATTATTGATATATTTTTATTTGAATTAATAAAACTTATTTTTTAAAAAAATTATAATCTAATAAGCTTACTATCTATGTTAATATTTTTAATTAATATATTTTACTCTTTGTAAATTATATTATATATCATAAATTATAATATTTTAATTTTATTGTCTGATATATTCTTATAAAAAGGAAAAGCTAGTAGCTCCCTTTTAAGTTATTTGTATTTTAGAGTTATTATTTTGATGCATGTCAGTGTTTGCTCTTGGTGATATCTGTTGCATCGTCGTATTATATATTTTTATTTTAAAGTGAAATATCAAAGAAAGAAGAAGTGAAAGATGCAATTTAAGGGCATGATTTAAAAAAAAAATAAAAATTGGCCAATTTATATATACCCACAATCATATTCGCAGGTTGTTAAACAACTCCAATCTATTACATTATTTTAGTTATTATTTTAATGCAAAAATTATATTATATTTTTCTCTTTTTAATGCATAATATTAAATATTATATTAAAAAATTATTTTTTAAATATTTAATTAATAATAATTATATTAAATCAATTAATTAATTGATTAATAATAATAATTTTAAGAATTATATTCTTTATTTTTAAAAACTACTAACTAAAATATTATATTTATTATATAAATAAAATATTACATTTAATTAAAAATACATATTAATTATAATATATTCATTTCATAAATGTTAAAATAATACTTCTTTAATTTATCTATATCAAACAAAGAATTCTTAAAATCATTACTTTTATGGGTTGAAAGATCCCAAAATGATTTATTTAAATATTAAATTGATATTATATTTTAAATTTTATGTTATATTTATTAGGGTGAAAAATATTTAATTTTATATTTTATTTAAAAAATAACTTATAAATAATATTGTATCAAATAAATAATATAATATAAAATTTGATGTAATATTTATCTTATTATATTTGATGTAATATAATAAGATTGTTTGGATAGTTGTAGATAATAATTTAACAAGTTTGATTTTACATAATAAATTTTGGATTTATTTTTACGTTTGATTATTTTTTTATATAAAATTTTGAGTTCAAATTCGAGTTCTATTTTAAGGTGAGGTAATCTGATAACAATATTTATATTTTAATATTCAATGAGAAAAATAATATTAAATATACATAATATATAATTATTTTTAATTAATAATTTTTTTTTTAAATTTAACATTTTTAAACTACTTTAAGTTATCAAATATTAAAAATTTAATTTTTAAAATTCAATAAAATTATTTCATAAGGATTTATTTTGATTTTAATTTTGAGTATAATATAATAAATAAAAAAATACCGTAATCTTATTTCACTGTTTACAATTGTCATGGGTAATAAAAAAAAATTAATTTTTTTTTAAAAATTTATAATTATAAAACTAATATTTGTTATGTTTATTTTATGTATTTTTATTTTTAAAAAAATTGATATATTATTTTATTTTAAATAATATTTAATTAAAATTTTCTGTTGTAAATTTAATATGCATTATATTTTGTAATTAAAAAAAAATTCCAAGTCGGAACTCCAAAGTTCGAACCACACGGTCAGTGGCAGTTTTGAAATATGACAATGAAATCCCTGACATTTCCGTCATCCTTCTGAAAAATACGTCCAATGAGTTTCTGAATGTGCATGTCACTATATATTTTTTTGGTTTGAGTATATGTTTTATATTTTCCGCAGCAACAAATAATAATAATAATAGTTATAAGGGATTAAGGGCACGCCATTTCTGTCTTTTCTGCTAATAATAATAATAGTTATAAGGGATTAAGGGCACGCCATTTCTTTCTTTTCTGCTACTGATAAGTACTATCAGGTCTCTGAATTTTGGCTCCTTTATTTTGTTCTTGAATTTTCTGATTTATAATCTGCTGCTTCGCGTTTCTATCATTTTCCGTAAACCCGAGCTTTTGGGGGCAAGATGGGGGTTTTCATGATCTGATCTGCGAATCACGCAGTCACCGACGATGGCGTCGGCGCAAAACCACCCGTCGAATGTGGATCTATTCGATGTGTATTTCCGACGAGCCGATTTGGACCGCGATGGCCGAATTAGTGGCGCCGAAGCTGTTGCTTTCTTTGAAGGCTCTGGGTTGCCAAAACACGTCCTTGCACAGGTATGTTTCTCTGACTCTCTCTCTCTCTCTCTGTGTGTGTGCTTATGTACATGTTAACATATATATGTTTATGTATATGTGTATAATTAAACTATGTGTGTATGTGAATTTGAGTGGTTGCTTCTGATTTGACGTTGATGAATGGCGTCTGGATCAGATTGATTGCAGTTACTTGCTAAACGTGTTTTATGTGATTGGTCTTAGCTTGATATGACCTAATTCTTTGATCTGACCTATTAGTTGTTTTATAGTTATGCTGATCAATGCGAAATTGATATGATTTACAAGTAGTTTGGATAGGAAGTAGATAAAGAGGATTTAGTAATAGTGTATTAATAGGGATATAAGATTTTTGTGTTTACAGGTAATTTGTAATAGTTGGCAATTATTGCTACACTCCCTTCATCTATGTGATATTAGTGTAGGGCTTCAATCTGGTTCTCAATCGTTTGCTTCTGTGGATTTTCATTATTAACTTGGTGGAAGACAGATTGCAGTGTATGATTACGATCCGAGGATTTTTGTTTACTTTGATGGGTTTATGGTTCTTTTAGTAATGAGTATTTGTTCTAGTCAAAACCTTGGGCTAAATTTTTTCACTTCTTTACCGATTTCGGATGTGAAATAGATTGCCAAGATTTAAATTGTTTGTTACTAATAGATTCCTTTAAGATTTGTTGGACAATACTGTAACTAATACATTGAAGAAGAGAACTTGATTAGTCTTCTCCTTTAGTTCGCTTATGGGTTATTAACATTTGTATCGGGCTCACTCATACTTCATATTCGTAGTTTTGCTTCTTGTTCTTTTTTCTTCAGATATGGGGACATGCTGACCAGAGGCAGACAGGTTTCCTTGGTCGGGCAGAATTTTACAATGCCCTTAAGCTTGTCACTGTTGCACAAAGTAGAAGAGAACTGACTCCAGAAATTGTGAAAGCAGCATTATATGGTTCAGCTGCATCCAAAATACCTGCTCCACAAATAAATCTTAATCTTGCTCCTGCACCTCAATCAAATTCTTCTTCGGTGATGCCTGCAACTCAGAACAATGCTGTTACAGGATCATTACCCCAAAATATTGGGGGGACACAAATAAATGCTAGCATAAGGCCACAAAATATCCCTACTCTAGATAATAAGATAATGAAGCCTCCACTACCAACATCTAGCCCACCTTCCCATCTTGCTCATGGTTTTACCACCCAAGGATATCTAAGGGTAGTTGCTCTGCCAGGCCCTCGTCCTCCAAACCCAAGCTCAACAAGCGACTGGATGAGTGGAGCAACTGGTGGAGCTGCAGTTGCAACATCCTCATCAGTTCAGAACAAAGTGACCAGCCCTTCAATTGCACAAGATGGATTTGGGATGGCATTATCAGGATCGACAACTTCACTGCCCGCTAGACTGCAGCCAGGTCCTGGGACGAGGCCAGTAGGACCTCCATCCAATGATGCCAAAGCACCGAGCTTTTCTGAGAATGGGTTTGCTTCTGACTTGTTTTTTGGAGGGGGTGCGTTTTCTGCTGGCCCTTCTCAACTGAAACAAGATGCTTCTTCACGTGTATCTTCTTCCAGCAACATACCAGTCTCATCTGCATTTGCTCCGACCACTGCTGGTTTTGACCCTTTGGTGAGGCCAAATGCATTTGATTCTCTACAGAGCTCTCCCATGACACAAGTTTCTTGCCAGCAGTTTCAACAGGTCCAGTCACATGGGAAACCAAACCAGGCTATCTCACCTCAAACAGTTCCTACATCTAGTGCACATGTAATTGTACACACAGTGGAGAATTCTTCTTCAAGTCAGTCCCAAATGTCGTGGCCTAAGATAACCCAGATTCATGTTCAGAAGTACACTAAAGTGTTCACTGAAGTAGACACAGACAGAGATGGTAAAATAACAGGAGAGCAAGCACGCAACCTGTTTCTCAGTTGGAGATTGCCCAGAGGTAGAACTTCATGTCACCGTTAAGTATTAGATGTGAGCATCAGATAGAAATCAGTAATTTCATCTAATCCGAGCATGAACCTAAGAATCACTCATCCAAATTGTCCCTGTCTGTTTACAATCGGATTGGATTTTTGAGGGTCTTTAAGTATATATTCAAAGCAAGAAAGAAAAGTAGATTTTGAGAGAGATTAAGAACTCCAAAACCATTTTATTAAAAAATAAAAATAAATCAAAAAACAGAAGTCTCATAAAAAAATGCCCCACAGTTATTGAAGTGTCTAGCCTTCAATACGAAAGAAATGAATCAGAGGGTTTTTGTTTCTATTTAAGTAAGTTAAATGAGATAGGAACAGTGCACTAAAAGCAATATATCCATTAAATAATATGAATACAAGTATATAAATTTGCAATCTATTATGTGAGTTCAATGTAATGGGAACAGATTTGATTTTGTTAGATTCCATATTTTCCAACCCGGCCTATCCAAGACCGATTGGAATATGGGTTTTTCATAAATCTGATATCTATTTGAAAAAATTCTGTACACAATGGATAGGACTGGTTTTGTGGATTCATCATTGATAATTTGCTAAATCTTATGAAATATTGATGATGTGTCATTTAAATGGAATACAGGATCTTTGGAGTTTTTTTGTTTTTTTAGTTATTTAAAATTTTTAATTCTTATTCTTTTGAATCTGAGTATATGCTTCATGTTGTTGTTTAAGTGCCAGGGACATCATTTTCTGTCCTTTGCCAAGATTAGATATATGACAACCATATATTTGAGGATAGTGTGTAGCTTTCTGTATAACTCTTCAACGTAAGTATTGACAGACTAAGATTGAAGGCATACATATATGATAGTATAAGCAATATGAACACCTTCATTTCTTTTGAAGAACTACTCCCAATGGATTTTATGAGTTTATTCTGTTACTGTATATTGTTTAAGTAAACAGTTCTCATATTTTTACTTATTGAGGGCATAGAATATCATACACAGTCAAGAATCTTTTAAGTTTGCATTCAGTTAAAGATTGTATCTGAAAATGGTACTCGGTAGTACTTCAATGCTATCGTTGTTCCTCTCTCTAATTACCAAATTTATGAACAGTGCCAGACCATGGATCCCTTTTTCTGGTCACAGTTCATTGTGGATATAGTGTGTTTATGCTGATTTTTTCAAGAAGCCTTATAATGTTCTCATTGTATTATCCTCACCAATATGCCCTGTTTACATGCCAGAGGTGTTAAAGCAGGTGTGGGACTTATCAGATCAGGATAATGATAGCATGCTATCTCTAAGGGAATTCTGTCTAGCTCTATATTTGATGGAACGGTATAGGGAAGGGTGTTCTCTTCCAGCAGCTTTTCCAAATGAAATCATGTTCAATTTGTTGAGCATCATTCCATCTACCATGAACTACAGCAATGTAGGTAATGCAGCTTGGATACCCTCATCTGGTATTCCTCTGGAAAAGGAATTAGTTTTTAAAATCTGATGTCCCATTTTCTTGGACACCCCCCTTGAATTTTACCTACTTTGCTCATTTTTCCCAAAGGTTTTCAACAACAACAACGAGGAATGCCTGGTTCTGGTGTACATCAGATGACCCATGCAGTTGCCCCAAGGCCACCAAAACCGCCTACACCTGTTTCAATTCTTCAGACTGATGAAAGGACTCCAGTTGATAAGCCAAAACCAAAAATACCGACACTGGAGAAACACCTTGTTGACCAACTCAGTACAGAGGAGCAGAATTCTCTTAATTCAAAGTTCAAGGAAGCAACAGATGCTGATAAAAAGGTAATGTTCCTTTTTTTCTAAGATTTCTATGTAAATCTTTTTTTATATGAATTACTGTGAGCATTTTCTTTTTTCTTTTTGTAAATATTTGGTTGGTATTTAGTCATTACTTTTTCTGACTCCAATTTTTTAAAAGGTAGAAGAACTGGAGAAAGAAATATTGGAGTCAAAGCAGAAAATTGATTTTTGCCGAGTTAAAATGCAGGAACTTGTGAGTATCTAAATTTTGTTTTTGATTTGCTTTTATTTCTTTTTAAAGTTTATATGCACTTGGATGTCGATGTTCTTTGATTCTGTTGTTGCTTTTGAATCTTACTAGTTGATGACTGATAGATTTTTACCAAATTCTTTCTGGACATACAGTTGGAAAAGGACTAAACGTTTGTGGATAGTGATTTTCTTTGTTTAGCCTTTTTTTATTTTTGTGATAAGTTCCAGGCCTGGTTGCCTATATGTCCTGTATATTTCATGGTTTATTTATCATCATTCGTTGAGTAGTAAAATAACATGTCCTGTATATTTCATGGTGTGAGGATATTTTAGTTTTTATTTTGACCTTTTGTCACTAGCACTCTTACAGATTAGAATGGACATGCTATTAATGGTTTATTTGCAGTTTCACATGTTCCCTAAATGGTAATAAGAAGCAGTGAGTAAATTTACCATGCTATATATTTTTGACTACTTCATATTCCCATGGTTCAAGATTCTATACAAGAGTAGGTGTGACAATCGCCTTAATGAGATCATTGAAAGGGCATCTGCTGATAAACGGGAGGTATCTTCTTGAATTATCAAGGCTGCTTAAGTTTCATCTATTTAGTTTTGAAGATGTGCTCGATAATTTCTAAACATATTGCAGGTTGAGTCATTGGCAAAGAAATATGAAGAGAAGTACAGACAAAGTGGAGATGTAGCATCCAAGTTATCCATTGAAGAAGCTACATTTCGTGACATACAGGTACTTGCCCGCATAAATATTATAAATTGCCAACTTCATTCAATTATCAGAAGTGATGCTCTTGTATTTCTTCTAGCTATGCTAAACCTACAGGAAGATCTTTTGTACTTTGTTTTCTCCTGGGATTTTTATGTAATTAATCAGCGAGTGTTATTTATCCTCCCATTCTTGTACTGGCTCTACAGCTTGAACTTACTCTTTTGAAAAATTACCTTGAGCATTTTTACCTTATTCTGTTCTTATATTTGATGCACACACAAATTTGTTGTGCCCCAATCTAATTGACTTTAAGTGAAACTCACATATCATTATTATGTAGGAGAGAAAAATGGAGTTGTACCAGGCAATTGTTAAAATGGAACAGGATGGGGATGCTGGTGATCTTCAAGTAAGTTCATAAATGGCTTGACTTGATGGTGTATATTATTCCAAATACTTTTTCTGAGTTTTGTATGGAATTTTCAGGTCAGTGTTGATCGTATCCAATCAGATCTTGTTGAGCTGATCAAATCAGTAAATGACCGATGCAAGAAATATGGATTGCGTGCAAAACCTACAACATTGCTTGAGCTTCCCTTTGGTACGATTATGCCATTTGTTTGCATTGTGTTGTTTATTTGAATCAATAACTTGATTCGTGTACCACCACGAAGTTCTATTGAAGCTAGAGCTTGTAAAAAGTCAGCCGTCTTTGAGGAGAGGGCAGTTTGTATGTCCTCAAATGTATTTTTCTAGTTCTAGTCTCTATGGATTCTCTCTATAAGTACAAGTTAACATGGTATTGTAGAGAATGATAGAATAAAATATTCAAATTATGGAAATAGAGTTGAGGGACCAACTTTTAGTTAGGGGTTTTTGATTAGGTCAGATATGTTAGTCAATGAATGTGGAGTGCAGCCCTGTTTTTGATCTTTCTATTCCCGCTCTGTGTGTGATTTTATTTAGGTATAAAAATATTTTTTTTCTTTAACTTAATAACTTAGTTCTAGGATATATGTATAATGGATGAATATCTTGACAATCCCATATTAGAGTTTAAATAGATGTGTAGCATCCAATAGATAACTGTACAAGAAAAAGGTTTGTTAAGGATTACATTTGACATTCCCTTTCAAAAGGTACAAGATTATACGAATGATTTAGAAAGCATTTTTTCCTCTATTCAGGAAATGATTTTTTTATGATTCAGTTTGTAATGTTTAATGAAAGACTGTTCTCACTCTTAATTTTTCTTTAACAGTATCTATTTACAATTTTTTTCCTTTCTAAAAGTAAGTTCATTAGTCAAACATATGTGCAATCTGGTTTTGTATGCGTGTATAAATTAGTACGTACACATATGAAGCTTTATGTTAGGATTCTTGATATGAAGCTGTTTACCATCTGCAGATTTGTAAGAAACCTAAATTCCATATTTATTAGGAACCTGAACCATGAAACTAAGTAGGTGTCAAATGGTAAACCATAAGTGTTGTTATGGTCATAAAAATAGTAACGCGAACATATGTTCAACAGTGTCCTTGGTTTCTTTCTATAGGCTTACACTATAATTTTCTGCTGGTTACTTTTTCTTGGGTGTGCAGTTTCTTTTTATTCTCATCACTTCCTGCTGAAAAGTTGTGTTGGTATTCCGTTACCTGAAAATGTGACTTTCTGTCTGAGTAGGTGTCAAATGGTAAACCATAAGTGTTGTTATGGTCATAAAAATAGTAACGCGAACATATGTTCAACAGTGTCCTTGGTTTCTTTCTATAGGCTTACACTATAATTTTCTGCTGGTTACTTTTTCTTGGGTGTTGATATTCCGTTACCTGAAAATGTGACTTTCTGTCTAAAATAAGGTTGGCAACCCGGCATCCAAGAAGGGGCTGCTGACTGGGATGAAGATTGGGATAAATTTGAAGATGAAGGTATGTGGAAATGACTGTAAATTTAATAAAAGTGATATTTTATCGGTTTCTCATTTCTTTTTTCTTCTTTGGTAGTTTCTGTACAGTGATACCATCCAACGAGTTTCTTGTTATTATTTAACTTCTGGTTGTTAAGAATTTGAAAATTTATTCCGAAGAAGAGTTTAATGTATCCTTGATAAGTTACTCATTATAACGTCACTTTCAGGATTTACCTTCGTCAAGGAGCTCACTATTGATGTACAAAATGACTTGGCACCTCCGAGACAGAAAATCAAATTGATTAAGAATAAAGAACCTTCCACAATTGAGAGTCCAACTGGTGTTTCTTCGCCAAATCCAGGTTTTAAGTCAGATAAGCCTGATATTTCTGATGAACGGGTTGTTGAAAATGGATCTGAGTATAATAAAAATGAAGATGACTCAGCAAAAAGTGCTCCAAACAGTCCATTTGCTACCAGTGCTAGTGGAAGTCCATCCGGAAATTTTTCAGATTTTAACTTTGGGAAGACTTCTGGTTTCGATGCTTCACCCCGTGATAAGGATGCCCGCAGGTAATTTTTAAATTTCAGGTGTTAGTTTCCTTTGTAAAGATCTTCATGACAGGTTTAGTTGCTACATTGCTACTTAATTACATCATTCTGTGCCAAATTAAAGTGATTTCTTACATATAGTTGCTCATAATCTGTATACACTCTAAATACAGAATTTCATTTCATTTCAAAGCTTTCTCTCCTTTTCCATTTACATTTGAGTTTATATTGTAAGATTTTGTTTAATATTGTGTTATCCTGTTTGTAGTATAGTATATTCAAATTCCTTCTTTATGACTCCAGTAATGTAGAATCATTTCTTTTACATATTGATATCATCCTTGTTTGGCACGCATTTGATTTTCTGTTAAACATTTTATTGCCTAATATTAATTTGTTTGTCCAACCATTACTATTGGTTTTGGATAAAGGATCTGTGAATTTATCTGTCCTTTTAAATATTCTTATCGTCTTATGTATCTTCACATGGTATACGCAAAGTTCCCATACAATTAATGAATCTGGCTGCCTTTATTAAGATTATATCTAGCTTTCATATTTATTTTTCTCAGTATGTCACATATTGTGGGAAAACATGCAACCAACATACTTTTAAACAACTACAAGGAGAAACACTTTTGGTCGGATAAGGGCTAATGGACTATGAAGTGATTAGTTTGTGGTGCCTTTTCTGCTTTTTCTTATTGCTTCTGTTGATTCTTAAGCTTGTCTTTATAATAATCTTCTGAGATAATTTAATGCCTCTGTTAGGGTTTATATATTTACTATGCTATCTAGATTTAATGTTTTCTTGTTTCTGATGATATTTTGACATGATTTCATCTTATTAATACGTATTAAATGTGCAGCAATCATTGGGGCACGGGTTCTGTGGTTTTTGGTGACAAAACTTTTGATGAACTTGCATGGGGGACTTTTGACAATAATGATGACATTGACTCTGTTTGGGGTTTCAACGCAGCTAGTAGCACAAAGGTAAGTGAATGCTTCCAACTATTTGTATTAAAGACTCATTTAACACTGATCCTGCTTCACGATATTGCAGTAAAAGTTTGTGCATGCATTTTGTAGTTCAAACACTCTTCTATATATCACTTAGTTGTGTCGGGCTGAATTTCTACCATTTATGCTATTTCTTTTTTACTGTATCTGTATGGTGTCTTGCTGGTAACATTTTTAGCAGAGGCTTTGTAGCTTTTAGTAACTTTAAATTATATCTTTTGTTTGCAAGCAGCTTGTGCTGTAGAAACCTTTTCTCAGTGCTTTAAATTGCAATGTAGACAAGGTTTTATGTCATCTGTTTAAAAGCTTTGCTGGTTATTGCGGTGCTAGGTTCTGCAATGCGTGCCTGGTAAGCACTTGGCGTAGGCCTTGTGTTGCAACTCCAGTACGTTACTTGGATGTTACCAATGAAATAAAGTTATGCTTGTGTCTTTTTTTTGTAATTTTATTTGATGAACCCTGATGTAGGATGTGGATCAGGAGAGAAATGGTGAATACTTTTTTGGTTCGGACTTTGGCTTGAACCCTATAAAAACTGGGTCACCACAGGCAGGTGGCCTTTCCCAGAACAGCCGCCCCTTCAGATTTGATGATTCTGTTCCTAGTACACCACTCTACAGTTCAAGTCATTCCCCACGACGATCCAAAGAGGGTTCAGAACCTGCATTTGACAGTTTCTCAAGGTTTGATTCATTCAGTATGCATGATGGTTTCCCTCCAAATAATACATTGGCACGATTTGATTCAATGCGCAGCATTAAAGACTTTGATCCAAGTCATGGATTCCCATTATTTGATGAATCTGAACCTTTTGGGTCTTCAAGTCCATTTAGAACATCACTGGATAATCAGACTGCTCGGAGAACTTCTGATAGTTGGAATGTGTTTTAGTTGGGTAGGTAGTTATGCCCCTCTTTTCTGTATTTTCTATCCCTCGTTCAAGCCTTACTAGTGCAGCTCATTATGATGCGATCGTGGGACTTCATTTGTCCTGTGTTTTATATCATCTCACCAATGGATGCTTGTGATGTATTTTTGCACTTTGCCTGTCATTTTTACTTTAAATTTTTGTTTCAAATTTATTTTTGGGATTTTGATTTCCTATTGAAGCGTATAGTTTAGATAATTTTTTACTGTACATGAATGTATTATTGATCTTATGTGACTCTGCAATTTTTTAGTGATTTACTATTAGTTGGTGATTCATTAACTTCATACGCACAATGTATATGAAGCACCTCTTTCATAAATGTTCCGTTAGCACTGCTTTTTAATTATTTCATAATATTGTTTAGAGCTTATGCTTTCAGGGATTCGATGTTTCATTATGAAAAAGCAAGATAAAATCCAATAAGTGGAGGTTTATTCAGATCGCATTTTAATGTTACAAATATTATTGCAATTTATTAATTAAAAGAGAATTTTAAGTTGAAATCATAAATAATAAAAAAACAAAAACAAAAAAATTCATTCTAATAAATTAGGAAGGAGGAAGGAGGAAGGAGGAAGGAGGAAGGAGGAATGAGCTGCACGAACGCAAGCCCCGACACACAAATTATGACGTTGGATCTCCCACTTAAGGAGACTATAGTGTCACGTCTCGTCCAAACTGTCCCTAAAAATCCAAATGTTGGCCGCAAGGATTCTAGATACGAAAAGTTAGAGTTCTGCAGGTTTAAAAAATTTAGAGTTGGACGGACTCAACTGTTAAATACCTTAGAATGTTTAGAAGCCGAAAAGTCTTTAGAATGGGTTGGAATATTCTAACATCTTGGATGGTTTGGGAAGGATGTAAAAGCCGAAGCTTACGAACATCCGGAACGTGCATGAAGGAGCTAGATAAACCTAGAAGACTCTAGAGTTGGCTAGAAGGTCCTAGAACCTTGTGGCACATTGTACATAAACCTAGAACACTCTTGTATATTCTAGGCTTAGAATTATCTAGAAAGTGGTGGCACATTCTTAAGCTTAGAAGCCACACTATAAATAGACCTATTGGTCTTCATTTGCATTCATCCTTGGGAATTCTTAGCATTTGTAACATAAACTCTCTCTAGAGCAATACAAAGCATTCTTTGCAAACTCTTTCTATTCTCTTTGGAGTTACATTTCGGATTCAAAGGCAGGCTTAGTGCAACAGACGGTGCTAAGTGCCGCACGATCGATACTTGAAAGATTAAGGTCGTGACAGTTGGTATCAGAGCTTTCGGTTGAAGCAATCTTACTCTTGGCATAATGAAGAACGTTGCTCCATCTACACCAAGCGTTGATGTTCCACCTATGGAACGTGGACGTGAGGAAACCCGGAAACCATCAAAGGAATCTCGAGCCAAGTCGAAAGACATGCTTTCTAGCTTGGAGGCACGAGTTGGGAGTGCGCAGGACAGCTTAGGGGAGCTGTTTGACCGAGTGGACAACTTAGAGGAGCGTTGCAATGGCTTGGAGGCCGAGGATGTGGAGATCCATGCAGCGGTTAAGATGTCACTCAACGAGTTAGATGGTGGGCTAAGGCAAGAGATTGATGGGTTGAAAGCTGAACTTGCCAAGGTAAGAGATCTCGTCTAAAGAGAACTCGCAAATGTCTTGCTTAGAGTTGAGGATATGGGTGGTGATCTAGCTCTATGTAAGCGGGCTATGGCAGCGGAAACTAGCACATCCACCGTCATTGAGGCTAAGAGGGTGGATGTTCCCAAGCCTAAGACCTTCAATGGTGTTAGGAATGCTAGGGAAGTGGAGAACTTCCTATGGGGTTTGCACAAGATCTGAACTGCTGCTATGTACTTGACTGACACTGCCATGTTGTGGTGGAGAAGGAGGCATGGAGATGTGCAACGAGGGGTTTGCACAATTGACACCTTTGAATATTTCAAAAGGGAGTTTAAAATGCAGTTCTTCCCCGTAAATGCTGAAGAGGAAGCAAGAGGCCGATTGCGACGATTGAAGCAAATAGGTAGCATAAGGGACTATGTGAAGGAGTTCACAACCTTGTTACTAGAAGTCCCCGACACATCTGAAAAGGATGCCCTATTCTTATTCATGGATGGTCTCCAATCATGGGCTAATTTGGAGCTCAAGCGACGTGGTGTCCAAGACTTGTCTTCGACCATCGCAACTACAGAAAGCTTTATTGACTACTCCACAAACAAGGAGAGTCCAAAAGCCTCGGATAAAAAGTTTGGTGGAGAGAAGAGTAATGGAGGCCATGTCAAAAGTTAGGGTTCCAAAAATCATAAAGGCAGCTCCTCATTCAAGCCACGGGATAAGGGGAAGGAAAATGAGGATCGTGGTGCCTCGAAGCCCCGTGTAACGTGTTTTATATGCGACGGACCGCATTGGGCACGAGAATGTCCGAAAAGAAAGGCCTTGAGTGCCTTAGTTGCTTCCACTCATGACCAGGATGGAGGCGAGTCGGACGCAGGTGCAAAGATGTGTTTTTTGCACCTACTTGGTGCAATGTAGAGCGCCCTAAAGACTCCTAAAGGCTTAATGTATGTGGATGCCACCGTTAACGAGAAGGTTACCAAAGCATTGGTCGACACAGGTGCATCTCACAACTTTTTTTCAGTGGAAGAAGCAAAGAGACTTGGCCTGAAGGTTGTCAATGGAGGGGGTTCTCTCAAGGCAGTTAACTCAGCAGCACTACCATTACATGGAGTTGCTCGAGGAGTTAGGGTCAGTCTTGGTGCATGGACTGGCCAAGTGGACTTATCTGTAGCGCCTATGGATGACTTCACAGTTGTATTCGGCATGGAGTTCTTGGACCAGGTAAGGGCTTTCTTGGTACCATGCTCAAATTCTATGTGTATCATGGATGGTACGAAGGCGTGTGTGGTGCCGACGGAAAGGACCAGCAAACCTACTATCCAAGCTCTCTCAGCGCTTCAGTTCAAAAAGGGATTGAAGAGGGATGAAGAGAGTTACTTGGCCATCTTAAAAGAATACGACGATGAGGAGACATCACCAAAGCCAAGCTTGCCAACGGAAGTGCAAGCTGTCTTAGATAAGTTCCAAGATGTAATGCCGAAAGCATTACCCAAACGGTTACCTCCAAGGAGGGAGGTAGACCATGAAATAGAGCTGGAACCCGGCACCAGACCACCAGCAATGAGCCCATATCGGATGACAAACTCAGAGTTGGAAGAATTGCGGAAGCAACTCGACGAATTGCTGGATGCTGGCTTCATAAGGCCCTCCAAAGCCCCATTTGATGCCCCGGTGCTCTTTCAAAAGAAGAAGGATGGCTCGTTACGAATGTGCATAGACTATCGAGCTCTAAACAAGATCACAGTCAAGAACAAGCATCCTATCCCTCTTATTGCTGATTTGTTCGATCAACTGGGGAGTGCTAGATACTTCACAAAATTGGACTTGCGATCGGGATACTACCAGGTACGCATAGCCAAGGGAGACGACCCCAAGACTGCTTGTGTGACCAGGTATGGTGCCTATGAGTTCCTTGTTATGCCATTCGGCCTCACAAATGCACCAGCCACCTTCTGCACTTTGATGAACAAGATTTTCCATCCCTACCTCGACCGGTTCGTGGTAGTATATCTTGACGACATTGTGATCTATAGCCGGACTATGGAAGAACATCTAGAGCATTTGAAGAAGGTGTTCGAGGTCCTAAGGGAAAATGATCTATACGTCAAGAAGGAGAAATGTTCCTTTGCCCAAGATGAGGTGATGTTCCTAGGGCATAGGATAAATGATGGGAAACTGATGATGGATGGAGCTAAGGTGAAAGCTATCCAAGAATGGGAACCTCCTACCAAGGTTCCCGAGTTAAGATCTTTTCTCGGATTTGTGAACTACTATAGAAGGTTTATCAAGTCCTACTCAGCGAGAGCAGCCTCACTCACTAACTTGCTCAAAAAGAACAAGGCTTGGGAATGGACAAGTGAATGCCAAGCCTCGTTTGAAGACTTGAAGAAGGCCGTTAGTGAAGAACCGGTGCTTTGCCTACCAGACCCTACCAAGAGGTACGAGCTGCATACGGATGCATCAGATTTTGCCATTGGAGGAGTATTGATGCATGAAGGGCATCCGATAGCTTATGAGAGCCGTAAGCTTAACGACACTGAACGCCGTTATACTGTGCAAGAGAAGGAAATGATAGCCGTCATTCATTGTCTAAGGGTGTGGCGACACTACTTATTGGGTTCTCATTTCGTTATCATGACGGACAATGTTGCAACAAGCTACTTCCAGACTCAAAAGAAGTTGAGTCCCAAGCAAGCTCGATGGCAGGATTTCTTGGGAGAATTTGACTACATGTTGGAGTATAAGCCCAGTAAGGCCAATGTGGTGGCTGATGCGTTGAGTCGAAAGACGGTACTAGCAGCTTTGAGCAGGCCAAGTAGCCCTTTACTAGAAAGGATCAAAGAAGGGTTAAAGCATGATGCCCTTGCTCAAAATCTCCTTGCCCTCATCAAGGAAGGGAAGACGAGACGATTTTGGCTGAGTGAAGGACTACTCTATGCCAAGCAGAGTCGTATCTTCGTGCCAAAATGGGGAAGCTTAAGGAAGGAGCTTATCAAGGAATGCCATGATTCCTTATGGGCTGGACACCCAAAAATGAGGCGCACCCTTGCTTTGATCAAATCCATCTACTATTGGCCTTAACTTCGGGACGATGTCGAAGCTTATGTGAAGACTTGCCTTGTATGCCAACAAGACAAGATAGAGCAGCATGCACCCGGAGGATTGCTAGAACCGCTGCCCATTCCAGAGAGACCATGGGAGAGTGTCTTTATGGATTTCATCACTTACTTGCCAAAATCAGAGAGCTTTGGCAGCATTATTGTGGTGATTGATCGCTTCAGCAAGTATGCAACATTCATACCTGCCTCAACGGACTGCACGGCAGATGAGACGGCACGCTTGTTCCTTAAACATGTTGTGAAGCATTGGGGGATTCCATCCAACATAGTGAGTGATCGAGACCCACGATTCACAGGGAAAGTTTGGACGGAATTGTTCAAGTTGTTGGGATCAGACTTGAACTTCTCTACAAGCTTTCATCCTCAAAGCGATGGACAAACAGAGCGCGCCAACGCATTGCTGGAGTTGTATCTCAGGCACTTTGTGAGTGCCAATCAACGGGATTGGGCGAAGCTGTTGGATGTAGCCCAATTTTCGTATAATCTACAGAGAAGCGAGTCCACCGCAAAGAGTCCCTTTGAGATTGTCATGGGGCAGCAACCCATGACTCCCTATGCCTTGGCCCCGAGTTATGAAGGGAAGAGCCCTGCTGCCTTCAAGTTTGCCAAGGCCTGGCATGAACAAGCAGAGTTGGCCCGAGCCTATTTGCATAAGGCGTCTAAGAAGATGAAGAAATGGGCTGACAAGAAGAGGAGGATGGTAGAGTTTCAGGAAGGTGATTTGGTCCTGGTGAAACTATTGCCCCAACAATTCAAGTCCTTACGGAAGGTTCATAAGGGGTTGGTGCGGAAATATGAGGGACCATTTCCTGTCCTCGAGAAAGTCAGAAAGGTGTCATACAAACTGCAACTCCCTCCAAAGCTTAAAATCTATCCGGTCTTTCATGTAAGTATGCTTAAACCCTTTCATGGAGACAAGGAAGACATGAGTAGGGGAGAATCCAAGAGGGCGCCTACCACAGTGGTAACCTCCTTTGATAGGGAAGTGGACTCGATTTTGGCGAACCGCTTGATCCTACGAAGGGGTGTACCAAGTTATAAGGAATACTTGGTCAAATGGAAAAACGCCCCAGAAGAAGAGACAAGTTGGGAACCTGAGGATTTCTTGTGGCAATTCAGAGATGCTATAGAGAGGTTTCAACTTGAAGGCGCGACGAGGGCGTCGTGAACTTGAGTGGGGGAGGGTGTCACGTCCCGCCCAAACTGCCCCTAAAAATCCAAATGTTGGCTGCCTACAGGATCTAGACACATGGAAAGTTCTAGAGTTGCCTAGAGAAGTCTAGAAATGGGCTAGAGTTGGACGGACTCAACTCAAGCTTGAAGACCCTAGAATGTTCTAGAGCACGCTGGAAAGTGCTAGAATGGGCTGGAATATTCTAGAACATGCCGGATGGTTTGGGAAGGATGTAAAAGCCGCTGGAAGCTTACGGAACATCCCGGAGCGTGCATGAAGGAGCTAGACAAACCTAGAAGACTCTAGAGTTGGCTAGAAGGTCCTAGAACCTTGTGGCACATTGTACATAAACCTAGAACACTCTTGTATATTCTACGCTTAGAATTATCTAGAAAGTGGTGGCACATTCTTAAGCTTAGAAGCCACACTATAAATAGACCTATTGGTCTTCATTTGCATTCATCCTTGGGAATTCTTAGCATTTATAACATAAACTCTCTCTAGAGCAATACAAAGCATTCTTTGCAAACTATTTCTATTTTCTTTAGAGTTACATTTCGGATTCAAAGTCAGGCTTAGTGCAACAGACGGTGCTAAGTGCTGCACGATCGATACTTAAAAGATTAAGGTCGTGACAATAGACAATAACCTTCCAAAGTGCAATAGAGGGTGGCAAGCCTAGGACATGGGTGTTCATGATCGGCCATAGACCCCATCGAGGTAAGTATACGTGATAGTTTAGAAATAAATCGAAGTGGATTTTAATTTAAAAAAAAGTATATTATAACTTTTTTAAATATTTATCGGTCAAATTCTTCCTTTTTTCTCTCGTTTCTTAAATTTTCTTCTTATCGGTCATACTTTCTTCTTCTCTCTATTTCCTGCACTAATTCACAACTCACTCATCCACCGACTTTTAGTAACTAATAAATTATTTTTATTATAAATAAAAAATAATAAAAATAATTTATATTTATTTTAACCAATCTATTTAATATTTTATGAAACTTTGCTATTATCACTCATAAATATATATATATATATATATTGATACATTTTTTTAATTTCACTGCCGCCAATATCATATATATATATATTAACTATATTTATATATGCATATATATATTGATACATTTTTTTTAATTTCACTACCGCAAATATCATATATATATAGACTATATTTACTGAAAAGCTCTCCCCCCTCGAAACTCTTGCAGGTTTTTAATTCAGCAGTTAGGTTAATAATCTTTATAATACTAATGTGTATATAAATAATAATAATAATAATTTATTACTATTAGTGTTAAATATTTTTTAGGTTTAGTTTTTTAAAATTCATTAAAAAATTTAATAATAAAAATGTCGTTTGTAGGATACATTTTAAAAATATTAAAACACATTTAAGAAATAACTAATTAATAAATTAATTTAAGTTTAAATAAATATTTTAACACTAAAAATAATTTAAAATTTATGAACATGTACTCGTAAATGTATGACTGCAATCCTATATATTGTAATTATAAATTATATTTTTTTTTCAAAGCACTTTTTTTAAATAAAGAACTAAGGTACTAATTTTATAATATAAATTTAAATGTATAATTTTTATTTAATAAAAATACCAGTAAAATAACAAACCTTAAATCAATTAACAAATTTCACAAGTTGAATGGAAACATATTATAAAAAAAATCTAAAATTTAATATAAATTTCAAACAATGTAATATAATATTATAATAAGTATGACTCTAGTAATTATATCTAATAAAAAATTATAAATTCAATTATCATTATGGATAAATATATTGACCTCTAACGAAAAAGCTTCTAGATTTTGTCTATAATTATAATAATATTATATTAGATAATATTTTTACACAAAATTTATGATATAATATTTTATGTTTATATTGTGTATTATATAAAGTTGGATATAGAGGTTTTATAATTTTTTTTAATAATTTAATTATTTTTATGAATATTATTTTTTATATCATAATTATAATTAATATTATAATTATTTATTAAATATAATTATAATTATAATTATATTTAATAATAATAATGTATTATATTATTATTTAATATATGATATGATAAAAGAAATTTGTGTATTTAAAATTAATTATAAATTTATAAAATATTAATATTTTATTATATTTTGGAGTTAAAATATATATTTTTATTTTTTTTTAAATAAAATTGACCAAAAAATGGGCTTTTAAGATTAGGTTAAATTTTGTCTAATTTTAAACTAAAATCGACTTCAACCTATTTCTAAATTATTGAAGAAGACATGTTTTTATAGACAAAATTCCCTTTTCTTTTGATATCCCAACCTTCTCTTGCCTTTCGGGTTTTCAATCAATGTAAGACTCGTCAAGAATATTTGATCATATTTTCTTTTTTCTTATTCTTATCCTTTTTTAGTAATCAACGAAGCTTTGTCTTTTGAATTGTCAATAATTTTCAAAATATAAAAAACACAAATAATTTTTTTTTCTAAAAAATAGACACAAATTTATATTCATAATATGTATGAAATATAGTAAATATATTTTAAAAATAAAATTTATTCATTTTAATGAAAAATATTTACATTTAGTACAAATTAATTATATGAGTATATTTGTGTATATTTTACCTTTTAAAAAAAATATTATAGTTTTTTGATTTTGTTTACTGATCGGGTCTACCATAAAATTTCAATTGGGCAGGGCTTTTCTTTGTTGGGCTAAGCCCAACACAACTATCTACCCTTTCCTTCGCCGGCGCCCAAAAAAAAAAACAGTTGTTTGTTTTGTCTGGGAAAAAACAGTGGCGCACATTAGCTGATCTTGTAAAAATGGTCCAAGTTCTTCCTAGTCGAGCTTTCAAATTAACGCGGATCGGGGACGAACTCGAGGTTTAACTCTTAAGCCTTGAGCAGCGGTAAACTGGCATTGAGTTGACTTACAATCTTGTCATACAAGATTGTTTGATTTATAGCTGATTAAAGCTTCGAAGAAATTTTCCGAGAAAAAGATGATAAAGATTTTTTGCGATTTTCGCTTACTCCTCCTTTTTGCAGCTGCTGCATTTATCTATATCCAGGTTATTCGAAGACTTAAATTCTCAAATTCACGAACGAATTTTCATTTAAATTCCATTTTTAACATTTTGTGGGGCTGATCTATAACATCGTGCGCTGCCACGGATTTTTTTTATTACTTGTTTTTATTTCCTCCCTAGATGGTTTTATTATTGAATTTATGAAAATAAACTACCTATAAATTGTGTTCGATTTCTATCTCTGAGATAAATTACGTCGAATTGTGGTTATCTTTCAGTTGTTGATAGTTGAAGAGTTGGTGATCATTCCAAATATATGTTTTTTTCTCCTTATTCTGATGATTTTGTTATTTTTTTTAGCTCCGGCTTTTCACGACACAATCAGAATACGCTGATCGCCTCGCTGTCGCGGTACGTGCAACTGTGTCTCATTGCAGTCACTCCATTTGCGTTTACTACAAACGTTGCCTGCTAGTTCAATTTGGAGTTTTTGTTACTCTGTAGTTATTTCGTTCCTCCGACCTACTACTACGGCCTTCATTGAAGCTCCAAGCTAGCTGACTTACCTTTTCCCAATTTGAAAGAGTGTCATTTCCGGTGCATTACAGATTCAACTTTCGAATGCGGAATGCTTTGCAACTTATTTTGATCTAAATTGCAGAATGTTATTATTCTGCTTTATATGATGGGGTCCAACTATTGTCTTATCAATGAGTATTTTTTACGATATACTTCTATAAGAAGTTGTCCGTTGTAAATCTTTCAATCAAAAGTGAGAATTACTGACGAAATACCCAGAATTTTGCAAAATTAGAGGCTCATAAGTTATCTTGAAAATCCTCATTTGAATTCTGTTCTTCCAACCTACTTGAGTACTTCAAAAACTGTCAAACTAAGTCGAAATCAAATTGATAAAAAATCAATTTTGATGATAGCTCCATCTTTTCACTGGCTTTTAAGACTACAACCGTTGTACATTTGGATACTGTTTGCTTCTTTGAGAATATTAATACCTTATGAATGTTTTCTAGGCTTCTCACTGTTTCTTTATTGAAACACTTTCTGGAGGTAGCAGTCCTTAATGCGAGCAATCCCATATCTATTGTTTTTTGACAGGTTGAATCAGAGAACCAGTGTACAAAGCAAATGCGGTCATTAATAGATCAAATAAGCATGCAACAAGAACGGATCGTGTCCCTTGAAGGTGCAAATTTTCCTTTTCTGTTATATTTCATCTAACTTATGTGCAACACAGGCAACATCTTTTACTTTTTTGGCTAGGCACATTGCTAGTCAAAGTATTAAGACACATTGATGTGGTAGAATGCGAGAAAGTAGCACACATTGTGTTGGGCATGTTTTCTCTGGATCATGTGATAGGATTTCTTCAAGTTTTGCTCTTTTACCATCCCATTGTGTTTTATTGCCATCAATTTTCTGTATATTTAACTTGAAAATTATAGATAATGCATTGATGGTAAGCATGAGACATACAAACACAGTGTGTTGATTTTACGGAATGGTTGTTTCTTGGGCATTATGAGGTCATCTTATATTTTTGTTACTGTTATTATCCGGCTGCTAAGACTGGCAGGCTCAGAATTTCCTTGATATTTAGATCCATATTGGAAGTTGTAGACCTCAGTCGAGTCGGTATATTGAATTTGGCATTGAGTTTTTCGTTCTTCCATATAACATGGCCACCATGTGTTTTAGTTTCTCCTAATAATAACTTAGTAACATAGTTGAATCTTTATACTATTGTTTTAAGTTAAGCAAAAAATACAACCTTTTTCCTGTAGTTTTATCTAAGGATGGATCAACTTCCATGTGTCCATAGTTGATCTAAAGGCCCTTACAAAAACTGTCTTTTGCTTTGGCCTTTCCCTTTATATCTTCATCTCACGTCAAAAGTTGGAGCAAAAATCAGGAAAATATAATTATTTTTATTACTGCTACTAACTTCAGATCAAAGGAATCGTCGGGAAGAAGAATGTGGACAGCTGAAGGCTCTTGTTCAGGATCTCGAGAGTATGTAATCAACACAGATGGTTTCCCTTCCCTTCTTTATAACAGTACCTTTACATTCTCGTACTGAATATTTGATAAGTTTTTCTGGTTGTGAATTGTTTGATTAGGTGATTCTAACTATGGAAACATATATTGAAATATCATACTCACCTCAGTTGTGTAGCTTACTGTTTGTCAGTTTTACCTTAATATGATTTCATGGCTATAATATTCTTGTTTTATAATGTTTCAAATAGAAACATGAAGAAGAAAATTGTTGCCAGAAAATATATAAATTAGTTCTATGATTCATATGATTGCTTTTGATACTATGAAGATAAGCCAAATCTTCCATTTTGTTTATCAAGCTGCCAAAATATAATTGTGTTTTCATAGGCTTGTTCCAGGCTAATGTTACACACGGACTCGTTTAGGATACCGGGTGTCGTATATTTTTGGATACGTATACTGATGCAGACATGCCTATTTTTCTCAATTTTTTGTAAATTTCCACTAATTTATAGTATCGAGTTACCATGCCCATGTAATTTCGCTTAGTGTGAAAAATGAAGAGTCGATGTGACATCAGTTCTAAGAAGGAATAGAAGTCTAAAACTTGCAAAATTACTCATTAGATGAATGTGTAAGCTTCCATAAAATAGGTTGCCGAATTGCTGTCATGTATGCTTTATGTTGAATTAAAGAGTTCTTGCTTCTGCCTTCTATCATTGATCTTAATCTTCTCTGTCCTGTTCTTTCATCTTTGTTCTATTATTGTGCCTAGTTTTGAGTATCTATCTGTCTTTTTTTATTTTTTATTGTTATTTGGCTAAATAATAAAGGCAAAATTACTCATAGGCCACACTCCAACCAACCTTATTTTTGTGTCAAATACAGTTTAGAATTTATCTGCTGGGACATGTTGGAGTACTTATCATTTTGTTTTTGTTCTCTCCAGGGAAAGGTGTAGAAAGACGGATCGACAAAGTACAGGTTCAAGATGCAAGACTCTCAGTTTCATGTTAGATATTTCTTTCCTCTAGGAAAATATTGCTTGTTTAATGACTCCAACCATTATCCTATGCTGAATATATTAGGCACCTGTGGCAGCTGTTGTTGTTATGGCATGTAATCGTGCAGATTATCTTGAGAGGACTCTTCAATCTATTTTGAAGTATGTTTCTCATGTGATGTATGTTTTATACCATGGCTTGGTACATTCGTAAACATTTGAGCTGACCTTGTGTAACTCATTTTTTTAGATATCAGAAGTTTGTTGAGTCGAAGTTTCCCCTATTTGTGTCCCAGGTAATTCTAAGTTCTTTTCTTTTCTTTTTTTAATTTTTTTTTATTTTGGCCTACAGGCTAATAAAAGTTATGGGTTTCCCTAGAGAATTTATCATTCCTAGATTTTAATCATAATACAACTAATGACTAGACACAATTATGGATATTATTCATGTATTTATTTATTTTTCTCAGGATGGAGCAGATCCAAACGTCAAGAGTAAGGCTTTGAGCTATGATCAGCTCACGTACATGCAGGTACATGATAGATAAGTACTAATTCTCTGGTTAATTCTGCTAGTTGCTTGCATTTGTGTCACGTGTTATATATTTGAATTTTAATCCTTTTACAAGCAAGGACAATTAATGATAGAAGGAGATAATATCACTTAGTTGGGAGAACTATGACAATATATTCTCACTCGAGAAATTGCTCACGTCTATTTAATTGCAGCACTTAGATTATGAACCAGTGATAACAGAAAGGCCAGGAGAGCTGATTGCATATTACAAGATTGCACGTAAGATTATATTTATTTAGTTAATTATTTTAATTTTTCTTCCTCTGCTATAACATGTAAAAACTTCATTGACTTTTGCCCCATTTGTAGGTCATTACAAATGGGCATTGGATGAGTTATTCTACAAGCATAATTTTGGTAGAGTAATCATACTTGAAGGTGAAAATGATTTTCGTCTAAATTCTTATAATTTATTCGGTAATCTTGTTCTTTTTTATTTTTATATTTTTTTCCTGGAAAAAAATATCCATTGTTGAAATGAAGTGCATTGATGGAATTTATTTTGGAACAGATGATATGGAAATTGCCCCTGATTTTTTCACTTACTTTGAGGCTGCAGCTGAACTACTTGACAGGGATAAGTATGTCCAAAACTCTTCAAGTCTTGGATTAAATATTTGTCCAACCTGGCAGTTCTGATTATTCATTGCCTTCTTAATACTACTAAACTGTGGTAGGTCTCTTATGGCTGTTTCATCGTGGAATGACAATGGACAAAAGCAATTTGTACACGACCCTTGTGAGTTGCATTCTAAAATATTCCGTTGAGTTTGTAGTTCTTTTATGATGAGATTTTTTTTATAAATTCCCTCTTTATAGGCAAAAAGTGATATAGAAAGCAAGCACTATCTTTTCAGGGAAAGGATGTTAAGTTACACGACATATTATCTTCAAAAGCACTGCAACTTCACATCATGTTGTTGCCATTTCTTTGTTTGCTTGAAGTTTTCATTTGAGTATCAATTGGCTCTCTCCCTCCCTGTTTAGATTTTCTTTATTCGAATTGTAAGAAAACTAACTTACCAACTAGTAAAATCATAATTCCATTTTGTTAATGATTGAAACAGTTATGGATAATCATATCACATAGAAAAATACCGATGTGTTACCGTTATCTGATATGAGATATGATTTACTTTGCAGACGAACTTTATCGATCTGATTTCTTTCCTGGACTAGGGTGGATGCTTATAAGATCTACATGGGATGAGTTGTCACCAAAGTGGCCAAAAGCATATCCTTTTCTTTTTAGTTTATTTCAATTTCTAGGTCATATTTCTTTACACATTTTATTCTCTTAAAGTTTTCTTTGACAACACTTTACTTACTGGGATGACTGGTTGAGGTTACAAGAGAACCACAAGGGCCGACAATTTATACGTCCAGAAGTGTGCAGAACCTATAATTTTGGGGAGCATGTATGTTGATCTTTGTTATATATATATCATCACAACCTCGGGATTTCTTATTAAACAAGTTGTACTTGCATTTAGTTTAACTGGATTTTTTATATTTTTTTTTCTTTTTGAAGAAATAGTTCACATATTAGTTATTGAACAACTTGAGTTGCTTTGGCTTTCCTACATCTGTGGCGTTTTCTACCTCACATTAAGCTACTTTCACAGGGATCTAGTTTGGGGCAATTTTTCAAACAATATCTTGAGCCAATTAAGTTAAATGATGTCGAGGTAAAGTTGCAGCATCCGTTTTTGAACTAATTACTGTAGGTTGCAGTTTATGCTTTCCTCTTTTATTCTACTCTGTGCTAAGGTTTCCTTCGTTTTTTTTTTTTGAAAGGTTGATTGGAAATCAAGGGACTTGGGCTATCTGATGGAGGTAATCTATTAAACTAGTTCATTCAGAATAATGCAGTTCCTACTATATGTATGGTCAAGAAACTAATATTCCTTTTCTTAGGACAATTATACGAAATACTTTGCTGAAATTGTGAAAAAAGCTATACCTATCCATGGAAATGATGCTGTTCTAAAAGCAAACAATATCAATGGTGATCTTCGTGTACAGTACAAAGACCAGTGGAACTTTGAAAGCATTGCACGCCAGTTTGGTATTTTTCAGGAGTGGAAGGTGATTCCTGTCTCTGTTTGTCTTTTCCCCCTCCCTTAATTCTCTTTGCATAGGAATGGGTTATGCCCACTGCCCAGTTGCAGTTGCACATGACGCACTGCAAAGTTGGTTTTAGCTTCTTTGTTTTTCCTTTTTTGTTTAATCCCAAAAACTCTCTTTTTTAGTAAACAGAGATTTTACTAAGATTTATAGAATGGTAGTGTCACACAATATGTTCATCAGAAAACAACACTACTCTCATTAATAAAAACAGAAACCGACTCTTCAATTCTATACAATCTCATTCAGTAAGCAACTTCATGTGATCGTCGCTGTAGTTGAGCAGTTGGAACAACCATATCCTTCTCTCCTTCCAAAGTTTGTGATAGTAGTATATCATCATTTCTGCCATTGTGTATTACTTTTGCTGCTCTTAAATTTTGTCTAAAGAGTTGATTTTTCAGGATGGTGTACCAAGAGCGGCATATAAAGGAGTAGTAGTTTTTCGTTATCAAACTTCAAGACGTGTTTTTCTAGTAGGCCCAGATTCTCTTAAGCTGCTTGGGATTTGAGAAGCTTGATACAAATGAGTTTAATTCTATAGATTTAAAACTTCTTAATCAATAATTCAATCATCTCAAAAGAATTATGTTTTGTTGGTTGCTATAGTCAAGAAGGAAAAAAGTTATTTTGTGTAGACTGGTATGATCACAGAAATAACTTATTTTTGAACTCATCCTATACCAAAAGTATAAACCAAGAGGAGCTCATGGAATTTCTGCAATTTAGATTTCTTGGCGGCTGGATTTTCCGATTTGACCTTCCAACAACTTTACTGAGTTCCGTAGTGGCCACTCAACAGGACAAGTATAACAGATGACATTCTCCCTATTCTGAAGATTGCAGTATCTACCTGTGAGGTAGATGCAGGGTTGGTCTCTAACATTTAAGTAGAAAAATGCCATGAATTTTGTTGACTTTCTCTCAAGAACAATTTTATTTTTTGTTAATGTAGAATTGACACTTTCAAACTAGCATGTAATGATACCTTGAAAGATTTACGCAATGCATCCAAAAGTTGGTCGCTACTGGAATAGCTTCAGTGGTTGCTTTGATGCCTCCCAGAGATCTTAGAGTTTGATATTACAAAGTTAAATGTTCCTTTATCATATATCACACTGACGCAATTTGGTACTTTACAACAAGTTAAAGATGCGTGCATTTACTTATTTTAATTTTTGTTTTATTTTTTGGTTAACCTCTACCATTTATTTTGAATTTATGTGAAAGTTCTAAAAAAAGAGAAAATAAACTCTTTAATATTATAAAAATATTTTTTTTATTTGATGCTCTTTAATAATAGACTAATGAATTAACTAAAATTTATAGTCACTTAAAAAAATAAAAATAAATAAATCCTTGCCTCATTTCCCACCTTTGTTCTTTGTTCTTTACTCTTTACGTTACCAATCCCTTCAGTCCCTCAGTGCTACAGCCAAAATCCCAACAAGGCTTTGATTTGGCGTCAAGTGCCAAGCAAAACACACCACCTCTTATATATTACTGAACCTGATCTCAAAAACTTAGAAGAAGCAAAAGAGGGGTTTTGGTTAGCTTAACATGCAATAAAATAATAGTTGAGATCATATGGACAAGGTGTTAAAGGCAGCTTGGAGTAAAACTTCGATGATGATAATGGTGGTGATTACTGTTTTACTTCTAGGAGCACCTTTGGTAATGCCTCCATTGTCTCCACCACCAATGTACCTCATTTTCTTTCCTTTTTTTATTTTGCTCCTCCTCATTTTCACTGCCTACATATTCCCTCAACCCCCTTTGCCTAACAACTTTGATAGTGCCTCTTTGGTCTAAAGCCTAAGCTTCATTATCATACCTAAACTCACCCATTCTTTTATTTTTCACTATTCTATTTTAACTTGTTCTTAGTTTTCTATGCATTTTCATTTAGTAGCTAGTTTCTTTCACACCAACCCAAGTTCAAGTCCCCTTCTCAAACCTGTTAGAATGATTTGAATTCCCTTAGTTCTTCTCATAAAAGAAAGGAAAAGAAGAAAGAAAATAAAATTGCACAGATGGTTGATCGTGGGACGGAGAGCACGAGGTTAAGGAAAGACAAAGGAAGAAGAATAAGGAAGAGAAAACTCAGAGGGCTCTGTTTCATTAATTCTAAGCGACATGCAAGCAAACACGTGGTGTTCAATTCCGGAAAATATTACAAAGAAACAGAAAGTAGTGTTTGAGCTTTTCAACTCATACATGCATCCGTTTTTTCATCAGATATGGTTCATTGATCACACAGGTGACACTAACGACATAACACAACCCACCTGTATTTTCTAAGCCGAAGCAAGCCAGGTGAGTACACGCAAAGCAAACCGGGAGCCAAAAAAATTTAGATTATGTTTTACATATGTTTTGAAGTGGCTGACTAGAAATTTCTCTCTCAAATTCCATAGGAGTAGTTTATATATTCATTTATTATGAAACTAAAAAAAAAAGATCTAGTTTTTGTCAGTTGGTCCTTTGTTATTTGTTTGGGTGGTTTTTTACTTTGTTATTTGTTTGGGTGGTTTTTTACTTTGTTATTTGTTTGGGTGATACTATACAATCGTGTTTATGAAAAATTATTATATTAACAATATCAATGATATATGATAGCTATATAAGACATGTAATCGATTTAATCGATTTTTATATGGCATCTTTTTGTTAATTAAAATACTCTATTTTTAAAATTATTTGTATTAAATTATACATTTAATAATATATTAATACCCATGTTGAAAACTCTTGGGACCTTTGCAATAAAACTAGGTACATGCATGGGTCTTAATGTGGGAGTCACTCTCTCATCAACTTATTTCCTTTAAGCTTTTCTTCCAACAACTGCTGCCGTCAATATTCAAAGACTCGCCTTTTAATCATTCTTTCTGTTAAAATTAATGTGTGAAAATTTAAATACATTCACAAATTTTTTTATAATAAAAATACAATTTAAATGAATTGGAGTATATTTTCTATTAATACTAATCAAATTATTGAAATCTCAAATGACAAAATTAAAGTTTTCTTTTTATCTAAGACCTTTTTCTTTTTCTTTACTCTTCCAGCATTTTACTTACTAGAAATTGGAATCAAATTTTCGTTGGTATCTCTTGTAAATTAATATTGTATTATTATTAAATAACATTAATATTACACTTAACTTAACGTTACTCTACCTCACTTACTATCTCATTCATCCTCTCACCTCACGCTCTTTACATGCAAATAAATCCCACATATATTAGATGGATAGACAAACTATTAGATTCTAAGATGTCATATAATTATTAGTTCTTAGCATGTTTTATATGTAAACTTTGTATAATCTTCTAAATTAATGTTTACACATATATTAGATTATACACAACATCTACCTAGAACTTTATAGATTTACTTATCACTCAAGCATATAAAATGTAAGTGATATCTTTTGAGAGATCACAAATATTCTAAAATAATGGAGAGAAAGATATTTTGATATTTAACACTCCTCCTCAACATTTAATTTCTCTTGTTTCTCCTTTGTTGATCATGCCAAGTTTATATCGTAATTCTTCAAGCTTTACAGTCCCAAATCCTTTGATAGATATATCTATCACTTAATCATTTGTCTTTATTTGTTTAAGTTATATATCTCTATATAGTTCATTCTCTCGAATAGAGTAGTAATGCACCTTCACATGTTTGGTTCGTGCATAAAATACTAGATTCTCCATGAACAATCGATAAGTTATTACAATACATTGGTATTAGATAATTGACTATCCGATGTAAGTCATCAAGGACTTTTATAACTCTGTATTTTGTGTTTGTGGTTAACAATGACACAATAGGTTGCTTCTTTCTACAATAAAAGATCTCTCATTTAATGAGCTTGAAAACATAGGCAATAGTCGATCGACTTGTATCATGATCTCCCACATAATCCGCATCATAATAACCAACCGCCCTAAATTCTTAATTCTTCTTGTAAAGGAGATTAAGATCAAGAGTTTCTTTTATCTACCTAGGCTTGGTTGCATGGCCTTCTTTAGTGCTTTATGATATATAAACAGCTTACCAAAGACTATGTAGTTCCCAATTTTTTCTTCATTACTCAAGTTTTGATTCTCATCTTCCTCTACCACAATAGAATTAGATGCTAATACTATTGGCACTCGTATGAGCTTTCCTTACATTCATGGAAACTATCTTCCAACTCTGCTTGACATTCATAGAACTTCTCATCAAGCTCGTAAGAGCAACTTGCCAACTTTGTCTAACTTTCGTTGAGCTTCTCCACAAGCTTATTGGAACAACTCACTCATTCTTTTTAGCCTTTTTTGAACTCACATTAAGCTCATTGAAACAATTTTCCAACTCTACTCAGCTTTCATTGAGATCCTCCTTAAATTCTGTTATTACAAATAATACCTCAACATCTCATTCCTCTTCACTAGGAGTAGACTCTTGATCATTTGAGGTTGAAATGTTGTTTTTCAACATTTTCTTCATATATCGACACTCTCTTACGTAATGATCCATTTTATCACACATATAACATAGATCATTACACTTTCTTTACCTCTTGAATTGACATCCCTTCTTGTCATGAATGCTTTGAGCTTCTGTCACTTAAAAATATCATTTTTTAAATTCATCTTCTTTAGATCCTTTGTTAGGTCTCCAGTGACATCGACATTTTCTTTGACTACTAAAGAGTGTCTCTTTACTACTCTTTAGTGATACTTGAATCATTTTCTTTGCCAATTCTTCCCATTCAACAAGCAACTTCTTTAACGCCACTAAAGAAGGTTAGGTCGACCAACCTTGCACATCAATAATAAATTCTATATAGCTTATATTTCATCCATAGATAACAATTCTTTTCATTATAGACTTAGAAATATCAACAATAGTATCTAACTTTGAGATCTTACGACATAGAGTTTTACCTTGTTGAAATAGCCAATGATTGATATCTCTTATTGTCTGATTGAAAGGAGCTCGTTCTCCAAAAGCTACAACCTCGTACATTCTTCTTTGAGAAGAGTGTTGCAAGAGTATCCCATGCTGCCTTTGGTATGTCACAACGCTTGATGTGCTCCAATATTTGATCCTTCACTAGGGCCTTGATTATGTAAATAGCTTAGTCTGCTTTGATATTCCACTTCCTCAAAGTGCCAACATCTTGCAGTGTTGTGACCTCATCGCCACCCACTATCTCCCATAAGTCATAGCCTTGGAGATAAGATTGTATATGCAATGATCACGTGTTATAATTATTATTATTGAGCTTCTTACATATCCCTTATAGGTATCGTATTATTAGGACTTAAAAAAACCTCCGCGTTATTTAAGCAAGTTTGATCTCGCATAAGCTTTACAATCCTTCACAATCGTGCACGATCTTGTTAAAAGCTCCAACAAAAATTTGACTCGTGATCGACTCGTTATAATATCAAATTATTGAGTTGAAAGCCACATATGTAAAGTCAAATGTTTTTACAAATTAATATTATATTGTTATTAAATAACAGTATCACTTATCACACATTATCTTATTTGAGCTCTCTACCTATACACAACCCACACCCACATACACACATACATATATAGATCTTATGTAGATAGATAGACTAACCTACTAGATTTTAGGATGTTTTATAATTTATTAATGATGTATTAACATGACTTTTTAGTAATGTCTACACACATATTAGATTATGCTCAATTTTTTAGAATCTTTTAGATTTACTTGTCACTCAAATTTGTAAAATATAAGTGATATCTTTAGAGAGATGAGAGTACTCTAGAATAATGAAGAAAAAGATATATTGATATTCAATAATAAGTAACATGAGCTATCTAATTTTAAAATAGTTAGCCTTAAAGAAAATTAAATCTCATATATACTATTTATAAATTTTATGCTAGTATATTTTTTAATCAACATGAGATGATAAGGGTCTTTTTATACGTTAATATCTCTCTATAAGATTTATACAACTAGAGGAGGTTGAGATGGAATCAAAATACTGGTCACCTTTTAACCAAATTTTCATTTATTGTTATTTTTCTTCTCATTTTATTGTTTGGCTTCTATATGGTGTTATGGATGTTTTAATAGTGATAGTTTTGTGTGTTTTCTTTTTCTTGATCGATGGTTAATATGATTATTGTCTATAATCAAAATTAATTATTACTTTTTTTAGATCATGGGAATGCGTGAATTACTAAAGGAGTTACGATACTTTGGCTTTGTTAATTCTTCCATGAAAATCGCTTAGATATGCATATTGGTGAGAATAATTAGGTCTAAAATTGGGAGAGATAACACTTTTTAATCGAATTGAAAATTTTCACTAAAAATAACTTGAAAACATAAATTATATTTCCTGATATAAACACAAATTATGTGTTTTTACGTCACATGCAACACTTTCTTCTAAAAAAGTAGTTAAATAAATACACTAACACAAATAATCATAGTATAATTAATGGAGTCTTGTATATTATTTTCAATTATCTTGAAGAGAAATTTAGCATTAAAAAAATCATATAGAATATAGGTTGTGATGATGATTATGGTGAAGGTAGGAAAAATAGGAACTTGCCATCCAAACATTCAAGATATTTAAATAGACGACAAGTATGATAAAGAATGGTATTAGGGTCATAATATTTCCTACAAACAGTACGAGCATACTTAAAGCAATCTCTCTCTTTCTTCGTCCATTGATTCCAAAATTGCTTCCAAATTATTTGACGCATTCCAAATACATCCTGTGACAAAATAGAAAGTTGTGGTACACTTACAATATCAACTTCAACTTCATCACCAATATGACTAGCCAACATGGAGGATGAGGAATTAGGATTAACATTAATGGTGGCCTTCACAACATAATTATCTAATATTAATATTCTTATTATAATTAACATCATAACAACTCTTCTTCTCATTTCTTTGGCATTATTTACCCTTTCACTTCTCTCTCCTGTGAGTGAGTGAAATTCAATATTGCTCATTGACGTTGTATTTATATATACATAGGATGTATACATGAAAATAATGATTCATTTAATATTCCGTTAGAATCATATTAAATTTTATTTGATAAAAAATATATGTACATGGAAGTCAATCATACATATTTGAAATTTCAAATACATGAAAAATACTTTTAAATCCCTTGCATGTTATTCTAGTTTTAATTAATTTTAAATATTTGTTTTATATTAATTTTTTTTAAATACAACATAAAAAAATTAAATTTATTTACATAACATAATATCATGTACAAAGGAGGCTTATCTTTAACTACATCCATATTATGTAAATATATTTTTGTAACGTAAAAAAATATTTTATTAATTGATAAATCATATCAATTAATCAAATTAACATAATAACTTATTGATAGATATGAGGGTGTAAGTTTGAATGTTATATTAAATCTGGTTTAAAATTATATTCTATTACATGATAACATTATTATCGTACCTTGGCATGTAACCCTGAAAGTAAAGCTTCTATTGATGGGTAAAAAGTTATATCTTAGTGAGGTTTTTCCTTAAAAAAAATTAAATAACTTGTTTATGGGAGAAAAAATTATTAATTAAAAACTTTTGAAATATCCGTAAGAAGAGTCGGAGAAATATTGCTACTAATGAGTCATTAAAAAGCTTAATTAAAAAAATCATAATTTGTCCTCTTTGAAACCTTGAAAGACCATGTTTGATAGCATTTGTTAAATAGACGCTTATTCGAGATATTATTCAAAATCTCAAGTTAATTATTACAATTAAGCTGCCTCAACCATTATCCATAAAGAAATACATACATGTGATCAGATGAAATTTGTGATCCTCTTAGCAGAATGTTATATAAGAATCTTTAATACCTTGCTACTATTTTGATATGTATATTTTAAGAAGAGTCAAGAGACAGATTCCATATTTACTCTTCTTCTTTTTTCAACAATCCGAGAATACTCCTATAAGGATAGGTTAAAATATAAATAAAATTTATAAATAATGCATTATATTCCATATTTATTTGAAAATAATTAAAATTATACTTGAACATCTCCATGAAAAAAATCAAATTGAACATCTCGTTTTTATCATTAAAAAATATAAAAAAAAATCAGGGAGTAGAAACCATGTGTTTGAAGTTCTAAAGTGTTTTTTTAATAATATTAGGACTTCTGAAAAAAGTCAGCAAATAAAGTAACCAAAATAAAGAAACTTGGTCTTTCCCTACAAGTGAGAAAACGAGTCCTTTAGTCATATACACCAAACATGTGCATTTAGTCTTGTAGCTATGTAAAACGGTGCCGTATTATTTAAAATTTCAAACTTCACAATGCAAATTAGTTTTTTCTTCTCCTTTTTTTAATTTATTACTTTTCTTTATTATTTGTTTCATTTAACTACTTTTTGTCAAATTCTACTAACAGAAATGATACATCTCACTTAGCAATTATGTACAATAAATTCCTACTCCAATGCCAGAAGTTACAAAAATAAAAACTCCACCAAAACTCACAAACTATAATAGCATCAACTATGGGAATTGATATTTCCAGAGCAAAAAATATTAATGTCAGAACAATTAAATATTTTACCTCATAATTTAATACTCTAGGGTTTTCAAAAATGGAAAATCTGCTATGGCATTAGCATAATCTGTTCTGGCAATAGGGCTATCCCATAACTACTGATACACCAATCTAATATATGAAAGGACTATTAAGCAAGTCTGATTTGGTTATACATTACTATCCAATACCTCTTGAAGAATATTCAAACCTTCTGCTGATATACTTCGCTTGAGCTTAAGCCTTGGGATCTCAAGTCTTGGGGGCTGATCAGGGGAGAAACATACAACAATTACAGTCAGATTATCGCAAGTGTTGCGCTTAAGGGCCTCCCTGACCAACTCTTTCGAGCATCTCTCAGGATCATTGTGAAGCATTAACTCTTTCCTTGCAATTGTGACAGCACACTGACTGCTCATCACATCCCACAGGCCATCACAACCCAGAATCAAGAATTCATCTTCCTCACATAGGATTGTCTCCTGAAGTTCTGGCTCCACACTCAAAGGACAAAAGGAGCCTTTAGGGCCTTTCATATGCCAATCTCCAAGTGCTCTAGCAACTGACAATTGACCATTAAGGTAACCATCATAAACTATTCCACCAAGCCGTTCAATCCTTAGCCTTTCAGTCTCACAATTAGGTTTATGGTCCCTGGACAGCTCAATTGCTCGACCTCTTTTCCCCAACACAGCACGACAGTCGCCTGCATTAGCAATTAACAATGTCCTGGGTGGAACAATTTTAGGTAAGCCATATGAGTTATTGTGTCGTTATATAAGCTCAAGGTACTAAACTTTCCATCCATATAAAATATCATGCAAAACTTCAAAAACAAAATATTTGTACAAAGAATGTGAGATATAAAGAAGTGAAGATTATCAAAGATATTGCCAAAAAGGTCTACAAAATATAGGAACTATTTCTATAACATTCAACCATAACAATACCATGAGGCTTCATTTTCTCTCTAGTATGGTTAAGCAATTCTATTCATCTCAAGTTGTGATGGATTCACAACTTGAGATGACAGACAATTATTGGACTAGACAATTTGGCCCACTTGTCTCAACCTGTGGTTGCCTGCCACATGATTTGTGAACCATCACAACTTGAGAAAATCTTTTTCTGGTAATGCAACAAAAGTCTTGTATTTGAGTCTAATACATTGGCATAAGACAAAAGGAAATTTTAAAAATAGTGAGTTTTCATAATAATATAACAGAGAATAGAAAACACAGAAGAATGTAAACAGCTCTGACCTTCCCAAAATGATGGCAGTCAATGCTGTAGTACCAGAGGAACTATCAAGAGAACCCTCTTCTGCAAATGCATAGTCAGCATTTAGGAAAGCACTCTTAATAGCTTTCTCTGCGCAGCTCGGGAAATGGGTATCCTCAAGAATAAACCTTAAAATGTTCTCTCTTGCAAATGAAGCTGCATCTGTACCACCATGGCCATCAAAGACCTGCAATGGAGATAATGTTGAATGTTACATATCATGTACATTATAATGGTTACCCATTAATTTTTAATTGATAAATCATTGGTTCGTAAATCCAGTCATATCTTTATAAAAAATATCCAGTATTATACAACAACCATCTATGACTATAACCATACAGCAATAATAGCAGCAAATGTATTACAAACCCCATAAAAAGCTCCAGGAGAATGGAGGTTTGCAGTTGCACCTAGATGATCAAGAAGATTGTCAATACAGATGTGCTCGTCCTCCATATATGGTTTTGATCCAATCTCAGAACAGCTTCCAGAGCGAAAAACAGGCATGAATGTCGAGTTACCATGTGATGTTGTATTGGAGGTAACAACCCTAATATTAAATGCCTAACAAAACAGTAGAAAAGAGACATCAAATCCAATAAACTTATAATGAAAAGAAAAAGAAAAGGAAAGGCACATAGCAGGAGTTATGGGTATAGGTTTATTCACCACTTCAGTAGACAACTGGGCAGAGCTTACAGAGTGCCGAATTGCTGCAAGATTTCTAGGAGGTTTCCCAATGTTTGGTTGTTTTACAACCTCAAAAGTTTCTGGTTTCTCATCTCTCCTCACATCGACATTCCCATTCCTGTATTTTCCATCCAACATAGAAAGTGGAGGTGGGTAATCAGTTTCTGCAGCCATCTTCCATGAACCAATTCCTTAACGAGGAACTGAGTATCCAGATGTTCCTTTCAAGAACCGGATGTCCAAACTGGATTTTTCTCTTTGTTAGATTTGCAATAGCAGTATCTGATATCAGGAAAGACCCCGGGTGGGTTCCACATAAAAGTTAGAAAATTAGTCCCTCTTCAATACTATTGAATGATGATTCTTATATGTTCATGGAGTAATATAATGAAAAGGAGATCCGAAAAAGAAAAACTTTCTTCAACAGTTCTAGCCATTCGTAAATTTTTCCAGCCAAATTTGGGGAATTAAACTATTAATTGAATTTGGAAAGCCCAGCCAGTTGAACTCTATATTGCGCTAAGAAAAGAAAGTTTCCAATACCCCACTTTGAAACAAACCCACAAAAGAAATTTCATAGGATTATTTAAAAACCCGAATCAAAATTACCCAAATATCAAATATCTCCCAACAGCTATATCAAACTCACAAGATATACAAAATTTTAGTGCTTGATCAGAAAGAAAAGCGTAACCAATGATTCACAGATTCGAAATGAAATCTAGTGAAAAATAAGAAACACAGATAAGTTAAACAAATACAACAAAGAATACAGTTTAACAAAATCCAATCAAATCTAAAAACTGTACACATAAATCACCCAAAACAAAACAAACTGTAATGAATTTTGTTAGAGTCATAACTAAGACATGAAAGTCATAAATTGCAGAAAACATGAAGTGGGTAACGATAATACTTACCGTACTATACTGGTAAACTCAATAAAATCTTTAAAATATCACTGAAAGACAACTTGAAAAGGAGAGGAACATACCCACAAACCTCCAAATCTTTCAGAATAAATGACTTTTTTTTTTGGTAATTGGTTTGGTAAGTGTGTTGTTGAATAAAGGTTCAGAGAGAGTTTTGATTGATGAACAAAGCAGGGCATTCCTCAATTCATCTGGTTTTGTTGACAGGTAGTGTAGGTTATCCGGTGACCTCGTGGTTTTTGGTGGATGAAATCACCGCCACGTGGCAATATATAGTAGATGAGTTTGTTAATTACCTGGTAAGTTGGGTGTCGTTAGTATTTCAGCAATTGCGGCTGGGAAATTCTAGCCATTGGATGGCAGTATGTGAGACGAACGGTGAGATGACGAAGAGGTAGTTGACGTTGATTGACCATGCTGAATCGCTGATCCTTGTCACGTTTTATTAACGATTTCAAAACGACAAAAATTACGGAGCCGTTTTGTCACTCTTTGAGCTTTGAACAGACACTGTCCTACTACTGATTGGTGACTAGTGGAGACAGCATGATCTAACGAGTTGGACATGGGCTTTTCGGAGGAGCCCAAATTAAGCTCAGCTCAAGTTTTTATTTTTCCCTCAAATTCTTAAATATATTTTAACATGTGATGTTTTCAAGGGCAAACTTACAATGAGATTATGATAATTGAATAAGTTTACAATATAATTTAAAATATGCGAAATTAATAATGCACTCGTAAAATTTTGGTTGCATATGCCCGTGTAAATTTCATATTTTTATTTGGAGCATTTTATAAAATATTATTGTTATTTTATTAAATGAAATTTATCGTGTAACCCTCTAATATTTGTTTTGTAAAAATTTTACATTTGTATGGTTCGAGTATCCTCATCTATAGAAAGTATTTTTTTGGTAAAAAAATAAAAGAAAATTAAAAATTTGTTTGGAAAAATTATCTTAATAATTTTTTTTAAAACATTTAAAACTCACACACTAAATACAAACCTTCGATGTGTTTAAGTAAATTTAATGTTATTGAATCATATCTTAGACATGTTAATAACATAATTAGGATTTGTTCATTGGTTTATTATTTCAAAAAAATTATCAAATTTATTATTTTTATCTTACATAAGTAAGGCTTGTTAGGAGGAAATGCTTTGGATAGATTTTGAATAAGGATATAACTTATTGTAAAAGACATAATAACAATTGTTTTATAATTTTAAAGGATTAATTGAATGGGTAAAAATACTTATAAATTTTATAAATTTTATCATAATATTGTTTTTAATTAATATAAAACTTACATTATCTCTAACATCCTTTAAAATATGCTTTTTAACTATTGTAAAACTTATTAATTTATATTTTTAACATATTTGTTATACTCTATTTTATTGGATCATTTGTATCTTTTTTTTATTTTTACAAGATTTATTTCAATTTTTTTTAGAGAGAGAGAGACAAAGTTTTTAATATAATAGATAGAAGTTATGATATTATATCAAAATTAATAAGTAAAGTCGCTGGTAACTTTGATAAACTCTAGTATAGTACTTTATTTAATGAATATGATGCTCTTATTACTTAAAACTTTTATGAAAATAATAGAGCTTCCAAAAGATTCACTTTGGTTTTGGGTTTGTAGAAATGTTAGATACAAATTTTTTTAAAAATTTAGCTTATAATAGAAGGGTTTAACATTTTATGATCTCGATTCTATTTAACATTGTCTTTAAATGTAACATAATATATCTTTACAAAAACTTATTACTTGTATATTTTTTTTAAGAATGAGTTTTTTTATCCTTTTGCAAACTTATTAACTTGAGAACTTAATTAAATTTTAAGAGTTATTATAAAAATTTGATCCTAGATGATAATATATAGAATATGATCCTAATATTTTATTTATATTTTTTAATAGAATATATAATTCATAAGATTATTGAGCAAAAATATGCATAATTTAATTATTCAATAAATACCATGATTGTTCACATAAACTTTTTGAAAAATAGATATTATAGTTATTATTGATTGAATCATATCTTTTGAAATTGATTTTCTATTAATAGTTAATTAGTAACATCATATTTTTCTTTCCATTAATGCATGCATTTATAACCTAAATTTTCCAAACTTGATGAGACCAAATGACGATTTTTTTACATTGGAAGGAACAAAATGGTAAATTTGATTTCTTATTACTTTGGCAGCTAAAGTTGGTTTGAGATTGCCAATAAATTTGTATCTCAATATTAATTAGTTAATTTGAAAATATATAATTATTCAAAAAAATAATGATATCAACCAATAACTTTTTTTTATATGGATATTATTAAATATCAACAATTTATTGTTATCATTTACCTAAAAAAACAATTTATCTTTCTCAAAGATAAATGATTTCTCCCCATCCATATTATATACCAACCTCTATCATAAGAAAGATCACCATAATTTAATAGATACCATAAAATGAGTACAAACGAAAACACAAAACAAGCAAATCGCTAAAACTTTGCTTCTTTGTCCCTTTTGAATAAAGGAATTCAATTCAGGAAGCAACTATATTATCAAATGTTCTTCTCATCCTAGTGCAGGGAAAAAGAAGGGGGGGGGGGGGGGGGCAAGTGGAAATATTTTAAAAACATAATGATAAAGCTATTTTCTATTGAATTTGATGTCATCATGATGCATATTAGTAACTTACCCCAATATATATGAAAAAATAGTTTAAATAGTAATTAATTTTAATTTTATGTAAAAACATAAGATATAGCTCAAAAAAGAAGAAGAGGAGAGTATACATTTGTGCTTAATTAGGGACCAATAATAACAAGTTTAAAGAAAAAAAAAGTTAAATTTTAAATCATATACTCTTTTCACATAAATAAGAAACTAGACATGCTTCTTTTCAAAATAGGAATTAAAATGTTAATTTTTTGGTCAAGTAAATCATTGAAATTCTCTAAAGTTCATCGTTAATTAACATTCTCTTTAAAGAAATAATATTATAATATAAAAAAATTATTTCTTTATTTTTTGGCATTAATTGTCTTTTTTTAAAAAAATAACACATTTTATTTGTAAAAAAATTTCATTTTTTCCAAAAATACCACAAATAGTAGATGGAGTGCATTTCATTTCTTTACAACCTTAAAATATTTAGTGGTAATTAATTAATGTTAATTAATAATGATTATCATTAAACATCATTTGATCAATATTTTTTTGACTATTGATCAGTGTTTATTGTTCATTGATCATTGGACGAAGGAATATAAATGAAATACACTTCATTATATTGAAATTGAAGTTAAAGCCAATTTTCCAAATGAATTGAAAATTGAATCCTATATAATTTAGGGGGGGAGAAGAAAAAGAAGGATATTTTGCCAATTTTTGTGTAAATTGCAAAAGGGTCCCCTCCATTATATGGTTCACATTTTATATGATAAAAAAAGCATGGTTCAAATGGAAAATACCCTTTTGACTTGTGATTTCTTTACTCATTCACCTGTCTAGTTCCTGTAACTCCTCTTAATTCTTACCACATTCTTCCACTTATTACCTTCAATAGTTCAACCGAGCATTGTCCAAAAGTAAATGGCAATAATAAAAATAAAAACAATACTGGAAAACCAACCCACCAAATTGTTCTCAGTGGCTCTGTATTAAAGTAATCCTCATGATAGCAATATATACCTTTCTTCTGACCTTCAAGCCATTCTCCTATGACTGTGAGGTTCTCTTTTAGATTCATAATATTGTATTATCTATTCTGGCATTATATTCTTTGGACTACGTTGCTTCTCTTGGCTTTATGCGGCTCCTCTTCTTTTTCAGAATGATTGCCTTTGTGCCTCACAATCCTACTTATGATTCCTATTATTCTAATACCCTTTTGAGCTCCAGGTTATGTCTATTCCATATTAAAACAATTACCTAAATTTCACAATTTTTTTAGAACCCAAATAGTGCTTTTTTTTTTTTAGTATCACGGACCTTAAGCTATTGCTATTTGGTTATTTAGAATCTTTAAACTTGGCTTCTTCTTTATCATTTAGTTAATATAATTATTTTAATTTTCTTGATGCTTAACGTACCATATTCCCTTTCACTTTTGTTTCGTTAAACTTACTATTTAGAATAAGTACCTAAAATTCTGAAAGCATTTGTGTTTGTACTGTAAAATACGCAGGAAGCTCAGTGGTGAGGTTCATAATTCTTAATCACCATGTATCTGATTTGGGCTGTTTCAATATTCATTTTCTGCTTCTGGGAAATCTCAGAAGCAGCCTCTTCAAGATCTCAAGTAGTGAAAGTTGGAGCGATTTTCACATTGAATACCATCAATGGGAAAGTTTCAGAAATTGCCATTAAAGCTGCTGAGAAGGATATTAATTCTGATAAAAGCTTTCTGGGTGGAACTAAATTATCTATTTCGTTTCAAGATTCCAACTTCAGTGGATTTCTTGGCATCATTGGGGGTAATACTTTTACATCTTAACCTCTTCTCATATGTTAGAACCATTTGATAGGCCCAATAGCTGATATGGGTTTTTTACAAGGCAATAATGGACTTCTATCTCAAAATGTTAACTTGTAGGGTGACGTTGACTGATGTACTTCTAAACCCATGCTCCTATTGTTATTTTATCAATGTGTGTATTGTTTGCTTTTCACTTCTCAACACCTTTGCAGTTGCATTTGGGAACATAGAATTAGGGCTTGTTTGAATGTATTTTTCTTGAAGTGGTTTTTAAAGGAATATGTTTGAAATTATGTGGTTTCGAGAGTAGGATATAAGTGTTTGGCATAATGGCTTTGAGTGGTATTTTAAGTATAATTTTAAGAATGCAACATGCATCTTAAGCCAAACATATTAGAAGTGTTTTGACTACTTGAAAGTACTTTCTGCCCAAAGAAAAAGTAGTTCTAAACTGGCCCTTAATGTCTGTTTTGATGTGCTTCTTTTAGAAGTAGTATATGACACTTCTCGTTGAGATTTTCAAATACCATAAAAAATTCTATATCCATTTGAAATCATTTTCAACTCAAAGAGAAGTGGTCCAAATGAGTCTCAATTATTGTTAGCTTCAGCCTTCGAGTCACATTACAACTTAATTCTTGGACTTTTCACTTCCTGCTTCTCTCTTTTCATGCAAAGTACATGTTCCCCCTCTATTTTGGGACTAATATGCTAAACATTCATCTTTGTCTGTTAATTACAGCATTGAGACTTATGGAGTTAGATACAGTGGCTATAATTGGTCCACAAGGTTCTGTAATTGCACATGTACTCTCACATCTTGCAAATGAACTACATATCCCATTTTTATCATTCACAGCATTAGATCCTACCCTAAACTCTTTACAGTACCCGTACTTTGTTCAAACAGCACCTAATGATCAATACCAAATGAATGCTATAGCAGATATTATTGCCTATGTTGGTTGGTCAGAAGTAGTAGCAATTTTCACTGATGATGATCCAAGTCGAAATGGGATAACATCATTAGGTGATAGACTTGCTGAAAAACGCTGCAAAATCACTTTTAAAGCAGGACTTCATCCTGATGACCCTGAAAACATTCGAAGTGAAGTTAAGAGTCAATTGATGAAGATTCTTGTGATGGAAACACGAGTCATTGTTCTTCACACATTTCCCAAAACAGGTCTCTTGGTTTTTGAAGTAGCGAAGAGTCTCGGTATGATGGAAAAAGGGTATGTATGGTTTGCTTCTGCTTGGCTATCTACTGTGTTAGATTCAAGTTCCCAACTTTCTTCTACTAACACTTTCCAAGGTGCTCTTACACTTCGTCCTCACACACCAGATTCGAAAAGGAAAAGAGATTTTGTTTCAAGGTGGAATCAGTTGAGTAATGGCTCAATTGGGTTGAACCCTTATGGTTTATATGCTTATGACACAGTTTGGATTCTAGCCTATGCTTTGAAACAGCTTTTAGATAATGGGAGTTCCCTTTCCTTCTCTAATAATACAAAGTTAAGTGGTCTTGAAGGCAAAGTTATGAATCTTGGAGCTTTGAGCAATTTTGATAGTGGAAAGGAGTTAATTGACAACATACTTAAAACAAATATGACAGGTCTAACTGGTCCAATTGGATTTACTCCAGACAGATCAGCATTGCATCCTGCTTATGAAATTATTAATGTAGTTCAAAATGAATATAAGCATATTGGATATTGGTCTAATTATTCTGGACTTTCAGTTGTGTCCCCTGAGATACTTTATACAAAACCACCTAACCGTACTATTGCAAGCCAAGTTTTGTACAATGTAGTCTGGCCTGGAGGAACAACAGATAGGCCTCGTGGATGGGTTTTTCCAAACAATGGAAAGCAACTAAGAATTGGAGTACCGGATCGTGTTAGTTATCGGGAATTTGTGTCACGAGTAAATGGTACCAATATAGTCCAAGGATATTGTATTGATGTATTTCATGCTGCTGTGAAGTTGCTTCCATATGAAGTTCCTTATAAGTTTGTTCCTTTTGGGGATGGTCTTGAGAATCCTAGCTATTCTGAACTTGTCTACATGATTGATGCAGGTGTAAGTAAATTCTAGCAAATAAAATTGATACTTACAGTCTATTTGCTTGTGCATAAATTGTAATGAAGCATAAAACAGTAATGGCTATAATTTTGTTTGGTTTTAAAGTATATTTTTAATGCTAGAATATTTTTATGGGGTCTTGGAACCAGAAACAAACAGACTCTAAGGACCTGTTTGGTCAAATGACTTAAAAATTATTTTTTTACTTAAAAATAAAAACTTGTTTTTAAAAACAAAAATATGTTTGGCCATTATTTTTAAGTTATCATTTTCTAGAATAGTATGTTTTAAAAACCAAAAAACTGAAAATAGCTAATTTTTGATAGTATCTTTTAAAAACCAAAAAACATGTTTTCATTGTTTTTAATAAAATTGAAAACTTGCAGAACATATTAGCCAATTTTTTTCTTCTTTATTTTGATAGTTTGGTTTAAAGTTTTCTCCATCTTTGCAGGTTTCTTCTTCTTCTTCTTTTTCTTTTTAATATTAATTTTTTAATAATATTTACCAAGTTATAGTTATTATAATCACCAAACTTTTAACTTTTTTATTTTTTCATTTTTTTATAATATTCACCAAGTTGTAATTATTATAATCACCAAATTATTATACTTATTGTAATAATTAATTAAATGATCATATTATAAAAAAATAACCAACAATATAATCATATTTTTTGTTTTCTCTTTTTGTTTTAAAAAATAGTTTTTTATAATATTAATCAAACATCTCATTATTTTTAAAAACTATAGAAAATTGTTTTTAAGTTATGATTTGAAAACAACTTTTGAAATAATTTTTGAATTAAGCGACCTAACATGCCCTAAGTTTTTGTAGAGGAGATGTGATTACTATAAGATGTAATTGATATTAAGCTTTGCTCTATATATAGGTATTTGATGCTGCTGTAGGTGACATTGCAATTGTGACAAACAGAACAAAGATGGCTGATTTTACTCAGCATTATATAGAGTCGGGGCTAGTTGTGGTTGCCCCGGTTAAGAAATCAAATTCGAATGCTTGGGCATTCTTGCGACCGTTTTCTCCAAGGATGTGGGCAGTCACAGCAGCTTCTTTTCTTATTGTTGGAATAGTTGTTTGGATTCTTGAACATAGAAGAAATAATGAGTTTCGAGGTCCTCCTAGAAAACAGATTATTACAGTTTTATGGTGAGTGCTCAAACACTTCGAACAACCATAGTTTATTTTCTACTTACTGACTTAGAAAAGTTTTAAGAGGAAAGAACTGCTTAAAGATAAAACTTCTGTGTTAACAAAAAAAGAAAGATAAAACTTCTATGGAACATAAAAGAAACTCCAGTCTTCATGGAATTAGAAATAAATATCTAGTGTAAAGGGATTTAATGTATGCTCTCTAATCAAAATCTCTGTGTTCTATCCAAATATTAATTTCACAAAACACCCTTAACACAGACAAACTCTACAAAATTTATAAAGAAAACTATAAGACCAGTATTGCATCAATTTTCATGCTTATAACTTATGCCATATAGATTCTTATTTGTCATGTAATAGTTGTGCCCAACTGACACAACATGGACATGGAACACTCTAAATTGGTGAAAATTGAGAAAAATATGTGTGTTTGACACCACACAACTTATAATTATGACTCACCAAACACGCTTTGACTCATCTTTCGTTATTCTGTTAAACTGCAGGTTTAGCTTTTCCACTATGTTTTTTGCACATAGTAAGTATTTCATTCTTAGAAAACTTACTGTGTTATCTTTTAAAAAAAACAAAAACTCATAGTAGTACTAACCAATTTTACCAACTTTGGATATCTCCAAACTTTCAGGAGAAAACACAGAAAGCACACTGGGACGTATATTATTAATCGTATGGCTTTTTGTGGTTCTGATAATAACTTCAAGCTACACAGCTAGCCTGACTTCAATACTCACAGTTCAACAACTATCATCTTCAATTACTGGAATTGAAACCTTGATAAGCAGTAATTCTCCAATAGGATTCCAAGTTGGATCCTTTGCTGAAAACTATTTGAGTGAGAAACTTAACATCCCAAAATCTAGACTTCATTCTCTTGGATCCCCACAAGAATATGCCACTGCCCTTGAGAAAGGAATAGTTTCTGCCGTTGTTGATGAACAAGCTTATATAGAACTCTTCCTCTCTGATCACTGCATGTTCTCAATTAGAGGCCAGGAGTTCACCAAAAGTGGTTGGGGATTTGTAAGTATCTCAACATTATTCATCTCAAGCCTCTAATCTTATGCTCCTCATTCCTCAATATGCAGTGCTATTAGAATCATTTTTAGGGTATGATTGCTTCTGCTTTTGAAACTTGTAGAAGCACTTATGAAAGTAAAATAAAGGTACTTAACATAAGCACAAATAGTGTTCTTCTTCGTTCTTTAATGAAACCAATGTTAGTAGAAGAACAAGTAAACAAAACATGTTTGCTTTTGCTTTTGAGACCTGTGAAAGTGCTTATGACATCATAAAAAAGCAATTTCTGAACCAAATAGAAAAAAAGATGTTAAAAAGGGATTTTAGGGCTCAAAAGGTTGCTTTTATAATTCTTACAAAAGTTCAAATAATATGATTTTTTTCTTCCCGAAAAGCACTTGTAACTAAAACCATTTTTAAGTGAAACACAAGTAAACATACCCGATGAGTCAAACATGTCCTTATGGTTTGAACATATTTATTCAAAATCCTTGTTAAAAATAATCACATAATCTTATTGATGACTCTTTGCTTCTTTTGATTTCTCTACATGGGTTTTATAGGCCTTTCCAAAAGATTCTCCTCTGGCTGTGGACATGTCAACTGCAATCCTTACTCTATCAGAGAATGGTGAACTTCATAGAATTCATGACAAATGGTTGTCAAAAAGAGCTGGTTCTTCACAAAACTATGTTGAATCAGATCAACTACAATTACAGAGCTTCTGGGGTCTCTTCCTCATTATTGGGATCACTTGTTTTCTAGCTTTGCTTGCATACTTCATTCAATTAACATGTCAATTCACTCGGCATTTCTCCGATGATATATCTGAGCCTTCAAGACAAAGGAGTTCCCTTTCTGGTCGAATTCTTACCTTCTTGTCATTCATTGATGAGAAGAAAGAGATATCAAAAGAAAGATTGAAAAGAAAAAGAAATGACCTAATGTCTAATGGTTTTGTGAAGGATGATCAACCTAGGATTAAGAGAACACAGATGGATAATTGATGAAACTTGGTTTTATTGGTTTGATGTTATATGTATAGTTAGGAAGAATGCTATAATCACATAAACTTTCACCTATTTTTACACCGAGATCACTTATATAATGCTACGCAACAGAATTATCTCGAAAAATAAACTTCTTCATTTTCTAAAATAATTATGACACATGTCACGATATAAGTGATATAGGTAAAAAAATGAGCTTAAATTTATATGTTTATGGCATTTATTGTGTAACAAGTTATAGTTTATGCAATTAATTTTGTCACAAGCCCACATGAATTTGTTTACTGTGAAGAAATTCCATTTTACTTTCAATGATGAGAGTGTCGATTAATGTACAAAGGTTATTATAATAATGTTTGCAACAGAATTAGGCAAGTATCCTTACTTCTCCTATGAAATTTCCCTACACTTTGCCATATCGTAATATAACTCTGGCTTTTACCCATGTCATTTCATTTGTAATTATGAGGTTTGACACAAATGAGCTTATAAATAAATCTTATAATGTCATGGTGCGCTGAATTCTGAGACAAGGTTCCGGAACTGACATTAATTTCGCATACGCTTAATTCTAAGATGCATCTCAGCTTGAATCTTTGTATTTTACGACATAAATAATGCTATTATTCTTGGATTTATGAGTTTAGTGATTCTTAAATTCTATTCATTTTCATTTAAAGCCCTAGTTATACTAAGAGGGAATTTTATGCACTAGATTTAGCACCAATAATCTAAAATCTATGGCGCACCATCTTCTAGTGAAGTAAATCCTCTATTCCATTCCTCCAATAAACACAAGAAAATTTGAATTTGACAGTTGAGTTTGAAGAGGTGCCGATTAGCATTTGAACCAAGTCCTTTTTTACAGAAGATTTTGTCTTGAATGATGTCAAGCTGGAAAGATTAGGAAGAACATACTCTCTCAGGAGGCACCTAAGTGTGCTACTCTAGAGCTGTCAACACTTTTCACAAATCTATTTGCTTTTGCTTTCAAATCTATGTATGCAGGATCTCAAATATTTCACAATTTTGCATGCTCACATTATCAGCCTGGCATGATATGGATGTATCAGTAATTTAAAAACACATGGATGCAGACGATCTCCTAACTCATTTTATGCAAATTAACTATCACAAATTAGAAGAAGAATCTTTCTACGTGAATCAACCGTAGCATTTGCAAACAGTGTAATAGAAAAGGGGAAAATACAAACAATAACTGGAAGATAAAACAAATGTCAAAATTCTTTTGTCCAAGATGGACCAATCAAATGTTCTTGACATCTTCAACTTGCTTTGAACCAATGGCGAAGAATTCAGTAATCACTTCAAGGGGCATCCCCTTGGTCTCTGGTACCTTAATGTAAACAAACACCCAAGAAACAATGCACACAATTGCATACATGCCAAAAACACCAGCAAGGCCAATGGATTTGAGCATCAAGGGGAGTGTGTAGGTGACTGTGATATCACCAAACCAAAACACAAGGGCACAGATGGCGATGCAGAGTCCACGTACTCGAGTTGGGAAGATCTCTGAACAAAGTATGTTCGGAATTGGTCCAAACCCCATCATAAAGCAACAAAAGTAGATCACAACACTGCATGTTGAGATTGCTGCATATACGACACTGCCAAAGTTTATAACACTCCCAAGGACTAGCAGTGCAAGAGACACTATCAAGACTGGTATTGTGGTTAGAAGTAAAGTCCTGTGTTAAGGAAAAACAAAGAAGGAAATAAGAAAAAAAGAGTAAACTTTAATCTTTGACTTTGGAGAAGAGATGTTCATGATTTCTCATTTTTGACAAGTTAAATAAACACAAGAAGAATTACCTTCTACCAGAGACATCCATAAGCCTCATGGCAACAGTTATACAAGGAAGCATCAGCAAAGTTGTCACCATGCTAATGAGGAGAGAAGCAGAAGATGCATTCATGCCCAGGTTTGAAAGAAGAATTCCAACGCCTGCCTTCTCAAGGATTTGAGGTGTATAGTAGAGAACACCATTTATACCAGAAAACTGCATAATTAAGAAATACCATAAGTGTTGTACCAAAAAAAAAAAGAAAAAAAGAAAGATCATAAGTGTCTAGTAACAGTAATAAGGATGGTGAAACCAACTGCTAGACAATTTCCACCACCTAAGAAGGTCAATGGGTCAAAAAATTGAAGATAAATGTGCTCACCAAAGACATCAAGATGGCCACATATATTCAATTCTAATAGTTAAACAAAATAAAACATACAGGTCTGCATTCGTGTGTTTGCACCACATTACGTATTCATAACTGAAAAATCATCAAGTTTGCTTTCAATATCCAGTTCTTCCTGATACTTGGAGCAATGGTTGCAGAAAACAAACTCTAAGCATTACGATAAAGTATAAGGAACCTTTTCGACTTATTTCAGGTAAGAAAGAAAAGTAGATAGTATCACCTGTTGTAGTATCTGAATTCCCACCCCAACAACCAGAGCATGTTTGACTCCTGGTTCAAGAAGATCACTCCAACTAGGCCCCTTGTTTGCAGTTGCAGCTGGGTGAGCCATAGCTGGTCCAACTAGATGCTGATTAAGAAGCTCCTTTGAATAAAGAGCAGGTTGACTAACCAAGGCAGCAGCTTGGACATATTCACACTCCGCTGGAACATCACCACCAGGAAGAGAAACTAATGACCCTCGTCGAGATCCAGGAACACCCTCTTGGTGCAAATATATTCTTTTAAAACCCCCTTCTTTTTTCCCATCTGAACCTTCTCTCTCAGTCCATTTCCATGCCAGCTGCCAACCTCCACCTATCCCAGTGCTACCAGTTGGTTCTCCAGCATTTCCTTGCACAATACTGCTATGTCTAATGCTAGAAAGACTTCCATGCATAGGCAGGACCAACTCCTTGTCCATACTTGTTGCTTGTCGTGATAACAATGGACTTTGCAAATTGTCATCAGAATCACCACCAGCTAACTCTGATGCATAATCATCACCTTCTCTGTCAGGATTCTCCTCATCCCACTCTTCATTTCTTGGTTGATTACCCCCCACACTGAACATGCTGCCAAAATGAGGAAAAAGTGTGCTTTGCATGCTTCCGTTTTCAGGAAGCTTTTCATGGACACTGCCAAAGAGTGTAACAAGAGGGTCAATGAGCCCACTCTGTTGAGCCATGCTTCCATGTCGAGACACAAGGCCAACGTTACTCTGTCCAGTGACAGGTCTCGCAACCCAAGAGAAACCCTGCTCAGGCCCATACAACGTTATTTGATCCTTTTCAATGGATGGATCTTGCTCATTGGTAATTTCATTGGCTGGGCCAATAATGTATTCCTCTATAGATGCTTCACCACCTACTCTAAGACCCTCAACTAGTAAAGCCATCTCACCTGTTCATTTCAGAAAGGTCAGTATAGTTCCAAAGGATGGATCATATTAATCCAGAGTCAAACAAACTTTAGGTAGTAATTGAGCTTTTATTTTCTCACTAAAATGAAAGGAGAGACAAAATAGGATCAAGTTTCCCAATATCAATACATTCTGAGGAAGAAGAAAGCAATAGAGTTGCTTCGACTTATTAAGATAAAAGTTAAACCGCAAATCCATCTTCTTCTTGGAAAATAAAACCCACGTTGCGACTTATTTTATGAGCAGAAATCATAGTATTAGACCAGTTGACCAGAAAACAAAGAGCTTGAACTGTCAGATAACATCAAAAACAGATGTTACCAAAGGCTAAAATTTAAGGTTCAACTAAGGCTACTAAAGAATATGCAAGAAACATTGACTTTGCCCAAAAATATATATATATATTCTTTTACACACTCCCAACCCCCCAACACTAATATAATATATATATTATTTTTAAGTAAAAATACTGAAATTCATTCTTTCGACCAAGACAGCTGTTGACTCAAAACCGATCTTTGAAAAAGATGAAAGATACACTCTCACTCTCACACTAGCCTTCTTCAGTACAATTCAGCAACTATTGATCTTGAAAGGTCACTGAACTTCAGTCCCAATAGAATTGGTACCAATGTCCAGTCACTAGGCATATCAAGATGACCTTAAAACTATTTAAACATCAAAACTCCATGCAAAACAACCTACCAAGAACAAAAAAGTTAGTGTATAAAAGAAGAGATCAGAGAAGCCAACCTGCAACATCCTCTCTGCCACGCAACCTCTGTAAAACTTTCTTGGCCTCAAGCATCCGCCCCTTACTCACAAGCCATCGTGGAGACTCAGGCAAGAAAAATACGGTCAATACAAAAAAAATAACAGAGGGAATAGAAAGAATACCAAGCATCAACCTCCAGTTGGGATTCTCTGTCAAAGACATCCCAAAAACCATGCAATATGAGAAAAACATTCCTACACAACCACCAAACTGAGGAAGTGTATTTAACAATCCTCTTATTTCAGATGGAGCTGTCTCAGATATGTAAAGAGGGACTAGAGTAACTGCCAGACCAATCCCAAATCCATCTAAAAGCCTTGCCAAGAGCAACACATATACATTGGGAGACCAGAACATCACAATACCACTAAGAATATAAAAGCAAGATGAGATTATAAGCATGGGTCGGCGACCCAGCGAGTCTGATATCGATCCTGAGCATGTTGTTATCAAAGTGGCTCCAATAAGTGACATGGCTACAATTAACCCTTCAAGAGTGGGCTGAGTTTCTAATTTTAATTCTCTCTTTATATACAAAAGAGCCCCTGCAGCAAAAGTAAAAGAAGGGTCTTCAAAAGTGTCCACCAAGAAAACAAGCTTAACACGTAACAAGGCTTAAATCTCTAAAAACACAAACGAAATTTGTTAAGCCAATTCAAATTTAAGTTCTGAAATAGACAAGCATAAAGCTTTATATATCCTTAAACAAACAAGTAAGAACTGTAAATATCAAATACCTGCTATAGTAGCATTATCCCATCCTTGCAAAAGGTTACCAACAGCAGCAGCAACAGCCACAAGAACTGCTCCACTCATCTTTTTTCCGTTCAAAATCGATTGAATCCTCAGACAATTGAGAAGAGAGAATAACCCAGATCACAGATCGATCAATTGAACCTGTTCTTAATCACCCCAAATCAATTCAAGGGACAAAGATTCCCGATGAAAGAGAACCTCTAGGGCAGGACATGAAAAAAATAAGCACATGTCCTTAAACCATTGAATTACAAATTAAATAACATACAAATAAATACAACAAAAGAAGACGGAAGCAGAAATAAAAAGCTAAGCCAATTGCTCCAACCCAATAAACAAACAAACAAAGAAACAAAATAAACAGCCATTTTATTTTTACCTTTGAAAGGAAGCAGTACGTCAGATTGGCTTCCACAATGACTCGGTACATGGGTCTGATGTTATGATTTCCGAAGAGTTAGACAGAGATCCAAAACTGAGAAAAAACAAAAAAAAAACAAAAAAGGTAAGAGTAAAACAATTTGATTGGGTTGAGGAAGAAAGTAGAGAAAAAAATACAAACAAAAAAATAAATAAAAACAGAGCATGACTACCTTGCTCATCAGTTTTCTAAACTAATTGCTGTTGTATCAAATGTCATACCGTCGAATCTATATACAAAGCTTTCGCTTTCAAAAATGCTTTCTTTCTTTTTTAATATTAACAAAAACCCATAAAATTTATCAAAAGCAAGGCCTGCTTGATCCCTCGAATTTCATATCACATGCCAACACCGCAACACAACATCGTACATAATAAAGATATAAAATATGCAAATTTTTTATTGTTTTTAAAAATTCATTATATCACACAATAATAATATAATACATTAATGTTAAAATTTAACATTATATATAATTATATAAATCATATTATCCATTAATAATATTACAACATATTATATATAATTCTTACTATCTATTAATAATATTACAACATATTAATTATAATAATTTTATATATATATATGTGATTCAATTATTTAATTAATTTTTAATAAAAATATATATTTATTTTTTTATAATTTAAAAAACATGAGTTTATTTATATTTTAAAAAAATATATATTTTTTAAAATAAAATTTCATATATACAAATTTAATATCATATAATTAAATTTATAATTTGTGAAAAATTTGTGTTAAATAGATTTATATTATACACTAAGTTCTAATTACCACAAGTCACGGAGATTCTTCTGATTTGCGATGATGAGACTGAATATGAAGGAGGGTGCAATTATTTAAGAAGCGTGAACGGAGCTGTCAACTTTTCGATAAATTTTTTTTTTATTATATTTATAAACGTGGATATTTATTTTATAAAAATATATAATAATATTTTTTTATAAATTTATTATTTTTTTATTTTTTTATTTTTAATAACTAGATTATAATTGAATGATAAATATTTAACAATTTTTCATAAATGAATGATAAATATTTAACAATTTTTCATAAATTTTAAGAAAATTACTTAAAATAATATATAAAACTTATATATAATAATAAAAATAACAAATTAATAAGATTTAACGAATTCAATTAAATATAGATCAATATTAAATGAGTTAAATTATCATAATTTAATTTAAACGATGTTTAAGTAAACGATATTTAATATGAAATAATGTGTTAGACTTTTTTTAATAGTAATAATATATGAATTAAATATAAGAATTGTTTTTTATAATTACAAGTTTTAAAGATATAATTTCATTGTTTTTTTAATTTTATTAGTTTAATTTTTCTGATATTTTCTTAAAAAATAATACATTTTATCTTGCATATAATTTAAAGATTATGTATTACAACACATAATTATATAAATATTAATTATTATTTATACTATGTAATATTAATCTTATTTATTTTAATTTTATATATATGAAGTTTTTACATATTTATTATAATTTATGTTGTTTAAATCCTTTGATTTTTTTTGTCTATATATATTAAGTTGTGTTAATTTTTATTTTAATGGAATAAAAATACATATTTAATATATAATATTAGTGATTCAATATTAAAAATTATTAAAATTTATATATTTTTAAAATAACAATCATAATATATTTTATATTATTTTATCATAACTCGATTAAAAGAAAAATTAATTTTATTATAATATTGAAATGTTTGGAAAATTATTCATTTTATATTATTATATTTAAACACATTGGTATATCTAAATATTAATCCTATATAGTCGTGAAGTGTACACAAAATTTACACGAGAGTTTGTTGGACCAGTTCAGAGACACCGCAACGAAGTAGTACTTAGAGATTGAGTTTTTTTAAAACAAAACAATAAATATGTTATATATAACATATATATTTTAAAAAAAATGAATATCATTATCATTTATAAATTATTTTGTAACATAAAATAATCTTTTTTCGATTCAATATAAAATAAACTGATGCCATCTTTTTTAAAAGGAAAAAAAACGCTATTGTCTGTTTTCAACTAACCCAAAACTTTAAAAATATTATTATTATTATTACTTAAAAAATCATAAAATTAGCTAGTGAATCTATTTTAAGAATATAAAAATAAAAGGTTTATTTATGGCTTTTTTGTGTGAATAGTTTATAGCCTAACACAGCACAGCTCCCGAATATTCTTCATTAAAATTATATGTGTTATTTCATCTCAAAAGGAAATTTTAATCATTAATATATTTATTATCAAAAGGACAAAGAAAATCGTAGTTAAAAAAGTTTCTTATCTAATTTTGATGCGGTCTAAGTTCAGTTGTCCGGTGTCCAGCCTTAGTCCGTAGAAAAATTGTAATGAAGATGTTTTTTTTAAATAACAATAATAATGATGCTGACATGATACTTTAATTAAAATTAATTTAATTTAAAAAAAAATACTAGGTACTTGCAAGGGATTGTTTTGTGGAGTTAAAGATTTTCGATTCTCACCGCAATAGATTTAAATTAAAATTTCACCATATAAATTTTTTATTTAATAAAAAAAATTTAATTATTTCTTTTAAAAAAATTATAAAATATATAATTAATGAGAAATATTAAATGAAAAATAATGAATAAGACTTTAATCCCTCACTGTACGTTGAATATGACTGGAAAACAAAACAAAATAAAATTAATTAATTAATGATCAGCAACTATATGGGAGTTAATTATAATAATACGAAGATTACCACCTCAATCGTAATGCACATGAGTCCACAGATTCAACATAACATCTTAAGGGCCACCTCAATCGGAATGCACGTGATTGCAAAGACTCAAAACATTAATGGTTTTGTATTTTTTTGATTTGTAATTTAGATTTTATATTTTATAGTTATATTTGTTGTTTAAGATTTATGATTAAAATTATTATTTTTTTAAATAAATTTTTTAGGTTTTGAGATTTAAGATTTAGTGTTATATTTATGAGTTAAAATTATTATTTTTCTCAATAATATTTATGGTTATATTTAAGATTCGGGTAATATTAAAAAAAATTAAAATAAGAATTAAATCATGATTTTTTAAGTTAAAAAAATAATTACATCTCATTTTCACTTTTTAATCTAATTAAACATAAAATTAAAATGAATTAATTTTAATTTCATTTCGAACAAATAAATATAAAATTTATGAAATTAAATTATATAATTAAAATCAGGGAAAAAAAAGTGTTCATGTGAGCATGTAAGAAAAGTATATAAATGCGCTAAAATTCAAATAAGATCACGAGACTTCCAATTTAAAATTTCCTCACCAATATAAAAGAAATCAACAAAATACAAGATCTTGATTGCATGGTGCTGGACTTGGTTTAAAAATCAAAATACATATTTATTAAAAATACTTAGGAATTAAGAAAAAAATACAAATTTTATATGTTTTTATTATTTGAATATATGGCATAAAAATATTATAATTATTTGATTTAAATAATTTTGTTTCGTAATTATTGTGTTAAGAATTATAAGTTATATAATTTTTTTAAATGAGTACTTTAATTCAATAATTTTTTAAATTTAGCACGTATAGTCTCGTTATTTATTAAAATTATGTAATATATATCATTTTTTTTATACTTTTTGATAGATTAAAATTTAATTATTTCTTTTAAAAAATTATAAAATATATAATTAATGAGAAATATTAATGAAAAATAATGAATAAGACTTTAATACCAATGATGGGTATGGAATATGATGAAAACAAAACAAAATAAAATTATGATTAATTAATTAACTAATGATCAGCTCTATATGGGAGTTAATTTTGAATATATTTGATTAATATTAATCATAAATTATGAGTTGTTAGTAGTTTTTTTACGTTTTACATACGTTTTTTTTTATTTTTAAACATTTATTTAAAAATATATTTAGTTTATAAAAATAAATATTAACTTAATTTTTATTTTATTATATTATTTAAAATATTAAAATTAATTTTTATTTTTAGTAAAATAAAAAATATATAAAATAAGAATAAATAAATTCAATCTACTTATGCAAAATATTGTGTTTTATTATTAAAATTATATTATATATATATATATAATTATAATATTAATATATATTCAATTTAAGTATTACAATAATCATATTTTATTAATGCTTTATATTTTATCGGTTATTGTTATTTTCGAAAAAAAAATTAAATTTTTAATTATTTATTATTAAAATATATATCTTAAATTAATAATATTAAATTTATAAATTATATAATACGACATTTTTAATATTTAATATTTAATGTAATAATGTAATATTAATATATTATTTAGCAATAATTATAAGATTTTCTGAACTTTTTGAATATGTGGGTGGCCACTGGCCATCATGGTGGCTTTTGCGAGTCCATTACCCATAGGAAAAACCAATGGGCTGTTATAATATGTTAATAAATAAATGTTATTAGATATGATATTTATTAGTATTAATTTTATTATTATGATAATAAAAGTATATAAAATATTTATTTTATTATTAATTATATCATATTATTATTATTATTATTAAGTAAAATTATTATTAATAAATTATTTTTATAATAATAATAATTTATATTAGTTACTATCATCACTATATCAGACACATATTTATTTTTTGTTCATGACTTAAAGCTTTAAAGTTATTATTATTATTTTTTTTTTTTGGCTAGGAGCTTTAGATTTAAAAATAGTTACTGTACTTAACATGTTTAAAAGTCACAAGTGATTGGACATTAAATATCTATTACGTCATAAAACACTTTAAATAACTTGTTAATATCACTTAATGTGTAAACAATGTTACAAGTTAAAACAATAAAACAGATATAGACATCAAAACCAGTATAAAATTAAACTAACATTGTGTTCCTTGCTAACTAACACCAAAACCCATTGAATACTCATAAACTACTCTACAAGAGGAACGAATAATAAGAAAATAAACAAGCAAAATAAACTTTATTAACATGCGTATGGTCATTCAAGCTTTGGTAATTGCAAAAATGTAAATGCAACGACAATTACAGTCGATTAAGAAAATCAAAACAGTACGATTAATTTGGATTAAGGTATATATTAATCTTTTAATATTCATCGGTGTAAAAGTTTTGTTTAAGTTTTTGAGTAATATTTTAAAAATAGTTATTTAATTGAAAAAAAAATACATGTGTAAAAAAATTTGAAATGTATTTGAGTCTTTTAAATTGTTATTAAAATACTCTTTTTATTATCTTTCTTCTTCTCTTATTTTATTCATATATCTTTTTTATTTTATTATTACGTTTAGTATTTAGATTTAAGATTTAAGATTATAATAAAATTTAAAATTTAGTGTTGAAAGGTTAATTTTTAGAATTTAGTTTTTAAAATTTAAGATTTAATATTCGGTGAAATAATAATAAGAAGAAAACCTAGGTAAATAGATAGAAATACAAGTGAGAGATGATAAAAAATTGGGAGAAAATAAAGAGAAAAACATGGAAAAAATATTGAAATGACCAAATCATCTTTTAATTTTTCATAAAATTATTTTTGATCAAGTATGTATTTTTTTTTTGTTTTAAGAATATAGATATATTTAAGATATTGAAAAATAATAGGAATCAAAATACTAATATGTTTACCAAAAATGTAGGATTCATTAATTTGTATTTTGAGTGTTAATCTTAATTGGATACTTCGTTTTGTCTCAAGATACCCTTGGTACATGATAATTTTTTTTATTTTTATTTTTATTTTTAAATGAGATGCTGATCTAGAAGCATTCCAAGAGGTTGTGTATAAAGTACCAAACCATTGAAGAGAGTGAAGGGGCTGATTTAAATAAGAGTGTTATTTAATCTCTAAATTTCTTAATGCACTCATTGTTAATTTTAATTATAAAAAAAATATTGATTTATCTTTCTATTTATAAAAAAAAATCACATAAATTATTTTAATAATATTAATAAATATTTTATTGATAAAATTTATGAAAAGATATAAATAAGTAATTTTGTATAATAAACGGTGTAATTTTGCGTCGTGAACAATTAATTTGAGCTAAAAGCTGAGTGTGAGCGAAGGAATACTGAGCCGACATAAATCCAATATGGCCCAATGGTTACCTGTAGGCGCCGTAAACAATCATAATTGATTGGGTTTTGTTTTATCTCTATCTGATTATATTATTTTATAATTGATATAAATAAAATAAAATAAAATAAAAAGGTAAATTCCCTTTTTTTTTTCTTTCCCCTTCCTCAAGTTCTAATTGGCAGCAACATTACAGAACAAAAACCCCAGTTTCTGTTTCTTTCCATGTTGCATACAGTATACGAACTAATAATAATAATAATAATAATAATAATAATAATAATAATAATAATAAAGTTTAAATATAAGTTTATGTTTTATTTAATAAAAAATATGTTACATATATTATATTTAAATTATTTAGTATAAAAAAACTTAAAAATTAAAATTTCTTGTAGTGTCTCACTTGCCATCTGATTCAAATATATTCGAATATATCTGTAGAGAAAAATTATATATTAATTTAAGAATATATAATGTGATCATTATTAATTTTAGTGATTATAATTTAAAAAAAAGAGAGTAAATAATAGCCTGTAGTTATCTTTGATATTGACAATATCATTTATAATTTCTGGTCCGTGGGAACTGACTCACTGAGAATCATTTAAAAATATTCAAGTTGTGATGTGATGTTATGAGTCAAATTACATGGATTGGATTGATGGGATACATACGTTGAATTAATATGTTAGACGTACACGATACAACTTTAAATTTTATATGCGTTACTGCAATAATATTATGAGAAAATTTTATTAACAAAGATAATCTCAAAATAATTTGGAAAATTATATGAATTAAATTTTAAAATTTAAAACAAAAAAATAATTTAATATTATTTAACGAATTTAATAATTAAAAAAATATTTAAATTGTGTAATTTTTTAAAGGGAAAAGTATTCTTGGAGTCCACAGACTTAAGCTAATGGTAATACAACATCAATTCACCGTCAGTCATTACACCATCATTATTGATATTAAATTTTAACGCATATAAGTTGGGATGTTTCATAAGTATGAGGTGATTTAAATTAACTTATTATAAATTAATTTAATTTAAGTTAATAAATATAAGTTTAAATTTAAATTAAATATAAACCAATTAAAACAAATTAATTAAATTATTAATAATATATTTTTTAATTAATTAATTTTTTTATAATAAATAAAAAAATATGTTTAATATTCGTTAATTCAAATAATATTATATGAAACACAAAATATAAAAGAAATAATATTATAATAACTAATTTTTAAATAAATAATAAATTAATAATGAATATACTTAACGCATCTAACAAAAATCACAAGATAATAAAACTTTTAACACACATTTATTATGTTATAATAATTAATTAATCATAAAATAAAAACACTATTAAATATAACATAAAGAAAACTAATTCTTAAAATAAAAAATTTCTTTTTATATAAATTTGATAAAAGTAAACGTCATTAAACCACTATGATGCAAAAATAGGAGTAGTAATTAGTATAAATTGTGTAAATTCAAACTGACTCAAATAAACTCGTTTCAAATTAGTCCAAATTTAATTCGAGTTAATAAATTTGAATCCAATACCAAACCAAACATAAATAAGCTAAGAACTAACTCAAAATATTAATAACATTTTTTTATAAATACAAAATATGTTTAATAATAAAAATTCATTAGTTCAAACAACATTAAATGAAACATCAAAAATAAATGAAATAATAATACAATAATTAATTTATTGTACAAATGATAAATTAACACTAATTTGAATTGATAGCTCACACAAACAACAAATTTCACAAAGACAATACAACTCACATTTATACGTCTTGTGTTACAATAATTAATTAATTATAAAACAATAACACTAATAAATATAAGCTAAATAAAGCTAATTTTTAAAACAAACAATACATTTTTAAATAATTTCAACAAAAGTAAACGTCATCAAACCCCTCTCATGTCAAACTAGAGATTATAGTGTCTTGGTAAAAATTCATAGTTTGAATAAATAACTCTAAATCTTAATAGAATTTTTTCCATCGTCTAAACAAAATAAATTATAAGATTAAATAAATAATTTTCTAAAACTACTAAACAAAGAGTACAACATATCACACATTGATCTCTTCATATTTTTAATTTTATATTATATACAATACATGCCTAAAACCTTTAAATAATTATTATTGTGATTATAACGTATAGCCCATATAAATACCGAATACCTATAATACGAGTTTTGTGTATAACTGTATATATCATAATTTTACTATGTACCTACCAATAATATTCTCAAATCATTTTGAATATGTATCACAAAATTACAATATATTTAATACATTAGATGCCTACCTATAACAAAAATTTAAATACATAAAATAATCAATAATAATTTAAATTTATACAACACCTTTAATTAACACTTTGAACTATTAACTAATATTTTTTAAAGTCATTGGATTTTTGAATTACTTGTTAAAAGAATTAATATAACCGTAATTGTATCAATCTGACACAATATTAATTTTTAGAAAACAATATATAATAAACCTTTTTTAGATTAATTTTTTCATATCATTTAATTATTTAAATTAAAAATAATATTATTTAATCTCTTAATTTTATAAAAAATTAATTAAAAACTAAGCAATCAAGTGATTAATTGTATTTAATTAATTGATAAAAATAATATTATTTTTTAAAAAAATTATTAAAATAATATACATTATATTTTTAGGATGAAAGATGTTAATATTCCATTAACTATATTTTTAAGATAAATAATAGTAATATTCTATTAACTATTACCAAACTATACTTTTTAATTAGGGTGCTACAAGTTTATTAATTATTAAAAAATACATTAAAAATTTAAAACTCAAAAAATATTAAAAATGAAACACTTTAATACAAATGTGGGTTTTTTTTAATTATTATGTGTTACTAAATCAAATTTTATGTATTTAAACTTATCTAAATTTATATTTTTTAAGTTATTGTTGATTGAAAGAACATATAGATATTCAAAAAAATACATATATATATATATTTACGTATTTAATTTCTTAAATTTTTGTATACTTTTCAAGAGCAAATTAACTTGTAGTAACACACTTAAGAGTTAATGAATTTTTGTATAATTTTATCATAGTTAATAAACTAATGTTATCATTTTTCTTTATTTTTAACTATGTATTAAATTTTTTTTACATTATAAAAAAAATATAGACAGCTTAAAATATGATTAAAAATAAAATTCATATTTTTCTTCTTAAAGGAATACAAATATATAGGTATCTATATTTAGAAAAAAGATTGGAAACATTGATAAATAGAGATATAACTTCATATTACCTTTATATTTTGTGAAAAGAAGAAAAAATAATTTGAAGTATTAATAAAATATATATAACAATTTTTATATAGAAATTCTTACAAATTTAATAGCTGGATTTTACGACCCACTTTGACAACTCTATGTTACAATTAGGAGTGTTCATAAACGGGCTCGAATCAGACCGACCAAACCGTAAAATTAGATCGAATCGGACTTAACATTTTTACAAATTAAACGGTCTGGTCTAGTCCGATTTAATAAATATATTAAAAATTTCACATTATTTCTTATTAAAGGTGTCCAAAAGACGCACCAAATCAAAAATCAGATCGGATCGGATCGGATCGAACGATTTTATAAATCAAACGGTCTGATCTGATTAAATATTTTTTTCCAAAATTGGATCGGACTGGACCGGTGAATACCCCTAACTACAATAGTTACTTGACTTTGTTATACATAATGCTACTATAAAAAAGAAGTTAATGGGATAATCTACATAAATATACTAACATTTAAAAGGATATTATTATCTTATTGGATTATATTTGTAATTTTAATTATTAGATGTTTTTGTGTTAAATTTGTAAAAATATTTTTTTAATAACTCATATAATTTTGGATGAAAAAATCAAGAATATAATATTGATATCTAATGTGATATTATGATATTTTTTCTTTAAAAAATAAAAGTTATTAATTACTTTAAATGGTTTTTTTTATAAATAGGGATTCAATAATATAAAATTAATTTAAATATATAATAAAAATTTAAATTTCAATCACAATTACACGGTAGTTGTTTTTTAAAAAAATAATTAACGAAGCTCACATTTCAAATAAAAAAAAAGTTTCTCGGTGTCAAAAGTTAAAAACAAAATCCATACTGTTTAATTTAAATGCACCCGTGGCCGTAACTTTTGTAAGAAATAACAAAATTAGATAAAATCCCCACAATTCATATTCACCGACATCAAACAGCTTTATTTGTTACTTTTTCAGTAGCAGATAAGTCCGAAATTTTTCAATTTGTTTTTAGAGACAAAAAGAGAGAGAAAAGGATGACAAGATTCCAAGATTTAGATTATTAGAAAAGAAAAAAAGTTTGATTTTTATTAATCCCATGGTATCTAGTGATATATGTTATTTTAATGTTTGAGAAAAAAAAAATATTATTTTTTTATATCTTAAACTTTTTAAAAAATTAAATGAAATAATTTAAATAAATATGTTATATATAAAATATATAATTAGTAATATTGATTATAAAATTAAAGAAAATTAATGCGAATAAAAAGGAGAGAGAAGGTAGTTGCTCAGCAATACAAACGGCCGTGGATTTTCATTAATAATCATAACCATCTTTAATAAATTTTAGTTATATTTAATTAATAACTATAAGTTATAAATTGATATCATTTTTTTATATTTTAATTATATTTTTTATTTTTTAATATTTATTTAAAAATATTAAATATTATATTAATTTTTATTTTGTTATATTATTTAAAGTATTAACATTAATTTTATTTTTAATTATTTAATATATATTTTAAATTAAATAAAAAATTAAATTAAATTATAAAAAATATTGGATGATTTATTATTAAAACTATATTTTTTATATAATATAGGTATATAAAATAATATTATGTTAAATTTTAATTAATTATAATTTTGATATTATAATAATAATAATAATTTTTATTTTTTTTATAAATAAATATAATGTTATTTATACATTATTAAAATGGGTACCCTAATTAGCACTCGCCACCGACGTTTCTCAGCAACAACGACCTAAAATAACTACAAAAGAACCATCTCCAATTCTTTTCTAATAATGAGGAAACTTTTTTGGAAAGGATAATTTTGAAACGAGTAACTTCTAAAGTTTACTCTTTTATCCTATTTTTTGATTGGTTCTCTGACATCGTCGTCATAATCACCACCATCACAATCATCTTGTTTTTCTCTGTTAATCTATCTTTCTTTTTTCATTTCCCCAACTGGTATCGACTCTATCTCTATATCTCTTTCATAAATTTATACTTTCAATCTTTTTAATATCTAGGTTTAGATTTAGTCTATCTTTATGCTTCTTTAATTTTTACTTTATTTTTGTGGTTTGGAGGATTATATTGAGCTCAGCTTTGATTGTTTCTATCGTAAGAATAAAGAAAAGGGATACTTTATGGAATGATATAAAAGCTTGATTTACAGTGTGGAACTCAAGGCTTTGTTTGGATGAATGAAATTTTTTAATTCAGTACTAAATTTCTCTTTTTTCTTGAACTTTGAAATTTCTAGGATTCATTCTCTGTAAACAATGCCCATATGATTGATCTGCATATGTGTTTTTTTTTCCTCTTTTTCTCTTGGCAGTGTTGTTATATTGACGAGAAAGCATTGGATGAAGACAGGACTGTAAAGGATTAGGGGGGGAATTGTTATTGTTTCATGGGCAATACATGCCGTGGATCTTTTGGGGGCAATAATTTGCAAGGATACGACAAGCCCGATGACCAATTTTCCACTTTCATTTCCAAACAGAACACTCCTTCTGATCGATCTGTTTCTGAACATTCTCCAACTTGCTTGAACTCACAAAACCATAGCCCCAAAACTGAAGACAATAGTTCATCCAAAAAAGAACACATCATGAGGAAAGGCATTGATAACCATAGTTATTATGTATTGGGTCATAAAACTCCTTGTATTCGTGATATTTACACATTGGGTCATAAATTAGGACAAGGGCAATTTGGGACTACTTATTTATGTACTGAGAATTCTACTTGTACTGAGTATGCTTGTAAATCTATTTCCAAGAGGAAACTCATTTCCAAAGAGGATGTTGAGGATGTGAGGAGGGAGATTCAGATAATGCATCATTTAGCTGGTCATAAGAATATTGTGTCCATTAAGGGTGCTTATGAGGATTCATTGTATGTTCATATTGTGATGGAGCTTTGTAATGGTGGTGAGTTATTTGACCGGATCATCCAACGTGGACACTACAGCGAGAGAAAGGCTGCCGAGTTGACAAAGACTATTGTTGGTGTTGTTGAGGCTTGCCATTCTCTTGGTGTTATGCATAGGGATCTTAAGCCTGAAAATTTCTTGTTGGTTAATAAGGATGATGATTTTAATCTCAAAGCTATTGATTTTGGCCTCTCTGTATTCTTTAAACCAGGTAATCAAGCATTTAACTCATTTCTTTTCGATCCTGCCTTTTTCGATACATGGGCAGCATGTTAAGTAGTTTTGATCCCAAAATTTCTATTTTTTTCTTGCATTTATGGCATATTTTTGGTTAAGTTCTTATTGATGGATCATTATTTATTGCTTCCATGCATTCATGTTTTGTGCATAGCACATAGCATATAGGATGATTATTGATTTATTCTGGAGTATTGCTGATGTGATACCAGCCACTCACATACATGCTAAGCAAACATTTTCTAGAAAATGTGATTTCTTTTTTATGTAAAGTTAAAATAAAAATTACTGTGATTAGTGAGGATTATGCACGTCATTTGCTCTGGTAGTAATTTTGCTTATAGGATGAATTGTTTTCCTTACTCTAGACAAATAATCAAAGAGTTAGAATCTTATTTAGGTTTAAATACCAATATAATGATATTGACCTGAAAGTTCTTATTTTGCAATCAGTTTGTTTTTCATTTTGGATGTGTTTTTCTCTAACTTTATTTATCTTGGCATTCCAGGTCAGATTTTCACTGATGTAGTTGGAAGTCCTTATTACGTCGCTCCTGAGGTACTTCTCAAGCAATATGGACTAGAGTCAGATGTTTGGACAGCAGGGGTCATACTCTATATATTATTAAGTGGTGTGCCGCCATTCTGGGCAGGTATATTTTCTTTTGCTTATGCTGGTAAAGCATAAAGTTGTTTCAAAGTCTGTCATACTGAAGTTTAACTACTTGAAATTCAGAGACACAGCAGGGCATCTTCGATGCGGTGTTGAAAGGACATATCGATTTTGATTCAGACCCGTGGCCCTTGATATCTGATAGTGCAAAAGACCTGATCAGGAAGATGCTTTGTTCCCAACCTTCAGAACGTCTGACTGCTCATCAAGTCTTATGTATGTTGTCTTTTTTTCATGTTTCTAGTCATCTTTTAGCTTAATTTTAGTAATCCAATGCATAGGTATTATGTATAAATTACGAGCATTACTATATATTACAACATAACAGTTCTCATTTGAAACAATTCTATTGGCCCAACTATATTTACTAATAAAAATGTGCCACATCATTTGAGATGTATAGGCTTTTCCGTAATTTACATGAATGATGTGCTAAGGAACTAAAATTGGGGTGTTCTTAATAGTATCCAAGTTTAGGCTTTCTTAAATAATGTTTTAAGCTGAGGTGCTTAGCTAGGATGCAAGTAATGCTGGTGAAATTACCATTTGAGATAAGCTTCTGACCGAAATAACCGCGTGAATAGTTAATACATATAGTTTACTGCTTTACTTTTAACTTGAACCTTTTGTGTACTTTTTCTAATTGATGGATCTTTTTTAAATGAACCTGTTGGAGGGGTTAAATTTTCATATCAACTAGCTGAAATTTTCATTAACATTCATGCCTTTTCATTTATTTCTTAGTGTAAACAAATTCAAACTCTAATTGAAGTGGACTGTCATCATTTGTTTAGGTCACCCTTGGATTTGTGAAAACGGAGTTGCTCCCGATAGAGCACTAGATCCAGCTGTACTTTCTCGTCTGAAACACTTCTCTGCAATGAATAAGTTAAAGAAGATGGCATTACGGGTAAGTTCACTGGAGGATACAGACATTAAATACATCTTTAGAAATTCTCTCTCCTAGTCCTTGTACAATTATCAGTGTCTTCTCTCTTCTCTCTCTCTCTTAAAATTACATTTTGTAATGTGTACATGATGTTTTAGTATCACTATTGTTCTTCTGGTGCATTATATTTGGAAAGCATATTGATATTTGATATTGATTTTTGTAATTCTCCTGATATTTAAGTCCAAAAATAGAGCTTACTTTGAGGCAAAGTTATGTTTTTATGTGTATTCAGGTTATCGCTGAAAGCCTATCTGAGGAAGAGATTGCTGGCCTGAGGGAAATGTTCAAGGCAATGGACACAGACAATAGTGGTGCCATTACGTTTGATGAATTGAAAGCTGGATTGCGAAGTTATGGATCTACCTTAAAGGATACAGAAATACGAGATCTTATGGAAGCGGTAGGTTATTTGTTCTGTGGTTCATCTCCTGAATCTTGGTGGCATTGCGATAAAACTAGATGTATTGATTTCCATTTATGATACTCAATGACTATATCATTAATGACAATTTGAATTAGCAAATTTTTTGCAATTCTTATTCTGTTAATTTATTTTCTTGATTAATTATGTGAAAAGTATTTGATCTATTGTACCTTTTAATAGGCTGATGTGGACAATAGCGGGACCATTGACTACGGAGAGTTCATAGCGGCCACAGTTCACCTCAACAAATTAGAACGGGAGGAGCATCTCGTTGCAGCATTTCAGTACTTTGATAAGGATGGAAGTGGTTACATTACGGTTGACGAGCTTCAGCAAGCCTGTGCAGATCACAATATGACTGACGTCTTACTTGAAGATATCATCAAAGAAGTTGATCAAGATAATGTAAGTCACAATCTGGGCCATGAGCTGACATCCTTAAGTAAAATGAAGGTTTTGTGTTCTTTTTAATTTTTTCTGGTATCATGTTCCACTTTATTAAGCCCGTTTGGATTCAAAGTGCTTTAGATATAAGTTGTTTAAAAAATAGGTTTTTTTCTTTCTTTCTCAAAACTAAGCTCCCTTACTTTCCTAAAAAGTAATCCTATCTTTTTAAAAGTTGTCCATGCAGACATTAAAAACGCTTTCTATTACACTCCCGAACATTTAAAGAAGTGCTTATGTTTCAAAAAGCACTTTCTGAAAGCGCATCTAAACGAGCACATATTCAGTACAAGCATTTGATTGAGTTTTTATATATTTAACACTTGCTGGTTTTCTTGGTGGAGATCTGATTCCTTCTGAGTCTGTTACTATCTATTCAGAGGCTGAAGATTGAGTTTCATCTGGAATAGCTCTGTCCAATTTTTCATTTTTGTCTTCCACCTTGACGTTTTTAGGGAAGGTAGTAATGTGATGTAATTGTTTGGTTTCAATGTTGTGCCCGTAGGATGGAAGGATAGACTATGGTGAGTTTGTTGCCATGATGCAGAAAGGCAATCCAGGAATTGGAAGACTTGGTAGAAGGACCCTTCGAAATAGTATAAACTTGAGCATGAGTGATGTGCCAGGTCCTCAATAGCTTCTGACAACAAACTATGTACAGGTATTTTTCAGCTTTCCTTTGTTCAATCTTTTACCCTTTGTCCATTTTCTCCTCTGTTAAAGTTTATGCTTGCTTGAAATTACTGTTGATGTATAGATGAGGTTCGAAGGCAAATAAATCATCCATAGCTTTTCCCTTTCAGATAAAATGTACAGGATAGGAGTAGCGTGGGTTTGTAAATTGGTGAAAATTGTGTTGTGAAACACAGAAAATTTTATTTCCTTAGGTTAAATGATATTATGTTCAAACATGTGAAAAGTATTCACTGCCCGAACACAAGGCAATAACGTGAAAGTTAGTCATGTTGCACTGTTTATGGAAAATCAAGGAAAGCAAAAAAAAAGTGCATCACATTGTCAAAGTTGTAGACTTTTGAGAAACTTGGCACATGCAATGGTTTCTATCCATTGGTGTTGTATTTTAAATAAACATGTTATGAACCAAAAACTGGAGTTTAATTTTTGTTGTTCAAGGAACATTTTAAGCTCTCATTCAACATATTTTATGCTTTGGCATGCATGGCAGGTTGTACGGCAATGTTAGAGGAGAAAATTTGGCTATAGAATTTTGAGAACCTAGTTTAAGGCATCGGGTCCAAAACCGCGAGACTTTGTGACTGATGATTTGTTCTATAGTATAGCTTGTCTGTTGTATTTACCCAGTGATGCCTTTTTATGTTGCTGTATGACCAAAGAAGACGCTTTTGTTAGCTTTCTGTGAAGAATGGGTATGCATGTGTGTTCCACTCTTATGAGTTGCCGAATTATTTGCTGTGTTTCGGTAGAACTTTCTGTTTATATGTACATGCAGTGAAAGTATAACTGTCTGGAGGGCAAAGAGTTCTGCTTTAAGTTCCAGTATGTAATTTTTATTTTTTGGCCATTTTAATACATTGGACATAATTCTTGTATTGTTTTTCAATCATTCAACATCTTTGAGTTCGTTTGGGCACCTACTTGCTGATGATGTTTAGAGCTTCTGTGGTCTGTATCAAAGTCAATCTCCAAAACTTGTGACTATTGGTACATTTTTCAAAATGTGTTAACAAGTCTTTCGGATTAGGTTTTAAGGTATGTTTAGTTTTTCAGATTCAAAAATGTGTTTTCTACTCTATTTTAAGAAAATTGATCAATTAAGGACATAATATTGTTTTTATGATTTTTTTTCTAAAATTTTATTCTTTCATATAAGTTATTAAAATGTATTTTTTTAACAATGAAAAAATGATAATTAATATGAATATTTTTTATAAAAATATATATTTAAATAATTTTCTATTTGAATATTTATTATCGTTGATTTTTATTAAATAATTTCATATTATATTTTTTTATTGTTAATGATTTATATTTTATCGTGTTTTATCGCTTGAAATTAAAAAAATGATATTTTAATAATAAAATCTTTAAAATTATGTTATTTGTTATTAATTTACTTATTTTTATAAATTATTTTCTCATAGCTCAGCTTTTAGAATTTGAGGAATTCGTAGTCACTTTCTCTGAAAAATAATAGTGAGTCTGAAACACACAAGGTCTGACGCCATTTGAATCGATTAACCGTTTAACTTCCACTTTCTCATCATTGATCAACAGGGGAGAATCTATCCATTTGTAAAAACAAAGCTGAAAACAATTAGAAAAAAAGAAAATTGGAACAAGTTCAATATACTATAAATTTTGACTTAATTACAGAATTTTGTACGTGTATATGTAGACATCGTGCACGTGTGTTTTAGCCAATTCTTGTGTTATATTCTCACATGCTCAATGAGTCAATGGCAAGAAAAGGAAAAGATAAGTAGATTTTCTATTTTTTACTTTCATTTTAATTTCTACAAGTGAGTATTATTTATTACTCTCCAATAGTAAATTTGTAAAAACTAGTAGGAATACTCCTTTCATTTTTAACAACTTTCGTATGTTGAAAAACATAATCGTATTTTTATAACATTGTGAGCACGAGTTTAATGCATATTTTTTTTCCATTTATTTATGATATGAAATGTATCAGTTTTTACATATATTTTATGATGAACACATGCTTGTATCATGAAATATATATATATAGAACTCAGTTGAATGTATGCTTTTAAAATTAAAAAAATTAAAAAATTAAAAAATTAAAAATTTAATACATGTTTAAGCTCGAGGAGATAAGAAATGAACAAAATCTCAAAGATGTTTATAATGAAACAGAGCCAAAGTGCCAAGCTAACATCTTGAAAAAAACAAGATACAAGAGGGATGATCGATAATAGGCCTAAACAAGAAAGAGGTTGGGATGTTTATGAATCTAAGACTATAGTACTACTAGCTATATACAGACTCACCTTCAAAGTTGCTTGGCTAGAAAATATGTATTTTGAGGTTATGGTGCATCCATGATTTAATAGCTATCCCACTTCATGAGAGTATAACCATCTTTGTCCTCTTTCAGGGAGCACCATAACTGTTATAAAAGGCCAGACTCATTTCTCATATACTTTTGTGTGTCGCTGTTTACAAATTCTTGAAGAATGTTCTGCATTCATTAGAGTCAATTCATTACTTATCAATACTGTTGAGTAGCATTTTACTATTTTGAGTTATGTTACATAAACACTTCATATTTCGTGAAATATTTGTGTCCAAGCGAAATGCATGGACATAGACATGGGTACTTAGATGCTCTAATTTGATGTAAATTTTAAAAAATTGACATATCGATACTTAAATATGTATCCAAAAAAACTTACGATTTTCAGTATCTAAAAAAACTCCAATAACATAAATTTTTCATGCGCATTTTAGCCAATTATCCTTATTATCTATGTTAAGCAACTGAATTCAGCTAGTTTTTATCCCAAAAACAAATAAAATCTCGAGGGAGAGGAAGTAAAGATCTTAAAAGTTCTGTGAGATCATCCATGTTATCTGTATATTCTTAGTCTAATAAATGGAAACTTTGTATTCTAGCATGTCAAAGAAGTACTTCATACAACTACATGCACTGGAGCATGAAAAGAGACGAGACCAGTCCAACAAAATCATAGCGTATTGAATGAGAAATTAAGCACCTGCAATATAGATCTATACACTCTTGCGTTTATGGTTTAAGATTCACGAAATAATAAAAAATAAAAATAAACGAAGAGAAAACAGAAACAAAACCAAACGAAAAGGCATTTCAACAACTCACACTTTGAGAACCATCAAATCTAGCAACAGCATGAGAACCCTCCCAAGCACCAACAACTTCAGAAGCTTTCAGGGCAGGAATAGAAGCAAATGCAGAATCTCGGATAGGGCATCCACCTAGGTGATCCCCATGTCTGAATGGCCCATACCACTGCTCACATAAAACTCTAACACTCTTCAACAACATCTTTTAATTCTACAAGAATTACCTTAATGTTCTAATTCCACAATATACGAGAGCCCTTATCCTCCATTGGCCATACTGCTACATAACATTCACTTGATTAATGTACAAAAGAAGCAATTCCATTGTCGAGACCACCAACATTCCACTCATCAATACTATATCTTGTTGCATGCAGCATCAGCTTCACATCCAACTGTAGGATTAATTAGGAAGCAGCTTTATCGACTTGTATGTAAGCACAAGCTCTTCTGTGCTAGCAAGAGTTGGACACTGAGTCTGCCAATCAAAATCCTTAACCTCCCATTTTCTGTAAGCTTCTGGCACGACTCTGGAAGCTCAATTGGGTTCCCTTCTTTTGTAAATCTGCCCCATATCCATCCCACTCTCCTACGACATTTCTGGCAAATTCGAACCAGACTTGAACAAATAAAAACAGACATGAAGACTAAAATTTGAAAAATACCCATCTAAAAAAGATCGGAACCTCACATATAATCAAAACAACCGGAAATTCAATTTTTCCCCATAGCTTTCTTTAGTACTTCGATGTGAACCACTTTTTTTTGGTTTTAATCAATTACTGTTGTTTAGAGAAACATTATTCAGTCCATATATAAAGCTCTTAACTAATGTGCTCCCTCGTTTATATTCCCAGAAAAAAGAGTACATGAAACAAAAATGTCAAACAGAACAGTACATAAGACATGAAAAATGCTAATGACACATGTCACTCATATTTGCACCCACATCATTTATATAGTCACATGTGACTGAATTATTTAAAAAAAAAAAATTATTCATTTTTTAGATGATTCTAACACATGAAACAATATAAATAACGTTTATATCTCCGCATTACTTCGTAAGACATTGATTTTGGAGGGGTTGGAAAATGACTTACCACTAGTTAAAGAGGAAGTGGGATTGTCCTGATTCTCCTGAAGTTGGTGGCTTTAGATGTCCGAGAAAGTGGTCTGAGTTTTGGAAGCAGAGGAATGAGCAGCACTATTTGTAATAACTCAATACGTCGTCCAGTAATTGGGTAGCTGAGGAAAACAAGTTGAGAAAGGTGGGGGCTTTTGAGTATGTTAGAGTCTCCATTAATCTGAAAGCGTTAATAAAATCGTATAGGCTACGTAATTTAAATCTGTGAGAAACAAAATTGGATTGAAAGCATCATACCTCCTTGTCATTGATCAATTTTCGGCCTTATACGGGAATTCTAATGGATTTTACGTTCGATCTTTCAACTTGGTTTCTGTAGCTTATTCTGCGTATTGATGGTGTATCTGAATTGTTATGCGATTAATAATGAGAGGACCCGATGCTTTATTAAGGTTCTTCCATGAGAACCTCGTTGGTTCGAGCGAAGCGTGCGGTTTCAAAACCGAACCGTCTCTGATTCGCTAACGTTGCACCATTTTGATTTACATTCTCAGCAGGTGCAAGCGTTAAGCGAAATTCTCTTGAGTAACAAAACACGTGAATCATAGCGATAGGTCCTCTGAAGCGAGTATTATCTTCATGTATGTATTCTGATGTATTTAGTTTCTCAGTACTATACTTTATGTGGTAACTAAACTTAATGAATAAATCTTATATTTATTCTTGGTCCAATAAAATATATATATTCTCAAATAAATTAAGGTGCATGAATATGAGAAAATATCCTGATATATAAGAGTTTCATTAATAAATTGTATATATACATTTACAAAAGTGGAACCAATTCCCGTTTTCTCTACATGATCCTTGAATTTCATTGGCGGCGTACCTTTAGTCAAAGGATCGGCAATTATCAACTCGGTGCTTACGTCTTTCGATGACCACTTTCTTTTCCTTAACACGTTCTCTTATAGCTAAGTACTTAATGTTGATGTGCTTACTAACATTACCTTTTGTTGTTCTTAGCCATAAATATAGCGGTGAGTTGTCTGATGTATAATCTTAATGGCCTAGAAATTGAGTCATTATTCTAAGCCCGAAATGAAACTCTTGACCATACACCGTGCGATGTGACCTCGAAACATGATACTGAACTAAGCCTCATGGTGGAAGTAGCGATCAATGACTATTCGCCGCTCGCTCGAGACACGGCCTCGCCGTGACATGAAAATGTAACCAGGATGTTGATTTTCGTGAATCAATACGACCCGACAAAGTCGCGTCAGAGTAGCAGATTACTTCGATTCATCGGTTACGTCTATACGAGCATATAATCCTTGGTTCCTTGTAGGTACCTGTCATTTTCTTCTGCGACTTTCCAATGGTCAACACAGGATTACTACGATATCTCACAGCATCGACAATGACAAATGCAATGTCAAGTCGGTCTGGAACTTGAGCATCATCCAGACTTCAAATGGTGACGTATGGAATGGTTTCATCTGTTCTCTTTCAAAATCATTCTTTGGGCATTGGTCCAAATTGAACTTATCACCTTCTGATGGGAGCAACAACACTTGGTGAACAATCCTTCGTCAGAAATCTCTACAAAACTTTATTGATATAGGTTTCTGAGACAAACCCGAATATCTCGAAGTCTCTATGGATCTTAATGCCAATGACATAAGATGCCTACTACGTATCGCCTTGTATCAAAATTTTTAGAGAAATTGTTTTACCTAAATGCGGCAAATCCTATCATTGGGCTGTAGACAAAATATCATCCACGTATAGCACCCGAAAACAAATCTTACTCACATTAACTTTACGGTATATACATTGATCCATGACATTCTCTTGAAAACCAAATGAAGTGATGACGTTATGGAATTTCAAATACCATTGACGGAGGCTTGCTTTAATCCATATATGGATTTATTAAGCTTCTGAGGCAAATGCTACTTCCATCGCTACAGAAGAATCCTTAGGTTGTTTCATATAAACCTCTTCCTCTGAGTTACCATTAAGGAAAATTTGTTTTCACATCCATTTGTTGCAAATCCAAATCAAAATGGGCAACCAATGCCGTGACCGCTGAAGTAGATCTTTCTTAGATACGAGGAGAAAATGTCTCAGTGTGTAGTGGTCCTTCCTTTTGAGTGAATCATTTGTAGCGAGTCTTGCCTTATGTCTCTTAATGTTGCCTTGTGAGTCTTTCTTTGTTTTGAAGACCCACGTTTACATCCAATGGATTTCACACCATCGAGCGACTTGGCGAGATCCCAGGACTCGGTTAGGCGCCGTAGAATCCATCTCTTAACTTCCACAAATCTAGTGTTGTGAGATGGACTGATAAAATCTATAACCACGGAGCCGTTCGGCATATCCAATGAAATACCGGCTGACCAATGGTCCTTAGGTCCGGGCCTTTCTCTTGTGGATTATAAATCCTGTGAGACGAGCGTCCCCAACGCGTATGTTGCAAACTCGGTTTCCAACCTTTCCATAGTTCAAATGGTGTCTTTGAGAACTGACCTTGGTTGGAACTCGGTTTAATATATACCTGGCCGTCTTTAAAAGCTTTAATCCACAGATTTAGGAAGATTGGAGTTGCTAAGCATACTAGCGCCAGTATCGATAGTGTTCGGTTTCTTCTTTCCTGCTACACCATTACAGTGCGGTGAATCGCGTAGTGTATTGGGCAACTATCCCGTGTTCTTGAAGAAATTTAGCAAACGGACGAGTGACTTGTCCATTCTCGGTGTATCTACCATAATATTCACCACCTACATCGATCTTACGATCTTTGTTGCTTTCCACATTGTTTATCTCTTCAACCTTAAAGCTTTTGAAGGCATCGATACTTCATTTCTTATTATGAAGCATATAGAGATACGTATATCGAGAAAAATCATCAATAAAGGTGATAAAATATTTTTGACCTTGAATGTCCGTATGCGAATGACAACATAAATCCGTATGTATGATTTCTAATTTGTTTGAACTCTATTGGCACCTTTCTTTGACTTGTTAGTCTGCTTTCCCACTTAATGGGTCCATGCGCGTGTCTCAAAATCGGTAAAATCTAAGTACTAAGTACCCGTCTTTAACTAATCTTTTAATTCTTTCTATGGAGATATGTCTGTCTCATGCCATAATGTAGAAAAGAGTCATCGTCGATAATACACCTTTTAATGCCCGGCTTGAACATACGTAGCGTTATGAGTGGCATTATTTTGTAAGTGTCTGATAAAGACTATCGGACAAAATACCATTCCCAAACCATCGGTTATTAAATAAATTGAAAGATGTTTATGAAAAGTGAAAGGAATAACCATAAGGTACAAGTCTTGAAATTGAAATCAAGTTTCTAGAGAAACTTGGAACATAAAAAGGTCTTTTCTAATTTTAAAATAAAACCACTACTTAAAATCCAAACTACGTGTCACCTTAGCACTCCCATGTGAGCCCGTCTTGTTAGGATAAGATGTATTGCTCGCTTCCAGCTTCCTTAGATTTTGCATACCAGCAAGGAATTTGCAACGTGGATTGTAGATCGAGAATCAATCACTGGGTGTTAATATTAACATTAACCATATTAGATTCATATAGGCAAACGAGTTGGATTACGCTTTATTCTTAAGCTATTTTTGAATCGATACAATCCTTCTTGTATGTCCACTTCTTTTACAAAAGAAACACTTGGATTCTTTCTTAATATCGACTGAGGTGGAATTATTCCCTTTCCTTTATGCTTGTATTGAGATTTTCCTTTACAGTATGTTGTAGCCAACATTGCACTTTCAAATTCCATAACAAAGCCTCACTTCCTCTTGAACACGTAGTCGTTAGTTCATTGATTGATCATTTATCTTTATGTGTATTGTACGAGATTTTGGTGCCCACGTCTTGGTGTGGGAGAGTGTTAAGGATATAGTGCACGGGAAGGATTCCGACATCTCGACCTCGAGATGCTTAAGTTGAGCATGATGTCACCGTTTGCATAATGTGCTTTCGCGCACCTTTCACACTTGTGAGTCTTAAAGAAAGAGAACTTCATAATAAGGGTGCTAGCTAAAACCTTATACGAAGTAGCATCAATGGCCTTGACGTAGTCTTGAACATTGGTATCTTTGATCAATGGAACCAATACCAACGAGAGATTTTTAGTCTTAATGAGCACGTCATACTAAAGGCGATTAGATCGTTCCCGTTGTTCGTAAAGCATGATGTTCTGCTGGAGTCTTGGTTTGAGTAATTTTAGGTGGTTCGTTTTCCTAATAGCATAATCAATATCCATACACCACTAATTGAAGGAGAATTCTTTCCTTCCATATTTTATAGTTATCCACTTTTCGGATCAGGGAATATCAGTAGGATATCGAGAGAAATTTACGGAGTTGAGAAAGCTATGATTAAAGATTATATGCTTATTAAAATTTGAGGCCTAAACTATAATCATTCTTTGCAATGTAAATCATGAATAATATGAATCTAGTGACATAAAACTTGCACAGTGGGCTAAAGTTTTAATTCAATTAAATTCATCTAACTTTAAGATAAAACTATCAAATTATGTTCCTTTTCTTAATCCTGTGGATAAATTAGAAAAATATAATTTAATATTATATCTTAATTAATCACCTAAAAATATAATAAAAATTCCTATGGGATAAGATTTATTATTATCATCGCATATGATTAATTACAATTAATATTTAGTTTCTAAATGTGATCATAAATAAAATTTATTATAGTTTTAATTAATTAAAAAATGCTATGGTACTCACTAATTAATTAAACTATATGAATCATAAATATTAATTAAATCTTTATGTTCAATTTATTGCACAAAATCATAAGCAATATTAATTTAATTTCAAATATTATTTATCTTAAATTGTATATATGAGAATAAATTATACAAGCAAAAAATATAAGCACTAATTAAATCCATAAGAGCCATTAAATATTAATTTCATTATGCATAAATTATTTAACTCAATTTTATATGTATAATTAATTACAAAATTTATACATATAAATACCCAAAACAAATAATTTAAGCATAATGTATTTAAATAAAATTTTAATATATCCAAAAATTATTTAAATAAATATAACATATATAATAATTATTATACACATCAAAAACTTAAGTTAAATAATTAATCACATTCAGAATTACTTTATATATATATATATATATATATATGGTGATCGAGTGGATTGCTTATTATACCTTTAAGAAGGCTATCCGGGTTCAATTCCCAGACGAAGCAAAAAGAGGGAATTTTTTTTTAAAAAACTTCATCTTCAACCTCCAATCGGTTTGATCTTAATGGATACCCGGCCGTATATTTCTATTCCGGCGATCAAATCCGGCGTTCTTTTTATCAAAATTCTCAGAATTCGATTTCCGAGTGATTCATGATATTAATTTGAAGTAAAAACATTATTTTAAATAAAAAGTTAATTAATGAAGCAAATAAATACCCACGGTAAATTGGATTTATTTTCTTCATTGTTTTTTAAGTTTAATTTTACAAAATCACTCAAAAATCAATAGTGAAACACTTTATAATTTCCATATGCATCAAAAACAATCAAAATAAAAAACCCAAAATTTTAGTTCTCGTGAAACAGAGCAAAACATAGTTGTTTTCAAATGGCTCTGATACCAAATGTTAGAGTCTCAATTCAATCCAGAAACGTTCATAAAATCATATGAACTCATAATTTAAATGCAGTGGAAACAAAATTAGATTGAAAACATCACCTCTGCCGTTGATAAATTTTTGAAGCACTTATCGAGAATTCTAATGGATTTTACGTTGATCTTTCATTGGTTTCTTACACTTATTCTGCGTATTGATGGTGTGTCCCGAATTGTTATGCGATTAATAGTGAAGAACGAGATACTTTATTAAGGTTCTTAATCGAAACGTCGTTCGGTTTGAAAGCGTCACGGTCCGTAATAGAAGCTGTCATGCATGGTTCGCTAACGTTGTACCGCTTTGATTCTGAGCCGAGTCCAGCAAGCGGCTTAAGGCACTCATGGTTGGGACTATAACGTTAAAAGCTATAGCCATCGGGTTATTTCCCAACCACCCAAACGAAACAAAAGCAGCTTAAAAGAATGGTAAAGCTTTTACCGAGTTTCCATGCATGTATAGAACATTCTTACAATTACAACACATGATAATAAATAATAATAGATTAAAATAATATGATTATTTTTTAACTTATAATAAGTATAATAATATAAATATTTTTTTTCAATAAAACAACATTTATAACCTCGTTACAAAAATAATATTATTGTTTTGTTTATATATTTTTAACTAAAAAGATATTTATCTTAAATTTTTTATATTGAATGACGTATATTAAATTGGTTCAAATATGTAATAATCAATTTTATATGTTCAATATTATTGGGATATTTAACAAAAAAAAAGTAAATGACTTAAAAGAATTGAATAATGATAAATTATATTATTTTATTTTATTAAAATATTATTATTATTTTTCTATAAAGTAATTAAAATACAAATATTTAATAATTATAAAATTATAATTAATATAAAAAAATTCACAAAATATTCTTTTTTTAATATTTATTAATTTTTACTATTTTATTTTAATATTTTATTAATATTAATTTTGTTAAAATTAAAATATATATTTAAATAATTTTTTACTTGAATTTTATTATTATTTATTTTTTCTTAAAATATTTAATATTAAATTTTATTTTTATTTTTATTAAAGAGTCATTATTTAATAACATTTTAATTACTTGATAAAAATAAATAATATTATAAATAAAGAAATATTAAAATAATATAATTTATTATTAATTGATATTTTTTATAAAAACTTATGATTAGATAAAACTGTTTCTAAGGACTAAAAAACACAAATAAACTAATATAAAACATGTACCACAAAAAGGGAGAAAGTAAGAAAGAAATAAAGACAAGAATAATCTATTATCTAATTACATCTTCCCGCGTTTTTTTCATTGCGAGTTCATGGGATGCATGTGGGGTTTTTCTAAAGTTTTTATTTTTATTTTTTTATTGAAGGGTTTTTCTAAAGTTCATTTGGTCAAAACTCAATAATTTTATTTTGTTTTGTGATCTCCTTTTTCCTGTTTGAAAAAGCTAATGAGAGGTACAAACAAATCATCCCTAAATATGCACCGACACCTTCTTACGTGATATATGGAGGTTATGTTAAAACATTTACTTTGCCAACCACACCAGACAATTTTTTTTGTATAAACTATTTTGGACCTAATAATTGAATACTATAACAACCTCTGTTTATGCAAAGTTAGACATTGGCACCATCCATCATGTGATTAATCCATTCATTTCTTCAACATGTACACCGCGCTGCCAATGATTGCCTTGTGTATACAAGATTTTTCAGACTCTGTCACCGACGCTGTAAATATATTACAGCAGACTCTGTCACCGACGCTATATATATATATATATATATATATATATATATATATATATATATATATATATATATATATATAGCATAAATATATTACAATCTAAACTAATATAAGATTACGCTGAGATATAGACTTTTCATATAAAACTCATAAGTGAACATTTTGACCGCAAGATCACCATTAAGAAAGGTAAAATCAAGCTACTAATCTAGAACTGTAGAAGAGTGTGATCTCTTGTAGACATTGTAGAGTTGATTGAAATGGAAATAGACAATAACATGAAAAGAAACAGATTCTGGTTCTAATACAATATGGAACCTGCTGTAATTATTAATAAGATTGTATTTTTATCATTTGAGATTCATCTCAAATTAGAGATGCACCTGTAGTAAATTATTACAAGCAACCTTAAGTTGGGTTTCTAGTAAACTCTAACTTGAAAAGGGTAGGTGCAACAACAATCAATCTGAGAACAGATTTTGGGTTTCAATCAACGTCACCTATAAAAAGCTTAAGGAGGACCCAAAAAAAGAAGCAGCAAACTTCCAAGGGCAGAGTAAGCATTTTTTTATGCCAAGTTGTGTTACAATCCAAGTGTTAGACAATTATCGATTAAAACAGTATGATCAATTTTTTTTAACACATCAGTTTCAGTTGTTAATAACAGAAATTGTGATAAATAGAATTTTTCTATTTTATCTGCTAAGTGCCAGCTGAAATGATTTTGAGTCGTGGGATCCAATGCCAAGTTTCTTGATTCAAAAGAAAGAGAAGCTTCACAGTTCACAGTCACAGACAGGTTTCAATTCATTGTTTTGAGTTCTATTAAAGTAGAGCTAATCTCTTGGAACAAAGAACAGCTAATAAAAATATTACATGACAATGCAAATACATAAATATATCACTTGTATAACGATGCTTGAGTTGTATTTCTTGATGTAGAAATACGGTGCTATTAGCCAAAATTGTTTGTGAGTTAGAGGATTGCTGGTGTCGCGGCCTTAATTTACCGAGTAGCGATCGTGCGGCTTAAGCTGGTCGTCGTTTCAGCTAAACAACCTTTCAATCCAGAAAATGGAACTCCCAAAGAGAATAGAAAGAGAGTTTGCGAAGAATCTTTGTATTCTTTCTGAGAGTTGTAATCTGATTACTAAGAATTAAAGAGGATGATTACAAATGAAGACCGAGAGGTATTTATAGTGTGTGTGACAGAGTGTCTTGCCCGTTTCTAGATACGCCCTGGCTACAGAATATCTGAGAGAGTTACTATGTCTGACTGTGAGGTTAGGGTACATCATTTCTGATGCTTACAGGTTTGTCTGGCTCCGCACACCTTAGGGATGTTCATGGCTTCCGGCGACTTCTACGTCCTTAAGACGTTAGTAGCTTGAGGCGGCCACGTGGCCCCAACCATCCGGCGCATTCTAGAAACGTTCCGGCCCATTCTAGCACCACTGGTGTGCTGCAGAACGTTCTGGTGTGACTTGAGTTGAGTCCATCAGCTCTGACCAGCCCTGAACTCTCTGAGCGACTCTAGAACTTTCCATGTGTCTGGTCTAGATCCTTTGGCGACCAACGTTTGGATTTTTAGAGCGGTTTGGGCGGGGCAGTGACACCCCTGCAGGCTCGGGGACCAGCGGACGCCTGCGTCGCGCAGATTGAAACCTCTACATAACTCTCTAAATTGCCCTGAGAATCCTCGGGTTCCCGACATTTCTTCTTACAGGGCGTTTTCCATTTGACGAATATTCCTTATAACATGCGCCGTCGGATCAAACGGTCGCCCAAAATTGAGTCACTTCCTTATCGAAAGGAGGTTGTCAACTGCATGATAGGTGCTCTCTTTGATACTCCCAGGCTTATGTCATCCTCGTCTCCGTGGTAAGGTTTAGCGTGCTTACATGAAAAAACGGGATATATTTTAAGCTTTGGAGGGAGTTGTAGCTTGTATGACACGCAACTTTCTTGAGGGACGAAAGCGGTCCTGTACTTAGGCCAACCCTTATGAACCATGAGGACTTGGATTGTTGGGGCAATAGTTTTACGAGACGAATCACCTTCGCCCTGAAACTACTGCCATCCTCTTCTTCGCCGGCCAGTACGTTCTTCATTTCTTAGACGCCTATGCATGCAAATAGGCTCGGGCCAGCTACGATTAAGTACCGGGGCCTTGGCAGCCAACGGCAGTAAGACTCTTTCTCCTTCGTAACTCGTGGCTTGAGCGTGAGGGTCGTGCATTCTTCTGCATGACAATTTCAAAGGCTCTTGTGAGGTGGACTCATTTCGCAACACGGATTATATGAGAGTGGGCTACGTCAGCGAACCGCGTCCGGGTTGATTGGCAGCAACAGAAAGTGCCTAAGATACGATTCCGGCGGCGCGGTGGCGTGCTACTGTTTGTCCCAGTCCTTTGTGGATGAAAGCTTGTGGAGAAATTCAAGTACGATCCCAATGACTTGAATAGTTCGAGTCAAAATTTCCCCCGTGAATCGTGGATCTCGGTCAGCTCCGATATTAAGCAGGATCCCCGTGCTTCCTGGCATTCTTGAGAGCAAGCATGCTGTCTCGGTGCCGTGCAGTCAGGGTTGGCGGTATGAGTGTTGCGTACTTGTGAGCGATCGAACACCTGATAATGCTTTGCCCAGCCCAGATTTTGTGCGAGCCAGTGATGAAATCCCGCAGAGACAGCTCTCGTGGTGCCTGCGGAATGGCGACGGCCTGCAGCGGATCTCGGGGGTATGTGCTTGTCTTCAGCCACTTTCGACTGGGTGTCGATCACCGTGCTTAGGCTGTGACTGCGATTTTTCCACGCGGGGGCTGGGTATTGGTGGTCTTGTGTCGAGCTCGGCTGACAGCCGTGGATCCGCCTCATGGCCCTTGGAGGTAACCGTTTGGGTGAGGCCTCGTGCATCACCGCTTGGGACTTGTCTAGGTTGGCTTGCCTTGGTTGGCGAGCTTGGCTGGTGACGCGCCTCGAAACATCACACTTGTGGGACTTGTACGAGGTAGGCTTGCCTTGGTTGGCAAGCTTGACTTTGGTGGCCGCCTCGAAACGCATCACCTTGTGGGACTTATGCGGAGACAGGCTTGCACGTCGTCGACGCAAGCTTGGTTTTGGTGTGCCCGAACATCGCCTTGTGGGACTTATGCGGGACAGCTTGCACGTCGTGTCGGCAGCTTGGCTTTGGCAGTCCCCTCGTTGTACTCTTTTGAGACCGTTGGGATAACTCTCCGTCATGTGATCCGCGGTTTGAAGTCTTGCGAGAGAAAGCTTGGGTTGTGCGTTGGGTGGTCGCATCCGTCGGTGCACATGACGCCGAACCATCAGCGGTGCACGTGGAGTTTGAGTATGGCACCGAAAGCTCTTACACGGTCCCGAGAAGGCTCGTCGAATACCGTCAGTGGTCGTATGGGCGATAAATCGTCCGGCATGGGTCCGTGCGCAGGCGACGCCTTAACTCGCCGAGCGACTCAGGTGTAATGGTAGTCTGCGAGTTAAGCACTTTGAGAGAACCCATCGGGTGACGACGCTTTAAGCGAGTCTCTTTGTGCAGAAACAAAGTTGTGAGATGCTCTGTGTGACCAGCCGTTGCTTTGGCGACCTTCCGTTGATGGTGGCATCCGTACGTACGTGACGCACTTTGGGGAGTGCGGGGCAGCTGCGATGCAGTGAGGCGAGAACCCGTCTTTGCCGTCGTCAGGCTCACGCCCGTGCCTTGACCGTATGCGCGGAGCGGTAAGGCCACGATGCCTTCCTCTTCGGACGTTCACGTGCCCCGTGCGGTCGTCGCAAATGGAAGCACGTTACACGGGGGCTTTGAGGCATTAGATCCTCATGCTCCTTCCACTTTGTCTCGTGGCTTGAATGAGGAGTTGCGCTTTTATGATTTTTGGAGCCACGACTTTTGGCGTGGCACTCGGTACTCTTTCTCCGCACGAACTTCTTGTACGTGGCTTTGGAGCCCTGCGCCCTTGTGGAGTAGTCGGTAAACTTCTCTGTCGCATGATGGCCGAAGTTAAATCTTGGACCTTGCGTCGCGAGCTCGAGTTGGCGATTGGAGGCGCTGAACGAGAATAGGAGCATCCTTGTCGGTTGTGTCGAGGGACTTCGGCGGCGAGGTTGTGAACTCTTCACGTAATCCCACTTATGCCGTCTGCTACTTGGCTCGCGATCGGCCCCGCCTGCACTCTCTCTTGGCGTTCTGAGGAAGAAGCTGCATGCTTGAACTCACTTTTGAAGTCTTAAAGTGTCGGTGTCTGCGAAACCGTTGCACGTCTCCGTATCTCCGTCTCAACATGACGTCACGGTGTCGGATAAGTACGTGGGCTGGGATTCGGATCTTCTTGGCATGGTCGCGTGTATGCCGATAACCTCGAAAGTATTGCTCCCCAGCCACGTAGGAAGTTGTCCGGCCTTGCAGCGTTACAACGCCGTTAAGGTCTTGGGCTTGGAACGTCGCCTGCGCAGCCTGGGTGGCCGGTGGTTTGCCTAGTTCTGTGACCGGCCGTAGCCACGTAGGGCTAGAATCGCACCCATATCTCGTTCTGCGATACATTGGCAAGTTCTCTTTGGACAAGATCCGCACCTTAGCGAGTTCGCCTTGACCCGTCGATCTGGCCTCGATCGCCGTCTGGCTCGTTGGTGACATCTTAGCATTGCGTGGATTTCCACGTCCACCACTCCGTGGTGCGCGTTCTCTACGAAGTTGTCGGCCGATCAAGCGACTCACTGGGTACATCTGCCTTGACTTCCATGTGCTTCCCAAGCTAAAGCAAGTCTTCGGACTTGGCTCGAGATTCGCTTTGGGGCTTTCCCATACCACTCGACGCGTTCCATTGGTGGAAGCGTCCGTGCTTGGTGTGGGCGGGCGGTGTTCTTCGTTTTGCGAAGATAGAGATCTTTAACACTGTTCAATCTGATACAGTATCCGACACTTAATTTCTCGAGTAGCGATCGTGCGGCTTGCTCGGTCGTCGCTAAGCTCGTCGTCATGACCTTAAGCACGCTTTCGATCAGAAAATGGAACTCGAAAGAGAATAGAAAGAGAGTTTGCAAAGAATCTTTGTATTCTTCTAGAGAGTTGTATGATACTGATTCTTTAAGAATTAGGGATGATTACGAATGAAGACGATGAAATTACATTTATAGTGTGTGACAGCCAGAGTGTCTTACGTTTCTGCAGATCGCTTCTAGCTACAGAATATCTGAGGGATTACTATGCAATTTGTCGCGAGGTTAGGGACCTTGTCCAGCCTACAGAGTCGCCCACAGGTTTGTCTAGCTCGCCACGTGCGGCCGGGATGTTATGACTTGGCGGCATCTGCTTCAGGGCCGGTCGTAAGCTTCCGGCCGACACGTCCTTCCCGAACCATGGCGCATTACAGAACGTTCGAGCCCGTCTAGCGCCTCCAGGTGTGCTCTGGAACGCAATCTAGGGTGCTTGAGCTTGAGTCATCAGACTCTGGCTTACTGCAAGCATTTCTAGAAACTTTCGGTAATGCAGTTACGAATCCTTTAAATGACCGACGTTTGGATTTTTAGAGCGGTTTGGGCGGGACGTGTGGCTGAAACATAAGGAAGCGTTGTTCTTTGTCTTAGCCGATGTAGGGCTTAACGTCATCATTTAGAAGTCAGGATTCTGTGCGGTCGGATTCTGTTATGGGCCGATAAGTCTGAGAAGAGCCAGGCTGGCTACGTCTTGTCTTAGAAAGCATGGTGCGTTCTTGCTTACATTGTAGTTTGTGAGTTAGAGGATTAGTAGGCTTATAAGGAGCGTTGTTCTTTCTTTCTTGGCCGATGTGGGAGCAACAGTAGCAAATTTTGTCTAACAATAAACAGAAAAACCTGCAAGTCACTCTTATTTGGATTCATCATTCATGAAAAAAGCTTCGACTATGAGTCTAGCCCAGAGAGGTGAAGTACTGGTATTTTCAAGTAGTCTTTAAAAAATAGATCTTGATTCTTGGGCACCAAACATAAACTACTGTTAAATTGAAACAATCCCACTTCCCACATAACATGGAATAATCTATCTAATTACAGCTATTACAAGCAGAATCACAGAAATGAAAAGAGCATAAATCCATCTTAAATTGATCCCAATAAACCTTGATATTCCATAAAACCAGAATTTTTTTTTCTTCCTGATTTTGGAAGTTCTGAGTTCAGCCCAAGAACTGGGATTTCCTCCCACTATCAAAATCGTTAGAGTAATTGGTGGAATCACACTTGTAGGTTTGAGGAAGACCTACATTTTGAGAACCCAAAAGCTTTCTAAACTCAGACCTGACCTTGTAGAAAACATGTCTCCAACTACCTTTGTTATGAGATCCAATAACCTTAATTTCTTCCTCATTCATTTCCAGATCTTCAGCAAAAATGGGTTTTTTTGAAAGAATCCAAGACCAACCCAAATCCCACCATTTCTTCACAGAACTCCCTGCATATTCTCCCATGGAAGACACTGACTTTGATCTCTGAAATGCCCATGAAGCTGCAGGAGAAGAAATGGGTTGCAATTTGAGGGAAAGCGAGGAAAGTCTTCTTCGGATACTCTGTTGATTTGGGTCTTGAAATTGTGACACGGGAAGTGCTTGGTTTGTTGGCATGGTTTGGAATAAAGTTTCTCTTTTTTTAATTTCAGAGAACAATGGAGGAAGAGAATGAGATTGTTGGGGTCTTAGTATTAAAGAAGAAGACAATTAGAGAGATGTGGACGAGGTGAAATGTAACGTTCACAGCTCTATCACAGGCTGTTCTTATTCGTTTTGTGGGAGGATTTGAAGGTGAAAAACTGAAAATGATGGTGACGAGTCCATATCATATATATATATATATATATCGGAGAACTTTAGTATTTAATTATGATAATGATATCGATGTCATAATTTTTGTTAGTTTTATAGCAATATAAAATATTTATTTTATTTTTAATATTTAATTAAAAGTTAGTGTTATAATAAGATAAAATTATTATAAATTAAATATTTTTAAATTAATAATAATTTACCTTGTGGCTTTGGTTAAGTTGTTAAGAGTAATTTAAAGTTTAAGCAAAACAATTTTGGAAAAAAAAAATGGTTTCGTTATAACGGCAATGATTTTGATTGCAAGCCAACTAAAATAAAGTGGCAATAGTTGTTTTGTTTAGAAGATTAATGCTATATTTAGCTGTGGTTTTCAATTATTGCTAGAACTTCCATTCGTTTGTCTTAATATATAAGCGAATATTATCAAAAAAAGAAAAAATATATATTTATAATATTTTTTAAAATTTATAATTATAAAAATAATATTATTTATGTTTATTGTATATAATTTTATCATAAAGAAAAAATACTGTATAAATATTTTAAATTACTATTAAAATCATAATTAAAACATTATTTTTATTATTATAATTTTTAATGATATTAATTAAGGTAATTTCATAATATTATTGTAAGCTGCAGGGAAGAAACAAAAGCAACAAAATTATAATAGTTTATGCCAGCACAATTTTTTTCATCACGTTTTAGAAAAAAATAATTGATTTTATTATATTATTATTGTTAGTATTTTCTAAATTTTATTATTTTAAAAAAGATGTTATTTTAGCACAAAAAAAAACCCGCTTTTAGTGACAAACTTGATTTGATTTTTAAGCCTACATATAATAGATAAATAAATAAATTAAAAGTGAAGGGTTCTTTTTAGAAGAAAGAAGTGAAGGGTTATAATAATAATAATAATAATAATAATAATAATAATAATAATAATAATAATAATAATAATAATAATAATAATAATAATAATGTATAACAACTGTCTCATACTGATTTTAAAAGCTCAAGGGAGATCCTAAAATCATTCAAAGAGATGCAATCATAATTTTTCAAACTTAAAATTAGCTAAAATGACATCAAAAAATTATTAAATAATTTCATAAAATTAAAAAGTAAATATATTTTATAAAATTTAATTTAATTTACAGTCAATCTAATTAATAATATAAATATTTGATCCCAAATGGCATTCACAATTTGAGTGGACGAGATTAAATCTACCATATAATAAATACTTTAAGAATGTCTATAACAGATGTGCTTGTTACGGGATTTATATAGAATTTTCATTTATTAACCGATTATTTAGTTCAATAGATTAATAATACTGAAAATAACACGCTGGGAAAAGCAGATAGATGAATCCCTAGATTATTAGTAAAACTTACATATGATCGATGGTTCTTTTTTTTAAGATCAAACGATATATCTATGATTTTAATAATAATAATAATAATAATAATAATAATAATAATGATAATATAGGAAGCAAACGAAAAAACAAACGACAAATCGTTTGATCGATGATTATTAATAATAATATATCAGATTCTGATGCGTTCCAAAGGAGGCTTGGTGTGGGTCTTGGCACCTTGTTGAAGTTGAATATACTCTCTGTAAGAGATCGCCTTATACTTGGGTTCCTGGCCTTCCTTCTTAACCAGCTCTGGGCCTGGTCCAATTTCTTTATCAAGTGAAGGTCCGTGTGCTATAGCTATTGACATTCTTGTTACTTTATTGTTCAGACATGCTCTATGCACCACACTCTTGTACTTTCCATTTGTTATTATCTTCCATCAATAAATTACAATTTAAATTAAATCAATACCAATTTATATTTTAAAAATTTCAAATTTAAGTAGAATATATGAATATATAAAAACATGTTAAATTGAGATATGAAGTGAGTTGATATTAATATTTCTATTTCTATATATATGTATATACGTATGCGTATACGTACGTATGTGATATACGTACTCACCTCCATAAAATCAGCCAAGTTGACCACAATAGAATTGGGGAAGACGTTGACTTTAACCCATTTATCATTGTGTTTGACTTGAAGACCACTAATGTCGTTCTCCATAAGAAAAGTGATTAACCCAGGATCAGTATGATGAGGAATACCAATTGCTTTCTCTGGTTGTGGACAAGCTGGGTAGTAGTTTGCTGCCAATTGGAATAAACCATGTTTCAAATCGAGTGCCTTGTACATGTAATCACTCTCAACTTCCAAGCCCTCAGATATAGCCTCCAATATTTGTAATGCCATTTCTTTTACACTCTTGCTAAACTCCAAAGAAACCTCCCTGCCACATACAACAAAATCATTCAATTAATTAGTTAAATGTGTTAATTACTTCGAAAATATTAATGGTATTAAAATTCATGCATATAAATTTAACGGTAACAAATAAACAACATAGTTTAATTCACTTGATTCATGAATTAGATTATTTCTAGTCGGTTGATTTAATCAAAAATTGTTTTAATTAATGATAATATTTTTATAATTATAAAAAATATAATTAAAATATTTTTTTTTATTTTCCAAAATTATGATAAAAAAGATTATAAGTAAACAAATATTTTTGTTTTAAAATAAAATTATAATTTTTATTATTTTGTTTTTATTTAAAAAAAAATGTGTAAATTAAGTTGTGATTTATTTATCCCAAACACAACTAAAAATGAACTAAGTTAAACTTTGATTAGTGTAAAACTTAGATAAGTAGAATAAACTAATTTAAGACATCTAAATTTGTACATAATATAAGCCTTTAATATGTGTACTGTATATATGATTAAATATGGTAATTGATATTAAATACTTGAATCCAGAGGGATTATCGAGAGTGTGAAATTCTGGATGTGTTTGGATTTTGACACAATCTCTCCAAAGACGAATTCTTTCAACAGCAGGATTGAAGCTGGTTGTATACTTGACAGGGTCAAAGAGACCGTAAGATTGAATCTTCTGCTTTTCCTCCTCTGGCAATTCGAAAAATCTATTAAATGCATCAAACATGCCCTTCTTCAAGCTCTCTGGCATCCCATGATTTATGAGCTATTATCAAAATACACATTAGTTTTTAGACAAAACCATATATATATATATATATATATATATACACGAATGTGTTATACAACTATACAATTTCATTTTCAGATCATCATAATTATTAATTAATAGAAGACAAAACCAAGCTAGACTACAAATTCATATATATTTAGACAACAAACTAGCAATACTCATCAATAAACTTTGAATCACATTGTGACAGCTGTGATATTTGTGTACATGCAATCCACCCATTGTAAGAGTTTGATGTGTAATGGCATTAATTGTAGTACAACAATAACCAAATTTAATATAAATGAGATACATATAAAAATGTGATACGTATATTCACTTAATAAATAATTTCATTTAAGTTCTATTTTAGTTTCATTACCATGAAGAAGCCCCAATCTTTGCAGATGTTGGCAAGGTCCTGAATGATTTTGGAGCGTTGTTCAGGTGAGCTAGAAGTAAAGAGAGAGTAATCAATAACAGGAACTGAGAATTCAGGGTCATTAGGATCAGCAAATTCATCAGGGTTGATGAAGAAGTTACATTGAGAAGGGATGGTTTGGAGATTAGGAGATTCAGCTAAGGCTTTGATGCTTGTTATTTTTGGAGGCTCTTGAACAACAGTGGTTGATGCATTTAGAGGTTGAACACATGCTGCTTGAACTGTGGTGGCCATAAAGGAAGGAGATAGCAAAGTTAGATGATACTGGTAGATTATAAGTAGTTGATGATTCTTTCCATCTCACGTCATTGCTTTATATAGTGGTAACAATGATGTAAATTAAGTTGTAATTCTCAAGACACACAAAATTTTATATATTTTTATTAAAATTTTATTATTAAATATATCAATATCATTTAAAAAATAAATTAAATGATTTATTAATTCACGTAGTTATTATATAATTTAATAATAAATTTTAAATATAATAATTAATAAAATTGAATTTATGGATAGATATAACATGTTATAAATAAAAAATAATATTTTAACTCTTACTTTAAAAAAATTAGCAAATAAAACATTGTATTCCCTATTTACACGTACAAATTACAACGATAAGTATCATTTTCTATGTACGACATCTAGTATACTGTGCACACTCTCAACCGATAACTTTTTCTTAATTAAAAAAGTTTACCTGTATTATAATTTTATTTTTTATATGGATTTTTGGGTAGTATTTTAATGATATTTTTATTTATAAAATATATTAATCATAATTTATTATTTAATTGAATTTTTTTCAAAATGTACAATAATATATATGAAATATTTAGAAGGTATTTTAAGGTATTAAATTAATATCCTTAGAAGATATTTTGATATAATCAATTATTTGATTATTTTAAAATATTCTTTTAATATCATACATGTATTATTATATATGTAAAAAATCTATAATTAAATGATAAATTATATTAAAATAGTATTTTTTTAAATAAAGATATCATAAAAATCTAAATATAAAAATACAAAAAATTATAATACTATTAAAATAACAAATATATAAAAAAATATTTAACTTCATGTTAATAAAGGGAGAGAGAGTACAGTACAAATCTTCCTAAAGTTAGGATAATATTTAAAATATCCCTAGGATTTAAGGTTTGTAAAAAATATTAGAATTTTTCTAGACTTTATGGTTAATATTGTTGTCTTCAAAAATTAATAATGTTAACTTTTTCATTCATGTTTTGTTAATATTCCTTTAGTTCTGATACCAATTTAAATTTTGATCGTTAGAGACTGTTATGTTAAAATTTCAATCAATCTGACTTGAGTGTGCTAACTAAGCTATCAAAATGCTAATAAGTCATATGTGTTTAGTGCACATTTTTTTCTATTTGTAATATACAAACATGTTTTTCTTGTGTACATATAGTATATTTGTAATCTTCAAAGAAGTAATATCCAAATATTAAGTTATTGAATTACTCTTCTTCCATTCTTACATATTTTTAATTAAAATAATATTTTAATATCTTTGAAACAGTATGGTCTATTATGCTTATGATAACTTTAATATAATCTATATAGATATATAATAATTAGTAAAATCTCCTAAAATTTTCAAGTCAAATTTCATAATTCTCATCTTTAAAATAATTATTTAAAGTAAGAGATAACCTTTATCAAATTTTTCTAATAGAATTATATTTTTATATTTCATTTTAATTTCTTTTAAATTTGGAACTACTTGTTTATTCTTGTAATTATTAAAAATAATTTTTATTTTCCTTTTGTTTGGAGAGAATTCTTTATATTGGGGATTTTATTGGTTTTATATATAAGTGAGAAATTTGATATCTGAATTGGGTCATATATTCTCCTCGTTAAAGAGGTATATATATAACATCTTAGGCATGCTAGGTCGCTATATTCAAATCACTCAAGGCTCCTAAGTGGATTGCCCAAGTTGTCAATACAGGCTAAGGATTGAAGTCACATTGGGATTTTATGTTACCATTAGGTCTTGATCTCTAGAACCTTGTAAAGAAACAACAAGGCGTTCTATTAGTTTTAAAGTTCTTCTCTTTTTGAGAAAAACTAGTTATACTTTTATAGATTTTTAGTTTTTGATTCAATAAACAAAAATGCAAATCCGTTTGAAGGTTTTCCAGCAACATAATCAACATCAAAATTTTGTAAGGATTCTTTTGAGGTATAATTTTAAAATGAATTTTTTACAATTATTTTTTTATATTTTATTCTTATATATTATGTTAAATTTATCTGTGATTAAATTTAACATGGTTAGTTGTTTGTAAATATGATATAATAATAACGTTGTTTTGCTTACGAAATATTAAATAGGTAAAATATTTCTATAAAATAAATTGATTTTGTTTTTATTTAAGATTTTATATTAAAGATGTTAGTACTCTGATAATTAAATTTTTATGTTTAGCTTTAAAACCTTGAATAAAGTATAATTAACTTACTCCGACTAAAGTTGTGAATATATGATTTACTATTTTCTTAGAAATAAAGGTGAAATTTAATCCTTAATTAATTAATAAGCTCCGCACAAGGATATTAGTTAATTAATATTAAATAAAATAATTTAGACGCAACCTAATTACACTTTCATACCAAAAAGATAAAATCAATAAATATCAATTTATATCTTTAATAACTTAATAATACGAGAAAATATAATTAACTTAATTATTATATCTATAAATATTCTAGTGTTATGAATGATAAAAATTTACATTATTGTTTATTAAATCTTATGTTTATTTTTTTATGTCATTATATTAGGAAACAAAAATCAAAATATTGTGATAGGATGTTTAAGATTTAATTTTATTTTTAAAAATTTGAATAATAAATTAAAAATTACATATATTTCTTTTTTAGATCGACTTTGAGAGTATACTTGTGAGAGTTTTACAAATATAAAATCAAAGTATTTCCAAGATCAACATTGCCAATTTTGTTCATCAAGTTGTGCTAGTGCGCATGGGACTTGGCCCGGGCTGTGTTATACTAGGCCTACACATATAGGATTCGACATTTTTGACCAATTTTGTTCAATTTTTTTATTTTTAACTTTTTTTCAACATATTTGTGATATATTGTCTCAAGTATTATTCTTCGAATCTTTAAGTTATTTTTGAAAGAAAATACCCGTGATTTTTGAAAGAAAAATTTATATAAAAATATGACAAAATAATACAAATATAAATCTATTTAATCAATTAAATTACATTAAATCATGATAATTTTTCATAATAATTTTAGCACTTTTTAAGCAATCATCAATTAATTTAATATTTTTTATTAAAATATTATTTTTTACTATTATATCATTAAAACATAATAAATTACAAGTTATTAAAAATAATAAAAGTAAAATTTAGCTTAAAATTATTTAAAAAATCAACAATAATAATATTCTAACAAAACTATTTTATTATTTATTTTTTAAAAAATAACAAAATATTAAAACTAATATTTTGTGAATTTTTTTATATTAATTGTCATTTTATTATTGTTAAATTATTAAATTTTAATCATGTTTTAATCACTTGATATTAAAGACTAAAATTTTAATAAAAATAATATTATTTATTTTTTATTTTTAGGAAAAATGAGTGAGTAGAAAACAACTTTTTTAAATTTAATAAACTAAACATCCAATAAAAATTATGCCAGAGATATATATACTACTTTTCTCTAAAAATAGTAAGTGTTTATAATTATTTCAACATTTAACTTCACATATAATTTAATATTAGTATATTATTTGCTAAGTATAATAATTTCGGAGGAAAAAAATTAAAATTTACATCAAGATTTACTTTTTTATAATAATATACTATATTTGTTGGAAATCATCACCAATTTGCAATAACTACCTCACATCACCAATGTCAGAATCAGATTCACCAATGTCAGAATCAGATTTAATTCATATAATATATCTATAATAGTGATATTATTATGTTATAAATTTTTGTAAAATAATTTATTTTTTATAATTTTATTTAATAGTAATAACACTAAAATATAATAATTATTAAAATTAAATTAAATATTTTATATATTATTATTATTTTATATACAGGAGTACTTTGCATTACTAATGTTACCGTTATATTTTATTATGTTTTTTACGAAGGCGTACCAATTTTGACTTGCACAATCGAAAATAAATAAATTTTGAGGTGACAGCCAATAATGGAACTACTTACCTTGTTTGGTGGTTGTTATCAAGACCATTTCTTTTTGCCTATCAAAGTAACTTGAGATGCTATATCAATCAAGCACAACATAAAAGCATAGCATTCAATTACTATATAGGCATATCAAAGGACCTTGACATGCTATATCAAGCAAGTAAAACACAAAAGGATAGCATATGCATATCATAAATAGTGCTAAATGCAAGTTATATGATGCATCAATGTCACTAGATGTAAAGTTTTTTTTTCGTTTTTTTTTTCAATAAAACTCATCCAATTTGGAGGAATAGTAGCCCCATTTGAGTGTTGTCAAAAGAAACCAAATTTAAAATTAATAGAAGTCACAATCAAAAACTACTTAAAAATTGAAGCAATCTAATTTTAAAACTACTACCTCGTTCGTATAATACCAACCAAAATAACATTAAAATTATCAAAAAAAAAATAAAACTCTATGTAAAGTTAGATATTTAAAATTTTAAAATAATTATAATTAAGATCATTTGTTAGTTTCCTTATACTGTAATTTAACCTCTGGTTTTTCTATAACTCATTTATATATAAGTTTTTACTTTTAATTTTTTTTCAAAAAAAAATATATTTTTTACATTATAAAAATATCATATCCATTGAATTTTTGAATATAAAAAAAATTATTTTTATATTATATAAAAAATAACATATGTACATGAAATTAAAAATAAAATTTTATTTATAAATTAAGTTATCTTATGTAATTAAATCAATGTTTTTTTAAGTATATGTATGGATTATTTTATTTAAACACACTTCATTCATGATATAAAAATTGTTCTTCTTAGGAATAAATAAAATAAGTCTTTTACAAAAATGTCTTGTTAATATAATAATAATTATTTCTAAAAATATTAATTTGGGAAGGTAAAATTTATATTTTCACGCGGGAATTTAATTGTGGACTTTTTTTATGAGAGTCAAGTTACTGGATAATTAATAGCTTCATTAATAATATTTGTATAGAACCCAATTTATTAAATATTTATTTATATGTAAATAAATGAAAATTAGAAATAAATTAACTCCCTTTACTGACATGCTTTTATTTCAAATTCGAGCGTTTCAATAAGGGACATGCTTATTTATTGCCAAGAAAAAAAACAAAAAACATAACAGGCACATACCGACTAAGAGTGATAAATGATGGATAAGTTATAAAAATAATTTATTTTTTATAATTTTATTTAATAATAATAACACTAAAATATAATTACTATTAAAATTCAAATAAATATTTTATATATTTTTATTTTATATACAGTCATACTTTGCATTACTAAAATTACCATCTTATTTTATTACGTTTTAAATGAAGGCATACCAATTTTGACTTGCACAAGCGAAAATAAATAAATTTTGAGGTGCAAGCCAATAATGGAACTACTTACTTTGTTTGGTGGTTGCTACCAAAACAATTTTTTTTTTTACCTTGAGATGCTATATCGAGCAAGCACAACAAAAAAAGATAGCATTCATTACTATACGGGCATATCATAAATAATGCTAAATGCAAGTTATATGATGCATTTTGTTTTTCTTCTCAAAAACATCAATGTTACCAGATGTAAAGTTCTCTTTCATTTTTTTTCAATAAAAGTTATTCGATTTGGAGGAATAGTAGCCCCATTTTATCAAATACATTGCGTCTGGTAAAAAAAATCAAAAATTTAAATTAATAGGAGGCAAAATCAAGTTACTTAAAACTTATAACGTATACAATTTTAAAACTACCATCTCGTAAATATAATACAAACCAAAATCCCATCTAAATTATCAAAAAATAATACTTGATATAAAGTTAGATATATAAAAGAAAAATTTATAAATTATAGATTTAATTAATCTAGAGTCACTGAATAAATTATTTTTAATTTTTATTAATTTAAATAAAACGACCAGACATACAATCACATATACGAATAAAGTGAAAAAAATAAAAGAATAAAATGCAAAAATAAAAAAATAACACACGATATTTTTAAATAGAATCAAACTAAGTCGTCACAACCATGCCCTAAGAAGAAAACCACCAGTCCACCGGATCACTTAACTTTCCACTATGAAAAACAAATTAAAGTACAAACTTGGTCTTATGTTACCCTCTTTAGAATAATGCTCCAATGTACCTTACTTACGAGCCCTTGTTTTATTTTCATGGTTCCCAATATTAACGTAAGTGGTTTTCAGACCAAAGTTCCAATAAGCTTTCCACCAATCAGATACGTTATTGAATTAACTGAAATATTTAAATATGTTTAGCACAAAAATACAAGTGTCTATATATGTTCTAGAAATGATTTAATAATGAATAATCCTAACTAGATGATTCAAAACATATGTCACTTAAATCAAATCAATTAGCAAATCATAGAACAAAAAGATCAAACACAAATTCAATAAAAATAACTTATTTAAAGATTAATAATCAAATCAAATAATTATGATATGATAAACACAAATATTTGATCTAACAATTCAAAAACAAAAATAAAAAAGAAGATATAAGAACATATGATCAAAATATCATAAACTAATTAGGCTTATTAATCAAATAAACATAACTATCAATAGTTGATAGATTAATTAAATAAAAAAATTTAAAGAATAATGATCTTATATTTGTAAAACAAGAGAAAAAAAATTAAGAAAAAGAGAATAATATTCTTGTGTGGTTGATTGAAAAAAGGAGCAATGAGTTTTATTTATAGCAAAAATTAAACTCATAATCCTATGTAATTGATAAATATCTTTTCTATTACAAATATGATTGGTAACACTTATTAATTAAAAAGACTCATACATAATTTATAAATATATTTTCTATTATAAATATTATTAGTAATATTCACTAATTAATAAGACTCATATTTAAAGAATAGTTCTTTTAAAGTATACTCATTAATCACGAAGACTCATGTTTAAAAAAATATTTATTTTAATGAATATTTTATGCTAACTTTTAAGCTAAACTTTAGCTTATAATATAAGGTACATCTTATATAATATTTTAACATATATTTTATTCTATATTTTAGCATAAATATTTTAGTAGTAAAAATAATACCAAATTTATGTGCTATTAAATTTACGAGTGTAATCTTATGTGATATAGTTATATTAAATATAATTAAAGCATGACTATCTGAAATTATGATATTTTCTTCGACTTTAATTGATAAACTTGATAATGAACTTAAAAATAAATTTATATAAAAATATTTATCTATCAAAATAATTAACATTTATAATCCTTACATAAAAAATTTAAATAATTATAATTGAGGTCATTTATTAGTTTCCTTATATTGTAATTTAACATGTGGTTTTTCTATAACTCATTTATATATAAGTTTTTACTTTTAAAAAAAATATTTTTTATGTTATAAAAAAATCATATAATTATTATATTTTTGTATATGAAAAAACATATATTTTTATATTATATAAAAAAACATATGTACACTACATGATGAAATTAAAAATTTATGTAATTAAACTAATATTTTTTTAAGTATTTTAAAAAATTAAATACTAAGCCAATCACATCAATTATAATGTAATAAATATAAAAAGATTAAAAATTAAAAAGTTATTAATATTTTTAAAATTGTGTTATTAATGTATCTAGAAATACTTAACGTTTATCTTTTCCAAAAATCCAAACCAATTTTGACTACCAAACAAGTACAAAATAAAGGGAACGTCTTCATATAAAAACATCTGTATGTGCTGAAATCATCTTTTGATCGTTCTCCTCGTCTTCTTTTTTTTTTTTTCTTTTTTGCCTTCCTTAAAATTTAATTTTAATTTCTTTATAATAAATAATAATTATATAATTTATATCTGATAAATATATTATATATTAATTTTTAATTATTTTTAGAATTCATAAATATATTAAATTAATCAATTTTTTAATCAAAATAATATAATATCTAATATCAATTAATAAATAATCAATTAAATTACGTTACTTTATCAAAAAATATTTATAAAAATACTTATTAAGTTTGATAAATTTTGTTTATTGTTAAGTTTATATATATATTTATTATATTTTATTTATTTATTAAATAAAATATTACTAATATTTAAATTATGTGTTACTATTAACGTATATAGCTATTAGTTATAAAATAATAATAATTATATATATATATATATATATTTATTAAAATAATAAATAAATTAACTTAATATTCTTGATAACAATTGTATAATTTATATTTGAAAATTTTACTGTGTATTGATTTCATATTATTAATTATTAATTATTATTTTAAAGATCGTAATTATATTGAGCTAATCAAATATTTTTCTTTTCAAAATCGTGTTATATTTAATATCAATCAATAAATAATCAACTTACCTACATTATTTTTAAGAAAAAATATTAATAAAAATATTTATTAAATTCAATTAAATTTTATTTATTATGTTAAGTTCATATATATTTTCTTATTTTATTTGATTTATTTGTCATTTAATATTACATTTGATAAAAATAAATTGTACGTATATCAGTTATCTTGAATTAAAATATAATTTAGAGTCATACATTTATAAAAAGATAATAAAATTTTATTTTATAAATGTAATATATTTATGTTGCGCATGTAATAAGTATAAATTTAAAATATATTTTTATTAAAAATAACAAAATTAAATTATCTATCATCTTAAAATAATTATGATTCATTATAATTTTATAATAATGAGATATTTGTAAAATATATTAGTATCATATAATTAAAGGTCTGGTATTATGTTAATTAGGGCCAATGGAGGGAACTGAGGTGTTTCATGGCCCCCACATTTCAGCAATTTTTTATTGTTTTGTATAATTAATTTAATAAATTTAGCTATTATATACGAGTGAAATAGATATTTTATACTTTTAAAAAAAAATTATTTAACTTTATTTTTGAGTTAATAAAAATAGAATAAATTCATGCAATTTTTTATCTTCTTCAAAATACTTTATGTATTTTATTTCTCTTACTATTTTTTACTACATAATTAAAATTTCTATGTATACAGAGACCACCTATTTCATATTTGAAATATATCTTTATCTAATTCACATGGAGTTTGAGATATATAATTTTTTTTATATAATAAAAATTAATTTATTCTCATGCTTATTATAAAATAAGTATTTTAATTCTATAATTATTAGATTATACCTATTAGATTCTTCTACGATTTAACAAATATAATAAAATTATTCAAATTAACATAATATTATCAAGATTAGACATTATTCATAATAAAAATACATCTGTTAAATACGTGACTAAGTAATTAAATTAACTCAATAATTTTAAGTTATAATAAGTAAAAAAATTAAAAAAAAAAATCATATATAACAAAAAAATTAAATTAAGTTTTTTAAAGTACAAAGAAAAAATACTTTGATTTAAAAATTAAGGAAATTAAAGATATTATAGCTTCATTTTATATCAAACTAATTAAAATCCAACCACTAATAAATAAAAAAATTCATATATCTTTTATGTATATTCGTCTAGTTCATTTAAACGAAAAATTATTATTTAAATTTATTTAACTCTCTTCTTAAAAAATTATAACAATTGAACTCAACCTAAAAATAAAATATTAAATTTCTAATTTTCCAAAGTAATAGGAGTAATTCGATCACTCACCGCTTTTTCTATGGTAAAACATCAAAAGTAACCTTAAGTTGGGTTTTGTAGTAAACCATAACATGAAAAGATCGGTGCAACAACTAACAATCTGAAAACAGATTTTGGGTTTAGAGAGAATGAATGAAAAAAAAAGGGATGGAAAATTGCTGGCGTACAAATATTTTAAGCATTTTTTTTAAAACTATAAATGATGACATAGAGTAAATTATTGTAATAATTTATATCATAATATGTAAATAACGTAATTTACTTTATGTTAATGAATAGTGAGTATTCAACATCTCAAATTTTAATTCGCATAAAATCTAATATTAATAAGTTATTTGATATATATAAAAATTATATATATATATATATATATAATATTACTCATAAAATTTATTTTAAACAAATTTATCATAAACTATAAATAATGCAGTAAAAAAATAAAATTTTACATTTATATCTACTTTTTTAACTTAAAATATTATATTATATTTTTTGAAATCATCACAAATTTACAATAACTACCTTCATCAAATTATTAATGTTAGCATCACATATATTTAATTCACATAATATATTCAGGACTACCAATTTTGACTTGCACAAGCAAAAGATCAATTTTCTCGACCAAACAAGCCAACACAGAAAGGATAGCATTCATTACTATTTGTGCCTTACATTGCAAAATGAAAATTATTATAAGCTTTAAGTTATTATAAAAACAATATTCAAATAAGAATGATAAAGCTATTGAAAAAAAGAAAGAAAAGAGAATGCTAGAGCCAATTAGGTCAACTATCATGTGATTAGCATAAAAAAATAACTTTAAAAATTTGATAATTTATTAATTTCTTTCTTTTTATAATTGTGTTATGTAACATATAACACATGGCAGATATGTTTACAGGAGTGGAGTACGCGCTGCACCTAATATTAAATTTTTAATTATAATATTTATAAAATTATATCTAATTTAAATTTTAAGTTTTTGATGTTTTAATCCATCAAAAATAAATGGGACAATTACATGAAATAACTTTAACTCCTATCCTATCAAAAACATTAAGCATTCTATAACTTTTCATAAAAATATACAAATATATTATAATTATCAAATAGTATACAAAAGCATTTTCTAGAAAATTATATCATTTTTTTCCATCTTTAATATATATATATATACACACACTTGAAAAAATTATCTTAGAGTAGGTCAAATCTTGTATATCTTTTGAAAAGTTTCGTTAGGTAGCTTTTGTAAAGAATATATAAATCACTATATTTTTAAAACTGATACACTTTACTTTCATAGCTTTATAATTATATGACTAAAGTATTTTTTTATGAAGTTATGTGACTAAAATATTATAATTTTAAAAATCGAGCGACTTATTTATTTTTTTGTAAAAATTACGTGATTAAAGTACCATATTAACACAAACAGAGTAACTTGAATGACTTAAAAATATTTAACAGATGAAGATTAATGCATTTGAAGTACTCATATTCTTATTTTAGTATTATTTTTTATCCATATTTTTAACCGTAACACATTATGTTATTAGTGTGTATCATGATCAATTTAACAATAATATTAAAGAATCGAGATATTTTAAATGTATCAATTATTATTAAAATTAATTAAAATAAATATCGATAACTTAAATAGAATCATTTGATATATGTCAATTAATAATAAAGTAAAAAAATGTATCCAAATTAAAATACTCAAAAAAGTATCAACATTGAACATATGGTATCGCCTACATCTTCGTGTATGAATCTTGTACCACATGCTATAATTATTTTTATTGGTTACGTAAATAAATATTAGATTTTAGACAATATTGCTAGTTGAGAGGTTTAAAAAAAATTGTTTTAATTTAAGTTGCAATTTGATAGATAGAATGTATAGTTTTGTTTGCGATATTAGTGGGTTGTGAACCTTTCACCTGCCCTTTAAAATTTATACGGAGTAATGTCATATATCGTTTTTTTATATATCAAATTATTGCTATATAATAATTAATTTAGAAAATAATAGTTAATTAAAACAGTAAAAAAATTTACTTATAATTATTTACTATATTAATTACCGTACAACAGTTTATTTCATAAAACATTTTTGAATGCAACAAGACAAATGTATAAGTTGATGGAATGTGTAGATGAAGAGAATAAAACTCAGAATATGGCTCGGATATATACTTAACAAGTGTAATTTAAGGAATATGTTAAAGTAATTAACTTAATAGAAGAATTTGAAGAAATGTATGATATAACTCACTTCAAAAGAGATTTTAAAGAAGAAGAGTTGTTATAGACTTATAATTACAGTAGAAATACAATACTTAATCGATGTGAGATTTCAACACTCCCATTCACATCGATTTTCGACCAAAGATATGAAGCGTCTCTCTCTCACACCGATACAGGATCCATTCCTTACAACCGGCCGGGTATCGACCGAATCACCTGATTTTGATACCATGAATAAATCTATGACTTAATTCTCTCTAAAAGAGCTCTTAAATAAGAAGGGTTGTCATAGATTTATAAGTGCAACATAAACCCAATACTTCATCGATGTGTTAATTCAATAGAAAAAGATTATCGTATATCTGACTATTAATATCACATAATGTATTCTCTAATAACTTTTTGATATATATATATATATATATAAATATTGCTCACAAAAATGATTTTTTTAAACTTATAATATAATATCAAAGTATTAAAAAATATATATAAATATTGCTCACAAAAATGATTTTTCTAAACTTATAATATAATATCAAAGTATTAAAATACTAAAATTTTTTACGACAATAAGTTTAAGAAAGTTTGGAATTTAATATATGTAATTGTATGGAATATTAATTTATTAACCCATTAATTATTTAGTCCATAAATGGGTGGGTTACGTTGGGTTCAAACAAATGATAATACTGAAAATGCACAACATGCTGGGGATAGCATGACAACTAAACTGGATTAAATGAATCCCCAGATTATTAGTACAACTTACATAAGAAAAAGAAACAAACTACAAGTCGTTTGATCGATACTTCTTGATAATATATCAGAGACGGATGCGTTCCAATGGAGGTTTGTTGTGGGTCTTGGCACTCTGTTGAAGATCAATATACTCTCTGTAAGTGGTGGTCCTATAAATAGGTGAATGGCCTTCCATGTTTAGCAACTCTGGGGCTGGTCCAACTGATTTATCAAGTGAAGGTCCATGTGGTACGGTTATTGTCATTCTTGTTGCTTTCTTGTTCACACATGCTCGATGGACCACACTCTTGTATTTTCCATTTGTTAGGATCTTCCCATCATTAAAAAAGAAATATATATACATATAATTAGTAATCAGTCTTTCTTTCTCTCTCTCTCTCTCTCTCTCTTTCTATTTCATTCGAGTACTGTATGTGGGTGTGTCTATATATATTATAGTTATTAGGTAGCTGACCTGCATATAATCAGCCAAGTTGACAAGAAAAGAATTGGGGAGGGCATGAACTGGAACCCATTTTCCATGATGTTGAACTTGAAGACCACTAACGTCGTTCTCCATGAGAAAAGTGATCAGACCATGATCTGTATGCTGAGGAATACCAATGACGTTTTCCGGTTGTGGGCAAGGTGGGTAGTAGTTCGCTAACAATTGGTTTAACCCATGTTCCATATCTGTTGTCTTGTATATGTAATCAGCCTCAAGTCCCAAGCCCTCTGATATAGCTTTCAATAGATTTATTGCCATTTCTCTTACTCTGTTGCTAAACTCCAGAGAAAACTCACTACATTGTACAAAATTTTTTTAAAAAAAACTTGAAGTTTGAACAAAAATTAAAATTTTTAAAAAATAAAATTTGAAATTTTAATTAATTAATATATATTACTTGAATCCAGATGGCTTGTCGAGGGTGTGAAACTTTGGATGTGTGTGAATTTTGATGTAATCCCTCCATAGACGAACTCTTTCAAATTCAGGATTGAAGCTGGAGCCATACTTGACAGGGTCGAAGAGGCCATTACATTTAAGCTTCTCCTTATCTTCATCTGGTAATTTGAAGAATTTATCAAATGCATCAAACATGCCCTTCTTCAAGCTCTCTGGTATCCCATGATTTATTAGCTATTTTGACATACAACCAACAATTAACTCACAACATTAATAATATTATATTATATATATCTAGAATACTTACAACTATAAATCTACCTACATTACTTCAATTGATATTACTTAACTTTAAAATCAAATACTCGTTATTATTTTGTTTTAGATCATATGCTCGAATTATATTAAAAAAAAATCTTATAATCTCTTTCATGTTATTATTTTTAATTAATTTCCCACTAATTATTATTACCAGGAAGAAGCCCCAATCTTGGCAAATGTTGGAAAGGTCATGGATGATTTTGGAGCGTTTGTTGATTTTCTTTGATTTTTGTTGAGAGAATTATATTGAATTGATTTTGGCTTAATGTCTAATGTTATATTTATACATTGAAAGGAAAAAACTAGCCGTTATTAAACTACCGCTACTAAATCCAAATTAAGCATTCTTAACTAATTATTAAACTAAATTTTACTAAACCAACAAGTTATTAAACTATTTATTAAACTGTTCTTAATAAACCACCAAGTTAACTAACTGGCGTATTATTATTCTCAACACTCGCCGAGTTAAAGCGTGTGTGATGTCGGTCAGCAACCCTAACTTGCTTAAATTTTCTTCAAATGATTTTAAATCTAAACTTGGTGAAGATGTCTAATTGTTTTTCACTTCTCACAAATGGAGTTTCAATTTCCTTTGCTTGAATTTTTCTCGAATGAAGTGGCAATCCACTTCAACGTGTTTTGTTCTCGTGAAACACCCATTTGATGCTATATGTCGCTACATTGGTTATCACAAAACATCTTCATCGGTTCTTGAATTTTAATTCCAATATCCAAAAGAAGTTGTTTGATCCAGGATTAGCCAGGTCGAGTTGATGCCGGCTCGATATTAACGCCTCGCACTTGATCGTGCCACAACATTTTGTTTCTTGCTTTTCCATGACTAAATTTCCGCCTACAAACGTCCGAAAACCGTTGGTTGATTTTCTATCAAAGCTACCACCAATCACGTCAGAAAATAGCCACACACTTTTCATTAGAATTATTACATTTCACATGAGAATTCCTTTACTAGGTGTCCGCACTTTTAAATATTTTAATTCTATGTATAGCACTCTAAATGTGGTGTTCTAGGTGTATGCATAAATTTACTAATTTGGCTTCTTTGAAAAAAGAAATATCAGTCAGTTCTATCATTAAATAAATTAATTTTCCTACAAGTCTTTGAAATTGGCTTATGTTCTATGGTTAAGCCATCCTCAATATTTAATTTGCATTTACTATCTATTGCGTGTAGATGTTGGTTTACTCCCTAATTTACCGCTTCTTTCAATAGGTCAGTGTATATTTTTCTTTGTGAAATAAAGAGTCCTCGGGTGAATGTGCTATTTCTATTCCTAGAAAATATTTTAATAAACCTAAGTCTTTGATATCAAAATTCTCCTTTAATTTCATTTTCACTTTTAATTTCTTCCAAATTATTTAGGTAATTATTATATCATCTACATATACTAGAATTATGGTTGTGAATGTACCATAATTTTTGGAAAATAATGAGTGATCGGCGTTACTAATTTTAAAATCACAAGAAATTAAATAAGAGCTTAGTTTTCCATACCACGTCACTCGTGGAGATTGCTTTAGTCTCAGTAAATAGATTTTTTTAACCTACACACTAGACTAGAATTGTTTTCTTTTTATGACCAGGTGGAAGTGTCATATATACCTCTTCTTCAAGTGTTCCTTGGAGAAAAGCATTCTTGACATCCATTTGATGTAGGTCCAATTTTGGTTTACCGCTATGGAAAGTAAAATCTAACTTGGTATTCATTTTGGCCACGGTGCAAATGTTTCTTGATAATCTACACCATAGGTTTGAGTGTAACCTGGCCACTAATCGTGCTTTGTACCTTTCAATAGTACCATCACTATTAAACTTAATCTTATAGACCCGTTTTGCATCCTACGTGGGTTTCTTTCCTTCTGGTAGTTGTACCACTACCCACGTGTTTCATTTTTCAAGTGCTTGAAGTTCTTCTTCCATTGCTTTGCACCACATCAAGTTGGCCTATTGCTTCCTCATAGTTATTTGGCTCATTTTCTTTGGAAATTGAGGTCGAATAAGTCTATATCGTGGTGTAATATTTGCACAAAATAAATAATTCTGGATAGGATATATTACCTCATATGTTACAAAATCCGTAATCTAGTTGTAGGTTGTGAGTCCGATTAGACATACCTTCTCAATGGTATTATTTCGGTAACCATCTTCCTCATTTTGAGAAGTTTCATCCTCTTCATTCTCGTTGATTATTTCATTTTCATTTTCTACTACTATATTTCCTTCTTCAGAATAAAAAAAATGGAAATGTAAATTCATTTGGTTCCTCTTGGTTATTAGTCTCCTTTTCTAGTGTTTTGTAATATGGCTCATTTTCTTGGAATGTCACATCTCTTGAAATGTAATGTTTTTTGTTAATCGGATCATAGCATTTATAACCCTTTTTTTGAGATGAATACCCCAAGAAAATAGCTTTGATTGATGTATAATCTAACTTGTGTTGTTTATTTCAGTACATAACATGCGTACATCCAAATACTCTTAAATGATAGATATTGAGTTTTTCTTGGTAGAGGATTTCTAGTGGGCTTTTGAAATTCAAATTGGCACTTGTGATCTATTAATTAAATATGTTGCGGTGAGAACAAGACATCCAGACCAAAAAATTATTGGAACATTATTTTGAAACAAAAGTACTCTTGTTACTTCAAGTAAATGTCGATTTTTTCTTTCCGACACACACCATTTTGTTGGGGTGTGTAAATACAAGTTGTTTGATGTAAAATTCCTTTTGCTTGAAAAAATTTGTAAAATTTTGATTTACAAATTCCGTTCCATTATCACTTCTAAAAGTTTTAATCTTTCATCATATTGATTTTCTACAAAATTATAAAATTCTTGAAATTGAGAAAACACTTCACTTTTATTTTTTAACAAGTGTAACCATGTAGTTCTTGAAAAATCATCTATAAATATAACAAAGTATTTATAACCATTAAATGACTAATCGAGCAGAGCCTAGAACATCGAATGTATTATCTCAAAAGGTTTTTTGCTTTTACAATTGGATAAACTAAATGGTAACCTTGTGTGCTTTCCTAATTTGCAAATTTCACAACTACTACAATCTAGTTGTTTGAAATCGAAAATACATTTTAAAATCTTATCGGAAGGATGACCAATTCTATTATGCCAAAGAGTGCCTAATTCTTCTTCTTTTTTAATATTGAAGTTGCACTTTTCTTCACTTAGAATATAAAGCCCATTTTCTAGAAAACCTTCACCAATGATATTCTTCGTTATCAATTCCTGAAAAATCACATTTTTGGATGTAAATGTAATTTCACAATTTAAGTCTCGTGTGATTTTACTAATGGATAACAAGTTAGATGGCAAATTATTCACATGCAAAACATTTGAAATTTTTTCTTGAAAAGGAAGACTAATTGAACCATTTCCTAAAATTTCCATTTTTTCACCATTTGCAACGATTACAAATTGTTTAGTCTCAATTTTTTGTAATTATTGAGTAAGTTTTTATTTCCAAGCATATGTGATCAGTTGAACCTCGAATCAAGAATCCATTTGGAATTTAAAGAATTTTGAGTAAGGTTTTGTAATCATACCGAGAGGTTTTTTGAGATTTTCCTTGAAACATCACGGATAATTGTGTATACTGCCTGCATTTGATCCATATCCACCTCACCTTTTATTTCTTTTTCTCGCTTTGTACTCATATCCTCTTTTTCCTTTTGTGTAGAAAGTAACCCATTTTCTCTCTGCTTCTCTACCCGATTTGTATTTGTCTCTCCCCCACCTCGTGGCTTCTCTTCCGGAGATGCAGGGTTGAGACACCAAGCATTCCTCGCGCTTGTGTCCTTCCTTCACAATAATCGCGCAATGGAAAGTGAGTGTTTGGTCTCCCGACGTTCGCCTAGGGTTAGATCCGGTGATGAAAGCCAGCTTCGGGGGTTGTCGAGGTAGTTGAGTACCCATTACTTATTCTTCTTGTCTCTTCTCTTTCAACCATCCCAACAATCTCATCACCAGGATGGCACCCACAAGTATTTGTGAACGCATTCCCACTCGTAGCTTGAATCGAGCTTGGAGAGGAAGGTGAAAATTCCATCCTGCTCCTCTCTTCTTTTGATTTCATCAAGATCGGTGTGAGAGGTCGATACAACTCTAATCTCATCATTCTTTTTTGGATTTTCTTGAATAGTTCGGTGACGCATTGATTTTGTTGTTGTAAGCTGTTGAAGTTCTTCTTGAAGTTGATAAATAAGAGAGTAATTTTCTTCTTTCCGAACATTGTTTCGGCTTTAACCCACATATCTCGAAATTTGTATCTGGGGATATGTCATGAGATCGAGAGATATGGGGTTCCATGGTTGCTAATAACCAACTCATGACGAGATTGTCACTTTTTCTCCATTCTGAAATTTCCTTTCTTTCTTCATTGGGTGTGTTGGATCTTCGGCTTTTGGTTTTGATTTCTCACCAGTGACATGCTCAAATTTGTCTCTGGACATTAGGCTAAAAGTCACTGACGTGCTTACCAAAGATGGTAATTTTTACCATTTAGCGACAGACACCTGTAAGTCTATACGTTGTGACATTTTCAGATTTCTTGAACTTATACGTTCTTGTTTGTGGGATTGATTTGGAGCGAAGATCAACTCGCTCTCCGATACCAATGTGATTTTCTTTGATTTTTGTTGAGAGAGTTATATTGAATTGATTTTGGGCTTAATGCCAATGTTATATTTATACATTGAAAGGAAGAAACTAGTCGTTATTAAACTGAAGTAGCGTTCTTAAAACTGTTATTAAACTACGGTTCTTGCAACTACCGTTATTAAACCAAATTTATTAACTACCGTTATTATTATTCTCAACAGCGTTGTTCAGGAAAGTTGGAAGTGAGGAGAGAGTAGTCAACAATAGGAATTGAGAATTCTGGGTCATTAGGATCAACAATTTCATTAGGGTCTATTGTGAAGGTATATTGAGAAGGGATGGCTTTGAGGTTGGGAGATTCAGCTTGGGCTTTTGTGCTTGTTACTTTTGGAGGTTCATGATCAATGGCGGATGATGCATTTAGGGGCTGAGCAATGGGTGTTTGAAACGTGGTGGCCATCAAAGAAACGATATAGATAATGTAGATGATACCGGCCAGTATATCATAAATTCATGCAAAAGATTTGTGTTTCTTTCCAACTATATTACTTGCCTTATATACAATGGATCAGGGTGTTCCCGTAGTTTTTCTGTACTTTTTTTTACTGATGGTTTTTGTTAACGTTTGTTTTTTTATAAATATATAATCTTTAGCATATTAATAAAAAATAATATTCAAAGTATTAATGTATTTTTTAACGTTATATTAATATTGTGTGTTATAGATATTACAAGTAAAAAACAAAGATATATAGATAATGGGTCCGTTTGAATGTATATTTTGAAATGAATTGTTTGGTTAAAATTGATTTAAAGACGTAGGTTCTTGGTATAAAAAAAATTAGAAGTGATCAATTTAGAGTAATAATTTAGAAATTAATTTAGTAAAAAAAACATATATTATAATTATATTATTTATAATTTAAAAAATTAAATGATTTTAATGAAAGAAATTTTGAAAACTATAGCTTTTTACGCATTTGTACTTTTATTTTGAAAACAATTACTTTTTTTCGATACACGATCATGTATGCCTTGGTAGCATGACAATGCCGACTTTTTTTTTTATTAAAATTTACAAATACACCGAATGATAATTTAAATACGATAAATATATAAAAATAATAATAATCATTTTAAAAGATAAAAGTCTTTAATTATAAGATGATACAAATTTAACTTAAAAATTTTAGGTAAAGGTGTTAAAAATATTCCCAAAATAAATAATAAAATAATTTATTATTTTTTTGAAGAATAAATATATAATAATAATTATTTTATTAATGAAAAATTAATCAATTATTTTAATAAATATATATATATATAATAATAATTATTTTATAAATAATATATATATTCAATTAGATAAATTTAAATATGAGTGATTTTTATTTAATAAATAAATTAAATATGATAAGATAGTATATAAATTCAAAATGATAAATATATATATATATATAATAATAATTATTTTATAAATAATTTATGTTTTATCTTATTATATTTAATTTATTTAATAAATAAATTAAATATAATAAGATAAAACATAAATTCAAAACATATATAAAACCTAATTCAATTGAAATTAATAAATTATTGATTATTTATTTATTATAATATGATTAATATAATATAATTATGATGTATAAAATAATAATTAAAAGTTGATAATATAAATTCCAAAAAAATAATATAATTATTATTAAATAATAATTATTTAATATAAAAGTATTTTAATATTGATTACTAAAAATAAAAAATGGACTTAAAGTTAAAAAGAAAAAAAAAGTAAAGAGAAACGTATAGAAAAGAAGAAAAAGGGGGAGAGATGAAGAAGAAGAAGCGAGAGAGAAGAATTGAACGGTGCATCCTTTCTCGTAGTTATTGGTTTGTTTAATTTAATATTTTTTAATTTAAGATAGTGAAGAATATTTTAGAAAAAATAATAAAAATAATATTTTTAAAACTTTTATAATATCTTATATATCTTTTATATTTTTAATATTTTATAATATCTTATATATTTTTAATATTAAAAAAAATTGATATATTATTTTATTTTAAATGATATATAATTAAATTACATTCAAATTAAATTATAATGATTTAAATCTGTTCAAAATATTATTAAATATTATTAAGATATTATTTTTATTGTAATAAGTTTTAAGAATGTTATTTTTTTATATTTATTTTTTTAAATATTAGTTTTTTATTAAATGAATTTATACATGTCATATATATTTTTACTATTATAGAATAATAAATCAAAATTCTTAAAATAAACATTAATATATTAATTAATGAAAATTTTGATAATTTTTAAAGGATGTTTATTAATAATTTAAACTTATAATTATTGAAATAAAAGAATATTAACTAATAATTACAATAACTAAGTATTAGTTAAATAAATAAACACAAACCCAGTGTTTTCACTCAATTATCTATCTTCATAACGTATTCAGGACACTTTAAACTATTTTTTTTAAATAATTACAATTTACATATTATAATTAAGACTTAAATTATAAATTTTTTACATATTTAAATAAAATATATATCATTAATCCAATTCATCGACTTCTAATTGAACTTAGTCTATTTTTAATTTTTTATTAAAATATACAAATAAATTGTACAGTTTAAACTTAATATAATTTTGTTTCTCAATAAAAATCTTATATAATTTTGTAACCCATATATTAATAAACTTCAGCTTATATATCATATTAAATAATTTTTATTTAGTTGCCTCTTATTATAATTTTATATTTTTATAATCATATTTATCTCAAAAAAGTGAATATTATTTTATTTTTATAAATTACATATAATAGTTATCTTACTTTAAATTAATATATTTAAATTATTTTATTATTATTTTTAAATATTTTAATTATATATGTTAAGTTAATTGTTATCCTTTTAATGACTTTTTTCAATTTTGTTTTAAATATTTTGAAATATTTTTTTATTCGAATATCTATTTATAATTTTTTATTATTAAGATTCATTTCGATTCAACTTAAGTTATTTTAATTAAAAATTTATAAAAAAAAAATATAATATGCAAAAAATAACTATAATATATATATAAATATAATAAATTAAAATGTATAAATTTTAAAAATAATAATTATTATACATAATTTATAAAAATAAATTAACAAAATTAATGCTACTAATTTTTATCATGTTATTTTAACTGTTATTTATATATCAATTTTATAAATTATTTTTAATAATAAATTACAATGATCATAAATATGATATAAAAATAGAAAATAGAAAATTTTAAAATTTGATTACTTGTATTTGTATAGACATCTACCATTTTTATTCTTATCCCCGCTGATAAGATCAATATTTCAAGGAATGAAAAATCAAGAAGACTGGCAATCTGGCATACAGTTGATAATCATAAAATCATTACAACAAAAATAAAAAAAAACTTTTAATTCAAATTCAAGCATGTCATTTTTTATTACCAACAAATACTAACAAAATAACTCAATCATTTTAAATGTGAGATAACGATGCTTACCTCGATAGGTACCCATTTAATGCCTATGTATCTTTCATATATGATGTTATTAAAAAAATTTATTTATTACACTGATTCAAATATTTATACCTATTTTAATTATTTATAATTAAAATTGATAATATATATTCTTGGTGATAAATTAAACAAAAATATTCATTGAAATATAAGAAAAAAATAAAATAAAATAATAATTATGTTGTATTTTATGTAAAAAAATAATTAATAGTATGATTTTTTTATTCTTAATTTTTATATTATTTTGTTAAATTTTTTAAATTCTTACTATTAATAATAGGGTGTGTGATAATACAAATCTTTAGTTTATGTCAAGAAAAACACTTTAATTCATTTATTATTTTTATAATAATTAGATCCTTTTTTTTAAATAATAATACAGACATAAATAATCAATTTTTTATTTTTTTTATTCAATTATTTTTATGTTAGGTCATGTTGATTTACATTGTTTATACTTAAATATCAATTTTTATTTTTTAATTTTCCACATTTAACTTTTGCATGCGATTACGTGTAAGATCACTATATATATTTGTTATGATCGAACACGAAAATTGGGTTCATAAAATCTTATATTAATATAATAGATAAATATAATTTTGTTTATAAAACTCATATTTTTCATAAAAAAACATAAACATTGATAAAAAAAGAATAAGGAAAAAAAATACAATTAATCTTTTGAATTATAATACTAATATCTTATTAAATATCTATCAAAATTGTATTTTTAAAAAAATTGATAAAAATTATGTTAATTACGACTTATTGGGATTTATAGGGTGATTATGAGTTAAATATAACTTAGATGGAATCTAGATCGTGATCGAGATCCACTTTAGATCAAAAACTAAGATGAAAAAAGGAAAAAAATAATAGTACGTGCCATAATACATAGAGAAAAAGTGGATCTACTCAGTGGACGATGTGTGCCACATGTGATTGGTCTTAATCAACGCATGCTGACTCAACACCACATGCGCGATGACGTGTGTCAAACGCGTTAATCAAGCAATCAAAATTGAAATGAATGTTATGTTGACACATGACATGACGTTGTGTTACACGGTACATACGAAAATTGCACAATTGACCTTCTATGTTAAACAAATTTAAAAATTTTTCAAAAATTATATTTTCATCATTTTTTAATTTAAAAGTTTATATTTTAATATTTTTAACCTAAAGATATCACTTATTAAATAAAACGAATAAATATTAAATAAAATAGTGAATTAATGAATATATTTTCATAAAATCATCAAGTTATTTAAGTTTATAATTTACTGTTATTAAATATTATATAGAAAAATAAATTATTTTTTTTTTAATTTTTAAAATAATTATGATATATACGAAAAATAAGATATATCGGTCTAATAATAAATATAAATTTATATAATATTTACCTTTCCCATATAATGTATACATATTTTCAATACATTTACGAATTACATAGAGAAAACTAAGAATATGCTATTTTAATTGTAAATTCAAAAAATGCGCATTCAGGAATATAATTCAGACGTTGAATATATATATATACTCAGTGATTTAGATTTTAGATAGGTCACAAATTTACATAACCAAACTATCATTTTTTATGTTTTATTCAGAGATCTAATTAAAGCATCCCAATATTTTTAAAAGACAGCATGTACCCTAATATTATTCTCACAGTTTCTTTTTTTTTTTTTTTACAGAATTGAACGAAGATCACAAAAGGCGAAAATCAACTTCAACACAACACATATACACAGTAAAATCAATACAAAGTGCATGAATATATTTAATTTAAAATATTACAATCAATTATAATATATTAAAATTAATTTAAATATTATATAAAATTTAATTTAAAAAATATATAATTTAATAGAAATTCATTTAATTTTTTGACCTATTATATTAATGAGATTTTACTTCTCCTAATTTTCAGACATTATCAATTCAAAAAATAAAAAATGCAAAGAGTAAAAATTTTAAAATTAAAATCAAAGTGGTTAGTGAAAAATAATAGAGTAAAATAAAAAGATATAAAATGATTAATATCATAACCACGTAGAATTATAAACAATAACAATGATATCCCATTATTTTTATAATTTTAAAATTCTTCGTTTATTGCTTAAAATACTTAAATTTTACATTAATCAAAATAATTCTATACTTTGATGTATGGATATACAATACATTTCTAACTAAAAAATAAAAAAAAGAGAATTATTTTGATATTACTTTACTCATTTGTAAAATATGCGTTAATATCTCAATGCATATAAAGTAAGTTACATTTAAAATCAAGAGAGAAAAAACATAAAAGATATTAAAATCTTTAAAATATTAAACACAATGTTTTTTTATAAAATTTTTAAGTATATTTTTTGGATTGTAAATTTTAAGTATACTAATATATTACATAATTAAGAGGCTTTTGATTTATTTTTTAATTCTATAATAATAGACAAATATTATAATATTCATGAGTCTTTTAGTTTTCTCTCTGATTATCAATTTTATTAACTCTTTAACATAAAATCAAATATTATAGCATAAAAATTAAATATTATAGAAATATTTTGATTTTTCTTTTTAATTCTTTCCATAAAAGATAATTAGTATATGTAATCAATTATTTTTACATTAAATATAATTTTAAAAATAATTAAAATTTAAGACATTATAATATTAGATCATCATTATAATATTTATAAGTATTTTGATTTTGTTTTAAAATTTTTTATTAAAAAAATTAATAAAATTTAAATTTATTTACACAGACACAATTATTCTAGAAATATTTTGATTTTTGATTTTAATTTTCACACCAAAATATAATTAATATACATAATAAATTAATTTATAATTAAATTAAATTATATAAAATATATATTTATATTTGTAATAAATATTATTAATTAAAATATAATATATTATTTATAAAATCAGAATGATAATTTTTAAATTAAAGTATAAAATAAACTTTTTATAACAATTATAAGGTTAATATGCAAAGGGCATATGTTGACCAAAAACGTGAGAAATGTGGGTAACTTTCGGAGTAAGTATAATAAATATCTTACAACATTACTTACCAAAAGATGAATCTTCTCTCTCCCCGCACCCGATTTTAGGTGACGTGAACAATGATGATATTTTAATTATAAAATAATTTAACTTTATTATTGGGTTTTAAAATTTAAAATTAATTATTTTTTTTTTAAATTAAATCAAAATTAGGGTTTAATAACTTTATGATATCCCGTTTTACTTTCATACTTTAAATCGTCCCATATTTCAACTTATGAATTTTAAACATCCAAATTTAAGTCATGAGTTAAATCTAATAATATTTTCATATATTTGTATAAAAGTATAAGTAATATTATACATTATAAATGTATTAAAATTATAATTTAATGATAATTTTTTATTTAATATGATTATATAAAATTGATTATATTTATTAATAATAATATAATATATTATTTAAATTTTTACTAATTTAAGATATGTAAACTTTTTCTATTAAAAAAATATATAAGGTGTATATTCTATTAAAAAAATAGAATTTTCTATACGTTTATTGTTTGCGGATATCTGCAATGTTGCTGACATTAACAAAAGGCCCAAAATGGAATCCATTTGAGCCCAAGATTACAGCCTGAACCTTATTAGTTAATGTTTTGGTGGCGCTCAAAGCCCACGAATCGGAATTCCGAACTATTTCTTCTTCAAGTGGTCTCATAAGTTCAGTGTAGGCTGTAGATAGATTGGAGATCTGAGAGAAGCTGCGAAACGAAGCAGTTATTGTAAATATCGGCATCACAGAGTTCCAATTCATATGAAAAATGGAGTACAGAAAAATCAAAGACGAGGTACCCTTTCACTTTTTACCATTTGAATTTGTTATAGACAATATCCACATCTTCTCTGTTATGCATCTTGATTTTACTATAACCTATTGATTTTACTGTAATTTATCATCTTCTGATAGCTTTGTTCTTGGTTAAGTAGCTTCCATTTTTTTTGTTTAATGAGCTTACGTGGTAGAATTCTATATCAGGATAAAGATGAAGATTCAGTTGGCAATGACATTGAAAGCATACGAGGAAAATCTCCTGGTTGTGAATAATTTTCTTCACACGTATAATTTTTTATCATAATTTTGTTCTTTTCGGTATTTATATTGGGGTTGTGGGCAGTGCATACTGTAGGGAGCGGCTCGGGGATTCAGCGCACCAAGTGGAAGCGCAAGTATGAGCTATTTGAAAAGTCATTTTACGTTTTCTGAATGAAATTGATAGTTATGGTTTCTATTTACACTTTATATAACTAAAATTCTTGTTGATTTTTCAATAGATCAGTTGTGACTCTTACTTTGACTGTTCTTACGAGTTCACAAGCAATTCTTATAGTGTGGTCGAAGAGAGCTGGAAAGTATGAATATAGTGTGACCACTGCGAATTTCATGGTAAAGTAACAAAAATTGAAAGGAAGCTGGTGATTTTATATTTTGATGATGTGCAGTTAGTATTTGTTTTTATTTTGAATATATGCAACTAGTATATTAGACTTAAAGGTATGCAGGGAAGATTGATTTCTATTTTCTGTTTATTGGGGATTAGGTTGAGACTTTGAAATGCGCACTATCGCTTGCAGCTTTAGCAAGAATATGGAGTAGTGAAGGTGTTACTGAAGATAACAGGTTAGCTTCTTCTTTATTTTTTAAAATTTGTTTTCTTTCTCAGAGATTGGAAGGATTATGAAGTGTCATAGGTCAATTCAGACTTTTGATATTGTTCCTGCTGTTTATTTGTCAACTTGACTTTATAAATAGTGCGTCTATTAGTTTCTTCTTCTTTTTTTCAAAAGTTTTGTTATTCAAGGCTCTTAACCTTACAATTCCTTCAATTATACATGTATTTGAACTTTATTTGGTCGGCATGGTTGCATGATGTTGGATTTATCTGTTTACCTGGATATCTCCAGCTAGGCATGAACTCATCAGAAATCCTGGTTATGTAAACACAGCCGTAGTTACAACTTTTATGCGTGCTTCCCTTTTTTTATATTTCCCACTTGCTGGTTTATTATTATAAATGAAACTGAAATATTTTTTCCCCTATGGTGTATAAATAACCCAGTTATTCAATCAGTTTTACTTTTAATCCCCTCAGTAAAAAAAACATATGTTCATTTTCTTATAACGTCAAAAAACATGATCAGAAAAATGAATACATTTTTTAAAAATGAAACTCTATGTATGAAGGAGGGTTGTGCCATGCAATTAAACTCTTTTTTTTCTTTTGCTTTCACTACTAATGGCTGTACTATCATTATTAGGTTGAGTACCACATTGGATGAAGTTAGTGTTTACCCCATTCCTGCATTACTCTACCTAGTCAAAAATTTGCTTCAGGTTAGTTATACATATTTTTTTTGGGGTAGAAACAATATCTTGATTTCCTTGATGTTTGCATTGTGATTTTTTCTCCTCTTCACTTTTACGTGGCAGTATTACATTTTTGCTTATGTGGATGCTCCAGGGTATCAGATACTAAAGAACTTGAATATTATTAGTACGGGTGTATTATACAGGATAATACTCAAGAAGAAGTAAGTAATTTTTATGATTTCGTTGGCTTTCCTGTTAGAAATGAAAATGCTTCTAGACTCGAGTGACTCATACATATGGTAGCTGGCTAAGATCACTGCAATGCTATACATGTATATTTACACACACTTGCACAAAAGAGACGGGAAGAGAATGATTTTGGAAACTACAAGTGGATAGGGGGAAACATGGTCAACGAGTCAGCTTATTATGTGAAACTAAAAAAATATCCAAGTATTTCCCAATATAAAAAAAACTATTCTTTAGCTGGGAATGGAGTTTGCTGATGTCAAAACTATTATTTAGTTGCATTGAAGATGACGTAGAAGTTAGAAAAAGGGGGGTGGGGGAGATAACGTACAGGATTTTTCAATTTTGTTCAATGGATTGTATTCCGATTTTATCTTATCTTATCTTATCTTATCTTATCATAGGTTAAGTGAGATTCAATGGGCAGCCTTTATTCTGCTATGTTCAGGGTGCACCACGGCACAACTGACCTCAAAGTAAGATACATCTTTTAATTGATTCTTGCAATTGTATTGGTGCAAAGTTCGTCTCCCTAAGTAGCTATACTAAAAACGTTTGGCATCTTGACATTGAATGCCTATTTGGGTTGTCTGTCAACATATGAATGATTCAAATGTAGTCCTTAGTTTAGCAATGATAATTTAAATGATGGCAGTGGACAAATGATACTTGTCATCTAACCTATCATGCAAGATTGTTGGACACTGTTTTCCAAATTGATTTAATTGTATTTTTCCTCTTTTTCATCCTCCCTTTGTCTGCTGCAGTTCTGATCGTGTTCTTCAAACTCCTTTCCAAGGCTGGATGATGGCCATTGTGAGTTGCTGACAGTTTTGTGGATCTTATCTTATAACATATAGTTTTAACTTTTAAGAATTCTTCTTTCTTTTTTGGTTGCCGAATTTTTTTTAAGAACTTATATTAATATTAAAATGCTTACTTTTCTCTGCAGGTCATGGCTCTCTTGAGTGGTTTTGCTGGAGTGTACACTGAGGTGATTTTTAGCAAGCATTATATTCTTCACTTTCTAACTCATTATTTATTGTGCAAATTATTTTCTTTGTATTATATCTGAATGGGCATTACATTGAAAGGATGAACACTGCCATCAAGGTCTAAGGATATTACAAAACTCTTGCATGGGAAGAATGAAAGTCAACATTTGAATGCTCTGAAAATCAATTTTTTTTGCAGGCTATAATTAAAAGGCGTCCTTCAAGGAATATAAATGTGCAAAATTTCTGGTTGTATGTTTTCGGAATGGCCTTCAACGCAGTTGCAATATTGATTCAGGATTTTGATGAAGTGTTGAACAAGTATTTTGACTTCCTGTCTCTAATTCTACTCTTTCTGTTGCCATATTATCTATCATTTTTTTAAAAGATAAATACCCCAGGAGTCCTATAATTTTCACCAAAAGTGCACTTTAGTCTTTTTTCTTTAAACAAATGCATTCAAGTCCTATAAATTATTTAAAAGGTACATGGCAAGTCCTTAAAAAAGACTACAAGTGCACTATTTATGTAACTTATAGCACCCAAGTGCACCTATTTAAAGAAAAATTACTAAAGTGCACTTTTGGTGAAAGCTATGGGAATATTCAATTACCGCACCTTTGAACCCTTAATAAGTGTCATATTTTACCCTGTCATTTAAATGTTTAATTTAGCCTTCCAATATAATTATTCCGTATAAGATGTGGGGTTGTAGGACAGTTGTTTTACTAAATGTTTCAGTTTAGTCCCTTTGTTTTATTATGAGACACTGTCGGGCACTAAAGGGTGCACTATTAGGACAAAACTGGACCATTTTACTATAAGTAGGGGATTAAGTTGCAACTTTTACATATGTAGAAGGACTAAACTACAATTTTTTTTTAAATAGTATCATACACTGCCCTATCTGTAAAGATAAGGGACTAAATTGTATCTTTTGAAAAAGCTAAGCAACTTATAGGACTACTTTCCCTTCCGTATATTGCTTGGTATTTTGTAAAATTGTAGTCGATGTGTAATTTTTTGTTTAGGCTAACTCTTACCAATTTGATGTTTACTTTTAATGTTCAGGGGATTCTTCCATGGATATTCATTTATTACAGTATTAATGATTCTGAACCATGCACTCAGGTACCTTATCTATAGTTTCCTTTCATATGCTTATTTGTAACTTTTGCATATAGTTTAATGTATCCTAAGATGTCAATATCTAGGGATCAGAATTCTTCATTACTACTTACAAGTCACATATTCTTGTGTATGCAATGTGTGGGTGTCTGTGAGTGTACGAGGAGATTGCCATAGATGTTAGGAAAGCAATTTATTTAGCAATATCTCTCCTTTTCTTTTGCTAAACATATTCTCTGGACTATTGAAACATAAGGTTGCATGATTACTCATCCAAAGTTAAATGAATTATATAAGCATGTGATATGAAGAGTTCTTATCATTGTGATTATGAATGAATTAGTTGATTGTAATGTTGGCTTCTATTGAATTTAATGGACAGTAGAAAGATTGATTTCTGTATTTCTCGGTATATTCTTTTGTACAGAGATTATGGCCTAATTTATAATAAATAAAAAATAATAAAAAGGAAGGTAATTAATTACACAATATTTCTTAATCATTTCCTAATCACATTTGATCATATCCTAATTACCTCTGACCTGCTGGAATATTTTCTCATCATTTCTAGTGCTAGAAATCAGGATTTCTCTATTAGTCAAGGATTTCAACAGCTTCATTATCCACTGCTTGCTTGCTATGCGTCATTAATTTTCAAAGGTGTTTGAGAAGCATAAGGTTGCTTATAACTTTCACAACCATCATTAGGATTCTAATGATTGACTGTCATAACTCTCATATCTAACAAGGGCCTCTTGATTGTTGCAATTCATTCTTGTCTCTAATAAAATAATTTAGTCAATTTAGTTTCTGATCTTTAAAATTGTATCAAATTTGATAAAATTGTGCTGATCTGTCTATATTTTATACGGAAGGAGCTGGTAATAGTCCCGGATTGGCCACATGTCTTCACTATGACCCTTAATGAACTCTTGGTTTTTATGATAATATGTATATTTTTGCTTTTTCTTTGTTTGCAGTGGCATTGCTGTATCCATGGTGATGAAATATGCTGACAATATCGTTAAGGTTAGAAATGGAAACTCGACTTTAATAGTTATGATACATGCAATTAGTCTACATCTATATGCATTTATCCATGCACCATATTGGTTTATTTTTAAAATATCAGTTCCAACCTATATGAATTTGTTAGTTTTAAGCATATTACATTCACTGGTGTTTCCCCTTCTATGGAGTTCCCGGGCTGTATTAGGGTCCCACATTTCTGGTGCTTCCATTGGTATCTCTTGTATTCATGGAATTTTCAAACCAAATCCTCCTCTTTAATGGTGGTGTCAAAGTTATTGGGAGGGAGAGGGGAATCTTGTGCTATATAGGGCATGGTATTTTTTTTTATCATTATAGATTTGGTTCCAGGTGAATAATAATTAGGTTGTAATATTGCATAAAAGAGTAAAAGCTTTTTGATGAATTTAAGCAAAAATGTTAACTTCAAGGACTGGGCACTTTGATATTCTAAAGCAGTCAGAGCATCAAATCATCAATAATCGCAACTAAAAAGCTACTGTTCTTTTGTTTTTGTTTTGATAAATCCTTAGTTGGTCTAAGACTGGCTTTTTACTGTTGATTATGCAATTTATTTCATTTTTCTTTCCATGTCTCTTGTGAGTAACCATGGTATTTCCTCACCTTCTACATTTTGCACATTTTCAGAAGTTACTTTAACTGTATTTTTCAGGTGTATTCTACTTCAGTGGCAATGCTTCTGACGGCAGTTGTATCTGTGTTTCTATTTGGCTTTCATCTTTCTCTTGCCTTCTTTCTTGGCTCAGTGTAAGTCATCTTTGCAAGAATTATTCTTTTGACTTTTGATTTCCCGTCTCATACAAAACCTTTTTCACTCTGATTAGCTCTATCCCTCGTAGGCCAGGGTATTTTAGGGATAGTTTCTATAGGAATTGGGCGATCCTTTTTGGACAAACACCCAAGGAGGAACACACTTGTCTTTTCCTTACAATATTTCCTTACAAGTTATAACAAGGGTTTTCTTATTGTACTGCCTTCAATTGCTTAAGATGTATAATTCAAGAGAACACAGTCACTTCATTCCTTATTGTGGTATAAACACAGTGTTGGGACTGGCATGGAAGAGCTCAACTAATGATTCAAAGATTTTGGGTCTTACAGGTTTTCTCAAAAATGACTTTGTTTGCTTGTTTTTACAGAGTTGTTTCAGTTGCAATATATTTGCATACCATTGGGAAGCAAAGATAGTGACCCCTCCTGCCTTATCTTCCCCTTTTCAGTGTAAAGGCGTACCCACGTCCAGAATTATATTTTTTCCCATTTCATTTTTAATACATATTTTGAATACTAATACAGAACGTCAGTTTATATTACAAGGGACATTCTCGTTGTTTACAAGTTGGAATGCAATGAATTAAAACTCATGAGCTCCATTTTGCTTTCTGGGTGATAGCTTCAATTTTATATAATTGTAATAGAAGAGGAGAGTTCCATTTATGTTAACTTCTTCTTCTTCTTCTTTCTTTTTTTATTTTTTAAAAAATAACGATCCTTTCTGTCAACCAATATATTTTATTGCATCCACTTTTGATAATATATTTTATGCTAATTTTGTGATTTTCAACTACTAGATGCCACTTGGTGGACTTCTAGTCTTCTATATCATAAAATTAATGGCCAGCATATACGAGAAAAACATTGTATGGATTTATTATTAAAAAATAACCAACAAATAATTCAATTAATTTAACGTAATGTACAAGATCGGATATAGAAATTCTAATTCAATTAATTTAACGTAAGGTACAAGATCGGAAAAAGAAATTCTGCAAGTAACTTCATGTACTAGTTTACCGTAATTTTCTTTTAAAGAAAAATAAAAAAATAGTATTCTTAAATCTTGTCTTTGCAAAAATAGTATTATTATTATTAAAAAAAATTTAATCAATCATTTTATACTTAAATTTCGTTTAAGTTGAATTATGGTTATTTAGATATGTTTAATATTGAATTTTATTAGATATATTGTTAAATATTATTGAATATTATTTTTTTATAAATTTTATGATTTTATTTTATGTAATTTTACAAAAATTTAATAAAAAAATATAAATTGTTGCTTACTATTTGATCGTTCTATCAAACTCTATAATTGTTGACGTCGTGCATTATTTAATTTCTTGTTCATTTCTTAGAGTTGCTGATAGAGTAATTTAATTTCTTGTTCATTTCTTAGAGTTGCTGATAGAGGATTATCGTATTATCTGATTTTTCATAGCTATTTAGTATGTTTAATTTCCTAAATCCTAATTAATACTTTGGAAAAAATATTTAAAGCAAATTTTCTAACAAAATTAAACTTTTTGTTTTCATCTTTTAGTGTCACTTTTATATTAAATAAAGAAAACATTATACGATTAAGATTCAAAATTAAATCCATAATAATGTAACAAATAATTATAACACTTACCAAAAATCATTACAAATCGTATTTTAGTAAAGCTGTAAAGGTTACTGTGAATAAATTTAATTCGATTCTCGTGCTATTTATTGTTTTGAAAAGAAAAAAAAAACCTACGAGATTAAATTACAAGGCTAATATGATTATCAATATTCTAAAAATTAATGCTTCAATTTGGTTATCTATGTGGTTTGTATTGTGATCCTGTCAAGACTCCTCTTTTTTTCAATTTCGTACTTCAAGTTCCATTTTAGGAAAACCGAGTAGTGCTCTTTGGGAGGCTTATGTTAGCTCCTGTTCTAAAAAGTAACTCCCACGTCTCAAATGTGAAGATAATTATATGTTTTTCAGCTCCTATTTTAAAAATTGAGCATGCTTGGCGCAAAAGCCTGCCAAACCAAAAGAATTAACGTAAAGACTCCGTATTCTAGAAAAACGATTCAACCACTTCACTATTTTGAAAGCAGCTCTTAAATTAAGGTGGCATGATTAAATCTTCGGTATAAATACACTCATTCCCTCCCTCACAATTCATCAATCTAACACTAGTTTGCTGTTTCTCGTTTCTTTTGATCCCAAAATGGCACTTTCATTACTCTCTAAAGTTTCCCTTTTGGCTTTATCTTCATCTCTCTTCATTTGTTTTGTTGTTGCTCATGATTATTCAATTGTAGGTTATTCGCCTGATCACTTGACTTCAATTGGCAAACTCATTGGGCTCTTCGAATCATGGGTTTCGAAACATGGCAAGGTTTATAGAAGCATGGAGGAAAAGTTGCATAGGTTTGAAGTATTCAAAAGCAACTTGAATCACATTGATGAAAGGAATAAGAAGGTCAGTAACTACTGGTTGGGTTTGAATGAATTTGCTGATTTGAGCCATGAAGAGTTCAAGAGCAACTACATGGGTTTGAAAAAAGAGTTCCCAAGAAAAAGAGGATCTTCTCAAGAATTTAGTTATAGAGATGTTGTGGATTTGCCCAAGTCTGTTGATTGGAGAAAAAAAGGAGCTGTCACTCCTATCAAGAACCAAGGCTCATGTGGTTTGTGCCAAAGTCTTATCTATTTATGTTTAGAGCACTACTGTATATCACAATATCATAACTAACATGGTAACTTATCATTGGATACAACAACGTGAACAAAACAAAATTTACCAATAATGTCAAATTTGTGATGGATAGACTTTTCCTTATAATTCGAAAGTTTACAAACATTCTTTTGACAAGAGAAATAATATAAATGCAGGTAGTTGTTGGGCATTTTCTACAGTTGCAGCAGTTGAGGGCATACACCAAATAGTTAAAGGAAATCTGACTTCTTTGTCTGAACAAGAACTTATTGATTGTGACACATCATTCAATAGTGGATGTAATGGAGGTTTGATGGATTATGCTTTTCAATTCATCGTTGAAAAGGGTGGGCTTCACAAAGAAGATGACTACCCTTATCTTATGGAGGAAGGCACTTGTGAGGAGAAGAAGGTAATGACATGACATACTCGATACTTTATAGCGTCAGAACCAAACTTAGCTGTTAAAGACATCAAGTTCTACCTTTACTGGACTCAATTTATCCTTGAATTGCAATTTTTTTTCACAGGAAGAGCTGGACATAGTAACCATTACTGGTTATCAAGATGTGCCAGCAAACAATGAAGAAAGTCTCTTGAAGGCACTAGCTCACCAACCTCTCAGTGTGGCCATTGAAGCCTCTAATAGAGACTTCCAGTTCTACAGTGGGGTGAGTCCTCTCTCTCTCTCTTTCTCCCCCTTTTGTAGTGTCACGTTTTAAGTCCGAGATCAAAACCTAGATGGAAAAATATGTCAGGATGATGAAAATGAACTCAATTGTTTCATTACGTTGCATCTTGCCATATCAGTTAAGGTCTAGTCTCAGTTTGAAACGAGAGAATTTTTCGTTTAATTTTACATGTATATGTTGTTACTTTCCACCAATTAAGGGTTTGATTATTGGTGTTCAGGGAGTATTTGATGGTGAATGTGGGACAGATCTAGACCATGGAGTAGCAGCAGTTGGTTATGGAACATCAAAAGGATCAGATTACATTATTGTGAAGAACTCTTGGGGACCAAAGTGGGGAGAGAAGGGGTTCATAAGGATGAAGAGAAACACTGGAAAACCTGAAGGACTCTGTGGTATTAACAAGATGGCTTCATTCCCAACCAAGAAGCAGTAGTGATTTGATTTCCAAGTATTTTTCATTCATAACCAAACACTTTTCATCTATCTTGTTGCCTCTTTTCAGGAGGGATTAAGCTTATTTGTGTTACTTTTATCTTGTTGTTCATCATAAATAATAATGATTGGTAATTAGTCACAAATGTTCCACCTAATTGAAATGAAATTTGTCCTGCAGTCTATAGAACTTAATCATACAAGTCTAGAAAGAACAAAGGAAAGAAATTGTTACTAACTCAAAACTTCAATGTATTTAAAAACACAATCATAAAGCCAACTCTAAGGAACTGTGCAACCTCTGGACGTTTCACCTGAAAACAGGCACCCAAAAAAAAATGATTAAATGAGGCGGCATTGATTAAGACAAAGTAATTGCCATAGACTAGGAGTGTTGTTCTGAGCAAAACTAATTTACATTACCATCCCAATTTTGAAGGAATCACACTTAAATTGAGCATAAAGATTTGTCTCAATTCCACGACCCTGTCGAATAAAAAATAAAAATACTCGTCATCAAAATCAAATGACCACTTATACATTAGGTCACAAAACTCAGTCCGCATCAAATTGAAGAAATCAGTTCTACTGTTAAAAGAAAGCAGCATTGGCACTCGTGCAAGAACAAATTTGATATTGAATTTGTCAAGGCTTAGATGGTGTGGCCTAGGTTAGCAGGGTAATTGTTCTGGAAAAAGTATCAAGGTAATAAATTAAATCAAATGGATGCTGAATTAGAAAAACTTATCATCCCTTCTAAAATGACTAGGTCAGCATCACTTGCCAGGTATGCAAGTTCTTGTGACACACTTGTACGATCAATTACCTGAAAGAAAATGAAGAGAAAAAAAATCATTTGACCTACAACTACCATTATACAAAAGAATCAAGATAATCTTTGTGTTTCTTTCACATGCTTGTTCATGCTTGTTTAATTTAAATCATGTATTCTAAGCAAAAAATAAAAAACCATATATTCTTAATCCAAAGTAAGAAATAAGTCCACCTGAAGTTTTAAACAAAAGTCTAAACGCAGTATTCATTAATATGTGCCATCATTCCTAAGTCGCAAGAATAAAGGATGAAACTTGCAGTTCCTTACCGGCAAATCATTTCCAGAATTGGCAATCAGAAGATTTGAAACATCAACACCCATAAGTTGCCCCCGATCATCCTTCAACTGATTAGTTTACATTTGTTAGATTCAGCACAGCAAGTATATCAAAGTGTGACTAACATGAGAGATGATACAAAAATTAGAAGATGAAGCTATATCATATGAAAATTACAAAGAGACATGCTTCAGAGTGGAGCGACATTTTGAGTACCTACCAGCCTCTTTCTATATAATAGAGAGAAAGAGACTCCGATTTCCATATTAAGATAAATATGTTGGGTGACCAAATTAAAACAATATGATCAGCAATCTCAATAATGCTAGCTGTGGGATTCATAAGTTTAATAGTAAAAATCATGACTGAAAAACTATGATATGTTCCTCAAAGGATAACACTAGAAAATTTCTTTGCCTTGTAAATGAGAGCTATATGATAGCATATAGAATCAACCAAATAAATATTAATTCAGACCTGTGTCCCATGTCACAGTAACTCCCTTGCAAATGGTACAATACCCAGTATGATGTCCGCACCGGAATTATCAGCAAAAATAACAGCCTGTCCTAAACATTATCACCATGAAGTAAAGAAGGTTAGTACATGAAAAAAAAAACACAAGGGTCTAAGTTCTTACATGAGCAGATCGTTTGAAATAATTTACAGATGTGGAACTTACCTTTTTCCAAGACTTTTTGCTCCATTTGGTTTTGAAAATGTCCAAGTCATCAATAACCCGAGGTCGAGCAACCAAATTTTGACAACTAGCTAAGAAGGACATACCATTGTTGGAGAAAACATCTGCAAGCTTTTAAAACAAAATGCAATTAAATCTCAAATGAATGCTGTAATAATATCTTTAATAAGCAATATTTCAATAAACACATTCTGCCTTAATACATTAAGCTATCCAAGATAATAATCAAAGACAAGTCAATTAAACTTCTTTAAGAGCATCAGATTGTGTGGAAATAACACTACCACAAAAACACCACTGATAAAGAGAGATGGCATTCTACAAGTAGGTTTCAAGAGGAAGTTCAGAAAAGAGAGATAAAACCAGCTTTGAGAAAAATTGTGCAAAGGAAATAATGCTTAACTGAGTACAAAACAACATCATCTTAATACAGTATCACGTAAAACCAAACCTACTTTGGCAGAACCCAGATCAAATATATTTCCAGCTAATATTCCTCTAACCAGAGTCTCTACACACTTTCCTTCATCTTCAATAGCATCGTTAAGACAAACTACATCCTCAAACAGGGATGTTACTTTAGCATTCTCTTCACCATGTTTCATATAATCATAAAGAACTTTTTTCTTAGTTGCTAGAAAGAATAAATTGGAAGAGAGAAAAAGAGAGAGAGAGAGAGAGGACTACACCCAAACGTTTAATTTGCGTTCAACTTGTGCCTTCGTTTCCTAGAGGATACATGGTTATTCTAGTCTTGTAACTATGTGATTTATACACTTTAATCATGTGATTTTTTAGGTAAGTTCCATTAGTCCTATAATTTAAAAATATGATCAATTAAGTCAAAAATTTAAAAAATTGGAAATTTTCATAAGTAAACTCCCTCACTTCTCTCGTCACTATTTTATTAATAAAAAATAAAAATAAAAATAAAATTGAGAGAATGAGAATGAGTGAATGGGAGAGGTAGAGGGAATGGAAGAGAGAGAAAGAGTAGGGAGGAGGGAAAGAGAATGAAAGAGAGAGAAAAAGAGGGGAGAGATTGCTGATAAGTTTTTTAAATGATTTTGTATAAATAAAATATATAGTTCCTATTTTATCCTGAAAAAATCCCAATTTTTGAAGATTTTAATTTAATTGATCTTATTTTTAAATTACATGATGAACGCTTTAACTAAAGCATATAAATCACATAATTATAGGACCTAAAAGACTCAATACTCTTTCTTAGATGATAACAATTATGCAAATAAACCTGGTAATGTTTGGTGGAGTTATGCAGTCACAGTCTCACAGACATGAGTGACTACATTCCCGGCTTTCCTATCTGTCTTGTATCTTAAGAAATACTTGGACATACCAAGAGCCTAGAAAAACATCTTTTTCAGCTGTTAGCTCTTTGGCACTACTTACATCGATCATGTCCTCTTTTAAAGGTTGCTCCAAACAAAATCAAATCAATAAATTCTTACCTTGACTTTCTTGAATATATCTTTGAATCCCAACTCCCTAAGTACTTGCTCACGGAGTCTGCAAAGAAGCTAAAAAAAAAGTGTATACAAGCTAAAATGACAGTAACTCATAAGGTACATCATTTAGCAAAACTAATTGTAAATGGAAAAAGCATAACAGTAAATGATTCCGAAGAATTATGCTTACGATGCCATCAGGTGGTCCACCATGATTTTCAGGAACTTTCTTCATATCCTCAAATAGTTCAGCATACCTTCAACAAATAATAAAAGAGGAAATGCAATTATAAAAATACTTCTCATATAAAAAGTCTGCACATTCTTGGAGTGGAAATACAAAAGAAGTTGACATTAAGTTATCTCCCAGGGATTCAAAATACTGTTCCATTAAGTCCTTCAGATTACGTTGACTAGGAAACTAACAAAAGAATTCGGTAGCAAAGTTGATTCCTCACTATACAATGACTCAATGGGTAGTTGAGAAAGTTACAGAAATGGGCAAAAACTACAAAAACCGGGAGAGAGAAAAGGGTAAAACCTCTGAGCAAATTTATCAGCTTTGATTGCAGCATCCGGAACTGTAGTATCACTCTCTGCCCTTTTCCTGAAATAGAATTATACATAAGAAATAAACAATTAACTTCCTCATAATTCAACGCCAAAGTCATTGGAAAACTCAGTAACAAAAACTCAATCTTTTATGAAAGAGAGAAAAAAATGTAGAGAAGATGAATGGAAAAGTACTTAAAAGAAGGGATGGAGTTGAGAAAGACGTTGATCCAAGAAAGCTCAGTAGTGGTGGCTTTGCGAGGATTGTCAGAGGGAAACCTGTACAGAATAGTACAAGCGTTATCAGTAACGGAAATGCCACCGTTCCTGACGCAGCTTCCATATCTTGGGCTCCTTCTCTCTTTCTTTGTCTCCGATTACGGAATCAAATATAGAAATGTTATAAAGGAACTTTATTTACGGTATCTTATATGAATATTATGAATGTATGATAAAGAATAAGCAAGTCTGCAAGTGGAAGGAAAAAAAAAGAATTGCGTATAAACAATTATTTTTTTAAGGAAAAAATGCAATTTTTGAGGTCGTGAGGGCACCCAATTTTTTAAGAAAAAGATATAATTTTTTTGTAATTTTTGAATTAATCACTGTTGATTTTATTATTATAAAAAATAAATACAACAAATTTTTATAATTATTAAAAATAAACATATCAATAACTATTAACGTTTAAAAAATTACACTTAAGAACTAATTTTTAATTTAAAGCTTACAATTTTTATAATAATAATACTAATATTATCTAATTTATAAATTATGAAATTAAAATATATTTTTACACTTCTTAACAAGACTTTTAATACGTGCTCAAAAGTTAGAAATACTGTAGCTCAACATCTTAGAATTTATATAGGTTCTCAAAAGTTAGAAATTTAAGTCTCGGGTATTTGAGCTTTAAGTTGCTTATACTTGTATGCTATTTAATATTTTTATTCATCAATGAACTGTTGGAATGATTTTCTATACTCATGGCTGTAATAATAATAATAAGTTAGGTGATATATGTGTCATTTTCTAATATAACCATGAACCAACATTCTCTTATTGGTTGTCCTCCTAGTTTTCTCATGTAAATTGATATTGAGAGTTACTATAATCTATCCCCTTCTCACTGTTATCATTTTTTTTCTCTTGGAAGGTACAGGAAAGGTCTCATCTACAGAGACTACCAAAGAACCTTAAATCACCAACTATTTCTTTATGCTAACTTTTTTGTTCAAGCAAAAAACAAAAATGAAAAATCTGATAAAAACTTCTTGTGCTTAAATAAGCATAGAGCCTAATGGAAAGTCTAAGATGAGATCCTACAAAGTTCAGTGCATGATCAAAAATTACAACAAGAGTAGCATTAATAACTATGGTAATTAGTTTGAACTATAAACATGGAGGTGGAATTTGGGTGCCAATGAATTTAGCTCTGACATTTCTGCACATTGAAGTGGCAGCTTTATGCCCTGAAGAGAGTTTCAAATGAACATCTTCAAGGTAAATATTCTGGCATGGAATCCCTTTACTACAATCCAAAGCCACTGCTACTTCAGATGTTGAAGTTCCTCTTATGTTTTTGAAGTATATATCACTCAGCTTCACTTTTGATGGTTCCTGCATTTTTCACCAATGGAATTTCAAGACCACTCTCACTGGGTCCTAAATAGCGCTTTTTCAGAGTTAAAATTGTGTGTGCATTACTCACATACAGTTTGGAAGTGTCTTAAATTTGTGTGTGCATTACTCACATACAAGTTGGAAATGAGTAATGTACAACATTACATAACCCATGTAAGGTCTTGCCTAACCTCTATGCATCTCGTACATCACGTATGTACAAAATATGCATCAATTAGGCAAAAAAATTTATCAAACTAAAAAAAACTCCACAATTTGGAGACCTCAAATTGATCTACTTGAACAAAAAGAACCAAAACTATTAAGGGTGTGTAATGTCACCATAGCAATTTGCTTTATTACCTTAGAATTGCAAGACATGAATGGACAATATGATTGATCAATTATGATTGGGTTGGTCACATTGTTCATCATAATATTCTTAAATGTCATATTGGTAGCTGCACTGCTTCCTGGAGAGTTAGGCCATGTCTTAATCCTGACCCCATTCATTGTCTCTGTCATCGTGCAATCTTTGACCATAAGTCCACTCACATCTCCTTCATTTCTATATTTTCCCAAGCTCCCAACACTATCATAATCAAAAATCGATATGAACATTAGGCTAACTGGCTAGTCAATGTTGATCTCAGTTATGTATTGCATAAAAAAGGGCTAAAATAAGTACCTGATACCATGACCCGGTCCACAATGAATGCTAGTTATAATGACTTGAGAATTCCCTTGTCCAATAGAGATGCAATCATCGCCGGTACCAATCCGTGATCTAGAAAGATAGACATTCGAGCTTCGTTCCACATGGATTCCATCGGTGTTGGGACTACTTGCAGGTGCTGAAATCTTTATTTTACTACCTTTGAAGTTGTGACATTCTACAAGAGCTATATGAAAGAACTTGCTGTTTACCGAAGTTATGCCCCGAATAACGGTCTTGTTCATTGCCACAAATTTCAAATTCTGAAATCATAGAATGCTTCTTCAGAAGATCATAGAGCAAGTAAAATTGATATAAAAGGAATAAATATGATCAAATGGAACATACAGTTGGAAGGAGTTTGCAATTGGAATCTTTAGTGCAATTATTGTAAGGCCAAGCTTTAGCACCTTGGCCATCAAAGGTTCCAGTTCCACCTCCAGTCAAAGTTAGACCCTCCACCCATCCAAATTCAATCCAGCCAGCACTGAATCCATACTTGAACAGGTCTGTTGTAGCCTTCAAATAACCCTGCAAATTGATTTCTCAAACTCAGTAATCAATACAATACAGTTTGGGTTCCTTTTCTGGAGATTAGGCCAAAAACGTCCCAAAAGCATGGGAAAAATCTGTGTACAGCCAGTACATAATTTGTAGATAGCCACAGTCTATACATAGTTTATATAGTCTTACATGGCAAAGGGACAAAACTTAGGGGAAATTTCCGTCCAAACTCAAAACACCTACGATTTTGGGCTCAATACGAAGCAATAAATCATAACATCAAATATTTTGATGCCTGATTACAAAGTGATGACAAAGAAGTGAAGAGGATATGAGTCTTGCCTTTATAAGAACAATGAGAGATGAAACATTTTGGCAGGGGCCTGAAAACTTTAGTGGGCCAATCAAATATGTCCCTTTTGGTACCACAAGCTTTACTCTACCTCTAGACTTGCATGCCTCTTTCCAAATAGCTCTGAAGGCCTGGACTCACAAATGCAAGTTTCATGTGATCTAGTTGGTGGCAAACATAAAAGGGAAAATATGTATATGTATCCGATAATTATCTAGGAATCGTAAACATTAATAAACCAAAATTTAATGATTTTTTTATTATATTCAATAGAAAAATAAATCAAAAAGATTTTGTTACCTAGAAATAGATTATGGGCTTTAAAAAACAATTAGGAGGGTGAAAGAAAGTGAAGATATAATTTTTTGTATAACATGCATACAGTTTTGAGATAAAGGAGTACACCAAGTACTAGAAGCCTACTGAAAAGGGCAAGTAACTTGAGCATATGCAATAGAGAAGATTGATCTATACTTCTTTTAGTTTCAGTCTCACAAGCTAGTTTCTGCTATTAAATAGCAAGAAAGAAACTGTTAGTAAGTCACTCCCACCATGATCTACTAAATAACTATTTAGTTGCAGAGATATTTCTCAGCAAAGAAAACAAGACTTGAAAACAACCACACACAAAGGAATAAACTTGTATTTTCAACCTCAAAACTATAGATTTGCTTAAAGTCTAAGGAATTTTGGGAAGTCAACTACATCATTAAGTCATCAATTCAAACTCAACCATCCATCAGCTCAGAACAGTCATTTTGACTGTAAAGAAAAATAAACATTATCTTCATTGTGCTCTAAACAAGATCAATAAATTAGACCATAAAAAGAAAGAAAAAATCAAAATAGCAAGCTACAGAGAAGAAATGCAAGGAGAGAGATCAGACATGAGTATCATCGGTTTGGCCATCTGCTATAGCACCAAATTTCTTGACATTAAATACAGTAGACCTTCTTTCTTTAGGATGAAAAAAGTATCTATCATGTCCTGCTATGTCACTTTCAACTCCTAAAGCTGGTGTTCTAAACAACCCACTTCCTCTACCATAAAGACCTTGTAAACAGAAAATGGACAGCATCAAAAGCAACTTAACGTGCAAGTCAATGTCCATGTTATGCTAAATGCTGTCCTCAGATTCTGCAATACTTGCAGTGATGAGTTTGGAGACTGTTTCAAGGCTTTTCCTCAGTTTCTTATTACTGAGTAACAAAAAACCGTGCAAAAATGAGTTTTTTTTTTTTTTAGAATTCATTTGATAAAGGTGGGTTATTTGGATAACTGTCATTAACTCATCACTAAGTAGTAGTGTCCGGAATTGGAGGGCACGTACTTCTGTCGATTATTTTTTCATTTTTTTTTTCTCTAAGGAGTTACGAAACAATGGAAAATACGGAACCTGATATCGGAAGGGTGACAAAAAAAAGGTGAGTGCTGAACTGATATTTAGAATGCTAATTGATTGCTATCTTCGCTAGTTTAATATTATTTTTTTAAAATTAACTTTAAAGCTGATTCTTTTTTCCCTGATTTTAACAAATAGTTTCTTTTTTAGTAAAACGAAATTAATAAAATAAAGTTGATTAAAGAGAAAGTACCAAAATATTGGATTTGTATAGTTTGTAATACCGAAATAAATTTTATCTCATTTATATTATCAAATTATAAAAATGTTTTATTAATATCATTCCGTCATTTTTCATTAAAAATAAAAATAAAAAATTATAAAAATCACTATTTATCATCTTCCTTTTCAATTTTTGAATGGATGGCATCCTAAGATAATTTTTAACTTATAAGAACAAACTTTGGCTCATCATTAATAGCGGAGTTATCTAAAATTACTAATTACTTCTTTATTATCTCACAAACTTTATCTACAATTTTTTGGCTTTGCTTGCAGAGTCATCATCTAGGCATGTTGTCTAATCAACATCTGAAAATGTAGTGAGCTGAAGAAAGCTACAATACTGAAATAAAACTCCACAATCTAATGTACCTTTAAGGTACTCCAATGTGTGTCCTTAAGATGAGACATAAATCGACAAACTTTGCTGACTTGTACAAAGAACTATCCTCCATATCAATACCATCATAAGCTGATAGAGCAGTATGAGAAACCATAGGATAAGTAGGCTTAGCTATATGCACCTTAGCATATAGTTCTTTTGATTAAGAAACAAACTACCATAAGCAAGCTTATAAACTGCAACCTCCAAAAAATAGTAAATGGACCCAAATCTTTAAGGGTAAATTGAGCGTTAAGAGCTTGAATAAGCAATGATACTTCACTAGAATCAGATACTTTACTAAAATCAAATCATGTGATAACAATGTCATCAACATAAATAAGAATATACATTTGTAGCTTAGAAGTATTGTAAATATAGAAGAATTTGCTTGACTTTTCTTAAATCCCAACAGAAGAAGAACATCACTTAGACAACCAAACCATACCCATGGTGTTTGTTTAAGCCCATACAAGACTTTGCTCAGTTTACAAACATAATTGGGAAAGCTGGAATCAACAAGACCCCTAAGTTTTTCCATATATACTTCCTCCTCCAATAAACCAAAACAAAATGACATTATTAACATCTACTTGCCTCAAATCCCAATCATAGGCAAGTGAAACTATGATAATAACTCTGATTATAGCAAATTTAACAACAAGACAGAGTGTTTCACTAAAATTAAATCTTGGTGTTTGATTGAATCCTTTGACAACTAATCTTACTTTTGATCTTTCAAGCAAACCAATCAACAATATTTTGATACCAAAAACTCATTTATGACCTATCATTCTTCTGTTGGAAGGCCTGAAACCAAAATCCAAGTCTTATTCCTCAATAAAGTTTCAAATTCATCCTTCATTACTTGAAACCAAGATGGATCCTGTAGAGCTTCCTTAATAGTGGAAGGCTCTTTGAGATCAGTAAGATGAGCCAAAGAATTAAAGGCTTTGGATTTTCTTATACCACTTTTCCTACGAGTAATCATGGGATGTGAATTATCAATAGGTAGAGGATGAGATTGAGAATGATTAGTGTTAGTATTGGCATTGTGTGTATCTAAAATTGATTGAGAATAGACTATTGGAATTGAACTTTCACTAGATGAAGATGACTGTAAAGATTTAAAAGAATTATGTGTAGGAATGTCATTTAAAGGTTAAGACATAGACTCAAGATGAGGTTGCTGAAATGAAGAAGCATGTGATTTTTTGAAGAATAGGAAGAAAAGTTTTGACCTGATTTGTATGAGTCGGCTGAGAAAAATAAGTGTGAAAGAAAAGAAAAGAAAAACTATTTATCAAAGATGATATGGCGTGAAACAAACAGTTTGTCAGATTTACTAAGACATTTATAGCCTTTGTTATTATAACCAATAAAAATGCATGACAATGAACGAAATTCAAGTTTATTGGAATTGTAAGGCATGGTAGGATGAAAGCAAAGACAACCAAAGACACAAACAAAAGTATAATCTGGCTTGAAGGAAAATAAGCATTCCAAAGGTGATTTATTAGGTAGGGTTAAAGTTGGGAACCTATTATAAGATAAACACTTGAATGGAAAGCTTCATTCCAATATTAAGTGGTAAATGATCTATGCAAGTAATGATAGACCTTTCTGAACAATATGTCTATGATTTCTTTCGGTTTGACCATTTTGTCGAGGAATATAAGAAAAAAAACATGTTTAATAATACCAAAACTTGCAAGTATTGGGTTTAACATATCAAATTCACCTCCTTCATCATATTAAACAATTTTTATCTTTATACCAATTTGCAATTCAGCTTCTTTTTTAAACAACAAGAATTAATCTTTAACATCTTTTTTTGTTTTTAAAAAATAAATCCATGTGCAATGTGTATGCTCATCAATAAAGCTAACATACCACGTATAACCATTTCTTGAGATCAGAGGTGATAGACTCCAAGCATCAATATGTATTATCATGAATGGATCTTTAGCTTTGTTTGAAGAAATAATAAATGGTAGCTTATGACTCTTGTATATTTGACACACTTCACATACAGTAGGAATATATGACAATTTATTTATCAAAAGAAGGTGGATCATATTGATGAAGCACTATTTTTACAACTTTAAAGGTTGGATGACCTAACCTTCTATTCCACAACAAATCATCATTAGATTCAGTCTTGATAACATGTTCAGACTTCTTAACAAAGTTTGTAATGTTCACATCAACTAATGACTTATTTGTATCACTACTATTACTCATGCTACAAGTTGCTTAGAGAATGGACTACAAGTACACAGTTTGGAACTTGAGCTTCCAGCCTTCAATTCACCTCTCATGTCTAAATCAAACTGGTACAATCCTTTGCTACATTTGTATTGAACCAGAATCTTGCCTGTCTCTTTGTCCTTGACAAGATGAGTGAGAATGAAATTTAAAGAAGACATGAGTTTGTGTCCCTGATTAGAGCTAAAACTTGGGTGAAAGTATTTATCAAACTTAGACCAGCATCTGTTCACAGATGCCCAATCTTGCCGCACAACTGGTACTAATGACAATTTCCATCGAAGTTTCCTCTACCTCTGCTTCTTTGATTAAAATTTTGTCCTCTTCCACTAGCATACTGATGATTGTTATCATTAAAGCTTCTTTCACTAGCAACTTCATTAGAGAACTGCTTGGATTGATTTGAAACCAGATTAGCAGAAGGTAGAAGACTATCTATGTTGCTAGCATTATGCTTTTCAAGACTTTTCTCATGTGTTACCAGCATTGAACAAACCTTTCTCTGAGTTACTAGATCAATCTTGCTGGAAATAGTAGCATGAACTAGATTGTAATCTTTGTCCACACAATTGAGCAATGAGTGAATATGATCTTCTTCGATAACCAAAAGTAGAAAACTACGTAACCATTCTTTTATTTCATCACATATTATGTAATACTTGTGTTACTTTTCTTAATGTTATTGAACTCAAATTTATACTAAATATATTTGCTCTTGAATGCAAAGCAAAATACATTTCTAACATCATTCATATCTTAATAGATGTATCGCATTCAAAAACTTCTTTCATCAATTTACCTCAGAAATGATGAGCTAAGATCTTATCATTTAATCTTGTCTCATTCCGTATCTAAACTCTGATCGTGAAAATCTATCTGAATATTTAAAAGTATCGAAAACAAAATCCTCTAACTCGGCCTTTTAGGATTCTCAAAATTTATCTTTTCTAAATCACATAATTGTTTCGATCAAGCTTAATTACATTAATTTGATTTTGAAAGGTTACAAAATGATTCTTCTTAAATGCTTCATTTGCTCTTTCAGTTCAAGTTTGATTAATACTTTCTTGGTTCTTTGTCAATTGCTACTCTAGTTTTTTAATCAGATCTTACTCCAAAAACAAGTTAATCTCAACAAGGAGCTGAGAATTGAAGATGAAGATCATGAACAACAAAGATGTAGAAGAAGGGAGAGAATTGTATTGATAAAAATAGACTTCAATTTTATTAACTTGTATATTGAATGATGCACATTACATGCATTTATACTACGTTACAAGCCAGCTTATAACTGTTTACAATAGAAATGTATGTAGAGTATAATATCTCTCGGAACAAACTCATGTACTAACTTTAATGCAGCTGTTATACTTACATCATTAAGCAACTAATGGTCTTGAATTGTTTCCTTCTTCACTTGCACATCATTGGAACATTGCACATTCACTTGCACTTCATCTGCACACTGCACATGCTGAGCATCATGTATTCTTGAGTTTTGTTGCTGAGGTGTAGCTGATATATCTTCTATACCAATTGCTTCTTTACTATCTGGTAAACTTTCTCTACAGTTTTTGGCTTTGCCTGCTCAAGGAAATTTGACATCTCAAGAATAACTTGGTTACACAAACGAAATGTTGACTCCAAATAGCAAGCACCAGTCACCGGTCACCACAGTAAGCTGGCCTTAAGAAGCAATTTCTCTTAAAGTTCATTAATAACAGATACAATAGATCATAAGGAATGAGTCTGTCTGGTCAATGCTGAAGGAAAAAAAGGAACGGCCTAATAAATGAAAAAAAAAACTTACAGAATAATATAAATGAAACATTTTTATAGTTCTAGAAATGAGATAATTTAATTTGATAGCATAAATGATACAAAGAAAACATTATATAAAGGAAATGGATATTAATTCTTTCTTTTTTTTCCATTTCTATTTTCTAATAAACATCTGTTCTTACATTAGATGTAGCATGCACCCCCATCTTATATGTTCCATTTTACACTTTTAGATAAAATGGTACTACTTAAAAATAAGGATATAATTCACATCATTGAGAAGTGAAACACATGTTCGTTTTACATAAGTTTCCCTATTATGGTACATTGTAATCATGTAAAACGTGAAAACAAAGAACACATCAAAAATCCAGCACGCAATCACCAATATGACAAAAAAAACAAAAAGATGTTATTCATATGTAATACAATAGCTCCTACTACAAAAGGTCCCTAATGAAAAAAAAACCATCAGTCTTCATCAAAGCAATCTACAAAGACACTCAAATTAGTAGTAACTCATGGATGTTGAAAATAACAATATGCAAAACTCACAGAATGGGTTCATTTCATCTCATTCCCGTATATATGCCAGTCATTCTACCTACTTAACATAGCAAACTCATCTTCATTTTATTGACGCAGTTTCCTTAAAATGCTGGGAATGTTCTGGGAGCAGCAGACAGCATCCTTGGAACCAGAAAGCAAACAACACAAAAGCTGTAGTGCACCATCTCCAGTTTTTATGGACATCTTCAGTTGTTGATGTACTAAAAGATGAGATTGATGCTCATCTATAAAATCTTATGAGTGAAATACTTTGTAACAGAAATTGATTAAATAAAACAAGGGAGGGAAGGGAGATTCAGGGAGTGCTTGTGTTCTTTATTGATTTTGTGTCATGGTATCAGAGCACGGGTCACGATTTTGAGCATTAGTGTAGCCAAATCGGGTCCCTGTTTCTCTATAGTCCCTTTGTTTCTCTATAGCATTTGTAAGCATTTGTGAGCATTTTGAGCATTTTGAGCATTTTGAGCATTTTGAGCATGCTTCACGAAAAAGAGGTGTAACTTTTGATCCTACCGTCAGATCGGGCTGAAATTTTGACAGGAGCTCCGCAGTCCCAATTCCAAGCTAACTGTCTTTCCAGGCCAATCCAACCGTCGAAAGTACGGTAAAAGTGTGATTTACTAACTATCCTTGAAAAAAAAATGTCTGGAAATGATGGAAGTTCTGACAAAGAAGAAAAATCAGAGGCGGTTCTCATTTTAGAGAGTTTATCTGCCACCTTGTCACAACTATTCCAACACAAGAAGGGTGATTCCAATCCTGATGGGCTCAGTTCCGCTATGGTGAACAAACTCGATGGGAAGAACTTTAATTTGTGGTCGCAGATGTTGAAAATGAAGCTGTCAGGGAAGGGTAAACTTGGCTATATCGATGGTTCGACTCTCATACCACTACAAGCTGATAGAAGTTACCAGAAGTGGCAGATGGAAGACTCTCGGGTTAAAGACTACATAGATGTTCGTAGGCCAAACCATATGACCTCTCCAGTTGATATTGAAAAACACAATTCTCTTGTTCAAGAGGACCGTGTATTAACCTTCCTGGATGGTCTAGATAACCGGTTGGACTCTATCCGGGTAATGGTCTTACAACAAAAACCTTTTCCCACAATAGAGCAAGCCTTTGCATTGGTTCGTAGAGAAGAAAACCGTCAGTCAGTAATGTTACACAAAGGGGAGGGAACTGAACCTTCTATGGTTATGCTAGCAAGAGACCGAAACTTAGTCATGAACAAACCTGATTTCAAACCAAACTCGGGTCTGGCTGTTGGGTGCACTTACTGTCATAACCCAAAACATACTAGAGATAAGTGTTTCAAGTTAATTGGCTACCCACCGGGTTGGAAAGATCGAAGGAAGAAGAGGCAGGGAGATTGGCCGCCATACAGGGGTGAGGCACAAATGGTTGCAGGTGCTTCAGCTGCAGCTCCTGTTGAGTCGGCTCCTGCTGGGCCGACTATTACTGAACCGACTCAAGCAGTTGCAGCTTCGGTTTCAAGGGGTGGCTACTCTGTCTTACCACCGGTTGAGAACAAAGAACTGATGGAAGGTAAAAGTTTTCTTGTTTCTAATAATTATCATACTAATAAGTTTGACTGGATAATCGATTCAGGGGCAACCGATCATATGACCTACTCAGAAAAGGATCTAGTAAAGAGTTCCTCACCAAGGAGAACAATGATAGTCAATGCCAATGGAGAAACATATCCTGTGATGGGTGCCGAAGATGTTCAGTGCTCACCTTCTCTCACTTTATCAAATACTTTACTTGTGCCCTCCCTATCAACTAAATTATTATCTATTGGTCAGATTTGTGAGGAACTAAATTGCGTTGTTCTCATGTATCCTCAGTTTTGTATATTTCAGGATCTTCTCACAAAGGAGATTATTGGTCGTGGTACTAGAAGAGGAAGACTGTATCATTTGGACGACATGGTGACTGGAAAGGCTCATTTTTCTAAAGATTCCTCAGCAAATCGGATCTCTCATATCTGGATGTGGCATAAGAGACTAGGACATCCATCTTTCAGGTATTTAAGAAAACTTTATCCAAGTTTATTTTCTAGTTATGAGAATGAAAACTTTGATTGTGAAACCTGTATTAAAGCCAAGAGTCATCGGGTGTCTTTTCCGAGTAGTTTGGAGAAGAGAACAACTTTTTTTGATTTGGTTCATTCGGATGTTTGGGGTCCTTCCCCGGTTAATTCATCTGTTGGAAATAGATGGTTTGTGTTATTTATTGATGATTGTACTAGGATGACTTGGTTGTATGTTCTTAAAAGAAAGGATGAAGTGACACATGTCTTTAAATCTTTTTTTAACATGGTGCAAAATCAATTTAATAAAAACATTAAGATTCTGAGAAGTGACAATGGAGGTGAGTTTGCCAATAGCATACTTCGAGAATTTCTTAACTCTAAAGGTATAATTCATGAAACAAGTTGTGTCGGTACTCCACAACAAAACGGAGTAGCTGAGCGAAAAAATAGACATGTCTTAGAAACAGCCCGGTCTATGTTACTTGAGAATACTGTTCCACAAACCTATTGGGATCATGCAGTTGTTGCTGCAGTATACCTAATTAATCGTATGCCATCCGATGTACTAAATTTTCAAACTCCACTTCAAGTACTTTCTTCATACGTATCGCTACCATCAACTCTTAACCTCCCACCAAAAGTATTTGGGTGTGTTGCATTTGTTCACATACAAAAGCATCAACGGTCTAAACTCGAACCATGCACAGAAAGATGCATATTTCTCGGATATGGTCAAAATCAAAAGGGCTATAAATGTCTCAATCCTGTTTCTAAAAAGGTATTTGTTCCCATGGATGTCACTTTCCTGGAATTAGAGAGTTTTTTTAGAAATGACACGTATCATTCTCAGGGGGAGAGTTTCTCTGCGAATGAAAGTCTGTCCTACTCTAATAGATATTGGAATCTCAGTTCGGAACAAACCACAGGGAATCCAGAACCAGAACCAGCTGTTATTGGGCCGAACCAAGAATTAATTTCTATTGGCCCAGACCATTTCGCTGCTGATCCATCTGCTGATGCCGAGCCTGAAAGTGAGCAGAGACAAATGATACAATCATCTTTACCTCACCACGGCCAATCTCCTGAAAACGAGGTAACCTCAAACTCTGAATTTCTAGATTCACATAATTCTAACACAGGCTATAGATTACCTGACAGACATAACAGGGGCAAACCTCCTAAGCGGTTTAGACCGGATGAAGACAGTGGAGGAAATTACGCGATTAGTAAGTTTGTAGCAACAGAACACTTGCCCAATTCTCTGAAGGAGTTTGACGCTACTCTTGCTTCTGTTCGGGTTCCAGAAAAAATTGAAAAAGCGATGAGTGATCCCAAGTGGCTAGATGCTATGAGGATGGAGATGGAGGCATTAGAGAAAAATCACACATAGCGGTTGGTAAGTTTACCAAAGGGAAGAAAAACGGTAGGCTGTAAGTGGGTATTTACTGTAAAGTATGGTCCAAATGGGTTGGTCGACCGGTATAAAGCTAGATTAGTTGCTAGAGGGTTTACACAAACATATGGTATTGATTATCAGGAAACCTTCTCACCAGTTGCTAAGTTGAATACCATCAGAATTCTATTATCTCTTGCAGCTAATCTTGATTGGCCTTTGCATCAGTTCGATGTAAAGAATGCTTTCCTTCACGGTGATCTTGAAGAGGAGATTTATATGGAGATTCCACCCGGGTACAACCATTCAGGGTCTCAACAGTTGGTCTGCAAATTGGAAAAAGCACTATATGGGTTAAAACAATCTCCTAGAGCATGGTTTGGAAAATTCTGTAGTGCTATGAAAAAATATGGGTATTCTCAAAGTGATTCTGACCATACTTTGTTTTACAGGAAGGGACATGAAAAGATAGTTGTCTTAATTATTTATGTAGACGATATGATAATCACATGTGATGATCTAGATGAGATAGAAAGTCTGAAGAAGAGACTCTCTAAAGATTTTGAAATGAAGGACTTAGGTGGACTGAAATATTTTCTCGGCATTGAAGTGGTAAGGTCCAAGCAAGGTATATCTTTGTCCCAACGGAAATATGTACTAGATTTGCTAACTGAAACTGGAATGCTTGACTACAAACCAGTTGATACCTCTGTTGTCCAAAACCTTAAGTTAGGTGAGTTTCCGACTCAAGAATCAGCCAATAAAGAGAGATACCAACGATTTGTGGGCAAACTCATTTACTTGTCTCATACTAGACCAGATATAGCATATGCTGTGAGTTTAGTAAGTCAGTTCGTGCATGCTCCAAGTGAGCAGCATATGGAAGCCGTGTTTAGAGTTCTCAGGTCGAAAATCCACTTCTAGATATTTTACCTTCGTTGGAGGTAATTTGGTAACATAGAGAAGTAAGCCCTTTCTAGTGCTGAAGCTGAGTTTATTGGCATCACTAAAGGGTTATAAGAGCTGATTTGGTTAAGGAGAATCCTAAGTGAACTTGGTTTTGGTCCAAGTGATGGAATGAGGCTCTTTTGTGACAACAAGGCGGCAATTGCCATATCTTCGAATCCGGTACAACATGATCGTACAAAGCACATAGAAGTGAACAGACACTTCATTCGACAAAATCTAGAAGAGAATACCATCTCCCTTCCATTTGTGCGAACTGGTGATCAACTAGTTGATATTTTAACCAAGGGAGTTTCAAGTGCAATTTTTCATGACTCACTTGGCAAGTTGGACATGACGGATATCTATGCACAAACTTGAGGAGGAGTATTGACACAGTTTCCTTAAAATGCTAGGAATGTTATGGGAGCAGCAGACAGCATCCTTGAAACCAGAAAGCAAACAACACAAAAGCTGTAGTGCACCATCTCCAGTTTTTATGGACATCTTCAGTTGTTGATGTACTAGCAGATGAGATTGATGCTCATCTATAAAATCTTATGAGTGAAAAATATTTTGTAACAGAAATTGATTAAATAAAACAAGGGAGGGAAGGGAGATTCAGGGAGTGCTTGTGTTCTTTGTTGATTTTGTGTCACATTTATGTATAAAACTAACATCCAAAATAACTCCATATAATCAAACAAGGTAACAAAATCAACAACAAACAAAAAAGAGTTTCAGCCATCTACACATGGATCATGTTTCAAAGAATAATTACAAGTCCATAATAAAACATATACACACATCGGGAGAGAATCTTCTCCCAGGAGCTTAAGCAGTTGGTAAAATTGGTTATCCAACAACTTCTAACAAATAAAAATACAGAGTTGGAGGTATCATTTTTATAGAAACTTTACTTTATCAGTACCCCCATTATTTCAACTAAAAACAATACTTCACTAACAGAAAGCTAAATTTAATACTATTATCCACGTTGTTGCAAGAAATTAGGGAGCACAATTTATACAAAAAGTTCTCGTCAGCTGCATATTTGATTAAAAACACCCCTCAGAATATACCGATCACCATCAACAGATTTCAGGCTACTTTTAACATTCATATAAACCATCATTGGGATGCACCACAAACTTTCTTAGGTGAATAAAAAAATATATAAACGTAACATCTCAACTTCGAACAACCAAGTTGCCAACGGTCTAAAAGAGATTTTTAAAAAACAGTGGATTCAGGATTTCAAAGCTCAGAACTTTGGACCCAGAACACCATCATTCAGATGCAATATATATATATATATATATATATATATATATATATATATATATATATATATATATATATATATATATATATATATATATATATATAGAGAGAGAGAGAGAGAGAGCAGCTCAAATATGAATAACGCAGTTGCCTACAATCTGCCCACGCCTCCTATTGTTAAGGCTGTGGTTCCAAGTTTAATTCCCAATCCCCAATCCGCACACCCTAAATGGGTAGTTATTGTTTGAACTAGAAAAATAAATTGCCTACGATCTAAAAGAGATTAAAAATAGTGGATTCATTAGCTCAAAGCTCAGAACTTTCCGACCCAGAAAACCAAATACATAAATTTAATAAAAGGATATTGGGACTATGAAATAAAATTTCACTGAGATTCTTGTGTGCTCTATTCAGCTACTCAACTCAATACACCAGAACCCAAAATCCCCATAGAAACATTAAATCTCTACATTAATAATGCTTTCTTCTACCATGAAATTTTCTGAATTTGAATTGAACACGTTAAAGACTTTAGGTAGAAAGCCCAACAATTTCACCGTCACAATAAGGCAAAGATGAATCTAATTAAAATTGAGAAGCGTAATGCCGTTGTAATGTGCACTCTGCAGTTTTCTAGGGTTAGGTTGCTCTATTATATAAAAGAGGTACTGGAAGAGAAATTTGCTCCTGAAGTCCTTTAATTTAAGGTAATTATTAGTTTGAACCCAAACTATTAATCTCATTTTAATTTTTTTCGCTCCATATAATTTACTTTATATATATTCATTTACTGACAATATTATAGTACTCGAAGTTCACGAGACTCGTTAAATTTATAAAATTTAAAATTTAAGTTTTAATTTTAAGCGTTGAAATAATATAATTGTTTCAAACAAACACATGTTTCATTGGTTTAAATAAAAAATATAAAAATAATTAAGATATATCAAATTATCACAGGAGTTAATAAAAATTATTTGTATCACGGTTTGACCTTTCTTTCTTAATTTTTAAAATTCTGGATTCTTCACATTTAAAAGATTACAAATCTTAATTAAACTTAAATATTCATATTTTTAGATATTTATATCTTGAAATAAGTAAATATCTCAACAAAAAAAATATAAATCTAAATATAAAAACAATATTAATTAAAACATAATATAACAGGTCTAAAATCAAAATTTAGGTAAAATAATAACCACATTAAATCAAAATATATATGTAATTTACAAATTATAATATGTATTTATTAAATCAAATTAAAGATATATTGAAGAGAGTTCTTATAATAAAAAATTATTTCTCCCATAAAAAATAAAAATAATAGATAGTTATGATTTTTAAGAAAATAAAAAAGATATTATAAGATGAAAAAAAAATACATGTTAGTTAGTTGAGGAATAAATAGGTTTACATTGTAAGAAAAAAATGAATGCATATTAGTTAAATAAAATTTTACTTAGTTACGATACTTTTCTCTCAAACATGTTAAAAATTACTTCTTTATTTTTCGATTAATTGTACGATTATAAGATGAAAAATAATATACGTTAAATGATAACCTCGTTTTATATATGTTATTTCATGTTTGATTAATACTTAAAATTATCTCATTTTTCTCTCAAACATGTTAAAAATTATATCTTTATTTTTCGATTAATTGTACGATTATAAGATGAAAAATAATATACGTTAAATGATAACCTTGTTTTATGAATATTATTTCATGTTTTATTAATACTTAAAATTATCTCATTTTAAAAATTTATCATATAAAAATTGAATCGATAGAATGAATATTTGAAATTGTAATTAAATTATCCATTTCTAATTAAATCTCATAATTTAAAAGAATTTTTATTTTTAAAATTCTATTCAAAAATTATATGGGAATATCATGTGATGTTTTTCTTAATATCATATACAATAAAAAAGCTTATGGCACTTCCAAATATTTCTTAACAATTTCCCCCCAATTTAGACTCTTGAAAAGCCACCTACGCCATCCTCCAAGAAGATAGTGTTGTTTTTGTGTTTTTTTAATCCCAATCTACCGAGAGTTTAAGCTAACATGTTACTTTATAAATTTTAACTTTTTATAATGATTAAACAAAATAATGCTATTACAATGAAATCTTTATATGGTAATTGATACCAATAAACAAGATAAAAGATTGAATTTGAGAATAAGACGTTACGGTTATCATATTTTTTCTTTTTTTTAAATGTTAACCTTAACCTTATGGGTGAAACAAAAATAAATATATTTTAATTATTTTATTATTTAATCATTCATAAAATAATTATTACTTTTATCGAGATTATTTAATAATTATTTTTTTATAATCAATTTTATCATTTAATGAAAATAATTGAATTTATAATATATAAGACGATAATCGTAAGGCGTAATTGTATTTTTAAACTAATCCAACAATTTTTTTCATGATTATATGTCATTAGTATTCCTCTCCTTTCTCCATTTTCAATCTTGCGCAATTAAAAGTTAAGTGATTTTGTCACTGCGTAGTGCAAGTATGGTCGCGGGATCGCATTCACGTTTACAGCCTATATTACTTTGATCATAGTTTATAAAAGTATGACTATGATTAAATAATATGGCAAAAAAATTTAATTAAATTTATTGCATCGAATTAAATTAATAAATTTTAAAATTTTATCGAATTGCAATTAAAAATTATACAATCCGTTCGAATTTAGATCCGATTCAAAAGAACAAATTTTATAATCTATTATATTCAATCTAAATCGAATTATTAATAAATTATAAATAAATATACATTTTATTTTATAATATATTATATTTAAATATTATAAATATCATAATTATATTATATTAAATTATTATTTTAGTTTAAAAATAAATATAAATTTTATAATAATTTAATAATTTTACATACATACTTATTATTCTTTTTTAGTTGTAATTATAAATAATAATATTTATTACAAAAATATTAATTTAAAAATTAAATCTATGTAAATCATGTTTTATATATGACAATAATTTATAAATAAACCTTAATATCAATGTGATTTATTCTATACGAAAAATATAATCTATTTAAATTTAATCTAATACTCACTCTTATTGAAGTCCCACATCGATTGAGCAATAGGTTTTCGATGTATTTATAAGTTTATGACAATCCTTCCTCTTTGAGAGCTCTTTTAGAGGGAGTTATGCCATGAATTTCTTCATGGTATTAAAGCGAGGTGATTCGCTCGATACCCGACGAGTTATAAGGGATGAACCCTGCGCCGGTGTGAAGAGGAGGCGCTCCATATTCCCGGTGAAAAATCGATGTGAGGGGGAGTGTTGAAGTCTTATATCGATTGAGCGTTGGGTTTTCGCTGCACTTATAAGTCTATGATAACACTTCCTCTTTGAGAGCTCTTTTGGAGTGAGTTAGACCATGAATTTCTTCAACTCCTACCTTATATAACCTCTAGATAGCAAAATCACCTAATTGTATACACTTTTAATCATTGATCAGGTTCCTTTATTAAAAAAATGTTTAACTATTTTTTATGCATATAATGTTTTCACTCAAAAGTTTAACATGTATCGTAAATTTTTTCAAAAATTATATTTATAAAAATATAAAATATTTCAACTTTACAAAAATACGAAGACATTATCAATTTCTATTAAATTTATAAAAAATTTACTTTTTAAATTTTCTATGTTATATAACTACATTTCCTCATATATATATATATATATTTGAAAACAATCTATATTCTAACGTGTAAAAGGTTTTCGTAAGTTTAAAAAAATAATTCTTAATCGAATGTATGATAAATGATAAATAATAAATAAACACTTACAAAAATTACATTCTTTTTAATCTTTCACGAGTGCAAGGTTTATTTGAGTATGGCCTTAAAACTTTAACGTACACATCAAAACAAAAACCAAAGGGTTGTAACGTTGGGTCGTTTTGAAAATGATTTCCTTGGTTCAAATCATAGTAACATCTGAATTTCAAAGTTATCAAACCATTATCTTGGTAGACGACGCCATCAATTATAAGTTGGAAAAACTCTTCTCCCTTCCTTCCAATGAATGAAATAATACACCAAATACATTACAATCTTGTTTGGACAAAATACCTACATAAAATAAGAAATCAAATTGGTCAAGCTAATGAAGTAAAAAATCATTCCTTCATTTCTCTCTCTTTTTACCTTTATACTTTCAAGCCTTCGAAAACCTAAGGCATTGATACTTTTTCACCACTTACAATGATTTCAAGGGCTCCATCTTGATTATATATCTTGATTTGATGCAGTTCCTATCAATACAATTTTCTCTTTTTCGAGGTTTTCTTTCTCCATCTTCAGTCTTACTTGTTGTCTTGCATTCTCTAACTGAGACTATTAGAAATACTTAATGATTGTATTATATTCTGTGAGTTAAGTAATATATATGGTGTCTTTATATAGGAGTTACAAGTAAACTATATATGCCTAAAGTAAATTAGATATAAATTAGTAGATATGATATACATTAATAGATATGATATACATTAACAGATATACATTAATATGTTAATAGATATACATTAACAACCCCCCAAACTTAATGTGAATGTGAGACTAGCTTGAGGTTGTCAACCAAATTACGAGTACATCCCTTAGTAAGTGCCTTAGTGAATATATCTTTAAGTTGATTGTTGGAGGAGACGAGGACAAGTTTAAGAGCACTATGGGCAAGATGATAACGAATAAAGTGACAATCAATCTCGATGTGTTTAATCCGTTCATGGAAGACATCAGTGTGAGCAATATGAATGGCACTCTGATTGTCGCAATAAAGATGAGTAGTAGAGGATATGGACACACTTAAATCTTTAAGAAGCCATCGTAGCCAAAGGAGCTCAGATGTGATATCAACAAGAGCACAATATTTTGCTTCAGTATTGGAGCGGGAGAAAGCAATAACCTATAGTGGACCTGTGATTAGTGGGATCTCCTGCTCAACCAGCATCAGAGAATGCATGAAGTACAAGAGAAGAGTGAGCTGAGTAGAAAAGGCCATGGAAGAAAGTGTCCTTCAAGTATCGTAGAATATGTGGAACAACAACATAATGAATTGATCGTGGAATAGACAGATACTAGCTCATCTGATGAACAACATAAGAAATGTCTGGACGAGTAAATGAAAGATAAACCAGGCTGCCAAGCAATCGTCTATAAAGAGAGGGATTAGACAATGGTCTCCCCCCCCCCCCCCCCCGAAGGTGTCAGATGCACATTAAGTTCAACTAAAATGTCAATAGTCTTGTTGTTAGTAAGTCCAGCTTGAGATAAAAGGTCAGATGCATACTTGGCTTGAGTAATATAAAGACCATATGTGGAATGAGTGATCTCAAGACCCAAGAAATAGCTAAGATGTCCAAGATCTTTCATCTCAAACTAATGACTAAGAAAATCCTTGAGTTCTTGAATGCCACTGAGGTCATCACCAGTTATGATCATATCATCCACATATAGGAGAAGTAAAATGGTGCATTTATCATTGCGATGAAGAAATAAGGCAGAATCATAAAGACTAACAATGTAACCCAAGCGAATGATGGTGGAGCTAAAATTGGAAAACCACGCTCGTGGAGCTTGTTTATGGCCATAAAGTGCACGTTGAAGGCGACAAACTTTGTTTGTTTCAACAGAAAGACCAGAAGGAGGTTGCATATAGACTTCTTTATGCAAATCCCCATTAAGGAATTAATTTTTAACATCCATCTAAAAAATGTCTCATTTACTAGCAGCGATAATAACTAAGAGGGTAGAAACAGAGGAAATTCATCCCTAACTGTAGCATATTGCTGAGCATCCGTTGAGCATGCCCAAATTGGATCACAAAGGTCAATTTGGTCCCAAAGGAAGCGAAGCTGATCATAGTAGTCATTGATAGATTGCCCTAGTTCCTATCGAAGTTGATGCAATTCAACTACTAATTGATATTTCATGGATCTGTGAGTAGTGGAGTACATTTTGGCCAACATATCCCATGCTGATTTGGTATCATCAAAGCTGCCCAACAGATTGGAGATGTAGGGAATGGAAGTATTCTGAATCCATGTTAGGATCATGTGGTTGTGATTATCCCATTCAATCATACGACCAAGGAAGGTAGCACCTTCTTCACTTTCTCCTTTAACAGGAATGATAATTTTACCAATACAGTAATGCCAAAGCATGCGACCCTTAAGAAAATTGAGCATAGCTTGAGACCAGAATCAGTAATTATTGGTCTCCTCTAATACAATATTGATGGGGTAAGGAATAAAAACATATTTTTTAATCCATTTGGAAACATAATATGTAAAAATGGTTTACAAAAACAAGGTCTACACGAAAAATTGGGTATGGAGGACCTGAATTGTAAAAAGTCAATGGTCAAAGTCAATGATCAACAACAACAATGGTACGGTTAACAATGATGTCAGTAGAAAGCGATAATGATGTTAGCCCTATGGATGTGTCACTGATGACATCACAGGACTAGAGTGACGCATGTGAGGTGCGTGAATCTACGCGTATTTTCTATTGGTGGCATATGTGATCTTTGATGATTACTAGACTTCCATGGTTGTGTAGATCTAGTCGAGCCGATCACAATGATATATGTAGAAAGGTTGTCAGAGCAAGATGCACGGTGACATTTGGTTTCAGTTGGCGGCACATAAGGAAGATGTACAGTTCCTGTGAGAGGTGTGTAAGGGAGAGTGCAGACTGCGATGGTTACAGGACTTCCACGGTTGTGTAGATCGAGGTGAGAGGATCACTGTAGTACCTGTAGAAATGTTATCGGAGTAAGATGCACGATGGAGATGGTGATTGCAGTGGTCTGTGTGGTGCAGGACTCCTCAACAACGATGACTGTAGGCCAGGAACCTAAGGACAACGGTTGAAAGACGTCGGAGGTTTAACGGTTAATGGTTTGAGCGGCTGTTGTGATAATGAAAGCTATGAGGGTGGAGTGACACCAAAAAAGAAAAGACTGCTAATAGAAAGGTAAGAGCAGTGACTCTGATACCATGGTAGAAATATTTAATGATTGTATTTTATTCTGTAAGTTAAGGAATATACATGATGCCTTTATATAAGAGTTACAAGTAAATTAAATATAACTAAAGTAAATTAGATATACATTAACATAGATAACAATGTTCAAAAATTCAACGAAAGCTGAATGTAAATACAATCACACTAGTTGACATACTTGAAGACAAGTCCAGCTACACATTACAAAAAATTGCTCTAGCCATTTTTCACCTTGTTTTAACATAACACATGACATAAAGCACATTGACCTTAAAAAATATCAAATAGTAAGTAAAGATCTAGATAGCTACTATCAAAGATAGATGTGTATTGAGTTGAGAATGGACATATGTCTTTCCTTAACTCTCCACATATTAAATTATACATTTTAAATTTTAAATATCTAAGTATAAATGTTCTAAAAATTTAGAAACTAATAAAGTAATTGAACCGTGAATCTATTATTAGGTGATTATGCATGTGCTATACACATATTTCATCTTATATTTTTAGATAAATATTTAATTAAATAATATAATTGACATAATCATAAAATGAAATTATAAATTATTTTATTGGAGAACTTATGTTTTTAAAAATTATATGTATATAATGTGAATACATTTATATAAATATTTAATTATTTAAAAGAAATAAAAAAATAAAACTTAATCAACAAAATTAAACCAGTAAATTTGTTAAAAAAACTATTGAAATAAATCATAATTAAAAAAAAGAAATTTACACTTCGATGAAAATTTAGGTACAAAATTGAATTATATTTATATCTATTTTTTTATTTTTATATTATAAAAATTATATTTTTAAAAATAATTTGACATGAAAATTAAGATTAGTAATCCATGTAGTATGTTATAAATATTGAAGTTTTTGAACTCAATAATTTAATATATTTAACTAAATAATACTAGTATTTATCATATTATATTTAGCTTTAATTAATATATATATATATATATTTAATTTTATATAAAAAATTTATTTTTTCTAATATAAATATCATATATACATTATATTTTTACTCATTTATGTGTATTTGTAATAATATTACTAATAGTCACGAGACATAAAACAAAAAATGATCTATAAAGTTTTATTTGAATAAATTAAAATATGATTTACAACATAAAAATGTTTATCGTCTCAACATATAAATCTATATTTGCACAAGAAGGAGATATGAAACATGGTACGTAGGAAATGTTGCAATTATTTCTTAATAAATAAATTTGAGATTAGAATTTTAGTAAGATTGATACATATAAATTATTATCATTCATAATTATATTATTTGATTTAGATAATATCAATAAAATTTATTTATATATTTGATAAATAAAACTTATTTAATTATAAATTAATTCATTTAGACATCTAATATAATTATAAGTTAATAATCGTAAGTATAGAATATCTTATACAAATAGTTAAAACTCAAGACTTTGTATTGTTATAATACACAATTTTAATATTATTATTATGAGTAATTTTTTTATTACAAATTCATGCTTTATATTTTTCTTTTTTAAATCATATAATAAATTAGCCTTTTATAAGTTAAAAAAAAACTTAAAAATAAAAAAAATAAAGAAAGAAAGAATAAGACAAGTCAAGAATGAAGAGGAAGAAAGGAAAGAAGAACTATGCGTTTTTGGAATCTAGGTGCTCTATGTTTAGTAATCACAATAAAAAAAATATAACTTAAATTATATTATTTAGATTGGATTTGATAGGTATATTTTTTAACAACCTAGTGTTTACAAAAAAAATTATTATCAAATCTTAACAATAGATAAAATGGAATAGATGTAGGTATCTCAACCTATGCGAAATAAAGAATCTAATTGTTAAAAATATCAATTAATAATCAATAATATAAAATTTGTATAAAAAAATTTATAAATTAAACATTATAATTTAATAATTTTATTTTTAATAAATATGTATCAAAATGTGGGATTGGTTATAATTTTATTGTATTTTAATTAAAAAGTAATTAAATTTAAACATAAAATATAAACTTAAAATATTTTACAAGTAAAAATTTATATTAAAAGGAGCACAATATATTAAATTTCGTCTAATTTATTAAATTTTATTTCTAAAATTATATCTTTCATCAAATCAAATAAGAAGTTACACGTGCCCCCTGAACATTATATAGATATCCTCTGCATATGTGTATCACCACGAGAATGAAACGACATGATAACAAGACTAACAGACTATCATAAGTTTATAAGTTGATTGAATACATGTAAGATATCGGAAATATGTTTGATTTACTTATTATCTACGTGTACTAGATCGATCAAGAAAATAAACTAATGATAGGTCATATAATGAGCCAGATCAATCAGGTTTCATAGCATATTTTTCTTGATAGATCCACAATGATATGTAGTGCATCGTTCTTTATGGTTTTTTTTTTAAAAAATTATTATATATATTTATGTTGAACAAATTGAAAATATTTTGTACAAATTCCAAACCGTATTAATAACCCAAAACTCATAAGAATATAAATAAAAAAAAATAACAAAATAATATTTTAATGGTCCATCTTGCATGTTCTTGTGCTCCAAGCAAACTTGAAATAAAAACAATAATATAAAAATTGATGAATACAAATAAAAATTATATTTTATAATATGAGTTGAAATAAGGATGAAAATTGTATTTAATGTTTAATTTATTGAAATTATATATCATAATTTAATAAATATATAAAAAATTAATATTTATTCATTTTTAATATTTAATACAATTATATTTAAACTAATTATAAATAATATATTTTATATTTTATCTTTAATTTATATTTTTATTCTCACGAAACATTAATAGCTTTAAGTTTATAAAAATTATTTATTGAAATTCTAAAAAATTTAAATCTTATAATTATTTTATAAATTATAGATGTTATTTGAAATTAATTTATAATTTTAATATAAAAAAATTATATCTTTATTATATAATATATATATATATATATATTATTATTAAAAAATATTTACTATTAACTTAATTTTCTATTATAATTTTTATAATAATAATAAAAAAAAATAATATTTAAAATATTAAATATAATTATTATTTTTTTGTTAAAAAATCTAAATATATCCGTATTTTAAATAAAAATAAAAATAAATTATAAATTATAAGTTATAAATTATAAACGAAAAACAAGAGTCTTAATCCATTTACGATCCTACATCCAACCATCCGCACTGTATGCATATATATATATATATATAATTTATTTGTAATATGCTGACTTCCAATTATTAAAGAAATTTAAGAATCTTTTCGGACTCTTCAAATTTCTCATTTCCATAATAATAGTCTTTGTAGGTCGGTTAATATAGTAAAATCCCAATATCCCACCAACGTACTGTCTATCAAAATAAATCAAAAGCTCTTTAAATCCAAAATAAATAAATAAAATATCAAATATACACAGTCACGCTCAGATCCCTACATTCAAGCTCTCACTTATACTTATACATACACACAAAGCACTCAACTCCCTTACCCCCACTTTCTTTCCTTCTATTTCTTTTTTCTTTAATAAATTTTTTAAATAACACAAAGAAAACGAAAAACAGAGAATCGAAGGAAGTGGGATAGAGCTAGATTGAATATGGAGGATTACATGAAAGAATGTGTGAGGAAGCTAGCGTTATGGTACACAAGATATTTCAAGCCAATCATAACCCACGATGAGTTGGAGCCCATCATGGCCACCTTAGGCTTCGTAGGTCTTCCTCCGACTTCTACGACAGCGACATCAATCGCCTGGAAAGAGTATATTTACACCGCCGAGAGTTTTTGGTGCAAGTCGGTATCGGAGTCGGATCCACCGCCAAAACCCAGATTACCGTACCCGAGAATCGATGGTCTCCATATCTACACGTATCGTGCTTTCGTTGACGCTCTTTGTTTCTACCTCGATATGAGCGATATTTCCGATATTTTCCATATTAGGTGCGCATTAGCTCTGTGCTTCGTCTTTATTTCCTATTTTTTGTTTCTTGAATAACGAATTTCTATGAAATTTGATTTTTTTATTTTATTTTTAAAATATATTTTTGGCTTGTTTTGTAATGCGGGGTTTTGATTTCTTCGCGATACGAGGGTATATGTGGAAGCTTAGGAAACTAAATTTTGACTTTCAATTTTTAGTTTTTTGAATTCAAGTTTTTAGAATAATTTGTTTATTAATTAATTTTATTTTTAAGTTTTAAGTCAAATTAGAATTATTTTTTTTACATAATTTTTTAATAATATTAAAAAGTTTACTTTAATTTTCTTTGTTATCACTTAAGAAAAGAAATCTAAAAAAAAAAAAATTATAATTTTTTACAAACGAGTTTTAGTTTTTCTTTAAATGAATTAAGAAAAAGAAAAAAAGAAAAAAACTAGTTTTTTTTTTTAAAATACGTCTTGAGAACATAACTCGAAATTATAAGATGAAAATGGCTACGAGCTTCATGCTGAAAACTAAAGAGTGCCATGTTTAGTGCTTTTTTTTTCTTCAAGATTCTTTTGTTGAAGATTTTTTAATTGAATATTCTGTAAACTAAGTTATAATTAAAAAGGGTGGGGGGAAACAGAGAAAGAAAACATCAGGTGTTTTGTATGCATTAAAGTGGTTTAAACTCAGTATGTAGGCTTTTTGCCCTTTTTGTTTTGAAAATTTTTAACTGGTTTGTCTTATGTGTAAATTTGTGTTTAATTATATGTCAGAAATGTAGATATATATATTTATTTACTAAACAGCATTTAAGTGTATTTGATAAAACACTATACCTGGATGTTATAGTCATTATCTCTCATTACTTGATATCTGAACCATCTTACCAATCTCTAATTATTTAAATTCATAAATTACTGAAACCACCATTATAGTTCCTTCTCTTTCAACCACACCACAACCTCTGTTTAATATTTGCTTCAAAGTTCGAACTTGAATTTTTCTAGCTAATATTATTATACTCTGTAACACAGTGCATACGCACATATTTTTGCAATTTTACCATTTATTCTTTACATGTATCTTAAATGTTTTAAAAATTAAAAAAATAATTCAATTTTTTAAATAATATTAACACTTAAAAAATCTAATTATAAATATTTTAAATGTTTTCTATGGTTACTTTAAGAATATATCTTAAACCAATTCAATTAATAATATTGGTTATTTGTATATTTAGAAAAAAAAATTATTGTATTAATCTTATATTTTATTGGTTTTGATCATTATGTTATTTCATACTTGGAAAGTAATGAATAGTTTATGAATTTATAGATTCAACGTGTATTAAAAAGATAAAAAAAAATAACAATTCTTATGTTCAGTTAATATATTTTTATTATTAAAAAAGATTTAACGAATAATTTAACATTGAATGATGTTTAATTGAATAATAGAATTATGAAAATTTAGACCCGAAAACCTTATAATTGAATCATATTCAACATTATTATTGGTGTGTTATTTTTGTTATAAGTTTCCTTAATTTTCTTAAATAATTTTTCAGGCTTAGTTAAGAACTAATCATTCATTTGGCTTCTCTCACATCACTACTTGTGGTTTGTTTTTAGAGGATTGCCTCTCCATCGGGTTGAAGATAGAAATAGGAAGTGGCGTAGAATGGAAGAAGAGAACAGTGTGTTTATTTATAGAGAAGGAACATTGGACCAAGCAACCCATAATTTGTATCAGCTTAATAAAAGTAGCAATGGGAATAGTAACAGATACAATTCATTCTTCATAAGGAACAAAGAAAACTATGCTCCTGCTCCATCTATCTGTATTGTTCATTTGAAAGACATTCATTGTAGAACTTGAGTAGCACTATGGAAGGTTTTGTCACAATTTTATGTTTTGGGTTTACAAAAGTTTTGTTATTTCTAATTTTTGGGTGATTTCTAGCGCCTGCTGAATTGGGGTTGCTGTTTTGGTGGAATAATACAAGGAAAATAATTTTTTCTCTGATTTTTTTTCATTGATCTGGAGAAGTTGATACGTTGACAGAGTCCAAGCAAGCAAGCAAAGCACTTTGGATAAAAATCAACGGATAGTATTGAACCAAATTGACAACATTAGATTCGTATGTTCTAGAGAATATAGGAATCTCATAACATGTTGCCACTTTTCGTTATTCTGAATCTGAAGTTGTGAAATTGCCAAGGGGATAAGCTTCTTCTTGTAAAACTTGTTGGATTCTTTTAAAATATAAAGTGAATTGTTGTTATAAATAGCAATCTAACTCCCACATTGAAAATAAATGATGCTCCTTTAAATTTACAAGTATTATTATTATATACATATATTTTTAATGAAATTTGTAAGTATTTAGAGGGTTCCTCTGTCACGACCTTAATTTCTCAAGTAGCGATCGTGCGGCACTTAGCTCGGTCCGTCAAACTAAGCCTGCCTTTCAATCCGAAAATGGAACTCCAAAGAGAATAGAAAGAGAATTTGCAAAGAAAGCTTTGTATTGCTCTAGAGAGAGTTTATGATACAATTGCTAAGAATTCCCAAGGATGATTACAAATGAAGACCAAGAGGTCTATTTATAGTGTGGCAACAAGCCTAAGAGTATGCCACATTTCTCTAGATCCTTCTAGTTCTAGAATATACAAGAGAATTCTATGTCTGTTGCCCTGAGGTTCTAGGATCTTGCCAACTCTAGAGTCTTCTAGGTTTGTCTAGCTCCTTCGCACCTTCCGGATGTTAGTAAACTTCCAGCGGTTTCTACATCCTTAGGATGTTAGTAAGCTTCCAGGCTTCTACAAATCCTTCAGGGACGTTCCGTAAGCTTCCAAGCGACTTCCCAGGAACCATCGGCGCATTCTAGAATGTTCCGGCCCATTCTAGCACCCTGCAGTGTGCTCTACAGAACATTCTAGGGTCTTCAAGCTTGAGTTGAGTCCATCCAACTCCGGCCACTCTGAACTTTCTCTGGCGCTCTAGAACTCTCCGTGTCTTAGATCCTTTAGGCAGCCAACATTTGGATTTTTAGCGGTTTGGGCGGGACGTGACACCTCCCCCAGCTCGAGTTCGCGACGCCTCGTCGCGCCTTCAAGTTGAAACCTCTACTATGGCATCTGTGTTACCCTGAGGAATCCTCGTGTTCCCAACTTGTCTCTACTTGCAGGTGTTTTCCATTTGACCAAGTATTCCTTATAACTTGGTACGCCCGTCGTCGAATCACGCGGTCCGCCAAAATAGAGTCCAACCTGCAGCCGAAGGAGGTTACCACTGGCAGTGCTCTCTTTGATACTCCCCCGACTTATGTCATCCTCGTCTCCCGTGGTAAGGTTTGACCTTACGTGAAAAACGGGATATATTTTAAGCTTTGGAGGGAGTTGCGGTTTGTATGACACCTTTCCCAACTTTCTTGAGGACGGGAAATGGTCGTACTTCCGCTAACCCGCATGAACCTTGCAAGGTCTTGAATTGTTGGGGCAATAGTTTTACCAGACCAAATCACCTTCCCGAAACTCTACCATCCTCATCTTCTTGTCGGCCCATTTCTTCATCTTCTGACGCCTTATGCAAATGAGCTCGGGCCAACTCTGCTTGTTCATGCGGGCCTTACGGCAGAACTTGAAAGGTGGGCTCTTCCTTCATAACTCGTGGCCAAGGCATGAGGGTCGTAGGCTGTGCCCCAGACAATTTCGAAGGGACTCTTGGCGGTGGACTCGCTTCTTTGTAGATTATACGAGAATTGGGCTACATCCAACGGCCGCTAATCCGGGTTGATTGGCGTAACAAAGTGCCTAAGATAAATTCGGCCAATGCATTGACGCGCTCCGTTTGTCCGTCACTTTGTGGATGAAGGCTGGTGGAGAAATTCAAAGTCGATCGACGGCTTGAATAGTTCCGTCCAAAATTTCCCCGTGAATCGTGGGTCTCGGCCAGCTCACGATATTGGAAGGAATTCCCCCGTGCTTCACTGACATTCTTGAGGAACAACCGCGCCGTCTCATACGCCGTGCGATCCGTTGAGAGCAGGTATGAATGTCGCATATTTGTCTTAGAAACGGTCAATGATGACAATAATCTTTGCCCAAATCCCTCGGCATTTTGTGCAAGCAAGTGATGAAGTCCATAGAGACACTCTCGTGAGTCTCTGCAGAAATGAAGCGGCAGCTCTAACGACCCGCCGGGTGCGTGTTGCTCAATCTTGTCTGTTGGCATACAAGACAAGTCTTCACGTGGCTTCTACATCGTCCCGAAGTTGAGGCCAATAGTAGATGGACTTGATCAAGCAAGTGTAGTGCGCCTCGATTCAGGGGTGTCCCGCCCATAACGAATCATGCACTCCGGATAAGCTCTTTCATGCTTCCCCGTTTTGGCACGAAGATTCGATTCGCAGCATATAGTAGTCGTCACTCGGCCAAAATCGTCTCGTCTTTCCTTCCTTGATGAGGGCGAGGGAGGTTTTGAAAGCAAGGGCATCGTGGCTCGACCGACCCTTCTTTGATCCTATCCGGCGAAAGTGCATGGCTACTCGAGGCCTAGCTCCGTCTTGCGACTCGGCCTTGCATCGGCCGCCACATTGGCCTTACCAGGCTTGTACTCCAACTTATAATCAAACTCGCAAGAAATCTTGCACCGAGCTTGCTTGGGACTCAACTTCTTTTGAGTCCTGGAAGTAATCGGTTGCAACATTATTATTCGTCATGATAACAAAATGAGAGCCCGATAAGTAGTGTCGCCGCGCGCTTAGACAATGAATACGGTCATCTCCTTCTCTTGTCTTGTGTAGCGGCGTTCGGTGTCGTTAAGCTTGCGGCTCTGCATGAGGCTATCGGCGTCCTTCACTGCATCAATACTCCACCAATGGCAAAATCGATGCATCCGTGTGCAGCCTCGTAGCTCTTGGAAGGGTCCGGTAGGCAAAGCAGGTTCTTCGCTGGTGTGCCTCTTCAAGTCTTCAAACGAGGCTTGGCATTCACTTGTCCATTCCCGAGCCTTGTTCTTCTTGAGCAGAAGTTAGTGAGGTGAGGCTGCCATGGTGAGTGGGACTTAATGAACCTTCTATGGTAGTTCACAAGTCGAGAGAAAGATCTTAGTTCGGGAACTTTGGTAAAGAGGTTCCCATTCTTGATGGCTTTCACCTTTGCTCCATCCATCATCAATTTCCCCATCCTTTATCTTACTGCCCTGAGAACATCACCTCATCTTGGGCAAAGGAACACTTCTCCTTCGACGTATAGATCATTTTCCTTTGGGACCTCGAACACCCTCAAATGCAGGTGCTCGCCATAGTCCGGCTATAGATCACTGATGTCGTCAAGATATACTACCACGAATCGGTCGAGGTAGGGATGGAAAATCTTGTTCGTCAACGTGCGAGAGAAGGTGGTGGTGCATTTGTGAGACCGAACGGCATAACAAGAAACTCATGGGCACCATGCAGTTACACGCAGTAGTCTTGGGCTCGTCTCCTCGCTATGCGTGCACAGTAGTATCCCGATCGTAGTCCAATTTTGTGAAGTATCTTGCACTCCCAAATTGATCAAACAAATCACAATAAGAGGGATATGATACTTGTTCTTGACCGTGATCTTATTTAGAGCTACATAGTCGATGCACGTTCGCGGCGAGCCATCATGCTTCTTTTGGAACAATACGGGCGCAGGGGGCCTTTGAGAGGCCTTATAAAGCCTGCGTCCGGCCGATTCATCAAGTTGCTTCCGCAATTCAGCCAACTCGAGTTAAGCCATCCGATAGGGACTCATTCTTTGGTGGCCTGGTCTTAGGGTTCAACTCTATCTCGTGAGTCTACTTCCCTCGCCCAGGAGGTAACCGCTTTGGCAATGCTTCCGCGTCACCTCTTGGAACTTGTCTAAGGCAGCTTGCACTTCCGTTGGCAAGCTTGGCACAGTGACACCTCTTCATCGTCGTACTCCTTTAGGATGGCCAAGTAACTCTCTTCGTCCTCTTCAATCCCTTCTTGAATTGAGCGCCGAAGAGCTTGAGTAGTAGATCCGGTGGTCTCTCAGTCGGTGCCCACACATGCCTTCGAGCCATCCATGATGCACGTGGAGTTTGAGCTTGGCACCAGAAAGCTCTAACCCGGTCCAAGAACTCCATGCCAAATACAACCAGAAGTCATCCATGCGAGCCACCGACAAGTCTACTGGCACGGTCCAAGCAAGATCGACCCACTCCCAGCACGACTCACGTAGTGGTAGTCTTTCTTTGAGTTAGCACCCCTTCGAGAGATCACTCCGTTGACAACCTTCGGACCGAGTCGCTTTGCTTCTTCCACCGAAACAAAGTTGTGAGACGCACACTGTGTCGACCAAGGCTTTGGCGACCTTCCCACGATGGTTGCATCTACATCGAGGCATGAGTGTTTTGGGGCACCTTCTGTGTCTGCCCAGTAGGCGCAAAGAACCCATCTTTGCACCATCGTCCGACTCACCTCCATCTTGGTTGTGTGTGGAGGCAACTAAGGCGCTCAAGGCCTTCCTCTTCGGACATTCACGTGCCCAATGCGGTCCGTCGCAAATGAAGCACGTAACACGGGGCTTCGAGGCATTCCGATCCTCCTTCTCCTTCCCTTTGTCCCGTGGCTTGAATGAGGAGTTGCCTTTATTGTTTTTGGAACCCTGACTTTTGGCATGGCCTCCATTACTCTTCTCTCCACCAAACTTCTTGTCTGTGGCTTTGGAGCCCTCCTTGTTTGTGGAGTAGTCGATAAAGCTTTCTGCGGTCGCAATGGCCGAAGATAAGTCTTGGACACCACGTCGCTTGAGCTCAAGGTTAGCCCACGATTGGAGACCATCCATAAATAAGAATAGGGCATCCTTGTCTGAGGTGTCGGGGACTTCTAGCAACAAGGTTGTGAACTCCTTCACATAGTCCCCATGCCACCCGTTTGCACCGTCGCAGCCGGCCCGCACCTCTCGGCATTTACGAGGAAGAAGCGCATCTTGAATTCCCTTTTGAAGTCGTCAAAGGTATCAATCGTGCAAACCCCTCGTTGCACATCTCCACGTCTCCATCTCCACCACAACATCGCGGTGTCGGATAAGTACATTGCCGTTAGGATCTTCTTTGGCATGGTCCGTTATACCCGGTAGCCTCAAAGTATTGTTCTAGCCACCGTGTGAAGTTCTCCACTTCCGGCCCAGCGTTCCCTAACGCCATTGAAGGTCTTGGGCTTGGGAACATCCACCCTCTTAGCCTCGGTGCGGTGGTTGTGCTAGTTCCGCGCCATAGCCTCGCTGGAGCTAGATCACCACCCATATCCTCCATTCTACGCAATACATTAGTAAGTTCTCTTTGGACAAGATCCGCACCTTGGCAAGTTCGGCTTTCCATCAATCTCTTGCCTTAGCCCATGTCCCATCTAGCTCGTTGAGTGACATCTTAACCGCCGGATCTCCACATCCTCGGCCTCAAGCCATTGCAACGCTCCAAGTTGTCAACCCGATCAAACACGGCTCCCCTGGCTGTCTGCACTTCCCGCTCGTGCTTCCAAGCTAGAAAGCAAGTCTTTCGACTTGGCTCGAGATTCCTTTGGGGCTTTCCGCACTTCTCACGGCCACGTTCCATTGGTGGAACGTCCATTATGGTGTATTTGGGGCGGTGTTCTTCATTTTTACCAAAGATAGAGAATCTTTAACCTCGTTCGATACCAACATCACGACCTTAATTTCTCAAGTAGCGATCGTGCGGCGCTTAGCTCGGTCCCGTCAAACTAAGCACGCTTTCAATCCGAAAATGGAACTCCCAAAGAGAATAGAAAGAGAATTTGCAAAGAAAGCTTTGTATTGCTCTGTAGAGAGTTTATGATACAATCTGATGTAAGAATTCGAGGATGATTACAAATGAAGGACAAGAGGTCTGTTATAGTGTGTGGCAGCCTAAGAGTATGCCACGTTTCTCTGATCCTTCTAGTTCTAGAATATACGAAGGGAATTTCTATGTACAGCCGAGGTTAGGATCTTGCCAACTCTAGAGTCTTACAGGTTTGTGGCTCCTTACACCTTCGGGATGTTAGTAAACTTCCGGCGGTTCTACCTTCCTTAGGGATGTTAAAGTAAGGCTTCCGGCCCTTCCTTCATGCAGGACGTTCCGTAGCTTAGCGACTTCCCAGGAACCATCCGCATTCTAGAATGTTGACCCATTCTAAGACCCTAGCCTCAACAGTGTGCTCTGAACACGTTACTGTCTTGACGGGCAGGTTGAGTCGTCCATCCAACTCAAATTTTCTGACTTCTACAGCAATCTGAACTCTCAAATGTCTTAGATCGCTGGCGTGCAGCATTTAGATTTTAGGAAGCGTTTAGGCGGGACGTGGACGATTATGGATCTGAGGAAAACAAAAAAAAAAAAAACCATGAATTTGCCTCCACAATCCAACCATGTCCTTATCCAAAATCTTTTTTTTTAATAACATCACCTTAATCTTAATTTTTTTCTTTCGCTATAATTTTTCTCAATATAATTGACTTAAGTGAACATATTGTCTTAATTTGACATATCCATAATATCTTCATTTTTAAAAATTATTTTGTTAATAATTCTTAAAAATAAAAAAAAACTACGCATCCACTCAGTACTCAGGCTACACATACTCGAACATATTATTGCATGTATTTACCGATTGTCAAAAAATAAAATAAAATATCTAACATATCAAGTTCTCGTTATTAGCTTAGGCGGGAAAACACACAGAGCAGAGCGAGATCCAAATGGCAAAGGGGATCATATGGGCAACGGCAGACGATTTGGCACGGAACAGAGGGCGAGTTCTGTCTCTATATCGCCAACTACTTCGAAACATCAATTCTCCTCAACTCCCTCTGACTTTAGCCGCTAGACTTGCCAAGAAGGCAGAGGTTCGTGCCATTTTCATGCTTGCTGCAGAGGAACGCTCTCTTCACAACATCGCTGACCTTATCGATGTTGCTGAGTACTCCCTCTCTCTCTTAAGAAAAGGCGAAATTCCCAAGTATATTCAATGATTTGTAAGTCCGTTTTCAATATTACCCCAACTTCACATATTAATTATCTGGTTGTTTACTCCAATAAGCTTAATTTCTCGTAGCATCTTTTTGTTGTATGGAGATTTTTTGATTTATGAAGTTTACATTTTTAATGGGACGGTGATTAAAATCTTATCGGGGTTTATGGCTGGAGTGGATTTGTGAATTAGGGATATATTTGGTTGCTGACGAGGTGTATGATGAAATGCCGCTGAGAGGTTGAGAGAGAATCATATCTTTTTGATAGCGCAAATATGGTTTAAGTGGGTTTCTTTCTCTTTTTTATTAATGGTTTAAGTGGGTTTAATTTGACGCAATGTAAATTAGATTGCTATGGTAATGGTCCTTATAGGATTTGAATAGAACCTGAAAAGTATTCTGCATAAAATTGTTCTTGATTGAAATTTAGGAGCGAGGATCATATGTTAAGTAATTTACAGGTATATATATATATATTGGACATGTGAAATAGTCATCTTTTCTCACACCCAAGAGGAATCAAGCTATGTATTCTGTAGCATAATTTACAATCTGTTTCGACCATGCATTTCTAGTCTAAATGTCTAATGCACATACTCAATTCACATAATTCCTAGTTATATCTGGTTGTTTATGAAGCTTTGTGTGATTTAAAGTTTAAAATATAACTTCATTAACTCTAGTTATCATCGTTTCTGCCTTGAATTGGAAACATTACGGTGGCTGGAATGTAACAACTGTCAAGCATGTCTACGTTTAGAAGCTAACGTTAAGTTCAAGTATATTGCTTTTTTTTTATTTTTCTGGCCAGAAATTTAAAGTTATTGCTTTTGAGTTTAACAAACCAGCAAGCTTAATTATTTTTGTGACCTTAATAGTTGATCGTAATAGTCCATGAGTTGTCTGATGCAAAATGCTTGATTAGTGTATAAAGTTTTGCAATACAAGTTATTAAATCTGCATGTTTAGCCAAATATTTCTTAGACAGAGAACGATATTGTGTGGAATAACCGTGTGTTTTTCATTTAAGACTATGATTGGCTTGCCCCACCAAAAACAAATAAAACCTTTATTAGCTTGCGCACTTCTGCATCTTGAAAGTAGGCAACTCTTTGTTGGTGGTAAAAATAGGAGTACAACATTGATTAAAGATAATAGGTTAAAGTCTTTGCTAATAGATTAAAAATATAAAGTGATAAAAATCCATAGTTTGAGGCTTATTTATGGTTAAAATATAGGTCTCATATTAATTAAAGATAATACTAGAGTATAGTTTATGTGAGGAGTAAAGCTATTCATCCCGACATTTCAAGCCGGAAGATATACATTGCATGTTATGTTATTTTTCTTTATACATTAATCTCTTTTTGAACTAATAAAACAAATAAAAATAAGTTTAATCGCATAACGTAACCCATCTTACAAATAGAATTTTATTTGTAATTCTCTTTATATGGTACACTTATGTTTTTTCTCGTATAATGTAAAAAATATTTATTTTTGTACATTAAAAAACGTGGAACATATTTTTGTTTATAATGGAAAAAATATATGTTTTTTTAGAGGGATGTTAAAAGTAAAATCATATAAATAACTTAGTTATGTAACCTAAAGTGATGAAAATATAAATTTAAGTATCGGAAAACATAAGCCGAAATACTAGTTGGGGTACAAAACGTTCGGGCAAAAAAGAGTATTTTTTATAAGAATTGTGAGCCTTTTAACCTTTTAGAATTAGACAATTTATGTTACTTGTTGATTTTATTGCATATAAGGATGATTTTAGAATGCATTTGGATGCATTGCTTGAAAAGAGTAGTTTTATAGTAGTTCTACACTACTTAAAGGAGTAGATCTAAATGAAGGGGTTCTTTAAGAAGCGTTTTGTACAACTAGATTATAAAAGTGATTGTATTATTGTAATTACTAAAAGAGCTCTAATACTATTCCTAATGGTGTATTTAAAGTGAAAAAAGAAGAAGGAAAATTAATGTAGTTTTATAAAGATAAGTAATTGATAAAATATGTTTTTCTTATTATTTTAGAAGTAATGCTTTTCTCAATTGGACATTTTATTTCTAAAAGAAATGCTTTCAAATGCTTAAATGTGGCTTAAGACTTCAAAACTGCTTCAATTTTTATTTTCACACACAAATTAAAGTGCCTTTGTCAATACAAACGTGCCTTTAACGTGTACACGTTATAAATGACCTTAAGTTATTTCATGGCTTATCTACTGATCCCTAATCATTATTGATTGAAAACAGGTTTAATAGTTAATATTGTTAGTCCATTTTAAAACTTTCTGTTTACCCTTAAAATTTTTGTTATAATAATAAACACGTAACATCGCGTTATATTCATTTTAACTCTATTCTAGTTAATCTAATTTTTTTTTTAAAATCTAAGGCTCGATAAACTCTTCCACGTGATGGCCAAATATAATCGAATCAATATTCACATCAACTTTTAGATTTCCTCTGATCTTCGAGATTGAATACAAGAATAATGGCAGGTGGTCTTGACAAGATGGCTACTAATATCGAAGATTTGCTAACAGTTATGGAAAATAAATTAGGTGGGCAGGGACCGATAGAGGAGCTCTGTAATGGGTTTCCATTGCTAATGGATATGGACAAAGGGGTAATCACGTTAGAGAGTTAAAAAGAAAACTTTATGATTTTGGGTTTGCAAGATTTGAGTGAAGATGAGCTTGTGAGCATGCTTAGAGAAGGAGACTTGGATGGCGATGGAGCTTTGAAACATATGGAGTTATGTGTTTTGATGATCAGATTGAGTCCTGAGTTGATGGAAGAATCTTGGTTTTGCCTTGAAGAAGTTTTGCAAGAGGAACTTAGCCATGATATGAAGAGACCTTCAATTTGATTTAGCTGGATGAGATTTGGGACCCGCAATCACCGTTCTGATTACTGAAGCACTGAAAAGATTTAAGGAACAACATTTTCGTGGATTACATTCCGAACCTTAGATTTGTTTTTAGGTTTTAGTATTTTTTTTAATTTATGCCCTCACACCCATAAGACAATTAATCACACCATGGGTATTTGTTCATATTAATCATTTTTTAAAATAATTTAAATTCACAAGATTAATTTAAACAAATCTAAAGGTTGTATCGATTATATGTATATATATATATATATATATATATATATATATATATTCAATAAAATAAAAGGACCGGTGATCTATCATATAAATTTGTCAAAAACGACGCATTACACGATCAATTAGAAATGATATGTTGTGTGACTACTACACGACCTAGTTGTGTATACAACCTTCTCGGAATGAAGTGTCGTGTGACATGTTAAAAGACAACATACTACATGACCTATCAAGAACTACCTTCCATGTGACATGTCATGGTGATATTCTCTTTATATAATTCTTACACCTGACATGTATCAATCTGAGACAATATACCAATTTTTTTATTGTCGATTTTGTTCATTTCAATTATGACACATATAAGTTTATATATATATATATATCTTATTGTATCCACAATTTGTGAGATTAAATAATTCTACTTAAAATCCTATTGTATATATTATTCTCTAAATATATATAACAATGATTTTTATTAGGAAAATTATTAGTGTGTTAAGATTTATAGATAGATATTAAATCTGCACTTTTTTCTTATTAATATTTTTCTCTTAAGAGTTATATATAAATACATAAGAAATTAGGTGTCAATATTATAAAAATAAATATTCTTTTCTAGATGTGTTAGATAAATCTTATATGATAAAACAATGAATAATTGGTAGGTTGTTATTATAAGGTTGTTTCTACTTAAGTTAGATATTATTTATCATGTCTTAATCATTAAGTTTTTATTATCAAATCTTTTAATTAGAATTAAATCTATTGATTCTAAGAACCATTTCTTTATACATAGAGTGCTAAAAAATAACATAATATTTAACAAATTAATGAAATAATTCAGATAGTTAATGTCACCTAACTATTATCTGGAAAATACCAAACAATTTTTATTTAAATTTATTTTTTATTTTTGCATTTTTTTAATATATTAATCATTTCAACTTATTTTTATCTACTTCAAACTTCGTACGAAGTGATATTCCCTTAGAAACAGTAACTTCTATTTAAAATGGTACTAAGACATCAAGAGTTAGCTAGTAAGAAAGTTTTGGGTTGGGGAAGCTTCTAAATGCGTTTGATAATGTATAAAAGGAAATTTTCAGTCAGAACAAAAAAAAAAAAAAAGAAAAAAAGAAAGAAAGAGGAAATGTAACTTTTATCGATACTCCTAGAATTTATTAACCAAGGTAATAGGTAGCTAAAACAAAATTACCTTAAAAGTAGAAAAAAAGAAATTGTTAGCAAGAAGATTGTCCTGAAACAGATAATCCATCTAGCCAAAACAAAATTACATTTTCTTCCAGGCCTATAAATTGATTGAAATGGCAAAAAAAATATTTTACTAACTACTTGTTCTAATACCCTTACCCCCAAAAAAAAAAAAATTCCATTCCAAGACTTTGCGCTTTTTTGTCTGCCACCAACAGAAAAGCCTCTAAAATCCTTATTTAAAGAAGAATGCAGGCGCCATAAACCCCTTTAGTGAGCCTTCATTCCCGCTCGATAAAAGTAAAGACTAAAGAACGAAAGAAACAAAATCAGCCCTCTTCTTTTCCATGCTCAAAATTGTGGACCAAGACAAGACAACCCTTCTTCTTTCCCTCGCAGAACGTGCCCATAGTGTGGACTGAGGCCAATTTTGCTTGGCATTTGTCAAAGATTCAATCTTTTTCTACAGGGCTTTTATTCTTGCTTCATAGAAAAAGAGGAGCTTTCTTCATTCTTCAATCCATTTGCAACAAAAAGGGACAAAAGAAAAGGGCACTCTACTTGAAATAGATATCATAGTTTTTCATACACCTTATATCTCCTATGGGTCTTGCCGTTCAAGCCGCTCTGCTCAGCCTCTACTTGATTCTACTCCAAACAATCGACATTGCTGCTACCAACAATGAATTAGAATGGAAGAAAGCTACTGCAACATACGTCAAGGAGACTGATGAGCCCATCATTGTCGGTAATCTTCTTGCTCTTGCTCTTAGAAATAACAAAGAGTCACATGCATTTTTGCAATTTATTTGTTTATATGGTCAAGTACTGAAATAGGTCAATGTTCAAAATTGTTATAGAAGGTGCTTGTGGTTATGGAGACCTTCACAAAATCATATATTATGGTAAATATAGTTCTGGGCTCAGTAGCATTTTATTCAACAGAGGTAGTGCCTGTGGAGCTTGCTATGAGGTTAGATGTGTTGATCACATCATATGGTGCTTACAGGGGAGTCCATCTGTTGTTCTCACTGCTACTGATTTTTGTCCTCCTAATTATGGCCTTTCATCTGACTATGGTGGTTGGTGCAACTTCCCTATGAAACATTTTGAGATGTCAGAGACAGCATTTGCTGAAATTGCAGAGAAAAGAGCCGATCTTGTTCCAATTCAGTACAGAAGGTAATAATCACAAAATCACATTGTATGACATGTTATGCTTCATGAACTATTTTATGGCTCCATTGTTGTAAATTTTTAGATATTTAGTGTTGTACAACAGTATTGTTCCAATTCAAAAGGTAACAGACAAAATATATTGTATGGGATGTATTACATGGACTCTTTTAGGATATGAGTGTCCATTGTTGAATAGGTATTCAGGTTTCACAGAATAACTGGTGCGTGTGTGACAGAATGGCCGATATTGTTCCAATTCAGTATAGAAGGTCAGAAGGTAATAGACAAAATAATTCGCATTGTATGGTGTGCTATGTTACATGTGCTCTTTTTAGAACTCAAGTGTCCTAAATTTTTATCAGTTTAAACGGTTCGAGTATACGCATCTATGTTCATTTGTGTCATGCGTACTTCATGAAATGCATGAAGAGTCTATGTAACATAAATGATATGTAAATTTGGTTGGATACGCTTTTTTTTGCCTGTCTTGCTACATTTCCAGTCGGTAACAGACAGTGATTTTTGGTAGGGTGAAGTGTGAAAGAAGTGGAGGGCTGAGATTCACCATCAGTGGAAGCTTTCACTTCTGCCAAGTCTTAATTTTCAATGTAGGTTCGGAGGGTGAAGTGGTTGCAGTGAAAGTGAAAGGGTCAAAAACAGGGTGGATACCAATGGCAAGAAATTGGGGGCAAATCTGGCATAGCAATATCAATCTCAAAGGGCAGCCTTTATCTTTTGAGGTCACTATTAGCAGTGGCAGAACGCTCACTTCTTACAATGTTGCTCCAGCAACCTGGCAATTTGGCCAGACGTTTCAAGGGAAGCAATTCTAATGTCCAAGTGTTTTAGCTTTGAGCACAAATATTTTCATCAAAATCTCATTTTTGAAACGAGGATCCCAAAGTTTAACTTTGGAAGTCCTTGTCATGACTCTTGAGTTCATCAACATTGAATCTATGTATCTATATATTTACAGGCATATATATACTCGTGTCATTTAATTGTCTATCTACCCCAAAAAGATTAGGTTGTGATCAAAAAGAGGAAGGAAGATTATCGAGGGGATTTTTGGAAAATGGGAGTACCAGGTCCCACTTTTGTCCATTTTATATTACTCTATGATTACAAGCATGTGGAACATGTAATATGCAAGTATCAAAATTTAGTTACTTTCTTTAGCTATCATACTTATGGCTTCAATTTTTATGATTGTTTTAAAATAGTTCTTCACTTGCTCTAAAATGCATGACTTGAAGATTGCCAGTATTGCTCCTCCCTCTGAAGGATGATTGTTTTTGTTTTTGTTCTTCTGTGAATGATGATTGGTTGATGTACTACGACATAGACATTTTCAGAAGCTTGCACAAGAAAGTTTGTTTCACGATGACGGGAATGAAGACCCCATTACAAATCAGGTGGATTTCACTACAAATATGCTGTCTCTTTGCAATAGACATAGAGTGTGATATGTCATCCTATATTGGGAAAATGCTTGTGTTATTTATTGATTGCTCAGTGCCTACTCTTCTTTCTTCTCCAGAAATTCCAGAGATCCGCTTTACTAATTTTGAGCATCCCGCATTCCATTCTCATTTATTCCGATTCATGTACTATTCTAACAGTGGAGTCTTTTTTTTATGGGTTTGGTAGTAAAGTAAAATGTGTTTATAATGCATGTACAACGTTTAAAATAAGATATTTGTTCACATTACTTTTTTAAATGTTACACATGTAATAATAAGTTGATTAAAATGATATCAATATAATCTATCTATTAAATTTGTGAAATTAAAGTGAATTTAAATGTTTTTTTCTTTTAAATACTAGAAATTCTCTTTTTTGAAGAAAACCTTCTACTCAATTGGAAAGAGAAAAAAAAAAGAAAAAAACCTTTTTTTATAAAAGAAATGCTTTGCATGTGCTAATTGCCATATTCTGTCCACATTCCATTTGTTTCTTCCAAATTATAGCAATCATCATCATGTCCCTCAGGCAAAGCCAATCTCAAAGTGCATTTAAGGCCGCAAATTAATTTTGCTTTTCAAATCCGATTAAACAATTTGAATTTGCCGAAAGAATCATTCCTACCCAATACTTGAATAATATCAATAATACAATATAACCTGGAAAAAAGAACAAAAGAGAAAAAAACGATTATTACCAAAAAAAGAAAGAAAGAAAGAATACGACTTGTCGTTGGACATCGGGGTGAAAAGGAGAGAGGAAAAGTAGAATACTGTTTGTATTTTGTACCAGACCTCATCTTTGACAGCTACATTATCCTTATTGAAATCAAACATCTTCCCCCTTTTCACCGGCGATTAGAGAGAGTTTATTGAAAATGGCGGCCTTCGCCAGCATGCCATGGATGACCATTAGGGTTTTACCGGAGGTTGGCCCGCCTATTTTCCGTCAATCTTCGCCGTATTACACGCATAGGAAAATCTCAGGCTTCCGAAGTTTGAGGAGTTTCTCAGTCTCTGCGTCTTCTATTCCTGATCTTCCAAAGAAGGTTGATGATCAAGTACGTGTTCGTTTTGCTCCTTCTCCTACAGGAAATCTTCACGTTGGTGGAGCAAGAACTGCCCTTTTCAATTATCTCTTTGCAAGGTTTGTTTTGCTTATTCTATCTACTGGTTTTGTTTTATTGTTTTATTTTTTAAAAAATGTATTTTTGGGGTACTTTTTGAGCTTCAGGCTGTTTTTTTTTTCGTCCGTAGGTCTAAAGGTGGAAAATTTGTGTTGAGAATCGAAGACACTGACTTGGAGAGGTCTACTCGGGAATCTGAGGAAGCTGTGTTGCAGGATCTATCTTGGCTGGGTCTTAATTGGGATGAAGGTATTTCATTTTTACTTATTATTTTTCTTTTTTGGTTTATTTCTGGTCCTGAAATAAACTATTTTGACCGTTCTTGTTCCGAAGTCTCTGTTTCTTCCAATGCGCAATCTTCTACTTTGACTTAAATCTGTACGTGATTTTAGTCGAATTCAATTTCCCCGTTGTACAGTCGTACCAACTCGGTGTTTAGAGTAGATCAATAGTTGAATGTAATCGATGACAAATTATCATCATTTTTCCCCATATTCTTAAGTGCCATTATCAAGTTTGTGGGTGTGATTGAACATCTTTTTGGTTTGTATTAGAAAATAAATGTTGAACTTGTCTTGCATGGAAGCAGCTTGCTGATTTGTCAGTTATGTGCAATTGACTGTGATACTATTTGGTTGAATTCTCAGGACCAGATGTTGGTGGAGATTATGGGCCATATAGACAATCAGAAAGAAATTCTCTATACAAACAATATGCTGAAAAGCTTTTAGGATCTGGTCACGTCTATCCTTGCTTTTGCTCTAATGAGGTAATGTTCTTTGTGCTAAACGTGCCCTTTCTCTAATGGGGTAGTGTTTATAAGTTGATTGAGGTTTTCTACGTTTTGACCCAAAAAGAATGATGAAGCTGTTCCTGACTCTAAGTTGCTGTCGGAAATCAGGATCTTAGTATATTAGCTTGATGTGCATATCAATGTGACCAACTTTGTGGACTTAGCTTTTGGTTCTTTGTGTTGCACTTCATGGGGTACATCCCGTGGTGCCATTGCTGGTATAATATGGTTAATGTTGACACACTTCTAGTTTTCGTTTTTGTGTCATGTAGCCCATTCTTCTTACTGCATTTCATGGGGTATAGCCCTTGGTAGAATCTCTTGCATCTTACTGGTTAATTTCATCTGATTATTAGATTATTGTTTTTGTTGATAGCCCCTTCTTTCAGCTTTTTGGTATCACTTGTGTTATCTATATTTTGTTTTACTGAATTAGGATAAAGGTTGTTGCACTTTCCACTTTTAGATACATATATTATTATTTTCAGGAACTAGAAAAAATGAAGGAGATTGCAAAATTGAAACAACTACCTCCAGTTTACACAGGAAAGTGGGCCAGCGCACCAGAGGTAGAAGTACAAGAAGAATTGGCCAAAGGAACTCCTTATACATATAGGTTTCGTGTTCCAAAAGAAGGGAGTCTAAAAATTAGTGACCTTATCCGCGGCGAGGTAATTCCATATTTTATCTCTTGTTGATTATTTTCTTCTTGTCCAGAATTCCATATTTTTTCATCTTTTAAATTGATCCTAAGTCATTGTGAAGCTCTTCTATAATAAAAGTTCTACTGTGTCAGAGAAACCTCTTAGTCATTTTCGTGCCTCTCTCTCTACCATCATATGTGAAATATAGTGCATCATGTCCTGCTTCCTTTTTTTCTCTTTAAAGAAACACATCATGTTTCCTTTTGATCTCACACCAGCAAAATTCTTTTCAGTTTTACATATTTATGTTCTTTTTTTAGCAAAGAAATGTAAAATGTTACAAGTTAGGTTGTGTATAAAGCCTTTACATGCTCTATTTTTTGACTGGTCAAGCTGCTTATTTTATATGAATCATCTATTATTGTGTTAAAATTCATCTTATGCTGAAACATAGCTAGACGGTATAAGCTGTTAACTATTTTGATAGTATCATGAAGGTTAATTGGAACTTGGACACACTTGGAGATTTTGTTATCATGAGAAGCAATGGACAACCTGTGTACAATTTTTGTGTGACTGTAGATGATGCAACCATGGCTATCTCACATGTTATAAGGTAACTTAGTTTTCTATGCAATTTATGCTATTTATCAATTTATGTATTTTTAATTCACCCGTTGTAATTGTAATTTTTTTTAATTATTATTTTTCATGTGATCCATCTGTCATATATTTTGACTGATTCAATGATTTGCAGAGCAGAGGAGCATTTACCAAATACTTTAAGGCAGGCATTAATATATAAGGTAATCTTATAACACTGTGACTCCCCTTGAACATTAATTTTGGGAAGCTAACTTGAATCTGAATCATTCAGGCTTTAGGATTTCCGATGCCATACTTTGCACATGTCTCCTTAATTCTCGCACCTGACAGGAGTAAGCTATCAAAACGTCATGGTGCAACTTCAGTGGGTCAGGTAGTCTTATACTTCTGTCAGAAGTTGGCTATGATTGTTTAGTCAGATAATACATGCTTCCTTAAGATAAAATTTTTAACTCTTTATTTGTAAATCATGATCGATTCTTGAAGCCTGAAATAACTTCCATCTAACAGTTCAAGGAGATGGGCTATCTACCACAGGCAATGGTGAACTACCTGGCATTATTAGGTTGGGGGGATGGTACTGAAAATGAATTTTTCACCCTTGAGCAACTAGGTTAGTTGTTTACATCTTTTCCATTATTCTCATCCTTAGGTACCATTATAGGTCCTGTTCTTGTCTGCCTGATTCTTGAACTTATTATTTTCTTCCAATTTGCAGTGGAAAAGTTCTCAATTGATCGTGTTAACAAAAGCGGTGCCATTTTTGACTCTACTAAATTAAGGTATCTATGGAGTTTTATGTGTTTTGCTGGGAAACAATGTCTCTTTCTTCTAGTTTGTGCCCCTGGTTCTTAGATTAGCATATTGAACCAGTCTGGTGAAAGCGCAAAATTGTTAGAAATTTTCTTGTGGATGTGCATGATCTCTAATTTTTGAAGTTCAGATTTTTGTTTCCATTGTTTATTGTAGATAGTTGCTGAGAATAGACTGGATATCATTTTATTTTTGCATGTTAAGTTAGTTACTGCCTTACTGATGATGCTAATGTGTTGAATTGTAATGTTTATATATACAAAGATTTCTTTTTTAATTGTGATTTTCTTTTTAATATATATATATATATATATATATATATATATCAATGAATTAAGATGGATGAATGGCCAACACTTGAGAGCAATTCCCTCGGAAGGATTGACTAAGCTTATTGGTCACCAGTGGAAAAGCTCTGGCATCCTTACCGAGTCAGAGGGGCCATTTATTGAGGTAAGACTTGCATTTGTATTAATAATATTTGCACATTTCCAGTCAGCATCTATCTCACTTATCTGGTTATTCTTTTCTTAAAAAGAAATTGGTAGATGGGCATATTTATGTCCTAGAAATAGTTGACTAGGTCTGCTTGATCTTTACCTACCCGTGGATGCAGACTTAAGGAGAGAACCCATAATGATTTTAGTATTTATGAGATGCACACCCAAAATAAAAATATTTTATGAACCAATTTCTAGGTTACTTGGACTTGTCACTTCCCCCCAAACAAAAACAAAAAAAGGGATGTCGACATACACTGACACTGGTATGGGATATGAGTCAGACATGACCATTGACATATCGGACTTGGATGACAACGAAGAAGAAGATGGCTGTTAATATGTCCAACTCGGATGGCAGATGGCCAGCAAAGAAGAAGAAACCTAATACCTTAGGGCATCAGAATCACGTGCTCTTCAATATGCAATTCTTTTTTTTTTCTTTTTTTAAACTGCATATCGTGTTGGGCCTTGTAAATTTTAATTTGGGCTAACTTGGACTGAAAAATTAAGAGAAACATTTATTTATTTTTTTGAGAAAACATTTTAATCTTTAATAACTTTAATTATGGGCATTTTAATATATATATATATATATATATATATATATATATATATATATATATATATATATATATATATATATATATATATAATAGATGTCTAAGTGTCCTAAAATTCGAATTTAGCAAGTTTGACGGTTAGACACATACCTGTATCCGAGTCCGAGGAACATAAACAAATTCATGGCTTAGTGTTGCAATTCTAAACAGCCAAAGACCAATGCCTTTTCTGTTTTGTGTTTTAGCATTTTCTAATAATCAAATAATTGAAGCATGTGTCAAAACTTATGATGTAATAGGAGGTGGTTCAACTTCTTAAGGATGGAATTGACTTGATACCAGATTGTGAGAAAGCACTTTCAAATTTGCTATGCTATCCTTTATATGCTACTTTACAGAGGTGATTCAAGTAATTTCTAATAGAATTCTTTTTTCATAAAATTTGCCATTGTTTGGTTATCCAAGAACTTTTAATATGCGGATATCATACTGCAATGTGATTTAATGTGTTATGCCTGTGATTTCTGCAGTCCTGAAGCCAAACCTGTCTTGAAAGACAATCTTGCTGATTTTTCAGCCAGTCTGGTAGCTGCTTTTGAGAGTGGTGAACTCATAGGTGCACTTGAAGAAGGTCATGCTGGCTGGCAAAAGTGGGTAAAAAGCTTTGGCAAATCATTGAAACGAAAGGTGAGTGCATAGATACGCGTATACAATTATAAATTCCAATGAAGGGCATTTGAATTTCCTGATGATTTTTTTTTCAAGTTCTTGGATCAACTTGTTCTCCTATTGTTGGCAGGGCAAGTCGCTTTTCATGCCCCTCCGAGTGCTGTTAACTGGAAAACTACATGGCCCAGATATGGGGGCTAGTGTTGTCTTACTTCATAAAGCTGGAAAGTGTGGTGTTGTTGCTCCTGAAATTGGTTTTGTGACATTGGATGAAAGGTTCAAGATGATGATGCAGGTTGACTGGGAGGAGTTAACTAAGCATAAGCATTTGGTGGAAGCTACTGCAACATCTAATTGAAAATTCAGAGTTTTAACTTTGCTATATCGATTGTATTTGAAAGAGCACTGTTAATTATTTGACAAAATAATTCATTCTTATTTCATTCATTTTTTGGGTCTTTTTTAAAGTTCCATGTGGGAGAAACAAGTTCGTTACTAGACTTTATTTTTCATGATAATCTAAATCTAAAGTTGGAGAATCAAGAGCTTTTGCTTTATAGGATTGTTGTTGGCAACCATCAGGCAATTCCATGCTGCCTTATATCGAAGGAGATTATTGATATATTTTCTTCCTAAAAGTGTTGCACTTCATCTAGGTTTCATTTGGCATTTAGATGAGGCAGGTTTTCTGGTAGGAATTGTGTAATTTGAGAGAGAGAGAGAGAGAGAGAGAGAGAGAGAGAGAGAGAGAGAGAGAGAGAGAGAGAGAGAGAGAGAGAGAGAGAGAGATGCACCATTTATGATACAAATTTTACTATTTTGGTTAATATTTGTTTGACACATCAGTTGTATAGTTACACAACAGCTTGATATATATAAAAAATCCCCATTAGAAAAGACACCTGTTTGTTCCACTAAATACATGGTACAACACAAAAGATAATAGAGGGTAAAATCCCAAAAAATACTTCCAATTTCACTTTTCTTCATGTTTTCTAAGCACTTCAATTTAAATACTTTTAAGTCTCATTTTACTTTTAGTAGTTAACCAGGAGTGCGTAAACACGGTGTAGGAATAAGTTATTGATCAACCCGTTTTCAGCTTGAGCCATGTCTAAGAGGTACTATTCTCTTATCTGAGTCTGAGCATGTGTATTGCTTTTTTTATTGCCTTTTCTCTCTTTTCACCAAATTAAGAGAATTACAAGGAAAAATAGCTGAAATTGCTTGATGTATCATGAACTTATTTACTATGGGTCTACGCTCATGACCATGATGGTTTGAGCCACATCCTCAAAGAAACAATCGGAGACGGGGCTTGAGAACAACATAATGCCTCATCTAATATGGTATAAAAAGATCAGAGAATAGGACATTACACAAAAATGACAGCTTTCCCACATTAAAAAAAACAAAAATGAAACAATCATGTTTCACCTATAGCTTTGATTTCCACCATTTTGAAGAACATGCACAAATATATCGTATGTATACAGAATTTGGGTTTCATCTAATGGTGCTCACAAAAAAGTTAATTGACTAGTCCACTAGTAAAATCAGTATTTGATAACATGGTGGCGTAGCCAAAGGTCGTACATGACCATATGGAATGCATCATATTTGATGGGAGGCGAATTCCAATGGAAATGCTTCTGGACCTGTAAAATATTTGTCAGAGAAACTTCTTAGACAGTCATATATTGGGTTATCACTGATTTTGGCCAAAGACAAAGAAAAGGAGTTGTTAATGTATTTATCATAAGTTTCAGAAAATGTTGCTTCTTTAGACAACTAGAACTTGAAGTGGAACTTGAAAGCTTCCTTTTCGTGGAACGCGGCCAAGAATGCGCATATATGAAAGTGAAAGCCTGTAAATTTTTTCAATGGATTTACTAGTTATGGAAGGAGAAAGATTCAACCTCTACAAGGTTCCTATGTAGAGCAAGAAACTCGGCATCAGGTATGGCTTTCAGAATTTGTTTTAGCTGATATACATCACTCTCCTTAAGTATGACAGAGAACTTCTTCCAGTCAAGAATATCGTTGAATGGCAAGTCATAGTAATTAGATAATATTACTGCAAGAAATAAAAATCACATAGCTTATCAGAAAGACATTAGGCTGTGTGCAGTTCAAGAAAAAAAATCAGAATTACAAGGTAAAGAATGTAATATTGAGGAAAATTCAACATTGAAAGTGACAAAGTACAACAAAACAAGTTGTAATGGACAAACAAGAGCATTGAAAATTGCAACTATAACATCAAGCAGAAGTAGTGATTCACGCTCCAGGGAGACAATCAAACACCAATATGTGTTGCTATATATATCTAGTTTTCATAGTAATTTCCTCTATGATGGTTCCCAACTACCTTACAACTAAAGCAATTAAAAGAAACATAAAAATGAAACATGAATTGCACAATCCCACATCGTGACAGCCTACTAAATTGAACTCTTACCTGGAATACATCCATAATGAATTGAGTCAGTTATTCGAGCACTGTTGACTTGGGAACCGCCAGGACATATGCAGTACTTCGTGCTATAAAATTTCTTTTGATATAACAAATTTCCAGTGGCCCTATTGATTCTATTGTTCAATATGTAAAGCTCTGTGTCATTCTCCCATACTCGTGCCAGTATGACTCTAATCTTAGAGTTCCGATGACCAGCCCAGAAACCAAGTGTCGTCCTGAAAACAAATATGTAATTAGTTGGAAGCAGTTCATTGGAATTGTTAGGCTTCTTTGTGCCACAAAATTCATGATTACAGATTACATACATATGTGGGAGTAATTTTAGGTGACCGGTTCTTAAGGTTATTTACTTTATTTCGTTGAGACATTTTGATCAGGTAGTTTATGCATGGGACACATGGGTCATTAAAAAATTTAAATTGAGATACTTTAATCACATAACTATAGTATCTATTTTCTACAATAAAGAAGAGATACTTTAGTCACATAATTATGGTCACATATATATAGAGTTATGTGATTAAAGTGTCCCAATTTAAAATTTCTAGTGACCTATGTGTCTCATGTAAAATCCACATGATCAAAGTATTCTAATGACACATTTTTAATGACCTCTAGAGTAATTTTTCCATAACTTTAACTTATACCCAAATTTTAGTTGGCATATATAATCAACAAAATTGACCGTTCTTAATGAAATAAAAGTGGTATAGTCATATAGCATGTTTAACATAAGGCTGGTTTGAACAAAGGCAATGATTTGATGTATAACGAAGCCTCAAAAAACAATTCATAAAAAGTAGGATAGCACGGTAGCATCTCCAAGGTTTAAAAGGGGAAATTACAGATAGCAATTCAAAATTAGTAAATGGGCTTGCAAGAATCCTAGGAACCCCTGGGATAATTGATTTGACATTGTTTCCACTACGTCACTAGTAGTGATTGGACAACAGGACTAACTTCTACTTCCTTTTTTTTTTTTAAGAAAACAAAATTTACTTGATCAAATTTTTTTAAGAATTAAAAGAAAGTACTATACTAGGTTTCAACAAAATGACCACACTGTTAAGAGGATTGCTTATGAAATAACCCAACAATGACTAAGTTGTAATTACTAGTTAGAAGAACACTATCACGTACTATGGGGGGCAAAGTATTCACAATTTTTACGTACATAGAAAAATTACTCAAAAAGCATAACTGAGAGTTTGAAGAATAGATGCACAGATTGTTCGAAGAGAAACCAAGAAAATTCTTGATAAGATAGAACACTAATATTAACAAAACTTATAGCAGAGAGTTTCCATTTTACAATTTTTTGTAACCTAGAAAATCATATCAAGCAGTGTTTAACAAAATAGTTGAAACGGAAATACATAAACCAATAAAACACAAGTATCATCTATTTGAGCACAACCAGAAGATGAGTAATGCCAGCTAATAGGGTAACTAGAGTAGAATTAATAGCCTACATACTCACCTGTTTTCCACATCATTTCCTCCAGCCGGGAGAGCAAATGGCTGCAATATTTGAGGGAGAGCAACATCCTTGTGTGGAATGAACCCAACATCATAGCTTGGGGAGCATACAGCTCGAATTGAATTTTTTATGAGAAATGGTACTCCTTCAGTCGCCCTCACACCAACATCATGGCAAGTGACAAAAAAGTGATCTGCACCTAAGGTTCTATTCCAGTAAGGATATTTAGTTATTAGGCTCTCCACATAATTCTGAACTATTATGGTCATATTTTCATAGGATGTACCCTGCATATAGTCACAGAAGCTTCAGAAATCAACACAAAAACATAAATATCCAAGAAAAGAAGGAAAGTAAGCCCTTAAAACAGCACCGGCAACATCAATTACATCTATCATTTAGCCAACAAGCTTTATATAGGCATAAGCAGCCAACCATAACAATTGGGATATGAAGCAACTTTTATTCCCTTATGAGGTGCAAGTGTTCAAATTACTAAGCACAAAACCAAACAAAATCCAACAATGGCATGAGATAAAATAAGGATGGCCATAATAGTAAAAGTAGAAGAGGAATAAGATCCTTATCACATAAAACAAATAAAAGTGAGAGCGGAGAGCGGAGGCTCTAGCAAAAACACAGAAAATTGAGAAATAGTGAAAACATACAATATGAAAGTCATATTCACTATAGAGTAGCTTCTGAAACTGAATTTCAACTGCTAAATATTCCCAAGAAGCACATTGTAATTGCCACATAGTCACAATGGCCGTTATAGTATGTATAGTGAAACCACCAAAGAATTAAAAAATAATGAAGAAAAAATAAAATGTTCTCCAAATTTACTGCACTTCAAATATTACATCTCCAAATGCATAACTTTTCAACGACACAGGCATTTCTCCTGTTGAAAAGCCTAACACCCCTGTACTATGAAATACTGAAATACTTTAACATCTCTCAGATCAGCAACCCATTTGCTAAATTGAAAACTACAGAGCTCCAAAAACAACCAACTCATTCTGGTTTCTTACATTTTTTCACTAACCAAATAGAACATAACAAATCCTTACAATAAATTACATCCACGAAAACATCATACCTTGCCTCGCATCTTGTGACAAGAAATTGGAATAAAGAAGAGGTGCGCCTGATTTGGATCATCAGTAACAAAGTGACTCTCCCTAATATTCTGGAAGAAATAACCCTCACTAGCATACTTCCCAGTGAGCTTTCTTGGTGTCTGATAGAAAGTATTGGGATCACCGTCAGGGTATATATACACCTTAAATTTTTTCCCCATCTCAGCATAATTCAATCTAAACATCTCTGGGGAGTGGTATATATTTGAAAACTCTCCCTTACCACCATCTTCCACCACCACCCGGTTCTCTTCCACCTTAACAGAAACCTTATAAAGACAAAAATAAATAAAAAAAAGGACTAAGTAGTCTAGGAGTCAATTTACCTGGGTAACTAGGACATTTTAGTCACTTTACTTTTACAAGTTACACTTAGGTCACTCTTTTAGTAAAAATAGAAAATGTTAGTCATTTTTTAAACAGTATAATATTATTTTAGGGTAGCCTATTGTCATGATAGATTTTGTTAATACCAGAGCAATATTTCTATTTTTAGAAATCCTTGAGCATTAAATTGTAAATTAAAATATTTAATTGCTCTAACAATAATGTTTTCATCTCTAGAAATATCAAATCTCTTATTTTATTAATAAAAAATTATGACATAATATTATTAAAGTACATTTAATGAAAAAAAATTATTATTTTAAAGTTTTCTCTCGTTTTTTGTTTTTGTTTTTGCACCATTTTTCGACCATAAGGATGAAAATATCAATATTTTTCAGTTACATTCTTTCTATTTTCATAGATTTTTTTTTGTCAATTCTCTCTATTCTCCCCATAATTGAAAAAGGAAATGAACTATAATATACCACTACCATAACAACAACCGATATGTTGGTTAGTATATTATAATTCATTTTCTTTTTCAACTATGAAGATAATAGAGAGGATTGAAAGAAAAAATTGATGAAAAAAAGAGAATATATAGCTAAAAAATAATGATATTTTCTCGGCTAAAACATGGCGCCAAAATTGAACTAAAAAAGGAGTAGAGAGGGTATAAACGAGGAAAAACTTTAAAGTTATTTTGTCCCATTAAATATATTTTATTATTCTATTAGAAATTTTTATTAATAAAATAATATTATAATGTTTAAAAAGTGACAAAAACTAAGTGTGCTGGTGAAAACAAATAACTAAATTGTCAACTTGACACAAACAAATTGATTTTGAGACCCCACCATTAAAAAAAAGATATTAAAAAAATAAATTCAGCAAGTAAATTGGGTTGAAATAAATTTTCTATAGAAAGTACCTGAGGGGGAACTGGAAATGAGCATTGAAGAGGAAAATGGAAGGATTTAATAGAGAAAAAGATAAAGGATAATAAGGTGAGGATGACGAGGGTGCGAAGAGATCCCTGTAAGGAACAAATGTACGAGGGAGAATGTTGTGGTACTTGAGATTGCTTGAAGAACATGCTTCCACTCATTGCTGCTAGTGGCTTCTTCTACCAAGTAATATCCTACTTTGATTACCAGATGGGAGCGAGTTATAATAATTAATGAGCAATCACCAATTAATCAACAAAGTCACCAATTCACATAAAACACTGGTGCACTATCAAATATGAAGTATTTGGAACATGCCAAAATAAATAAAGAGAAACAGACATGGGTAACTGAGAGGGGTACCTGGAGAGAGAGAGAGAGAGAGAGAGAAATCTGAAGATTGTTAGGGTAAAATATGTAACAATAATGAAAGAAAACTTGGCCTATGGGGGTTGTTGAGAAATTCAATTCGATTTAAACAAATAGAAAATCTTATTTTTCTCAGTAGACAAGCAAAAATCTTATGGAGAAGAAATTACCAGTATTCAACTAAGAGCCAATGTGCGAATTTTTCCGCAACTCGTGAATGAAGATGAGATGAGTCTGAGTGAATGATTTGGCGACTTATTAATTCGATGGATCGGTCGATTTAATAATCTAAAGCAAGAAGATCTAAAAACATACTCACCGACTGAATCAAATCAGCAATAAAATAAAAAAGACAGAAAGAAGAAGAGCCATAATCCTATAATGCTTCACTCGTACCACTAATAAAGATTCGAACCCTCCTGTGAAAGGTGCTCTGCTCATTGTCAATTTGAATGGAACCGCGGTGGCAGTGGGCAGCAATCGAATCGTAAGATGTAGCTCATGTACTTCGTTGGACAAAAAAGATAATGGAATTTTTTAAAACTATAAATGATTTATAGTTTTTTTAATATCATAAATAATTAAAAATATATCAATTAAATATTTTAATTATTTAATTTTTATAAAAAATATATAAATTATTTAATTTTTAAAATTAGTATACTTTTATGATATTATTTTATAATTATATGATTAAAATATTTATTTTTAATACTTATATAACTAAAGTATTTATTTCTATTTAAATATAGACATTTTAATCACATAATTTTATGATTATGTGATTAAAGTATTATAATTTTAAAATTAAGTAAAAAATATATTAAAAAAATTATCAACCTAAATAATTTATAATTGAGTAATTATTTTATTTAACTTTTTAATTAACATTTTCATAATTTATATCATGCTTAAATTTTTTTGATAATAAGTAAATTACCTTTAATCATACTATAACTCATATAGTTAAATCTTTGTATTTTTTTAAGGTTTAACGATTATTAAATTTTGTCCTTAAATGTTTAAATTTTATAATCTTTAAATTTTTTAAGTTTTATATATAGTTCTAAAAAATTTTAAATCACATATATTTATGTATCAAAATTTTACAACTTATATATAAAATTATATTGTATAATTTAAAAATTTAAGTGTTTATATGAAAAATTTTAAAATTTTATAAATGAAATCATATATTTTAAAATTTTAAAAACTATTTATAAATTTAATTAAAATTTAAGATAAATGATATACTTTTAAGTTTTTAACAATTTTAATTATAATCAATAAGTTTGTGACTGAATAAAATAAAATCGATTTGAATATGTTTAAAGTTTAAAATTTAAATATCAATTAAATATATGAGCTCTGATATATTAAAGAATTATATTATAATTTTTAAGTTATTTGGTAAGGAACATTTAAAAAAATAAGTTATATTTATTTTATGTTTATATAAAAAGAGCCGTTAAAATATGTTCTATAGTTTTTATTTTTTATTTTTTAAAGCTTATTTATCTATTTATTCTTTATAAAATAGTTACTTTCATGATTTTATTAATACTATTATATAATTATTTTGATTATTAAAAATGATAATTTACATATTTATACATTTAATGAATGAATATATCCATTTATTAGTAGATCTTATTTACGAAATAATCGTACATTTTTTATTAAAATCATATCATATATTATATCAAATAAAATACAATAAATTAATATTTATTATTCTTAACAATATATTTTGTTAAGTTTATATATATTGTTACGTTATATTTAATTTATTTATTAAATAAATTTATATAAATTTTGTTAATTTATATCAAATCACTTATATTTAGATTGTATAATTTTTACAAATTATCGCATATAATGCTCATAAAATAAGTATTATTGTATATTTTTTATTAATTAAAATGATAAATTAGTTATTTATTTATTTTAAGAATATTTATTCAGATATTTTTATAAAAATTTAACATTAAATTTAAACTTTATTACAATTAACTTAAAACAAATAATTTTAAAATAAAAATAATAATTTTTTGATAATTAATATTATTATATATTTATTAAATTTAATTTAACTTAAAATAAATAAAGTTGTATAAGTTAAATAAGCTTTATTAATGGTAAAAGCAACATTTTTTATTTTTAAAAACATTAATTTATTATTTGATAAAATTTTACAATTTTTGCATGTTTTGTAAAAAAGATATAAATTCTAAGGTTTTAAGTTTTGACATCCATGAATAATGAATAAAAGTCAAAGTTTGATTTATCTCACGCGTACTGCACGTGTTGGAATAATACTCTGTCACATTCTCCCCTGTATTACCGATTACGCAATTGTGGGCTCAGAGTCAGAACTTCGCTTCCTCTTTCATCGATGCTGCTTCTTAATTCACCCTCTTACCACTCACCACCTCTCTTTTCTCTCAATTCTAAACCTCAATAAACAAAACACAGCCAATGAACGACGTCGTATTCTCTCTCAATCCCGTGAATGCACCACCATTTCCGATCCGTCGCTGATCTCAGAATTCCAGATAAAAAATGTCGGCCTCGCAAACCCTAGGCGGTTCATCACGATGCGGCCGCGTCTTGGGGCCGTCGTTGGACAAGATTGTTAAGAACGCAGCTTGGCGGAAACACTCTCACCTCGTCTCAGCTTGTAAATCAGCTCTTGATAAGCTCGACACCATCACCGATTTCTCTGCTTCAACCTCCGATCTCACCTCACCTCTGTTTGGAATTTCCCTCTCTGATTCCGAATTCATTCTCCAACCTCTATTGCTTGCGCTAGACACTGCTCATCCCAAGGTCGTTGAGCCCGCTCTCGAATGCGCATTCAAGCTCTTCTCCCTTGGTCTATTTAAGGGCGAGATCGACAATGGTAAGCCTCAGAACGTTATTTTTAAGCTCATTGATTCGGTTTGTAAGACGGGTGGGTTGGGAGAGGAGGCGATAGAGGTTGTTGTAATGAGGGTGTTGTTGTCTGCGGTTCGGTCGCCATGCGTGGTGATCCGGGGTGATTGTTTGGTGAATGTGGTGAGAACTTGTTATAATGTGTATTTGGGTGGGCAAAATGGTACTAATCAAATCTGTGCAAAGTCGGTATTGGCTCAGATTATGGTTATAGTTTTTACCAGGGTGGAAGAAGATTCAATGGGTGTTACTATCAAGAGGATTTCGGTTAATGAGTTGCTGGAATTTACGGATAAGAACTTGAATGAAGGGAATTCGATTCACTTCAGCCAGAATTTTATCAATGAGGTTATGGATTCGAGTGAAGAGGTCCCGGTGGCTGTTCCTCTGGCAACAACATCGCATAAAATGCAGAATGGCAATGCTTCTACAAAGAAAGTGGATGGAAAAGAAGGCGAATCTGTTAATGCTGAGTTTGATGATGGAGTTGAATCTATAGAGAGTGGTGGTGGCAGTAAGATTAGGGAGGATGGGTTTCTTCTTTTCAAAAACTTGTGCAAGTTGTCGATGAAATTCTCATCGCATGAGCACCAAGACGATCAAATTCTTTTGAGGGGAAAAATATTGTCTTTGGAGCTGCTAAAGGTAATAATGGACAATGCGGGTCCGGTTTGGCACACCAATGAGAGGCAAGTGATCTATACTATACCCTTTCTAGCTTATAATAGCTTGAATGCAATGGCATTGAGATTTCTATAGTTTAATATATCTGTTTGTATTCTGTTATCAGCTGTCCCTTTTCCTTTTGGCAAAGAATTGAGGGAAATTAGAGTATTCAATTTCAATTCTTTCAACTTCATGCTTATCAATCTCATGCTAATAAGAATGGTAATTGGTGACTAAAAGGTTATTTCAAGCATAACTTTAATGCTTCTGAAGACGGCACAGTTTGTCATGCAGGAATTTCTCTTTTACATATTTGATTCTCTCCTTTGCCATGGTAAATCACAGCCATCTGCAATAACTCTCCTCTTTCTTTCTCTTTATTCTTTTGGGGATTACTTTTTTTTTGTGTGTGTGCGTGGGTTGGAGAATATTAAGGTTGTTGGATACAGCCTTAAACATAGTGAATAGCCATAGTCATATGCATTGCACTGATATGTGTGGAAGTCAAGTGTATATTAATGATAAAAAAAGTTTTAAATAGGTGTCAAGTCGAAGAATTTATTTTATCTAGTGTATGGAGAGGCTTTACATACAGGTTTCTTTTGTATTTATCTGCCTGTTTCTTAATCCTTATGATTCCAATTATTCTTTCATTTTTGGTGCTTTTGCTCACTGCTTCGATGAATAATTTGTAATGAATTTGGTATTTCCTTTTTTTGCAGGTTCCTACATGCGATGAGGCAATTTCTTTGCTTATCATTGTTGAAGAACAGTACATTGTCAGTTATGGCAATTTTTCAGCTTCAGTGCTCTATTTTCATGAACTTCTTGTCAAAATTCAGATCGGGGTTAAAATCAGAAATTGGTATATTCTTTCCAATGCTTGTCCTTCGGGTTCTTGAGAATGTTCTCCAGCCTAGCTTTGTGCAGAAAATGACTGTCCTGAACTTATTGGAGAAGATATCTCAGAACTCTCAGGTTATGATTGATGTCTTTGTCAATTACGACTGTGATGTTGATGCCCCAAACCTCTTTGAAAGGTGAACACTTTTACATCAAGTCTGCACAGTCAATTTATGGGTCTTTATCACAGGCCCTGGGTAGTTAATCTTGTCGTTTTGGAAAACCATGTTAATCACTAGTATTTATCCCCTCCTCCCCTGAAAAGTTAATCTTTAGTTTGTAAAGCAGGTGGTTGTTATTTAGGATTGCCTCCAAATGAGAGATTGTGTGTTTCCTAAGATCAATGTTGTGGACTCAAAGGTGTATTTGGGATTGTTTAGAGTTCCAAGTCTCCTTGTTTTAAAAGACCAGACAATTTCACAATCTATGTTGACTCGAGATCAGACCAACTTTTGATATGGAAGAGTCAACAACTAGTTCTTCCAAGTCGAGAGTGAAAGTAGGGGATTAGCAAGTTGTAAATGAATCTCTGTTTGTTTTCATAAAAAGTCAAACATTTGACTGTATGTGTGTACATATGCTTGTGCCCATTTATATATGTATGAATACATACATAAAGAGTTTAGAACCTAGTTATGCGACCAATCTATCTTTCTCACTCACATGCACATTTGCACGCAAGTAACTTGAGACCAGACCAACTTTTGATGTGGAAGAGTGAACAACTAGTTCTTCCAAGTCGAGAGTGAAAATAAGGGATTAGCAAGTTGTAAATTAATCTCTGTTTGTTTTCATAAAAAGTCAAACATTGGATTATGCATGTGTACACATGCATGTGCCCATTTATATATGTATGAATACATACATAAAGAGTTTAGAACCTAGTTATGCAACCGATCTTTCTTACTCACATGCACATTTGCACTCAAGTATGAATGGCAATAAACAAAACGTTTAAAAAGGAACAGGCTCTATATCTATTTATCTCTAAAAATTATTATTCTTTGTTCAGCGTTGTATTTTAGTAAAATGTATTAAAGCCCTTATAATTCGGTCAGATACTTGCAGGATTGTTAATGGCCTTTTGAAAACTGCTATGGGACCACCTTCTGGTTCAACAACAACCTTGTCTCCTGTCCAGGATATTACTTTTCGGCACGAGGCAGTTAAGTGCTTGGTTTGCATCGTTAAATCAATGGGCACATGGATGGACCAACAGCTGAGACTGGGGTACTCGAATCTTGCAAAGAGCTATGAGAGTGACACTTCATCAGAGAGCCATCTGTCCCAAAATGGAGAAGAAATAACTGTTTCTGATCCTGAAGTACATTCAGAAGTAAATTCTGAAGGTTCAGATGCTGCTACCCTTGAGCAGCGTAGAGCTTATAAAATTGAAATTCAGGTTAAGATTGCTTTCTCTAGGAAGAAATTGAAGAATCAAATTTTTTTAATGTTAATTTACCCTCAACTTATAAAATCCCTATTAACTCTGCCGTCAACTAATTTCTGTTCCATGGTTTTCATTATGATGTTTTCAATCACTTCGTCGGTTCTATAGTCTATACCAATCAGATTTTTGATATTACTACAATTTATATGGCATTTGGTTTTACCAGGAGTCATAGAGGTTCTCCCTGTAGTGATAACTTTACTGGATTTATTGCAGAAAGGTATCTCACTGTTCAATAGGAAGCCTTCCAAGGGCATTGAGTTTCTGATAAGCATGAAAAAAATTGGCAGTTCACCAGAAGAGGTGGCTTCTTTCTTGAAGAATACTAATGGCCTGAATGAAACGATGATTGGTGACTATTTGGGTGAAAGGGAGGATTTTCCTCTAAGAGTAATGCATGCTTATGTGGATTCCTTTAATTTTAAAGGGATGGATTTTGGGGAAGCAGTAAGGTTTTTCCTACAGGGCTTCAGATTACCTGGAGAGGCACAAAAGATTGATCGCATCATGGAGAAGTTTGCTGAGCGCTATTGTAAATGCAGTCCAAATTCGTTTACTAGTGCAGATACTGCTTATGTTCTTGCATACTCTGTGATTATGCTCAATACAGATGCCCACAATAGTATGGTGAAAGATAAGGTTCGCTCGGCATGTCGTTTTCTCTGAAAATCTATTTTATAGTTTTCTTTCAATTTTAGTATTCTTCTTTGATGTAATCATCCTATGGGAAGATGTTGTTAGTGTTTTATCTTGGGATGTTTTTACTCATTCATTCTCTTGTAGTTCAATAAGTCTCTCTCTCTCTCAGATTACTATTAGTCTTGTTTTTAGTCGGGTGCAAGTAACTTGAGCTATCATTTATGATCCCCCTTTTATTTTTTTGTTGATCCAAAGAACATCGTCTTACTTTACATTTTAACTTCTGTAGCAGAAAAATCTAAAACATCTAGTTTTGTTTTACTATTTTCCAATCATTTGTTTGCAATTATTGGTTTTGTAGATGACTAGGGCTGACTTTATCCGTAACAATCGGGGAATAGATGATGGCAAGGATTTACCTGAAGAGTATCTTGGCACCATTTATGACCAAATTGTCAAAGATGAAATCAAGATGAGTGCTGACACTTCTGCACCACAAAGCAGGCAGGGAAACAGCTTTAATAAATTACTTGGACTGGATGGTATTCTCAATCTAGTTAGCTGGAAGCAGACTGAAGAAAAAGCTCTTGGTGCAAATGGGCTTCTTATAAGACAGATTCAGGAGCAGTTTAAAGCAAAATCCGGAAAATCAGGGTAAGCAAAGATGCAATATTCCCTAAGATTAAGTACTAGTGAGTGTGTATATAGAGAAATGACATAGCTCACCTTGTGGAGAGCTACAACATGGGAAAATTTGTCCTTCCTCATGTTCTCTCTCCTTTAAGTTTTACTTTGAGTAAATGAGTGGTTCATTGTTGATCTTTCTGTACTTAATTTTGGTCATTTTTCTTTGATATGAAAAAATTCTTAACAAGAAAGGGTTTTTGAGTGGTTGGTTGTTTTAGATAACCTTAACTCATGTGATAGGGTTCAAAAGAAATATCTTGGTTTAGCATTATCTCCTTCTTGATGGGTGATCTGCAAAAGAAGTGTGGAGTATATGGCACCATTAGTTCCTTCATTATCCAGAAGCCTATTATTTATGGAACATGTTATTAGGAAAGCTGGGTGTGCAGTGCACAGCTCTAAGGACTTTAATTCTTTTTTGCAGGAAAATTTTAAGGGTGTAGGATTGAACAAGAAAGTGGAAACATTATGGGGATGTGGTGTAGGTACAGTGCTTTGTTTAATATGGACAGAGAGAAATAATAGGATCTATGAGGAAAAGGAGTAGGATTGCAGGTTTCTGTGGGAGGCTGTTTTCTTAATTTGTTTATGGCCAGCTTTTTCACAAAGATTTTCCAAGTGTTTCACAATCTTCCATTTTTTCGAATTGGGAGGCCTATGTAGTTTAGGGCTGTAGGTTTTTTGTTTTTTTGGTGGGATGATTTCTCTTGTTCTTTGAGTCCTTTATTTGTTTTGTTCTGTTGAGAGGGTAAATACTGTGTTAAGTGGTTTACCGGTCCACTCTCTCCTTTGTATTTCTGTTTTTAATAAATATTTTTTTGTTAATTTCACATTAAAAAATGTTCCATGCTAATCTCTATTCTGTTTATGTTGGTTCTTTTGAGCTTGAAGTTGAACTCCTTCTGACTTTTGCTTAGCATCTTAAATTTTTAAAAATTCATTTCCAGTATTGACAAAGAAAGATGACTGTAGTATGTTTACACTTAACAGTGTGAATTAAAATTAATCTCAAAATTCCCATGAACCGTTTAAGATGGCATAGATCAATATGACTGACTCATTTAGTGCTAAATCTTTATTTTGTTGGGTTCATTTGGTTTGACTTTGGATTGGCATAGCATAATCCAAGCAGTGTGGATTACCTGATGTTTCATTTTAATCTTCTGACTATTATGGGTCCTGTAGCAGTTGGGAATTAACTTCTGTTTGGCAATGCAGGTCTGTATATCATGCTGTCACAGATGTTGCTATATTAAGATTTATAGTCGAAGTTTGCTGGGGTCCTATGCTGGCGGCATTCAGTGTTACTCTTGACCAGAGTGATGACAGGCTTGCGACATCTCATTGTTTGCAGGGATTTAGATATGCTGTTCATGTCACTGCAGTGATGGGCATGCAGACTCAGAGAGATGCTTTTGTTGCTTCCATGGCCAAGTTTACTAATCTCCATTGTGCTGCAGATATGAAACAAAAAAATGTTGATGCTGTGAAGGTTAGTGCATATTCCGCATGTTGGAATGATAGAGTATGCATTTTCTTTTATTTGATTTCATGGAATATGTAGTTACTCTTCAAGAGGATTAAGAATGTGTTCGAATGTTCACTTCATAGTAATTTGTCTAATATCATAATTCATGAGTTGATTAGATTAGTGTGATAATATCCTGATATCCTCAGCTGGGCTGGCTGTGTAATGGGTTGTATGAAAGGAGTGATAGACCAGAGCTTATGGTTATTCTATTTGATCTTGGTTTCTGCATGGTATTTTACTTTCTATGCGTATGTGCCTTTTTGTTGGTACCACCCATTCCCGCTCTATGGTACTAATGTCATTTTCTCCCATCTTTTTCTCCCTGCAGTCCATAATTTCGATTGCCATTGAAGATGGCAATTTTCTTGAGGAGGCATGGGAGCACATTCTAACATGTCTTTCTCGAATAGAGCATCTACAACTGTTGGGAGAGGGTGCACCAAGTGATGCATCCTTTTTAGCTGGATCAAATGCTGAAATGGAGGAAAAAATACCAAAGCAAATGGCTTTGCAATCTCTAAAGAAAAAGGGAACTATTCAGAATCCAGCTGTGGCGGCTGTTGTTCGTGGGGGTTCATATGACAGTACCAGCATTGGATTCAATACTCCTGCCCTGGTAACTCCAGAGCAGATAAATCACTTTATTGCAAACTTGAATTTGCTGGATCAGATTGGGAGTTTTGTGCTGAATCATGTATTTGCTCATAGCCAAAGGTTGAATAGTGAAGCGATAGTTGCTTTTGTGAAGGCATTATGTAAAGTGTCCATGCTGGAATTGCAGTCTCCAACTGACCCTCGTGTCTTTAGCCTGACAAAAATAGTTGAAATAGCGTAAGATTTTCCCTCTTCTTCCTCCTCTGTCTTTCCTATCACTCCCTCCTCTTGTCATTCTTCTAGAATTCTGTGTTGAACCAATGTTAGTGAGCAGTACTTTGTGCTCAAAGCTCAAGAATTTTTAATCTTTGAAGTTTGAAGTCAAATGATATATTTAAGGGCTCCATGTGAGCTTTAAGAGAAGTTTGAATTTACTTGCTATTTTTTCCCCTTGTGTTTTGAGGTGATATTTTATTTCCTCTCCCCCTCTTTGTATCTTCTTTGTCTGTATAAAGATGATGAAAGTTTCCTGATCAGTTCATAGAACTTCATTGAACAGAAATAATATGTAAATGGGTACTGAAGCTCTGTGATATTTCTTTTGCAGGCATTACAATATGAACCGCATCAGATTAGTATGGTCTCGAATATGGAATGTTCTTTCTGATTTCTTTGTATCAGTTGGCTTGTCAGAAAATCTTTCAGTGGCAATATTTGTGATGGATTCCTTACGTCAACTTGCTATGAAATTTCTAGAGCGTGAAGAGCTAGCAAATTACAACTTCCAGAATGAGTTTCTACGACCATTTGTGATAGTCATGCAAAAAAGCAATTCTGCAGAAATAAGGGAGTTAATAGTTCGTTGTATTTCACAGATGGTCCTCAGTCGAGTCAACCATGTGAAATCTGGGTGGAAAAGTGTTTTCATGGTATGTAAGATCTTTGACTATGAATTCTAATAGCACAGGTTGTAGAATTCATTTTGAGAAAACTGTCCCAAAGTGCAGCCTGAAGTGAAATTGGGATAAATTTGTTGAATCACAATCACAAATAAGGATAGGGCAAAGAATACCACAATCACAAATATGTTTATTTCTGATCTAATATTTATTTTTGGTCATCAATTCTGTTCTAATATTTATTTTTGGATATTCTGCCCTTGCATATGGCCGTTTCTCACTTTAGTTGTTTTTCCATTAGATCTTTACAGCTGCTGCTGCTGATGAAAGGAAAAATATCGTCATGCTGGCCTTTGAGACCATGGAAAAAATAGTGCGAGAATACTTCACCTATATAACTGAGACGGAGAGTTTAGCTTTTACAGATTGTGTCAAATGCCTAATAACCTTCACTACTAGCAGATTCAATAGTGATGTTAGCCTCAATGCCATTGCATTTCTTCGGTTCTGTGCAGTCAAACTTGCAGAAGGTGGGCTTATTCGCAACGAGAAGAGCAGGATTGATGGTTTGGTTCCACTAGCAAATAAGGGTGCACCAGATGTGGGAACTTTCACCGACAAAGATGACAATGCATCCTTTTGGTTTCCTTTGCTGACAGGTACTAGCATTTCAGACCAGCTTCCCAGAAAATGCAATTACCACTTACCATCATGCATATATGTGGAATAACTCATGCCTATATTTTCATTTGGTTTCATCAGTTAATCACTAAAACCATTAACTAAAAATGTGGCGGTTTCTTGGAGGCAGTCTTCTCGAAATTCATTTTGGTGTTGAACGTTACCTGTCTGGTATCTCTTGTTGGAAGGCTCTTTGAAGCTTTCTTATTGATTAAGTTGTGTATGTGCTGCAATGGTCTTGCAGGTGCTCTTTATCTAACGTGTTGCTTGTTAAGATTAGACTGTGCAGCCCACTTTCTTAAACCATCTTCCCATTTGTATTGATTACATGCTTGGTTGTCATTTCACTCTTCTTTTCTATGGATAACATAAGCAGGAAGCAGATTGGTGGGGTGTTATTTTTTTATTTTATTTTTTGTGGTTGGGAGGGGGGGGGGGGGTCATAGCAAGAGGGAAAACGAGGACAAAAGGGAGGAAGAGAAGTAGATCAAGATTTTTTGTTGTTTAAAGGAATAAGAGAAATCCATACACAATGACACAAAATAGACAGAATGAAAGAGGAAAACAATAGTCTCAGGAAGTTATTTCCCTTCTTTGATTGATGAGGGAAGATCAAATACAAAGGAAAATTATCAAAGTACTTCAATGTATGTTTGAAAAAAGTGTCATAGAGGTTCCTTAGATTAGACTATTTGTATTATTTGGTCCCATAGATTATAAGTGGTGTGATTTAGTCATTTAATTTTGAAAAAATGGGTCAATTAAGGACCAACTACATTATGTTAATGTTTTATTATATTAAAATATTTTTTTCTATTAAGTGATTAACAAATGAGTTTTTGACAATGGTAAAGTGACAATTCATATGAAAAAATTCTCATATTTTTTTTTAATATATAGTGATTTTCACTATTTTATTCTAATATATATATGTTTTATTTTTAAAAAAATTAAAATATATATTAAAGTAATGTTTTAATCACATTTTAATCATTTGACATAAAAAAATAATATTTTAATAAAAAATATTAAAATAATATATTATGTCTTTAATTGGCCCCTTTTTTAAAATAATGGGATTAAGTGACATCAATTTTAATCTAATAGCCTAATATAAGAGACAAATTTTGGTTTCTAGTGGCTTCCGAGTAGGATAACATGACATGAATTCTTTAGCATATTGTGTAGTTACTTATTTCAAGTGTTGGTTCAACATGTTTCACAGCAAAAATATAATGATGTTTCAGGGTTGTCAAAACTCACATCCGATTCCAGATCAGCTATTAGGAAGAGTTCTTTAGAAGTGCTTTTTAACATTCTAAAGGATCATGGCCATCTGTTCTCACAATCATTCTGGAGTGGTGTTTTCAACTCTGTTGTGTATCCCATATTTGATGCTGTAGGTGACCACAGAGAGATGCATTTGAAACATGAGATGAATTCACAGGCTTTAAGATCTCTGCATCCTGAAGGAAGTACTTGGGATTCTGAAACTTGTGCAGTGGCTACAGTGTGTCTTGTGGATTTATTTTTCAATTTTTTTGATATAGTAAGGTCACAATTATCTGGTGTGGTATCAGTATTGACGGGATTCATACGAAGTCCTGTTCAGGGTCCATCTAGCACTGGTGTTGCTGCACTCAAGCAATTGGCAGGCAATTTGGGCAGCAGGCTTTCTGAAGATGAATGGGAAGAGATTTTTCTAGCCTTGAAGGAAGCAGCCACGTCTGCAGTTCCTGGATTTATGAAGGTCTTGAGAACTATGGATAATATTGATGTGCCTGGTGTTTCTCAATATAATGATTTTGACTCTGTTCATGACTTGACAAACGATGATCTTGAAGATGATAATATGCAAACTGCATCATATGTGGTTTCAAGAATGAAAAGTCATATTTCTGTACAGCTTCTCATCGTGCAGGTTCTCTTACCCTCCATCATTCTCTGCTTGCATATGCAATGTACATATTTTGTTGCATGCGGACGATTGCAAAGTTTATTATTCTTTTTTTCCTTGCTCATTATCTACCACGTAGATGTAATTCTCTGATCTTGTATATGTTACGCGCCTGGCATAGTATAACACAAGGAAATTAATGCTTGATATATGTGAATTTTCTCTTCCTTTAACTTTTACTTTTTTGTTATTGTAAAAAGCAATTAGCTGGCATCTATAAATAATGTTTTTTTACAATCTGCTCAGTTTAGCGTATAACATTGCTGGTGATGAAAGTGTCTTATGGTAACAAGATTCTGCAGATCTGTGACATCTAATGTTATTTCCCTTATCTTTTCAGGTTGTTACTGAATTGCATGCCACACACATAGATTGCTTGTCAGCAGCAAACACATCAATCCTCCTAGAAATAATTTGCTCTGTGGCATCACATGCTCACTTGCTAAATTCTGAGACAATCTTGCAGAGGAAGCTGCAGAGAGTATGCTCTATCTTGGAGCTTACAGCTCCTCCAATGGTTCATTTCGAGAACGAGTCATATCAAAATTACCTCAACTTCCTGAGAAATTTAATTGTTCATAACCCATTGTTGTGCAATGAGATAAACGTAGAAGATCAACTTGTTGCTGCATGTGAAAAGATATTACGAATGTATCTTGACTGCACGGGTTATCTTTCTGCTCAGCAAATACCAGTTACTCAACCAGTAATTTGCAGGATTCTTCCTCTGAGTTCAGCAAAGAAGGAAGAATTGGCAGCAAGGACTTCTTTAGTTGTGTTGGCGCTGAGAGCATTAAGTGATTTGGAAAAAGATTCATTAAGGAAGTATGTTTCCCAAGTCTTTCCTTTATTGGTAGATCTCGTGCGGAGTGAACACAGCTCTGAAGCAGTTCAGCACGTTCTAAGCAACTTGTTCCAGTCTTGTATAGGCCCAATAATAATGCAATAATTCTTTTATTCTCTTTTAAAAAATACGTTATACGCTTGTCATCATCAAATCGATCCAGGTAAATTGTTATTATTATTATTTGTTTCATATAGCAATTTATAATCTCGTCATATTTCAAGAGGGTACGAGCTAATTCTTGTTCCTCCAACTATAAGCGGATTTATATATAATTTTTTGTCAAACTAAATTCCAAAATGATTCATGACCTACCTGTTTGTTTGCCGAAGATTCATAAAAATCCGATGGTTTAAATGCAAAAGATGCTCACACACATATGCTTAGGCTTTTTGTTAGTCGCACTCACTAACAAACTGGACTTTTTGTTGCACCGATTCTTTGTTAAGTTCTTCACTTGTATTTTATTTTCTGGTTAATTTTGTTTCAATATAGAATAAAACAAATTAAATAATTTAAGATCTCATATGATGAAAGCCAATTTTCGAAACTCGGTCATTTAGCTTTGGAAATCAAATTCTAATGCTTAAAAGAAGAAGATGCAACTGTTACTATTCTAACTAAGGTAGGTAGCTGTAGCACGATTATATTTAGATTGATGAATATATTATTTTTCCTTCTCTTTGTTTCTTTTGCAACAGAGAGTTTAGTTCTGCCTTTAATTTTTATAATTTTCTTATGGTAAAAATTATTATTTTTTAATTATTTGGGAAATTTCGATGCTAATTTTCAGAGTTGAAGCATTGGAATAACATTATTTTGAAGCTTGATTAAGCTCATTATTAATTTTGAAACATTGACATCGTAATTTTCTTTAAAAAAACGCAAAATACTACCCTCTTTATTTCTTTCTTTAAGGTGTTATATAAAAAAAAATTTGCTTTTTATCAAAATATTTATAATGGTTTTGTTCTTAAATATTTGGGAAGAGGGCAAATTATTTACTTTTGTGAGAGAGATTACCATTTGAGAGAGTTTTAATTAAATTGAAGAAATTTTGTTCAATTTTATGCATTGATCAAGTTTAATTATTTTTAGTGTTTTTTGCAATAATTTTACATATTTAAAGAGTATTGTGTATATAACTTCGAGTTATTGTAGTATTTACTTATTTAAAAAAAATATAATCTTCATAGTTATTTTGTAGGAGCAAAGGAGATAGAAATATTTAACGGAATATGCTATTGGAATCAACTTTTTAAGTGTGTTTGTGAAAATATATCAAACCTCGTTAAAGTTATTATATTAATTTAGCATTAAAGTGTGTCTGTGATACGATGTTGAGTCTAGAAGTGTCATTGAAATTTACTCTTTGAAAAAATTATGTACTAACCCAAGGTAAAATTAGTAGGTTAAATAGACATTTGTAAATAATTATAAAATTAAAATATTAAACTTATGATTTTTATATAATTTAATTATTCATGCTGTTTATTTATATTCTCATTTAAAAAAAATATTTCTACATATTATATATATATATATATATATTTTAAAAAAACACGAAAACATATATATTTTTATATTATATAAAAATAACATATATATATATATATATATATATATATATATATATATATATATATATATATATATATATATATATATATACACGGGAAAAAATTAAAAAAAATTATTTTATTTTATAATTAAGATATGGAAGTAAAAAAAATATTAACCGGACAAAATCTATCCATCACCATACTAAATCTATCCAACACCACCTCCCCCTTGTCGTGTTTTTTTAACATATATATTAACATCGTGATATTTATCACGGTATAAGATATAATTCTTAAATTTAAAATTTAAAATGTTAAAAATCCACTAGTAATATATATTTATAAGATTTAAAATCTATTTTTTTATTAAATAAAAAAATATTATACAAATAAAATTTAAATTTTTAGTAATGAAAAAAAAATCATACTATCTAAATAAATAACTTAGGAATGCAGTTGACTGAAATTTTATTGAAAAAGTCAGATGTATATAGTTGACTAATTCGTTTCCAACCATATTTTATTTCTTTCAATATTTTTCTTCATTCTTTTTTCCCTCCCATTTCCCACCTTTTGAATTATGAGTTAGCGTCTCTATGATATTCACATTAATATAATAGTCTCTCTGATCCAAGAATATATATATATATATATATATATATATATTTATTTTATTTTTTTGGGTGAAAAATCTAAAAATAAATATGATGTTATTATACATGAAAGAAAGACTAGCTTTTTGTACATTTACGCTGTCTCTTGATGAAAATTTGAAAAGTTGTAGTTGGACCTTTTCAAAGCCTTTTTGTATATATGTTAAATAAAAAATAATAATAACTAAAATTAATAATATTTAATGACCACGTCATTTATTTCAACTACATGCAGTTAGCCATTGTTGAATAGAACGTTAATCACACTTTATTTATATATTAAGTAAAGTGTTGTTGGTAAATTGATAATACAGCTTTTCTCAGCTCGATATATAATTTCTATATTACATTTTTTTTTTATAATCTATATATTTCATTGACGACATTGCATCAATCTGAAGTTTGCTTTAATATAATCCCAATGGAAACAATTCTCCAACAAGTTGGTCTAAATAATAACTTTATTATCAGTTAAATAAGCCAAATATTATATTTTTATCGTTACTTAAATATGCTAAATATATTTCAATAACATAAATAATCAATTTAAAATAATAAACTAAATATTTTCACATAATTATTTTTATTGTGCTATGTATTATTATTTTTTAAAAAATAAATAATTTTTTAATTTTTAAAATATTCTTAAACATGACATTATATAAAGGAATTCTGTGAAATTTTTTACGTTAATTGATGTGATATTAATATTTCTTTTTAGACTAGCTTTTCAAGTTACAAAAGATAAGACAAATTAAACTCACGCCTATGACTATGTCTACCATAGTTTAGCAAAAATAAAAAATGAAAAAAAAAGGAAGAAACGTGTAACAAGAATACGACTGTATACGAATACAAGTATAATTGACATTATTAATTCCATCCATTTACGATTTCAAATGCATCTAATTAAATGAGTTCATGTAGTCAAGGGGAAAAAAAAGTTCATTATACTTTTAAGGTGTGAAAACATTGGAGTTGAGTTATACTCAATCTAATCTATTTTAAGTGAAATTCAGTTTAAATAATTTTTAAATGAGTTAGATTAATAAATTAATCCATTTATGTTTTCAAAACTAAAATATATATATATATATATGATTTTGTTTGTTTAATGGTAAAAGATTAATTACAAATATGAAAAAAATGTATCAATACATCAAAGTATATTCTTAGATATATTGGTATATATTATATATATATAATTTAAATAAATAAATAAATTATATTATAAACACTTTACACTTTACACTTATCACAAAATCATATTGTTATGATTGTGTTATTTAAAAATGAATTTTTAAAACACTATTTTTTAATAAAAATATACACAGTAATAATATTAAAATTATGTATTGTGATAATATCAATATTTGAATTTTTTTTGTAGGACACTTTACACTTAATTATGTGATTATAACTATGTTATTTAAAAATTGATTTTTAAATTAAATCACTACTTTCTAATAAACAAAATACAATAATAATATTAAAATTATATATTGTGATAATATCTTGAACTTTTTCTCTTTTTTTATTTGTATACGTTACTTTGTATTTATCATGAGTTTAAGTTATTTATCTACTCATAATATAATTACACATAATAATAATATTAAAATTATGTATTTTACATAACGATGATATTAATACTCTTCAATTTATATTATGAATTTAAAAATTAATTTTTTAAATATGATGTGTATAATGACAATACCAATTCTTGATTTTTATGCTTTTAAATGTATCACTTTACACTTATCGCTTGACTATAAAATTATAATTAAGTTTTTTTAAGTTAAGAAAATTAAATTTTAAAAGCATAAGTTGAATAAAAATTAGATTTTTAATGCACTAATTGTACATAATGATAATATCTATATTATTAAATTTATATAATGAATTAATAAAATTTTATTTTTAAATATAATTATATAATGATAATACCAAGACTTGAACTTATATTTTTAAACATGGAGCTATACACTTACTACTTAAGTATAAATTATACCAAAATAATTTATTTATTTATTGACTACTTAAATAAGTTTTGTTTTCATTATTTTTGTTGGTTTTTTTACTTTCTCACCTACCAATTTATAATAAATAAATATGTATAGTGATAATAAAAAAACTTAAATTTATGCTATATATATATGTCATTATATTTATCACATCAATATGAAGTTATGACTATTTTTATATAACTTATATACTAATTAGATTACACTTAAATAATTTTTTTTATCGTCGTCATGGTCTCTTGTTTTTAAAATTAAATTTATATTATAAAATTTAAAAAATTGAATTTTTAAAGCATCATTTATACACAATTATAATATAAATATTATTAAATTTATACTATGAATTTAAAAAATTAAAATTTTAAATATAATGGTTTGGTTTCTTCGTTGTCATCCCTTTTTTAAGTTAATAAATCTTAAAAATTAGATTTTTTGAACACCATTTATACACAGTGATAATATTAAGACTCTTCAATTTATACTATAAATTTTTTAAAAATTAAATGTAATACCAAAACTTAAACTTAAGTTTTATATAAAACACTTTGTACTTATCACATTACTATAAAGTTATGATTATAATATAAATATAAATTAATTTTACTAAATAATTATCCAAAATTAAATTATATAAATTAACTTATAAGTTCATTTTTTATTTTTATTTTGGCTTAAAACATACATATATCTAAAATATTGTATTTTATTTATAAATATCAAATAGAGATAAATGATTTAGGTCACTTTTTTTTTAGTAAATTTGTTACTTAGTCTTCTAAATTAAGACATGGTGTTCTTTAGTGTTTTTACTTATTAAAAAAATATTTATTAATTCTTTTACTTATAAAAAATGTGTTCATTAATTATTTTAATTATAAAAAAACCATTTTTAGTATTAATAATAAATTTTATATTGATAACTTTTTCAAATGAAATAATACTTAGGATATTATCATCATTTATCTACATCTCTATCAGACGAAAAAAGTTTAAAAATAGATCCTTATAATAGCGTCTTTGTTTTCTCAAACAAAACAAAACATGAAAATACTCTTATTTTTTAAACCAACTATGATTATGAGGTTCGTGGGTTTGAATTAACTATAACTATGTCGACGAGATGAGGTGAAGTGGTGAGGTGACGATGGTGAGGCTCAAGGCTTAGGATTCAATCGTAAAGCTTATAAAGCCTGATTTACTTATTTGGGATTCGTAAAGAGTTAGTTAAGGGTTAATTAAGTAATTTTGTATAGTAAAGGGTGAAATAAAAAGAGATAAACCTCGTAATTTTTTTAATAAAATAATTTTAAAATTATTAAATGTTTTTTTTGACACATTTTTTAAAACAAAAATGAATAAATGACAACTTCTCTAACTTAAAGATTAAATGATACATTTTGTATAAATAAATGATAAAATAGACATTTCACCCATAGTAGTAAAATACATGACATATATTATTTAGATAAATGTAAGTACGAATGTAATATAATCTTTTTATATAAAAATACATTAAAAGTTAAGTATAGAATGTGGACATTATAAAAATGTAAAATATATAAATATGAGTATGATTCGTTTAATTTTAAAAAATACATTATAAAAAATATGATAATAAGATATATATATATATATAATAAAAATATTAAGATATTATTTATTTTTGTCATAATAACATAAAATATCAATAATAAATTTAATATAAATATATCCTAATTAAAAATAAGTTACCTAATGATGTTAAACTTAGTTCAATTTTAATTTTTGTTTGTCATCTTATCCACAAAAGTTTAAACTATATCAATTATTATAATTTGATATTAAAAATTAATATTAATATCTTTATTTTTAATATGTATTTTATAATTAATAATTTTATTATTAAATATTTAGATTCATTTATATTAAAAATATATATTTATTTTAATGAATCGATAAATATTTTAATAAATTATAGAAGTTATAATTTAAATATAATTAATAATAATTTTTATTATATATTATTATATTATGAAAATCATAATAATAATAATACATATTTAATAAAAAAATATTATTAGAGAAAGTAGTTTTATTTATATTATATAAAAAATATTATTTGTGTATAATATTGTTTAGTTTAAAAATACGAATACTTTTTCATGTATTTAAAAATTGTTTGAAAAATAAAAAATATTTTTATTAATTCATTCATATAAATATAGCGTAAAATTATTAATTCATCCTATATAGGCTTACATTCTATTAAATGATATCATACACGTATATATATATATATATATATGCCAGACGACTTTAACATGCATTAAATATTTTCAGATCCAAATGCAACGTATTGTGGACAGTCTCTGTCCGAGTCTCATAAAAGTTTGTATTTGTACAACAATTTAAAACAAACAAAATTAAAATAATATGCATTTCAATATTGGGCATATTCTGAAATTAAAATGGGCGTAGTTTTGTATTTTTTTTTCAAAAATATTAGTTTAACCCTGCTTTAATAACCACTATTTTTCTTACTATTGTTTGGAATTCGATTAAATTAAATAGCATGAGTGGTTGTGATTTTTTTAAATTAAGTTTTTTATATTATTTAATTATTTAATTTTAAAAATATTAATTAAAAATAAGATATACTATATTTATAATTTTTAACTAAAATATTAAAATAATTTAATTTTAATTAATTTTTAAAAATCATATTTTAATAAAAAAGTATTAAAATGATGTATTTTGTATTTTTTAATATTATAATATTAGATAATATTATTTATAAATAAAAAAATTAGATGATAAAAATAATATAATTTAAAAAACTTATATAATACTATTTACTATTAAATAAAAAAACTCTTATTTATAATAATTTTTTACAATATTATAATTGATTGTTATAAATAGAATTTTTTTAATTAAATAAACAGCCCCAGCCACCGCACACCATCTAATATAAAGGTGGATAATGGTAAAAAGAATTTATTACAAGCACTTAAATTAATATATTTTTATCAAAATTTATAATTTATAATAATGGTTAAAAATTTAAAATAATAAAAATTACAGTAGATTATTATTAAATCATTATAAATATATAATATTATAAAATAAAATATATATTTATTTATAATTTTAATAATAATTCGGTTTAGATCAAATTTGTATAAATTCATATCGATATAAATTCATAATTTTTGTAATTGTTTTTTCATTTTTATTGTTATATATATATATATAATATTTTTAGAAAAATCATAAAACTAATACCTTTAAAATTTATAATAATAAAAATAATATATTTTAATTAAGATAATAGTATTATTTTGTTATTGTTAAGTTAAAAAAATATTATTTTAGATAATTTTTTATTTTTTTTTCGTTAGATGGTATTATCGACATGAGATTCATCATTAATATAATATTGTGAGCCTTAAATTAAAAATTTATGATTTAAATTTAATAAGAAAAAATAAAAATAAGTAAAGTATCTTTATCATTAGAGTTCGCATTTCTTATGTGCATTAATTTCATGTCAAATATCTTACACCCAACGGACGGAAAATTTATAGGAATAAATGATATATACGCCAAGTTGAATCTATAAATTAACGTCTTATTATTATTGAAGTATATTTATGAAGCTATCAATGAAAGTTAAGCCACCACAATTTTAATTTTTAACCTTTTTTTCATCATAAATTCAATAATTAAATATTTTTTATATTTAAATATAATATATGTAATATTTTTTTATTAAATAAAAATAAAATATATACTTATAATTATGTTAACTCTTTATTATTATTATTATTATTATTATTATTATTATTATTAAACTGAAGATTATAAATAACGAGAAGCAGATAATATTATTTTAATATTTATATAATTCATTTCTTGAACTGAGACGTTAGATTCTTCATTACTCACACCAACTAATAACAATAATAAATAAACGTCGGTATGATAAAAACCATATTTTAACAAGAGAAATGCTAAATACCCTCGAATTTGCACACATGCACGCTAATTAAGTTATGATACGATGTAAATAACTTAAAAAAAAATTAAAACTATTAATTTAAAAAAAATGATATGAAATAATATAATTAATATTGTTAGAAACTCAGGTCTAACTCAACCCAATAAGATCTCATTGAGTTAAGGGTCATTCAAGCCTTATAAAAATTACCATTTCTTACTACCGACGCGACAAAGATACTTAATAGACCTTCCTCCACACGCGACAAAGCGACATTAAGACCACTACAGATCACAGAAATTTCAATTGTTCAAACACATGTAGACATTTGGGCTGATACCACGTTAAACTCGCGCCTAAAATAAGATCTCATCAGCTTAAAGGTCATTCAAACTTATGTTTTACTCATTGTTCTACCGATGTGGGACAATGATACTTAACAAATATAATTATAAATTTAACTGTAATTATATATGAATTGAATATTTATCTTTTAAATATAATAAATTAAAAAAAAACATTTCTGGCCATTACCAAACGCATAATCTCATATGATAAAATAACAACAATTTGTCACATTATTTGGTTTAGCAGTCTGGGCGGTATTTAAAGTTTTATTGTTTATTTTTAATTGAGTATTTAATATTTGTTGTCAGCACACATATAGTGGAAAGAAATACAAGCATCTTAAGGACGAAATTATAGATAAATCGTGTATTTGACTAACGATGATAGGATCATATGAATGAATACCACTCTTTCAACCGATGAGAGCTGTATCGTTGTTCCACTTTGGCTGGCGCTCATTTATATATATATATATATATATACACATCAAAATCAAAATCAAAACCAAAATCAAAACCAAAACCAAAACCGAAAGTGAAAATTTGCGTCAGTTTTAAACCAATTCAAATTATGTTTTTGTTGGTTTGAAAAAAAAAATGACGTAAACACAGTGTCGTATTTTTGTATCTATTGTGAAAATGTCAAAACAGATTTTTACGTTGGTTAGGAGAAAAAATGACGCAAATTTGCGTCTGTTCTTTTAAAAAACCGATACTTCTAACGTTATATTTTTTAAATTTAAGTGGAATTTTAGTATATTATATGAAATTTATTAAATTTAATAAACTTTTAAAATATTTCTACTTTTTAGCATGAAAAATGAGAAAATTTATAAACTATTTTAAGTAAGAACTCTCTCTCTCTCTCTCTCTCTCTCTCTCTCTCGAAATGATTCCAAGTCATAAAATGATAATATTTTCAAGGGTGTTGCATCTTTGGCCCCTCTCATGTAAAAAAAAAAGGTTTTATTTGGGCGAATAATGTTTTTATACTGATTAAACATCAATGAGGGGGAGGAAATCGACGTATGATGAAAATACTTTAATGTTTATTTTATCTTGATTTTGCTTCATTACTAAATTATTTGACAATATACTACTTTTATTTTGAGTGTTATTATCGTTAATTATAAATTTTAATTAAATATTATTTGTGAGTGTTTTGATCTTATATTAAGAAAACAAAAATTATTTTCATATCAATTTATTATTTATACTTTCAGCTTTCTTGCACTTCTATTGCATTTTTTCTTATTAGCTTTGTTACTTTTGCTCCAATTTGATCCAATCTAATGTTTTGTAAATAACAAGTTAGTAGAACTTTTTTTTAATGGTTTTATATTTTTTTATTTAACCAATTCAACAATCAAGGAATTTTTCACCTTAAATACATTTAAATTTAATATTAAAATAAAACAATTTATTACAAGACAATTGAAAGCAACATTCCCAATTTATAAATTAAAATTATTATTAAGATAACCAATTTATAAAAATGCAAATCAGAATAGTGTTCCATTTAACATATATAAATATATTTGATATAATACACGTATCATTACATAATTAATTATACGTATCACTTATATAAAAGTAAGAAGTATATATGGACTCTTATCACATGTTTGGTTGGAGTTAATGAAATGTAATCAGAATTGATTCCTTCAATTTTGTGTGTATGGTTAGACTGAATGGAATTAAATTATTAAAGGAGAAGGAATCACAATTCCTTCACCCCTTTTGGTAATCATAATTCCATTCCCATCTAATTTTTTTTCAATTTTACACTCACCTAAAATATAACATTAAACTCAAATCCCAAATTCTCAAACTTAAAATTCCAAAACCCTAAATCCTAAATCCTAAACCCAAAATTTCAAAACCCTAAACCCTAAACCCTAAACCCAAAATTCCAAAACCCTAAATCCTAAACCCAAAACTCCAAAACCCTAAATCCAAAATTCCAAAACCCTAAACCCTAAACACAAAATTTCAAAACCCTAAACCCCTAAACCCTAAACCGTAAACCCCAAATCCCTAAACCCTAAAACATAAACCCCAAAACCCTAAACTCCAAATTCTAAATCCTAAAACCCTAAAACCTAAACTCCAAATCTCTAAACCCTAAACCCTAAATCCTAAAACCCTAAAACATAAATCCCAAAACCCAAAACCCTAAAACATAAATCCCAAAACCCTAAGCCCTAAAACATAAATCCCCAAACCCTAAACCCTAAATCCCAAATTCTAAATCCTAAAACCCTAAACCCTAAATTCAAAATTCTAAAACCCTAAACCCTTTTTAGAAAAATAATAATTTTAACCCTAAACCTTAACCCATAAATATAACCCCAAATCCTAAATCCCACATCCCAAACCTTAAAACCCTAAACCCTATTTAGAAAAATAATAATTTTAATAATATATTTCTTTTTAATTAAGTAGTAATTATTTAAAAAAATAATGATTTCAATAATATATTTTGTCTAACGAAAAAATAGTAATTAAATGACATTATTTGAACTTTACAGCATGTAGAGGTATTAAGCTCATTTACAGCTTTTTTTATTCTATTTCAGTGGCAAACTAAACACTATAATTTTTATTCCTAACTTGATTCCAATGATCAAACCAAACAGCATTGTTTTCTTTCCATTCCATTCCATTCCAATTCCGATTGCGATTTCATTTCACGAACCAAACGCCATCTTATACTTGTATTTACGTGAATATTCATCCTTGAGTTGGGTCTAGGCATTTGATAACAGGTATCGTACTAATGTTTAATTAACATAGAGTCTATCTATATATTCTTTAATCCATTAACTTTATTAAAATGGAAGAGTATAATTATCTAGAGCTCGAATATCGTTAACATCTAGAAATTGTGTTTTCAATATGCATAAAATACTTATCCCAATTTAGAGAACATGTTAAAGTATAGAAACAATTCTAAAATTTTGTATTTAAAGTGTTGCAGATCAATATGAAAATCAACTACTACGTTTGTCATATTGAAGTGACGTATATAAAGTTTCATCTCTATTGGCCATTGTTACTTGCCAACATATTTCAAAGGAGTGAAGTTTTATTGTTCAAACCAAGCTATATAAAATCCTCTTCTTGATTAGTTCGTCATTAATGAAATTGTGTTATATATTAACCTTAGGTTTGTCGTATCATTATTAATCAGATAGCTATTGAAAGCTACAAGTCTTAAGATGTTCTACACGTGTCTTTACATCATGTGATCAACCCAATTCTGCACATTGTTTGAGGGAGATGAAATAAAGTTATTTTTCTCCTCAGCAAGTCTTTTTTTTGGATATTTTTTTTTCGGATATTCGTACCAGATGATTAACGCTACAATGTTTTAATTTAATCTAAGTGTTAAGGTCATCTACATATATGTTCATAACATGTTATCAACCCGAACACACTTTCATGCCTGGGTGGTCTATGTTGGTGTTTGCACAATGTGATCAACCCTAATGCACTTTCACACTTGGGTAGTCCACATTGGTATTTGCATCATGTGATTAACTCTAACACATTCTCACGCATGGGTGATCTATATTGATGTTTACACCGTCTAATCAACCTTAACATGCTCTTAAGTATGATAGTTTACAATAATATTTACATCATATGATTAACTCTAACTTGCTTTCATGCTTGGACGATCTATATTGGTATTTGCAACATATGATCGTCACTAACAGTCTTTCACATTTAGATGGCCTAGAATGTTACTTAAAGCAAAGTGATCCCTCATTCTCCAAGGAAAAATATTTCAAAATGGATACTTTTTTAAGTGTCTTGTATTCCAAATGTATTATTTTCTCTTTCCATCATTTCTTATTGTTATATATTGCTCCTTAGTGAGAAAATTAGAAAAGTCCCACATTGGTTAGGAATGAAGATGGTTGTTGGATTTGGGGATATAAATAAAGCCCTCCTTCACCATTTGTAAACATCCCAAAAATTTGTAAATCTTCCTCTATTTTGTAAGGGTAATTGATTAGCTCAATTTTGTCCAATTAGTTGTAATTTTGAAGTTCATTCATTTGGAGATAGTGGAAGTGGTCATTAACGACGCCGGTGACCTAGGTAACATTTATACCGAACCTCGTTAAATTTCTGGTGTTATTATTTTTCTGCTTTAATATTTCTGTTTCAATATATGTTTTAGTTTATTTTAACATTATATTTCCAATATCATTATTTTGTCGGGTTAGTTTGAGTTCTATTCATTTAAATCATAAGTGAATAGTAACTACTTAGAATAGAGAAAATATACCCGATTTTCCCAACAATTGGTATTAGAGCCGAAGGTTTTCTACCTAGGCATTTGTTTGTATTCCGTTTGTTTGCTATTGGAATATAGTTGCTAGTTGTTGTAATTTGAAGAAATGGTGGAAGAAAATTTTCTTTCAAACAAAGGCCAGTCATACACGTCAAGCATAACTATGGTGATGAACGCAAGGTTCGAAGTGGAGAAGTTTGATGGAATTGGTCATTTCGGCATGTGGCAAGGCGAAGTTCTAGATGCTCTGTTTCAACAAGGTCTTGACATTACCATTAAAGAAGAGAAACCAGATGGAGCAGATGAAGTAGAGTGGAAAAATATAAACTGATTGGCATGTGGTACAATCCGTTCGTGTCTCTCAAGAGAACAAAAGTACACGCTCACAAGCGAGACATCCGCAAGTAAGTCAGGGTTGGGCGCTGGAGAACAAGTTCACGAAGAGAGTGGACAAAATCGACTCTATTTGAAAAGAAGTTGTTCCGATTTGAATACCTTCCAGGTACTACAATAACCACTAATTACATTGCTTTTAATCAATTAGTAGCAGATTTGTTAAATATGGATGAAACTTTTAAAGATGAAGATTTAGCTCTTGATGTTGTTAGCCTCCTTCCTCGAGTTTGATCATCTTATTACGAGCTTACTATCAGGAAGGATAAAGTTGTCTTTTGAGGAAGTTTGTACCGCTTTGTATAGTTATGAAATTAGAAAGAAAGATAAAAAGAGAAAGGTGAATGAAGAGAGGCATTGTCCTGTAGCAGGACGTCCGCAAAACACAACATAAAGGAAGCGAGAGGTAGATTCTATCAAAAGGAAGACTTGGTAAAGATGAATGTGCCTTTTTCATGAGAAAGGCCATTGGAAGAAAATTGTCCGGTCGCAAAAGAAAGGAAAAGTCGTAATCCGATGCATGTGGTAGCCAAGCAATTCAAATTTAGATTTTGCATTGGTTGGTTCGTCAACAACATCCCATCTTGGTGATTGGATTCTTGATTCAGTGTGTACCTTCCATATGTCTCCTAATAAGGAGTGGTTCTTTAAATTTGAAGGACTAGACAGTGGATTTGTTTTCATGGGTAATTATTATCCAAGCAAAGTTTTGGGGATCGGTAAAATCCGTTTGAAGAATCAAGATGGTTTAACCAGAGTCTTGAAAGATGTTTATTATGCCCCACATATGAAGAAGAATATCATTGTTGTTGGAGTCTTAGAATCAAAAGGCTTCACCGTGACTATACAAAATGGGGCATTGAAAAGGTTACTCTTAGCACTCAGTGGCGATGAAAGGTGTTCTAAGAATAACTTGTACTACTACCTTGGTAGTACGGTTATCGGATAGCATCGCCAGCTTAGCTTCATATGAAGAAAGAGATTTAGAAACTACAAGTCAGGGTATACGTTTGGGACACATGGTGGTGAAAAAGCTTTACAAATTCTAAGTAAAGCAAGGCCTGTTAAAAGCGTGCAAGAACCGACAAGTTGGAATTCCGTGAGCATTGTGTATCGGGGAAGCGTAAAAGACTAAGCTTTGGCACTTTCATAATACAAAGGGCATTTTGGATTACATCCATAATCGATGTATGGGGCTACCAAGAACTCCATCCACGCAGCGCAAACATTATTATGTCACTTTGACGACCTCCGTAAGAAGTTTGGGTGTATCTCACGAAGAAAAAGTGATGAAGTGTCAGGGGATTTTTCTCAAGTGGAAGAAGATGATCGAGACTCGGGTAAAAAGACTGCCGCCCGAGGTCTGATAATGGCACTGAGTACACAAATGATCCATTTATGAAAGTTTGTGACGAAGAAGGGATAGTGTGACACTTCACTATTCGAAAAACACCACAACAAAACGGAGTTGTAGAATGTATGAACCGGACTTTGCTGGAAAAGGTTCGGTGTATGTTGTCAAATGCTGGTTTAGGCAAGCAGTATTGGGCTGAGGCTATGACATATGCATGTCATCTAGTCAACCGTCTACCATCGTCTGCTCTTGATGGCAAAACGCCTATGGAGGTATGGTCTAGAAAACTTGCTAGAGATTACGATTTCTTACATGTGTTTGGTTCAATTGCATACTATCATGTAACAGAATCAAAGTTGGACCCAAGAGCCAAGAAATCCATTTTTTTAGGGATCACTTGTGGTTCTAAGGGATATCAACTATGGTGCCTTGAAACGAAAAAGATAATATTTAGCAGAGATGTCACCTTTGATGAATCTGCATTGTTGAGAAAGGTAACTAAGAAGATTGATGGCACTTTAGAGCAGGTGGAACAAACTCCGAAACAAGTGGAGTTTGAAAGCAAGATTATTAATCCAAGTTAGCGAAGATAAGACAAGTTGATCCTCCGTTGATAGAAGATGAATCGTATGAAAAGGTTTTAACCCAAGAACCTCCACAAGAATAAGAAACCTGCAGCTTGATAGGCCACAACGACAAAATGTCAAGGTACCTGCCGATACAAAGATTTTGGAAGACCTACCGCTGGGCGTTTAAGAATACATGGCACATGCACTTTCAATTGTGCACGATGATGTTCCTTCCATATATAAATAAGCAATCGAAGCCACGAAGCTTGGAAAGATGGAAGGAAGCCATGGATGAAGAACTTTTGTCCCTTCGAAGAATAAAACATGGAAGTTGACACAACTACCTAAAGGCAAGAAGGCAATTGGATGCAAATGGTGTATGCAAAGAAAGATGGATTTCCTAACAAAGATGGTATTCGCTACAAGGCAAGGCTTTGCGGCTGGCGGCTACTCTCGTAACGAGGGAATCGATTATAATGGGGTATTTTCTCCAGTTGTAAAACATTCTTCCATTAGAATTTTGTTGGCCTCGTAGCACAATTCGATTTGGAACTAGTTCAACTTGATGTGAAACCGCGTTTCTACACGGTGACTTAGAAGAGGAAATCTATATGTCTCAACCGTAAGGGTTTATTGTCAGCCGGTAAAGAGAATTGGGTTTGTAGTCTAACAAATCATTGTATGGATTGAAGCAATCTCCAAGGCAGTCGGTACAAACGATTTGATCCGCTTATGTTGCAACAAAAGTATACGGAAGCACACACGATTATTGTGTGTATTTTCGCAAGCTACAAAAAGCGAGTCTTTCGTCTATCTCCTATCAGACATCGATACGATATGTTGATTCGATCAAGAGCCAAGCAGAATTGAAAAGTCAAGGCTCAACTAAGTCGAGTTAGAGATGAAAAAATTTGGGGAGAAGCGAAGATTCTCGGTGGAGATAAGTAGAGACGGAAGAAGGAAGCTTAGTTTGACCTGATCAATATTTCAGCGGATACTACAACGTTTTGGTATGAATGAACAGTACAAAACTTTAGGCACTCCGCTAGTTCCTCAATTCAAGCTTAGTGCTCAATTATCTCCTAAGAATGATGCGCGTAACGAGAATATATGGCAAAGGTACCATATGCAAATGCGATTGGTAGCTCAATGTAGATGCAATGGTGTGTACAAGACCTCGACATTTCACATACGATTGCATACGTAGTTAGGTACATGCATGATCCTGGTAAAGCGACATTGGTTATGTGAAATGGATTCTACTGTGATATTATAAATACTATGTATGTTGGTTTAGTATTTCAACAAGATAATACCATCGTCAACGTGCGGCAATGTGATATCACGACGACTATCAGCAGGAGATTTAGATAGCATCGGCCAATCCACCGTTACGGGTTTACTCTTGCTAGAGCACCAAATAATAAGTCTACCTCAAGTACCACAGTTGTTTTGTACTACGTAGGCAAGAGTATATGGCGATTCTAGGCCGTAAGGAAGCTATTTGGTTACGAGGTTTGCTTCAAGACTTGGGAGTGGTCAAAAACATATTAAGGTGTTTTGTGATAGTCAGTCTTATTCATTTAGCGTTAAAGAACCAAGTCTACCACGCACATACAAAGCACATTAATGTTCATATCATTTCGTATGCGAGAGATTATTGAAGAAGGTGGAGTACTAGTTGTAAGATTAGTACGACAGAGAATCCCGCAGTGATGACCAAGGTGGTAACATCAATCAAGTTCAAACATTGTCCTGACTTGATTAACATCCTACAAATCAATTGGCACCGCCGTTGATCTGGCAATTGAAGAAATCATTTAAAACCACTAAGTCGCTAAGGTGGAGATTTGTTATATATTGCTTCCTAGTGAGAAAAATTAGAAAAGTCCCACATGGTTAAGAATGAAGATGGGTGTTGGATTTGGCTATAAATAAAGCCCTCCTTCACCATTTGTAAACATCCCAAAAATTTGTAAATCTTCCTCTCTTTTTTGTGGTAATTGACAATTTCAATTTTACCAATTAGTTGTAATTTTGAAGTTCATTCATTTGGAGATAGTGGAAGTGGTCAACGACGCCCGATGACCTAGGTAACATTTATACCGAACCTCATTAAATTTCTGGTGTTATTATTTTTCTACTTTAATATTTCTGTTTCAATATCTGTTGTAATTTATTTTAGCATTATATTTCCAATAGCATTATTTTATCGGATTAGTTTGAATTCTATTTATTTAAATCATAAGTGAATAGTAACTACTTAGAATAGAGAAAATATACCCGATTTTCCCAACACTTATCGACAAGTAATATCCACCCATAGTAAATTCCTTAACCTAATAAGGGCATTTTGGTAACCATCGTGTTTGATGCAACGTTGTAGCATAAAGTTTTTACTATGAAATGAATTAAAATCTCAAAACTCAATGAATTCAAGTAAGTGAGAGATTACTTTACTAAATTTCTTAGTCTCGTGGTGGGCGCGAAACGTTTGTGTAGTTAAGCTAAGAAAATGTGAATTAAAAAATAGATGAAATTACTATTTTATAAGATAATATCCCTTTATTTTATATATATGGTTAATATGATACATATATTATTAAATTATTGATCATATATGATTCATATAAAAGTAAAAAAAAATATATCTTTGGCTATTATATTAGTGTTAATGTAGATATTTATTATCAACTTGGGTTCAATTTTAATGGGTACTGGTAAATATTCATCTTTGGGAGTTGGTAAGTGCCTGAGTGGAAACCTCCTTGATGCGAAGTGAAGAGTACTAGATGACACGTGGAATGTAGGATTAGCAAAAGCACATAAAGTAACAAAACCATAACCTTAGAATGAAGTAAAAAAAAAAAAAGAAAGAAAGAAAGAAAGGAGTAATTAATAAATCCATAAAAGCAAAAAAATCATAAATAATGTAAAAAAAAACTGGGATAAAACTAAAAACCATTAATAACTTAAACATTAAAGTAAAATAATAAATGAAAGCATAATCACAATTGAAAAGTTGGCACATTTCGAATCATATGAGGACAAAATTTTAGCAAAAAATATAATGATAATATAAGAACAAAATAAAAGTATAGCAATGGCTATTAGTGCTCAGCAAAGAAGGAGACAAGATCGAAACAGGAAGGTACTTACTAATAGCTAATAAAGTAATAGGTGTCTTGCTTTGACTTTAATTGTAACGTTGGTCTAATGTAATAAAAATTTAAAATAGAGAAAGAAAACAAAAATGAATACTTTACCTCTTATTATACTATTTTTTTATTTTATTAGTTTATATCAACGTGAGAGTTTGTCAAGAATTATTATAATTTCTCCTCACACTCATTCAAACGTTTAAATCGTTCTAAACGACCCCACACGTGCGAAGTGAGATAGAACCGTGTGGAAGGTCGAGTTTACTAAGCTTATAAATACTTGACTAAACATCCCGAGTTACTCGCTCAACCATCAAACAAGCTAAAAAAACAAACTTCTTAAACTTCATTCTCAGAGAGGGCATTTCTCTCCTCCCTCTCCCCCTGCCGTTCGATCTGCCGCCGGAAAAAAAAGAACTTTGACAAAATTAATCAATGGATTTCCGCCGGCGATCGATGATAACGGCGACCAAACTCAACAACCAGCCGATTGTTGAACAGCCCATGAAGATGAAGAAGGTGAAGATGGTCGACGATAATGAAAGCTCAAAACCCTCTGATGCATTACCACTTCCATTGTATATCACAAACGCCGTGTTTTTCACTCTGTTTTTCTCTGTTGTTTACTTTTTGCTCACTCGTTGGCGTGAAAAGATCCGAACTTCAACACCTCTTCACGTCGTTACTCTCTCTGAGATTGTAGCCATCGTTGCTTTTGTTGCTTCCTTTATTTACCTCTTGGGCTTTTTCGGCATTGACTTTGTTCAGTCTTTGATTCTTCGTCCTTCTACTGATGTTTGGGTTGATGACGACGACGAGGGTGAGGATGTGATTATAAAAGAAGATTCTCGCAAAATTCCTTGTGGTGCTGGTCTTGATTGTTCATTTCCTCAGATTGCACCACCGGTTGTTGCTTTACCTAAACAGGTTGTTCCCAAGGTGGTGGAGTCGGTTGTGTTTGAACCAATTGGGATTCCGGAAACCACTGAGGAAGATGAAGAGATTATCAAATCTGTAGTGTCTGGGAAGACTCCATCTTACTCTTTAGAGTCTAAGCTTGGTGATACCAAAAGGGCTGCGGCTATAAGGCGTGAGGCGTTACAGAGAGTGACTGGTAAGTCGCTTGATGGGTTACCATTGGATGGCTTTAATTACGATACGATTTTGGGCCAGTGTTGTGAAATGCCTGTTGGGTTTGTGCAAATTCCTGTTGGTATTGCTGGGCCTTTATTGCTTGATGGGTTCGAGTACTCGGTGCCGATGGCGACTACTGAAGGCTGCTTGGTGGCTAGCGCAAACAGGGGTTGCAAAGCTATTCATTTGTCTGGTGGAGCTTCTAGTGTTTTGTTGAAGGATGGGATGACTAGAGCACCAATTGTGAGGTTTAACAGTGCTAAGAGAGCTGCTGAATTGAAGTTCTTCTTGGAAGATCCTAACAACTTTGAGACCTTGTCTATGGTTTTCAATAGGTTAGTTGAATTCTCAATTCTGGGTTATATTGGATTTTGTTAAAGTTTATTGCTTTTAATGTGTTTGATTAAATGACTGAATGTTGAACTTTTTTTTCCTTGGTTGCAGTTCAAGTAGATTTGCTAAGCTTCAAAGTATCAAATGCACAATCGCAGGGAAGAATCTGTATATGAGATTCTCCTGCAGTACTGGTGATGCTATGGGAATGAACATGGTGTCAAAAGGTGTTCAGAACGTTTTGGATTATCTCCAGAAAAATTTCGGTGACATGGATGTCATGGGCATCTCTGGGAACTTCTGTTCTGACAAGAAGCCTGCTGCTGTGAACTGGATTGAAGGTCGTGGCAAGTCAGTGGTATGTGAAGCTGTCATTAAGGGGGACACAGTTAGAAAGGTATTGAAGACGAGTGTAGAGGCCTTGGTGGAGCTTAACATGCTCAAAAATCTCACTGGTTCTGCCATGGCTGGAGCTCTTGGTGGATTCAATGCCCATGCAAGTAACATAGTTTCTGCTATTTACATAGCCACTGGCCAAGATCCTGCACAGAATATTGAAAGCTCTCACTGTATAACCATGATGGAACCTATCAATGATGGAAAGGATCTTCATGTCTCTGTCACCATGCCATCCATTGAGGTAATATCTAAAATCCCATTAATTAAACAATTCTTAGTTGCTGAATTTAATGTTGAAATTGATTTGATATCGATCTCAAGTATGTTTTTTAATGTTCTTTGCAGGTTGGTACTGTAGGAGGTGGTACCCAACTCCCATCTCAAGCTGCTTGCTTGAACTTGCTTGGTGTGAAGGGTGCAAACAGAGAGGTACCAGGAGGAAACTCAAGACTTTTAGCTAAAATAGTGGCTGGTTCTGTTCTTGCTGGAGAGCTCTCTCTCATGTCTGCTATAGCAGCCGGACAGTTGGTCCAGAGCCATATGAAGTACAATAGATCAAATAAAGATATTGCTGCTATTGCTGCCTCTTCCTAAGGAGTTATTGAAGTACTCCATACTTTAGGCTACAAAAACCTTGAGATTGTGTGAAAATTCTACAATTGTAAAGGGCACATAAGTCTCAGTGTTAGGCATTGAGAGAAACGAATTAGAAACTGAAGACAAGTAAAACACAGGTAGCCTAAGCAAGCAAATTTGTACTATTTATTTGTATTTTCTTTCTCTCTTGTTTATATCCGAGTCGTGTAAGAAACAATGATCTTCAAATTGTGTACAATTATGGACAACATTTAGCACAAGTTTTACTTCGATTGTATCACATGCGCAGTATGCACTATGTCTGCTAATTTTTAATTACTTTCTGATTCAGTATCGTTTATGGGTTTTATTGTATGTGAATAAGATATGAGGGTCGGAAGTTTCTCATGGTACTTGTTGCAGGAAATAGTGATTCAGGTCAGGCCAAAGTCATGAAGTGAAAATGGTTTCTATTTCCATTTTCTCACAGTCAAGTCAATCTCAGCAGTATGTGGTTTACTTTACTTATTAGTCTCGTTAAATAAGTTATTTCTCCTTATTTTAAATTATAAATTCGAATAATACAAAGTTTTAATATAAAAATAAAAATCTTAATCTCATTATTTGCCTTTAAAAGCGCGTCTTTTGTTTGTTTTGATCTTTCACAAAGGCAAGGTAGTTGACATTCCTGCGCTTTGCATATCTCTCGCTTTGAGAGGGTCATACACCAATAATTTAAAATGCCTAGGAAATACAAATTTGAATCAATTTTTACATTTACATCTTGTGTCACTTGTTGGTTAATATTATTTATAAAAATAAAAGTAAATTCTATTTTACATATTACAAGCTGTTTAACTAGAAAAATAATTATAAGTTTTATTGTGTTATAATTCACCTGGTATGAATAGAACATAAAATATGAGTTCATCGTAAAAGCAAAAGATATATAAATTTATACATATATTTATATTACATATGTTATAAAAATTGAAATGTTTTAAGACTCTTAGGCTCTCTATATTCAATCCCTTTAAAATATTTTTTCAAAGTTAAATTCTATTATTTACAAACTAGTCTGTAATTAAAAGGAAATAAAATTTATTATGTTAAAAGTGTGGAGTTTGAATACTAGCTAGGAATGTATGATTTATGTTGTATTAGAAAAAAAAAGTAAACTATATTACTTTTGAGAAAATACAAAAATATTAGGACTCTTCTGATAATCACAACAAATACAAGTCATTTTAATATTTTTTTTGCCAAACAAGTAACTATTACTTCCCACTAAAAATCGATTCTTAAAAAGAACCACTTCATTTAAAATTACTTTTTTAAATATTGTATTCAAGCGTTCTAGATTTCTATTTATACCCAAAAAAAGAAAAAAGAAAATTAAGAATTTTAAATACCAATAACTCTTAATTATATTAATCTAAATCTAAATTTACTTATTACATCAATAATATTATTATATATATAAATGTGTTAGTTATTGATAGGAAAATAATTGTGAATTCAATTAATAACATTAATGAATCATGTGAATTAATATAAGTATTTTGTTGTTGGAATTATCTTGGTCTCAAAATTGTTGCTCATCCTTGTCTTCAAGCTTAGATAAAGTCCCGAAAAGATAAATTTGGTTACACGTACGTTCATACTCTTAAAAGCGGGACATGTTTGACTGAACTTTGATATTTTGAGATCCCAAACGGGTAGTTGTAAAACTTAATAGTTTCTTGCCAAAATTGACTCAGAAAAGTACCTGCATGCAAAATTCATGAAGGTTTTTCATGGTTTGTTCAGGAACATAACATATCTTTCCATATGGCCATATGCCCATATGCCCGTATCTATCTATATATTTATGTACGTGTTAGTTATCAACCTTTTTAGATTCCAGTTTGGTGGTAGTGCAGTAAATGACCAAGACTCATGATTTGCCCTCTGTTAAGTTTGTCATCCTTGGCAACGCTGCGTTCATTTTTTACTTAAAACTAACAGATTATACATCATATGAGATAGAATAACGCTGATATATACTTATATCAGCGTATGTGTATGCCTATATATATATAGGCATACACATACGTGACGTTGAACTGATACTGGAGCTCTGGAAGTATTATATGTATATATATGAACAAATATGAACTGACACTGGAACTCTGGAAGTAATGTAAGACCACGTGACGTTGAAGTTACTAACTAAATTTGCAACTTGCCTATCACCTCAATATTATAGGGGTCGTATTGGTTTATATTCTCACATGGGTTCATACTGTATCAAGTGTATGGCATCTCTTGGAAATAGTAATAATAATAATAATAATAATACAAAATACAGTTTCAAAAGTTAATGAGTTATGAAAAAAAAGTTATATAATAATAAATATAATATATCAATAATATTAAATTAATTTGAATTTAACAAATTTAACATTAAATAATCTATATAATTATAATTTAATTTAAATAAATTTTAGTTATTTAGAATAAGAATTTGAAATTATGAATTAAGAATAATATAGTTGTTGTTTTTGAGAAAAGAATTTAAAAAAAAAGAAAAGTATAATACAGTATATTTGATGCATGTGTCTTGTCTACGATGGCCTGCTCTTTAAGTATCGGTTCTGCCAGCTATCTCACCAAAAAAGGTGGCTTACACTGGCTGGCCGGCTGCTATAAATTTTAAGAGAAAGTTTTGCATTATACAAATTTCATGTGTGACGTAGCGAATTCTTTTATTTATTATTTAACATTTATATGTAAGAAATTATTTTCTTTAAAAGATACAATATTATCTTAAAAACATAAAATACCCTATCTCACCTTATTTATATAAAAATAAATTAAAAACTTTATTTTATATGTCAAGTCATGCCAATTACTCTAAAGTGATATTAATTTAATAAAAAAAAATTATAAATTTTTAATATTTAAGTGATTGAATAGTATATTTAGAATATTATACAATTTTTTTATTATTTGAAATATGGCGTAGACTGACAAGTTAATTAAGCTACCTAGATTGGATTCTTAAATTAAGTAAGCTCAAATTTACTGCTCGCCGGAGATGTAAAAAGAATTTGTCTCGTCTTAATAATCGATTTATATATGGGTTAAAAGAATGTATGTATCATTTAAATTTTATAAGGATTCATTTAAAATTATTATAAATAATTATATTTATTTTTTAATTTTTTTTACCTCAATTAAATTCATTTAAAACAAATAAAACTTCTCTTCATACATCATCATCATATCATCTTCTTTAACCCACCAAAAGATTGCTGAAGTACTTGCTTTTAAGGGTGTAAATATAAAAGGAAAATACACAAATTAGTTAAGCTACTTAAGATATTTATAATCAGAAAAGCCAAGTACTTATTATAAATAGAAAAAAATGTGACACAGTATCTTATATTAAATTAAAGGAATTATTTAATTTTTTGTAAAATATATTATTTCATCCTTTATTTTTATAAAAAAATATCAAAGAAATACAAAAACTTATTTTATTAATATCTTGAATAAAATAATATTATTTTTTAACACTTTTATTTTATTGATAAAGAAAGATGAGGTAAAGTGACATTTTTGTTTTAATATTTTATTATAAAAAACTGGTAAAATATTAATGATTAATAATTTTTTTATCATAAAAGTATTAAAATTTGAATGGATAATAAAATTTATCATTCTTTAATATATTTTACAAAAAATAATATATTAAATGATAAATTTTATAATATAAATGTAAGATACGTTTATAATAACACATCTCGTAAATATAAATTAATGAATTTTGTTACCGGTAGGAGTAGTCGTGCCTCCCACCCAACTTCTTAATGTACACGGATTAAATTTAATTTGATGGAAGCATATAACAAAGATGATTAAACCTAATGCTTGATTCATTTATGGCAAATAAATGAGGCATCCTCGACAAGGCACTGCCTCTATGTCCCATGAATATAAGTCAATAGTTATAACAATAATAATGTAACTTTAATAATGATAAGTGATAATAGCAACAATAATATATAATTCGATGAAAATAATAATTAAAATGAGGCATGAAAATTTCCTTGTCAAAATTGTCAGCTGTGGCTGCGAGCAAGTAGGTTGACGCAAGCATTAAGGGTGATGATCTTTGTCACAATATTTAGAATTTAGAATAATATTATTTACATATAAATTTATATTTAATTATTTGAGATTTAAGTATATTAAATTATGTATAATATTATTTTACATTTACGCAATGAATATATGTTTTTCTTTAATTTAGAAAAATAACATTTTTTTTCTTACAACCATAAAAGTAAAAAAGATATGAATAAGTTATTATATATACAAAATACAAATTTATGTGAATTTTTATTTATTCCTCTATTATTTAAAATAAATATTTATCGATGTATTGATTGTTTTATATTGTAATAATATATTTTTATTTTTAAGTTAAAAAATAAAAAATCGTGTTTAAATTATGCTAATATATTTGTGCGCTTTAGTGAGTGAAATATTAAGAATAAAATACTATATAGCAACAACCATTAATAAGTAACAACCAAGTTAGACCAATCTTTTTATTGATGTTTATAGCTAATATTAATGTTACTCTTTTCGTGTTTCACAATAAGAGTGTTCATGGTCCGGTTCGGTCCGATTTTATTTAATTTTTTTTAACCAAATCGGATCGTTCACATTATTCGGATTGGACCGGACCGTTATTTTCTGGTTTAATCCGATTTTTTTATAATTTAATGAAAAATAATATAAAATTTATAATATATTATTAAACCGGTCCGGTCTGGTTCAAATGTTTTAAAACTAGTACAAACCAAACCGGACCGTTTGATTAGTAAAACCATTCGATTTGGTCCGATCGAGTCTAGAATGATTTATGGACACCCCTAGTTCACAATGAGTATTAAACGATATGGAGTGACAATTTTATAACAAGTTTTACACGTTTCTTAATAATTCAAATGCATGTGTATATTTATATAATAATATCGAGCATCAAAACCATAAAGAGAATTGATATAAAATTTTATTTAATAATTATAATTTAACGTTTTAATAATTCTAAAATAAATATATGTTTTTTGCATTTTGAAGATTACTCAAACTATTTAGTTAGATAAATATTTGATCATTGATTATATAAATTTCATTAAAATATAAGTAACGTAATCGTAGAGATCTCTTATATTAAGTTATTGATAATGTTTGTTGTTTTAAATTAAAAATGATATAATTTAATCTCAATATTTAAAAAAAAATGAATCAATTAAGAATAAAATATATTATTTCAATAAATTTTTATTAACTTTAATTTATCCATTTTTTTAAAGCTAAATAATTAAATGAAATTTTATAATGTAATTGATTAAATAACGTAAATGACATAATCTAATGAAACTTTATGACATTTTTTTTAAAATATAAAGAATAATAAATTTTATAATATTATGTAAATAATTTTTTGTTAAAATATTATTTTTAAAGTAATATTTTAACATAAAAATATTAAAATAAGATAATTTATCTATTTTTTTAAAACTAAATAATTAAATGAATATAATATAAGTGATTATATAAAGTAAATGAAATAATATAATGGATCTTTATTACATTTGTTTTTCTAAAATATAAAGAATAATAAATTTGTGACACGTTAATGGTATGAATTATTTTTTTGTCCGAAAAGGAGGCGGAGAAAGTCACCTAAAATTTATGAGAATACCAGCCAAGCTAGCTTGCATCATTATCCAAATGGAGAGGGAAGATTTTAAAGTTCAAACTACCAGCCTCTCGTTCAAAAAAGACATCCGTGACCAACAACAACTAGGTTACATTAAACCCGTCAAGTAGTATGAAATGTTATAGTGGTATTGTAAATGATTTTCATAAAATATCTTAAACTGGCCAACTCAACCCAGCGCACTTATAAGTTAGAGGATAAGGAGTATTGTTGAATTACTCTTAGCCAATGTGTGACTTAACATCTTCCTCCACATCGGCTAGAAATGGATTCTGACGGCCTGGATGACAAAGACGAGGATGAGAGAGTGCCAAGAACCTAGCTCTGATACCATCTTAAAAACTCAGGCCTAACTCTGAACCCAAAAGCCAGCTTGTGAGTTAGAGGATTGCACAGACTTATAAGGAGCATTGTTTACTTACTCTTAACCAATGTGTGACTTAACAAAATATATGAAATTACAGAACTTGATAAAAATAATATTAATAAGAGAGAATGCTTCAAAGCATTATGGCCGGTGCATTTAGTGATCACCTAGATATAAGAAGTCTCATTTAGTCATCTTAATTAGTCCTCTTAAATATGACAATTTTTTTTTTTTGGTAATCTTCTCTCTTTATTTTTGTTTGCTCACGAATTTATTTATTTATTATTATTTTGCAATTGGCACATTTTTCTAGATTGTGCACTACAGAGTACTACAGTACTTGAAAGTTCAAATCTACTCCATGGTAAATTAAGTGACAATGACTATTGTAATTAACAATTGCATCCAAATCAACCACATTTTCACCTTATCATCACATCTCATAGTGTATTTATTATTATTATAGAATATATTTTTTTATAATTTTGCTTATTATTTATATCCATTTAAAACAAATAAAATATTATATTAAAATATCATCTTAATTGTTAAGAAATCTAGAGTTTACTTTTATACCTTCTAATTTAATTATAATCTTGAACAATTATTGATTTATCAAAATTTTATTGAGTTGAATTAGATTTAAGTCAATTAACATAATATTATAGCTCTTTACGTGTCAATGTTATAGTATACTCTTCGTAGTCATTAATTTCAAACTCTTGTCAACGTCGAGGATAATTGCTAATGAATTTAAATCATACGTCGATTATCTTCGTATTTTTTTCTTGTTTATAATTTTATAAGATTTTTAACTTATTAAAATTTTATTGGGTTGAATTAAGTTCAGATCAATCAACATATTAACTTAATAAAAAATAAGTATAATAAAATGTGATAGATTCAAAAAATTCAAAAATTATATCATAAACTAATGAAACATTTCAATATACATCAATCCGTACCACAAAAAAGTAAAAAGATTTTCCTAGCACATATATTTCAATTATATTGTGCTTGTATATACGTAACTAGTTCAAACTTCAAAACACACATGGATGTTCGTCGAAAAACTATCGTCTTTTATAACATTGTGGAACCTAAGAAGTAAGAAGTTTGGTACGTAAGTGCAAATGTCATATATAGCAGGCCGCTAATTAAAGTCAATATTGTTGTGCTTTATACGTTTATTATACTATCCTTTTCTGACTACTTCACTCTACCACTATTTCTACGAAGAAAAAAATATCTAATTTTTATAAATTTGTAATCATTTTTAATAAAGTGATAAAATTTTATTTAACAACACAATTTGAGTAATCCCTTCTTATATATATTACTCAACCACATTTTCCATTTGTAATGAACACAGATTTATAATACATACTTCTTTTTCCGGTAAAGAATTATTGGTCGTCTCGTATTATAACACATGATATGTATATTTTCAACGATAATAAATTATTTTTAATTAGTATGTATTTTTACACCAAAAAAAACCAATAAACTAACGAAGAAATGACACCATTGTTAATATAATCATTATATGTAATATTATTCATGTGTATAAAGAGATAAAAAAAAAAGATTTATGATAGAAGATGGTAGAAACTAACTAATAAGAAAATCTCTAAAAAAATAGAAGAGATAAATAAATAAGAAAAGAAATATTTAATTTATATTCATTGTGATTTGAAGTAAAATCATATGCCATGAACAATAATGATAAAATATAAATCATAAATTTATTTCAAACCTAATTTGATACCTAAATACATAATTATTATCAGATAAATTAAATCTTAAAACTATTTCAATTTTTAAAATACTAACTATATTTGATTGTGTATAGATATCATAACTTTCCCTTTCTTGCTTCCCATCAATTACACTATCATATTTATTTAAACTAAATTAAATTAAAATTTAATATTTTTATTACATGCATGCTCTAATAGTTACCATCAAATTTCACTTAAATATAACAAGCATACTCCTCTATTGTATTTTTTTCCGCGCGCATTATTGCTGCTCTATTGAAAGTTTGAGTATTTTACGGGGGTTTCAAGATTTCATATTTATAAATAAATAAAATTAATTAAATTTTTAATAACCTAATTATTCATAAAATCTGAAATATATTTATTTATTAGTAATTAAATCTAATAAATTTAAATGTATAATATAAATTATAGTTATGGTTAAATACTTTGTTTTGTTAGTTTAATAGTTATTATAATATTTTTGTCTAATAGATCATAATATTAAATTATTATTATTAAAATATTGATTTATTTATAAAAATATTATTTTTAATAAAAAAACATTTAATTTAATCATAAAATTTTATAGATATATAATTTATTTAAAAAAAATTATAAGAAAACACGAAAGGGGAATAGACGAGACAGGTAGAATAATTTCTAGCCCAACACAATCACCATAGGCATTTTCCCTCAGGGTTAAAATTAAAGTTTCCTCACAAAATCTGGGCCTTTCTTTGAACTAACTCAAAGAATGTGGGTTTTTTTTTCTTTTCAAACTAGACAAATGTGGGTTTTTTTTTTTCTTTCAAACTAGACAAATGTGGGCTTAAGAAGTACAACAGATGAGAATTTTAAGCCCGTTTCATTTTCCCGATACAAAGAATATTCCAGAGTCCAGAGCCCAAGTTAACGAACTACTAACAGAAAGTCCAAGAAAATTCTCGAAGCAAATAGCGTCCATATTTGAAAGGAAAAATAATAAAAACCGTTCCCTCCAAAAACGAGCAATTTAATGTAACTATGGAAGAGTCTAGAACGGTAACAACCTCAAGAATCCACGAGAACGTCCTGTAATACTTCCAACGACTATACATATTCATTCCCTCAATTTCGCTTCTCAGATTGATTAGACGCTTCAGGTTTCCTTTTCAAATTTTGAATTCACTTTAATTTTTTTCCGAGTCTCTTTCCTTCGTTTGCTTGATCGCTTCGTTTTATGCTGATATCGGAGGGCATCGACATTGACATTAATGGAAGACGTTCATATGGGAGAGATTTGTGAGTCCCTCCTATATTTAAGAGGAAGAAACACAAGTTTCAGAGCAGTAACCATTAATTTAGACGAACTATCAAATTGGAGACAATCACAAAGAAAGCAGATCTAACATCGATACGCACTTGCTTATAAATAAAGAAATGTCAGCTTTGCCTTACAGTTATAAACATCAACACAACAAACAAGCAATAGAAGCTAAAGCCAGGTTTAACAATTTCCTTTCGAAAAATAGCCAGCGGTAGTTTTAGACATCTTAAAATATCGGTGATATTTTTCTGGCAAGTGTTTTTGACAAAATGATGAGCCATAAACACTCGCGCGACACTATTTTCGTGCTTATCTCAATTGTCAGATAAATTTCCTCACTTTGCACCCATTAATCTTATTAGCCAAGAAATAATTTCTGAGTTCATTCCGCGGACTTAGCCCAAATTAAAGTGGGCGAACCACGTTAAATTTTCTGTCATTATTCTACTGCTGAATTCATTTTATCTTTACCCGCCTCGCCCAACAATCAGACGTAGCTGTCTAGTAAAAATTCTTAATATGCCTGTTCCTATAAAGATGGGACTCGATCTTCCACATCGAAAAGATTTTATTAGATCCGTGGCGTATTTATTTACGTAAAAGAAACACAAATAAAAAAATGTCTGTGCTTAGAGATTGAGAAATTTAATGGAATAATAATTTCTTTTATGGCAAAAGCGATACGAAAGATATTCTCATTCAACAAAAGGTCCATATGCGTCATTGAAAATAAAAGAATAGAAGAACTGGCCACCGAGGAACAACGAGGAAATAACGAGATTGCTAGTACAATTGCCTAAATCTTCTCTTTACGTTGTCTTCGCAAAACATTGAATCAAAAAATCAGCAAGCATCGCTAAAGAAACACGGGAGACTCTAGAAAACGCCGTACATGTCAAAGAACCTTGCCAATAAATTTTATTTGTGCAAGGAGCTATATCGGGATAATAAGATAATGCGAAAGTACGATGCAAAGATGTTAGCAATTTCAACATCAAGCTTTCTCACTTAAAGCAAGATTTAACGTGAGTTTTCAAGCGATGAAGAGAAAGTCGTGATGTTATTGGCATTACTACCCTCATCATATAATCATATCACAACAACTCGACTTACGCAAAAGACAAGATAGTTTGAAGTTGTCAGAAGCCTGTTTTGTTCTCATATGAGAAACAAAACAAGGAAAGAGATCTGTAGCACAAGCCCTTATCACAGTAGTCTAGAGGGAAGGAGACTGCATAAAGAACAAAAACCGAGAAGTAAGAGCAGAGGCAAATCAAACAAATTTGCCAATGTTGAATGCCATCATTGTAAGCATGGTCACATTAAGAAATTTTGTCGGGTGTTCAAGAAGGAACAAGAAACGAACACGTGAAAAGTAACAAAAAAGGACGACAAAGAATGATGATGAGAAAACAAATACCATAGACGAAGTTCAATATCGCTTTTGATGAAGATTTTGTCAATCTTGCATCACACGAGACCAACAGGATTGATACTGTGCCATACCACGCCACATCACGTAGAGAATTTTTCTCATCATACACACCTGGAAGTTTTGGTGTTGTTAGAACGGGAAACGGGCGTCTCACAAAGGTAGAGGTAAACGAGACGCTTGCTTGGAAACAGAGAACGGAACCGTACTATTTCTCAAGGATGTCGTGCATATTCCGATACGTGTTCGAATTTGATCTCTCTCAGGGCCGACTTGCAAATGAAGGATATTGTAGCTCCTTCATTTATGACAAATGGAAACTTACAAAAGGCTCCTTAGTAAAGGGCTGAGGTATGAAGCATACAACTTTGTATATAATGCAAGCGAAACTCTCTACCAACACAAATGCCATAGAGAAAGATAAGGCAAGAATGCAGTTTGCATACAGACTACCTACTTCGGTGAAAAAGGTTTTGACAAGTTCTAGCCAAAAAGAAGATATTGCCCTGAATGGATGAAGTACATTTGGAGAAATGTGTTCATTGCCTAAAGGTGAAAGCAAAATAGGTTGCTTTCAAGAGCTTCCCTCCTTCTAGAATGAATAATATTTTAGATCCGATTCATTCAGATTTACAAGGACCAATGCCAAAGTCATCAGCGGTGCTCAATACTTTCTCAGGACTTTCATTGATGATCATTCAAGGAAGACGCTGGTATATCTTCTAAAGACAAAGGATCGTGTGCTTCGATGTCTTTCAAAGAATTTCATGCCTCAATTGGAGAGACAGATCGGGAGTTAAGCTAAAGCAGCATCCCATTAAACGGTGGAGAATACACTCGACCTTTCCATGCTTATTGCAGAAAAGTACGGTATTCTAGATCGATGACACCTCCAAAGACACCGCAGCTTGAATGGCTTAGCTCGGCAGGATGAATAGAACTTTGATGGAGTAGAGTTAGATGTCTACTCACACGCAAAGTTGCTCAAAACTTTTGGGTGAAGCCATACTCAGCTTTCGCACATGTTCAATCTTTCACCTTGCATCTCTCTCAAGACGGATGTTCCAAATAAAGCGTGGTCGAAAGGATGTTTCCATGATCATCTCATGAGCTGTTTGGCCGCATAAAGCTTTTGTTCATATCCCCAATGATGAGATCCAAACTGATGCCAAAACAAGACAAGTATTTTTATCAAGCAAGGTCAAGAACAATTTGGCTATAGATTTTACGATCCAAATTGCAAAGAGACTTGTCGTGAGCCGTGATGCTATATTTGTCACAAGATGGCACCATTGAATATATTATCAAAATGAAGAAAGATGTTCCTAATTCTAATGGTGACTCATCGATTTGGAATTAATTCCTCCAACATCGCCGCCAAGACAAGTCGAGATTTGAAGACCACAAAGGTTTATCCACCCGACGTAAGATGATGCCCCACAGTCAGTTCTCAAGACGCAGTGGAAATAATGATGTTCATTATCCAAGACAACACCGCAAGCTTCTCCTGCTCCATCGAGAAGAAGTGATAGAAATGAGACGACCCTCTATCTCATATCCCTTCAGACGAGTATGTAACTTTCACCGACGGGGAGAACCCGGTAGTTAGGCGAAGAGGCTACGGATGACGAATCCAAACAAAAATGGATTCAAGCCATGCAAGACGAGATGAAGTCCTTGTGAGAACAAAACCTTTCGAAATTGATGGCCGCCCAAAGCGGAAGAAGGCCTTGAAAAATAAACGGGTGTTCAGGCGAAGCATTTAAGGACACAGCTCACCGCGATACAAAGCCGATTGGTTGTCGAAGGATTCACCAAAGAAAAGGTATTGACTTTGACGAGATTTTCTCTCCGGCTTGTAAAAATGACATCCATCCGTGTCAGGTTGGTGTTAGCAAGATGTCTTGACTCGAGGTCGAGCAAATTGATGTCAAACCGCCTTCCTACACGGTGACTTGGAAGAAGAGATATACATGGAGAAAGCCTGTGTGGTTTTCACTGTTGCGGAAAAGAAGATTATGTCCGCAAATTGAAGAAAAGTCTCTACTGCTTAAAAACAGTGCACCAAGACAATGGTACAAGTTAAGTTCGAAATCTCATATGGGAGCAAGGCTACAAAAAGACTACTTCGCACTATCATTGTGTTTTTGCAGGCGTAAATTTCTTCTAACGATGATTTTATTATTCTTTTGCTCTACGTGGGATGATATGCTGATTGTCGTCGAAATATTTCCAATCAACAACTTGAAAACGCATTGAGTAAGTCTTTTTCCATGAAAGACTTAGACTGCAAGAAATGTATTCTCGCACGACTATTATTAGAGACAGAAAGCGCCAAGAAATTATGGTTACACAGAGTAAGTACATTGAGAAGTACTTTCGTAGATTTCATACTTAATAAGGCTAAAGCGATTAGTTGTTCTCTTGCTAATCACTTTAAGCTAAGTTCTAAGCCAGAGCCTTTCTACAGACAGTTATAAGGAAGAGATGGAAGAGGTTCCATATGCTTCAAATAGCTTGGAAGTCTAATGTATGCCATGGTTTCAGTACACGGCCAAATATCACTTACGCAGCTTGGAATCGCGAAAGTAGATTCCTATCAAACTCGGGAAATAACATCGGGTCATAAGGGAACTAGATTTTCAGTATCTTTCGAGGTTTTTCCAAAATATGTCTATGTTTTGGAAATGATAAACCCGTGTTAGTTGGATACACAGACGCAGATATTGGGTGATACGGATTCCGTAAAATCCACTTCAAAGTTACTTGATTACATTCGTTACAGTGAGCCGTGTCACGGCAATCAAAGTTACAAAAATGTGTTGCATTGTCCACTACCGGGTTAATTCATAGCAGAACGGAAGCATGTAAAGAGTTGTTATGATGAAAAAGTTCTTGAAAGAATTGCCAAGTTACAACAAGACGCTTATCAATTATTTTGCGGATAGTCGTAGCATATCCATCTCGGGAAAGAATGCCTCCTTTCATTCGAGATCAAACATATTGACGTGAGATATCACCGATTGTGGATGTACGGAGAAATAAGCTATTACAACTCGGTAAGATCCATACGTAAGAAAATGGATCGACATGTTAACAAAAATTCTCCCGAGACAAAATTTTTAATACCGGCTGCTTAGTCAGCTGGATCGCCAGCCTCTACGTAGTCGGGAGGAGATTTCGCGAGTCCCTCCTACATTTAAGAGGGAAGAAACACAAGTAGAGTGCAACCACCAACGGCAGTGCAACTACAAACTTAGAGACATAATCACAAATTCGTAGGGTATAACATTGATATGCAATTTTGCTTTATAACATAGTAATGTCTTTGCCTTAAGAGAAACATCAACACAACAAACAAGCAAAGGTTTAAGCAGCCAAAGGAACACTTCTTTGAAGAAAAATAGTGTACAGAGAAAGTGTCGTAGAATATCTTAAAAAAAATATCGTGATATTTTTCTAAAAGTGAGTAACAAAATAAATGTTTAAAACTCATGACACTATTTTGCTTATCTCAATTGTCAGATAAAGATCTCACTTTGTAACCATTAATCTTATTAAGGAAGAAATAATTTCTAGTCATTCCGCTGACTTAGCCCAAATTAAAGGGTGAACCACGTTAAATTTTCGGTGTCATTATTCTACTCTATTGAATTCATTTTATCTTTATCCGCTGTGCACAACAAGACTGAGACTTTTGCATTCCAGGCCGAGATTAATCAGCTTCTCAGTCTCATTATCAATACCTTCTACAGCAACAAAGAGATTTTTCTTCGGGAGCTCATCAGTAATTCCTCTGATGTACGTATTTCCTTCTCATTCCCTCCGATCACTGCTTCTCTTGAGCTGGACTTTCCGTTGTCTTGAATAGTCTATGTTTGTTTGTTATTTTTTGCAATTAAATCTGTTAGAGAAGGTTAAGGTGTACTACTACTTAATGCATCACGTTGTTGTAGTAGGTATCGTGATTATTTGTCTTCGATGAGATCGATGGTTTGAGAACTTTAAATAGTTACTACATCGAGTGGAGTTGCTTTTGCTTTGTATTTATTTTATTATGTTCTGTTTGCTTATCGTGGAGTCAAATAAAGAGATTAAATAAAAAAAATTCGGTTTCGCTCATTGAGATATGCATATAAATATCTAATTAAGAATAAAAAGCTTGGAGAGTTATGAATTTGATATAAATCATTAAAATGAAAGGAAGTTCGTTTTTGAGTTGGCGAACATTCTTATTGTTTTTGTTGAACAAAGGTCATTTGGGTGATATTTATTGAAATTGCATCTTATCAGTTGATGTAACTTTTTACAGGCTTTGGACAAGATAAGATTCGAGAGCTTGACGGACAAGAGCAAGCTTGATGCTCAGCCCGAGCTTTTCATTAGGCTTGTCCCCGACAAAGCCAACAAGGCCTTGTCTATTATTGACAGTGGTATTGGCATGACTAAAGCAGGTGCAGTATCTCCTTGGATTTAGCTTCCGCTAGCGATGTCTTATTGTTTAGTTTGTACTGAATTTTTTTTGTTGTTGACTGACATTTTGTTGGTGAGTTTGTCAGATTTGGTTAACAATCTGGGGACAATAGCAAGATCCGGAACCAAGGAATTCATGGAGGCACTCCAAGCTGGTGCTGACGTCAGTATGATTGGCCAATTTGGTGTCGGGTTTTATTCTGCTTACTTGGTTGCCGAGAAGGTCATTGTGACAACCAAGCACAATGATGATGAGCAATATATTTGGGAGTCTCAGGCAGGTGGTTCTTTCACTGTTACCAAGGATTCAACTGGTGAGCCACTCGGCAGAGGAACCAAGATTACTCTCTTTCTGAAGGAAGACCAGGTTAGAATAGAACAGTACATATATTTTGTTATATGACTTGATTGGTTTAGGATAACAGTGTATAATTACCCCATTTCATGGTACTGACTCTTGTTTCTCCTTTTGCAGCTGGAGTACTTGGAAGAGAGGAGGATCAAGGATCTTGTAAAGAAACACTCCGAGTTTATCAGCTACCCAATTTATCTTTGGACTGAAAAGACTACTGAGAAGGAGATCAGTGACGATGATGAAGAAACTAAGAAGGAAGAGGAGGGTGACGTTGAAGAAGTTGATGATGAGGATAAAGATAAGAAAGGAAAGAAGAAGAAGGTTAAGGAGGTGAGCCATGAGTGGCAACTAATTAACAAGCAGAAACCAATTTGGCTTAGAAAGCCTGAGGAGATTACGAAGGAAGAGTACGCATCTTTCTACAAGAGTCTTACAAATGATTGGGAGGACCATCTTGCTGTCAAACACTTTTCTGTTGAAGGGCAACTTGAATTTAAGGCCGTTCTCTTTGTTCCAAAGAGAGCCCCGTTTGATTTGTTTGACACGAAGAAGAAGATGAACAACATCAAGTTATATGTGCGCAGGGTGTTTATTATGGACAACTGCGAGGAGCTCATTCCCGAATACCTTGGATTTGTAAAGGGTGTGGTTGACTCTGATGATTTGCCTCTAAACATATCCCGTGAAATGTTGCAGCAGAACAAGATTCTCAAAGTCATGAGGAAGAATATTGTCAAGAAATGCATTGATATGTTCAACGAGATAGCAGAAAACAAAGAAGACTATAGCAAGTTCTACGAGGCATTCTCAAAGAACCTTAAGCTTGGCATCCATGAAGACAGCCAGAACAGGGCTAAGTTGGCTGACCTTTTGAGGTATCACTCAACAAAGAGCGGTGATGATATGACCAGCTTGAGGGACTACGTGACAAGGATGAAGGAGGGTCAGAAAGATATCTATTACATCACTGGTGAAAGCAAAAAGGCTGTTGAGAACTCTCCATTCTTGGAAAGACTAAAGAAGAAGGGATATGAAGTAATTTTCATGATTGACGCCATAGATGAGTATGCTGTAGGTCAATTGAAAGAGTATGATGGAAAGAAGCTTGTGTCTGCTACTAAGGAAGGCCATAAGCTGGACGATGAGTCTGAGGAAGAAAGGAAAAAGAAAGAGGAAAAGAAAAAGTCCTTTGAGAACCTGTGCAAGACTATCAAAGAAATCCTTGGAGACAAGGTAGAGAAAGTGGTTGTTTCAGACAGAATTGTGGATTCACCTTGCTGCTTGGTTACTGGTGAATATGGATGGACAGCTAACATGGAGAGAATCATGAAGGCTCAGGCTTTGAGGGACAACAGCATGAGTTCATACATGTCTAGTAAGAAAACTATGGAGATTAATCCTGACAATGGTATTATGGAGGAGCTTAGGAAAAGGGCCGAGGCTGACAAGAATGACAACTCAGTGAAAGACTTGGTGCTACTTCTCTTTGAGACTGCCTTGTTGACTTCTGGTTTCAGTCTCGAAGACCCCAACACCTTTGCTTCAAGAATTCACAGGATGTTGAAACTAGGTCTGAGTATTGAGGAGGATGAAAATGGCGGTGAAGATGCAGACATGCCTCCATTGGAGGAAGATGGAAATGAGGAGAGCAAGATGGAGGATGTTGACTGAGAAGGCTATGCCCTCTTTAAATAGTTTACTCATTTGAACTGTCTACATTATTTGTACTAGTAGTCTTGTGAGTCAACTCAGAGGTCAGGGGTCTGAAGTTTGTTTTTTAAGAATGGTCTATCATTTTATTGGGTCTTTGTGATGTTAATGAACACTTTTCTGTTTTGTCAAGAGTGAAATTGTTCCAGTTCCGACTAAACAAACGGCCTTATCTAAACTTATATTCACATCTGAACCACTTTGAATGTTGATTGCTCTCTCGGCTTGTGTGGATTTTTAAATCGATGGAACTTGGAAGCTGCATGATCCTACTCATTAAAGTTGATAGCGTAAACGAGTAGCTCCAATCTGTTTATTTTTTAAAAAATGTTACGTATTTTAAATGTAATATATAAATAATAGGGTATAACATTGCAGATAATTACATGTTGGGTCAGTTAAAAATTATATGTTATAGTAGGTCCAACCAATCTGCTCATCATTTACTACTTACATGGTAGTAGAATTGTCAAACAATAGAGCTAAACGTGTGTTTTGAGTAACAATGCGGAGCGGTAGTCAACTCGGCATTTCTTTTAAATTAGGTGATAACAACGGAAAAGATAAAAGGGATATTTTAGAATATTTTTAATATTTGATTTGATTATTAATTTAAAAATATATAAAAAATATTTTAATATTATTTTTAATTCCTTTAACATTTTTTAGGATGTTTTATTTTATTTTATTTTAAAAATAAAAAAAATTATTTTTAATTTTATTTTAAAAATAAAAAAAATTATTTTTAATTTTATAAATTTTATTTTAATATTTTTTATGATTTTAATTATAATTTTCAAATAAATAATGTAATTAACTAATATAATTATAATAATATTATTTTTGTTAAATAGTTTTATTTGAATGATAGATATCATTTTTTGTGAAAATGATAAGGAGATTGGGCATGATCCGTACTCTCTTTAATCGGAAGACCACTTATTTTTGTCAATTCTTTATCGTAACAAATGAAAATTTCAACTTGTTTTGAGCTCAGGGTGTATACCTTTTGTGAGATTTGGGAAAACATATTTGGAAGACGTAGAGTAGATTATATATTTTCTTTTATTAGAAGATATTATAAAAGAAGAAGAAAATGATAAATAAGTTATCTAGTTGGTGAAGAAAGTTACAAATTTATTGACGAACAATATGAGAGTAGTAAAGTGAACTGGTTTTACCAAAGTCACTAGCGAAACGAACTTAATTCCAAACCAAAGGTGTATTCAATAGATTGATTACATAATTGTAGTGTAAGAAGTTATGTTGGTTTGAGATTCTTTGAAAAAAGTTTGGCTAAGTAAAGAATATTAATGAATAATTTTTTTTACTATTTATAGAGAAATAATGAAAGATGAACGATTTATATATTAAAATCAGAATTAATGTATTGGAATATTCCTTAGACTTTTCAAAATTTTAGAAAATAGAAGAGTTAATGTTAAACATGTTATGCGTAAAAGGGTCTCAATCCTAGTGACATGAATTATCTCTCTTGGATGAGAGCTCATTGTATCAAGCACTTTTAGTATAATAGTTTGGCATTGGATAATAGAATGGTTTTCCTTTAAAGCATTCTCAACCTATCGACTTGACCATGTGAACAATGGGGTCAATTGACTTGGTGGCTTTTCACATTTCTATCACATACCCATGAAAGGATGCATAACTCCAATGACATGATTGCCAAAATAATGAATTAATTTCGTTGAACGAATTTTTGTTATAAAAATATCATGTTTAGGTTTGTAATGATACCTTGATATAATATTTACTAATATAATATTTACACATATTTCTTATATACTTATAAATAACTCTTTAATAAGATAATTAAAAGATGTAAGATATATTTTCTCTTTAATATCTTATTACAATCCCTGACACACTTTTATTTCTCCAAATATAAATCATTATACTAAAAACAATTCAACAATTTCGCTGATTTCTATGAGTTAAAGCAAATTATGAGCCTCAACAGTGGATCATCAAACTGTTTCGGACATATGACTAGTCCATTGTCGAACTTTTTCAGACACCTCTAACTTGCTTGTTGAACAAAAAAAAGAACTTGTTAGAAGAATTTTTAACTTCTTCCATGCATGTGAATAATGCGATCCTTGCTAATACATTCTACTTATAAGATCATTGATGTTATCTTTGCGGTTTCCTCATCTCCCCCATTATTGAATACTGTTTTTGATCCTTGTAATCTTTCTCCTTGAATATTGTCGATGTGATACTCTAGTTTTCAGGCCAATAAAATTATAAGATACATGTAAATATTTTCTTAAAAATCCAACTTACGTAGTACTTTTTCAAAACCATTTTACCATCGCTCTCTCTTACGAATTAAATAAACACCATCTTTAACACCATTTCTTGCCACGCTAAAAAAACAATCATTCAATAAACTCCTCTTTTCTTTTGAATTCTATTCCATATATCTTCCCTCAACGGTTGGTCTCTCCTCTCTTCCTATTGCTTTGCAACTCTCTCTTTATTTTTTCTTTTTTACTGGAAGCAAGTTAATTCATGTTGGAGCTACAGAGAGAATGGAAAACTAATTAGAAAAAAAGTATCAAATATTAAAAAAAAAAATACCAAAAAATGGCTTCTTGGTGGGTTTCCCGGTAGAAAAATCAAACCATCTTGTTTTTTCTAGTTTTTTTCGAAAATTTTGGGCATTGAAAATCTCAGATTGTGGGTCTCGATGTTTTTGGTGGCTACACATTTCTTTGGGTTGGTTGGTGGTGAAGAAATGGTGTCTAACTCTTAATATTTTTGGGTAATTAGTGGTGGCTGAATAAGGGTAGTGGATTCCAGTTGTGGGTTTAGTGTTTCTGCATTTTCTCCTTATTCTTTTTCCCTTTTTATAATGGGTGAAGATATAATGGGGTAAAGAATTAAGAAAAAGATTGAAAAAATATGAGAAAATCCATTCAAAGATTGAAGAATAGTTGTGTATTTGTTGTTGCTAATGATGAATTGAGCTACATATTCCTGAAGAAATCATGCTAATGTTCAGTGAGAAAGCTTGAGGAAGAAGATAGGTTATTTTTATTGGTTTATTGATTAAATGACTATTTCTTATTATCAGATTCTGAATAATTACCTTTAATTTAAGGATTAAGAATATCCTCAATAAATAATCTAATTTTGATAATATCTATATTATTTTTACAAAACTGAGGAGTATAGTTGAAGAAAAATAAAATCATATTATATACAATAAAAATTTACCTTTTTTCTTGTTATTTTAAGAGACATTCAACATTATTGTATACATTCTTTAGAAAAAAAAAAACATTTTCGTATATATTACAAGTCCATCTTTATTACATACTACCCCCTTAAATTTTATACACTCAGTTATACAATAAAATCATATTATATACAATAAAAATTATATAATTACTTAAAATTTCTTAAATGGATTGAATAAAAATTTAATTTTAAAATCATGCTGCTTAATTTTTTATTTAATCTCATTTTTAAAATTTTAAAATGTACGAAAAAAATGAATATTAATTTAAATTAATTCTTATAATTAAATTATTTTGATAGATAAAAAATTATATAAAATAAATTAAATATTCTTAAATATAAATTATTTTTATTAAAATATTTATCATCAATTTTATCGATTATAATATACAATTTTTTAATAAATATTTCATATGATAATTACAGTACAATCTAATATAATTATTCTTAACCAGAAATGCCTCAAAAATCCACTACCAGTAGGATACAAGGACTACTGCAAACAAACTAATTCATAACGAGTAGTATTATCAACTTAACAGGATAAAAATGATACAGGGATGAGTATGACATGCTCATCCATACTAAACATTTACAATAATAGGTTGAGTTTCTCTACGAGGAGTTTTGAGATTTTGCAGGAATGAAAATATAAGTTCAATTATATAGTTTATTTGCTCATAAATATAAAAGAATTTACAATTATATTTAACAAAATTGAAAATTATGATAAAAATAATTATATTATATATTTTGTTGATTATTAAATTAGTCAAAATACAATGAATTTTTATTTAAATAGTGTATTTTCATAATAAAATAGTAAATTTTTTAAAATATGCTTGTTAATAAAAAGTGGTCATATTTAAAAAAAAAATTATAGGTTATTCCAATAGTTTGTAATTTTTTTGTATAGATTTTTCAAAGATTAGATAGGTATTATATACGGTTATAATTGTTAAAGATCATCTTTATTCGTATTAATGTTTATTGAAAATAAACTTACTATAATAATTTATTCATCTTATTTTGATATATTTATGAGATTTCATTGTATATTTATTTTTATTAGCACCTATGTCTGGATTGAAAACTTTATACATATGTTTTTCATATAGTATGACATGTGTATAGTTAATTTGACGAGTAAATTTAAACGTAGGTTATGTCTAAAACAAGATATTATTTTTCCTCCATTTTTGTCATCATCATCACCCCTCTTGCTCATCACTATATTTTTCTTTCCATTTGTCACCGTATAATTACACAATAAGATTGCTTTTACTAGAATAAAACATTTTCCACATCAACATTTCATAATGGTTATAACTATTAAAGTCATTAGAAACAATTTATTGTACCATGACTGTATCAATATCAATTTTAAATTCTGTAGCAAACGCTGCAACTTGTCCTGTGGATGTGGATTTTCAATATCAATATCAATACAATCGGATTGGTCATAAATTACCAAAGTCCTAAATAATGTAAGTAGTAAATTTTCTATATTTCATTTTGCTAGTCGAACACTAACCAATGGTTGTGATCCATTAAAGAGGTGCCATTAAGAATGACAACTATAGGTGCTAAATACTTGAAATTGTAGATGCAAGTGACAAAAATAAATTCCCTCAATATTTCACATTTGCAAAGCAATAGTGTGAAATTGAGTTACTGAATTTTGCAGTGTCACAAGGATAATCAAAGACGTGTATAGTATGTTGTGGGCGGAAGCAATAAATAGCGGTATATGAATATATCAAAGCAATAAAATGAACACACAGAATTTACGTGGTTCGGCAATTCGCCTAGGTCCACGGGAGGCAGCAGATATTATTTGAACTGAGTAGGAAATATACAGAATACGAATCTGATTACTCACTAATAATATCTCTCAAGTGTTTCCCAAAACTCACAAGTATTTTCTCTCTTGAGTTTGCTTATACTCTCTCGATTTTTTTCGATTTTTGCCTTGTTCTTCAATGCATGAACTCTTCCCCTATTTATAGATGAAGAAAGACTCACTTTCCAAAGTGTGCCATAATTTAAGCCTTAAATTATGCCACTTAATTTCTTAAATCATGCCACAAATCATGTACTGAAATTAGGACACTAATTTCCCTAAATTATGCCACTAATTTGTTACTTTTACAGCCAATATTCAACAATCTCCACCTTGGCGAAAAAGTTCATAACGTCAGTTTCTCCAAATGCGCCTGGCGCCCTAAGCTCGAGAGATGTTGATCAAGTTCAAGCAAAGGTGTTGAAACTTGATCCTGTAACGCACCTTTGTAAGCATATCTGGGGTTATCTCATAGCTCCGACTTTCTCGAGTATAACATTCCCTTCATCAACGATTTCCCGAACAAAATGAAATCGAACATCGATATGCTTGGTGCGACCGCTGATGCGGGTTCTTTGCCAAACAAATGGCACTCGGCATCGCGAGAAAACCTCGCGTTCTTCACGAACAATACCCAAATCCTTAGTCGGCAGAAGCCATATAGCTTCTTTGAATGCTTCGGCGGCCGTATACTCGCCTACCGTAGTAGACAAAGCTACGATTAGTGATCGCAATGTTGATCTCCCAACAAAGCCCGGTCCTCACCGCCATTGTGAACACATAACCGGTTGTAGATCGACGCTTATCCGGTCTCCAAAGTAGTTAGAATCCACATATCCAACTAGGTGTTTACCTTGATCTTGTCTCTCCGAACTTCAAACCAATATCCACGGTGCCGTATGTACCGTAGAATCCACTTCACCTTGTCGGTGTCCTTTCCGGATTATGCGTATGCCGACTCACCATACTAACGGCGTGGGAAATATCGGTGCGGGTGCAAACCATTGCATACATCAAGGCACAGCGGCATTTGCATATGGGAACGGGTTCCATTTGCTTCTTCTCATCGGTGGTGCTAGGTGACATTAATGCCTTAATCGAAAGTGAGGAGCGGCGGTGTACTACGGTTTGGTTTTTTCATCAATGTCAAACCTTTGTAGTACTTTCTTCGATATCGAGTCCGTGTCGGCATTGTGCACTTACATCTCTTGTGATTTCCATCCCAAGAATTTTCTTAACTCTCCAAGATCTTTCATTTCAAATTAGAACTCGCAGAGCCTTCAACGATCTCCACTTGCTCTTAGATGCAATCAACATATCATCAAACGTATAAGAGCAAATAAATGAAAGGTACCTGTCTTGGAGTTTCCGAAAGTATACCAATGATCAAACCGACTACGTGTGTGCCTTTCTACGATGAAGCTATCAAAGCGCTTGTACCATTGTCGCGGTGATTGCTTGAAACCGTAAATTGACTTACTCGGCTTGCGAAGCCCAATTCTCTCGTCACGGAATTTTTAAAGCCATCCGGTTGAGACATGTAGATTTCTTCGTTCAAAGTACAGCGGAGAAAAGGCTGTTTGACATCGAGTTGAGCTAACTCGAGATCAAACTGTGCTACCAAAGCCAATAGTATCCGAATAGATGAATCTTTAACAACGGTGAGAATACCTCGTTGTAGTCTATTCCTTCTTTCCAGCATAGCCTTTGCTACTACCGCTTTGTATCCGATGTTGTCTTTACCGGGAGCACCTTCCTTCTGGCATAGACCCATTTGCAACCAATAGTTTTCTTTCCTTTGGGAAGTTGAACCAAGCTCCCAAGTCGATTCTCGATGTAGAGACTTCATCTCTTCATCCATTGCCATTTTCCACTTCATACTATCAAGTCTTTTGCACGGCCTGCAGCAGTGCATGGGACATCATCATCATCTTGGAAGTGCGAATGCTACCGTACGTGTGTATACGGTAGGCTTCCTAATCTCCCTTCTCGGCCGAGTAGTGGCAATAGATTACGGCTGGCGATTAATCGGTAGTGATGGTGAGAACACTCCACCTCAACCGAGATCTCTTCGATCATCAATTTCATCTTCACCACGATCGGTAGTGGTGCAATCTTTTCCGGATCTTCTCCGAAGTCTCGAGCATCACCTTAGAAAGAGTATTTGGACTTTCATTCTCTTTCTACGAGATTTGTTTGTCTCGGTACCGTATTCGTCAGAATGTAACATCTCGGCTTAAGACGATCTTCTTGGATTCACCACGCGAAAGTCGAAATCCTTTAACTCTTCCTTAAAGCCCAAGAAAACGGACTTTCTTTGCTCTCGGATCCAGGTTGGATTCACTAACATGAAAATATGCGGGACATCCAAATATTCGCAATGAATCATAATCGATAGCGGGTTGTCCGGACCCATTACCTCTTTAGGAGTTTTTCCATCTAATGCGATCGCGATGGAAGTCCGTTGACTATATGAGTTGCATATGACAAAGCCTCGAAAATGCCTTGCTCGATTTGGAATGAGATAGCATACATCGAACTTTCTCAACCAAAGTACGATTCATTCGTTTCCTGCAACTCCATTCTGTGTGGTGTACGAGGAACCGAAAAATGTCTCGATTATCCACTTCATCTTGACAAACTTTAAAGAAAGGATCGATTTATACTACACCATTATCGGATCTGAGCACTTTTAATCTTCTGCTGTCTGAGTCTCGATCATTTTCTTCCATTTAAGAAAGATATCCGAACTTCATCTTTGTGACTCGTAGTGTATATCCGACATATCTAGAGAAATCATCAATAAAAGTCACAAACCAACGTTTACCTCGAGTGAAGCATTCTTGGAAGGTCACCCAAACATCCGTGTGAATATAATCAAGAGATCCGCAGTACGATGAATGGCAGGCTTGACTCTTGTTTGTTTTCCAATTACACTGATGCTCGCGAAATCAAACTTTCCAGTCTTGGCACCTTTCAAAGACCTTGCTTCATTAAGCCTTGCAAAGCCTTTTCCGAGCGTGCACAGCGCGTACGTGTCTGCAGTGGGAAGAATCATTTGCCTTTTCTTGAGAACTACTTGAGGCAGTGTCCTTCCTGTCGTACACCCGTCTAGGAAATACAAGTTCGCCTTCCGAGTACCACTTCATTGCTACAAATGCACCTCGTACAACTTTCAAGACTCCATTTTCCAATGTTACCTTGTAACCATCGGGAATCTAGAACACCTAAAGAAATAAGGTTTTTCTTTAGGTCGTAGAATATACCTTACATTTGTAAGTCGTTTGATTGTACCCATCGTGCATCTTTAGTCGTATTATTCCGATCCACTTTGTCTCGGCCAGGCATTGTCGTTGCCCATAAGCACAACTCCATAGAGCTCTTCAAAACTCGAAAACCAATGTCTGTTTGGACACATATGATAAGAACATCCCGAGAATCAAGGATCCATATCCGAGTAGGTTTTGATGATGAAACCGAAAAAGGGCGATTCTTCATCTTCATCGTCGGCCTTAAATGCTGACATTTGCATTTGACTTGTCCTTGTTTGGACAATCTTTCTTCCAAGGTTGCCACTACGGTGACAATAGTACACGCTCGTCCTTCGGCGGGGACGTCTTACAGATGACTCTCCCGGACTTTGATCTAGATTTCCACTATTATTTGATCCAGCCGGATTTTTTGTTGTTAGTTCTACCTCACAATTGTGATCAATAACCGATATTGAGTCTCCGTGATCATGTTGATCCTTCTTCCCGGTACTCGTTATTTACCAAAGCATTTGAAACATCTACGAACTTAACCTCATCCTTTCCATATAAAGGTTGTGGTTAAATGCTCATGCTTCTCGTGTAATGAATTCAACAACAACAAAGCTTTATCTTCATCGATAATTTCAACATCTAAATTTTGCGGATCGGCCAAAATTTTATTGAAATTATCTAAGTGCTCAATCATAGGGGTACTCTTTAATCTTGTAGGGAAACGGAAAAGTTTCTTCTTCAAGTAGAGTACTGTTCTCAATACTTTTCGTCATGTATTTGTCCTCTAGTTTCTTCCGGGAAGGCTGCGACTACATTCTCTTTCATGACAAAGTACTTTTGATCTTTTCCTAAGCACGGTCGGGTGTGCCCACAAGCTTGTCGGTTGACATAATTCCAATCTTCATTTGAATAATCTCTGGCCTAGTCTCCAGGCTATATTAGATCCTTCTCGGGCAATAGATCTAATACTTCGCATTGCCATATGCCAAAGTTATTTGTGCCGTGAATTTCTCCACCTCAGGCACTTTTGCGTTGGACAACGCATGGATTCTTCGAGTAGAACTTGGTTTGCCATAAATTCTACGGTCAACTTGTTCACCTTCTTCACCTTCTTCGATCTATAAACCTTTATCGCCCTGGTACAAGCGATACTTGAAATTTTGCACTTCTGACTTAAAACAATTGTTTTTCCAAATTTTATACCTTATTTGAAAAACTAGTCCGTAGCTGAATTTGGAATGGTCCAATTAGCTAAGAATAGATCCAACTCGGTTGAAAACGGATGAAAAACGGAGCACCAACTCATTCCAAATATCACTAGTGTGAGTTGACTCGGTCCCTGACTCGGCGAGTTGACTCGATTCTTGTGACGGGATTCGGCGGCTTACGGTGGTGATTCGACTTCCGATTTGAGCGATTCTTTCACCGTTGCGTTCGTATCGTCAAGAGCTTCGATTTGATATATAATCTTGCTATATTTGGCTCACGATACCAATTTGTTGTGGGCGGAAGCAATAAATAGCGGTATATGAATATATCAAAGCGATAAAATGAACACACGTGAGAATTTACGTGGTTCTACGGTCGCCTAGGTCGCGGGAGGCGGCGGATATTATTTGAAGCGAGTAGGAAATATACAGAATACGGTATGATTCTCACTAATAATATCTCTCAGTGTTCAAAACTCATGATATTTTCTCTCTTTGAGTTTCTTATACTCTCTACGATTTTTCGATTTTTGCCTGTTTCTTCCAAGAACTCTTCCCTATTTATAGATGAAGAAAGGCTCCCTTTCCCTAAAGTGTGCCATAATTTAAGCCTTAAATTATGCCACTAATTTCCTTAAATCATGCCACAAATCATGCCACAAATTAGGACACTAATTTCCCTAAATTATGCCACTAATTTGTTACTTTTACAGCCAATATTCAACATAGTATAGATAAATAAACCATTTACTACAAATTAAAGAAAAGACCCATTCTTTGCAGTCTAGTGCTCTAAAATTCCAGCATGTTTTTTGCTATTTAACTCAGTACAAGTTTGCATGTGTCTACAGCCATTGAGGGAGAGAGGGAGAGAGAGAGAGAGGGTTAGGGAGGAATCTGATTTATTTTATCATAACATGACTACACTAACTTACAAACATCATCTACACCATAGTACAAAGCAACTCATTATGACTTAGAGCCTCAAATTCAAAAATGAACTAAGCTAGTTCCTATTCCTAATAAAACTTGAAAAAGAAAATCAACCCTCTTTTTTCTAAATTAATACTAAATTGCAATCTCTTCTGGTGAGAACAATCACTATATCATTCTATTGATCTGATGGCTCAAAAGGAACGCGCACAAACAATTGCCCGTTTAAGGTGACCACTGCAGATGTATGATGTGGATCAATTCTTGAAGGTAGGCTGACAATCTGAACAAAGAAAACAATAAATCAATTCACTGTCAAGTATTATCTTTTCCTTTTGTCCAAAGCTTTCAAGCATGGTTACAAAATAGTCAAAAGCCTACAAAATCAATCAAGACTGATGAATCGAGTATAGCTAATAACTTTCATTTATCAATTTTTAGGTCCCATTCTGATCACAACTTAATAAAAAATGTGCTTTCATCCAAGTCCACCATATAAATTATTTTCTTAAAGAAATTGTATCAACCTTGATTGAACAAGAAAGAAGGGCTTATGTATCCAGAACAAAACAAGAACCCAATAGTTGATAATGAGCTAACATCACTGGTAAGAAACAATATTCGTTAGACACAGCTAATATTATAAAAAGCTAAGTAAATTTTTGCAGATAAACACAATCAAATTGTTATAAACCTTTTGAAAGGGCGATACTCCCCAAGGATTGTCCAGTTGTGCTGGTTGACCTGATATAACCAAGCGTCCAGCTGGATCAGATTGAACATGCACCTGATCACCAAGAAACAGTTGTTGATGCCATCATAGCAAATATATACTTAATATATATCAAAGCATGAGTTTAAGAATAGTTAAGACTCAGAATTTTCATTTCATATTGCCTTTTCTAGTTTCTGTTGAATTTAACATTGAATTTAACAAACACTGCAGCTCATTCAACAAATACTGCACCGATGTCAAACGTATATAAGGCGCCTACCAAGCAACTGTAAACCATGTAATTCAATCATGGTGGTTGGTAAAATAGTAATTGATAATTGTCTACATAAACAATGTACATATCCGATACAAATTAAGAAAATATACGAAGGAAAACGTTTATTTCTTCTTCTGATTATTTCTTCAAATATTTATTTCTTCATGGTATCAAAGCCAAGTCTGTTTAATGAAATCTAAAAGTGGGGTAAACGTATTATTTAGAAAATTTCATAAAATGGTTCGTACTCAATAAAAAACACAGATTCAAGTTCTAAGAAGTGACAATGGAGGAGAATATAAAAATTCTGAGCTTCAAGAATATCTTAAATCAGAAGGCATTTTTCATCAAACTACTTGTGTTGATACACTTCAACAAAATGGAGTTGCAGAAAGAAAAAATCGACACTTGTTGGAAGTTGTCCGTGCCTCATTGATCGAAGCTAATATGTCATTATCTTATTGGGGAGAAACAATTACTTCTGTTGCATATTTGATCAATCGGGTACCTCCCAGTCCCATTAACTTCCAAACACCACTACAAGTGAAGCAATTGTTGCACCAAGTGTTCTCAATTTACCTCCTCGTGTCTTTGGTTGTGTGGCATTTATACACCTACATAAACAACGTAACAAGTTGGATCCACGAGCAATACGTTGTGTGTTTATGGGATATGCCATGCAACAAAAAGGGTATCGTTGTTATCATCCTCCTACAAAACAAATGATTACTACTATGGATGTTATTTTTCATAAAGATACAATATATTTCTCTTCTACGCCTGAATTTTAGGGGAGTACAACCATGCTGAAATTCAAATCCTTACATATATATTGTTTCCTTATGTAGAAGGACAAATTTTATGTGAGGAAAATACAAATAACTTGAATTCAGATGGCAATAACTCTCAATATAGAAAAGACTCAAGAGAAATGGAATCAAGTCCTCGTCAACTTCAAGATCATCAAGCAAGTCCTTACTACCACTAAGTGAGTACGAGTTTCCTTCTCCACAAGCTGCTGATATACCTAACCAATTGTTTGCAGAGGATGTTCCAACTATTGAACCAGACAGAAAAATACTTCCATCACGTCCTAACAGAGGTATTCCTAAAGCCATGTATGAACCTGAGATTTCTAGTAAAGTCAAATATCCCATGAGTAACTATATGTCTAAACATCGTTTGTCAAAATCAAATGTATCATTTGTGAATCAATTATCTGCTGTATCTATTCCTAACAGTGTGCAGGAAGCTTTAGTTGACCAAAAATGGAAAGATGCTATGAATGAAGAACTAAGATCCTTAGAAATAAATAGAATTTGGGAACTTGTCGATCGTCCACCAACAAAGAAAATTGTTGGATGTCGATGGATTTTTTCAGTAAAGTATCAAGCAGATGGTATGATTGAACGCTATAAAGCAAGATTGGTGACAAAAGGATACACTCAAACATATGGGATTGACTATACAGAAACATTTGCACCTGTAACCAAAATTAACACTATTCGGGTCTTGGTATCTCTAGCTGCAAATTTATTTTGGCCATTATATCAGTTTGATGTAAAAAATGCCTTTCTATATGGAGATTTAATTGAAGAAGTCTACATGGATTTATCGCCAAGAATCAAGAAATCTACAATCCATGATGAAAAGGTGTGCAAATTAAAAAAATCACTGTATGGATTGAAACAATCCCCAAGAGCATGGTTTGGCAGATTCACAAGGTCAATGAAGGCATTTGGCTACAAGCAAAGCAATTCAAACCATACTTTATTTCTAAAAAAAGGGTATGGCTGCACTTATTGTATATGTTGATGATATGATAGTAACAGGAAATGATCTTGAAGAAAGGAAAGCGCTACAAACTTATTTATCCAAAGAATTTGAAATGAAAGACCTTGGTTCCTTAAAATATTTTCTTGGGATTGAGGTTTCTCGATCAACAGAAGGAATCTTCTTATCTCAAAGAAAGTATGCCTTAGATTTATTAAAAGAAACCAGTATGTCAACATGTCAACCAACTAATACACCAGTAGAAGAAGGATTAAAGTTATGTATCAAGGTTGATCAAGTTCCAACAAATAAAGATACCAAAAGCTTGTTGGAAGGTTGATGTATTTGGCACACATAAGACCAGACCTTGCCTATGCTTTAAGTATTGTCAGCCAATTTATGCATAATCCTGAAGAACAACATATGAATACAGTTATTCGTATTTTGAGATACTTAAAGTCTACTCCTGGAAAAGAAGTATTGTTCATTAAAAACTCAGAATTTTCTAGAATTGAAATATATACTGATGCTGATTGGGCTGTATCAATAAATGATAGACGATCTGCATTAGGTTACTTCATTTTTGTTGGGAAAAACCTTGTAACATGGAGAAGTAAGAAACAACATGTTGTTGCCCGTTCAAGCGCAGAAGCTGAATACAGAGACATGGCACTTGGGCTTTGTGAGACCTTGTGGTTACAATCTCTCTTAAAAGATTTGGGATATCCTGCTAAAGAATCAATTAAGTTATTTTGTGACAATAAAGCAGCATGTGATATTGCTCATAATCCAGTTCAACACGATCGTACAAAACATGTTGAAGTTGACAGATTCTTTATTAAGAAAAATTTAAAAGAAAATTCATTGGAATTGCCATGTTGAAGTTGACAGATTCTTTATTAAGAAAAATTTAGAAGAAAATTCATTGGAATTGCCAAAAATTAAGTCAGAAGATCAATTGGCTGACATCCTCACTAAAGCAGTCTCATATCGAGTATTCACAGAAGTTTCAGTCAGTTGAGCATGAAAGACATCTATGCACCAACTTGAGGGGAAGTGTTGGATTCAACAAACACTGCAGCTCATTCAACAAACATTGCAGCTCATTCAACAAATACTACACAGACGTCAAACGCATACACGGCGCCTACCAAGCAGCTGTAAACCATGTAATTCAATCATGGTGATTGGTGAAATAGTAATTGATATTTGTCTATATAAACAATGTACATATCCGATATAAATTAAGAAAATATACGAAGGAAAATGTTTATTTCTTCTTCTGATTATTTCTTCAAATATTAATTTCTTCAGTTTATACTGTAAGTTTGCTTGAATTCAGAAGTTGCTTTACAAATTTTGTTTCATTAACTAAAAAACAGTTCACTCTATTTTAAACCTGAAAAACAACAAGAATATTGACTACAAACGACAACATTCACAATTGTTGTTGACATATAAATGAGTTCCATAGACCACACAGATGATTGATTTATAACTGAGACTCTGAGAGAATGTTCTGAGCATAATCAAAGGATAAACAAGGGAGACAAATTTGATAAACTCATAAGTTTTTAACAGATAAAAAGGGGCAGAAATTTCTGCTAGTTATTTCTCTCATAAAACTATCAAAGATTTAATATTTTAAACATCATCGATCAACTTGGTACATATAAGTCTTCATTTTTCGTTCAATCAATTCCATTTAGATCTACAATTCTCTAAACAAGTCCTACTCAGTGATGTTAATAGCATTAATATTGGATGTGGGCCATAGAAATATTTTTAAGAATATTGTACTGACCTCCTCGCGTAGAAGTCCAGGAACTAGAGCATATACCTCAAAGCAGTCATCCTATGGAGAAAATTTTCGAAAAATATAAGTTGCTGACAAAAACATCAGATTCCTTACAACAAGAGTGACAATACATAAATACTCACGAATGTTTGCACATTAACCTTCACCCAGTCAGCTGGGGGTCCAACATCAAAAACCACAATATCCAATCTAAAAATGAATAAAAAACGTTAGATTTTTCAAAAGCAAAGTTATTCTATAACACCAAACAAGATGAACAATTTTAAACGCAGAAACAGTAGCCTTAACTGTGACTTTGCTGCTTTCATGTGAGGAACCTGGACAGGAGAGGACAGGGAGGATGGCTTTTTCCGCTTCAGTAAACCTACTTAGTAGATAAAGATCAGAGACACAACAATTGAAAGCAGCTAAAACGTCAGAAGATTCAGATTACTGCATATCTACCTGCACGTTTATGTTTTTCACTCTTTGACATATAACTCAAACTTTTATCCTGTCCAAGTATATATGACATATGATAATTATGAAGAAAAAACTAAAAGTTGATGGAAAGGAACGTGCCATGCAGAAAAAAGAACAAATACAAGTTGCCATGAATCCATGAATGGATATTAAAGTCCATAGACCTTAATTATTGGATCACCAACCTCACCATTACTAAGAATACGCCGAGAATGCCAACCTTGCATTGCACGAGCTGCAGCATCCCTCAATGCCCTACCAGTCCCTAGAGCTTGACTACCACCAGCCTAGGTCAAAAATCAACGTGTCATTCAAAAATATAAAAGTCCCAGTGTGTCTTTTGTATATCTAGTTCCATCAACTAAATGCAATGATAAACCTTTGAGCATTTCCCTAAAACTATTGTAATTGAGATACATTACACATCTTCGTCTTTTCAAGCCATTGCCTTTTGTCCTGTCTTCTTTATACTTGATTGTTTCCGGTCATCTGCAGCTTTTTCTTTTAGTTTCTCTTTTTTCAACTGTTTAAGTTAGTTCATTAAACATTTAATGAACCTTCACCCAAACCACTAAACTAGATTTTTTCTGATCACTGATCAAACCCACCATATAAGTTCCCGTATCTAGTTGAGAAACCTATTCCTAGTTTAGCAGTTTAGTTCTGATCCAGAAAAGCACCAAAAAATTCTTCTGCTAGCAACAAATCATATAGATCATCTTCGTAAATGCATTTTCTAATTTCGCATATACCCAAAAAATCTATGTTGGCAATGGAAAAATCATCCTATCTTGTTGAAACATAAAAGAACTAAGACATTAATTACCTGATTTTCAGCTTTAGTAGGCTCTGCACGAAGAGAAATCTCGTCACCATGCACTTTATGCTTTTCATAATCAAGCAGTGCCTGCAGATACTATTTATCAGGAACTCCAAGATGTATGGGATACAGACCACAATCTCAAAAAAGTAAAACTGTTGAAGAAGATTTGCAATTAGAGCAGGACCTTCTCATAGAAATTTCTGAAAGTCCAGGAGACAGTAGTGCAGGTCCTTTGCAAGTAACACAATAATAAAAATCAACAATGAGAAACGAACAAAAATATGATATTGCGGTTATCTAAAGGAATAATTTTCTCCAAACTCTTAAATGGTGCGAGCTGATAGTGACATGCATAGTCATTATGCTATATGGCTCATAATAAATATTTATCCTCCCATACAAAGTAAAGGAGCAGAAGGGATATTCATAAAGTTACTAAGAAACCTCACTCGTCTTATATAATATTCTTTTAGTAATCTAATTCCACAATAACCAGAATAAGGGCATCAATCAAATGAAATACTATTTCTTACTTCGGAGGTTTAAATGATTCTCCAACTTGCCTCCACAACTTGCTTGAAGTTACCTACAGAAATCCATAATACACAATTTCCTTAACGTGCAGAGAAACCCTGCTCATAAATCTATTAAATCACTTTACAAATTTGCTTTATTTACACCAAGTGCCTGAGAGTAGCCAAGCTGAATCAGTAAAATCATAAACAAAGCTCCAACTGTTGCTGTTAAGTTTTATATGAATTCTTCCAAATTAATAAAGAAAATTTTTATTACAAGCAAACACATGTTTACACCATGCAAAAAAGAGACAGGGTAGATGGATCTTTTTTTACCTTCTTCATTTTTCTTTTCCTCTCTTTTTTCCCCTCCCCCTTTCACCTTCTTCATCTGAAGCTTCTTGCCCCAACCTAGTCTAAACAAAAGATCCTGATAAACCTCCTAGAATAGCAAAACTATCTAACCACAATGCTATTGGCAGTGAACCAGATTTTTTCATGTTAAAATACGGGACATTTTCTCTTTTGACAAATCCATGCAACATGTGACCTTTTGTCTAATAAATTTTATCAAACGTACCATGTACATTTCATATCCAAAGAAACAATTTTACATCTACAAAAGCAATATATAATCTATAAGGTCTTTACACCATGCCAAACCTGTTCGTAGCCACCAAGCTTGGTCACAGCTCTCCATAACCTGAACCAAATAAAGGAATGAAACACATTTTACACTCTACCATAAATTCCATACACAAACTCTAAACAAACATAATGACCAAGAGCTTACTTGAGCAAATTCAATTCCTCCCTGTAAAACTTTGGAGGCTTCCATTCCAAATACTTCTCCCTGTAGAAAGTTTCCACCTCCTTCATGAAAGCCACTTGTTCCTCCCCTGTAAGGTACTCATCACCCTCACTGGCTTCTCCTTCCCAGTGGAAAACACGCTCTGGCCCCGTGCTCTTATGTTCAATTTCATGTCCTCCATTCAAATGGGTTTTCGTATCTTGCACTTTAACCTCCATAAAAGAAGATAACCCAAGTTGTCTGCTCACCCCACCATCATTTTCTTCCCCTTTTACACCATCATCTCCTTCCTTTTCAATCATCACGGGGACCTCACCCTCATGAGACAGGGCAGTGTCCACAATGATCAAAACACTACCATTTTCACCATTAGTTTGAGCTTCACAAGAGGCCTTGGCAGGGTTTGTAGTATTCTCAGAGCTTTTGGTAACGGTTGAAGCAGAACCCACCAGGGCTTTGATGTCATGAACACTATCGTGGGTCTCTAGTTCCATGTTATCAACAGGGTCTGGTTTTTGCTCTAGTGTCTCTTCAAACCGTGCATGGTCATGGGTTTGGCTCAAATTTTTATCATCTAAGGGGTCCTTCACATCTTTATGCTCTTCTTTGTTAGTATTATCCATATTTTCTTCCCTTCTTTCCATTCCTAAAGCAAAAAGAAAAAAAACAAATAATACATGAACTCTCGGTCTTGCAGAAACAAGCCCATGACCAATAACAAAAAAAGAACCAGATTGGCAGATAAAAACCAGAGGAAAGAACAAAAGGAAAAGGAAAAAGGAAAAAAAAATTGGAACTTCACCTCTCTTAGTGTAGGAAATGTAAAGACTGGAGCAACGAAGAAAAGGACTTACCTGAACGAACGCAGCAGCTGAAAGATAGAGGAAGGGCTTAACGTGATGGCGGCTGAGCAGAGAAGGGCGTTCCCGAGGTTGAGCCTCCACACAACATAGAATAGAGTGTGGCGTGTGTGGGTGGTGTAGTGTGGTGATATGGGGGAGTCTTTGAGAGTAGCGTAAGAAGGGAACAAACCCGGGTCACGTTAAATCTCTCACTTAAAATTTACAATCATATTCTGATTTTGAATACTATATATATATATATAATTAATTACACGTTATATTAATTTTTAAATAATATATTAAAATTTTAATAAGTTTAAAAAGTAAAACATTAGTAGTTAATGAAGTAACTTAATAAAATATTTTTTAAATTTAATGGATATGTATTGTTTTATTTTTTAGACTTAACAAGTTTATATTATTTTTTATTTTTTAAATCTAATAGATTTTTATTGTATCTTTTTTCAAACTTAAAGACATCTTTAATGTAATACTATTGTTTATTGTGGCTTATGGCATACTTGCACAACTACAGTACTAGCATTACTTTTTTACGGCAGCGTTGAAGTACCATCTGCAATTTCTTATTTTATTTTTATTTTTAATCTGTAAAAAACAGTTGATGGTGGTATAACTTGTAATTAAGAATAAAAATATAACCCTATCTCCCAATTTCTTTTACTCGTGTCCTTCGACTCTCACTCTCACTGTTGCTGCCCGTCCGCTCCTACCTCAAGGCTCTAATTCCCGTTTTTCTTCATTACCTTCGCCGGCGCTCTAATCCATCGGAGGTTTACTGTCTTACGTGCTCCATATTCCCGATTCCTCAATCCTCTTCGACTTTGTCTCTGAGTTGAAGCTCCGGTTTTGCTCCCATGTCCAATGTATGTGGGTTTTTCAGAAATAGGAGAATTACGATTCGGGTTTTAGCAGGAAAGATTGATTATTTACTCATTATTCTTAATGTAAAAGGTGAGCATCGAACCTATTGATTCTTTTGTCGCTTAAATTCCCCGCAAGGTTGGGTTTTGAATTTTTTTCTTCTAAATTTTTTCGGTTTCTTTCTTTCAGGAAGACAACATACTTAGATGTTGAGATCAAGTGGGCAGCTTAGAAATCAATCTCTGGTTTAAATCTGGTAATTTTCAGAAACCATTTAGAAACCTCCGCTGCACCTTTAAATTTATTAGTGTTAAATTTAGGTCTTTGGTTTATATGAATGTCAATTTGAAAATGAAGGTTCTGCGCAATTTCGTAATTAATTCCAAGTTGAAATTTGTATTGTGACAATTCAACTGTCTGGGAAATTATTTGTGTTTTCTCTGATGCAATGGATTTGAAAAGAATTGAATTAAATGTGCTCACATTTGTGCAACTACTTGCTAAGCAAGGTTTTCAAGAACTTCCTTTCTGGTGGATTCTTCTTTCTCATTGATATGAAAATTTTATATTGACTATGACATTGAAGGTCTTTTTTTCCCCCCAATTGGTAGTATTTTGAGCTTCCTGCATATGTTTCATTGTTGTGTTTGAATTACTATTATCCTACTTAAAACATACTGGGACTAATATAACTTGAATATGTGTTTGCATAAACTCTGACAGACAGAATTCTCGTAGTTGGGACTTAGGTATCTGGTTGGAGTCATACTGAAATAATCATTGTTTAACATGGATAATGAGGTGATAGACTTTGACATTGGGCTGGGTGGAGGAGGCCGAGAAGGAGATGATGATACTGTGGACATTGAACATCCTGTTGATGATGAGGAAATGGTTGATAGTCCTCCTCTTAATAGTGGAGGTAGTGTTAGTGGTATTGCTGGTGGTGCTTATGGCGATATTTATCTTCACGAGGGAGATTTATTGGACCTTGAACCTTATGAGGGAATGGAATTTGAGTCTGAAGAGGCTGCAAAGGCCTTCTACAATTCCTATGCTCGCCGTGTTGGTTTCAGTACCCGTGTCAGCTCTTCTCGTCGTTCTAGACGTGATGGTGCAATTATACAGAGGCAATTTGTTTGTGCCAAAGAGGGATTCCGAAATTTGAACGAGAAGCGTACAAAGGATAGAGAGATCAAGCGTCCCCGGACGGTCACAAGAGTTGGATGCAAAGCCTCCTTGTCTGTAAAGATGCAAGATTCTGGGAAATGGGTTGTGTCTGGTTTTGTAAAAGAGCATAATCATGAGCTGGTTCCACCTGATCAAGTGCATTGCCTTCGTTCTCATCGGCAAATCTCTGGTCCTGCTAAGACCTTGATTGACACCTTGCAGGCAGCCGGAATGGGTCCTCGTAGAATTATGTCAGCACTCATAAAAGAATATGGGGGAATAAGCAAAGTTGGATTTACTGAGGTGGACTGTAGAAATTACATGAGGAACAATCGACAGAAGAGTTTGGAAGGGGAGATTCAGCTTCTTTTAGATTATTTGAGGCAGATGCATGCCGACAATCCCAATTTTTTCTATACTGTGCAGGGTGATGAGGACAATTCTACTGGCAATGTGTTTTGGGCCGATCCGAAGGCAAGGTTGAACTATAGTTACTTTGGTGATACTGTTACTTTTGATACTACCTACAGATCAAACAGGTACCGCTTGCCTTTCGCCCCCTTCACTGGAGTAAATCATCATGGGCAGCCCGTGTTGTTTGGTTGTGCTTTCTTGATAAATGAATCAGAAGCATCGTTTGTTTGGTTGTTTAATACATGGCTAATGGCAATGTCAGGTCAACATCCAGTGTCAATCACCACTGATCATGATTCAGTGATCCGGTCTGCCTTCATGCAAGTTTTCCCAGAGACTCGACACCGTTTCTGCAAGTGGCACATTTTTAAAAAATGTCAGGAGAGGTTATCCCATGTATTTCTTAAATATCCTAATTTTGAAGCAGACTTCCATAAATGTGTTAACCTGACTGATTCGATAGAGGAATTTGAGTCTTGTTGGTTGTCTCTAGTTGATAGATATGATCTCAGGGATCACGAGTGGCTTCAAAACATATATTCTGATTGCAAGCAGTGGGTTCCAGTATATTTGCGCAACACATTTTTTGCTGAAATGTCTATAACGCAGCGAAGTGATAGTATGAATTCATACTTTGATGGTTATATAAATGCTTCAACTAATCTGAATCAGTTCTTCAAACTGTATGAGAAAGCTTTGGAAAGTCGCAATGAGAAGGAAGTGAAAGCAGATTATGATACCATGAATACTTCACCAGCTCTAAAGACCCCATCTCCAATGGAAAAACAAGCATCAGAACAATATACCAGAAAGATATTCACAAGGTTTCAAGATGAACTTGTTGGGACACTAACTTTCATGGCATCTAAGGCTGAGGATGATGGGGAGGTCATCACCTATCAAGTATCAAAGTTTGGTGAGGAACATAGATCTTATTATGTTAAATTCAATGTTCTGGAGATGAAAGCTTCTTGCAGTTGCCAAATGTTTGAATTCTCTGGTCTTCTTTGTAGACATGTATTGGCAGTCTTTAGAGTGACTAATGTGCTAACTCTGCCATCACACTACATATTGAAACGATGGACAAGGAATGCCAAGAGTAGTGTCATGCTAGAAGAACGTTGTAGTGATGTGTATACCAACTATTTGGAGTCTCATACTGTTCGATATAATACTCTTCGTAATGAGGCTTTTAAATATGTTGATGAAGGAGCAAAATCTCTAGAGATTTATGATGTCGCAATGGATGCTCTGCAACAGGCTGCATCAAGAGTCACTCATGCAATGAAGAATGAGGGGAGAACTTCCATGGGGAATGGATATATCAAGGGGAGTTCATCTTTTGATGCGTGTTGTCCAAATTCTACTCGTGGAGGTCAAGAAGGGAGCTCTGGCCAACACATGTCTGAGGTCAGACCCATTTTACACATTCTGTTTTCAGTTCTTATAATCGTATACTTCAACTTAAGCTTAATTGATTTGAATTTCCTCCCTTTTTCTCATCAATCATTTTTAATACCAAAAAAACATAAGTTAGATATCTGCAAGATCTAGTCATTCCATTGTGCTTATTGTCTCATGATTTGTTATTTTCACCTTTTTTCTTCTATTGAAGTGGTTTATAACTATTTTTTTTTATGAATTGTCATGCAGGATGATATGGACAAGAGAATTCGAGAACTTACACATGAGCTGGAGTCTGCAAATAGGAAGTGTGAGGTTTACCGGGCTAATTTGCTTTCGCTTTTAAAGGATATTGAGGATCATAAGCTACAGTTGTCAATCAAAGTGCAAAATATTAAGATTAGCATGAAAGATGGTCTTTAAAGGCCCTTGTATTTTCTTCAGTATATTTCACAATCCTCTTTGGACAAGGCTGTTTTCTCACTTATGGGGGGAGTATACAAATTTGAAATCTGCAACAGTTGCTTCCTTTCCTTGTACAGTGTATGTAGTTTAAATGTTAAGGTTACAGATTATTGTTCCATTGTGAATCCGTGGAGAGTTTCTCTATTATCTGATGTGTCGAGTGACATTGGTTAGCAGCTAATAGGAACAACTGCAGATGATTTACTCTTGCAGAATACTGCAAGGTCCATGCTTTGAATTGTGGTTTTGGTTGCAGATTTGGCAAACTGGAGGTCTGACATCTCACCTGTATATTCCTTCCTGCTGGATTCTGGTGTCCCGCGTGTAACATGCTTTCTTTGGGATTCAACTTCTCTCTTTGTATGTCATATATTTTTTTCTGGTTTAGTGTTCTAAATTTTTGTGTATTACTTATGAGTTTTTTTTTGCTGTGATCTCTTAGCTTGGGACCATGACCTTGCAGGGGAAGAATACTCTTGAGATAAATCATTGCAAATGAAGCATGTGTCGGGACAGAGGTTTGGCTATTTTTGGCTTGTTTCATGGTTATTCTGGCACCACTATATACTAATTGAGAGTGACTGGTTCATTATCTTAAAAGTTATAGAGGAAGGTTTCTTCAGTTGCAAAGCCTCCTAAATAAGTAGTAATCTAACAAACCATAGCAGAGTGTCATCTTTTGCTATAACACATTACAGAGTGATTCTGGACTTGATAAGTCCTGCACCTACCTTACACTCTTTCAAATTCGGCTGAATGAAGCATGTTGTTAGTGTTGTGGCTCAGTTCATATGGTTTTTCCCATGCTAATTGCTAATCCTGTTTAACTCTTCAATTGCTATAAGACAGTATTTCCCCCAGGTGCATATTATATTTTTGCTCATCTCTCTCTCTCTCTCTGTCTCTCTCACACTCACACTCACACTCACTCTCACTCTCTCTCTCTCTCACACACACACACAGATCTTACTGGTTAAATAGAAGTTGGCTAATTTGAATATGTATCATGTCTTAGGTTTGCCACTTAGGCCTTATTTGGATGTGTTTATTTTATAAATGGTTACAAGAAAAGTGGTTTGATTAAAAGTAATGCCAAAGACAAATTACATAGCTCCTCACATCGTTTTAGCAAGACTTTTTTTATAGACATTTTAGCAAGAATTAACTCGTGTTTATTAGCATGAGTCCCTACACACTCTTACAACTAGACTATGTGCTTGTGGTGAATAATATTCTCAACTAATTACTGCAGTTGTGGGTTCCGCAAACATGGAATAGTCCTTAAATACAAGTTTCTAAAATGTAAAAGATTTCTTGGAGTATCTGGAAAGCTCGAAATGGAAGAGTATTTGGTAACGTAGTTTTGAACAAGTCCCAAATTATTCTATTAGAATCTGGAAAGCTGGAAATGAAAGAATATTTGGTAAACAATTCTGAAATTATTCTATTGGCTTTGTCTCATTTATAGGACATTATTAAAGCTTTTTCTTTGTAATTGTTGTTGATATGTGTACTTTTATTCCTGATGTTGTTTGCCTTGATCTAGTTTTATGTTTATGCCATAGGCTTTACCAGGAATGTTTGTCTTGATTGCGTTGTTACCTGGGCTCTTTGTAAGTATAACTATATTTAAATATAAAGTTTTTGTCTGAGTTAAAAAAAATGTAAAGGATTTGTTTTTTGAGAGCTGGCTTAGTCATGTACTTGAATGTGGATAGAAATAACGTTAGAGAGCTGCAAACTAGAATCAATTAAGATACTCTTATTAGTCTTCAAAATCGTGATGGAGGAAAAGGAGTGAAGGTTAGAATGCAAGGAAATGTGGGTTGGTACTCTTATTAGTCCTTAATTCTACAAAAATATACACTTCGTTTCCAAATATAATCAAATTAAGAAACAATGTGATTAAATTTTACACTAGTCATATGCATTATATAATTATGAAGTTATACATATCTAAACAAATAATTACAAACTAAACTGGTTGCTTTCATGAAATATAAATTATTTTTTCATGTGCACAATTAGGACGTGGCCTAGTGGGAGAGAGCAAGTAGTGCCTTATTGCAATTCTTTTGAGAGGGGAAAAGTGGGTATGATGTGGTCCATAAAGGGTAACCTTGACTTTGTAAACATGCTTCTAGCTTTATATGTGTGGACTTGGTACGCTTAATAGTTTTGTCAATTTTTCCTATATTAATATAAGATCTTTGTATCTGATGATTTGAAACTCTGCAAATAAAACTTTTAACACGAGGTTAGTTATTTGATAAATAAAAGGATAAATTAATAAATGTATTATCTAATTTTATTTAACGATAAAAATAATATTATTTAAGTATTATTAATATTATACATATATCAATGTTACTAAAAATTTATTACTAAATTTTTTTTAATGGTATAAATTTAACATTAAATTTTTTATTAGTTATATAAATTTATTACAGTAAAAGTAATAATCATAATTAAATATTATTTTTATATAAACTCTAAACCCTAAACCTTAAAATTAGATAATATATTTTAGGCATTAGTATAACAAATCCAAACCCACCAACCGTAAAGAGTGGAAAATATATTAAAAAAAAAAAGCCTAAGCTGGCTTAAACGGGCAATAAGAATGTTTGATTTGATCTTTTGAGTTTTGACGAGCTAGGACAGTGTTCAGTATTTAAGTCCAACCCCCTTACAAGTCAGAACCGCTGTTTCTAACTTGTGCTCTTATCTTCCTCCCCACCCCTTACAAGTGGAACTAACTATAATAGACTATATAAAGACACTAGAGCATTATTAGCACGACTATTTTTTTTGCAAAAAAATAGCTAGCCAAGTTAGCTATGTGCAGTTTTGATTCAACCTTTTATAGTAAAAGCAAGAAAACCAACTCATTTCTTTGGAAAAATGTTGATTTAATTTATAAATTAAATTGGGATGTGACGGTGTCAGTTGGACCCCTTTTGTGTTTTGTTTTTTTTTTCCCCTTTCTCCCTCCGCTACTAGGTATCAATTGAACTTAATCATGATTATTAGTAATTAATAATTATTTCCACGAGCTATGGAGTATGGATCCATATTCACATGAACTTTTTTAATTTTTAATTTTTTCAAATACAGGTTATCAATTCACACATGTTCGTTGTTTAGCTATAACACTTTTTTCTTTTCTTTTGCAATTTGTTATTTCTTGCTTAAAGTCAAAAGCTTAGTCATTCTAAATATTATTTAATCTGAATAAGTCATATGCGAGTTCACATTTTATAACTTCCTGCAGGTTAATTACAGCAAGTTAGTGATCTTTTCTAAAGTTATTTGATTTATTCTAGAAGTAGTTGTTTTGAATTTTGAGTGGCAATACTAAACCAATTCATGTCTTGATGATCCTTCATGGGATGGAGTGACCAAAACAACGAGTAAATAACAATGATTTTTTTTCCCATCAGGATCCATTAAATCTAAGTGCTTAAGTAAATTACAAATCGTCGAGGATAAATTTAGAAATTTATTGGATATTAGGTATTTTAATATGATAAATATACTTTTTTTTTACTTTTTAAATAAATGTTAATAGGCTTACCTTAAAATTAATTACTAACGTAAAAAACATTTGTCATTTTGTTAAATTTGGGCCTAATTTCATCTCAAAACCCAGGTTATGAGATGAAAGATTGTCTTCATTTATATATGTGTTTGATACTTCATGCCCAATCGATGTGGAACATTTTAACACTTCACCTCAAATCGATAGTTCATCGATGGACGGTAGTGGGCTTACAGCTGTTGCGTGTCACGGGGTGAGTTTTTTTACCTGCTTTTGATAGCATGTTAAATTTGGGCCTAAATCCATCTCAAAACCTAGGTTATGAGACGGAGGATTGTCCTTATTTATATATGTGTTTGATACTTTATGCCTAATCGATGTGGGACATTTTAACACATTTTATACTAATAGTACACGTGGAGCCACATGGGAGTTATATGGCAAAAAAATAAAGAGCAATCTAGGTATTACATATTTTAATTAATGAAGAGGGAAGGAAAAATTGGGTCGGGAGGAATGACAAAAACATAAGAAGAAGAAGCAAAAACTAAGGAAATGGAAACGACAAAAGTCAATGAAAACGAGAAAGAAAAAGTAGAGCCTAACGAGAAAGGAAAAGAAAAACAACGAAAAAGAGGTAGAAGAAAAACACGCGGGATTGAAATATGGTTCTTTTCCTTGAAATTATATGATGAAATCTCAATTGAAAATGATGGATAAGATAAAGAATATAGGGAAATTTTGAAATCTCAAAAATGTCCTCTAAAAATAATCTAAGTGGCTTTCATGTTGGACACGTTTATGTCTAAAAATAGAAGAATGTGATACTAGGACCGGACATAGTATCTAAATGACAAAAGGCGATATTTGATCCTTTATTTATGGTCATCCATCGGGTTTATATGTCATCTAACTATCATGTATAGGTCCCTAATCAATCCCTGGTGCGGTTGAACGTCTTCATCCATCGGGTTTATCTGTCGTCTAACTGTTATGTATAGGTCCCTAATCAATCCCCGGTACGGTTGAACGTCCTCAAGGGTGAGTTAATTCCATAAATTCGTCTTCAATTCAAATTGTAGGCTGCAACTCACCTATATGAAGCCAGAATTGCTAGTAATCGTCGGTCAATCATACGATGGTAAATTCGTTTTTAAGCCTTGTAAACATCGCCCATCACACTATAGGAGCAAGTTATGCCCAAAGTCGTTACCTTAACCGCAAGGAGGGAGATGCCGAAAGCAAGGTTAGTGACTGAAATGAAGTCGTAACAAGGTAATCATATTGAAAGGTGCGATTGGATCATCTTCTTTTCAGAGAGAGTTAATATTTGTTAAATATTTTGGTTTGACACTGCTTCACACCCAAAAAGAAAGCGAGTTATATGTGAGTTAAACTCGGAGATGAAAGTTTTCTTTCATTAGATAAAAAATATAGGAAAATTTTGAATTATCCAAAATGTCTTCTAAAAATAATCTAAGTGACTGTCATGCTCATAATTTTGGGTTCAATTTTTTCTTATTTTATCATTAATTATAATTATAAAATTAATTAAAAAATCATCTAAAAAACTATATGATTAAATTGTATAAATCTTACAATTATAAGATTAAAAATATCAGTTTTGAGTTGAAAATATATATTATAAGATTTATATTGATTTCACTTTTTCGTTCACTCTCCCTTACCATACAAGTGTATGAGATGAAATCCACATAATAAAATCTATCAGAGCCTCTCAAACAAAATCCACCTAACTCTTTCAGATTTGAAAAATTATGACTACTACGTTAAAAATATATGTAACATAAGAAAAAGGTTATAGATTATCTTTATGATAATTTTCCCTTAGATTCTTTAAATATTTTTAAAATTTATCAAAAAATCTACTACTCTTTATAAATCAATTAAAGTTCTACTTAAATACAAAATCTTTTTTTTTTTTTAAAAAAGCGCCCTAATAGAAAGAATCCTTAGGATAAGAAACATATGGCTATGGAGATCGAAAAAGGATCTTACGATATGATTACTTCTCATGGTTGACCTAAAATTGATATGATTGAATCATATAACAAGTTAATACAACCAATATAGTGTCTTTTTAACAAAATATTGCCCAAAATACCCTAATTTCTAAGTGATATTTTCGTCCACAAAGTAAAGCTAGATTCTTAATTCCTTTCCAAAATACTTTGTAATTCATGACTGTTTTATTTTCCTCGTGTTACTGACCTAGTATTCTAAAAAGACACAAGCAAACCTCACAATAACCTTCTATGTTGTCCTAAAGCATTAAAGTCTCTTAATACTCCAAAGTACTAAACTCTATGCTATTTATATATATATATATATATATATTGCATACGCTGTAATGAATTAAAAATAAAACATATCCAATTAAACCAATTACCTTCTCTTAACCTTTGAACTTTGCCAAATTTTATTCAGAAATCTGGCACGAGACTATTGACTTTTAATTAAAAACATTTAATTCCGAAATACACGCTCAACTTCATATCCAACTCTATTAACCATGTACACATGTACACGCTTCATACGTTATTTAGTATAGGTATGATGATTTTAATACAAATCCTAAGCACAGGTACCACATTTTATTAAAATGGGTGTTTATGGTTTAAATTAAAAATAATAATTAAGAATATAATAATAAAATATAAAGATTAAGCTGGTGGATTGTATTGGGTTTAGATCCATTCTTTAATATTTGATCTATTTAAAATGATTATGACTTATTAGCATATAACTTATTTAATAAATGAATTAAGATAGATAATTTTTTTTATGATTCAATCAATTTAATCTCAATTTAAACTCATTTAAAAGAATGAGTTATTATTAAATTTATAAATTATAATATAATTTTTATTAATAACTCATATACATGTTGAACTTTTCTTATCCACATCTATTTAAAAACATTGAATTCTTTCAAATTCACATATTATGATGTATTTTTTTTATTAATGAAGATTATCTATAAATAATAAATCATTTACTACTCAAATCTAATTCAAATGTATGAATTAACTTGTTTAAACAACCTAGCTTATTTAACATCCATCCAAAACCATTTAAAAAGGTTTGCATGTTGTATAAAAAATTTATGGCATTACATAATACAATAGCGAAAAAAAACTATATATATTCATGCAAATTGAAGATGGAAGACAAAAGAAAATAACTTGTAAGTTCAACCATCTGGGTTTTGGTATTTTCCTACCTAATTTCTTCAACAAAACATGTGTTGATATTAAATCTATTTTTAAATCCCCTTGTGGCATGTGCTTTGTGCAGTCCTATTTGACCATCTTCTTCTTCTTCTTCTTCTTCTTCTTCTTCTTCTTCTTCTTCAATTTAAGTATAGTTCAAGATCTACTTTATTTTCTTGCCCATAATTTCAAAAGACAATGAGGCTCTCAAAACTAGACTCCATTATCTTCTTTCTTCTCTCTTTCTCTGTACTGCAAAATGCTTCACATAGCTCAGCACAAGAATCCAAACCAAGAGCTTTTCCATTCAATAAATTTGAAGAAAAAACGGATCAAAGTTCCTTCCTTTTCACTAATTTTTCTTCAATTGATCAAGGAGCTCTTCAATTAACCCCAGACACTGAAAACACAGACTTTGGTTTCACTAACAAATCTGGTAGAATCATGTACTACAAACCCTACAAGCTTTGGCTATCTGATATTGATGACAAAATTGTCTCCTTTAACACAACCTTTGTTATAAACATCTTTAGGAAAAAAGAATGGAGTTCTGGTGCTGGTTTTGCTTTTTTAATAGCTCCAAATTCTGACATCCCACAAAATAGTCATGGACAGTGGTTAGGCCTTACAAATGCAACAATTGATGGTGATACTAAGAATCACATAGTTGCTATCGAATTCGACACTGAAAAGCAACAAGAATTTGATCCAGATGATAATCATATAGGACTCAATATCAACTCTGTCAAGTCAAATAACACTGTTTCTCTTAAGGACTTTGGTATTGAGATATCTCCAGAAAATGCCACATACTACAGAGTTTGGATCCAATATAATGGCAAGACTAAAGTAATAGAAGTATATATGAAGAATAGAGATGATAATAACACCAGGGTTCTGCTTCTTAAGGACACTATAGACTTGAAAAAGTATGTTAAACAAGAATCATACTTTGGATTTTCAGCTTCTACTGGCAATCCATCAATTCAATTGAATTGTGTTTTGGAATGGGATTTACAAGTGGAAGGTTTGAAATCCAAAAAGGATTGGACTTATTTAAAGATTGGTCTTGGGATTGGTATTCCAGTATTGGTTTTGTTAGCATTGGTTGGAGTTAAGTTTGGTGTTGTTTATTTGAAGAGGAGAAGAACAAAAGATGAGGAAGAAAATGTGTTGGGAACAGTATTGAAAAGATTGCCTGGGATTCCTAGAGAGTTCAAATACAAGGATTTGAATAAGGCTACTAACAATTTTCATGAGAGTATGGTTTTGGGACAAGGAGGTTTTGGTATAGTTTATAAAGGTGTTCTTCATCTTGATAAGGATAATCACAATACTAATGCAAGATATACTAAAACTGAAGTAGCTGTGAAGAAATTTTCTAGGGATAATATCAAAGGCAAAGATGATTTCTTGGCTGAGCTTACTATTATTCATCGTCTTCGTCATAAGCATCTTGTGAGATTAGTTGGTAATTATCCATCTCCATTTTAGGACTTAACTTCATCTTTTACTTCGGTAGTTTGTTTGCTTTTACTTCTGTTAAAAATAGTTTTAGTCAAATAGGCTTTTTAGAAAAAGTACATAATTTATGCTTTTCGTTCAAAAGTGTTTTTGTAGTTAGAAGTGCTTTTACATAGTCTTAAAAGCAAAAATAAACATACCTGCAACTTGCAATTCAAGAAAAATTAAAAAAATCAGTACATCTGTAATATGAATTTGTCAAGCATATATGACTTATTATAACTTGTAGATAACATCGATGAGTTTTCATTAGTCTCTTTCAGTTTAAAAGGTCAAACTTCACAATATTTTGCCTGCATAAGTCTGTTTCCTTTTCAACAGTTTATTATAGTTTATCTCCATTCCCTTTCATTTTTCTTCTCCTACTAGCTGTTATAATTGACATTTAAATAGTTCAACAATGCAGATTCACTTAACTAAAATACATAAATCTAATGAGAAAATTAATTCGATGGATTTTGTAGATTTAAATAAACTAATATATTCACTGGATTTTTCAGGATGGTGCTATGAGAAAGGGAAGCTTCTTCTAGTCTATGACTTCATGCCAAATGGAAGCCTTGAGAAGCACTTATATGAACGTTCCAATGAGAACATACTAAGCTGGAGACACAGGTACAAGATACTTTCTGGTGCAGCCTCAGCACTGCATTACCTTCACAATGAATATGATCAAAAGGTGGTTCACCGTGATCTCAAAGCCAGTAATATATTGCTCGATTTGGACTTCAATGCTCGCTTGGGAGATTTTGGGCTTGCTCGAGCCATAGAGAACGAGAGAAACTCGTATGCTGAGCTAGGAATAGGGGGAGTTCCAGGCACAATGGGATATGTAGCTCCAGAATGCTTTCACACTGGAAAAGCCACTCCTGAATCTGATGTGTTTGGTTTTGGTGCAGTTGTGCTTGAAGTGGTGTGTGGTAGAAACCCTGGAATTGAGATTCAGCAAGAAGAACATCAGTATACATTGGTTGATTGGGTTTGGATGTTACATCGTGAAGGACATATTGAAGAAGCTGTAGATGAAAAGATCAAAGCCAATTGTGTTGTTGAGGAAGCAAAGAGGCTTCTATTTTTGGGATTGGCTTGCTCACATCCTGTAGCTAGTGAAAGGCCACAAACAGAGGCTGTATGCCATATTATAGCTGGAACTTTGCCTGCACCTCGTGTACCTCCATTCAAACCTGTCTTTACTTGGCCTTCCTTGGGTTTGGGGGCCTTTACCTCCATTGACACTTCATATTCAAACATGTCTGAATCTTCTACAACTTGAACAAACTTGGTACCTAACATCATTGTACTGAGCCTTTACATCCTGCAATTGGTCAGATTGCTGTATATTGTAGCTTCAGAGTCAATTTGCTCCATGGAATTGAAAAGCGTCATTTTTAATAGATACCCATTTGTTTAAGGTTCAACGTAAAAATAGTTTTCTGAAAATTCAGCATTAACTAAGACGGGTTTGTTGTTTGCAGGAGTTAGTTAAAAGTATTTTCACATAAAAGTCATTTCAACAGAAAGCACTTTAGAGGTGAAACACATTACTTGTGCTTTTGTTAGAAATTACAAAATGCGCTTTTTGAGTCTTGAAAGCAATTTTGTTAAGTTTTTCTCTCTTTGACATATAAATGCTTTTTTGGTTGAAAATGTGGAAAAAACAAGAAATAACTCTACACAAAAGAGCTCTTTAGTCTGTATTATTTTCTTCATATTTTCATTACAATTGTATAGCTATATATAAGGAAATTTTACTCTTTCAATTATTCTTTAAATTAAGCATTCTTTGATTTACTCATTGAATTAAGGATTCCTTGTTTTATTCCTTGAATTAAGGTGCTTGTTTTATTCCTTGAATTAAGATCCTTATTTTATTCCTTGAATTAAGGACTAATATCCAATACTCCCCCTCAAGCTGAATCCAGAAGGTTTATGGATCCAAACTTGAACAAAAGTCGTTGAAACTGATGAGAAACCAAGGGCTTGATAAAGATGTCAGCCAGTTGGTCGAAGCTTCTTATATAATGTGTCTGAATCACCTATGATTGAACTTGTTCACGAATGTAATGACAATCAATTTCAATGTGTTTCGTCCTCTCGTGAAACACTGGGTTTGATGATATATGCATGGCTGCCTGATTGTCACAAAATAAGGACATAGAGAGAGTTGTAGGAACACCTAAATCACACAAAAGACCTTTAAGCCATATCAACTCACACGCAGTTGAAGCCATTGCACGATACTTAGCTTCGGCACTTGATCTGGCAATGACAGTTTGCTTCTTACTCTTCCATGTGACCAAGTTTCCACCGACAAATGTACAGTAGCTAGTGGTGGACTTGCGATCGATTGCATTCCCTGCCCAATCAGCATCACAATACCCCATGTTTTGTGTGTTGTTATTCTTCTTCATGATGATACCACGACCCACTGATCCTTTTAAGTAGCGTAAGATCCTTTTAACAAGGGTCAAATGCTCAAATGTCGGGGAGTGCATGAATTGGCTCACAATACTTACATTATATGTGATGTCAAGTCTGGTGATTGTTAGGTAGATCAACTTACCAATCAGTCGCTGGTAATAACTTATATCCGTGAGTGGCGTGCCCTTTAAGCTAGGTTTGAGCTTGCTGTCAAGAAGGGTAATGGCTGGTTTAGCACCGCTCATGTTAGCTTCCTTGAGCAAATCTAGAACATATTTCCTTTGGTTAAGAAAGAGTCCCTTGTGCGAGGTTGCCATTTCTATACTAAGAAAGTACTTCAATATCCCAAGATCTTTAATTGCAAACCTTTGTCTGAGGGACTGTTTGAGGTTGAAAATCTCGTCAGCATTATCACCTATAATTATCATATCATCTACATAAATTAACACAACCAATTTTTCCATAGCTCCCGTGCGAACAAATAGTGAAGAATCAGTATTACTGCTTTTGAAACCAACACTAGTGAAAATTGAGCTTAGCTTGGCATACCAAGCTCGTGGGGACTGTTTCAAACCATAAATGGATTTGTACAATTTGCACACTAAATCCAGTTCATTGTTTTGAGGATGCCCGGGTGGTAATTTCATATAGACTTCTTCTTTGAGATCACCATGCAAGAATGCATTCTTCACATCTATTTGGTACATGGACCACCCATTGTTTACGTACCACGTACGTAGCACTCTTACTGTGTTCATTTTTGCAACAAGTGTAAATGTTTCTTTGTAATCCACCTCGAATGTTTGAGTGAATCCCATAGCCACTAATCTTACTTTATACCTCTCAATTGATCCATCTGACTTGAATTTGAGCTTATAGATCCATTTGCAACCCACGACTTTCTTGCCTTTTGGAAGTTTGGTGATGCCTCATGTGTTGTGTTGATCTAGGGCTTTAAGTTCTTCTTGCATGGCTTCCTTCCACACCTCTTGGCTATTGGCCTCATGAAAGTTTTGAGGCTCACTGTAACTCGATATAGTGCTGAGGAATGCGGCATGAGCTGGTGTCACTCTCTTATATGACACATAATTTGAGATGGGATGTGTGGGTTTGTAGGTGACAAAGTCTTGAAGTCTTGTGGGAGGTTGCCTAACACGAATTGGATTACGTCGTGGAACAGGAGGAGTTATCTCACACTCGTTCACATCTTGTACCATATTGTGAGGATCATCTTAATTATCACCATCTTCATGTAGTGTACCATTAAGAAGAGACCCTTCATTGTTACTTTCAGTGAGAGATGCATCAATATTGACATGGCTGGGATCTTGTTGTTGTGGAGCCTCAAGTTCGATTCTTGGTAATGGAAACACATCCAAGATGTCATCCCCTTGACTTGTGATTTCATGTGACTTCTGAAAAAATAGTTAGTTTCATAAAATCGAACATCTTTAGACACAATTAATCTCCTAAGTTAGGGATCATAACACTTATATCCCTTTTCTGTGGATGAATAACCAAGGAAAAAACATTTAACAGCTCTAGGATCCAATTTATCTCGATAATGAGATTGAATATGAACAAAACAGATACAACCAAAGGCTCTAAGGCGTGAGGTTAATTTTCCTTTTTTTCATGATCTCTAGGGGAGACTTGAAATCCAAGACTCGGTTGGGTAATCTATTGATGATGTAAGCAGTTGTCATAACCCCTTGGGACCAAAATCTCTTTGGTACATTCATTTGTAGCATTAATACTCTAGTTTTTTCAAGTAAGTCTCAATTTTTGCGTTTAACTACACCATTTTGTTGAGGTGTACCAACACAACTTATTTGATGAATAATGTCATGAATGCTCAAATATTGTTTCATGATATGGGACATGTATTCGATGCCATTGTCAGACCTTAAGGTTTGAATTTTTGAGGAGAAATGATTTTTAACAAGGTTATGAAAGTCCTTAAATATTTCTATAACTTCATTCTTAGACTTTAAAAGATATAACCATGTGACTCAAGAAAAATCATCAACAAAAATCACAAAAATACTTATAACCATTAAAAGATTCATTAGTTGGTCCCCATACATCTGAATGAATTAGTTCAAAACACTTACTAACACTAGACAAGGAAGAATTAAAAGGCAATCTAGTGGCCTTAGACAAGTGGTAAGTTTCACATGCAATTGCATCATTTCTTAAGTTTGGAAATAAAGTTGATGCCACAATTGATTATCTTGGATAGGGTTAAACTTGGCTTGAAACCCTCTAGGATTGCTCTTGGATATGTAATAGAAACCATCTAAGTAAAACCCTTCATCAATCGTCTTTTTGGTGGCACAATCCTGAAAAATGACATTGTGAGGAGAAAAAATGGCTAAGCAATTCAAAGTATTTGTGATTTTTCCTATAGACAGAAGTTGGAAGGGAAATGAATATACATATAAAACCGCCGACTCGATTTCATCGACATTAATTTTATTTTTTCCTTTCCTAAAACCTTTACATTTTCACCATTTGCATTTGAAACTTGAGAAGGATTTGCTAATTTTTCAAACTTATGAGATTTTGACACATGGTTTGTCATATGATCTGTGGCACATGAATCTACAATCCAAAAATCATGAAACATATTTATTTTAAGAGTAGTTTTAAAGGCTTTTATGATACCTTGTATGTCCTCTTGTGGTATGAGTTTTGTATTTGCCAAGAAACCTACAAACTTGCCTAACAATGCTGTCGAGTTTCCTTCTTCTATGCTATCCACACAGTCAATTCTAACTCTTCATGTCTTGCTTTGAAGATACAACATAAACTCATTCATGAGTTCAGCTGGATTTGCTGTGAAGTTCTTGAATGGATCAGACCAATTAGATGTAGAGGAAAAAGCATGATTTGCACGGTGTGCAGTACGATTCACTTTCTGTAAACCCTTATCCTTTGTAAAATTAGGTTTTAATTCTGGGTGTAGAATCCAACATGTGTCCTTAATATGGCCCGTATAGTTGCAGTGTTGACACTTCAAGTTTGGATGCTTCCCTTTGTACTTCCTCTCGTTGGTTAGATAGGCTCTTGCCTCAGGTGCACTAGCCATTGTACCCTTGTTCAAGACTTTCTTCCTTACTTTTTCACGTTGAATTGTCGCACATACATTGGTGAAGGAAGTTCAGTATTCATGAGTATGTGGCATCGTATATCTTCATATATTGAATCGAGACTGGACAGAAGTTGAAATATCTTATCTTCTTCCGCTCTTTTTTGTAGTAGAGCTACATCGATTGTATGAGGACGATATATTTCCAATTCATTCCACATGTTTTTCATGCTTCCTAAGAGTTGTACAAAAAACTTACCATCTTGTTGTAGATCTGAAATGTCATTCTTTAATTGAAAAACTCGTACAGTATTGTTTTGACTGTCATACATTTCCTTGACCGTCTCCCATAGTTGGTATGCAAATTCAGAATAACTGAATATTTCAACTAATTTACATTCAATGTAATTTAGGAGCCATGATATAACCAGTTGATCCTTACTAAGTCAGGATTTATAGGTTAGTGAGTAAACTTCAGGTACTTCGATGCTTCCATTTATGAACCCCAACTTGGACCTTCCACCTAGAACCAGAGACACTACTCTTGACCAAGGCAAGTAATTAAACTCATTCAATAAGACTGAGCTTAATCTTTGATTTGGGTTGACATACATCTCATGCATATTCATGAAGGAAAGCACCGATGAACTTTCAGCTTCTGATCCTAGCGGCTTGTTTTCCGCCATTTCAAAGATTGAAGATGGTAAGATAATAATAAAACAGAAGCAAATTAATTTTTCTGCTCTGATACCATGCAAAAAAAACAAGAAATAACTCTATACAAAAGAGCTCTTTAGTTTGTATTATTTTCTTCATATTTTCATTACAATTGTATAGCTATTTATAAGAAAATTTTACTCCTTAAATTATTCTTTGAATTAAGGATTCCTTGTTTTACTCCTTGAATTAAACTCCTTATTTTATTCCTTAAATTAAGGTCTTTGTTTTACTCCTTGAATTAAGCTCCTTGTTTTATTCCTTAAATTAAGGTACTTGTTTTATTCTTTGAATTAAGGACTAATATCTCATAGAAACATATACAGATTCAAACTCTCTAATTCAACCTAATCAATCAATTAATTGCATCATACTCGTCTAGAAAACTATACATTATAACAGGCCTCCAATAATCTCATGAACAATGTTTATACCAGAGTAGTAAGTAAAAGCTTAACAAATTTGAATGCTTACACAAAACCATGATTAGAAATCAGTTTATGCCTAAATTGTTTCTTGAGTCAACTACTTTTTCTTACTCCACCTAAAATTGTACACAATTTGAGTTCACTACAGATGGAAGGGCATTCATTCAATAGTACAAAATGACATAGGAAAAGGGAAAAAAAATTGAATTTTAGCAACTTATGAATTTCCTTCACACCAAACCAAACTTCAATCGAAACTTCTTTTGATTATAGTCCAACATTTCACTCAAACTATAGTCCAGTTTCATCTGTTTCAAAAGTTTGTGTCGCGACTCCAACCTTTTCTTCAAACCATACCGGAAGAAGTCAGGAAAATCTGCAACTTCATCAATCTGTCTTCCCATAACATCTACCAAGAACCTGATTCTAGGTTCTAAGGACTTCTGGATACTCTTGAATAGAATAGGAGGATAACCAGTCACCAAAGTTACTATTTGTCTATCTGCAAATCCACATCTTTGTAGGTAATCAAAATTGGGTCTCAAAACCTTCTCTACATCTCTACATAACACTTCAGGGAAGTTCACTGCCACAGTCTGAAGACCTATTTCATTCAGTCCTATTGATGTCAGAAACTTGGCAGTAGGACGCAATCTATTATCGACACTATAACCCATTATAGAAGGGTTTTTTACTAAAACCTTGCCAATCATCCCATCTTTGTTAAGGCCAAAACTAGCAAGAAATTCCACAATTTCAGTTAACTTTGTCTCAATGCTGTAGCTTATGAGTCTTGGGTTGAGCAAAATCATCTTGCCGAGTTGATTTTCAGGAACACCCAGTGCCTGAAAAAAACCCAATAGTGGACAAAGCTTCTGTTCCACACTATGAAACAGTATGCAAGGGAACTTGGCAATGGCAGAAGCAACTTCTCGGGGTTTAGTGCTAAGGGTATTAAGGCATTCAATTGTTGGAACAAGCCTCTCATGAAGACCTAAAGTGAGAATCTTGGGGCATTTCGAAACAACAGAAGGTAGCTTCCTTTCCTGAATGCCAATACTTTTCAAGTAATCCCAATTTTCAGATGCCCTTTCCCTATGCACACCCTTCAAACGATTGCATTTTATGAAAATTTCATTTATGCTCTTATCATCAAAACCTTTATCCCTGAAGAACCACAAGATACCATTTTGAGTGCTGCTGGTTTCCATTACTCCCAACTGACAGACATGAACAATATCAAATTAACCAAATATAACTTTTAAAGTACAATCATACAACGCTGGAAGTTGGAACCACAATGTAAATCAAATCAAGGAATTATAAAGGATAATTATGAAAATAATATTGGGATTTTGGTATTTTTTACTCGAAAAACATTGGGTACTAAGTATTTTCCATAGAAATCATATTTTACCACCACAAATGCAGAAACCCAAGAAGATAAAGTTAGAAGCTTTCTTCGTTATGTATTCATTTGGCATAGAGCCACATACCTAAAATGTAATCAGTCACAGCCAAAAGGGACTGAAAGAAAAAAGAAGAAAACTTATAGTTGTGTTGGATTCATTCTTCAACAGCAGCCCAAATTGAGGAATCAGTGACGGTGGTAGTCAATAAGGAAACACTTCTGAAAAGCCTTATCCTTTTGTATGTTCGTGCAAGACTTCGAGCAAATACTATAAGCGAGAGGAACTGATGAGCATAAACTTCAATTACGGGACTGCCCTATTAATCGTTATTAAAGGAGTAATATTTGTAGGGCATAAATCTGTGAAGGTTTTATTACACGTTGACATCGATATTAAATCATATAAAATTTACAAATATTTATTATTTATATAATATATTTGTGAGTAAAAATATATTTTTAGTTGTTAAAGAGTTAATTACATTTCATATTTTTAATATTTTAGATTTATTATATTTTTAAAATTTTAAATATACCTATAATATATTTAAAAATTTAAAAATTATAGACATATATATGTTTATTGTATTTATAAACTTTAATATATTTTTATTTTATAATTTAAGAATTTTAAATACATTACAGTATATTTTATAATTTCAAATATATTTTATAAATCTAAATCATAATAAATGATAAAATTATCTCCCTTTTTTTTAATAAGTGTATATTTTAATGATTTTTTATACTAATTTATCAATAAATTATTATTATTTTAATTTTATTTATAATAAAAATTTTATTTAATAATTTAAATGATATAAGTAATTATATATATTTTTAAAAATAAATAATCAATAAAAATATATCATCCAAACTTTTATCTCCCTTTACCCTATCTCTATATGAAACCATGTCAATGATATTTTAAAAAGTGTATTTTAACTATAAATAATTATAATTATAATTATTTATAAAAATTTAATAAATATTTTTTAAAATAATAATAAACAATGGGACGTGTAATTAAAATATTATAATTTTAATTAATTAAAATTAAATATATATATATATATATAACTTTAAGAATAATAGATTTTAATGATTTTTTCTATTTCAATCTTTATCAACAAATGATTAGTTTTCTTTGTAATTTTATTTATAATAAAAAAATTTATTTAATAATATTGAATGATATGGATTATTAGATATATTTTTAAAGATTGTGATATAAAGATTAATAAAAATAAATAATAAGTTTAAAACCCGATGTTTACTTCTCCTTTCTTTATCCCCGTACGAAATCATATTTACAGTAGTTTGTGAATTATATTTTAATTATAAATAATTAAAATTATTTATAAAATATAATTTTTTTTAAATAACACAGTAATATATAAAACGATAATTGTTATTATAATACTAAAAATATAATTAATCATATATACATATATATATATATATATTTAAAAATAAAATAAATCATTTTTGAAATATTTTTATTAGATTTAATCATTCTTATTTTCATATTTTTTAACTTCAAAATATTTATTAAATATTTTAAATATAAAATTAATGTTAATATTTTAAATAATTTTAAAAAAAATAATTATTTTAATATTTAATTTTTTAAATTAAATATATTTTAAAATAAATATTAAAAAATAAAAAATTAATTATTTATCATTATTCAATAGCTATTATCGAATTATCTCTAAAATTAATGATAATGATTATTTGGATACGATGTCCCACGACCATCCGCAATCGTGTTTTGCTGTTTGTTGGCTGAACCTACGACGCTACGAATCCCTTCAACCCTAAAACCCCAACTTTGAGCCGATTTTCCATCGATTTTGCAGTATGCAATTCTCGATGAATCGTGTTTCGAAGCTCATTTTATACAAACTTCGAAACCCAAATCTCCATTCATCTCCATCCCAAAACTCAACGTCGAGAAGTGCAATTTCCATCTGCTCGGTGGAAGAGCTTCGGCAGTTTAGCTCCACTGGCAATGGAGATGAAGCTGAAATGAAGGGTCATTTTTTTTCGCAAAACCCACCTGAGCCCATACCCAACAGACCATTGCGTGGTCGAAAGCCACTCAATCCCCAAACTCCTCCTTCTCGGTTTGTCGGCAAAAACTCAGCTACTATGGAGAAAAAGAGAAACAAGCCATCAGAGGATAATGATTTCCTCGAAAAATTCAAACTTGGGTTTAGTAATTCCAAGGATAATAAAAGGGAAAAGCCACAAGAAAGAGCTCCTGATCTGCCATCGCCACCACCCCAACCTGAGGACGCAGATGAGGTATTCAAGAAGATGAAGGAGACGGGTTTAATTCCCAGTACTGTGGCCATGCTTGATGGGCTTTGTAAAGATGGGCTTGTTCAAGACGCTATGAAACTGTTCGGGTTGTTGCGTGAGAAGGGGACTATACCTGAAGTAGTTGTATATACCGCTGTGGTTGATGGGTATTGCAAAGCACATAAATTTGATGATGCAGTTAGGGTTTTCAGAAAGATGCAAAGCAATGGTATTGCTCCAAATGCTTTTAGCTACTCTGTGCTGATACAGGGGTTGTATAAATGTAATAAGTTAGAAGATGCTGTTGAGTTTTCTTTGGAGATGTTGGAAGCTGGACATTCGCCCAATGTGACCACTTTTGTGGGCTTAGTTGATGGGTTTTGCAAGGAAAAGAGTGTGGAAGAAGCTCAAAAGGTTATTGAGCGGTTGAAACAGAAAGGCTATTTGATGAATGAGAAAGCTGTTAGGGAGTTTTTAGACAAAAAAGCGGCCTTTTCAAATATGATATGGGAAGCTATCTTCGGGAATAAACCAAAAGCTTCAAAAGGATCGTTTTGAGGTCTCTTCTTTGCAAGAATGAGTATCATTCAATGAAAGATACTCGTGAGTTTTTTTTTTTCCAGCTGCTTTGATCCGTTTCTTGATATCTTTTAACATACTTTAGTTAGATTATGACGATAATTTAGATATGTCCTTGAGCATTTACTCAGCATTTACTCACATTTTGTTGATTATCTTGTGTAATGGCGTATTAGAAGTAGACATATTGATCTTATCTATTTTAAAAGTGCTCTTTTTACCACAGAATATGTTTCAGTATATTAAGGTGTCAAATTTTTTCAAGTTTATAGTTCAAATGGAGGAGGTGGTCATTAATCTTGATAGTGCCTATTCCATTTCCGCTGATGTCGTCCTGTAGGAGTTTGATTTGATGCTATTCAATTACAAAGAAATCTCAACTGTAGTACATATTGCTCTTTAGTACAAAGCAATTCGGTTCTGTGCTTGTAAAAGATGGTTTCTGTGGATAGCAGATATCTTCAACTTCAGAAGGGACGTTTGAGAACCAGTTAATTTGATTTGGCAGATGAAGTTGATAACAAGTAACAACATAATAACTAGGCAATAGTGTTAGTTTACAAAGTTTTATGGTTCTTGCTGAAGCATATTTATTGTAGTTTACCTGGGAAAATCATAGTTTTCTTTTCGACTTCCTTTCATGCTCGTGAAATTTTACTATTCTGAAACTATTTCACGTACACATCTAACACAAATTTGTTCTTTGCTATATTTGTCTTCATTTTTCGGTGTTACTGAGTCACTTGTTTCTAGAAAGTTTGAATGCTTATTTTACTTAACATGGTTAAGGGTTGTGGACTTGTGGTTTGGTGGAAGCAGCATAGCAGCAGTGTGGTTTTTTTTAGTTGATCATATGGTGGTGGCAGCAATGTGGTTGAAAATTTGGTGATGGGGCTGAACGGTAGGAGATTCACTTTCAGTACAATTTGGTTAGACGATACTTGGTGTTTGAAAGAGAGAATTTGAGTCTTATCCACCAGACGGTGAACCGCTGACTGTCATATTAGAAAAGCTATGCGATTGCTTTGGTGTTAGGTCTTAGTTAACCTTATTGATTAAATATGAAGATTGAGCATGTCTTAAGGAAATAGAAAAGCTTGCATATTTATGGTTATGAAGGCTTTTGAGCAGATGATCATGTGATAAGTAGGTTAATATAGCAAATGTGCTGAGATTTAAGGAAAAAGCAGATCCCAAAAAAGTCATCATATGTAGTTTTTGTTCTATATATATATATATACTCAAAACAAAGTTGAATAGTCTTGAATAATTGACAAGAATATGAATGAGTAATTTCTGATAGAAAGTTCATAAATTTGCATTGCAAAATTACATCATTATAGGTCTTGAAACATAGCATTGTTATGTTCTAAACTAATCAATCAATGTAAATATAGTTTTGACCTTTTAAAGGTGGGTTGTGTTATTAGCTGTAAAATAATAATAATGGTTGGTCTTGATTCCACCAGTAAAGCAACAATACCAAACCGACTGGCAGATCTTTATTGTGGTGGCCAATAACCAGTTTGGATCTTTCAAATATAGTGTGTTCATGACCAGAGACGGAATTAGGACTAAAGTTTTTGACGGGGCAAAATTTTTATTATGAAATAAAAATTTCAACTTTGTATTATTATTAAGTCAAACTTTTGTACCATAGTGTTTAATGCTCAATACAAAAATTATATAATTTCTTAAATAACAGGAATTTTGTTTTTTCTTCTCAATTATGGCGTAAGATGAGGAAAATGAATACTTATTTAATAATTAAATCTTATTATTGTTCTGAGCCCCAAAAAAAAAAAAATATATTGAATACTTTGAAATGGGCCATCAAATACTCTAGTAGAAATACTATGTAAAGAGACAACCCGAAAATATTTTTCTAGCATTATCTTTATTATCCTATTAGCATACTTAATGGAGAATTATTACCCCTAATACAACGTTTTTCTCGTATAATTAATTAAAATTGATGTTAATTTTGTTGGGTATAGTAAAAGCGCAAACTAATTAAAGTAATAATAATAAATGTCGAAGTTAAAAATCAACGAGAAATCACAAATAAGACAAGAAATTTAAAGTGATTCATTCATTTGTTTAATACATATTTAAAATCTTAATATTTTACAAATATCATTTCTTGTTATGTGAGTTTGAAATTAATATTCAATACACCTTATATCTAAAAATAATATTAATAACTTAAAATAACACTCAAATCAAAGATTTATTACACTCAAAAATACTCATAATCTTCTTTACATTTAGTTGTATCCAAACCCAATATCATCTAAAAGGCCATCACTCTTCATCTTTTATATGCCACAAAAGGAATGAGTAACGAGGAATGTACATATAGGTTCATATTAAAAATATTAATAACACATAAATTTATTTATACTCATATTAATTATAACGTCAAATACGATTAAATAATAAATTTAAAAAAAAAATAAGATTCATACAAATTTAAATAATAACATCGAAGCTGTTTTCACACTTAAGGCAATTGAAAGATGTTTCTTATTAGTGCGTCACAGTGTGATCTCTTATTTAAAAAAGAAGCAGCAAAAAGGTAGTAATTCTAATGTTCGATCCCATAAATTGTGGTTGCTATCTTCGTACTCATTAATCAAATATAACTAATATAAGTTGGTTTAGTTTGACACATCTTTAACTTTTAAGTCAATATAAATTTGGATTAACAGCCCACAGGGCTCAAAACAAGTAAACGGATTGTGGTTTAATCCCAAAACCAAATGTGGTATTTGAGTTTTGGAGTTTTCTCTCCGTGGAGTTCTCCTCTTTGCTTGTGTACCACGTGGTCGGTCATTCTTTAATAGTAGTTAATACACAAAACCACTATATTGCTAATAAGAAATTAAGAATGATTCGTCTTTTGAAAAACATACAAGCTGGCGCGCTGTACCAACAGTTTAAATCCCAATTAATCACAACTCACTCACAAACATCATATATGTAAAGTATACATAAATTTACATATTTTTATAACCACATTATTTAAATTTTATTATACATTAATAATATTTAAAAAAATATCACATGATATATATATATATATATATATATCACCTATAACGTACAACTTATTTCGGTGAATATTATTAGTTCATATATATTTATCACATGTAACAACTTCTTTTCGTGAATATTATTAACACTTATTGTGGAGAGAGAGAGAGAAGAAGCTAGAAATTTGCTTTCGAATGATGTCCATGACTTGTTATGTAAACATCTTTTGCCTCTGAAAATAATTCACGTGCTCTTTGTACTTAACATTATACTTATGTGAAATTGTTTTTTTGCTAGAGTTATGTGAAACTTTTAAATAAAAATAATAATTATGCAACCTTTTATCTATAATTTAGTCATGATCTAGACTATGAAAATTGATTTTTCACTCCACTCAAAAGAGATATTGGAATTTGGAAAGACAAGGAGACTTTGTACTGGTTTTGGCATTGGGATTATTGTGATTTTTTTTTTTTACTTATATAGTTGTGTGGTATATATATAAAAAATATATATGTATAATGTATTTTTAAACATGTAAAAAAATAATTATTTTTTATGTTATACTAAAAACATGTACATCGAGCATGCCAAGGAAGTTTAAAAATCAAATCTCATTTATAAATGAGAGTTAAAGTTATACAAATAAAACTATAAAAAATTATGGGTTGGTAAATAATAGCTTGGTAATATTTAAAAAAAAATTAGTTTTGCAAACAAATTTTTTAAAAATTTACTTATCTCCGACTTTTAAAATTTTCTATGAGATAATTATAAATAAGATTTCTCAAATTAAAAGTAGGATTCTTACTTGATAGATATCTTGTTAATTTGACGAGTAAAAGTAATTTTAAAACAGAGAATTACCATAATTTGATTCTATCGATCTCCACCTATATGGTTCTTTTATCCCCTTCCAATTATATTGTATTCATTCGTAAGTTGTAAGAGATGTTATACTTCACTAGGAGTGATGTGTATCGTAATTTTAATTTTTAAATCTCTCAAGAACATGTCAAGAACTTAACGATAATAATAATTTGAACCGAATAAAATTAGTTTCGGATTTAAAACAAGAAACTTGAACAAATGATAGTAGAAAAACTAGGAACCAAAATATAAGTGAATATTATAATATTAATTCTTTATAAGATCAAGTTTCTGATAGAGAATTCAAGAAATCTTAAAAGCTGCAATTTTTATTAAATTTTGCAATACTAAATTAAATAGGCGCATACAACCAGCATTTATAACTTAACTAAAACAAACCCTAATGAAATAGTAACCATAGTGTAACCCTAATGAAATAGTAACCATAGTGTAATAAAAGTCTACTTCTTGGCCGGTCATTAAAGGATAAACATCCCTAAGTGTGCCGCCCAAGTATAAGAGGGAAAATCAAATGAAGGATTAGAGTTCATTGGCAAATGAATAGAGAATAATATTGCAGAGATCAGTCTAAAGGTTACATACGTAAACAACAATAAAATTAACATTTTTGATACTTATAAATTATAACTATAGAAATATTATATTTATGTTAGTTTCATATATTTTAATTATTAAAAAAAATTTAATACATCATTTTACATTAAATATTGTCTAATTAAATTATGTTTATTTAAAAAATTTTAATATTAAATATTATCTAATTAAATGTTATTAGAATATTATTTTTATTGTTATAAGTTTTAAAAGTATTATTTTTTATAATTTTTTTCCCAAAATATGATTTTTGTTCAAAAAACAAAGCAAAATTTAAGCAAAATAAAATTATAATTTAAAAAAATAAAATAACCACAACTAAATTTATAGCTAAGACTTAGAAGGAAAAATCTAAAATTCATGTGACTGAAAAATTAATCAATTCATAGTTGCTTGTAGAGATTTTGGCTGTAATGTTATAATCCGAATGCTTCTTAACGTGATCAATTTTTTAGTAAAGTAAATATGCATATCATTCCAGTTTATACTGAAAGATCTATTTATTTTATAAGTGGACAAGTATAAAGAAAATAAATTTTGGTTTTTATTTTTATTTTTTTACTTGATGTCCCTTCGGTACATCCGAATATTTTGTACTTCAAAATTTCGTCCTGCACATCAAAAGTCAAATCATCCAAACTGTTTTTGATTAGATGTGGCTGGAAGTTCGTTAGGCTTGACTAATTTTGATCCGCCCTAATCGAATAAGTTTATAATTAGGTTTAGCATCCAACATTTATACTATCAATTTAGCCTAAATTTAACAGAAATGTAAATTATTTATAAATTTTATAAATTATATATACATGTTAAATTAATTATAAATTTTATAATATATATATATATGTTGAAACAAATATGTGAAAAAACTATGTAAGAACAATATTACCGATATACTGAAATATACTGCTTGGGTTGAGTCGCGGACTAGGTTGCTATCTTTAAGACGTTTCGCCGCTCTGCCCAAACTTATGCAAGCAAACACAAATTGCCCTCCCTGCGATAAAACAAATTTGTCTTTTTTCTTCTGTCTCTAACTTCACCGCACCGATGAAGTCCTAATACTACACCTCTCAAATATTTATGTTGCTCGGAAATCTGAGAAAACAATTCTGAATTTTCTTTTCTTTGATTTTGCTATGAAAATCGTAGAACTATTTTTTGAGTTGTTAAGTTATATTCTAAACTCAGGGCTATTGCCCCTTTTTATAGTGGAAAAAATATGTGTAACGGTCATATAATTATGAAAATAACGGACACATAATTATGAAAATAACGGTCATAAAAGTAACGGTCGCATAATTATGAAAATAACGGTCATAAAAGTAACGGTCACATAATTATGAAAATAACGGTCATAAAAGTAACGGTCACATAATTATGAAAATAACGGTCATAAAATTAATGGCCACATAATTATGAAAATAACGGTTATAAAAGTAACGGTCACATAATTATGAAAATTAACGGTCATAAAAGTAACGGTCACATAATTATAAGAATAACGGTCATAAAATTAATGACCATATAATTATGAAAATGATAGTTACATAATTTATGAAATAATGGTCATAAAATAATAAAAAATATTCTTTTATTTAAATTCATTTCCAACAATCCCCCACTTGAATTTTAAATAAAAATAGTTTCATCGAGCAACCAATCAATTAAAAGTATAAGATTATGCATAAGCAAAAGGTGTCTATCGACTTGAACCTTTGCGTAGTGTTAATGCTTTAGAATATACTAGAGTAACTCGTAGTTTTGAACTCTATCTCTAACAACATCACACACACAATCTTTCCAAGGTGTAGTTCGAAAAGCCCGTGCTTTACGGCCATGCACGTGTATCCCAGTATAGTGAATGCTCTAGTAAATTTTGCCCAAAATTTTCATAGGAAGCGGCCATACTTCCACATTCACATAGGTGAGTCTATCAAGAGTACTCCTGTAGCCTACGTACTCCACTCCACATGTAGAGTATAGAACTCATTAAGAGTTTAATAATTAACTCATCCTTTCGTCGCCAGGACTTCATGCTTCTAACAATATAGATTGTGACTTCATAAATAGCATGATTCATCTCATATCACTTCATGACTTGTTATTACCCATTGAACTTATTTCTTGGGATCTCCAGTCTATAAGTTGGGTTACCATCATGAGTGACTCTTCATTCTAAGGGCATCAGTCACATTCCTTTCGAGGTTTTTGAAAACCTTCTCTCTTGTTAATCCTTTCGTCAAAGGATCAGCCAAATTTTCATCAGTACATATATGATCCATTCTTACAGCTCTTGTAGAGAGAAATTCTCTAACAGTACTGTGTATCTATCATCTCTTTCCGTTGTAATAACGGTTCTAAATCTTTGCAATAGCCGCGGTACTATCGCAGTGGATCAGGACAACTGGTATCGATCTTTCCCATAAAGGGATCTCACCAATGTACTTCTTAACTAGCCTGCTTCTTCACTAGCAGTAGCTAGTGCTATCATTTCAAACTCCATCATAGATTAAGCCAATATTGTTTATTTCTTAGACTTCCAGGAAACAGCTCCACTAACTATGTTAAATATATAGCCACTAGTTGCTTTGGAGTCTTCTGATAAAGTGTTTCAATCTGCATCGCTGTATCCTTCTAGAACAGCGGGAAACTTTGTATAATGTAATCCAAGGTATATAGTTCTCTTAAGGTATCTCATAACCCTTTCAATAGCATTCCAATGCTCTACACTAGGTCTATTGGTAAACCTACATAGTAGTCCCACAACATAAGCTATGTCTGGTCTAGTGCAATCAGTAGCATAACGTAAGCTACCAATGATGCTCGCATACTCAGTTTGTATAACACCGTCTCCGGTGTTCTTGAACAACTTTAAACTAGGATCATACGGAGTACATGCAGGTTTACAGTTAAAGCAATTATATTTCTTTAAGATCGTCTTAATGTAATGAGATTGATCTTAAAGAAATTCCCTTTTCAGACCTAGTAATCTTTATACCAAGGATTACACTCGCTTCTCTGAGATCTTTCATATCAAAGTTAACACTTAATAAAGTTTCCACATTATTCACAACATGAATATTTGATCCAAAAATAAGCATGTCATCCACATATAAACATATAATAGTGCAAATGTTATCTTCTAATTTATAATAAATGCATTTGTCACTTTCATTCAATTTGAATTCATGTGGGTTAACTATATTATCTAATTTCTCATGCCATTGCTTAGGTGCTTATTTTAGACCATACAGATATTTATCTAGTTTACAAACTTTATTTTCTTGACCTGGGATAACAAAACCTTCATGTTGATCCATATAAATTTCTTCTTCTAAATCACCATTTAAGAAAGCATTTTTAACATCCATTTGATGTACTACTAAATCATGGATGGCAGTAAGAGGAAAAAGTACACGTATGGAAGTTATTCATATGACTGGTGAAAAGGTATCAAATAAATCTACATTTTTCCTTTACCTATACCATTTAACTACAATACAAGCTTTGTACTTTTCAATAGTACCATCGAGTTTTAATTTCTTCTTTTGTATCCATTTACATTCTATGGTTTTACAACCATAAGGTAAGTCAACTAAATGCCAAGTTTTATTATACTCATAAGAGTCCATTTCATCATTTATGGTTTCTTCCCATAAGTTGGCATCTAAAGAAGAGAATGATTCTTTACGAGTTTGGGGATCTTCCTCTAAGGTATAAGCATAAAAATCTGACCCAAAATCCTTAAGGGTTCGAGCTCGTTTACTTCTTCTAATTGTAGTGTTTAATTCTTCATTTTTTTCAATAGTTTTAGTTATGGGTAAACGACTAGAAGACGAGCCCCCACTATTCTTCAATTTAAATGAAAACCTATGTTCATAGTAGTCAACATCATTTGATTCTATAACTATGATCATTTAAGTCATAGAATTTATAAGCTTTACTATTCATAACATATCCTATGAATACACATTCGTATGTTCTACTAGTAAGTTTATTTCTTTTAAGGATCAATGATCCTAACAAAGACTAAACAATCTCAAGTTTTAAAATAAGTTAAGTTTCTTATTTTTTTTCAAAATTTCAGATGATGAAATTTTACTAGTAGATTTAGGCACTCTATTTAACACATAGCAAACAGTTAATAAAATTTCTCCCCACCAATGGGAAGCAGCACCAAAGTTTAATAAAATTGTAACTACTAATTTAGTAAAAGTTCTATTTTTTTTCTTTCAACTTTGCCATTCATTTCAGAAGAATAAGGTGCTGTTTTTTCATGAATGATTCCATGAGTTTTATAAAAATCATTAAAGATATTGGAATCATATTTAGTGCCTCTATCACTTCGAAACCTTTTTATTTTTCTATTAAGTTGATTCTTAATTTCAGTCATAAATATTTTAAACATGTCAAACGCTTCACTTTTATTTTTCATTAGATATACATAAGTGTAATATGAACAGTCATCTATAAAAGTTATAAAATAGCGTTTTTCATTTCTTGTTAAATTTTCATCAAGTTCGCATATGTCATAATGTAATAATTTTAAAGGTTCAGATTCTCTAACTACTGACTTATGTGAAGTTTTTGTTATTTTAGCTTGACTATAAAAGTCACATTTATCCAAAATAATTCAAAGATAGTTTTGGAATTAGTTCTAAGTTACTCATGTTCTTGATTATGCGTTTATTAACATGACAAAGTCTAGCATGCCAAATATTAAAGGAACTCAACATTCAATTTAAACATGCCATTAGTGGCGTACCCTTTCCCAACAAAAAATATTATTTTTAGTTATTGTATATAAATCAGCCCCTATAATTTGAGTAAACCTAGTTTTGTAATGAAGATATCCTGAAACGAAGTTCTTTCTCATCTCTGGAGTATGCAAGACATCTTTCAAGATGATAATCTTTCCAAAGGTAAACTTTAATTCCACCTCACCAGTACCAACAACTTTAGTGGAGTGGGAGTCACCCAACAACACTTTCTTATCCTCAGACTCAGAGTAGGACTTGAACATGTCTCGATTATAGCGAACATGGCGAGAAGTACCACTGTCCACCCAACACCCCTCGGATCCATCAACAAAATTGAATTCAGAAATCATAGCAATAAGTTGATCTTTGGTAAGGTTTGCCTACGTGGCAGGACGATTCCTGTTCCGGCAGTTCCTAGCCAAGTGGCCAGGTTTGTTACAACTTTAACACATGAATGTGTTATTCCTTAAGGGGGTTAAGGTCCATTCTAGAGAGGATAGTTTTTGTTTCTATTTTGGTGGTTGCGGTTTTGGTTATTATTATGATTATGAGTTTTCATATTTCTACCTTTAGGTTTCCAAATTGCAGATGAGGGTTTCTTATTGGTATTGTTGTTTGAGACAACGAGTACTTCATTTCTTTGGTCTTATTTTCGGACTTCTTCTTCTATTCTTAAACTGGTTATAAGACTTTCTAAAGAAAATTTCTTAGTTTTATGTCTAAGTGTATTGTTAAAATCTTTCTAAGCATGGGGTAATTTATCTATAATAACAACTACTTGAAATTGTTCATCTAAAGCCATACCTTCAGAAGTTATTTCGTGTGCTATCTTTTTCAGTTCATGTGCTATCTTCTTCAGTTCGTGTGATTGAGTTTCCATAGATTTGTCATCAATCATTTGATACTTCATGTATCTACTAACATCATACTTCTTAGTTCCAGCTTCCTTAGTATCGTACTTCTTTTGAAGTGCTTTCCAAATTTCCTTAGTAGACGATATCAGAGTTATAATAATCATACAAGTCATCAGCTAATCCATTAAGAAAAAAAAATTTTGAATAGAAAATAATTTTCTATCCAGGTGTTTAAATCCTTTATTGTAGCTTTAGCATGAGAATTAGGCACTGTTTGTTTTTCAATAATAAAAAAAGTGACATTTTACATGGTTAAGAAGAATAACGTTTTTTTTGTCTCCATTTTTAAAGTGTAGTTCTTCAAAACGAAATGTTTTGTTAAGATCAGCAGTTAACATTTCAGTAGACATGGCAGATAGAATACGTCTTAAAATTGTTGGAACAAATATGTGAAAAAACTATGTAAGAACAATATTACCGATATACTGAAATATACTGCTTGGGTTGAGTCGCGGACTAGGTCGCTCTCTTTAAGACGTTTCGCGGCTCTGCCCAAACTTGTGCAAGCAAACACAGCCTCGTCGTCCCCAGGATAAAACAGCCCAGAATCTTTTTCTGTCTCGGAACTTCACTGCACTGATGAAGTCCGGAATACTACACCTCTCAAATATTTATGTTGCTCGGAAATCTGAGAAAACAATTCTGAATTTTCTTTTCTTTGATTTTGCTATGAAAACCGTAGAACTTTTTTTTGAGTTGTTAAGTTATCTTCTAAACTCAGGGCTATTGCCCCTTTTTATAGTGGAAAAAATATGTGTAACGGTCATATAATTATGAAAATAACGGACACATAATTATGAAAATAACGGTCATAAAAGTAACGGTCGCATAATTATGAAAATAACGGTCATAAAAGTAACGGTCACATAATTATGAAAATAACGGTCATAAAAGTAACGGTCACATAATTATGAAAATAACGGTCATAAAATTAATGGCCACATAATTATGAAAATAACGGTTATAAAAGTAACGGTCACATAATTATGAAAATTAACGGTCATAAAAGTAACGGTCACATAATTATAAGAATAACGGTCATAAAATTAATGACCATATAATTATGAAAATGATAGTTACATAATTTATGAAATAATGGTCATAAAATAATAAAAAATATTCTTTTATTTAAATTCATTTCCAACAATATATATATATACATTTCAATATCAAAATACTTAATGTAATTATTTTATAATTTTATTATATCATTTAAACAGACTACTCAAATATTAAATTAAGTTAATTCAAAATTAAAAAAAAAAATAAGTTCAAACTTATCAAATGTTTTATAGTCGAGCTTTCATCTTGTATTTAATTTAAAAAATCAGATTGAATCTGAATTTAAAATATACATATTCAATAATATCCGATTCAAGTCCAACTCAAATATGAAGTTTCAAACTTAGATCAATTAACCCATCTGAATTTACATTTCTAATAAAAACTTTTTAAAAAAGAAAAAGAAATAATACTTTATATATGATCATTTAATATTTGATTTAAAACAAAAATAATAAGTAATCTTACATATAGATTATCAAGTGAACCTCAGAGCATATTCCTAGACATTTTTAAAACACGTTCCCAAAAATGGAAAAATATTAATATGTATAATTATACTCCCAAAACTCAAACTAGTGGTTTTGGAATTGGTTAGCACATGCTTACCGATAAAAGGGGTTGTAATTTGTATCATGATTATCACAAACATATATAACTTTCATATAAATTAATTTTAAATTAATTTTTTTTATAAAATAATATTTAATATGATTTGAATATGTTAAGTGTAATATAAGAGTGAGTGTTATATGCAATTGAATTATTAGGTTAATAATTTTCAAGAATAATTATAAATTTTTTTGTATTTATAAAAATAACAATTTTTTTTATTATTATTAGAAATCCTAATAGTTATTTACACAATGAGTTACATTTAATTAGCATTAGTATTAATATTTGTAAAGAAGCAACGGGTTATTCACTTATTTGAAATCATTCTTTGATAGATCAAGGTGGAAAAAATTTAACTCTTCATTTTGAAAACATTTATGTGTAGAGGAAGTACAAGATTACAAAATATAAAGCACTAATTAATATAATATTTCGAATATTAAAACATTTATAATACATGAATATTTTAGTAAGCTAGCTGCCCAAACCTCCAAAAGTCAGAGTTTAATTATGGATAATAATATTTACATATTAAGTAATTCTTAAAAATAAAGGAACAATAATTAAACTCATGAGGGATGGTGCCCTATATAAAACCAAGTCTTCCTTTGAGTTTTTCTTATCAAATCATATCTATCTTCAGATTAAGTTCCACTATAAATACTAGGATAGTCACAAAGAGAAAAAAATTGGATAATTGAAGGTTGGGAAGTACTTATATTAAAAAACAAAAAGAAAGCAAAATGATATGCTTAGCTGTTTCTCAATATTCTAGTTTAAGTATTATTAGCATTTTATTCTACACTTGTATCTGGATCCCATTTATTGAACTGAAGAAAGTTATTGTTAGCATTCTTAGCATCATCTTCTTCTTCTTCTTCTTCAAGTATGATAATGAGAAAGATGATGATGAGCAGCCATGGTTTCCTGTGGCTAGATTTGTAGATTTGAAGGCAAAAATGGAGGAAAATACGTGTTCAATATGTTTGGTAGATTTTGGGAAACAAGATTTGGTTAGCAAATTGAGCAAATGTGAGCATGTTTTTCACATGGATTGTATTGAAAATTGGCTAAATAGTTACCACTTCACTTGTCCACTTTGTAGGTCTTCTTTCCTCAATCTTAATGCTTCTCATGCAAAATCTAATCAACCTGCGGGTCTTCATCTTCAAAATTATACTACCCCCACTTCCTTTTTTGGTTTTTTATTTTTTTATTTGAGACAAGGATCGAATTCTTTTAGAGAGAACTAGCTAGGATCAATATAGATATGTAATTAAATTGAGCTTATATATTGTTAATTAAAAACGTATTAATTTGTTAATGAATTAAAATGTGCAATACTACGTATATATATGAGTCGATGCTAGCTATAAATAGCACGGTTCTTGTATTTGTTGGTATTTTTTCCCTCCCCTAATACATATATATATATATACTTCTTCCCATTTTGATTGAAAATTAAGAGCTGAAAAAGCAGGCAGCTATTACAAAAATTAGTTTTACAAAGAATCCAATTTTTCTATCCCAACACTAATACAAAAATGAATATTAAGTCAATTTTTTCAAAAACTGACTTAGAATAAATTTAAAGTTAGTTTGATGTAGAACCGACGTTATCAATATAAGATGTTGAACGTAACATCAATTCGATACGTCAAACGATGCTACTTTAATGTCTCTTTTTGTAATAGTATAATATGTATAATTCCATATATATGTATCATACGTTAATTTGTGATACACATGCCACAAGTTAAAGTTGTATAATTGAATTGAGTTCATCTTGAAATTATATTAATGTAATATATTTGTTTGTAATAATGTTTTTAGATGTAAATGTAGGTATATTTAATTCCAAAAATTGGGAAAAAAACGAAAGAATTAAATTTGTAATACATTTTTTTAAATGAAGGTTAAAGGAAAATTTGTAATACAGTAATGCATGGTGTCTATCACAGTGTATAATTTTCATTTCATCTCTTACGACCTTAGCATGGTGACTAATCTGAAGATAAACAATCCCTTTGATTCATTGGTCTGTCATTAACTTATATTTATAGATGAAGTTGATTTTATTCAATTGAATATAAATGAAATCTATTTATCTAATCAAATATAAATAAAATTAACATGAATTTATCATGAGACGTAGAATTTAAAAAAACAATAATTTTATATATTTTTGTAGTATTTTTGAGAAAATTTCCTAATTCGTTAAATTTTGCAAATTAAGAGCATGGATTTGAATGGAAGCAAGTTGACCCCTCATGGGTCTGCGCTTCCATTGACTTAATGCACATTTTGCTCTCTTTCATTTAATTTTATATCATAATAATTAATATATTTCAAAACATATAACATCCTATTCTTTTACCTTCTCGTATTTATTTGTCAAACTAACAACTATATTCCTTTTATTAAGGCCATAAATATCTTTTATTATTCATTATAAATTAGGAGAAATTATACAAATAATAATTATAGTATAAAAATTATCAACAATAATATTATTTTTATATATGTTTTATATCATTAAAAAAGCCACACACCATGCTATATATATATATATATGTTGCAAGTCGTAAATATCATGCAACTCTAAATGACTAAAACTTTTAAACCAATTAGAACATAATTTAGATGATATTTGTTCATCAAATTAAATATATGGTTTTAAAATTACGAGATGGGATCTCATAAAATATGTATGTATATAATTAATGAAAAATAAATTAATAACCGATCTATTATAGTATAAATCATCCGTACGCTCCTACACATGCTATGTGTGAATTATTTATTCTTAGAATATTGTTATCTTGTCAGCCGCCATTTAATATAGTCATTTTAAGTTTTAAAAAATAATAATTACATTTTTTTTAGTTGTATTTTTTAAAACTTGTTACCAAGAAAATTAGATAAAAGTCAAGATATTCATGAAAGTATATTATAATATAGCAATAATATAAAGTTTATAATTGATTATTTTCAAAATTTGAGAGGTTTTTTTTTCTTTCTATTTTTAAAAACATATGGGGTTTCGCTATAATTTTTCCCATATACAATATGAATACTAAATACACTCCTTTATATATATATATATATATATAGTCTTTTATGCACAGTGTATATATTTATCATTCATCGAGCCCATCAATAAATAAATAATATATATCTATGGACCATCATTATAATTTATAAATTATAATACAAAATTTCTTAATGTCTTAAAAGAAACACTAGCGCGTGTTACTATTCCTTAATTTATGTTCTGTTTCTTTAATTTATTATTCTTCTTATATTATTTGCAAGTGGAGATGAGTAATTAATCACCCTTGATAATCAATTATCATGATGTAGGAAGGGGTGGCAACGTAGCGGAAGACCTGCAATTAATAAGTTAAATTAGGTTAATAATGTCACGTAACATTAATACTCAAAAAAAATAAGCATTGATATATTTACATAGGTGTGGAAATTATTCAACCCATAGTTGATAGTTAAATTTTAATTTTTATGTTTTAAATTATATAAAGTGTGGTTTAGAAAAATTAATTAAAGATACAATATTTTAATTTTTATGTTTTTTACCAATGTTATTATTTTTTTTAATCTTTATGATAATATAGATCATGATTTAAGATAATTTGTACATATCAATTTATTACATTTATTTGTTTTTATAAATGAAAGTTACAAGAGAAGAAGCTGCCATTGGATAACACACCTCGCTTTTCATGTATTTAATCCCAACTAGTTTTTGAGTTATCCTACGTAGTCTCGCCCTTTCTTTTATGCATGTTTGTATACAATTAATTGATTTCATTAAATAAAGTAATTTTTTAGTCTCAAAGAGTCTTTAAAATTTACCAGTATTAATAAAGCTGATAAACACTCTTTCCCAAAAGCTCATCAACATGGTAATGACTATAATACCCTATCTTCATTTTTCTTATTCAATCCAGCCACAATTCCAGATTTAATCTCATCACAATAACTCAAAAAACTAAACCTTGTATTAACATGATATCCCTCATTCCACCTTAATTCTTTCCCTACTTTCACCCAATTCATTGGCACAATTTTTTAAAGATTCTCCCAAATCCTTTGGCGTTTGTGACATAGAAATGTACAAATTAAAAAAAGAATTGTATTGCATATAGATGGAGACATGGAGAGATGGAGAGAGGAGCCGGACATCTTTAGCTCAGTGACATGTATTAGGGATTTGTAAAGTGTGTGTAAATGTGTTGTTTCAAGAAAGACATGATAAAGAGTGCATGATTTGAAATTACGTTGTTGAAGATCAACATTGTTATTAGTAAAAAAATTGGATTAAGTATTGGAATTAGGCACACATCAAACAATTGAAATAGTTTCCTTTGCCACATACATTAGTGCTTAACCAAATAGGAAGGGTAGTAATGTGTTTTTTTTTTATTGCTATGAACATTTACGCATTAAAAAAAAAAACTTTGATTCTCTAGTCGTTTTTTATTTTGATTGTTGGGTTAAGAGAGATCTTTAAAGAAAAATTATTGCTAATCTTAATAGGTGGGTATTTTTTTTATTTAAATTCATTTTTTCAAAAAAAAAATATATATATATCTTTAATTGCATTACATAAACCTTCGTATATATAGAATTTTATTTTTAACCACAAAAAATATTTATTCATTTTTTACGACATAATAACGTACGTTTTTTAACGTTCTAAGAAAATAAACATATTTTTTTTATTAATTTGATTAAAAATGAAAACAGTTGAATAAATGTTTTATTTATGTATATGAGGAAAAAATTGCATGATTTTTTATAGCATTTTTTATAATATATGAATAAAAGATACAATATAGTGAGTAGTTTCATCTAATAATAAAAAAGATAAAAATAACATGTTTTATAATTAAAATAAACAATTTTAAAAAAATAAAAACATATATATGACTAAAATAAACGTATTTACTCACATCCATAAAACCTCCAACTACTAGTTAATAAATATTATTCGTAACCTAATAGTTTTCTTTTTTTATTTAAAATATGTTTTTTTTAATTATTGATCTTATTTTTATTTATTTTACTCTTAATTATAAATAATAACTATATCAATCGTTATTTATATTGAATAATTATAGATATGTTTTTTTGTATAATGTTATATGAGTTTGTGATTAATATATATGTTATTTACGGTTAAGAGTATGGTGAACAAAAATAAGAAATTAATAATTAAAAAATATATTAATTTATTGATATTATCTTTTTATTGGTAACTAAATTACTAAAATTTAAACTCAAAATCATAAAACTTAAAGTAAATCTTAAATTATTATATCATAAATTCTAAATCTCAATGTTAAAACATAAATTATAAATTTTAAATTGATTAGATTTTGAGTTATTTAGTCTTTATATGTATATATATTTAAATTATGTATTTTAATTATTAAATATGATATTTTTATCTTCTTCTTCTTTTAAAAAAAAATATTTAGATCTTTTATTCTTTTTATACTCTATCGATCCATCCAAACACCGGAGTTGGATTGGGCCTTAACATTAACTAAACTTTCAGTTTTAGAAAGCCTAGACCAAGAGTCTAAGCTCTCTGATCCAGTTGAAACAAACGCCTTGCTTGACTTCGGTTCAATTTCTTTCGATTCGATTTCTCATTACCAATTTTATACCATTCACTCTCGGGTGAACTTTCTCTGTGAATCGGGTTGGAGAGCGCTTTGAGCATTTGATCCCAGAAAGCATAAAGAAATGGTAATGGAAGCTTTTCAACTCCTTTTTGCTCTTTTTATTATTATTATCTTGTTCTATAAATTTGAACAATTTAATACGTCGAAGATTGATTTGGGATGCAACATATGTCTGTTATTCTGATATTTTAGTAAGCGGCTTTTCTGTTACTGCTGAGCCTCACTTTTTAATTTTCTACATCAATTATTTCGTAGACCTGAATTCTTCATATGGTTGGTTTGGAAAATTTGTCAAAACTTGTAGATCTGGAGTTTTGATACACCGTGACTTAGAGGCTATGGAAACCCAAGTAGTGGAAAAATCTTATCCCATTTGATTTGCCTCTGTTCTTGTTCCTTTTCTTTTGCTTCTCTGAGAGTGATTGCAGGAGATTAGTTATCTGACTTGACTTTTAAATTTTTTCATAACTTTTTCTATGCATCTTGATTCTTTAGGAAGAGAGACTATGTGTTTGTATGTATTTCTGCATGTATCTATCCTATGTATTAGGTTGAGTATTTATGCATCTATTTATCTGGAGTTAGACGTCAATCATATCTTTGTTGTAGGAATTCCATAAGGACTTTCTTCTAGCTTTCAACTACTATATAGTTTCAAATATTAATAGAGGAACTTTCCTTGTGATCATGGTGATAGGCCAAAGGCAATTTCATTTTTTAGATTTGTGACTGGGTTACTGATGATGTCAAATAGTGGAAGGTCATTTGCCAATGTATACTCTATTAAAATTGAGGCAAATGACTAGAAGTTGATGATGTGAGAAAACACTTAAATCTACATAATTGACATTTCAAGTTACCAGGAGTTAGAAAGTGTGGCTTTTAGATATTCTGAATACCAAACGAGCATCCATGTCACATTCCCACGATATATTGTTTAAAGCTCGGTTTTGCTCTTTTAAGAAATGAAGTTGAAATAGTTATGACATGTGGGTCTCATCACATGACATTTTGCAGACTGTAGTTGTCATCAAAATCTCATGTGTAGCAATACCACCTATTTACTTTCATCACCCAAAATAAAAATTTTCATGTATATTTGATGATGTAATGCACTATGGGTAACTGAAAAATGAATCTGATCTTTATGGTTTTGACTTCAATTCTTGGGGATGTTTAATGGGTTTTGATCTTCTACATTTTCCAGATTCACTTTGTGCTTCTTATTAGTAGACAAGGAAAAATAAGGTTGACAAAATGGTATTCACCTTATACACAAAAGGAAAGAACTAAGGTATTTTCTTTTCTGTTTATTCTTTTTTTCTTTCTTTCTTAAATTGCTGCTCGGTAGTTTGTATAAAATGTTGGTATTTTGTTGTACCTATGCAATGAGAAGGTACTACGTGAGCTCAGCGGAACGATTCTTACTCGAGGACCCAAACTCTGTAACTTTGTGGACTGGAGAGGATACAAAGTTGTTTATAAAAGGTTATGCAGGAATTTGACATCATATAAATTTATCTAGGGTAAATATTGTGGCTATCCGGAATGTCATGGATTAACTAGTTCCATGGATGTTCATGCAGATATGCTAGTCTATATTTCTGCATGTGTGTTGATCAAGAAGATAACGAATTGGAGGTCCTGGAAATAATTCATCATTTTGTCGAGATTTTGGATAGATACTTTGGGAGCGTGAGTGACCTTAATTGTTACCCCTTATCTAGTATTTGATTGAAAATGAACTGTTGAACTGATTGCAGCAAGTGATTTTGATACTGTATTTGTCTTTACTTTCCAGGTCTGTGAACTGGATTTGATCTTCAACTTTCATAAGGTATGTCATAGGTCCAGTGTGCTTGTTACAGCCTGTGTTCATTTAGTTGAATTTAGTGAAAAAGTAAAGGAACACATATTTTAGTTTAGTAATGACATCCTGGAGTTCATTGAAAAAATTTTAAGGTGCTTTTGGAGCCAAATTTTAATGTTGAATCATTTAAATTCTTTTGCCTTAAAAATATGATAACTTTCAAAATAGTTGCAGTCAAACTGAAACTCAATAGTGTCATGAAAAATACTTAAAAATTGTAATGCATTGATAGTTGAAAGTAAGCCTTTTCCTTTAATCATCTATTAAACATGGAAGGCGTACTATGTATTGGACGAGATTCTGATTGCTGGAGAACTTCAAGAGCCCAGCAAGAAAACTGTTGCCCGTTTGATAGCAGCACAGGTAAAGTTTCCTTTGCCCCCAATGCCTCGGGATGCCAATTTTTCTAAGTAAGCTGATTAAACTGTTATGATCTGGTTTAGGATTCTTTGGTGGAACAAGCGAAAGAACAAGCTAGCTCTTTAAGTACTATAATTGCACAGGCGACCAAATAAGAGAGGATAATTCACTTTTCCCTTTCCTCCAATTACATTGGAGCGTTACGATAATCCCCTTGCTATTTTGGATTTCTGTTAAACATTTCACTTGTAATGCCCTAGTCATCATATCTGTATTTTCGAGGTTTGTACATTTTACTCGTTTTTGTTTTAATGTTCAACTGTCTTGTGGCCTTCTTTTTTCACTTTTTACAATTTATTGTCCACGTTGAGATGAGTTTCATTATGCATTTCAATTAGACTATATTGAATTTGGCTTAAACACCCTCATTTTTGCTCTCATATCATAACTTACTAAGATATTGGCAAGATCTTCAGAAGATAATGAATATTATTCATTGCTTGTTGGAGTTTTATGAACCTTATCTTTAAACATTACAAATTTGCTTAATGTGTTAATAAGGAGGTGGTGATGGGAGAATCATCTAGTCTAGGACAAGGACTATGGCAGCTGTTGCACCGTGAATTGCCATGAAAATTTGTAACATGGAATAACACCTACTGGATGATAGTAGAAGGGTTGTAGGGGAAGTGATAGTTATGGATGCAATTTACAGAGCAACTTGATGATATTGTACTTCAAATGTTCGTTGTGAAACATGCCACCTGCAGCTTGTTAAGAAGTGTGGCTAAACACTGTGCGCTCAGTATTATTAACATATACATTCGCTCTGAGACACATTTTAATTGCCAAATTTAAGGATTGATTTCTAATGCAAGAATACAACTCTCCTTAACTCGGAATACCAAAATATATTGAGGCATTTTAGACATGATTCAACCTATTTTATTTTCGAGCTTGAATTATGTGTGCTAGACGAGGAAGCACACCATTATACAAATCCTGCATCAGAAGAGACAATTATCTTTACAACTAGAGAGATGATAAAATAAAAACTAGAGAATGTGTGTTGCAATCGGGAGGAAGTGGCTAAATAAGGGAATGGTCTAATTTAATAGTATTAATGATCTAACCTTCAAAAAATATCCACGTCCAATGCATTAACAAGAACTCCATCGTCCTCCCATGTCACTTCTTTTGCCTTTGGATCTTTTGCAATCAACTCAATAGGCATGTCTAATGGAGGTGGGTTCTGCATAGAGGCAACATAATACGTAAGATATTCAAAACGAAACTGTATGTCCTCTAATGTGCCCTTTAATTCATTTTTTGATTTTTTTCCCAAAAAAAAAAACACCATGCAGCGAATCAAAGGCCAATTAAGTCCACGGAAAAAAGGGTGTTGCTTGATTTCATTGGCACCGATAGTCGCTCCAATACGCTTAGCAGGGTCCCTTTGTAGCAATGCATTAATCAACTGCCTTGCTGTAAGACTTACCTGCAACATTATAGCTCAATGAATTCAATTTAGTTGCCCTCCTAATGGAACCCTGGTAGAACAATGCCATACACATTCACTACAATATTGGCCTCTATTCAACCAAACTATTTTATCCATTACCCACTTTTGGTAAAGTGAAATCATGTTTAAAAGATATAATACAATTGGCAATATGTGTAAACAAAATGGCTTCACTTAGATAACTAATATAGACCTCTTCATGCGACGGCTCAGTCTAGAGATTGTTTTGGGAATTTACCGGAATACTGCTTGGGAATGTGAGATCCTTGTGCAAGATGTTGGCAAATGTTTTCTGTCTATTTTTACCCCTGAAGGGTGTACGGCCATAAAGCATCTCATACAGAAGAATACCTGAAGACCAAAACCTGAATAAGTTAAAAGGATAAAATTCATGTTATATAGCAGGAATGTAATCTAGATAAAGGTATCATGTCTTTACCAAGAGCCCACCAATCAATAGCACTACTATGTCCTGCACCTGTAATTATTTCCTGTAAGCATGTACCCGTCAGAACTTTGAAGAAAACATTGGTTTACTTACAATGTCAGTATAATAATTCTAAGCTTAAAAATTAGCTACACTTCTCTTTTATTATTATTATTATTATTATCTCGTCTCATTTCCTAGATTATATACCATGCAAAAGAAGGCCTAGGACATAGCATGAAATACACACAAATTTTCCTCATGTTGCATTAATTTTTATTTCATTGGCAGATGAAATTCGACAGCCAAGAGCCAAGAAGTTGAAACTATCCATGAATTTGAGAAATTATTACGTTCCCACATTGTATCATCTTCTACCCAAACTTATATGTTCAAATAACATAGACTACCAAAACATTAAGAATAGTTGAAGGTTCACCCTACAGGAGCAATGTATTCTTCTGTTCCAACAAAAGAATTTGACTGATTAATTGGTTCTGCGACAAATACAGGTGGTGGCTGACTCCTAGATCTTCTCCTATTACTGGGCATTGAATGCTTAATGATCTGCAAGGACCATAAGTTTCTTTTAAAAAGAAGAAGATCTACATTTCCAAGTTTTAATAGTTTATGGATGTAAAAATGACAGAAAATATTCAGCATAGGTAAAAAGATATAAAAGCATGATTTGATATTATTTAACACATGGATTGGTTGGTACTTGGTAGCAAACAATTATGGAATGCTTTAATGAATGTATGAGTTGTATGCATCAAGAGGAAACATCTATATCATCAACAGCAAAAAGCAGCAATCTGGTCTCGTGCACACAACTCTCTTAGGTCAAAGGTGAAGAATGAAGATCAAAATACATACATTTCTTCCTTATGATACATAATTAAAACTAATATTTTAAGAGAAATGAGATCCATACAAGCGGGTTACATGATGCCATGAATGATAAATCGAAATCTGTTAAAACAATATGTCCATCCTGTTGGAGTAGAATGTTCTCAGGCTTCAAGTCTCGATAAATTATTCCTGTAACAATTAAAGGAATACAAGAGAATAAGCAAACCTGGAGTGATAACAATTTATTTTAATTGGTGCAGATATATAATTCATAGCTAGTTCATTTTGCTCTAGAAAAGGCACCATATATATGCTTGAAAAGTGAAAATATTCACCTAAATTAATATGCATTGGAACTTACTCGCACAAAAAATTCTGAGGATTATGCTAAGAAAGAAAACAATGCATGAAGAAAAAAGAAGCATTCATAAACCGATGCTGATTATGTGTTAGTAGTATAAACCTTAATCCACCATTGCTTTCTTGTATTATTTATTATGATTGATCTGTAGTTCAAGGGAACTCTTCCTAATCCGAATTTGAGATGGAATAAGACCCAGACGTAGAGTCCCAATTACTAGCTTGACAATGCAATGCAACATTGTCGCAACATTGTCCCCACTATCAGTTAGTTTTGAAAAGAGAAGAGTTTCATAATAAACCAGCAGCAGACGTGATACAAGTATCATGACTATTCTTGATATCTATGCCTTTTTCATTGATGATAACCTAAGCAGTTCATTTTTTTGTTTGATTTCATACTCACAGTCTGAAAAATATTTAATTACTTAGTTTTCCTTAGATCTTACTTTATCTTCTTTACTAAGAGTAAGGATATGGTACATTACTGATACTGTATTATACTTCTTAGAATATGGAAAATTTGTATGCCATTCCTAGGTTTCCTTCAAATTTAAACACGAGAAGAATAAAATATTTAATGATGACATTGTTATATTGGAGAAAACTACTAATATTCAAAATACCTAAGCAATGAAGATACTCCAAGCAAATCACAACCTCTGCTACATAAAACCTGCATGGTAATAAAAGCTGATTATTGTCTGAAAATAGAGTCCAAGAAGTACAAACATGTTTGAGAGACAAGATATTTCAGTCCCTGAATAATGATACGACTAGTGGGGGAAAACCAAGAAACCTTTATTAGGTAAATCAATCTACCACCTGACCCAAAATAACGAGAAATCCAGGGCTAGATTTTTTTTTAAAGATCAAACACTACTTTCTGTAATTTGAACGTGTGACCTGGAATGAGAGAGAGATGAACTTACTGTCAAGACAATTAGGTGAACTACAATAAATTTGTGAGAAGAGAAATCACAATAAATTTCTAGCTAACCAAGGTTTTCAATAGACAAGAACAAAAATCATGTTCCTAAAACATAATTTTTAGAAATCTAGGGAAAAAAGTAGTTTTTCATCGTATGGAAATAAAATACCTTGCGGATTCCTCTTTGAATATTTTCATAGGCTGTTTGTCAAGTAAGGCAAATAACTCTCCACCAGAGCAAAAGTCTGTTATCAAACAAACATGTGTAGATGTCTGCAAAGAAAAATTAATTAGTACACTTCAATGTGTTTAATGAAACAACAAAATCTGGAATTTTGGATCATATTAGCATGTATTAAGAAAATTTTCAAACATGTGGATGCAAAGTGAAAACCTGGAATGAAGAATATAGGGTGGGAAGGAAAGGATGATCCAGTAGGGAAATGATTTCCCTTTCAATGCATGCTCGGTGAACCTGCACTACAACCATTAACCTATAATCAAATTTGGCATTGCAGCAACAAAATTCTATAGTCTACACATGAAATAATCTGCATGTATGCATAGATACATGATTGTTCAATTGTAAAAAGTGAGATATCCTGCTCAAAACTTTAGGCTCCTTTTCTGCACACATATCGAAAGAACTATGAATCCTTTGAAATACATAGGCTTCTTATATGTGAAGACCTTGTTGCGGTTCATCATCATTGACTTCTCCATTGCCTTCATAGCATACAGTTCACCTGTACCTCGTAGTTCCACCAAATGAACACTGCAATAAATACGATAATTTTGTTGATCGATAAGCGTGCAGAAACTCCCTATAAATGGAACTTTATGCTACTTCTCACACACAAGCAAAAAATAAAAATAAAAAAATTAAATGCTTTGTGTCTTGAGATAGGGTACATGATTTAAACATTCCACAGAGTCCACAAATTTTTATACTGGCATGAGAAACACAGTCTATCTTTAAGTATGTTCAGAGTCCACAAATTTTTATACTGTAAGATGTTCACAAGAATTTTTATATATTTATGTATAACCATAGGTAGTGTTGTCGTTAAAAAATAAAACTACATTTAAAAAATAAAACTACATTCATGGAAGCTGTACAATTTAACCAGTAAGTCATGACCACAAGAAATATTGAATGATGAGATGTGCTTCTTGCAACACAATATACATTTGTTGCAATCGTAAAAACTCACCCTCCCTTCTTATAAAAAGAAAGGGATAATGGTCGTATTAGTTCCACTATTAAAAAAAATAGGAAACATAATGGTGATTCTTAAAGCATTCGACAATCATATAGATTATAGGATAACTTTTTCAGTTTTATGGACAATTGTCCTTTGCATAATGTCACTTTATTGATAAGATCGTGAAACTGAAGTGAAGAAATTTCAAACATCTATAAGTATAAACTCGTCAATAGAAATCATAGAGCATGATATGATATGGAAACAACTACACGTGGATAACAATACCTGCCAGTATCTCCACAACCCAATGGTTTTACTGGCTTAAAATGATGTAGACCAATTTTTTCACCTTGGGCTGTTATCTGAAAAGCCAAGAAGATGAGACAATAAATTGAATTAGAAATCATAGTACTCACCAAAAGCTTCTCTAGTCAAATCTCAACAAGATAAAGAAGTGTAGTTATGATTTGACTACAATGTCTATTCAACAAGAAATTATAATAAGATTAAAATTCAACTTCAGCACATTTCAAAGATGGAGGCTTAAATGGTATTCCTATCATTTTCTCTTCAATGTTCACGTCATATAAACTTTCCCTGAACAGTAAAAGACCACAAGACTTACTTAAATATGAGAGAGAGAAATATGTCACCAGAAATATTTTACCAAATAAAAAATTAATATTTAAAACCAGATCCTTTTTTTTTTAAAAAAAGGAAAATAGCAATATCATAACTCTTGAATACTTACCTTTTGTATTGCTATCCAAGAAGAATTATCCTTTTTGTGAGGCCTTGGGAAGACAGGCTGAGAATGAATAGCCCACAAATCTTCTGGTCTCTGAAAACAGCTAAAGATATTATTGACACTCACTGTCATTTCTAAGAGTTCAATCTTGAGATTTTTTTATAAGAAAAAGAACATTCAAATAATAGATAAAAGGTACAAATAATGCCTAAAAAAAACTGATACTAATCACGCAACGTTTAGCAATGATCTTATTTTAGTAAGTCAATTCTTTAACAAAGAATGCATAAGAACGACTTGTTGGCAGGTGAATGAAACATCTTTTATATTGGCATATAACCTTACGCAAAATATATTTTACAAACTCCTGAAAACAATATCATAGGTATGTGATGCTTCTTCAATCAGTGCACGTGTTGAATCTAGATCGAGATACAATCATCAGAAAGATAAATAGATGGTCCATTATCTTAATGATGCAGAATTCATTAAATTAACATTCTAAATGAAAAAAAGAAAAAACTCTTTGATCTTTCAAGCAACGATAGCAAATATCAACCTAAACATAAGAGAGTACCTTACCAAGTTGGCATCAGGAAGTTCTCGGACAGCTTCATCAACATTTCCTGCAGTAGCTTTGACCTATAAAAGAAAATCATGTACTCAGGCATCAAAACATTTGAGAGGAAAACTCAATATATTATGCCACCAGTCCGACACACTTTCAAGTGTATTTTTGGTATTGTAGATTAGTGAGGCTCAGAGACTATACATAACTTCCACACTATAAATTGTGACAACAGACATGTTATTTTTGAAAAAGTAGATGGATTAAAACAGCTTTTACATAAAGAATATGTTTACCAACTTAGCACTTTGTTGCTCTGTTTCTTCTGAGAGGCGATTTCGTAAAGGTTCTAAGTGATCACTCCCATCTAGTTGGACACCAATAAAGTATTGAAGCTCTCCCTACAAAAGACACATGCACAGGCTAAACAGTCGAAAGGAGCATGCATCATAAGTGAACTGATAATGAATTTACCACAAAAGTCTTGGTTACCTTTTGGTCACGCATGGGTTGCAAGTGAAATAAATTCCAGAACTTTTTTCCTGCATAAGATCAGAACAAGTGGTGATAAATTAGTGAAAAGACTATAATAAAACATGAAATCCACAACCTGTGGAGATTATTTTGGATTTTGTATTAAAGAGGAAATTTCCTATAAAAGTTTAGTGTTTTAACTTCCAAACACAACAAATGAAATTGAGAAAAGCATAATGGCGCTTCAAAGAATATGACATTAATCTTCATACTTCCCAGTAGCATTGACTTACCACTCTTGGTATAGTTGATTAGCTGAACAGTAATTTCTCTTTGTTCTCTAATGCCATCTCTTATTTTTGAGACTGTTGCTTGATCTGTTTCAGGACCTTGAAGAAACCTATAGAACAGATGAAACATAAATATTCATATGCTAATGAATATTGGAGTTTCTCAAACAAGAAAAGAAAAATAACCAGATAAAAGGGATTGAAGTATATTAATAAGGGTGCAGGTTCCCATTTCATTAAGTTCAATAAATAAAATAAAATAAACAATAAATAGCATGATTGGGAGAAAATAAATATCTTTAATGTTATACACGAGTACATGACAAGTAGTTGGTAAAAGCAGCAAGGTAGCAATACATAGGGAAAGAACTATGATGGTTTCCTTACCTACAATTCCTTCCCAAAATTTCTTCACGTGTATATTCTGTCAACTCTAGAAAACTATCAGAGGCAAATATCTGCAGACCAAGGAGTGGTTTAAGTCTCTCAAAACCCATGTACAGTAAGAAACTGCAAACTATAGTTGGATTTCTTTTTACTGAGAATCCATAATACTTGTATTAGATATTAGCAGAAGCACAATTTAAACATGCAAGTACATGTCCGAGCACTCAAGCACGTGCCTCAAGCCATCATACATGCACAGAATCACACGAGTGTCTAATGCAAATGCTAAGACCTAAGGTGGCGCAAGGCCAGGAGCGGACCTATTCAAGGGACTATATGGGCTGTAGCCCTGTTCAAAATTTTGCATAAAATTGGGTAGTACTAGTCAGAGTCTAGATTTTTATGAAATAACGCTTGTTAACTAATTGAATGACTCGACCAAGTTATTTTCCAAGTATTAATTTTATCAGTTTGGATTCAAATTCTCTAATTTAACTAATTTGAGACCCTAACTTCTAATTTGATCAATTTAGTACCCCAAAAATATTTAGATTAGTCAAATTGGACAAATTATTATCTATCAAATTGGATAACTTGTAATACAAAATTAAGCAAAACAGATAAATTAGAGTAATAATTCAATCAAATCAATTTTTGAGTACTAATTTGGTCAGGTTACTAAAAATGGATAGTAAATTGATCATTCAATCTATTAATTGTTATAACGCATTTTGAACATTTTTATAGGTTTTATTTTGGATCCTTTAAGAAAAACATGCACCATACTCTTTTTTTTTTTAAGAAAAAAATTAAAACTCTAAAAATAATGAAATTTTGGGCTTTTAATTTTTAAAAACAAAAAAGTAAAATACTCGGTGCTTTATAAACTCTCCATTTATGTTGGAAAAATATAAGTTTGAATTGTCTTAGATTTGCTCTTTTTTCTCGATTAAACATATGAATATGTGATTTAAATTGTTCAACTATTGGAATTTAAATTGCTCTTTAAATAATTCAATACTAACAAAAATTTATCATATTTTTATGTTTAAGCAGGAAAAATGACGGTGCATGTTTCTATAGATATGATAGTTAGAAAGAATTATTAAATAACATCAGTATTTAGGACCAATTTGATTTCTTATTATCATAAAATGTTAGTTATTTTGGTACAAAATTAAGAAAAAATTAACTTAAAGTTATAAAATTAACAAAAAACTTTTAATTACAATCAAATTAACCATAATAAGCAATTTTATTGTTAAATTATGTCAACAATGTTATAAAAATAGTGATTTTGAACAAAAGTTAAAAATAAATTTAGAACTATGTATCAATTTTATCGAATTAAAATATAAAAGAAGAAAATAATAAGTGCTCCAAAATGAAAAGTTTAAATTTATTAGTTATTTTAAGTATAACATAATAACTAAAAAGTAATTAACCCCTCTTGAAAAAAATTTCTGACTCCGCCACTACACAAGGCTGCAAGCAAAAGTTAGCTCTTAAAGTGTTCTCACATAGAATAATTGGTGTAGTATAGGTCATGAAGAATGGAGGGGGACAAACTGACACCACATATATGGATGTATAAATGTATGCTAATTATGTATTTAAGCATGCCAGGAGAAGAAAAGGTCATCTTACAATTGGATTGTCAGGAAGTCTAGGATCAGTAATCACAAAGTTCTTCTCAATTCGTTCCAACGTGGTTGCCAGGTCTATTCCTTGTCGTATGTCTCGGTCTCTTTCAGCACGTTCCCAACTTTCAGTGTGCTCTACTTCTTTGGTCATCAAAATCTCTGGTTCAATAATCGGTGTTTCTTCTCGTTTTTCTGTAGAGCTGAGAGACCTTCCCTTAAACCTGAAAAAGAATAACACTCATTCAGTAAAAACAAATGCAACAAACTCTCTTCAGCAATTAAACAAGGAAATAAAAAAATAATAATGGAGGAAACTTTTATGCCAAGCAACAACCAAACCAGAAAACAACCAAATTTCTGATAAAGAAAACTCACCCCATTAATGAAGTTCTTGCAGACTTTCTGGGTTGCTTGCCCGCATCAAGAGAAGTTACACGTGACACATGGCTTCTGGAATCAAACTGTGGAGTTTTCCTACCAGGAGTATTAATATTCGCAGGATCAGCAGAATCCGGTAGAACATAATCAAGGTTAAATTCATCCTGCTCTTCACGCTTGTAATTAGTGCCATTACTCATAGCTTGAATGTGAGACCGTGGACGCTTCATGGTTTGTACAACCTCATCCATTGACACCGATGCTTTATCCTTTTGACGAGCTGATACATTGAGCTAGAACAATTACATTTACAGCAAAGTCATATGCAATAATGAAGGGGGGGGGAAATCCACTGTGCTTACCATCATAACGGATTAAAGACTTGGGCAACCCATTTGGCCTTAGCAACTTGTCAACCACTCCTTCTGTGTACTTGCTAACCTCAACCTGCATTCTACATAACAACATTGCATTTTTCACTTTAAGACAAAACCATATCACAATTCACGAGAAATTTTACCCATAAAAAAAAAGTCTTTTTCCCTTCACAGAGTACCCATTCTAATTTTAGTACTAAGTCATTTGCTTCTGACAAAATTCAAAAATTTTCATGGTTGGTCTTGATATGCTTTTTTGGGAAATTATATAAAATAACACTTCTAAAATTTTGTAATAACATGATTGAGTCCCAAGTTGCTCAAATATAGATGAGTGGATGGCTTAATAACTATTTGGACACCCACCCTTTACAAGCTGTAGGGGTGAGTTTTACCAAAAGTGGTTGTTACAATTGGTATTAGAAGCACTTTTACATATATCAAAATAAACCTAAACAACCTTAATTCAAAAGAGAATTACAAACTCTAAAATTCCAACAAAATTCATACACATTGTAATTCCAGAAATCAAAAAGAGGTGGGTTTTGAACTAACCCAATGAACTTAATAAGGTTTCCTCGATCATCTTTAATGGGAGTGACAGTGAGAAGGTTCCAGAAAGGGGTTCCATCCTTCTTGTAGTTCAATAGCCTCCCAGAATAACTATTACCACTCTTCACTGCATCTCTTATCTTCCCAACTTCAATAGGGTCTGTTTCCGGTCCCTGAAGAAATCGACTGCAAACCAAAATTTGTTACCTTCAGTTTGCTCAATCCCCCGGCAAATATGCCACAACTTAGACATTTCATCTTTCACTTATTTTTCCATTTTTTTCTCTTTTTTATGAAGCCAAACGTCTCAGACTCAATAAGTCGAGTGAAATTGAACAAAATCTAGAATAACACATTTTACAGCTGTCAATTAATTAGGTAAATAAGTCATAGAAGATAAAATTTGGAAAAAAAAAGAAGAAGTTAAGATTATAAGTAGTCATCTTTCAGGCTATCTGACTCTCCATTCCAACATTGGACTGTAAAAAGTATGCTTTTGAGTTTTGACAACCACCAATTTATGGTCTGAAAAAGAAAAAGAGGCACTATGTTGTACTAATTCCCCCAAGGAGCCTCTTAAGTTTACTTTTTGATCTGCTGATGACAAGGCAGCCTCCTTTGGCAGAGTTATAATGTAAGTGCCTCCTATATTTTCAAGAATTGAAGCCCCCTCTTTCTATAAACAGCGTTGATATATTAGATGCATTTAGGGGTCACAATCTTTCATCCGACGTGATAACTCGACACTAATGATATTGATAAAAAAAAATGTAATAAAAAATTGTTCAATAACTTTTCATATCCTTAATGTTTATCTTTCTCTTACTATATTATAAATAAATAACATAAAAAAAATTAAATAATTTTTGTTAATGTATCAACTAATAAGTAAATTATTAGAGTAATTAGTATTTTCTTATAAGGTTATTTTAGTTATTTCCTTTATTTTGCCTTTAAAAGCTTAGCTTGTATGATTTACAAAAACAATACTTACGTTCTAAGAAAACCCTAGTCTCCATTTTCTCTTTTTTCTTGTTTTCCTCGTTAATGTTAGATTTTAATAATTATTATGGTATATTGAAGAAACTATAAATTCAGGCACAATTTTCGCATTATCAATAAGAAGTCTTGTACTTCACATCAAACAAGTATTTTCTTTTGATTCTGATAGTTTCTGTATATTTGTTGTTTGAACTGCAATTTTAAGGTTTCATTTTATTTAGTAATTTAAAATTTTGGTTTGTTTTCACAATGACTAGTAATAAAGATGATTCACTTAGTTTGAGGTTAGATAAGAAGAAATATTCATATTAGAATTGTGACTAAACCTACAACAGAGAAGACTAATTATGCAACCATATATTGTTTGTACACATTATATTGTTTGTAAAGTGGAAGAACACTTGGCTCAATTTTTAATGGAACTTTGTAATTATTATAAGGGACTTTGTGGTTCTATTATGCCTCGTAGCCCATTTCTTTCAGTTAATTTGATGATCAATGAGCTTTTGGTTGATGAAATATGCCTTAAGTCTCAAGCATGAATAGGAATTCTCCTAAACCTAATCCTTCTATTTTTGCATCTTTTTCTCTACTTCCTGCTCATTATGGAATTATGCAAATGTTAGATTTTATGACTACAGTATTTGTAAACAAAAGGGTCATTGAAAAGTTCAATATCTTAAGTTGAATCGAGCACCACATCAATATCAACAAAAGCATCGAGTCAAGCCTCCATAGTTTGGAAACTAATAAAAACCACGTCCATATCGCCCTCCATAATTTAACATAGCAATAGCTATATCTCCATTAGAATCTTCTGACTTTGGATCCTCATCCTCCAATTCTACACTAATTGCCCTCATCGAGTAGTTTCAAAATTTTCTTGATACACAGTTGCATGCTTTGTTTGCCTCTTCCATGATAGATCAATCCTTCTTTAGGTCTTCAGGTATGTCCTTCTCAACATGGGTTTTAAATTCTAGAGCTTTCTAACACGTGTCTGCTAGTTCAAAATCTTTTGTTTTTTTGTGTCCTACATCATCTATACCTATCGTAACTGTTAATGGCAAGTGTTGGTTCTATTGTTAATTCTCATTTTTATCTTTCTAATATTTAATACATTCCTATGCTTTAACTAAACATTGTACCTATTGATTAATTGTGTGATTTTGGTTTCTCTGTCTTTTTCTTCTACTTTTTTTCATTTACAAGATCTACAATCCTAAAAGTTGATTGGGATAGGTTATAGGCGGAGGGATTATATGTTTTGGATGTGTTGAAATTACTGATATTTGTAGCTCATAGTATTGATCTTTCTTCATTTCAATTGTGTTCTTCATCTTCTAGTTTTTATTTATGTCATTCATGTCTTAGTCATGTTTCAACTTCCTATTTACAATTCTTAGCTTTTAAGGGAACTTTAAGAAAATTTACAAGCTCATAATATTTCTAATTGTAGTGGTCGTAAACTTGCAAAATTTTTTGCTTAATCTTTTAAAGTATTTCTTATTCTTTGAACCTTTTGATTTAGTTAATTCTAATGTACAGTGACATTTTCCTGTTGTTTTAAAAAAAGGCTCTCAATATTATGTTTTTTTTATTGATGATCATACTCGTTTTTGTTGGATTTATCTTATGAATTATTGTTTTGATTTCTTTGATATTTATAATAACTTTTGAGATCTAACAAGAAAACAATATTTTGTTGTTGTTAAGTGTTTTAGATGTGATATAAGTGATGAATATATTTCTAATAAATTTTGTGATTTGTAAGTCCTAGTCTCCATTTTCTCTACTTTTAACTATTCTCTTGTTTTTATCTTTAATGTTAGATTTGAATAATTATCGTGAACATGACACGATTGCCAGCGTAGATACATTACATTTATGTATTTATATATTTGAATTACTTGCCAATGTATTGATAGTGCATTTAGTAAGGTTGTGATCATACCCTCAACCTTTAAGATTCAATTTCCAGCCACACATCTACCATCCAAAATGTGCGCTTAGCATTTTAACTAAAAATATATATATTTGATTACTTCATGTTATGTTCTCTTAAACTATGTGATAATGAATAAATGATGGGGTAGAATATTATAGGTATAATCTCACCAGCAACATATAAAGAATCTGCGCCGTTAAAAAGAAGATTTTTTTTAATGCGTAATTAGGCCTAACATAAAGAAAAATAGGTATAATTTTCCACAAAAAAGACTCACCAGTTCCTCCCAATAACCTCCTTTGAAGAATAACCGGTCATACTAAAAAAACCAGTGCTTGCATACATAATAGGGATATCAGGTCTTGAAGCATCAGAAACAACAAAAGTCTGTTGCAATGTAGCCAAAGCATCCTTCAATTCTTGTGAAACCCTTGGGAATGCTCCTTCAGATGCATTTGATTCCTCAGATGTTCTTGTTGATTCCAATCTTAAAACAAATCTATCAGACAAGTTCTTGCCTTTTTCTCCATTATCCCCTGATGACTTCCTAGTCATTGCCCCTCCTATTGCCTTGAAACTTCCTTCTCCAACATCTGACTTCACAACTAGTCCCCATTCTGCTGTTCTTTCTATTATATTTGCTTCTGTTATTGTTTGGCTAGTGGAACTAGATTGCCCATTTGGATCATTAGCATTTTTGGTGGAAGCTTCTGATGAATTTTCAAATGCCATCCATTTGTTTATTTTTGGCTCTTTACTTATAGCAGTTGAAGCATAACTGTTGCCTAATATTTCACCTTGTTGCATATCAACACTAGTTCCAGTTTTGTTAATTGGCTGTCCATTGTCATCACTCACCGGCGGTTTAAAGATTTGGATTGATCTCCGATTTGGTTTTTGTCCTCCGGATAGTACTTTAACTTTTGCCTTCTGCTTCTCCATTTTTTCAATTGCTTCTTTAGTGACTAGAGAAAACCACCTTCTTATAGCAAAAAAAAAAAAAAAAAGCAACAATATATTAGCACTTTTGGGAATTCTCCATCTAAAACCTTATTTCCATAGAAAATAATCTCTAATACGTAAATTCAAAACCCAAAAATCCCAGATAGTACAACTAATCGTGAAAAAAACAGAGTTTCATTCATCAAACTTATAAGAATTTAGTTTCTAAACTTTGGAAAATCAGTTGGCTTTTTTTATATGTAAGAAAGAACATGTAGTCTTGAGAATTTAGAAGATAAATAAAAACTTCAAAACAAATTGGAAACTTAATGAGACCTGAATCAAGGAATTAGGAACAAGAAGTTTATCTGAAAATGTGTTGCAAACATTGTATAGCACATGAAAATGATATCCAATTTTTTCCCCTCTGAAGATTAGCCTTGATGTGTCAGCATTTTATCTTAAGCCTGCTATCGATTCTCTCTGTCCTCTTTTATCTACTAAGTAAAAGAGTTTAAATCTTTACGAGTTTTTTCGAGAATGGGTTTTTGCTATAATAAGTTAGAGAGATAAAATACATGGATAAGATGGGAAAGGAAGATAACGTTTGATGTTTACATTAATATGCCTCACAATCCCTATATCTCCCTCAAATTTAAAGCAATGCATTTTTATTTTTTTTTAATCAAAGGTAATAGACGTGTTCGATCTCGACTTGAAATAAAAGAAAAATAAATGTTATAATAAATAAATAGAATAAACCATTTTAACAAAGTGTTAAACTTTAATTTTTAAATTCGTAAATATTCATTTTATAAAAATAATAGATTTATATATATTTTAAAAATGTACAGAATTTATATTATTTTAACTAATGTATAGTATAAATTACTTATATTTTTAGAATATTTTACGTAAAATATAATGTATTTTTATCTTTTCTACTTTCAATAGTAAATTTCTTGTGTTTACAGGTTCGCCAACACGTGAATTAGTGTATTTGGTTGCCATAAGAATTAAATTCCTTGAATCTTTTTTGGGTAAGTTAATTTCAGAATTTTATTACCATGATATCATAAGTGTTGAAGAGTATCGGCCTTCCATGATTCTAAAAATTAAAACTATTCACCTGTTAAAAGATACATTACATCTATTTATTTTTTTTTTTTAGGCCAGGAAAAATAAATGTATGCTTATTGAAGATAAATTTCACCATCACATTAAAAATATGGTTTTTGTAATTTATTCCCTTTTCAAAAGTATTTATCATAAATTTATTATTATCTTAATTCAATTATTATTATTTTTTTATTAGCTATAATTTTATAAGTTTTATTGTTACTAACAATAATATTATTATGATACATTTTAAACTTTAAATAAATATTAAGCTGAAATTTTAATATATAAAAATAATATTATAATTATCTTTGAATTAAATGTATCTAGTATTACTTTTATACACCGTAAATACATCATTATTAATTTATGTCGTACGGTCCTTTAAAGTTCCACGTCCAGACAGTTGTAACTTCAGTTGAAAAGATTGTAGAGAGGGATAAGATTGTATAAAAGCTAATTTCATTAGTTTCATGAAAGTACTCTTTGTATTGCCAGATCACAATCTAAATCTTTTTTTTTTTTTTTTTTGAGACATAAAGGACCAAACTGATCGCGCTTGCTCATTTTATAAGTAGTTACATTCTAAGTAGTTTTGAATTGACATTGACAGGGTCTTTGAAGGCAATACTAAAAAAAAACAATTATGATTAAAAATACATATGAAAATAGGTTGCTTTTAAGATGAATTAGTTTAGTTATTTATATTTTTATAGCTTTAATTCATTTGTTTTTTAAATTAAAATATTTTAATTACTTTTTATTATTTTATTTTAAATCAAATTTACTTAGATATGTAATATTAAGTTTCTAAACGAAGAAAATATTAAGAAAAATAGTAGCTGAAAATCAATTGATATCACTGTGAAAAGATTGATTGTCAATTTTTTTAATAAATTTATACCATATTTATAATTATTATATTCACATCTAATACAATATTTTTCTTTCATGATTAATATCAACATAAAATTTAAATATTTTAGTAGAATATAATCGTTTCTAGAAAAATATCTTCTATTTTTAAAAATATTTTTATAAATAAGAAGAGTTTTTAGGGCTTAAAAAATTTGTTAAGTGTTTCTTTCTAATCGAGTTCATATATCATTATTATTTTTTAATTAATTTTTTTAATCATTTCATAATTAATTTATAATCGATAATTATCACACTTGATGTATCACATTTTTCTTAAATTAAATTAAATTAAATTTATTCATTTTAAAAGTTCAAGTTATTTAGGGTGAATTATTAAAAAAAATGTTAAATTCGTTCAATTTTGAAATTAAATATACTTAATTGAATTTCCGTCATTAAAATTACCTATTTTGAACTTAGAATAGTGCATTCAAATTTACTCTTAATATTACTTTAATGAAGCTATTTTTCTCAGTAAGTGCTTTTATCTATTTAAAAGCGATTTGAGTACAAAGTATCAATTAGAATCTAAATTTCACTAGAATGTAAAGATGTGTGGTCATTTTTATTGAAACCATGGCATGTGAGGAAGTATGGTACAGTTTGTGTCTTTGTGAATCCTCAAGGCCCTATCTTATGTCTGTTGTGGATTTCGTCTGTAAGATTCATTTGGCTAAAAAAAAAAATAGTACTATTGAATTGAAAGGACTTCTCCGAGCGCTATTTGTGAATCTTCATTTTTTGTAGTGTAGTGTATCGAGTAACACGTGGCAGTCATTGAGCGACAGGAGTACCAAACGATCATGTGGGTACGTGTCAGTATGTCGGTCACAGCTCCTCTCAGAGATTTTGTGGTGGCTGTACTCCAGTCCACCTCCACTTAATGACCAAATAAAATCTTGACTTTTTCCCCCTTAACATCCCAACTAATTATATGATTATATAATTATAAAAACCAATTATATTTAATCAAGTTATTTAATCAAGTTAAACATACATAGAATATGTCACAGTTTAGCTGCTACTTCCAATTTATTGTATGTCTGCCTGCAAATTTGGTAACACATGGTCGAAACTGATACTTGTCCACTTATAGTCTTGTACTAAAGGACTTACATCATGATTTTTCTTTCTATTTTTGAGGGTAATATAGGTAAATGTAAAATTTTTAAAGTGAGGTTTTATTTTCTCTTTGGATCATTGTTGAACTAAGAATCTCAAATGACGTATATTAAGAATATCCCAACTTGATAAGTTAGATAACGATAGGAAGTAAAAAAGTAAAAAAAAAAATCTTATATTAATAAGAATATGGTTTATAAGTAAATAAATCAATTCTATTTAATATGTTAATTTTTTGAGATGAAATATTATTATTTTGTTAAATTTATGGGAGTTATTGGGAGGAAAAATATATAAGAAAACAACATCTATAATATTTGTTAATAATTATAATAATAGTATCTATTATATCTAACTTATATATTTTTATTATAAAATAATCTTTACTTTAGAATTTTTACATTAAATACTATCTAATTAGATACTATTTAAATTGAATTATTATCAATTAGATTCGTTTAATATTAAATTCTAATCAATTTGACACAATTAATGTTGAATTTCTACAATCAATTGAACAAATTCAATGTTATTCAGATGTTATTTTATTGTTATAAATTTTAAGCATATTATTTTATAAAAATTTTTAAAAATTATATACAATAATGAATAAAATAAAATAAAATGAAAAAGAAAAAAAATGTCATTAATATTCCTTATGATAGATAAGTAGTGTCATTAATTCCATTTATTTATAATTGATATCATTTATTTATTTAATTTTATAAAAAAAATGTTAATTAATAACATCAATTATTATTTTAATATATTAAGTAAAAATATAATAATTTTAAAATAAGGTGAATTTTTTTTTTTGGAGTAAACTAGAAATTAACTTGGAATTATCATTTGCTATAAAGGGAATAAGAAAATGACAAAATAATCTTCTTATTTTCTTCTCTCTTTTTTTTTATTAATTAATCATGCATGTTAAGAAATAAGATCATACATACACTTGCCAGTAACAGAGACATATATTTATTTATTCATGTATTTTCATTACAGGAAAAATAGAAAATTGAGACCATCATGTTGTTAGAGAATGTAGTTAAAAAAAATAAAAAATAAAAAATAAAAACTAGAGTGGAGAAAGATAACCTTGCTCCACAAGAGAAGCAATACAATCATCAAACATCTCCTGGATGGTCTTGTACTTGAATCCTAAACTTTTCAACTTTGATGTGTTGAACTCATAATATGGTCTGTTTTGTTCTTCAAACCTGTCAAAGGTAAAAATTATCTCTTATTATAACTCTATAAACCCAATTAATAAAAATATTGTTTTGTTTTTCTACATCTTGTTTTTATTTATTTATTAATGGTGCTTATACTTTTTGGATCATATTATGCTGACCTTTCAGGGATGGATAAAGAAGGATATCTTGCTGATAATATGGATACTAACTCATTGTTATCCAACACTATTGAACTACAAAGATACCGTCCATAAGAGCTTTTGTGCTCATAAACAAGGATATGACAAAGTGCAACATCATCAATGTGAACATATCCCATTCTTCCATACCAATTAAATTTCTCTGCTTCCCCTGTTAATTAGTTCATACGAACAAAAAGGTTAAAAAATTGAGGAAAAAAAGAATTAAACATATTAAAACACTATTCGAATTGAAGCACAGGGATGACAACCATTTTCATGTTTATGTGTTATTTAGTATAATAAATAAAATCGTGTTTGTATTCTTGTCATGTAGTGTCTTGTTCGTATGTTTTGTCAGAAATTATCATTATTATTTTTAGGCCCTTTTCATTCCATTATATATGGAGTTGAAACACAAAAAGTACCTTTGAGTAGTTCAAGAACTTCAGCTGCAGTGGAACATAAATCTGGAGGCAAACTAGGTCCAACAACAAATGAGGGAAGAACAGTTACTAAATCAATCCCATTTTTGTTGCAGAAATCCCAAGCTGCTCTCTCAGCTGAGACTTTTGATAAAGGATACCAATACTTTGTAGTAACATAGTTGTCACGTCCACAATAGATTAAAATTAGTGCATATAACAAAATATCAGCTTCTTTGTTTCATTATAGTGTAAACAAGCAACACCTAACTTCTATATCAGCAAATGAGAAGAAAAAAAAGCTATGATAGAGAAGTAGTACCTGAAATCTCTCGCCTAATTTCTCACATCTGTCCAAAGAGCTCCATGTTGACTCATCCAAGGGTACCTTGGGATCAAACTCATCTCTTACCACAAGAGTGCAAGAAGATGAGGTCAGAACAACTCGCCTTAATGCCGGATTCTTCTTACATGAACGTAACACGTTCAATGTCCCCTCAATTGCAGGTTGCAAAATTTCTGCCTGCAATGATATATATATATAGCTTGAAAGAATATCAATAGGAGAAAGCATACGAGGAAATTCCCAATGCAATTCAAAATTAATACTGACTTTTAGAGGCACAAAGGACTTTATAGCCCTTCTTATCAATATGTATGTTATCACAAGCTTACGAAGTCATTATCAATTTATGAGCTAATTAATAATGCTTAAGCCTAATTACTATATATGTTGTGAAGGTGCGTTTTGACACATGCCTTTGGATCAGATAAAGGTTTGAGCACAGGAGAGGCGGTGTGAAAAACACCACCACACCCCATGATTGCAGTGTCAAAGCTATTCTCTTCCATCAAATCAGCCTTCAATAGTTTGAGTCTTTCCTTTGCTCCTTCTAGCCTCCACAAATGAGCTACTTTCTTCTCATTTTCTAGGACCCAGATGATACTTCTCAGTTAAATTGATCTTTTATCATATATAGTTACTAAACAGAAAAAGAAAAAAGAAATATAGTTGTAGGTTGAGGAGGAGATAGACCTGGATCTCTAACGGTTCCAATCACATGATAACCAGACAAAAGAAGTCGCTTAATAAGCCAAGATGCTAGAAAGCCTGAAGCTCCCGTAACACAAACCTTGCCTTTGGATTCATTCTTTTCATCCATTTGCTTAAAAATAAAGGTTGATATATTTTAGCACATCTTTGAGATTGTAACATTCCTTATATATAAACATAAATGAGGATTGGGTAGAAGATAGAGGGTGAATACTTAGTAGGTCATTCTTTTAGGTTTTGGGGTTTAGCTATAATGTAGGTCAGTCATGGTTAGTTTGTGAGTTTTAACTATTCATACAAGAAGCAACAAAAGTATGCATATCTAGGGTGATAAAAGAAAATCAAAATTATGTCCTTGATGCAAGCAATAGGACTTGGTGTCTTTCTTCAACAAGTCTTAATAATCATCATTTAACAATACAACTTTTACCCAAAAATAAGATGAGTAATTAATTACAATATGTTTATACTCAATATTAAATGAAAAGATTAATTCTGAGCTATATTTTAATGGAAGCTATGGTACGCTTGTAAACTACTAATCTTGCCAGTCATTACATTTGAAATAAATGATTGAGCCAAGTTACAAAGAAAATCCTGTCATACACTACTGTCTGATTCAAATATTGAGAAGCACCTACACAAAATATCAAATGTTGGAAGCTGCAGGATCTCTCTCACATGTTAGAAGACACAGTCAGCATGTCAACTCGTGTAGAAAAAACATTGACAATGTCAAAAATTACACAGGAAGATCTTCTGAGTGAACTAAGGGTAAATATAAACCAGTATGCTGCCGAAATCTATAGTGAATTCAGAGCTTCAAGCCTCAAATTGAGAACTTTCAGTTTTGCAAATGCTTATATATGATCAGTCATGAATCATGGAGAACCTATTTTTCGACCATGGCTTTCTTGAAGTCTTGGATATGGAACATAAGCTGCAAGATAAAAGGCATAAGAAGCAGTCATACAAGAAACCATAGTCACAAAGTGAATTCTTAATAGGAAGGTAACAGTATAATTTTCAAACGTCTCTTAGGTTATACCTTTGTCCCAATATAAAATGAGATAAACATCCCACAGAGAACAGGTAATCCTGCATCATAAAACAACATCAAATTAGTTCGATGCATTTAGAAAAGTCAAGGAAGTCAAGGATAAAATATGTTGGCATACCATCCTTTTTAAGGAATCGAGTAATCAACCAATTGATGCCTGATGGTCCAATCACAAAACCAACAAGATTTGCAACCTAAATAGATAGAAAGATATGGTCATACAGATGAACAAGAATGAAAAGATAAAGTGAAGCTACAAATTATCATGGCATTCTCTTTTAACTTATTATAAAGTGGCACCAGATTACTCACTCCGTGATGATTCATAATCAGTAATTGCATTTTTTATTTTCTAACAGAAGAGCTAACAAGATACTTTAATGTCATCGATAAATTGTATGAATCATCCTTGCTATGAATGAAATTGACATGGATGCTCGTGGAATACTATGACATCAGCTTATTTCAATATAATGTATCATGTGAGTAATTCAAAGGAAATCTATGTGAATCATTTATTCATGCGAAACGTCATATTATATGTAATATACATATATATAATAATTATAAAAATACATAGTGGATCAGCCATCAAAGTGACTCATTGGTAAGTCAAGAATAACATTAAATAAATTATTGCTTTTAGTTTTAAATGTGCTAGACAAACCATAAGACAGGTGATGGTGACAGCACCAGCAACAGCACTAAGCTCACGGTGAAAGAAATCCCCCAAAGCACCCTTGGCCTGGGAAAGAGAAGAAAATAATGAGATTTTAGAAACAGAAACATCAAAACCAGAAAGACAAAAAGAACAATAAATGTATAACATTATGCACTGAACCTACATATTTTATAAAAGAAAGCCACAGGGAAAAACTCAATTCACTTAGCAAAGAACATTATATTTATTCATCATTCCACTTACCATCTTTACTTAAAATCTTACTTCTAGCTGTACTACACATTAACGCATTATGAGACTCGATGGTAAGAGCTGATTTTAGCACAACCCTTGCTTCAGCCTAATGAATATTTAGCACAAACTAGAATAGCAGGGATGTTCTATAGTTCTGATTAGCAACGTGGAATAATTGTTGAAAAGTGAGAAATTTGTATCATTGTGCAAAGAACATTAAGTTATAGAAAGGTTTAAATGAAAGAGCATCTATGCTGATACAAATCAGCAGCATTTCCTCACTAAATTCACATGTATTTACTAAAATCAAAGGAGAAAAGAGGGTGGGGGACCACTTGGCTGCAAGATAACATCAACATAGGGCAGAAGATCAACCAACAATCAACTACAACCCATTGAACTTATGGATCGTTAAAAGTTTACATATAGAGAAAGTTCATTCATAAAGAACGTATCTGAAGATCCTAAAAAAGATCCTAGTTAGACCCCCCTGTTTGCTCCCCCCACTTACAATGTTTTCTAAACCAATCATTCCTAAGCAATCCAATTTAACCAATATTCCTGGAAAAGAACGCTGAACTATCAAGCATCAAGTTGAGATCTTATACTCCATCTAAGCATGAAAGCTGATTCTAGGCCAGCAGGTTGAAACCTAGACCTCATACTGTTGATTTTGCTATGACCAGGAAGAATCCAATCTACGAGGGGCATTTTTTCATTCATATAATTTGGACGTTAAAAAAAAAAACTGAAACAGATGGGATTGCTTTCTAGGAAGAAAAACCAAGGCTTTTTTGTAGAAAAATAAGAAAATAGCTGAAATGGTCCTGTAACTGTTAAAAACATGGAACTTGGTAACTTAATGATTGACATGTCAAATAATTATTAAAGTTCCAAACAAGTTAAAAAAAACTTAAAATGACATAATTTGCTCAGATTAATAAACAATTGGAGGGTAAAACTCGAACATCGGAAAATTGAAATTTAAAAAAAAAGGACGGCATTAGCCTACCCAACCCAATTATGTTCAACCATTTCCAAAAGGCATGGTGGAAACCACCAGAGAAGAGTCGATAGGCAAGGAATGGAGTGGTGGCCGTTTTTGCCAGAACTTTCAACGGGACTATGGATGGTGGCTGTTTTTGCGATTTTGGCAGCAACAGGAGGTTGCAATTTTGTCAGAGGCTGGAGGTTTCAATTTTGGTAAGGGCTAGGGGTGGCAATTTCAGAAGGGGCTGGGGGTTGAGATTTCAGCTGCAGCTGGGCTTTCTAGTGGTTCACAGGGCAATGGTGGTTCTGGGTCGTTGGGTGGTGGCTAGGGTTTCTTTTTGATATTCTGATAATGCCCCCATGAAGAAGTCCAAACATGACATTTTAGGCTATTTTGGACTTTTTTGAAACTTTTATAAAGTTGTCTTTATTTTACTTAACTAATAGGTTACTAAACTAAACTGTACTTTTGTTAAACTTACAGTACCTGTTCAGCATCAAACCCGTAAAAAAAGGGTCTTTGATCATAACAAAAGTCCAAATGTGGCAACAACCATTATAGCAATGATTAATTGGAGAAACAGAAAGAGACTTAGAAAGAAGTAGCAAAAGCAGGTGACCTTAAATGCATTTGCTGCTGACTTAAATATCATTTCTGGAATGAAGAACAAACACATCAACCAAGCCCATGAAAGAAGCTTCCTGTGTCAATGACAAAAAAAAGAAACTGATTGAGGTTTAACTTTGAGAAATTGCACACATTTGCATGTACAAGACCAAGAAATTATTAAAAAAGATAAATAATATGCCAGTTAGAAGTACCACTCCAAATCATGCCATATGGCAACAAATGTGAATACGACCCAGATATTGAAGAATTTCTTTTGTGATCCACCTAGAGGAATGTAGATGTACCTAAAATTGTTGCCATTTATTAAAAATTATATGTATATCTGATCAAAAGAAGGGTAGAAAGAGGGGTAAATGTAAAAACATTGGAAGTCACACCTCACAAGCCATTTGTTAAAGGAGGCATGCCAGTTTTTCCAGAAGCTTTCCAAGTTATAGCAATTATTGATGCACCTTGGCATGTTCTCTGGGGCCTCAATTCCACATATCTGCAATGAGTGAATGTCGTCATGTTCTTTCTAGGGTTATTAAGGCAAGATTCATAGATCATGAAAGAAAATAAATTTGCAGAATATCTACCAGTGACCAGAGCCGAAAATAACGCCATAATAAGGAAAATTTTAGCCACATGAAGTTCAAGACCTGTGTGACATTGTAGAGCTTTATTTAGGATGAGAATTTGAGTAGGCAAGCAATGGAGAAGAGGTGTAATAGTCGACATCATATGATAATATGTTCGTGCACCAACACTTCTTACCCCATATCCAACAATGAAGATATCAACAGGAGATAAACGTTCCCAAATGCCACTAGTAGACACAAAAATCCATTAATGGACGAGAAAACTAGATAGTTTAAAAAGAAATCCAACTATGGCACATCTCTGAGCCTGCATGAAACTTACCTGATTGCAAAGGCATTATAATAAAACAGATGTGTCATTAGTTCCATGAGAAGAAGACTAAAGATCCAACGTGCACCATACCAAGCCAAGTCTTTAAATGACAAATTATTCTGAGGAACATCTAGCTGAAAAGCATAGAAGAAATTTTAAGATCAACAAAAGGCTGAAGATCCAATATTGATTTTTTACTGGCCCAATCACCAGAAGTTTAGCTTTATTAATAACTTCTTGGCACAAATATTCAATGAACTATGCCAATGAGTAGACGTGGGATTGTGAGAGTAGGTCACATTGACTTAGCAACCTAAAAAACTTGTATTGATTTTATTTTTTGTTATGTTCATTTATTGCGTTGAATTTGGATGTTGAGATCAAAAACAAATTCAACTCCATTGTATTTCATAAACTTTTTTTTTTCTATTTGTCAATTTTCTCCACATTAAGTTGTTCGATATTTGATTCCTAGATTTTATTAAAACATTCTCTCCCTGTCTTCAATATACATGAAGGAATAATCAAGTGAGCATTATAGTCATATTTGTTTCACAAACTCATTCGTCATTTGCTTTGTAGACTAAGGATCAACTTCACCTTATAAGCTTTTGCTCAAGACCGGCACCAATCAAATGGAATATCATGATACAAGGAAAGATAACAAAATGAAATGAACAAGTGATTGACCTGTGAGGCAAATGCTTTGAAGCTTAGGATTGGCCCAGCAAGGTAAAGCGGTGCAAACACCAAATAACAAAGGTAAATACTAAAGGAAAACTTGTCATTCTGGAGACTTCTTTCCTGGTAAAGAAAACATCTATTGGTAGCAGCTGGAAGATCTCCTTAAAACAAAAGTTACAAAAAGGATTTCCAACTAAAATGAGACATTGAGCTCGGAGTAGTAGGCAAACTTACCTGTAAGCATTGATAGCACGTTTTTCCTGATTTACATACATGACAACGTTGGATATGTTTCTGCAGTTGCCAGACCATTGAAAAAGAAAAAGAAAAAAATAGAAAAGTTTTTTTAAGCATTAAAATTATTACATTCATCAGCAATAAATCATGCACGATTAACTCGTAATTTCTGTCATCTCTTAAGAGCTGCTATTTCATGAATCTAACCCATGTGGAACAGAAAAGGCAAACAACGCTGCATCAGTTATCGCACCCATTGTGACAAAAAATCCCAAAAAGTTAAACAGTAAGAAAAAAATGCTCGAAATTAATAGGGAGCACCTCACCTTCATGAACATAAAACCTCAGACGAAATCTAATAATTCAACATGATGTTAAAGACTTTTTTCCTGATAACACAGTTGAGGATTACTTGGCCGAAAAAATATTTTTATTAGGAACTTCCCAGGTAACCTGGAACAGCTGCCAAATGGTCTTTGGCCTCCATCCATCAGGAGATTCAAGACCATCACTACAAGGTAAGGGGTGAGCAGGCTGGCTTAACCACATTTGATGTAACAGGTTTCCACATAGAAGATAAAAAAGATGTTTTTTTTACTTTAACAGAAAATTTGAGAGAGAGAGAGAGACTGACAAGGTATATTATAACAAAAGGAGAGATGGGGGCAGCAGAACAGTGAGAGTAGGAAATACCATCAAGTAAACATTGGATGTAACAGGTTTCCACATAAAAGATAAAAAAGATGTTTTCTTACATTTATAGAAAATTTGAGAGAGACTGACAAGATCTAGTATAACAAATGGAGAGATGGGGGTAGCAGAACAGAGAGAGTAAGAAATACCATCAAGTAAAAATGCTGGACTACTAACTTCTAGGCATCCTTCGTATTTCATTTTTATGCTTATTGAAGTTCTCTCTCCAATAAGAAAAGGTAAAAAGAAGTTAGATAATAGCAAGTAACCCTAGGATATGCATACAAGTAAAAACACACGACATAGAAATCAAAGAGAAAAAGGAAACATAAAAGAAAAGGCAGGTATAAAAGTCACAGATATTAAATACCTCGTAATCAAATCGAGCATCTTGGTGTGCCCAGGAGTAATCGTAACCAAAGCTTATCATGCGCAAAACAACTGCATATACAACCAGTTTCAATAGAAGTTGTACTTTATAATTGCTAGTGCTAACAAATACCATAGGGCTTAAGTTTATAATTAGAAAAGATCGTAAAGACAGTTGTAGTGCATAGAAGTGATCCCAAAATGCAATGGTAATTGATTCAGCAAACCAAAGAACAAGAGGTTAGAACATATAACCAGTGGTCAGCAACCAGAAGATTGCCTTAAAATGTTAAATAAAAATCAAAAATGATTTTTTCTTTTCTTTTTGACGTGGATATCAAAATGAATTTACATTGCTCACATTGGAATGAGTCAAATGGTTAATGAGCACTGGATCTTATAATCAGAAAATGTACCAATAAAAGATACAGCTGCAACGAAGCAAACCATATTTCATTGCATGTTTAAAGTGTATATATACATGCTAAGGTTGCATTTCACATGCTTTGGAATGCAGACAGACACAGTGGGATAACCTATCAAATATTAATGTCGCATCCATACATAGGTTGACAAACCAGAATGGGTGCTCTCTAGAGCACACATGACAAACCAGTTCATAAGCAGCAAAGCACCAATTTCATGCCTAACTGATGGAAAAACATTCATCAGACAGAAGACCAAAACGGGAAAAGCGCTCATCATAAGTTAAAACAGTTAAAGAAGCAGGAGCCAAAGACCACAAAATATTTCTTGCAAATAGTTCATTCTGGAAACATGCAACTCAATTATTGAACATTGTTTCATAAAAGAAGGTAAGAAAATGGAAGAATAGAAAGATTTAGTGTCAATAGAGTTGCAATTTCCAAAAACAAGCATACAACCTCCTAAAACAAAGATGCACTTTTGAGGTTAAAAAATGGCATTTCAATAATACTAGTTCTGACGGTTGCAGTAGTTCTCTCTCTTATTTTCTTTTTTAAGGTTGCAGGTAGTTAACCAACCAAAAAATGTGACATAAATTTAAGTTGCATGTTTGGAATTCAATTAAGAGTTTTCAAAAAAAAAAGTTTTTGAATAAGAAATGACAATTTGAAAAAAAAATTTAGTTCATTAAATTTGGTGTATTCTTTACCTGTTGCTATCCTTAAAACAGTATGAAAACTAAAAAGTGGGTTCCAAACAAAGCCTAAAGTATGCTTACAATTTACAAACTGCTGTGTGCATCATATTGGATTTTGGTAGGGTTGTTCAAACTAAAATTTCAAAAGCTGAGTAAGGTAACTGAAGTACCAAAGTTAAAGCATATGTGCCATCTAAATGTCCCCCGAAAGTTATCCAAGTATGCCAAATGTTGCCTGAACACAATAGACAAATAAAACAAGTCAGTAGGTATAAACTATTACATTACATTAGAATGAAGCAGCCCAAAGGAAGAGGATTTAATTATCTAGCAGCCATACTCACCCAAACATGGAGAATGGATATCCTTCATAAACACGATTACACAGAAGAAAAAAAATGTTATAAAACCATAATAAAAAAGGAAAGTATCTTCCTCGTGCAAAAATCTACAAAAACATAAAATATGTTATCAGTCATCAATAGTTAGAACAGTCAATAACATTCCATACAATTTTGTAAAAATACCATATTCATTTTGGGAATTGCTATTTTCAGAGAAAAAAATAATTAATGCCAAAGCAATTAAAAAAATTAACAAACAATTAACACTCAAGTCTAGAAATATAAATTTTGCTTTGGTAATAGGTTATTTTAACCTATTTGCATATAAGACATACACTAATAAAAAAAAAGGAAAGAAAGAAAGAAAGGTTGCAGTAACAGTTGCAAAGTTATAACAGAAAGTGCTGATCTTTTCATGTGGACATGCTACAATATTACATGTTAAAACTTGCAAGAAACATAGGAAGAGCCTGAGGAGAAAGAATAAAAAATAAAAAAAATAAATAGACGCACCTTTACTAGAAGAAAGTTCATTGATGCAATTGCGAGGATAAATATCACACTTCATTATAGGAAAATAAGGGAAAGGGTCAAATTAAATACCAGATGATTCTGAGATGGTATGAAAGTAATTTAAGAAACAAGCACATACCAAGCACCATGTAGATACAAAAGGTACATTAAGGAAATCAAGATCCATACAATGGACATCCCCCTTGCTTTTAAATGGAAAAATGCCCTTGACATATTAGCCACAATAGCAACAATTGCAAAAACAACAGTAAGAATGGGTATATTTCCTCGGAAATTCCTCCATTGAGCATCAGAAACATCCTAGGCAGAAAAGGCAAAGGATTAGATTAATATTTAAAGTAGTGTACCCTATTGGTCACTAAATGCCTTCATAACACGCAAAACCAGCCATTTGGTCACACCAAGGATATTTGCACCAAGAACTAGTATGCAGCTCTTGCAACCTATTTAGTCACACCAAGGAGATTTGATCACGCCATTTGGTCACACAAAGAATTAGATTAGTATTTAAAATAGTGTAACCTATTGGCCACTCAATGCCTTCATAAAAGGCAAAACCAACCATTTGGTCACACCACGGAGATTTGCATCAAGAACTATTGTGCAGCTCTTGCAAGCTGAAGTCTAAATTAAGAATGACAGATATATTGAACAGAAATTCAAGAGCTCAATAATGAGAATAAAATTTGTTTAAAAGAAACTCTAGTATAACAGTACATGTAAATTATGCTGAATGAATAAAAAAAATTAAGACAAAACTCTAGTGAAACCACGTGCTTTCTGATATCATCAAAAGTGGAAAATACTCATACTCATATCAAGTTAATCTATTGCCCAGAACCAGTATCTTAATCATGCCATATTCTGATTCTCAAAATAAATAAATTCATGGGCAAATCGTAGCGAGTGAAAATAACACTGGTTTTATCAATCCATGTCATGCTCAACAAGTCTTAAGAATGAATGGTCATTACATGATCATCTTTAATTTCGAATATTAATTAATTGCACAGCATTTTAGAACTTTGAGCCTTACTCAACTTAATAAACTTACAATCTGAATATAGATATTGGGACAGTGATACCAAATCTCTTTTTCATAAACAAGGATAAGTAAGCTAAGTGGTTAAAAATAAACATTCGATGTTAAGAATCTCGGCAAATTAATTTGATACTCGGAGGGAGAGAGCATACATTGAGGTATTGAGGCATGAACCATCCAGGACGCAGGCCATAGACTTTGGTGTAATGCTCTGCTTAAAGTAGCCCAAATAAATAAATAAAAATAAAGTAAGAAAACCGAAAAATGAAGCAGATAAAGAAGAAATGAGATATAAATAGGGTTTTGTTCATGGGATTGGAAATAAACCTTGAGAAATAAGAATGGAGCGATGGATGATGAAGACATAAAAGGCAGCTGCATATGAAATCAGAAAAACCAGCTCTTTTGACTTTGCCTTCCTCAGCCATCCGATTTGATCCTCGCTCATTGTGGTTGGTCAGACCGTCAGCTCATTACACTGCCGTGGAAAGAGCTCTCGGAAGAATTATGCTCACTTGGATACTTACTAGGAATATGACTGACAAAGAATAAATATACACAATTTTATATATTTTTATTATTATTATTTTTAGAATAACATTAAAATAAATTAATATTTTTATTCTACCTTTTTATAAACATAAAGAAAATAATGAGTTTCACTTACTTTTTTTTTCATTTTAATTCATGTTTATTCATTATACAATTGATTTCTATTACACATTAATAAATATGTCCAAAATAAATGTGATTGAAATCATTCTATTTTTACCTGTGTATTAAAAGAATAATGGTAGCAATAGTTACATGATTAGTGAGATGTACTATTCATATTTACTTAATTAAAGTATATTTTTAACAATGAAAAGATAATAACGTCAATGATATATATCTAATTATTAATTATCACGTAATTCGTTATAGAATCAATGGTGTTATATATCATTTTTTATTAAAAATGAAATAAACTGTATAAATTTTTTATATTATATTATTAGTATTATTTGTTTTTTTATATTAAAAATTATGTAATTCAATCTTATTATTTTATAAAAATATATCAATTAATAACAAAATATATTATTTAAATGATTTTTTAACTAAAATATTATTTTTCAAAGTAATTTAAAATTTCAACATAAGTTTTTAATAAAGATAAATATTAAATTTAATATGAAAATATTTATGAAAAATCAAAAATAATAATATTCCATAAAATGTTATTTAAATATATATTTTATTTTAAAGAATAAAAATCAATAAAATATTAGAATAATACAATAGAAATCATAAAATATTAAAACAATTATTCAATAAAAAAATCATATTAATTTTCATCTTGTTATAAAAAAAATTTATGTTTTAATTGTATTTTAATTTATTTACAGAAAATATAAATATTTTAATATAAAATATTAAAATAATATAATTTTTTATTAAATAATAATTTTTTAAAAATTAAAAAATTAAATAATATTATTTATAATATAAATAGTCCAATAACACAAATAATTTAATTTAAATAATTATGATACTTTTCTATTAAAATTTTTAATAATTTTAAAATTAGATGTTACAAATTTAAAAAATGAACAAATGTTAAAGAGGATTGATAAATTAATAAATGAAAATGATTTTAAAATTTAAAAAACTTATTCATTTTATACCATAATTTTGAAAAGAAAACGAACAACTAGTTTTTTACTCATTTTATTTCCTTTTGTTTTCCTTCCTTGTATATTTTTAATATTATAAAGTACATGCTATATTATTAAGAGACATAAACAAATAAATGTTTAAAATATTTCTTCTCGTTGATAGTTTATTAAGAAAAACAATTAAAATTTAAAAAAATTAATTAATTCATATTTCTTTTATAATTTTAATTACTAATATCTTATTTATTACTAATTTCATTATATTTTTATTTTAGAAATCAACGTATAAATATTTTTATAAAATAAAATTGTAATCTTTTATCTTCTATGAATTTTAAAAAATGATAATTTATTGAGTTTTATAATTTATTTAAAAAAATTATTAAAATTATTATTTTTATTAAATAAATAAAATATTATATGTGATTTAAATACAATCTCAAATTTTTTTTATTTTTAAGTATTTTTCTAATCATAAAATGGTTTTTTTATTCGTAAAGTATAAATGATATAGTACGAAGAAAACGTTATTTTTATCATAATAAAAAGTAATTCCTCTTTGATAATATAAAATAAATAATATATATATATATTATAAAAATTTAAATTATATTTTATAAATTTTTAGAAAAAATAATTTATATATTTTAAATTGATAATTACTATTATTTTTAACCTCTTAAATATTATACAATTTATTTAATATTTTTATTAACTATGTAAAAAATTATTAATTATTTTTTTATTTTTTATTAATTATAAATAACAAATTATTAGAATTTAAAATATTAATTTTATGTTTTTTTTAAATAATAATAATAATAATTTTTAATTTAAATAATATTTGTTAATAATTTTAATAAATTATCTATAATGCATGTGTTTATAATTAGTTTAACTATTGGTCGAAATAAAGATTTAAAACGCAGAGTCCTTCTGATAAAAAAAATAGTCCTTTCAAATATCAGAGGCACGTAAACTATGTTGTTTTTTTAAATAAAAAATAATAATAAAAATAATATATTTAAAATTTATAATCTTAAAAATATTTTTTTTTAATTTCAACTTATATAATATAATATTAATATTAAAAATATGTAATAAATTATTTTATATATTTAAATTAAATTATAATTATTATAATTATTAAATTAATTAAATCTGTTATTAATTATTATTTTTTGTTATTATAAGTAAGATGGTGTTATTTTGCAAAATCACAGGTAAAACCCGACTTATATTTACAGATTTTCCTACAAATAAAGTTTCACCCAAAAATCTTCCTGTATCGTTTTTCTCTATAGTGAGAGTAGAGACATTCTTAACCGAAACGTACCTGGTTTTCTCTTCCATTTCAAAACCCAAATATACAATTTTTCCCTTCAAACTTCAAATTTGTGAATAAGTTATAGTTTTCTGATATGGGTTTCTGAAATTCTGATTGCAGAGAAAGGAGAAACAAACTTTTGAAACAGCTGGGTTCAAATGGATTCACATTTAGGAGGCAATTCATTGCCGTCTGGATCAGATGGTGTGAAGAGAAAAGTGTGCTATTTCTACGACCCAGAAGTGGGTAATTACTATTATGGGCAGGGTCATCCTATGAAGCCCCATAGGATTCGAATGACGCATGCTTTGCTTGCCCACTACGGTTTGCTTCAAAATATGCAGGTTTTGAGGCCATACCCAGCAAGAGATAGGGACCTATGCCGGTTTCATGCTGATGACTATGTGACTTTTCTCAGGAATATATCCCCAGAGACTCAACAAGACCAGCTGAGGCAACTCAAGCGTTTCAATGTTGGGGAAGAGTGTCCTGTTTTTGATGGTCTATACAATTTTTGTCAGACTTACGCTGGTAGTGATGGATATTGTTATAAAGCTCCTTAATTTAAGGAGCAAATTAAGGAGCAAAATAAGGAGTAATTCATGGAGCAAAACACGGAGTAATTCATGGAGCAAAACATGGAGTAATTCATGGAGCAAAACAAGGAACAATTTATGGAGCAATTTAAAGAACCATTAATTTAATGAGTAATTTAAGGAATGAATTTTCCTATAAATAGATGTGTAATTGTAATGAATTAATCATCCAAAGTGTTCATTCCAATTGAGAGAAAAGCTTAAACAGAAAAGCTTTTGTGAGAGAAAATTGAGAGTAATTTTCTTGGGTGTTATTGGGTTGTGAGTTGTGAGTTGTGAGTGTCATAAACACTTTATGTAATTTCTCCCATTTCAGTAAAAAGATCTGCAGCAGGTCCAGAGACGTAAGCAAGATTGGTCGAACTCCGTTATCAAATTTGTGTGTTATTTTTCTATTCTTGCTTTCTCATAAATCTGGCTTATCGGGAATTTGCGTTATTTTTAACAACTGGTATCAGAGCTATTGGTGGTGATTTCTGTCAATTTTCTACAAGGTTACTATTTACGTGAATAGTGAATTACGTGAATAGTGAAATTTTGTTGACGATATTTGTTCGTTGACGGAGGTGTTCTAATACATGGTGATTTACAGAAATAGTCAGAAACGATCCAGAGGAAGTCAGATTTTAGTAGGAGCAATGGCCGCAGATGAAGGAAGGGTGAAACTCGAGAAATTTGATGGCACAGATTTTGGGTTTTGGAAAATGCAGATAGAGGATTATCTGTATCAAAGAAATCTATATCAACCTCTCTCAGGGAAGAAAACAGAAGCTATAAAGGAAGAAGATTGGAAACTTCTAGACAGACAAGCCCTCGGAGTTATTCGATTGACGCTATCCCATAATGTTGCCTTCAACATAGCAAAGGAAAAGACCACGGCGGGTCTTATGGCAACTCTCTCCAATATGTATGAGAAGCCATCAGTCTCAAACAAAGTTCACTTGATGAGGCGTTTCTTCAATTTGCGGATGAATGAAGGCGCATCGGTAGCTCAACATCTCAATGAACTCAACACAGTCGCAACCGGTTGAGTTCATTGGAAATTGAATTCGATGAAGAAATACGAGCATTAATACTTTTATCTTCTTTACCAGAAAGTTGGAATGCTACTGTCACGGCTGTGAGTAGCTCGTCAGGAAGCAATAAGTTGAAATTTGACGATGTTCGTGATCTGGTTCTCAGTGAAGAGATCCGACGTAGAGAATCAGGTGAATCGTCAACTTCTTCAGTTTTGCATACAGAGTCAAGAGGAAGAAATTCAACCAAAGGGAATGGACGTGGCAGAACAGACTACCGAGGTAGATCAAAGGATAGGAGGTCCAAATCCAGGAATCCTAATAATTCGCATAGCTCGAAGACTATCGAGTGTTGGAATTGTGGAAGAACCGGGCACTACAAAAATCAGTGCAAGAGTGCACCGAAGGACAAACAAGTGAAGGCAGAGGCAAATGTTACTTCCACCTCAGGAGGAGACGATGCATTGATATGCTCTTTGGAGATCAAGGAAGAATCTTGGGTGTTAGACTCTGGAGCATCGTTCCATGCTACTTCACAAAAAGAATTCTTCGAAAAATATGTCCCCGGAAATCTTGGAAAGGTATATCTTGGTGATGATCAACCATGTGCTATTATTGGCAAAGGTGTAGTGAAGATTAAGTTGAACAGATCTGTTTGGGAACTAAAGGATGTCAGGCATATTCCCGATCTCAGAAAGAACTTAATCTCAGTGGGGCAGTTGGCCAGTGAAGGCTACACTACGATCTTCCATGGTAATGATTGGAAGATTTCAAAGGGTGCAATGACAGTTGCTCGAGGCAAGAAAAATGGCACTCTTTACATGACAGTAGAGGCACATTGTTCAATTACAGTTGCAGCAAGCAATAAAACACCAAATCTATGGCACCAGAGACTAGGCCATATGAGTGAGAAGGGGATGAAGATTATGCACTCAAAGGAAAAACTTCCAGGTCTACAGTCTACGGAGATAGACATGTACGAAAATTGCATACTTGGAAAGCAAAAGAGAGTCAGCTTTCAGACAAGTTGCAGAATCCCAAAGAAGGAAAGACTAGAGCTTATTCACTCTGATGTTTGGGGACCAACGACCGTCTCATTTATTGGTGGGAAACACTACTTCGTGACTTTCATTGATGATCACTCTCGGAAGGTATGGGTTTACTTTCTAAAGCATAAGCCTGAAGTATTTGAGGCTTTCAGAAGATGAAAAGCTATGGTGGAAAATGAGACGGGTTTAAAGATCAAAAAGCTCAGAACCGATAATGGTGGTGAATATGAAGACACCAGATTCAAAAATTTCTGCTATGAGCACGAGATCAGAATGGAAAGAACTGTGCCAGGCACGCCTCAACACAATGGTGTAGCTGAGCGTATGAACCGAACGTTGACAGAAAGAGCCAGAAGCATTCGTATACAGTCAGGTCTACCAAAGCAATTCTGGGCAGAAGCAGTCAACACGGCAGCTTACTTGATCAACCGAGGCCCATCTGTTCCATTGGAGCATAGAATACCAGAGGAGGTATGGAGCGGAAAAGAGGTGAAACTATCACATCTAAAAGTTTTCGGTTGTGTAGCATTTGTGCATATCAGTGATCAAGGTAGGAATAAGCTTGATCCCAAATCCAAGAAATGCACATTCATTGGCTGTGGTGAGGATGAGTTTGACTACCGCATTTGGGATGACGAAAAGAAGAAAGTTATCCGTAGTAGAGATGTGATTTTCAACGAAAGGGTGATGTATAAGGACATGCATAAAATAGACGCCAATGACTCAAAGCAGAATGAGTCAAGATTTGCGGTCTGAGATGATGTCCCGTACACTTCCATGACGTAACCAATTGTAACAAGTCCTCAACCGGAGGAACTTGTTGGACATAGCAAGACACAAAGATTCGACACACCACAACCTCTTACTCCAGCCTCTTGTATTGAGAAGGTCTTCTCGACCTCGTGCCTAACAGAGATACATGAACTATATGTCATTGATCGATGGAGGGAGCACGAATGCTATGATGAAGCTTGTCAGACTCGAGATTCCAACAAGTGGGAGCTTGCTATGAAAGAAGAAATGAAATCTCTCATCTCCAACCAGACATGGGAACTAGCTGAGTTACCTATGGGAAAGAAGGCGCTTCACAACAAATGGGTGTACCGGGTGAAAGAGGAGCATGATGGTTCCAAGAGATACAAAGCCCGCCTAGTTGTCAAAGGGTTTCAACAGAAGGAAGGAGTTGACTACAGTGACATTTTTGCTCCCGTTATGAAGCTTAATACTATCAGATCAGTATTGAGTATTGTAGCCATCGAAGATCTTCATCTTGAACAGTTGGATGTGAAGACTGCATTCCTTCATGGAGATTTAGATGAAGAGATATACATGTACCAAATGAAGGTTTCTCGAGAAAGAGGGAAGAAGAACATGGTGTGCGGACTTAAGAAGAGTTTGTATGGCACCGAAACAAGCCCCGAGATAATGGTACGAGAAAGTTTGACAAACTTCACGCACAAGAAAGGTTTCCAGTGCAATGCTTGATCATTGTTGCTACTTCAAGAGATATAGGTCCGGTTATATCATTTTACTACTTTATGTTGATGATATGTTAGTAGCGAGGTTCGGATATGGATGATATTAAAAGGTTGAAGCAACAATTGTCAAAGGAATTTGACATGAAAGACTTGGGTCCAAAGAAAGAAGATTCTTGGAATGCAAATCACAAGAAATAAGAAGAAAGGATCCTTGCAGTTATCTCAGGCAGAGTACATCAATCGTGTTTTGCAAAGATTCAACATGGGCGATGCCAAGCTAGTTAGCACAACCTTGGCCAGTCATTTTCGCCTATCCAAGGATCAATCCCCTCAAACAGAGGAAGAGAGAGAATTCATGGCTAAGGTTCCTTATGCCTCAGCCATTGGAAGTTTGATGTACGCAATGGTCTGTACGAGACCAGACATTGGCCATGCAGTGGGAGTTGTTAGCAGATTTATGTCAAATCCAGGGAAAACTCATTGGGAAGCAGTCAAGTGGATTTTGAGGTATCTGCGAGGCACCACAGAAAAATGCTTGTACTTTAGTAAAGGAGAGTTAAAAGTACAAGGATACGTAGACGCAGACTTTGGAGGTGAAGTTGATCACCGAAGAAGCACCACCGGTTATATATTTACTGTTGGAACTACAGTTGTTAGTTGGATGTCACAAATACAGAAAATTGTCACTCTATCCACTACTGGTGAGTAAGTAGCAAGAATCGAAGCTAGTAAAGAGATGATATGGCTTCAAGGTTTGTTAATTGAGCTGGGATTCAAACAAGAGAAGAATGTTTTGCATAGTGATAGTCAAAGTGCAATACACTTGGCGAAGAATTCAGCATTTCATTCTAGAACAAAGCATATTGGACTTCGTTATCACTTCATTAGATCTCTATTGGAAGATGATGTGTTAATACTGGAGAAGATTCAAGGAAGCAAAAATCCAGCAGATATGTTAACAAAGGTGGTGACTATTGACAAACTTCAGTTGTGCTCAACTTCAGTTGGTCTACTAGAGTAACAAAGACTAGAAAAGCTGCTGCATTGATCAAGGTGTGAAGACAGATTGAAATCAGTCTTCAAGTGGGAGATTGTTGGAGATTGTTATAAAGCTCCTTAATTTAAGGAGCAAAACATGGAGCAAAACATGGAGTAAAACATGGAGTAAAAGAAGGAGCAAAACATGGAGCAATTCATGGAGCAAAACATGGAGCAATTAATGGAGCAAAACATGGAGCAATTCATGGAGCAAAACAAGGAACAATTCATGGAGCAATTTAAGGAACCATTAATTTAAGGAGTAATTCAAGGAGTGAATTTTCCTATAAATATATGTGTAATTGTAATGAATTAATCATCCAAAGTGTTCATTCCAATTGAGAGAAAAGCTTAAAGAGAAAAGCTTTTGTGAGAGAAAATTGAGAGTAATTTTCTTGGGTGTTATTGGGTTGTGAGTTGTGAGTGTCATAAACATCTTGTGTAATTTCTCCCCTTTCAGTAAAAAGATCTGCAGCAAGTCCGGAGACGTAAGCAAAATTGGCCGAACTCCGTTATCAAATTTGTGTGTTATTTTTCTATTCTTGCTTTCTCATAAATCTGACTTATCGGGAATTTGTGTTATTTCTAACAGGTGGGTCAGTGGGTGGTGTTGTGAAGTTGAACCATGGTTTATGTGATACTGCTATTAATTGGGCTGGTGGGCTACATCATGCCAAGAAGTGTGAGGCATCTGGATTCTGTTATGTCAATGATATTGTTTTGGCAATCTTGGAGCTTCTTAAACAGTACGAGGTTGGTTTAATTTGCACTTGCTTTGTTGATCCTGTTCTTGATTCGTTTGGTTTTGATGAACCTTTTATCTCTTTAGCCGGGTTTGTTATAGTTTTTGGGACGTTAGGGAATGACCGGAAAAAGGGGGCAGAAAAAATTATGGCAAAAAATGATTTCTTTACTTATATATGTGGTTAACTACAAGGTATGGTATTACATAAATATATGAAACATTCAATATGATCTTGGTCTTCAACTTGGCAACTATATGCAACTACAGTAGCTGCGTGTTTGGTTATTTAGTTAGACTGCACTTATATAATTGTTCAATGAATGTATTGCAATCAAGGCAAAACGATTAATTTTGCATAAGTAACAGCTTAGGAAATAAATATGATCAGTTCTGATTTTGGTGTTTTATGCCTGACTACAAGTATTATTAATCATTTCCCTGTTATACTTCACAGCGTGTTTTATATGTAGACATTGATATCCATCATGGAAATGGTGTTGAGGAGGCTTTTTACACAACTGATAGGGTAATGACAGTTTCGTTCCATAAATTTGAAGATTATTTTCCGAGTACAGGAGACATATGTGATATTGGACATGGAATGGGTAAATATTACTCCTTAAATGTTCCATTGGATGACGGGATCGATGATGAGAGCTACCATTTCTTGTTCAAACCAATAATTGGAAAAGTGATGGAGGTCTTCAAGCCTGGAGCTGTGGTTCTCCAATACGGAGCTGACTCATTATCTGGGGACAGGTTAGGATGTTTCAACCTCTCAATCAAAGGTCATGCAGATTGTGTCAGATATATGAGGATCATTCAATGTGCCACTGCTGCTTCTTGGTGGTGGTGGTTATACAATGTTGCTCAATGTTGGGGCTATGAGGTATGTTTGGAAAATTGCTATATGTATTACAAGTAGTTCGGTTGTGACACCACTAGAGATTTCTCTTGTCAGGTTGCTTTCTTTGTTATTCTTTTATGCTTTGACTAGAGTTCTTCATGTCATTTCGTGGTTAACTTCTTGTTTGGTCCCTCTATACTATTTGTTAAACAGACAGGGGTTGCTCTTGGAGTTGAAGTTGACGATAAAATGCCTCGGCACGAATATTGTGAGTATTTTGGTCCAGATTATACGCTTCATGTTGCTCCTAGTAACATGGAAAACAAAAATTCACAGCAATTACTGGAAGATATACGGGCTAAGCTTCTTGATAATCTCTCGAAGCTTCAACATGCACCTAGTGTTTCAGGAAAGACCTCCTGACACTGATCTTCCAGAGGTATGATTCTGCAGCTATATCCGCTAGTCCTTGTCCTCTATCTAGTATGAAGTATCCTATCACATTGAGCAGTTATTGAAGTAAAATTCCTACTTGAAAAACTCTAATGCTATCTAAAGCATCTTAATTTTGTTGTTATTTTAATGGTCTAACTATGAGAGAGTTTTCTATTTTATTTTTTATTGTTAAAAACGAAGTATATCAAGCTGATAGCTGGTATCCTTGTGAGATTCCAGATTTTTTTCCCTTCCTGTCTCAGCCATCTAGTGGACAGGAGTGATTGCTTATAACTCTGCCCTTTTAATACAGGAAGCCCTCCGAACTTCCTGGTTCTAATGTATCTGGTCACTTTTCTCACTTGTGAAACTACTTGACAAAAATAGTTTTTCCATTCTATTTCATATACAATCTATGGACATTTGGAAATTTAGAATTTCTAGTTCATACTACAGAGATTCCTCTGATCCAGAGTTCTGATAGAACTACCATGAAGTTCATAATCAATATATTATCTCTTAGCTGACATGAGAATATTAATTTATTTGTCCAGGCTGATGAAGATCAAGGTGATCCTGATGTGAGATGGGATCCCAATTCCGATATGGATTTTGATGATGAGCGGTATGTTGTGTTTTCCTAATTCAACATTGTTGTTTAGTAGTTTGGCCAATTACTGAGTTTTGGTTCACAGTAAGCCTTTACCAAGAAGATTAAAAAGAGAAGCTGGGGAAACCGAGCTTAAAGATCAGGTATGCTCTGTTCTTACAGTACTTTTAGACTTACTTACAGAAACTATTCAGTTTGTGTTTTTTTTTTATGTTTTTCTGGTCTGATAATTTTTGGTACCTTTAAGGATGAAGGGTAAAATAGAGTTTTGCAATTTGAAACGAAGACAGGATTTAGTACAGAATGATGATGATAGGTTTGGATGTGATCATCAGTTCGTTACAGTTTGGTTAACTATCGTGTTGTCTGTATTTGTTTTAGATATTGTTGAAAATTTTATTTGTGGGATTCAATAAACTCTTAACTTGGTCTGTGTTAGGAGAGGTGGGATGAGCTCTTATAGTATCTGCGTGTCAGATTTCTTGATTAAGTTACCTCTGACATCCTGTACTGTTGTCTATAATCTCTATTATACTGTTATTCGTAACTCAAAAGAAAATGTAGTTATTTTATTACTTGGGACTCTCATATTCATGACTTGGGCACTTAGCAAGTGATATCTTTGCTATTCTTATCGTTGTTTACATTTCTCACCACAATTTCGATCGTGTCGTCCAGGAGAACCAGAAAAGGAATGCCAAGAATGGTAGAGGCTATGATACTGCTGGAGATGTAACTAAGGCGAGTTTGAACACACAAGCTTTAAGATTAAATAAACATATGCTATGTTTTGCCATCTCATTTACAATTTTGGGAAAATTATTCAATTACCCAACTCCAAAACTCTAAACCATAAAATTAGTACCCTCTCCTTGAATTTGGAAGGGCCAGTTCTTTAGGGCCTTGGAATGTTAAATATTGAAATAGCCCTTTCATCATTTTTTAACTGTTTGTTTGGTTGACAATTGACATTGATGATTACAGGCTTCAGATGATATGCCAATTAACGAACCCATTGTGAAAGTTGAGCAACAAACCACAATTAAGCCAGCTGATCAGATGTAAAATCTCAGTAAATGTCAAAAGTCAAACCAACTCCAATTGTCATATTGATCAGAGGCCTCAGTAGACACATGCGGTGATCATTGTCTGAGTATGTAAGCATCTGAAACATTGTATTAATGGGATTAAATGTGAATAAATAGTGGAAACGAATTCACATTAGAATTTGACTATATTTAAATTTTTCTGCTATGCAGTATTTTTTTTAAGTTAAACATGGAAGTTGAAAATGAAACCTTTTGCATGTGTATCCTAGTGCATTCTTTTTCTTTTAATGATTTTTTCGATTGTCATTTGAGAGAGAGATCATCTCTTTTGTAATTTGGACTCTTGTAGATTACAACGCAGAGAGTCAAACATTTAAACTACAATTTCGAAAATTTTATTCCATGACAAGAATTAATCATATCCTGATATCTATGTACAAGTTTTCATGAATCTTTTGGCCTACTGTATGGCCAATTCTAAGAGTATGTAGTAGATGTTGAACTTATCTCGTCAACTGATGAAAAATTTATCCAAATTGCTGCTGCTTTCGGGGAAATTTAACATACAAAATGACAGCTTTGGCAAGCAAGACCAACACATTCCCTTCCAAGGAAATAGTAAGTAGGATTCTTGTCCATTAATTGATGAGTCTTTAGTTAACTGGTAATGGTATAAGCCAAAATTGAATGTCTGGTATTCTGAATCCTGGTTTATTTTTTAACAAACTCTGCCTTCTGGTGTGGAGCTTTAAGAAAGAGACTCTCTTGCTGCTAGAGCCCTGCATTCAGCAGAGAAGTAGTAATCAACAAAAATACAGTAAGGTTGGCACCAAATCCTCAAGAATTGCAAGCACATCTTGTATATAACATTTTTTTCTTTTTGTGTTCCTGCAATTGTTTTCTTGTTGTGAACTCTAGTCAAGAGCTGGGAATTTCCAATCTACAAATCCAAAGGATTTTAAATATGGGTTGAGTTATATGAATCAATTCCATGCCTACAAGCGTATTGATCCTTTGTGCTTGGCCAAACACTGAGCCAATGCACAAGCCCTACAAGACATCTATTTATTAATTGGTTTGGGTCTGGTTGGGATTAATAGGACCCGTTCATAAACTAGTTGACCCGAAAACCTGACATACAACATTATAAGGGACGTCCTTGGTTCTAGAGTTCTGCCCTCAGCATACAATTTTTTTTCTTCTATGAAGGCAGGAATTTGCAACAAATTCATAATTCACAATGTAGGTTGGATATCCAAATTTTGAAATACAATTCCAACTTGGTTACACATGGAGTTAGATTCCTTTAAAACTCAATTATAAGGGCATGTGACCGAGTCAATATTGCTACATTGCAAAATTTGGATATAACAAACTACATTGTGATTTTGTAGCAAGCTCATGCCTCATGCCCAGATTAGGTAATTTTGGTAAAAAGTTTTTTTGTGAAATGTGATACAAGAAGCACCAAGTTAAGAATATGATCTTTAGCTTGTATTTTCCCCCTGCTAACATGATATAAGTTTATGATTTTCAGTGTTAAGAGTAAGGGTGAGAATCTGGTAAAGGAAAAAAGAAATGAATTTCAGAAAAGAAAAGAAAAACACATAAATAACAGCTGGGATATAAATGGAGAGTGAAGTGCAAGTAACTGAACCTGCAAGTTAGATTGATACAGTCTCTGTCTAAAAGACCAACTAAGTTCCCTCCATTATCTTCAACAAACTCAGTTACTACTGGGGCTTGATTGACACCATGCCTATTCATTATCATCTCAGCAGAAAGAAGATCCATGCTGGGCGTTGCTGCCCATGGTACCCGACATATTTCTCCATCCAATTTACATATTTCAGACACTAAATGCTCCTGAAAAAATGACAATCAACTTTATTCTTCAGTTTATCCATCATTTTGCTTTGAGCTTCATATAAATGACCCAAAAACACCTATATTCTCACCAAATAAACCAAATTAATCTATGGATGCAAAATGTATAAAAAATAATAAGTTGGACTAATTTCAAGTTATAGATGCAGACAGTTGTTACCTTGGAGCTTCTGCTTCTTCCTTTTGTATATTTACCAAACTCTTGAATGTCTTTAAGTGTCAGCAAACCAAGCAAAATGTTTTCATTATCAATAATCACTGCACAGGGTTGCTTTTCTATAAGCATAAGAGATACTGCCTCTGTAAGCAAGGTGTTCATAGTAATAGTCACATATCTAGTTCTCATGGCTTCTGAAACATATAATGTCTTTTCTAGCTTCTTAATTTCATTATTTGAATCATCTATACATAATGAACTTTCAATTTCACAGAGGTTGCTTGAATCAGATGTCTGCTTAGTAAAAGTGTAACTAGGAAGTTGTGGACATGCAACAGAGGGCAGAGCATAAGGTTGCTGAATTTCATTAGATTTTCCCCTTTTAACTTTCACCTTCTCCTGCATATTACTTCTCCTAGTCTGTCCTGATGTAACCCATGAAGACATGCCTACTGCTCCGAGTAGGGGTAAAACTATCCGATAATCCTGGGTCAACTCAAAGAGCAACAAAACTGCAGTAAGAGGTACCTGACACACCCCTGCAAGAGTTGCTGCCATTCCTACCTGCATTAGGGCAACATAGACCAGCTAATAAGCTCAAAGTTTGTATTAGGGCACCATCAACCAGCTAATAATCCCATTTGTTTGTGTCTCATGTGAAATTAATGATATTCAGTTAAGCAGAATATACATTATTATAGGACAAACATTAAATTGTTTACTCTTATGTGAAAAAGTGGAATCCATTATATTTTAGGGGATAGACATATTGTTACACATTCCTATATATGAGATTCCTACTATAGGGCATGCTTGTGCATGTTTGCTCTTCCATATTCATTAAACAAAAGTCAAAGTTTTCTGTTCCATTGAGATTCCTCCTGCACTAAATTTTTTGTTTCATGTTGCATTTACTTTTCCCTTGATGATATATTTCATATGGTTTTGCATAAAATAATTGTAAGAGACACATTATGTACAAACTAATAAATGCAAGATTTTGGAGTTTGACGATAAGCTAATGTCTCCTTGGAACAAGATGGCCAAGAATAATACCAGGCCATATGCCTGTGGTGATGCAACTTCCAAGATAGAGAGATCAACTAGAGGGTTAGATTGCGCTACTGCAAAACTAATGAATTTCCCATATGCCATTCCTGTTGCAGCACCAATAAAGAGGGATGGAGCATAGTAACCTCCTACTAATCCAGAGGCACGGCAGAAAGAGGTTGCTATGATCTTCATTGCTACCAGCTGAAGCAGTAAATCAGCTGATAGGCCTTTCACAAATGGCCGAGATTCCAGTAATATGTCAACATTCTCAAAACCCCAATAAAGAATTTCAGGATATGCCAATGCTATCAGGCCAACAGTTAAGCCAGCCACTATGGGAAACAAAACCCTCGGTATCCCAATGACCTTGTGAAGATTATCAATATTGCCCAACATGTATGATGTGCTCTTAGATAGGATCAATGAAACCAAGCCACAAAGAATTCCAAGCAATAGATATAGTGGAAGCTCTGAAAAAAGGAGGACAAAGTTCACATCAAAGACCTTATAATTCAATGCTTGAAAACTTGACCATTTACCTTTGGACATACTAAGGTGAGCCTATCATGTTCATTAGAGCCCTATGAATCATATAGTAATAAAGAGTAAAAGTGAAACTAATACTGGAATTGCACTGCAAATCTTATCCCTAATAAGTTACCCTTCAGTACATATCTAGAAAAGGCAAGTCACACCACCTTTAAACAACTTGATAGTGAGGAAAGAAGCAGAACTAAAAACAGACAAGACATACTGGATCTAATAGCGTGAGTCCTTTTTTAACATTATCTGATATCAATCCTTTGTGTCTGTGTTATCTTCCAAAGAAATTGTTAGTTTACCAGTAGGTGATCGAAATTCGTAGTCAGGAACCTTGAAGGCAGGCTCAGAGCCCAGACCAACTTCTGAAACGACAGAAGCTATTACTGCACTTAGTATAACCATGGAAGTAGTATTTGTAAGTGAGGAGGATGAAGGATCTGCTGGCGATGGCCACAAGACTGATTCTACAGCAAAGAAACATCCAGCAACAGCAGCATTGAACCCTTCATAAAATTCAACTTGGATAAGAAAGTAAGAATTGATTATACCCATCATGAATATCTTTCATATGTAAAAGTCCATTATTCATCTCACAACAAAAACATGCAAGGATTAAAAGATAAATGATTATTTGTTAGTGTTTTTATTAAAAGTGGTTTAAAAAGAACACATTTAAGGCTTCTGTTAAGAAATGTAAAATGTGCGTGGAAACCTGAAATCACTTAGGGTAAAATTTTTGTTTAATTTAGAAGTGATTTCAGGAAGTAAAATCAAACGGACCGTGTTAAGTGCCGCACGATTATTAGTTGAAGTCTAGAGTCGTGACACTTAGCTCCCTTTACACAATGGATACTTGAAATTCAGGTATGGCCTAAACCCAGTTGTACGTTGTTTGTAGTATACAAATGTGTAAATACTTAAAGGGTTTCGGACAGATTGATATACAAACCAGAGGCAATTCCAGCAGCTGATCCAGCTGCAACAAGAGAGAGCGTTCTCTTGGAACTTTTATCAAATAGGGTACCTACTCCCTTGGCTATAGAAGTACCAATCTCAACACTTGGACCTTCAGGTCCCAATGAATTTCCAGTTCCAAGAGTAACACAAGCAGCAACCGCTTTGAGAAAAGGACGAGAAACATATTTGAATCCTTGAAAAATGGAAGTGGGCAATCCAATTCCTGCAAATGCCCTATTATTCTCTCCTGTATCATCATCTTCATCAAGTGAACTTCGGAGAATATTAACTACCCCAACAATCAAGCCCCCAAATGTTGGAACCAGAATCACTCTCTTCCAAATATCTTGAATGGGTTCTTCTCTCAACCAAGAGGCACCTCGATATGGTATTCCATCCCATAAAAAATCACGAATTACATGCACCTAAACATTAAAAAAGTACCAAATATCAAAAACCCATGTGAACAAATTCATTCATAATTACAAAATAGATGTTTTAAATTAGTAAGCTTAACACGACAAGCAAAAAAAAAGAAGAAGGGCTTACTCCATTGTTGAAGAGAACAACACCAATCCCAGTGAGCAGCCCAACCAAGCATGAAGATAATATTATTGTTGAATTCCCCTGTCCACTGTTATACGCTATTACTTCTTCTTCTTCTTCATAATCATCAATAGATTCAGATTGTTGATTGTCAGGCAAAGCACAAACAGGCCTTAGAGCTATATGGATTCTTATACTGTTTCTGGTGGATGATAAGGGAGACAATAACAGCAAGTTTTTTCTTGGTGATACGGATGGTGTAGAAGTTTTGGCGCAGAAAGAAGTTGATGGCAGGGGTGAGAAAGACGTATAAAGCTGCGAACTTGGGCATCGCCATGCGCATTCAAGACTTCCCATTGTCTGCTTTAGCCAATGGCCACATGTCTAGAGCCTAATCCATCAGAATCTGAAAATTCAGAAAATGGATAAAATGATTGTCATTAATTTCATTGAATAACATTATCAAACTATCAACCTTAGATTTATATATTTCAACTTACAAGAAAATTTAAGCTACAAGCCTACAAGGTCGGGCTTATTATTATTATTATTATTATTTATAACATATTCGCACAGTTATTATTATTATTATTATTATTATTATTATTATTATTATTATTTTCAAATTAACGTTCTTTCAAAATAACATATATGCTCTTTCGGCCCCTCGCCCATTGAAAACAACATAAGTTGAACTAAATTTCTCATACGATCCACAAAACCCTTACAAGAAGATGGTATTGGTGGTTTCTATGAAATAGATGTGTCGACCCTCGAGTTATTGTTAAAAGTAGCATTTAAAAAAGTCTTTACGATTTCATTAGATATAAGTAAATTGAATAAATATCAAAATAATTTTTCTATTGTAAGATTATACATTGTTTTATGTGCGAAGATAAATACTTGAGAGAATACTAATGTTTGACTTAAGTAAACGGTTTGATACACCCGTTAATAACCTAGATCAACTTTACATACAATATCTCCGACATTACATATATAACAAATTAAGAACAACAACATAATTTTATGTAAAATTATTTTGTATGTATTCTGATAACTCAAATACGAACGTCTATCTACGTAACCTTGACATTTATTTAATAAGTGTTATTTACAATTAAGACAAATAATGTGTTCCACGAAAAAACATAAGAGATCATCCATAGACTAAAAAAAGTAAAAAAATATATATTTTCTTAATAAAAAGAATAAAAGATTTTATCATTATCAATATTTTATACTTTTCTTTAAAAATTACTAGAATCTCTAACACATTAAATTCTCTACAAACAATTTATAAAGTGAACATTCACACAAAGTATGCATGTGAACAAATGAGTCGGTGAATAGTTGATTTTGGTTGATACCTTTTAAAAAGAAGAAGAAAACATTGTTGAATTCAAAATTCAAATATAAAGAGATGAACTTACTCCGTAAACAACCAATAACAGTGAATAATTTGAGTTCCTTACACTCCTAAAATTGTTGTTTCAAAGTGAGTTCCTAGAAATTATTCATTTCACTTTACCTAAGATACTTGGCCTTAACTTTGACAGAATATAAGAAAGAAAAAGAAGAAAATAACAAAATCACAACCAAAGCACTACATGAACTGAAATTATTCTATTTTATGGTAAAATGAATAGACAGACACAAAACTAGAAAGACATTGATTAAATATTTCTGTACTCGAAATCAAATTAATGGAGGAGAAATTGGTATACGTAAGTCACATCTTGCTATATCAAAAAAGAAAAAAAAATTGGAAAAAAAAACAATTAATTAGGAATTCTTGTAATATCATTTGGAGACACCAAACTCTACATCTTTGATCGAAGCTTGGTCCATTTTATCATTGATAAGGAATTTCATATCCTCTGAAGCATTATTGTCTTTCAAAATGGGAATGATGACCTTTGAAGCCGCTTTTTTCTCAGCCTCCACCGCCCAACTGTAAATTACCATACCAGTAACAGCAAGAACCATACCCATTATGTTTTTGAATGTCATTTGTACATCAAAAAGAATCCAACCCAATACGAGAACACAAATTGTTTTCATGTGTCCTACAACTTGGAAGGATGTCGCTGAGAATCGTCCTATGCACAAGTACTGACTCACATTGCAGAACACTGCTAGAGAACATGATAGGAGTATGAATAGCTGCACACATTATAAGGAAGAAAATTCATGAGATTTCTTTTTCCCACATAAATTGAAAAATCTTGTACCAATAATTAAATATACCACTTCTATCTCTTATAATCAAATTTAGCAAAATCTCTTATAATCAAATTTGGTCCCTAAATGGATAGTTTTTAGAGATTTTGTAGAAAATGTGTCAATTTTTTTAAAATCAAATGATAATTTTAGTGTGATTTGAAATGAAAAAAGAATAAGTCTTATCGATATACTACTAAATAAACCATAAAATTAATATACACGATCACGTATATTATCAAAATCAATAATTTTAGAACAATTTTCACTTAAACCTTAAAAACATGCGAGTTTAATATCTTAATAACTTATAAGCACAATTAAAATTATGTATTCCCATTGAATAAGATACTCTAAAACGTTAATCAAATTAGCTCACATAAATAGTTGCGATGTGTAGCAAATTTGTGAGAAAAAGAGTTTTCTAATGAAATAAGTTAATAACTTACAAATGAAGCCGTAGAGAGATTGTAGCTTGATATAAATTTTCCAGTCAAGAAGTAATCAATGAAGGGACCAAGCACAAGAAGGGAAATGGCTTGTATTGGAGCTGTCTTGCTTAGCAACTCAAAAGATCCTATTGAGTATTTCTTCTGTAAGGCACCTATTGACTGTTCCTCAAAGAAAAATTAAAATACAAAAAACGATAAAAGATGAGTAATAAATAATTGAATAGTTCAAGTAAATGAACCTAATAGCTTAGCAACTATACCAACAACAAAAACATAGTGAGCAGATGGAGAAAAGTTTCTTCTTCTTCTTTTTTGTGCTTATTTTTTCTAAGTTAAGATATATTAAATTTTTCTTTAGGTAAGTAACCAAATAATAATCTGTGATTTTTTGAATAATAAGAGATTATGGAAATGTAAAACTCACAATTTGCTGTAAAGAAGTAGATAAGATGGCAACACAGGCACAGAGAAAGCCTTTGGCATTAACTTTAACATCAGTGACTGTACAAACTCCCACACCTATAACCACCACAGCCACTGCAATCTTTACTTCTTTTGAGTATTGTTTTCCATGAATGATCCATTCCATTACACACACCACAGGAATCAAGCTCAATTTTGATATCTGTTTATCATATAACCAAAGTTGAAAAGGTTAATAAGGCAATTAGATTTGGGTTTTTCTTAATAAAAATAAATAATAACTAAAAAAATTCTTAATTTTTTCAAGTTTTTGAAAAAAAAAATATTATATATATAATTAAATGCATTATCAAATAACTTGTAGATGATTTTTTGATATTTATTTTTTTCTTGTTATCAAACAGATCGATGATTATTCTTAAAAAGAATTAAAAATAAAATAAATTATTTAATCAAAAATTAAAATTAATAAATATAAAATACATATCGACCTGGTAAAAGCCAACAGAGTTGAGCATGAGACTGAAGTTCATTCCAGTGATTGAAGTGTTGGCAACAATTGAGAACCAGAGAAGTTCCCATAAAGGAACATGCTTTGATGCAGAGTATCCAGCAGCATTTGACACCAATCCAACCAATGCCGTCACCAAAAAGTGGAACCCAGTCAAAGTTGTAGCTGTAGTTATTTAATTAACAATTTACATTTTACTTTACCGTTTTTAATAACTTAAATCGACAATGCATTGGTTGATAAACTTAGATTCACATAGTGATAATGGGACTTGTAAAGTTCAAGTTATAATAAAAAAAAAAAAAGAGGCCATGTATTAAAAGAAAAATGCTAAAGATCATATACGTTTTCGGCAAATTAAATGTTGATGTTTTGGTAGTTACTCCACAAATAAAACTTTGACAAGGCCTAATAACGATAATTAATAAGTTGACGATAATAGCTAAGCCAGCCAACACAGAACATGACTTGTGGAACCCATGTGACCTATTGAAGAGTGCACGTGCCATACATGTTATTGATCTTTAAAAACACAGCATTTTTGCTTCTTCTTTTTTTTAATAATAAAAAATGAAAAAAGAGATAGAAAGTAAAAAAAAAATATAGTCAACTAGTGTGTGCTTTGGAGTAAGTATTTTTTTTAGAAAGAGGAAATATATATATATATATATATATATATATATGGGGATAAGAAGTGTATGAGTTCAACTATATGTATGATGTATGTATTGACTCTTAAAAAATACAGACTTTTCGTTACTTTTAAGAGTATTGAAAAAAAATCCCTTCTCCAGAACATATGATGGATCTAAATTAAAAAGAATCAATTACTCGCAAATGATCTAAATTCTGATAATAATAATAATAATAATAATAATAATAATAATAATAATAATAATAATAATAAAGAGTAAAAAGAAAAGAGAATTGAACTAACCAAAAACAAAAGCAAATCCATGAGGAGACATAAGCTGCTTATTGGCCATGATTATGCCCACAGAGCTCACAACGTTCAAAGCCCATGCTCCTATATCTCCCCATAATTTAGATGATTTCTTCTCTCCCATATTTTCAAAATTCTTTCTTAACAAGTTACCTGCTCTTAAGATTAATCAATTGATGAAGATCTGCTTCTCTTCCTGATATTATTGTAATGATAAGAAAGAAGGGACAAGCAATACAAGCCAAAAAGGTGAAAGAAGAGAGAAAATCCGGCACTCTCTCTCTCTCTCTCTCTCTCTCTCTCTCTCTCTCTCTCTCTCTCTCATACACACACTTATTTGCAAAAGAGGGGATCGGAGAGGGAGGCCTTGTAATAGTGAATTTGAGAAAGAGAAAGAGGAAGAGAGAGAGTTTATATAACACAAGCACAAAACACATACATGGAAACGCTATAAAGGACGAAAAGGAAGTTTATAAATTAGTCGATATTGGCTGGCTTAGTTTCACATTTTGATCTCTCTATAAGCAACTACCATGTTACCTCTCAATAATAATAATAATAATAATAATAATAATAATAATAATAATAATTGAACCCATAAATAATATTTATTTTCTTTTATTAATTTAATAATAATAATAATAATAATAATAATAATAATTGAACCCATAAATAATATTTATTTTCTTTTATTAATTTATCAAATTTTTATAATATGCTGCTGATTAATTATGGAGAATCTTACCAATAACTTCCTGTCCCGTTGGGTTACCTTTTTCTCTCTCCTTATAAGATTTTGTCTCAATTTCTTTTGGGCGAAAAGGTGAAGTAATTAAGAAATGTTACTTAGACTTATTAAACAGCAGAGACACTCCATAAGTCCATATTATTCACCTTTACGTTCATCTTAAATTATGGCTAAAATTAAAGATATATACACTTCCATCCAACAAATTCGATGAACAAATAATATGTTTAAAATTATGGTTGACTTTTTTTTCCATTTAATATCGAATTTTAAAAATAATTTTATTTTTAATCCCTTAAGAATATATGTTTATCATATTTATAAAAATGTCTAATAATTTTACTACAATTAACAGGATCTAAAATAATTAACAAAATATTTAAAAAAAATGAAAAAAGTTTATGATGATTTTTCATCTCTAAAATTTATATACATACATATATATATAAACTTCTCCTTATATTGTGAAAAAGTTGCCTCGAACTGGGTGCTATTTGTGCTTTTAAAAATACTTATAAAAATAAAATGATATTCATATTTCTTAAGAATGACATAAAGGTCATATCAAATAAATAATTAAAATGTATTCTTTTATATGAAATTCCATCAATAATTGTAACAATACGGTACTTAAAAATATATTTTTAATGAGTAAAATACTCTTATCATATAAAAAAAATTATGTCTATACTTTAAAATGACATTAGGCGTAAAAACATTTAAGAAAATAACAATAATAATACATTTAAAACATATAATCATAAAAAATACACGATCAATTTATATATTTTTATTATTAAAAAATTATGGTATATTATTTTACATTAAATATCGTTCAAATTAAATAACGATTATTTAAACCTATTCAATATTAAACATCATCTAATTTAACATTTTTAATGTTATTAAAGTACTATTTTTATTGTTATTAGTTTTAAAAAAAATTCAAATTTCTTAAAAAATGAAGTGTAAGGTAAATAACAAGTTCCTCTTATACAAGGTGGAGTGTTTATATGAGTTTATTTATTTTTAGATTAAAATGGAAATTAAATTAATATGATTAATTCTTAAAAAATAAAAACCAAATTATAACAATACATTTAAAAAATCAATCTAACTCAAACTAATATTTTTGGCTTGGTTTAGATTGAGTTAAATCAAGTAATTTTATGAAGAAGAAAAAAATTCCTTTTTGCCCATTGTGTTTTGTTTATCAATATTTTTTAACTCTAATGTTATAATTTATAATATTAGAAATATTAATTTGATTATAATAATTAAATTTTAAGATTTTAGATTTTATTCGTTTACAAATTAAAATTTTAAAATTAGAATATAATGTTAAGATTAAAAAAGATCGACAAATACTGCAATAATTCATTATCTATAACAATCATAAAACACAAGTAATATTTAAAAGATAAATAGACAATCAAAAATAATAATGACATATCCAACAAAATTATCCATAAAACCATCCAAACGATGTAATTTAATACCTTAAGGGTAGAGAAATGTAGAAAACCCCGAGTAAAATTAAAAAATATTTTATAAAATAAAAATATGAAAGTAAAAATAAAAATAAAAATATACATGTTGATTCCATTCTTATAAAGTTTTAAAAAATAAGAACCAAAACAATTCAATTATAAGTTGATTTTATTAAAATAAAAAATGATTGAAACTAATAAAAACCAAAAATGTTACATTGGTTTGAATCAGGTAATATGAATTGGACTGATTCCACCCCTAGACATACCATCAACGTTAGGTTTTTTTTTCCCCTCTTTTTGTATGCACCGACATTGCTAAATGCACTTTTCTTGAGAAGAATGGAGCAAAACAAAATGGCCGTGATGCATTATTGACCGCTTTCTGCAACCTAATTTACTTTAAACATACATGGAATAAACAAATAGAAAAAAAAAGGGATCAAAAAAATTATACATATTTGAAAGTTGACAGATTTTTCAAATTAAATAATAATTAAAAGGATTGTTACATGAAACTTGACCTTCGATAGCATTTCCGTCAAAACGTTGAACAATTTGAGTCGTAAAGTTGCTATGAAATTCATGCAAAGCAATAATCGGAGGGCAGTATAACTAGAACAGACAAAGCATTAATCAAATTCACGTGGCCGTCGAGTATATCCTCCAGGTTCAAGCTGATCAAAGTAGGCCATAAGAAACTATGCATATAAATTACAGGAAGGCATCTTTTTCAAGTAACTTCAGTACTTCGCTCTGATTGTTCAGCTTTGCTACATCAATGGGAGTCTTACCGTCCATATTCTGAAGGGTGCTGTAGTCATAAAACCAACAAATAAACAAAAAAATCTCAATCTCGTTAGCGATGAACGAGGCAAATAAATGAGCAACGAATTCATATACTCCAAAATACATCAAAAATTATATAGCTGAAGACCAGCCAATGCATAAACTTACACAGCAGCACCATTCTCTAATAAAAGAGCCACACACTCCTTCCTACCGTAACCAGCCGCATAATGGAGTGCAGTGTTTTTGTTCTTGTCCAAAGCATCAACTTTGGCTCCAGCCTCAAGAAGCACTTGAGCGCACTTAACCTACCAAAGTGTATTTGATAATGTCCTTGTCAAATTGCAGAAAAATGCAAGAGCGAAACCACCTTATGCTAAAAAAAAGTAGGAGAATGTAAGAGAGAAAAGTATGGTTGACACAAGTGTCGAAAATCAATAAAGATTGTACGAATGTTGAAAATCACCATACCTCCCCATATCCACATGCAAAATGTAAAGCAGTTCTTCCCTCTGAATCCTCTTCATCTTTATCGGCTCCAGAGGCAATAGCTTTTTTCAAACCCTAATAAAAATACATATTAATATAGAAGTTTATAGGTTTAATTACTCCATTAATCCCCAAATTTTAAGCCAATTCACATATATGTCCTTAAAACTTTAAAATCCTATAATTTAGTATCCAAACTTTAACAATTTCACACATAGGTCTCTAAACCTTTAAATCTTATGATTTAATCCCAAACTTTTAAATCTTACATTTTAGTCCAAAACTTTTAAAAAATCACCTGTAAGTCCTAACTTGGTTACCAAAATACATATTTGTGAATTAAAATTTTAGAACTTATGCGTCAAGTTTTTTTAGACTAAATCATATGATTTAAAAGTTTAGAAACCTATATATAATTTTAAAAGTTTAAAAAACAAATCATACATTTTAAAAGTTTAAAACCTATATGTGATCTTAATTAAAGTTTAGAAACCAATGATATATAGGAATCATTTACCATCATCGTATCTGCATGCAACCATACTTAATACTTGATTAGTTCTAAAAAAGAAAAAAATTCAATCAACTAAAGACTCATGTTCAATAAGTAAATAAATAATGAGGACTTAAATCATGAACACAACAAAGAGTATCAACAACTTTATAGCACATATATAGGATGAAATATCCAGGAAATGATTCACCAAAACTTGCACTTTAAAACTTGAATACACATGGCAGATGCATATATAAGCAGAAGATATATGCCACCTATACCCTGCTTTCAACAATAAAAAAGAATCTCCAAATGAGTAAAAGAAATTTTTTTTCTAACAGAAATTCCTCCATCTCGATCATCCACCAAACCTGTTACACTAATGAGAAATTTCAGTCTTATCTCTCTTGTCATAACTGACAAAGTAGCAATTGATATACCTCTACATCTCCAACGCTAGCAGTCTGGTGAACAATTGATTCATCCTCGTTTCCCACATCTTCTGCTTCTTCAAGTCCAGAATTTTCAGCCAAGGCAGCTGCATCCCCTAAAACACCAAGACCCATTGCTTCCCCCAACTTTTTCAACACTTGGGGATCATTCCAATACCTGAACAAAAAGAACCCTCTTTTAGAAAGAAAAAAAATTCTAAAGCTTTTCAAAAGTTTGGGATCAATCCAATACCTAAACAAATTATAATATAATAGTTCAGATTTCCAATCTCAGAAAAAATTAAAAATGCAAGGAAACAACCTCATCATTGCAGCAGGACCACCACTCTCTATATCCTCTAAGATGGGCTTCAAAGATGGATCCTCCTTTACACGTGCTATTCGCTCCTCAAGCTGGTCTTTGTTAACTGGATTTGAAAAACTCTCCATCATTTGAGACATAGCTGGATCCTGAAAAACATAAAACACAGATGAATTAATTATATCAAAAAGGAGAAAACATTGAGACATAAATAACTGATATAATTAATTATATCAGAAAGAGAGTAGTAGATCATAATTATTAATTTTACATGAAAATTGAAACAATCATAAATACCTGAATTAGTGCATTACCGAGGCGCTCGGCCATGGACATGAATTGAGGATTTTCCATAACCCGTTGCATGGTGGAAAAGTATTGCTGCTGATCTAAATGAGGAATACTTTCTTCAGGTGACACACCTTGAAAAGATTTCTCAAGCTGCTGTGCCATCTGGGTGAATGATGGATCTTTGGCGATTTGTTCAGCTAGTTCCTTGATGCTAGGATCCTATGCATGTATTATGAAGGATTATTTTGAGCTAATATACATTCAAAACTATGACTGAACTCCAAGATCTCAAATTGTGTCAAGAAATGAAAAATATGTATGCATCAATTGCAAACAACAATGGGAAGGAATGTACAAGATACCTTAGATGTTCATTTCACAATGCAATACTAACTAGAATTTAGTTTTCTACAAAATCCCAGCATCATTCGGTTACTTAACCACATAGATGTCAAATATGAATATTGAGATGGCTGTCCTTTCTGAAGGAGAACTGATACTAACAAGAATATCAATACAGGTGCACACATAAGGATTAAAATGTGAATCTTTATAAAAATATACACTTCAATTTTGCAAAAATATCAACAATATCAGCAGAAATTTCTATTAAATTTGTAAAAATTAGTTTTAAAAAAAATTAAAACTTCATGATAAGCTATGATATTCAGTAAATAAAAAAAATACATTAACACAAATATTTTTGAATATTTTGATAATTATATCAATATTTTTATTTTAGAGATACTTTAACAAAAAAAATGTTAATTTTGTTTTCCATTTCGGTACTTTCCAAAAGAGAAAATATCGTAGATATTATGAAATTTTGTTCCACGTATGCACATATCATCATTCAAATTGCTTTTTACCTAAATAAATTATTTGTCACAAAACACAAGGGCACATTTCTTAAAAATTTAAAGGAGACAGCACATGAGAAAGAGAGATAGAGAGAGCGAGAACCAAGAACAGGAGAAAGATGTACATTAAGCAAACCACTCATAGCTGAGAAATCAAAAGGATTTCCAGGAAACCCAGCTCCTGGTATAGAGGACACTCTTGCTTCTTCAGACTGCTCCACAGCCGGTGTTTCAGATTTGGAGGCTTTGTTCTCTGTCATACCAGGCTTTTCATCTAACAAATAAACCACATACATTTTTGTTCATATACATAATATAATTTAGCATTATAAAAAGAAAATTAATGGAAGAAATTCAAGACAATCATCTTGTGGTTACCACTTCTTGCACTAATTAGCAATACGAAATAAGAATAAAAAGAATAGTAAATCAATAAATCAGAAAGAATACACCTCCATGTTTCTCAGTGACTTTGCAGTCACTTTCATTTTAAACCATTGCCTATTAAAATAAAACCAACAAGAAAGCAAAACTAACTTCCTCTCGTAATCTTAAACAGATTATCTTGGGAGATCTGCATACCATTTCATTGGTATGAAATAAAATTAGTATCTCTTGTCATCCCTAACATGAAAATCAATAATTTGGATAGAATTCAAAATATTCAGCTAATCAATCACCTTAAAAATGAATTTCTCAGCAATAGGCAAGAAATCCAAATAACAAAAAGTTAGTAATGTAGAGCAAGTGTTTAAGTCCCAAATCATCCCATTACCACACAAAAACATATCAGCCCATACACAGCTTCAATATCTATCAGATTCAATAAACAAAGCCAAGACATTCTACATAACTTAATCAAATCCATATAAAACTACGAAACTGACAATCATGCAAAATTACCAAATCATATGAAAACAACAACAAAGGGTAGTAAAGCAGCAGCAACTCACCAGTAGATACATCTTTTGTCGGATTCGACGCCATGAGAAGTGCTAAATCAAACAAAAAATTAGAAAAAGAAAAATAACAGAAAAATTTACAAAAAGAAATCAGAATCTTGAACAGAAGAAGTACTGAATTACAAATAACAAAGATCTAAGAATTAAGAATATTGGGGACCTTATTTAGATGCGATTGAAAGAAATGAAACGATAAAAGCAGTAGAAGCAGAAGCCTTCTAGATAGAGGTCCTCCAGAACCCTATTTGAGTGTAAGACAGAGTTTAAAATTTAATCTTTGCTGTTCACTCTGGTCTGGCCTTTGGGCATTCTCTTCTCTCTGTCTATTGTCAAATAAAAATTAAAATAGAAACTAAATACTATCGCTTATATGTATCATTTTTCACTTCACGGCTCACAGCCACCTATTATCACTCACGTCTTCGTTTTGCTCACTACACAGAGCCTGGTGGGCCATCTCAATCCTCATCCTACCATACCAAATGGCTTTTTGTGAGAAATGACCCTTTTATCTTGGGCTACATGGTAATGCTTGCTTAATAATTGATTAAGCAAGAAGGCCTTGGGTTCTAAGAAGACACCATTTTCTTATAACCGGCTCAATTAGGCTTCTTCTTCATTTCATTAGACTCATGTTCGTATTTTTTTTAATAAAAAAATTCTTTCAATATACATTATATGAAAAATGTTTATATTTATTACATATATTTTTCAAAAAAAATTACATTTTAAATCTTTTTTAACAATAATTAACAAAAAAAAATCCCATTTTTAATTAATTGTTTTAACATCTTTCATTTTTAATTAATTGTTTTAATATACTTTCGTTTAATTAATTTTTTTACTGTTGTTTCCTCCGTCTACAGCAAGGAAAACGAAACGAAACGAAACGGAGCCTGAGTGAGAAAGAAAGATACGCGTAACAAGGAAAGCGCGAGTTTGAAAACCCAAAAAAAAGATGTGCTATGAAAGTAACGAACCTCAGATTGGAGAGGAAAATTGAAATCGGAGAAGAAGGAAAACAACTCTTCAAAGTTGAGACCAGGCCTAGTCTTCTTATCCTAAGCATCACAGTGATAACCTCCTGAGGTCTACGTGATCCCGGTGCTCCACTAGCCACCACTTGAATTGATTGGTTGTCATGACAAAACAATAATAAAAAAAATTAAATAAATAAAAGGGTCTCGTTTTACTCCTATTTAAATAATTAAAAACGAGTTTTTTTTATCCATTATTATTAAAAAATTATTAAAAGTTAAATTTTTAAAAAATTATGAATACTAACTAAATAGAACTTTTTTTATTTCATGTTTATTAAAAAAAATCATTTTAAAATATAATTAATTTGTATAATTTTTGATGAATCATGTGCATAAAAAATACAAAATCTTTTAAATTTAATGTACTTTACTTTATCTTTTTGTTTTTCTTCCATTAAATTTTTATATTATAGATAATTATGTTTTATTTTTTTCATTGCTTTTATATATTTAGATATATCCTTTAAATCGTATTAAACATATAAAATATCTTAACTTATATCATATTAATTTATAAAATATTAAAATTAAATAGAATAAAATGGAATGAATTCATTAAACTAATAATCATATATAGATGATATAGCCCAATACAAAGACTTTTTTATGGATCCACTGTAGCTATGTGCACGTTAAGTAAAATGTTTCAATTACAACACTTTCTTTGCAAGTTCACAATTACTAAAGTTTGGTTGCAGAACCATAAGCGTCAAATGAGGTACAACTGTACCCGCTCATTACAGCATCCGATTTTATTTTTTTTACATTAGAGTAAAGTTTTACGCACACACTTAGTGGGCCTTGATCTCACGATCTTAAACACTAATTTTAAAGAATTAGAATACCAACTAGACTACAAACTCTATAAATACACCTTTATTAATAAATTGAGATAAAGAGAAATCACGTCTACATCGTGTTCGAAAGAGGCCTAGATGGATGATAGATTTTGAGGTACCCAGAATTGACCAATCAGAGGATCCAATTACTTACTTAGCTCTTTTTTCATATTACGATCCTACAATTTTTGAAGATGCTATCAAAGATTCAAAATGGCGAAAGGTGATGGTCATGAAATTTTCGCTATTGAAAGGAACAACACTTTGGAGTTGACTAATCTTCTAAAAAGGCACAAGACTATTGGTGCCAAGTGGGTTTACAAGACAAATTGAAGGAAAATGGAGAAGTTGATAAGTACAAGGCTCGACTCGTTGCAAAGGGGTACAAACAAGAATTTGTCGTTGACTATAAAGAAGTGTTCGCTCCAGTAACGAGGCTTGACACTATTCAATTGGTGTTATCCACTGTTGTCCAAAACTTATGGTCTGTCTATTAGCTTGATGTAAAGTCAACATTTTTGTATAGGGAATTGGAAGAAGAGGTGTACATAGATCAACCTCCGGGATACATGAAGCAAGGTCACGAAAACCAGGTATACAAGCTAAAAAATGCATTATATGGACTAAAACAAGCACCTAGAGCTTGGTATAGTCGTATTAATGCTTACTTTGCTAAAGAAGGTTTTCTTAAATGTCCTTATGAACACACACTCTATATTAAATTTGGAGCAAATGGGAAGATGATTATTGTATGTTTATATGTTGATGACCTTATTTATGTTAGTAATAATGGAGTCATACTAGCTGATTTTAAGAAATATACGATGAATGAATTTGAAATGTCAGATTTGGGGTTAATGCACTATTTTCTTGGCATCGAAGTAGTGCAATCTCATGCTAGTATCTTTATTTCACAAAAGAAATGTCTTTGAAATTTTAGACAGGTTCCAAATGAAGGATTACAATCCAGTTTTAACTCCATCTGAACCTGGTCTGAAACTCACAAGATATGGAGCAAAAAAAAAGGTCAATGTCACTCTTTACAAGCAAATTGTTGGGAGCTTCATATATTTAACGTCGACAAGACCATATATTATGCATGTTGTTGGTGTAATCAGTCGATACATAGAGAATCCAACTGAAGTTCATCTCTTATCAATAAAGAGAATTTTTCGTTATTTGAAAGGTGCCGCAGACTTTGGAATATTTTATAAAAATGGCGGAGAATCAAGTTTGATTGGTTTTTCAGACAGTGACTATGCTAGAGATATTGAAGATCAAAAAAGTACTTCTTGTTTTGTTTTTATGATGAGTTGAAGAGATGGTCATCAAAGAAACAACAAATTGTGACTTTGTCAACTACAGAAGTCGAATTTGTTGCAGCTACTTCATCCTCATCTCAAGCTATCTGGTTGAGGAGATTGCTTGAAACACTTCAAAGTCACCAACAAGGTCCAACAACAATCCATTGTGATAACATTTCAGCAATCAAGATTTCAAAAAATCCAGTTTTGCATAAAAGGAGTAAACATATTGATGTTAGATACCATTTTTTACGTAATCTTTGCAATGATGGTATAATTGATTTGGTGTTTTATATAAATGAAAATCAAGTGATTGATATTATAACTAAACCACTTAAGCAAACCGTGTTTGTGAAACTTCGAAAAATGTTTGGGGTATACTCTTCAAAGAATGTTGTCCAAGGGAAGGCTTAATAAAATTAATGAAGTTTGTTTATTCTTAAACTGATATCTACGGGAGGGTATTAAGATTTATTTATTTATTTATTTAAATTTGATAACTTAGTTTGTTCGGATTTAATTAGTTAAAAGTATTTTACGTTTGTGGCCGCAAAAAATAGTTTTCGTTGTCCTATTTTATAGGAATTTAAGTTAGTGTTCAGTTTGTTTGTTATTTTTTTATCTATGTAATGCCTATTAATAGGTTAATTTTATCAATAAAAAAATGACCACTTTTTCAGCAATATTTCACCTCTTTTATATCAACATCTACGAGACTGTAACATAAAATGCATAAACATGTAAGCAAAAAAAATGCATTGTTGTCACGAGTTTGTTACAAATCTCAAGTTATGTGACACAATGAAATAATTGACACAAATTAAAAAGGCTTAATTGTTAATAAGCTGCGGGATCTTAGAGATCTTCATTCATAACTTCGTCTGACACCCATGATCTTGTACTTTCCCAGCTTTCAACACCTGAATACGCCAAAGAAAAACAAATTAATTTAGTTTGCTACTTTTGTTGGTGCTAAAATGACACCCAAAAAAAAAAATATTTCCTAAGTAGCGACACAACAGTGGATTCTGCTAAAAAGAATTTCTCCTTGATAAGTTTAAACAGAACACCAGGGCAAAGCAAGTTTCGGAAGAATGGTAGAAGAAAGAAGAATAAATTTTAGGAAAACACTATTTATAGTATCCCTAAAACTTATAACCACAAAAATAACACCCCATGTCTCGCTCATATATTTTACTGCAAAACTTCAGCCAAAAAATTTGACATTTAACGCTATTTAATTCGACACTGTTTAATATTAAACTCTGATCGATTGGATCCTATTCAATGTTATTGGGTGTTATTTTTATTGTTACTATTATTTTATGTAATTTTCCTAAATTCTTTTGGACAAGAATGGAGGAAAAGTGACTTGTGTAGCTAGGTACAAGTAATTTTTTCTGTCAAAGTGAGACAAGAAATTCCAACAAAAGCAACCAAATTCACATAATATTGAGAGTCCAAAGAGTACTCTACTACCCTCCCCACCTTCCTCCCTTATTTCCTTCACTGTTTTCATAAGATCTAAGCCGCCTTCAATAATCGATCTAACCTTCAGCTTTCCTTCATTTTTCTACCATCTTACTATTATCAGTTTTTTGTATTATCAAAAGACAAGAAGCTTTGAGGTTTCAAATTTCAGAATGGAAAGTCATTTGGGATTTTCAAATCTGTCAGTGGTGCTTTCAATTTGGCCAAAGAAGTGGTGTTCCGATCTTCAATCATACCGTCTCTTCTCCAATCGGTTATGTACTCATGATGATGTGCTTCCACCATGCCAATCTGTTTTTTTTTTCCATATCGAGTTGTCTCATCGACTATATGCTCACCACAGGTATTTGTGCTTTCTATTCTTGCCTCTCCAAGAGCTGGTTTCTCTTTGGACTACACTTCCAATCTTGTGCTGGCATATCTCTGTATCTTCTCCACTCTAGAACTGACCTACTAATGCTTTACCCTTGCTTTTATGAGGTTTCTTTTATGGAATGTTATGTTATATTGAAATATATATATGGTTATCAGATCTTGTGTAGATGGTGCTGATGATAACTAAGACCTTGGATTCAAGTATATGGAATTGTTTTAGGTAGTCTATTTTGGCCGAGTATTATTCGTGTTTCTTCCTTGGGGTTTCGGATTTTGCTTTTTTTTACTTTTTTTGGGTCTGAAATTGTTCTGCATTACTTTTATGTTTGGCTTTTGGTGTTGATGTTATGCTGCTGGTTTGTGTTAATTCCTATAGCAAAATTCTTCATTTCCATGTTAAGAGGAATTGGGGGGTGTTTTAGGAATTCTTTTCAAGCTAGCTATGCTAGTCATGTGTTTAGTCCAATTCCTAAGGCTATGCTATTTTGTGTAGTTAATGTTGGAATTGTTAAGTTATACTTCTTCTTTTAATGCAATTTCTACTTCTTGCGCAAAAAAAAAGACAAAAGAAGCTCAGGAAACTAACTTAACTATATATAGTTTTTGTTCTTGTTCATAAAACTGACAATACAATTAGACCCAAAAAAGGTGGAGTGAAATGAGGTGACCCTGTAACCTCGATAAAATAAATAGACTTCCACTCATCAAGCCCAGTTAACCAAGATAAAGGCAAACTCATAAAAGAAAATTAATAAATTGTCTTCGAAAAAGCCATTAAGGGAAAAAATAATAATGAGAAATTAGATAAAATAATACTCTTAAAATCTATAACAACAAAAATAACATCCTAGTAATATTGAACGGTATCCAATTGATCAAAGTTCAACATTGAACGGGTCTATTTAATCAAAGTTCAACTTAAGGTGTTCAATTGGATGGCGATCTATGTGAAATTTTTGAATTGAAGTTTTTTTTTTATTAAAAATATAACAAAAGGTGCTACTTTGGTGGTTAGAAGGTTAAGGATTGTAAATGCTGTTTTTCCAAAAAAAAATTGAAAAAATGTTTACTATGATTATTAATTAAGATAGATATGCCAACCAATAATGACCTTATATGAACATAAACTTAATGGTTTTGAGAGTATCCACTATGAAGATTTAAGAGAAATCATAAATATTTTATTTTTTTGGCTGCCAAGACACCTGCCAATCTATTAACAGGGAACTTTACCCTCCTCTTGTTAACCATCACCAAAAGATGGGGGAAAAAGTTCATTATGAATGATCCTCTAACATAAGTCTAAGAAAAAATATTAGTCTAAGCACAAGGAAAAAATTTCCAGCTACACTAATGGTCATAAAGCATAGGACTCTTGTGTACTGCCAAATACATGCACGTACTGTTAGAAGGAGCTTACCTAATGACATTTCCGGTAAGCTAATGTAATCAGGGCATGAACCTTTTGAAGAAACCAAGTCACTTTGCATTGTAGATCTACTCAGACAATCTAGAGGCTGCACCAACATTAATGATTCAAAAATAGATACTAATCTTATGAGTGTAATTACAAGTATATGCAAGCACATGTGCACAAGAAAACACGTGGAGTGCCCATTTGGATGCACTACTTGAAAGTGCTTGTCAAGGCACAACACTTTTTTCTAAGTTTGGGACTGAAATAAAAAACATTTTTAGTGTAAGTGAAATCAGTTTTAAAATAATAGAAATGCTTTTCTTTTTTTTTTTCAAAAGTCCCCCTTATGAAAAAAGTGCTATTTTTTAAATCATTCTATAAAAAGTGCATTATATCCAAATGAAACCTTACAGTCTAGATACTACCAACTAATTTTCAGTATCTAAAGTACATTGCAAATAAGTTTAACCTTGAAGTCCTTGTAGAAGCAAATGCGAAGTTCCTCCAAAGCACCATTTCTGCAAACCAACTCTGGGGTTGAATGGAAAGCATTCTGAATGGCAGCAATAATGCCTCCACGGGGGTATTTTTCAGAATTTGAAGGTTTATATCCTTCTTCAAACAGGACTCTCTGGGCACAGAAGAAAGAAAACAAAATTCAAGTGATGCCCGTAAAACGAATGAGGTTCATGACAAAACAACTGATAACTATAACATTTAAGTTAATGTTACAACAAAATATGTTAAGCTAATTCAACATTTTTGAATTTCCATGCATTCTCAAGCTAGTATATACTACCCTGCCAGTATAGTTTAAACCTGTTCAACTGTAAGACTATACGTCCCAAGCATTGGCAGTACCATACAAAAACTTGTACTTCTTTAGCAGGTATAATGGTATTATCTGAAGAAAGAAGTGGTTTAAGTCACCTAAGAGGTTCAGTTCCTTGAAGACCTACCGTGACATTGTACTTGAAATAAAGGTTGAGGCCTGTTACAAAGTAATTGTATTCATCCCGCAGAACTGGATAGGAACAAGTTCCATGCTTCTCTGCAAGTAACCGTTACAAAAGCAGAAGTAATGAGATAAAAATGAATGTTGCCACAATCATCTCTGAAGTCTCAACTCAATATAATTATTTATAAGCACATGCAAAATATCATAACAGGGTATAGAAAATCCAATTAATTTGATTGATTCACTAAATCAAGTTATCTTTTTGTTGCAATATAATTTGGTGAGTTCTCATAATTTATTCTTACTTTTCAGAGAGGAAAATAGATAAATGAGACTGTCAGGACTCAGAAATACAGAGGACTATAAAAAAATAAAATATAAAAAGAATAAAGACACATACCACTAGTTAATATAGCACGATAAAAAAATGCAAAATGAGAAATGAGATTTATGTGTGCAATATCGGAGGATCCATAAAAATAATAGTGACACTGCAAGGGATCAAATTTACATAAATTGTCAAAAAAATGCAAGTAGTAAGGCCACGAAGGTTGACATGACTCATCAAAAAATAAAATAAAATAAAACAAACCCCAACTATAACCAGTAGACTCTCTAAAGCAAAGACAAAAATCCTGAGTCCTTCTAGCACATTTAGCAACATGTCATCCTATACAGGCCGTAGAAGCCAAGATGGTTGAGCCACATATTTACTTTAACAAGAAAAAGATGAAGATGATTACCCCACTGCCATCGTAGTCACCAATTCAGCAATTGTTGAAGTATATGCATGAAAACTGTTAGTTTCTATATGATGGACGTAAAAAATATGAGACCAAATATGTCTAAAACATTGAGTACTACCTCATGACCCCAAAATGATCCTTTTCCACCATGGCAGTTTGATGGTGAACCACAACTTAAAGACGGCCAATACTTTTGTAGACCATCAAGCAGAGTTGAAATCTACAAAAGCAACAACACAAAAAATGAATCATACAAACAAATGTTATTGGGCCAATAACAAAAGCAATCCTCCTTTGAGATATATATATAAAATTAATATTTTTGGAAAGAAAGTAGCACAGCAGAACACAACATATAGTAATCAGATGATGAGAAGTAAGAGGAAAGAAATCCTATATTAATAAAATATCAATGGGAGCATGGATTGATAAGTACATGAATCAACCCCACCCAAAGGGTAACCTTTTGAGATGGAAGCTCATTGCCTTGTGGAAACCCATAGAAGTTATTGGGCCTATCATCAGGTTCAATGAAACTTTACTAATCAAGCACATTTGACACTCCATGGTTTGAAACACGACTCTTAAGGGCAGTACATTACACAAGTGTAGGTCTCTCGCTCTTTCTCACACGCATAAGTGAACTCAATAATTATATTGCCTAATTTTCTTATTTAGTAACATTCTTTTGATGACTTTCTTGCTATGCAATATTGTATTATATATCACCACAACAAAAGAACAATAAAGACTTGCATAAATAAACATACCTCTTTTTCTTCAAACTTTTTTGCAGTGCAACAGGCAGGCCAAGTTCCATCATTGTATTATATATCACCACCACAAAAGAAAAATAAAGACTTGCATAAATAAACATACCTCTTTTTCTTCAAACTTTTTTGCAGTGCAGCAGGCAGGCCAAGTTCCATCATTGTAGTCAGGCCATAATCCATCTGTAGTTTAATTACTAAAAATGGATCAGCTCAACTTTCTAAATGACACCCCCCTCGTAGGAGATTTATTTATTACATAATTGAGTTACATCACCACAGAAAACATTATTAGACCCACTTGATCTCAAGAATAACTATCAAGCAACTTTTTATTTTTTTTATTTTTTCTTTTTTTTCCTATGATGTACCCAAAAATGGAGAAGACATATCAGATTAGTATACAGGTCTGCCTTTTACTATTCAGAGAACTGTTTTCTTCAAATGAAAAATATTTTTTGACAGTTGCCTAGAAATCACCAGCTTCAGAAAACTCTTTGGAAAACAAAATTAAAGAGCTGCTGGATGTACCCCTAATAAAGAAAAAGAGAACTCATACTTACGGATTGTAAACTCAGTTGGAGCTTTGGAGCTGGAAAAAAGAATCAAAGAAAAATGTCACCCAAAAAAGAAAAGAATAAATGTGTCATATTGTTTCTATTATTAAACTTTCCCAAGTAATGGCATAATGCCAACATCTGTATGCAAACTGCATCATAAAAGAACATCATATGCACGCTAATTACAAGAAGAAAACAGAGAACAATATATCGAAGAAGCTCTATGTTAGTTAGCCTGCAACAGTTATGAATAAACAAGGAAACATATATGCCACGAAAGCCACTTTGAGGACCAATTCCTAGGACCCATATCGCTCAAATCGGTGATGTTCTTTATCCACCAGCTCCCAGATAGCTCATCTTAATTTTCACAACCTCCATCTTCTAGACATATCACAAAATATGAGCCAAAGATAGATATGGAAATACACAAATTATAGAGATCATGTGCTAAACTATCATTCCTGATGATCCTCAATATAAATTTGACATGTTGGGTACATCCAGAAATCAGCAATTTTCATCTTCCAATCACAAATCTCCTACGAGTGGTTAATTTTTAACTTGCACGAAAATCACACAGAAACAACCAATAGAAAAATTAACCTTCAGAATAGCTAAAAATTAACTTTCAACAATAATAGATTTTTAAAAAGAGGGAAAAGAATGAAACCCTCGGCAGCAAGCATTTTGGGAACAGCAATGGCGGGTGCTGCGACAGTAAGTGCCAGGCCATTGTAGAGCCAACGCAAAGTAATCAAACTCTCTCTGATGTCTGTGTAGAGGTTCAACTTTATCAGTTTCCTCAAACTCAAGTTGGTTGGCTTCGATTAATACCAATGAAGCCACTATAACCATTATAATAGAAAGCAATTGGGCAGAAGAAGGAAACGCCATTTCAAACAAATTTCAGATGGGTAAGGTCAAAGGCAAAACAATCGCAGGTTAGATCTGAAGATGATTTCAGACCATTGTAGTGTCTAATTAACGAATTTATACTAGGATAGAGAGTTTTTTTAATCTGAAAATTATAGATTATAATTAGTCACGAGAAGAACTCAAGGTATTTATCTTAAATGGGGACAGAACTGGTGAAAACATTAATTAAGATTCGTTTTTTATTAAATGTAAAATTAGTTAAGATTCATGGCTTTTTATTAAAATTAACATACTATACTCTTATTAACACATAGGGCTAAAAACATCCATATTATTAAAATGTTAAAAATTAACAAAAAAAATTAACATATAAAATGTTAAAAAAATCTATTACCAATCACAATTTATTTATAACACTTTTTATATAATGGTGATATTTTTTATTATTTTCCACCCTTACAACCCAAATATCCAACAACTCAAGCACAAAACATCGATAATGATATATTAAGATGTCAACAGAATCAGTGAATACGATATGGTTATCCTTCACCTAGAATGGATATTATTGTAGGATATTATTATGTGATAATAAATCATTTTTTTTATTAAGTTAAAATTCTATACTTTTAAAGGAATTAAAAGAGAATAAAAATGAAAGATAAAATTGTACTCTTTACAATATTATAATTGTGACAACTATCCATAATACTTGGTCACGGAGAACCTATCTTTATTTTAACAAATCAATTATTTGAAAATTAGGAACTTATTTTCCCATTATGCATAACAATTCATCATCTAAAATGCGCTTATTAAAAGTAAGTTAGTTTACATCCTCAATGTTTCGAACATTCAGTTGATCACGTAACTTTAAAAAAGTCTCTAACTTTAGTGACTTTGTTATGATATACGTTAGCTGTTCAATTGTTCCATAATAGACTAATTCCATTGCACCTTCTTTTACAAGATCGTGTAAGAAATGGAATCTTACATCAATGTGTTTAGTTCTTCCATGAAGAACTGGATTCTTGGACAATTTGACGGAGGAACTATTGTCACACAAAATCTTTACACATTGACATGAAAGGACACTGAGGCTATTGAGAATTCTCTTCATCCAGACGCTTTGGCATGCACATTCTGCTATAGCAACATATTCTACTTTAGTTGTGGAGAGTGTCACCATTGATTGCTTCCTCAAGCTCTATGCTAATGCACCATCACTTAGGAGAAACACATAACTATAACTTCTTTTTTTGTATTCTATATCTCTAACATAATCACTATCAATGTAGGTTTTGAGATTTTCTTCTAAATTTTTCTTTTAGGGTACTCCCAAAAATCTCAATACTTCTGCCATAAAATATTCCCAAATTTACAATCCCCTTCACACATCTGAGAGCTCTTTTTGGTGCTGCCATGTGATATGTTTTTGGATCTACCATGTACCTACTCATGAGATAGACAACAAACATAATATCTGGTCTTGTAGCCGTTGGATAAATTAGGCTACCGACCAACTGTTTAAACATAGTTGAAGTCTACATTGGTTTCTTCACTGTCTCATCAATTTTGTGCTTGGAACAATAAGATTATTTATCAGATTGCAATCTTTCACTCCAAACCTTTCTAGGATGTTATTAGCATATCTCCTTTAGCATAAGTGTATCCATTCATAACTCTGTTAGACCTCAATTCCTATGAAATATTTCATCTTTTCCAAGTCATTCATGTCAAATTCCAACAACATTGATTCCTTTAACTTTTTGCATAGTTTCACATCATTCTCTGTGTAAATCACATCATCCACATATAGGTTGACAATTAGAATTTTACTTTTATCTCCATTTTTTAGGAATAATGTGTGCCCATGACTGCACTTCTCGAACCTTTCTTTCATGAAATACTTCTCGATTCTACTTAATTAAGCCTTTGGAACTTGTTTCAAATCGTAGAGAGCTTTCTTGAGCATCAAGACTCTGTGCTCCTCTCCTCTGCGAACATAGTCTTTTGGCTACTCCACATACACTCTTTCTTCCAAATTTCCATGAAGGAAAACACTTTTGGCATCTAGCTGAAAAGATAGTCCAACCCTTTTGTGCAGCTAGATCTAGGATCAGTCTTATAGTGTCCCAACAAGCCACTGATGCAAAGACTTCACTATAATCAATCGCATACCTCTTCATATAACCATTGACCACTAGCCATACTTTGCACTTATCTACTTCTCATTTTTCATTCAGCTTTGTTTTAAATATCCATTTAACACCATTTTTTTTTGTTCTTTTTGGTAGGCTTACAAGCTCTTATGTCTCATTTCTTTCTATAGCCTATATTTCCAAGTCCATTGCTCCCTTCCATTTTATTTTCTTTACTACTTCATTGAAGCATATAGAATCATTGTGTATCATGAAATAAGCCAAATGTAACTCCTCAGAATGATCAAAACCAGTAACATATTCTTTCATCCATCTTAGTGCTCTTTTGATTCGTTCTTCTAGTGCGGTGGTAGGAGCTTCTTTCCTCAACTCTTTTGTTGCCACATCAACTTCTTCCATTGATTACTCTACATCTTCAGTTTCTTCTTCCTCGTCATAGTCACTGACCTCCCATCATCACTATCTATCTAAGTAAAGATATCATACCTTGTATCCTCATCATTCTTTCCCTAACTCCATCCATTATCTTATTCAAACATTAAATCTTTACTAATAATCACCTTTTTGGTTAAGGGATCATATCGTCGATACGCCTTTGATTCCTCACTGATACCAAGGAATAAACATTTATGGCTTTTCTCATCTAGTTTTTCCATCCCTTTATCAAGAATGTGTACATTTGTAATGCATCTAAAAATCTTAAAGTACTCGACATTTAGCTTTTCTCCACTTTAACATTCACAATCACCCCATGATCAACAACGTTCCAATACTTTTTAGAACAAAGTAGGTTCTCCATCAACTCAACCCAACGAACTTGGGCACATAATTGTTGCTACCTTCTCACATTTTCACAACTTAATCATTCTTATTTTACTTTCTTTCCCTCACGCAAGCCCTACTAAGGGCTCTACAATTATAGGATATTATTATCTTAACAATGGTGATAATTAAACAATTTTCATCTCCTTTTATAAGCATTACAAAAGAACAAAAATGAAAGATAAAATTACCCTATATGCAATGCTATAATTATGCCAACTATTTATAAGATTTGGTCACAATTTGATTGAAAATCTATCTTTATTTTAATAAATCAATTGCTCCGGGTAATTAGGACCTTATTTGTCCACTAATTTTATTAATAGAAAAAATTTAATATTTATTATATAATAACTAAAATTTTAAATATAATATAATAGTTATATTTAAATTAATTATTTATTATTTTAATAATAACTATTGTATAGATTATTATATTATTTTTTTATAATTAAAATATTAATTTAATAATAAAAATAATATTTTTTAATAAAATTATTACATTTAATTATAAACTTGCTTAAATATATACATATTTTTTAAACGATATAAAAAAAATGGGAATTGGAGAATGAGATCAGTGCTAAAGTTCGATTTCCTATACATATTCCTGCTCCTACCAAACAAATTAACATCTCTTGTGCCACATATCTATACAACTATCCATAGATATATCATACCATAAAAAGATATATGATATAATTTTATTTTTAAATCTCTAGTTAAAATTTTTACAAAAAAAATAACATATATTTTAAAAATAAAATATTATATATATATATATAAACCCATATCCAACGTATATTCCTTATATGTATATATTAATTCAATATATTTAAATATATAAAATAATAAAATAATTCTAATATTATTTATTAATATTGATCATAAACATTAATTTATAAAATTATTATTATTATTATTATTATTATTTTAAGTGTATATTAATAAAATTTATTATTATTTTAAATAATAATAATTTATTGTTTAATTTATTAAAATTAAAAATTATGAATAAATTATACAATAATTAAAGAATAAATTATAATAATAATCATTGCTTTAAAATATAAATATAATATTATCAAAAAATTATAGCACATAATTTAAAATTTTATATGTAATATAAATATAAATAATTTGATTAAATTATAATAGGTAAATTAATATATATATATATATATATTCATATTATGGTAATAAAAAAATATTATTCTTTAATTTACCGTTTTCTTTAGAAAACTTTCGCGAGCAAATAAAGTAATAAACTTTGAATACACCCTACTTGCCCGCTTGGGTTACAAAAGTTTATTGGGCTTTTGTCAATTAATGGTTTGTAGGCCGAGTTGAATATATTGCCTTCGATCAAAAGTTCCAGTATGAAAACTACGTCCCAAATTAGGAGGTTTCAACCTTACGTTATAAATTTATAATGTAATGAGTATGTGTATGTATAATTATAATTAACTATCTAATCAAAAATAAATTATTGGATTAACTATCTTATATATTTGTTTTTACTAATCATACTTCATACATGGGTTATGAAAGTATGTGATGTATTGATGTTATATTTGATATAAAATGAAACTTTTTTTAACATTTTTCTATTTTTGTTTTTTTGTGTTGATTTAACTGGGCCTAATTCTACCCCTGAAAACGCGCTTATAAGGGTGAGGACTGCTCAGGCTTATAAACCAGTTCTTATGCTGGTCATTGTTCGATGTGGGACTCCTCAACACTCCCCCTCACATCGACTGTGTCGACGGACGGTGGTGGTCTTATGGTTGCCACGGGTGTAAGTGTAGGGTAGTTCTCCTCCATCGCCAAGGGTCCTGCTCTGATACCATGTTGATTCACCTGGACCTAACTATATCCCTGAAAACGCGCCATGAGGGATCGCTGCGCTTATAAACCAGGTTCTTACGCTGGTCATGTTCGATGTGGGACTCTCAACACTCTCACATCGACCGTGTCGACGGACGGTGGTGGTCTTATGGTTGCCACGGGTGTAAGTGTAGGGTAGTTCTCCTCCATCGCCAGGTCGCTTGATACACGTGATTCACCTGGACCTAACTATATCCCTCACGCGCTTACAAGGCGTGAGGATCGCCTGGCTTATAAACCGCTTATCTTTGGTCCTTGGTCGATGTGGGACTCCTCAACACTCCTCACATCGGACCGTGTCGACGACGGACGGGTGGTCTTATGGTTGCCACGGTGTAAGTGTAGGGTAGTTCTCTCCACCGCTGCGGTCCCGCTCGATACCACGTTGATTCACCTGACTTAACTCTACCGAAAACGCGCTACAGCGGCGAGTGACCGCCTGCGCTTATAAACCGCTTCTTATCTTTGGTCCGTCGATGTGGGACTCCTCAACACTCCCCCTCACATCGACTGTGTCGACAGACGGTGGTGGACTTATGGTTGCCACGGGTGTAAGTATAGGGTAGTTCTTATGATGGTTCTTGGTCGATGTGGGACTCCTCAACATTTTGTTTTTGTTTTAGTGCTGCTTCCCAAACATAATTTTGATATTATTAAGCAAAAATAAAACACAATTGATACTTAAGAAAATAATAAAAATAAAAATATTATATTTAAAATTTGTAATCATAAAATATCAAATCTTATGTCTAATTCATACATTTTCATTATTAAAAAAATATTTAATAATCTTTTATTTTAAAAGACGTTTAATTAAACGTCATTTAATTTAAATATAATTAATTATTTAGACACATTCAATGATAAATTTTATTTAATTGAATTCATTTAATATTATTAAAGTGTTATTTTTATTATTATACATTTTAAAAATATTGTTTTTTTATTATTATAAGTCATTTTTATATATTTTTAATTATATTTTATTGTATTTTAAAAAAATATAAAAGATTCTTTTGAACTTTATACGTATTGTTTATTATTCTTATTTTTTAAATTGTAGAAACAAATAATTGATCTTACATGTTACATGCGAGATATGGGATTTCTAAACAATAAAATTTAATATATATAATTTTAAATATAATAATTCATATAAAAAATGTAAAACAAACAAATAACATTACTAGTTAGAGTAGATAATAACTGTTAATAATACGATAAGTGTACAAAATTTTTTAAATTAGATTTAATAATGTACGGTGGATTGAATTTGATATATTTATATATAGATTAGTTTAAAATAATCTGTATAATCCATTAAATAATATTTTATATAATCATATAAATTTACTTTAATAAAATGTTATGCGTGATTTAAATTTATACAAAATTTAGATAAGAGATTATATACAAACTCTTCAAATACTACAAATTTTATAAATTTATCCTAATATTTTGTACACCATTACTAATATTTGACTAAACATACTAACTTTTTGTTAAGTATTAACAATCAAGAAATGTTTTATATAATATTCTCTCTTTTTAATGACTATTTTATATTTAAATAAACCAGTGGTCATCTGACCCTTAAATTTCTTTTTCCTCTTTCGTCACAATCTGACCCCTAATTTTGGATTTTGCGAATGCTGTTTTCAATATTTATCGGAGCTATAATTACCAAAATAGTCACAAAAACCCCAATCTTGATCAAGACATTTAATTAGCATAAAGCTCCGTAATATATAGCAAGTGCATAATTCGGTGAAAGATCTGAAATTATTATTAAATATGTAAAATAATTTTATAATTATTAAATTAAATATTAAAAATTTAATCAAAATAAATATTTTAATCTTAAAATTTATAAATTAAGTTTTATTAATCCTACTATTATAAAAAATAACCATTTTTGATTATATAATTTATTAAAATGAGTATTTTAATCAAATAAAAGTATAAAAATTAAAAATTTATAATACCTATCTTTCATAAATAACATGACTATATAAAAATAAAAATTACAAAATTAAAATATTCATTTTAAAAAAATATGAAACATTTAATATCTAGTCCAAAAATTTTATAATTAAACTTTCAAAATAAATAATTACAAAACTATTAAACTATTTAAAGTAAATAATTACAAAACTTAGTGCATTAACACCCTAAAATAAAATGTGAGCATATTTATACATATTTAATTTATGTAAAATAAAATATAAATATATTTATATATATATATATATATTTAATTTATATATTATTTACATAAAATGAATATAAAAGAAATTATAAAAAGATAAATTTACCATTTCATTTCATTTCATTTAGAAAGAAAAAACTTTTAAAATAATTATAACAATGAGAGTAGCTTTTGATTGTGATACTAGCTTGCAATCAATTATGTTATTTATAATATACATATGTATTTATTAATTTAGATTTTGCTAATATATTATATATATATAATATTAGAAAACCCATACTCAAAACATTATAACGTGCATTTTAATTAAGTTTAAATATCTACGGTCATCTGTATTATTAGTGTAGTTTTTTTCAATTAATTTTGCAATAAAAGATTTAAGATATTATCCTATTATAAAATAATAATTTTAAAATAAATATAATTATATTAATATCAATAACGTACACTATATATATATATTATATTTATTTAATTTATGTATTATTTACTATATATATTATATTTATTTAACTTATGTATTTATTAAAACAGTTTTAATTTCGTATAACCATTATCTACCGATAAAAATCATACCTGCGAGTATCATGTTGAGTATGGGGTTCTAATTAATTGACGTACGTACGGATACACATTACTACTCGGAAATAACTAGTAAAAAGGTAAAAAAAAAATTGAGGGTAGTAGTAGTAGTAGGAACGTCGATTCCATACACATTTTATACATATATAGTTCGTTCGTTTAGTACATCAAAAAGAGTTTCATTTATTTTTCATACACAAAACTTAGAAAGAAAAGTCCAAAATGAAAGCCGTAGTAGTAGTAGTAGTAGACTCTGTCTTCGCACAACACCTTAGAAAGCTTCAAGTTCCTCAATCCATGACTCTGCAGTCCGGAGACTTTTTGCCCCTGAATTCATGCATCCAAACATGCGTTGTTGTTCAGATCTTCAATTCAAATTTTATCTAAAAGACTAGATTTCTTTTCAATATGATAATAATCTCGGCCTTGTAATTTATTTATGATTGAATTATAAGAATTAAGAGTAATGTTCGATGATATCATAAACGAGGCGTATTAGTCATTGAGAGACTGAACAGTAGTAAACTTAGGACACAAATACCCGAATAAGACAGACAAATATTAGTGCATATATGCATGAAATCAATTTATAGCTAGATGATGATCATATTAAAGAAGAATCATGATCACCTGATGTTGGAGTAAATGCAGGCAAACTGACTTTTTCAGGGCAGGAAGAAGCGGTAGCTTCAGCAGCACAATTACGAGGCTATAATAACATAAAAATGCAAAAAAATATTTATAATCTTCAAAACATATACGTTTTCTCGAAAGAGCTAAAATTATATATATATGAGCAAACTAATAAATAATGAATTAACCTGGAACTTCTTGTCGAAACAGAGACGAACATCCCCAATAGCGCCAGATGGAGAGCAGGTTAACCAAGGTGTAGCTCCGTAAGCATTCTTAATTGTTGAGGCAATTCCTTCCAAGGAGTGTGATGCAGAGCTTGATGCTCCATATCCTGCTGCTTTCAATATTGCCTGCTCGCCATTGTTTTTTATTTTTATTTTTTACATATATAATATAAATAAATATATATTTACTTCTATATTAAAACTTTTTTCTCTTCATATAAACTATTATTATTTATAAAAATAATCACTTCTATTATTATAATTAACTTACAGTAATATTGTGCCTATAAAAGAGGTCAAGCGTTGCAGCAAAGTAGTGATATTGATTCCGAAGTACTGGGAAGGTACATGTACCATGCTTTTCTGCAATAATTAAATATTTACAATATTTGTTAGATTTTTAGTATGATAATTGATAAAATAATTAAAATTGAAATATCATTTTATAAAAAAAAATTACCCCACTGTCGTCAAATTTGAATTGTAGTAGGTACGAGGCAGTCCCAAGAGTGTTATATCGATGAGAAAAGATTCAAGTAAAATGTTAATTATTAGTTATATAATTAATTAATAATTTTGTTTCGGAAAATAAATGATATATTAAACAGTTAATTACTTACCACGTAAGCCAAATGGGGCCTTTTTTTGTCGCATGCTTCTCTCAATGAGCATCCGAAATTAGGCATGTGCTTATGCAGATCATCAAGCAAGGTTGAGATCTACAAAACCGATACTTATATACCTTTAGAAAAAAAAAAAAAGAAGCTCTATTTATCAAGTTGTGTTATTTTTTAAATAATAAATAATAATAATTTAAAAGATAAGCCTCATGTTTAACATTTTACGACTATAATATATAATCCGATTCCGATGTGGTAATTTTGTTTTGCAGAGTTGAAAGGTAAAGACCTCTTTTTCGTTGTAAGGTGTATCCTGGCAACAAGTAGGATAGCTTCCATTATTATAGTCAGGCCACAGTCCCCCTGCCACACAAAAGCATACAAGTTAAAAGACATATATTTTCACAAAAGGTAATTAAGAATTAATTTATTAAATTGATCAAAATAAAAATGTCTAAATACATATTAAATATACGAATTAGGGTACTGTTTAGATTATGGAGTACTTACGGATCACAAATCCAGTTGGTGCATCAGATCTGTGTAAAAAATATAGAAAAATCAACGTAAATAAGATTTCTTTTTCTTTTTTTTTATATATATATATAAATGACATTATTAGTTAATATTTTAAGTTTAATTAACTCATTTAACACGTGCCCTATTTTTGCACACAAATTACTTAAATAGTGATGATACATAGCAAAATTAATATCTTATAAAATAAATCCATTAATATGTATAATAATATAAACAGTGTACGTGTAATATACTTTTTAACACATATTAATTAAGTCACTTTTAAAATATACTCGGTACAGGCCGATTTAACAAAATTAAATTTTCAAGAAAAAAGAAAAAGAGGAAGAAAAATAAAAGAGTTAGAAATAAAGTACATTTCAATTTTGCATAAAAAAAACATTTAAAAATTATTTATGTTATATAAAAATATATATATATATATATATATAGTGAATATATTTTTTTACAATAAACATAAATTTTAACAAAACAAATAAATATAATTTTTTTAAAAAAGATTAAAAATAAAATAATATATAAAAAACATTATGTTAAAGCAGTAAAGTACCCTTTAGTACAACAAGCATTTTGTTCGCAGCATTTTTTCGATAATGCACAATAAGTTGCAGGCCAACTCAGAGCCAAAGTGAAGAAATCAAATTCTTGTTCCACACGAAACACTTCTTTTAGCTGATCTTCTATTTTGACAACAAAGCCATTGGTCATAACAACCAACAAAGCCATTGTTGCCATCGTTACAGAGGCTAACTTGCTTGAGAGAATAACCATTTTATTTTTTTTATGTTTTCTTTTGCTCAGTTCACTTCTTTTGCTTTCTTGTGATTTTATGTTCAAGTTTTGCAGGGTTTTTATAGAATTCGATCGTGACTACTGAGAGAACTCAGATGGGCATATTAGTCATTATAAATTTATAATGCCGACAAACATATCATGTAACCTTTTGGTATGGGTTTATAATGAATGGGTCCATGTAATTATTATCATTGCTTTCCAAATGATAATATGATAAGAAATATTTAAAAATATATATATAAATATTCAATAAGATATGTAATAACATCATTTTAATCTTTTAATTTTTAGATAAAATTAATTTAATTATTTTTTAGAATAATGTTTTTTCAGTAATGAAGTAGTATTTTTCGTATTTATTATTTATCAAAAATAGAATGTAAGATTTTTCCTAAAACGTGATATATTAATTGTTTGTAACTCTTAAAAATATCATAAAAAATCTAAAAAAAAAGATAGAGATTTAAAAGAGAAAAAAAAAATTGTACTTTTTGAAGGGAGTGAAATTTTTTTTTTTATTTTGATTTTTGATTTAAAAAAAATCAATTTTATCCTTTAAAAATTACCATTTAAAAAAATGAAATAAATAAACTTTATCTAAAACTACTCAAATTAAAACAAATGGAATTAAAGTACACATAAATAATTCCATGATAAAATAACCTTTGTTATTAATAATTAATTATAAAATCAAATAATTTAAATAATATGAATTACAATTCAAAAAGTAATGAACAAGTACACGTTTTTTTTATGGGATTGTACTCTTGATTTTTTTTTATGCCTAATCTTGTCTACATAGAAGACCAAAAATCCACCGTGCATTTTAATATTTTTCTAAGAACGATGGATTTTATTATTGCCATAACGACTTGACCTTTTTTGTATTTTTAGAATTACGATTAATGCTCAGAGCTGTATCAATTTCCTTTTTTACAAATAAATAATTGAGAGAACTTGCTGGTACATTAAAATGGTTTAAAATTAAAAAAAATGAAATATTTTAGTTAATTTGAGTTTAGTGATGCACAAAAAATCACTTAATTTTTCAAAATTAACATTTTGATATTTTTGCTTTTGAATAGAGCATTATAAACAAACAAATCGATTAAAGCTTTTATTTTCAAAAAAAAAAATACTAATTTTTAGCTTCTTTTTTTAAATATTAAATTATTTTTAGTATACTATAAATGTATTATAATGTTTCCTTTAAAAAACTAAGCGATTATCATATTATATATCATTTAAAAGCTAATATATTCAAATGCTCGTTTGTAAAAGGAAATAGACTTAGAAATCACTTATTATGTTCATGTAAACCGAACACACGTCTTCTTCAACCATCCTATTAAGAAGTAGTTAGAAGTCGTGTGAAGTTAGACTAAAAAAAAAACATATTTTTTAATTAATTCTTTAATAATTTTTAGTAATTTTAATTTATTATATATAATAAAAATTAATAATATTTTAAAATAAAACTAAAACGCCTAATCATTATTGTGTCGAATAAACAGTACGGTGTTAAATTACATAACACTATTTATTTCACTAAATTTGATGTTTAGGTGCCTTAATTACTACTTATTGATTCTTGTGATTCTCAAAAAGTTGAAAACGCTTTCTTCGTGGGTATCACAATCTATTTCTCTGTATGTGTTCACCGTTCCATCGAGAGGCTATTATTAAAAGTTCCATCTTCCACTAATTTCTAGTAAGTTAAACAATTTACTTTATTAGTTTATATATTAATAGACATGATGTACAATTTAATTCCTAAATTATAAATCTTTATTCATTAATTTGTAGATATTAAAAAATATACAAAGTAAGATATTAAAAATATTATAAATTTATAACGTTTTATTTTATAAATAAAATAAACTTTTATTATATTATAAATACTAATTCCGTTAAATTTAAAAATTAAGACGATATAAATCAATTAAATTTAAAATTTAAAATTTAAAAATATTTATTTTTAATATTCTATTTTTCAAACTTAATAAAATTATTATATAACATCTAAAAGCTACTTGATTTAAATGTTATAATATAATGAAATTTTAGGATTTTTTTTTACAACCGCATGGACAAAAGTCTCAATTCATGTTATTTTTGTTGTATTTTTAAAATATAAATTTGTATATCTATCACTTTTAAAAAAAAAATGAACCCAAAATATAAACACAAAAATTTTTCATGGATAATATATGTGAATTTACGTAAGTTTAATAATATATACCAAATGTGATATATTTGTTAAAGAGTTTTTTGTTTTTAATAAAAATATTAGAAAATTTAACTAACTAATCATATAAAAGGATCATTTTCTAAATTGCCCTTGAGATTTGCTATATCTTAAGTTATGCTCCTAGGGTTTATAAAATGTCATGAAATCTTGCCTTGTGTTTTAATCTTTGTTAATTCTAGTAATTCTTATTTAAATTACTTGATTCTTTGACTTTGATATCATTTTTGAGGATCGATATAATCTTAATACGGAGTTAAAATTGACATAGATGAAGGTCTTTGTGTATTTATTGATGGTAATAATTTATTTAAAAAGCTTGTTATTTTCTTATATAAATCTAATTTTCTTATGTATTCTTTCTGATTGCATAGTATGTTATATTCTTTTTTCTGATTCTTTCTTTCATTTGTTAAATCTAATAGTTCTAATTTATGTCTTAGTGATTCGATATTCATATTATTTTCTTTCTAAAAATAAATTCTACTTTCCTATTTTAAAATTATTATATACCTTGTAGTAAGCGAATATTTCCAACATTCAAGATTCTTAATTAGCTTAAATTTATAATCATCATCGCAATTTAAATGGGTCATACGGTCTTCCATGCAATTAAATGTACTTTTTAACATTCGCTGTTATGCCTCGGCTTTGCTTACAAACCGCCATGCCGAATGGTAAAGCTTCTGCATTTGAGAGTTTAGTGAAGGCACGGGTTTCTATCGGATTTCTGTGTGTTTTAGAAATGATAATAAGGGTTCCTTTTATAGAATAAGGAATCCCTATTCTGATACCAAATTTATTATTTTTACCGCTTGCTTTAATAATTCTTACGCTTTTAATAATTAAATACACTTTTCACGATACTTAGTTACTTTTTCCTTGGCATATGGTGTCGTAAGATGTAGAGATTACACATCTTTATTTAACTTTGTAATCTTCTACAGGCAATTGCTTTTCTTAATTTCCTTTGTCATTTTAAATCAATTGTTCCTTTGATGATGTTGATGATGATGCATCTTCGTCATACCGATCTTTGATCGTAGAATGCACTTATGGTCTTTGGTGGCCTTTTTGGCATAGAAGCAAAATACTTTCCTGGTTTCTTGACCAATTTCTAAGTTGTTGCAATTAAAATTGGTTTCATATTTGGTGATTTTTCACCATCTTCTTCTGAGCCATGCCTTCTTGTGTGAGATGATGATAACTTTCTTTGGTTGAATAATTTACTTTAATCTCGGTAGAATTATCGATCTTTAGAGTTCGTAGTAAATGCACGGCTTAGCATTTGTCCTCTTAATACATAGAGTTCTTACTGCGTTGAATTCCTTTTACGGAAGTGCCGCTTGGTTTAGGAACCTCTCATTTTGTGTTGGGAATCCTATCTTGATAAAGCGGTAGGGACTAATACTTCGCCCGCCGTTCAGGTCCATTAATGCACTAAAAATCTAAGATAAAGCCAGGTTTATCACATCTTTAATTTTCTTCTAAAATTCTTAATTGCTTTCTTTTAAAATTTTACGGAAAATAATTTAATTGCAAATTAATTCCTGGATATATATTTTCTATTAATACTCCATGAAATGCTTTATACAAAAATTGGATCAGAAACATTCCAATATATTGAATTTACTACACAAGGATATTCATTTTGTCAATTATATTGGTATTATTATGTTATTTGTTAAAAGAATATCTTTCTTAGATAATGTATTGAAAATGAATGATTTCCTTCTTTTCATTAAATCTCTCTTTCAAATTCATAAGCTAGACTTAATACTTGGTTTAGATTTTTATCTTGTATATTTATAGCAAATCTAGGATATGCGGTAAATTTTAATTTTTGGTATCCTGCGTTTATTATGGATCATTCCTAATAAAGCATCTTGTGTGTTTATTATTATTTTTAATAAATTTATTTTTATTGGTGTATCTATTAAACTACCTCTACCAATGGACTTTTATTAATATTTGGATTCTACTAAATGAATGTATCCAATTTTTCTTTATCCTTTCGAGGAATTTTTGATAATTTGTTTAATATAGTCTCTTTATTAATTAATAGTATATTATATCTTCGCTTTTTCATCTGTAATTTTTATGCTTTCGTTTCATATTACTAATCTTATAATAGATTATATTTTTCTGTAAAATATCTTTCTTAATAAAAATGATGGAGTGCTTCATCAATATCATCTTTAAGATTTAATTTCTTTTTGAATTTATTAATTCTTTTCTTATTAACGTTTAGCTTGTGAAAAACGTCGCAAAATATGTACGTTTCTATATCCCAATATTTTTTGGTTTATTTTTTATCTTATCTTTTTTTTATTACCTTAGGGGTATTTCTGATGAGTGTTAGTTTTAACTTCCGTTATGTTTTTAAGGGTATTTTTGAATTTTTTTAAAACCTGAAGGATATTTCTAAAGATTCTTTAAAACTTAGGAGTATTTTTGATGTTTTTCCCGTATAAAAAGCATACAATAAATATAACATTTATGTTTAATATATATTAAAGTATTATATTGAAGAATAAACTTAACTAGACACTAAAAAGACTATTTATGAGCATTCATTGTTCGAATATTCTATATTACTTTTTTGTCTTAGTGTTCAAATTAATAAAAAGATATATTTATTAAAAAATAAATAAAAATTATTCTAAAAAATTTGAAATATTTTAAATCATTTTATTAAATATTTATATATTTAAAAAACTTATAGAGATGAGAGTCAAATAAATATATAAAAAAAATTTATAATATCTAATTTGATATTTATAAAGTGAAATTTGAAAAAATAAAATTATAGAATCATAAATAATAAATTGTTTATGAAAGAAGGTAACGATAAAGATATTGAATAGATATGTTCCAGAAGAAAATGGTGTCTTTAATAAATGAACCTCGAAAAAAGGGAAAACAAAAAAAAATTACGAAGAAAAGTAAAAGAAAGAAAACTCTAAAGTCCTTATTTCGATTGAACTTTAGGGTTAAATTCAGTTCACTTGTTATTATTTAAATGTTAAAATCTTTCATCTTTAATAATCATGTTAATTTGACTCAAGATTTATTATCAATTTTTTTTAATTCAAATAATAAATAAAAATTTAAAAATAAGATTATATTTGGTCGTAATAAACTACAATCAAAAAGTACGCAGATTTATGACCAAATTCTTTTGCGTCCTCACTCACTCTATAATCTATATGGCATTGGTTTCAAAAGGATAAGTGTGGATTCTACTTTATATCATTCCAGTAATAATTTTCCAGGTGGATGGAATGGTCCCTGTTTATCACTCACCGGAATTTTCATTTTTTTTATTATTATTTACAGAAAAATCTCACAAAATCTCTTAAGTTATTTAATTTTTTTAGATCATAAATAATATTATTTAATTTTTTATATTAATTAAAAATTTATTTTATTTTAATCTTTTTATTAAAATATAAATTTTTAATAATAATAATACAACAAAATAATAATAATAATAATAATAATAATAAAACATGAACTGATTTGTGATTTATTCTGTATGACTTCCTACTTCTACCACCATAAATAAAATTTTGAATATTACTTTAGTTATTTTTAAAAATTAAAAAAAAAATTGATAATTAATATGAAAAATTTACAATTTTTATTTTATTTTTAAAAATTTAATATATATTTATATAATTTTTAAAATTTATTTTTATTAAAAATAAATATTTTAATTATGTTTAATCAATAGAATAATAATATTAAAATAATATTTTTTTTATTTTTAAAAAATAATATGATTAAATAACATTATCTTTATTTACTATTAAATGTTCTAACATATTTAAGAATATTTTTAAATATTATAAATATATCATAATTATAATTTATTTAAAATTTTAATTAAATATAATTATATAATTTTGATTATATTCAATAATAATAATATATCATATTATTTAATATTTATTATAAATTATTTAAAAATAAATAAACATAAACACAATATGCAAATAATAATAGTAATAATAATAATAATAATAATAATAATAATAATAATAATAAACCTTTTAACTTTAAGTGCTTCGTTTTCTTTTAAAAAGAAAATTCACTTAATTTCACTCATTTTTGTTATTTTTATTCTACAGTGATCCAACTTGTTTCATTTGAATATCCTCCTTCTTCTTCTTCTTCTTTTGGAATTATTCAAAATAAAATAATTTTAAAATAAATATTTAAGTGTTCAGAGTAAAGAAGCTATAAGGATTCTAAATGTTATTTTAATAATTATTTAAAATATTGCATGTATTCAAAACTAAAATTAAGACTTATTTAGATGTGCTTCTTTTAGAACTTCAAAATAAATGATTTAAAATAAATGATTTAATTAACAGTTGTTATAAGAAAAACATTGAAGTATTTGGCTAAATATGGTATAATTAAGTAGTTTTAAACTGTACTTTTACAATCTTATTAGGATGAGAATAAATAGTTATTTATCAAAAAAAAATATTACTTATTTATTTTCAAAATTTTAAATTATTTATCATAGATAATATCAAATATTTTTAAAAGTATTTTAATTTATTTTAAATTAAAAAAAAACTATTCTAAATAGACATTTAAAAAAAGCATCATAAATTTTAAAAAAAATTAAATCCTTAAAAATGATTTATTGTATTTAAAATTATTTTAAATCAAAATGACAAGTATTTCTAAAGAGATTATATTATTAGTGAATAAATATTATGTTAACTTATTAAAAATTATATAAATAAATTAAAATATATATATTTTAAATTCATTAATTTTAATAAAAAGATATTTTAATTAATTAATTATTTATTAAATAAAATAATATAAATTTATTATATTTATAAAAAAGTATCCCAATTCTATTTTTTAAAAGTAATAAACTTGTTTAAATTTCTTGACAACAATCTCTTATATTTATAAAATAATTTTTTACATTTTTTTTAAAGATAATAGACTTATAATGTATTATTTAATAAGAACTCAACATATTCTTAACACAATATATATTAAAAAAATATTAATAATAATAAAAATATGTATTAAAAAAACATTTAGAATAGTAAATATTTAAGTAAAAAAAGTTTAAAAATAACTGATATAAAATAACTTTTATATCTTTAATTTTTATTAATAAAATTTATTTTATTTCTCAAAGAAAAAAAAAAGAATTCGTGTGAAGTGCTAGCTTAGAATATATGTATTTTTTTAATTTTTTAATTTTTACTTATGGAACTCTTAAATGGTTCTTTTATTTTACAATTTATAAACTTCATATATTATTGAAAAAAAAAATTATATCCTTAATGAAACACCAATATTAAATTAATTAGACAATTCATTATTCCTGGAAATAAATTTTTTATTTAAAATATCAGATATATGAAAATTTAAAATCTGTGTAATAATATGTAAATGAAAAAATATTTACAGGTAGGTTCATCATTTTTGAAGTTTCAAGAAGGAGGTAAATGAAAGAATCCAAATGGTGTAACTAAGTATCGTCCAAGTAAATTAAAGAGGTGGGAGACAAAATAATGTACCTTCCATTCCATCAATCAAATATCAAACTTGAAAACGATATTACAATGACATGACTAATTAGTACATTCGTTTTTAATTATTTTAAAAAAATCTGTCGACATTATCTCCAACTATTTTTATTTTTTTATTTAACCTTTTATTTTATTTTACTTGTTATATGGGAGAGTCTTATTATTATTATTATTATTATTATTATTATTATTATTATAAGACCTCTCTTCGTGTAACTTGGATTTATATATATATAAAAAAAAAGATAATTTTTTTTAACATGTTTTATTTTTATGATGCTTTTAATTTAGGTATTATTATAATTTAAACATTGAAATTTCAATACATTAAATATTAAAATTATGTTGAAGAATAAATGTATCTTTAAAATAATTAAATAATAAAAATTTATTTAATTATTATTAACTAAAAAAAAATATAATAATGAAACAACATTAAGAAAAATTGATAGAATCTCAAAAGATAAGTTTGTCGAGAAAATCCGGAGTAAAATGGATGGTTTTTGAATAGTTAATCTCAAATTAGCATCCAACAGTTTTAATATCTTAAAAGTAGTGCGATGAAAGACTAAGAAGTTGTTTACTAATAGAAAACCATTTTATGGATAAATTTATCATTTATATTTTCTTTCATATGCATTATATACGTTAAAATCTTTAAAAAATAAAATTATACTATTTACATATATATATATATATAATTAAATGAAATATAAAGAGTATTTTTTTTATAAGTTGAAGTGTATATATTTTATTGAATAAATATATTATAAAATACTAACTCCTTAATATCTCTTTTCTAAATCTTCATATATTACGGTTGATTAAATATGTAAGTTGTCTATTAAAACGTAAATTTAAAATCACGGGATTAAAATTCCATCAAAAGAGTATAAATGTTTTTTTATCTTTTTCATGTAAAAAGTATTCGTATATTAAATTAGAAAAAAATAATAATTTATTTATTTATTATAAATTATAATATTATTGATAATTAATTATATTTTAATAATTATATATAATATGAACTGTGGTTTCTAAAAAGTTATCATTGGACGATGGTACTGAAAGAACTGGGCAAAGATAAAGATAAAGGTATAACACACGTGTTTCCTCAAACGTGGATATGCATCACTTTTTTCTCAGATATTCAAAACATACCTAACACATGGGACCAAATGAACGGTTTCGGATTTTTATTTCTTGAGTTTTTTTTTTTTTTTTGTCTGTAGCAAATTTATATATTTACTTTATACACTGTTGTAATTGTAAGGATGAAAATGCGCCTAATTAAATTTACTAATTATTATTTTTTAAAAATATTAATATTAAGATAATTTAATATTTTAAAATTTTTAAAATTGAAAATATTTTTCTGACAGACTGTCTTATAATATTTGTCCCTTTTTTTTTTAAGAATTAATATTTTTAAAATAAATAAATATTTTACTTTATAATTTATTGTTCTAAAATTTTTAAAAATAAAAATATTTTAACATTAATAAAAATTAGTCTAACATTTGTAAAAAGATTATCTTACAATAAAACTACTCTTAAACTTTTGCTTTTAAATCCGTTAAGTGGAATTCGAGAAAAAAATCCTTTTCTCTTCAATTTATTCTTTTTTTTTAACTTGTTATATGGGAGCGTTTTTTTATTTTAAAAAAATATCTTTTATCACTTATTGATATATAAAGATAACTTTTTTTATATGTTTTATTTTGTTTTAAATTATTCAAAAAAGTTCTGTCGGCATTCTCTTTAATTATTTTTTTTAAATTTACTTGTTATATGTGAGAGGTTTTTTTTTATTATAAGGTTTCTCTTCATATCGTATGAAAATAATTTTTTTGATGTGTTTTATTTTGTTTTGAATTATTTAAAAAAAAATCTGTCTACATTTTCTCTAACTATTATTTTATTATTATTTTTGTATTTAACCTTTTTTTTTAATTTTACTTGTTACGTAAGAGAGGCTTTTTTTTTCTTTTTATTATTGCAAGAACTCTGTTCGTGTCACCTGGATTTATATATAAAGATAATTTTTTTAACATATTTTGGTTTGCTTTAAATTATTTTGTTTGTAATTTTATATTTGAATATGAAGCTTTTAATTTAGGTATTATTATAAGTTAAACATTGAAATATCAGGATATTAAATGTTAAAATTATGTTAAAGATATAATATCTTATTATTATTATTATTATTATTATTATTATTATTATTATTATATATATATTACGCAATAATATAAATTAGTTTTCTTTCTTTTCCTTTTCTTTTTCCTTGACTATTCAATAGAAACTTAAATTTTTTATAAAAGATATATGAAAAAAAATTAAAATGTATCATTGATCTCAAATTTTAATTAAATTCGTTATTAAACTTTTAAAATATATGATTTGATTATCAAATTTTTAAAACTTTATACATATATTACTAAATTTTTAAATCATACGATTTAATTTCTAAATTTTTAAAACTTCACACACATTTTACATATGTAAAATATAAAAATCAAATCATATATTTTAAAAATTTAGATATATATATATTAATTATTATATACACATTTTATTTTCACAAATAGGATCCTTAGTTGAGTATTGTATTTTAAGTATTAGCACCACACCATATTGTTGTAAATAAATATAATATTAACTCTCTTTAAAATGTACTAAAAAGATGCTTAATATTATTATCAGTATTGTCCTTTTCTTTTTCTTTTCTTACATACAAACTTCAATATAGATATATATATATTAGCATAACACGAATCCGTTTAATCAAACCAAAATCAAATGAGTTAATATTAACGACCCCTATCATTTTATTAATATACTAAAATAGGAGAAGCTTTTTATGACTTTCATTTAAATAATTATAAAGCCTAAGTCAAAGTTGCCTTTATTTTATTAAAGTTTACATTTCAACACTCCACTTTTAAATTGATTGTTTGTGACACCAAGTAACTTTCTCAAGCTAGTAAAGTCTTCTTGTTTTGGTGGCTTGGTAAAAAAGTTGACAATTTGCTAGTCTAATTTTACATATTCAACTTTCACTAGTGATATGGTGATTCAAAAAGTTAGCTTATACCATAAAAAAACAAGGTTCTTTTAAATTCATGCAATAAAGAAAATACAGAAAATTGGAAGAAAAGTAAAAAGGGGAACAAGTTAAAAGTAAAAAATATATATAAAGTAAATATGGGAATCAATCGTCAAGTTCTATTGAATGGGAATATCAATTGTGGAAACGTCCGAGAGTTCAATCGTTGCATTCAACTTAGAAAAAAGAGGTCTTTAGCAATAAAGAAGAGGAGGGGGAAGAGGGGGCGGAATTAGAAAAAGAGGGGTTTATGCAAGGAATGGTCCTTTTGGTTAGACATGCGTATATGATTCTTTGACCAAACAATTCAAGTTCAAGCTAACTTTGTTGGTTCTTCGAGGGCAGTACATTTTCTTGAGCCAACGGGAACGAGTAATTGACATTTTTCACCTAGACTATTCGGGAGGCTTCAAATACTGTATCTACAAACAGGGGAGAGTGTCCCCAGATTTAGAAGTTGAATGGAGAATCAAATAGCAAACAAAATTTAAAATTGAAAAACTGGAAGATTTCGTTTGCCACCATATAGACAATATGACAAGAAACAATTACACCTCCACTTTCCTTGCAAACCCTAATAAAAAAGCCTTAAGCTAGCTCAATAGTTGTTACAACAAAAGATAAAAAGCTCAACTATACAAATGATCCTTAAATTTTTCTACATTCTACACTTTGGTCCCTTTATCATTTTTTTCTTATGATTTGGTTCTTTTAATTTTTAACTTTTACACTAATCACTTTCTCTTTTTCCTTGTAATTTGGTCCCTTTACTTTATAATTTTCACACATTTACTCCAAAATTTTAAACCAACTTGAAATTAAACTTCAAAAGTATAAAAAGTGAGAAGATCAAAGTGTAAAAATTAAAAAATAATGGGACTAAATCCTAAATCATAGATTAGGGAGGGAAAAAAAAAGTTGACCAAAGTGCAGAATGTGGAAAAAATTTAGGAACCATATTTTAGCCAAAGATAAATGAAGGAATAAGAAAGTATACATGCACCTTCTCTAAACTTATTTTCCCTAAAAGCTGCAAAACTTGAAGAAAAGTTGTGGAATTCTTAGAGGAGGAAAGGAGAAAATGTAAACCTGTGTACATGATCCAAATGGAACAGAGAAGATTAGGGTCCTTTGCACATTACAGGATATTATATCAGACATTGTCATGATACAAAGTTCACTTTCCGTAACTTCAACCTCATCCATATAATACTAATTACTCAATACGTGAATTCACCTTCTTCAGAGTCGCTCTTGTGAGATCAGAAGCAAAAAAAGCAAGTATATGCTGTACGGATGACAAAAAAGCAACGAATCATTCTATATTCTCAACAGGTCCAGATAACAAGTATAGGCTGGTTGATCAAACAAACCCCAAAAAAACACAAGGAAATGAAACATGATCTTCAGTATACCTCTTAAAAAGATAGCCACTGAGTGCAATTTATTTGTACGCATATACAAAAACAAGCATAAGAGTGCATTGTTGCATGCTTAGATCAACCCTTCTCAAGTTCTCAGATAGATCATTGATTACATCATTCAAATAATGGTGGGTAGAGATCATAAACTAGGACAAAGATGTCAAATGAGTAGTCCCATCCTATAACATATTTCATTAAATGTCCCTCTAATGGTTTCATGGGTTAAATCTCATATCATCCCATCTCATCCCATCCCATTTAAATCTTATATCATCCCATCCCATCCCATCCCATCCCATTTAAAGTTGTTTCTAATAAACTTATGGTTAATATAGATAATCATGTTTTCTTTTTCCATTGTTTTTGTAATTTTACTCAATCCATTTAGGTCCGTTTAAGACAATTAAGATGTCATATTATGTACCATCTCAACCCACTAGAAAATAATTGCGATACGATGGGATGTATTCACAAAATTTATGAGTTATACCATGAATAAATAGGATATCCCATCCCATTTGACACCTCTACTAAGACATACAAAGCTATCCAATTCTATTATAAACAAGAAAAAAGAAGGGAAAAACTCATACTAGACAAATTTTCTAAAGTACAAATAAATTCCATTTTAGAAAGGCAATTAATGATTCGGCAAACCTGACAATTAACCTTTTTGTAAAACATGGAAGATTCAAAAGTTCATATTAGAGTGTGATAACTAAGCAAACGTGGGTTTGCTTGTCTAAAATAAAATCATTCACTACAAGAGGGAAAGGAAGGTAACATAAAAGCATTGAGACATTAGTGTGTACCTCGAGCAGTTTCACATCATCAACTTTTAGCTTCTAGCCCCTCCAAAACTCTAAACAATAATCACTTGAGGAAACCAAAAAAATAATATATGACAACAGTTCAGCCAGCTACTTTGATTGCACCCAGTTCATCAATCTTTGAGCTCTTATGCTGGTAAAATGGAGATTATAAAATTCACATGATAAGAAAATGGATGAATAACTTGGGTCTGTATCTTGGAAATTTTATTGGAGATCAAAGTTATGATTCAGCAACAAACAAAATTGGGGGAAGATTCTCTATTACCTTACTTTTTTTCTGCCTATGAACATCATTAAGATCTTCATCTGCATCATGCTTCCGTTTCTGAGATTATATAGAAATAACCAACTATGAATGTTACACTAGAAACAAACAGGGAAAAAAAACCCTGCAATCATATTAAATACTAATCTAAGAAACAGTAATAATTTACTGATTTTCAAAATAGTACAACCTTCTGAAGAAATCCAACCTTTTCATGGTGCTTCTTTGAGTGATCAGCACTGGAATCATGATGCCCACTTTTGTCCTTCTTCTTCTCCTTGTCTTTATCTTTGCTTCGATCTTTACTGCGGTGCTTGTGCTTCTTATGTTCTCTGTCTTTCTCCTTATCTTTGTCCTTGTACTTTTTATGTTTCTTCTCTTTGTCCTTGGACTCACCCTTTGACTTCCCTGCAATAGTTGGGATCCCCTTCTCTGACTAAAGGGACAAAATAAAGAAAAAATCACTTTAAAAATAATACACATGGAAATACAAAGGAAGATATGAAAGATCAATAGATGCCATATCATTTAAATACATAAAACATAATAAAGAAAAAATAAAGATAGAAGAGATAGTCAAAGTAATCCTTCAATATGAGTAACTTTAACATATCAACAGAAAAACATGTACAAGAAAGAAAGCACATCACATACTGGTGGCAAATAAACGGGACCAGTTTCTCTTAGTTGAAAGGCCTCTCGTAGAACATCTAGATCAAAAGGCTGTATGTGCGTGTTAGCATCTCTGGTATAGAACGTACTCTGAGTAAGTTGATCCAATTGCATTCCTTCACCTTTTCTGATTTCTGTGTCTCCAACCACATTGTGGAGATAATGGGTATCTGAAATTGATAAAGGAAGTGATCGCTTGCAGAAAAAGTCATGGTGTGGTAGCAACTTGTAGTGGCTAATAAGATCTACAGCACCAGTCAGTTCCCTGGGTCCTAAAGTTTCAATGCAGAAAACAATAATAAAATAAAATACCAACCAGGGGTAGAAAATCATCTAAGGAACTTAGGAAATAAAGGAACATAGAATTACAAAAAAATGGAGTTAGGATTCATCAGGTCAGCAATATGCCATTAACAACACAAAAAAATAATTCATATGATTATATGAAGCAATAAGCCTATATATATACAAGAAATAGAATAACAGAAAGGCCTTAGAAACACACGAAGCAAATATCATACATCTAAAAGCATATAATCCTATTTATAATTATTGTATGAGAGGTTCGTGTGCAGTAGTGCAAAAAATGTCATAAATAATTAGATAAGCATTTATAATGTTCAGAGTAAAAGTGCTTATAAGATAAGCCCCAAGGAAAATCAACTACTTGAGTGATTATGACAACAATACAAATATATTAAACGAAAAATACAAGCCACATCAAAGTAGTGATATTCTATTTACTAGGGTGAACTACAAACACTAAAATACCTCTGTTTACTGAAATAGCAGAAAATCCCAATAGGTTTGAAAACTACCAATTAAATCTCTTGCTATCACTGTTTATGGCTTTTTCAACGGAAATATTGGCAAGAAAATCAAGAAATTTAGGGGAATAGGTTGTACTAAAACAATAATAGAGTGATGTAATTGCTTATTTTCCAAAGTTGAATGGTCTTCTTTAGTTGAAAACCTCTGGAGTTCTATAGTAATTAGCACCATTTACTATTATAGAACATTCAACAACCACGTGTTCAAGTAAAAAAAAAGATTCAGAGGCAAGAGATAAGAAGATTAAAAAGGTTATTCTGGACAAAAAAGTTAAATGTTGAAAAGCATGAAATGTAACACAAATATCACAAACATCCTACCGCTTCCAAACTTGTTGGCTTCAGGATCCATGGGTGACTATAGCATGAAATTGCGGACAGTTATCAACTGCAATTTCAAGACAAATAATACAAATTATTTGGCAATTTACAAGCTCTGGAAACTAAAAAATACAAGGAAAATATTAAGGAGTCTCAAATAACCATGATAAGCACAGAAAAAATGGTATAAATTTGCCAGGCATATTCGCAAAAAATTTGCTAATAGAGTTAAATAGACTTGCATGTCTATCCATCATTAGTCTTTGTCGTCTCTTAATAGAGCTATCTCCACAAATCCTATAATCAATCTACCGGAAACCCTAAAGAAAATTTCGCCCATAAGTATGATAACGAACAAGTTGTCACTTAAACTTTGGTGGAATGTCAAGAAATAAGATATAATAGGGAACGAATAGCAGAAGTCAAATAACTTACTAGTTCCTAGAAATCCGAAAGAGAAATTTTGGCAAACGAATTGTTCTACGTTATCAGTCCATACAATTAACAAGTAAATTAAACTAATAAACTTCAAAAGGAAGGACACGAAAGACGTAATATCTCGCAAAAGTAACAAAAGAAAAAAAAAGGGATAAATCAGAGGGCTAAAAAATTAATAGATGAGAAAAGAAAGAGAGGAACAGAAACATAGAAAGAGCAATAAAATACCCCTAACATGGATCCCGAATTCAAGTCTTTTCAACAATACTTCAGATCACGTTGACAAAATCGAAAATTCGAAACCAATGATTCGTCTTCGTTCTTCCTCTCGTCCACTGGTCCGCCTCCAAACTCAATCAGCTATTAACACGAATTTCCAAGAAAACCGAGTCATTGCAACAAATAACCCAACAAATCAAAGTTCTTAGCAAAACATAAACAAAGTTCGACATAGAATTGACCTACTGCTTGGTAATACCTTTTCCCAAAATTTCGTAACTATATCTTCTGAAGATTTTCCTAAGCGGACAGAATCAATAGAGAAATTCGAGGCGAGATTCACAGATCAAAGAAAGTTCTAGAGAGTTCTACAGTGAAAGGTGAGTGTCTATTATTGTAAAGTCTAGGGTTTGGACTTCTGAAGAAGGGATTTCGATTTCCTCAGGAGCTTGGGTTCATAATATTCCATATTTTTACTCGTAAATTTTTGGACGCTTTTTTTTTAAAAAATGTCCATTAGGTTTTCTTTTTAATAAATCATATTTTTATTGATATATATTACAAAATTTCATACAAGAATAACAAAAATATTAAAAACATCGAAACTTTCTTCCTTAATTTCTTTGAAAACCAAGCAGTCATGTACAAGGATATTACAAGTTGTTAGAATTCATATCGTCTCTGATTTAAGAAACTGTTATATATGATTTTGACTTCATAATTTTTTTTATCTAATTTCTTAACATATCTGATTTGATTGATCCAAAATAAAATCTATCGTTGTTTTGTAATCTCACTCAATCATCACCGTTTTAAAATTCAAAGTAATTGCTTGGGCAATGCTTTGATGTCCATTGGTTTTACCAAGTGCTATTACATTGTTTTGTGAGGATGATGACTTTAAAGTCCAATTCCTCTTTCAAATGAACATTTCATTTTAAGTGTTTTCTTAATATTTAAAACATACTTTATTTATTTTATTTTTAAATGATTTATTTGAAGTAACTTAACATTTTAAAGAGAAATAATTTAGTTATTTTAATTTTAAATATAACATTAAAAATTATTATATACTTTTAAAAGAAATAGATGGAAGTTTCATCTTGAAAAAAGTTAATTAATTTATGCTTCTCTCTTTTAAATTAAAGTATTTTTAGTATACATTTAAAAGCTAGAAAACTAAAGTGATTCTTTTTAAAAAATTAAACGATTTTTAATACGTAACTTAAAAATAATTAGATATAAATATTTATTTAAAAAATAGTAGATTTAAAAAACTCTTTTTACATTTCATGTTAGTTAATTTTGGTTAGTGATTTGATTATTCCTACCTCATTTACGAACTAAAGTCATGTTGACGAGTTGATGATTAATATAACATAATAATACATTAAAATAATAAAAAGAGATAAGTAAATGAAGTTGATTAAGATGGTTAAAAATAAAATGAATTCAATATAGTAGAATAATTACACCGAAAATTTAACGTGGTTCACACTTTAATTTGAGCTAAGTCCACGGGACAAATTTCAAAAAATATTTTTTCCACTAATAAAATTAATGGGTACAACGTGAGAGACAATACAACAAATTGAGATAACCTAAAATAGTGTCACACTAATGTTTCACAAACTCATTATTTTGTTACTCCTCTTTTAGATATTTTTCTAAGATATTCTTTCTCAATTTCTTACACACAACACTATTTTTCTTCAAAGTAAATTGTTCATTTGGTTATACTTTGCTTCTCTTCTCTTCTTGTTTTGGTGTGTTGATGTATCTCTAAGGTAAAGACATTTCCTATTTATAAAAATCGATTATTGTTTTAAGTCTTTAACTCCGGCTCACCGTATGTGTCATTGTTTGGGTCTCATGCTGGGCTTATACACTAGGTTATTATCACGAGTATTCTTGAGGTTCTTTTGTAAAATAATGTTCGGAAGGAAACATTATCCATCTGTTCTTCGTCAAGTTATAATGTTGATCTAGGTCAATTAAAATAAAAAAATATATAGTAATTTAAGAGAAAAAAACTGTTTCTTTTTATTCTCATTATAATTCATTTTCCATGTTATTGGACTGAATTAACATGTGAAATTAATCTAAAACTAATGAATAATTTTCGGCTTCGAATAAGCAACTGATACAGTTAATATGTATCGAGAAAAGGTTGTTTAGTTGTTTAGCTTGTTCTATTGTCATTCTCCTCCTTCCTGTACGAGTTTCCAAAATAATGGACGCTAGCTTTCATTTTCTTTAATCTTCTCTCCATCTTCATACTTGACATTGCAAACTGGTAATATTTATAACATATTCTAATTACATTGACACTTCCTACTAAGCTAACCCATAAAAAAAGCAAAATACACAAAATTTAAGTTCCATTGCCACTTGAATTATGAGGCCTGTTGGCTTTCTCCCAATGGCTAACAAGTTCTGCATATCCCTCAGCAGAACTTATAGCAAGCTCACTCAGTGAGCTCATAGCAACTGACATTCCTGCACAGACTACTTTTATGGCAATATCAGCCATTTTCTCTGCAGTCATTACCTCTTCTACTTCCCCAACCTTAACCAATCCCATATTCACACCCTCTTCATCTTCTAATCCCATAGAATATCTCTTTGAACCATGGGGGACACGTCGTGAATCTTCTCTAAGCTGTTGTGCATAGAGAGAACCCATGCCAGCTGCAAAAAAATCAAGTCCATCTAGCACTGGTGTCTCCCGCACAGCATCTATAAACCTTGACCATTGAAGGCAAAGTCCAAATATGGGAAGAGCTCCACTTGACCTACGAGGGGAAAGAGGTAACTTTGATGTATCTGGATCAGACCGCACACAGCGGAGGAGCCATCCCTTTAATGCATGTATATAGGATCGCTGAGAAGTGATCCATGACTGAAAGCAGGCTCGCCAATTCCTGATCTCTGACTCTAGATTCAATGCAGAACGGGCTACTTTTTGTGGATCGCTTACAGAAATAGAACGGTGTTTCTTAGCATCCAGTTTTGAAGGTGTTCCTGCTAGTAAAATCTTGGCTTCATCTAACGTTCGTTTTTGTGTTTGATGACACTCTGCCATTACCTTCCACATTCTTGCTAACCTGAAGTCAATTGAACGAATAAAAGCTTAAACAATTTGACATGTAACATTAAACCTCAATCTGCATGTCAATCTCATCAGTAATAAGTTTCATCTGGTCAATATTCTTATTGAAATCATCTTAAAATGTTTTTCGTATCATGTAGGATGTAAGCTACAGAGAAAATTTTGTATAATCAGTTGTTTTTGCAAGGTATGACATGCCTGAAAGATTATTGATGGGCTGAAGCTTGATTTAATTAACACAACTCGGATGCGCAAGACCATAAGGAAAGTGACTTACCCTTGTAACAATTCTAAAAGTTGAGGCTGCAATTCTTCATCTCGTAAAGTCTCGATTCTCCTCGAAATAGCTTCAACTGAGTGTATTGAAACCTTCATCTGAGTATGCATATCTCTAATGGCTACCCTAGTTTTCGCTACAGAAGATGGGTCATCGCCTTTAACATCTTGGTTTCTAAGCTGATTGCACTTTTTCTCATAGGCAATTCGAACCTTTTCTCCTGACTGTTGAAATTATTAAAGACTTGGTTCATCAATCATTACACAGGTTCAAATTTTAACTAACCAAAACATGAATTTTTTTGTCTGCCTGCAACTACAGATTTAGAGAAGCTTACAAAGAAAACATATTACAAACTCAACCATGTTCATTGTTTCAATAATCATATTGCATAAAGTAGAGCTTCATTGTTTCGGTAATCACATTGCTTAAAATAGAGCTACTTGCTATAAGTGAACTGTTCCATGCTACAGAGTAATAGTTTAAGAAGATCTCTGAAGTAATCAACTCCGGCCACTGCTTCAGTTTTCTTTACGTTTTTTTCCACAGTAAATAATTATTTCAGGCAAGACTATGGAGCTACTTGCTATAAGTGAACTGTTCCATGCTACAGAGTAATAGTTAAAGAAGATCTCTGAAGTAATCAACTTCGGCCACTGCTTCAGTTTTCTTTACGTTTTTTTCCACAGTAAATAATTATTTCAGGCAAGACTATGGAGCTCTTGGTATCCACTGTGGTTTTAACTGCTGTATTAGTTTAGTAGACGTGTTATCTATGAATATATTTGCCAAGAAGGAACAGAAAAGATAAAGCTATATATATCAAGTATTTAAAGAAAACAGATGGAATATAATTGGAGCTTGGAAACAAGTTAAGAATATCGTTTACTGTAAATTTATTTATCAATCATGAAAAAAGTTGCACTTGCCAAACAAGGTTAGTAAGATAACTTCAAAGTTAGCCATTATTTATTATGTTTAAGAAGTATACCCTGACTTCTTCATAAAGCTTCTTTTCCCAGGCATATAATCTGTCCAATGTTGATTGGTGACTGCCTGAAAACATGCAGGGATCGTCCGAGAAGTCACTAGTGCTTTCGTAATCTTCGTCTTTAGAACTTGATGAACTAACTAAGAGTCTCGATGAGGATGAGCGAGAAGAAGCTGAGCGAAAAAGAGCAACTGGGTTCAACATTTTTGCAGCTGCAAAAACATAAAATGTGGAGGTTCAATATCCAAAACGTATTAAAAAATATACTAAAAAGGGAAAAAGTATCCATAGTATTTGGCATATGATATACCGACAAAATTTAAGAATCAGTGCTAAACAGAACTTGCTAATTTAAGATTGATGGTTTCACATTTTCTTTTCGATAAATAGCATAATTATTCATGACTGAGGTTACTTTAATTCTCCCCAGGATGTAACTAGTTGTCTTGTAAATATACATTCCTAGACATGTGCATTATTTAGATTTAGAAGCTTAATGCTAAACTTTACTGAAATGCAATTAGAAAGATAGGAATCATAACATGAAGTGTAGGTAGTATAAAAAATACACAAACCAGAGAGTTCGTTGGAGGTTGACGAGAATTGAGCTCTGCTAGCCTCTAATAGTCCTGAGACCTCATTAGCTGAACTACAAACAGTCTTAAACTGAACTTCGAGATCCTTGATAACTTCTGTTATGCTAGTAGGCCTGCGGTTTACATAAACGGTAAACCCTGGAGTTTTCTCCTTAGAATCTTGATTGCAAACAGCCATTTCTTGTTTAGTGGTTTCAACTTGTCTCGCAGTTTGAGATCTTGATAACTCTATGTCTACACTTCCATGGGATTGTAATTCTTCCAACTCATGCTCAGTTTCACATTCGCAATCCATTTCTGTTTCCTCTTCCTCCTCCTCATCTTCGTCAACATCTTCAACAATGACTTCATCTTTACAGAAATTTACATTAATTTTAGATCTTTCATCTGTGACATTCACCTTCTGATTAGGTTCCTCTTCTTCAATTACATCTTCTAGGTCAGGAATCCCTTCTTCTTCTCGAACCTGCCTTAATCCTCTAATGTCATCATCCAAGACTGATTGCTGGTCAAGGCTACTCCGAGTTGGATAGTTATAGTAGTCTAGTGACGTAAATGGATTCCAAAAGAAATCCCATTGAGTATTTTGTGGAGAAGGTGGAGCGATGTTAGGCCTATAATTAGGAGGATAAGAAAAAATTGAAGAATTTATAGGAGGTGAGGATTGCATTCCAAAAAACCCATCAAAACCATATTGGTTGGTTGGAGAATAAGTTTCGACTCGGGCTATTTCTGGTGATTGGGGTCTTTCCTCTACTGAAACAGCTTGATTACCACCTGATCTAAGGTAATGTACCTTGACAGATGAATTAGGGTCAGACTGAATCTGAGCTGGGGAAAAGGATCTTGATGATAGTGAAATAAAACCAGGACTTGATTTCTTTATAGGTGTGAAAGATGGGGTAATGAATGAATCTAATAAGAAATCATGAGGTTCATCTCCTTCGATATAATCACGAAGAGCAGTTGAAACTCTTTTTAATGCCTGGATATAAGCTAAATGTCCCATGGCAAATCGGCTTCTTTCTTCAACAGCTTGTTTGATGAATCTCTTTCTATCTTTACAAAGTTGAACTGCTTCTTCATCATCAAGTTTTGAAGCAGAACATCCCATATCTCTCACTTTCTTTCACACCTTTGGTACTTTTCTTTCACTCTATGAATTTTTCAAACTTGAATCAAAACTGAAATCCCAGTTATACTCTTGTATGTTTGTTCTCGTCAGACTCATAAGGATGATGTGGAGGCTGATTAATATAAACAAATAAGTTTAAAAAACATCAGCTCACACCATTTAAATGACTACTTCCATTTATGAGAAGAGGGGGAAAAAAGGAAAACATTTAAAAACCTCTTTAAAATTTTTGGGTGCCTTTCTTTATATTGAAGTTTAACTGAAGTACATCATAAACTAACAATTGAAGGAGGAAATTGAAATTCTTTGGACTATTTTACAAATTACACAAAAACCCAAGAGAACAATAATGCATCAACTTAAAAAGAGGAAAAGAGAAAGAAAGATAAAACTTTGGACATAGTTTATTTTCTGAAATAAAACTACACAACTGGAATAATAATTATAAAAAGTAAGTCATTAATTATATTATGAGAGTAAATTTCTGGACGGTAGTAGATACAAAATTATAAAGCCCATGTCATGTTCACTAAGAACTAGAATAAAAACCTATGCTGCCATGAAAAGCACATAGATCAGGAGGAAATGGACATATGAACAGGGATATTTAAAAGGAAAAAAATAAAGAAAATATATTAAAAAATATGATCTTTTGCCGAAAGAAATATGCAAAAGTCGACATATGTGTGAATTTAACTAAGTCTCCGAGAAACAAAAATCGAATAATCCCACTACCCAAAACGAATATGAAAAGAAAACAGAGAACCCATTTGGAAACAAAATAATCAAAATGTGCTAATTGAATAAGATAAAAACATTTAACAGCATTAAAGCTCTAAACCCATTTCGTTAATTTTCTGTTAAAAAAATTATATTATGCTGAAAATAGATTAGCTTATACTGAAGTGGGAAGAGAAAAGAAGCTGTTTTAACGATTTTGTCAGCAAATTCGAAGCAGAAACTGAATTATAAGAATAATAAGAGTGGAAAAGAAGCATACCTGGTATGGCGGACGGGAACAAGAGATGAAGAAGGAGGGCTTGATCACAGTGAGTGAATGAATGAGAGAAGAGAGAGAGACGTTGAGAAAAGTAACGGTCAAAAAGTGAGGAAGAAAAATAGAAAAGAAACAAAAAAATAAAATAAAGTTTGGGGTTGGACAACTAAGAAAGGAAAAGCAAATAAGATGAGATAAAGAGATCCTGAGAATATGACATGTTCATATATTACCCCTTCATGTTTACAAAATCTAATGTAATGTCACTCTATTTAAGTGGAACCACTGGCTGTCTATTTATTGTGAAAGACAAAAATAATTATGAAATGTCCTTCGTGTTAGGTGTGGGTGCATATTATCATTTTAATAATAATTCACGAATAAAACTTCCTCTAATAATCATTACATTAATCTGCTATAATAACATTAATAATGATATTAATGTGTTATGAATGAATTTATAATGTTTTTAACGATGGTATCATATTACATTTAATAATAAACATTTTTATTTTTTTAAAAAATATATTTAATTCTTTTTTTTATTAAATAAAAAAATATTATACAATAAGATTCAAATTTGAGTTCATACTTATAAAACTTTAGTCATAAATCAATCCCAAAATTTAATATATGTTCACTTCTATTTGTAATAAGGTGTCATAAAAAAAACTAACGTGATATTTATTTATTATTTAAAATAATTAGATTTATTTTTTATTATCTTATTTTTTTGCTACATAAAAGAATAGAGAAATTTATTCTAATTTGTTCATTTGAAATGAAACTTAGATATAAAAGTTTTAAAAGAATAAACAATAATGTTGTCGATCAAACTTGTATGTCTAACCTAAGTAATTAAATTGTGTCATTGCATGCTAAGTTCTCGAAGAATCTATCTCACAAACAACATGAAAAATTCACAAAAAAAACTTGATTGAATAATTGAGAATATGTTGAGAGTTCAAATAGATTAAAGATAAATTCTTATAATTGAAAGCATCAATAACTATTTTACATCTTACTCGGTATAAATTGTTGTGGTTTTTTAAGTTAAGGCATAATTGAAAGCTCTAAAAAGTATGAACTTTTGTTTTTTCAATGGATAAAATAGTGGTATAATCAATGCATAAGTATATTAATTTTATGTAATGATATGTGATTACAAAAGTCAAACTTTTTTTATCTTGTATCCATATAACATCAAAGTTTATATTAATGACATCTTTTATTTAAAATAAGTTTATTCTTATCTATTTTACCACGTAGAAGTTGAGAAAATTCATTAATTCTATGAAAAACTTTGTTTATTTGAAATTGGTGATCAATAGTTTTGTTTTTTAACGCTGCTTCATTTCTCAATCATCAAATTTGTTCAATCATGATAAATGCAATTAGAGTAAATTTACCTTTATCTATCTTCTTAGTTAATCATTTTATTGGAGTAATTTATAATAAAAGATAAGTAAGATTTGATATCCAAATTTTTAGTAAACTTTCAAATAATGTTCCATTACAATTAAACCACTAGGTTCTAAGGAGTTCACATCTTATGAAAAGATAATTAACATCTTTCACTTTTTTTACATATAAAGGACATTTTAAATCTTCAATAGTCGTGAAAACACTAAGTTTTTTTCCTTATGCTTAAACAATTATTACTTATTTTTTAAAATAAGATTTTATATCTTTCATGAATTGAACATTTCTAAATCTTCCTCCAAAGATTGATATAAGGATTTTGGAATCTATGTTGGACAAGAACTTCATACATATCTTTGATAGAGAATTTTTGTTTTTCTAGGATCTTGATTAAAGATAGAGGAGTCAAGTCGTTTAAGTTTCAGAATATATTATGTGTTGTCATCTCCAAAAAGTAAGATTAGTTTTTAATAGCCCTAAATCAAGTGATTATTTCAAATGCAAATATCAAAAACATAATTACCTTGTTGTAAGTTAAATTTTGAAAATCTTCTTTCATTTAAATTTTGAGGATATTTTATTGTGGAATAACAATGAACCAAGTATCATGTCATATATTAATATTACTCATACTTACCTTTCAAAAGTCACATTTATCAATCAAATTTTAAGGTCAAAGTAGTCCTTTTCAAATGCTTGAATCATTAGATTTTTTGTTGATTTTAAGAAATGAGTTATGATTTATATATTTTTGGCTGAAAACTTTAATTCAAAGTTTATCATATTAAATTACCAATTCATAGGTAGCTTTGGATAACATGGTTTTGTTAAAATCTTTAATTTTTCAGAAACCCAAACTTCCATAATTTTTTGGTTTGTAAGTTGAATCCCAATTTATAGTAGTAAAAAAATGTTGAGAGTTTGTATTATCCTTTCATCAGAATTTTTTTATTAGAGTTTTCGCAGTTTAACATAAGGTAGCTGCTAGCTTAAAAGTGCTTATAGAATAAATAGGCATAGTTTGTAAAACACATTTGATCATTGTTCTTATTCCTACCTACGATAACAATCTAGATTTTTCACTATATAGTTTGGTTTTGAGTTTTACAAGAAAATTAATAAACTCCAATCTTTTATTTATACCAATGGGTAAGGAATGTCCCAAATTTTTTATAGTAGCTTCGTTTCTATTGATATGAATGTTAGTGGAGATTTGAGCTTGAAATGTTAAAGGAGTATTTTTTGAGAAAAATTACATATTTTTGTAAATTTATACTCTAATTACCAAGAGTAGTATTTATCTAAAATACCTTTGATAGTAGCTAACTCTTGAAGATTTGTTATAAGGAAGATGATAATGACATTAGCATACATAAGATGAGAAATAGGTGGAGCTCTTCTAGCAACTTTAATTCCATGCACCTCATTTAGGTTTTCTTTTTTGGTAGTAAGTCTTACGTAACATTATGAGAATATAAAAAAGAAGATAAAGAGATAGTGAATCACCTTGTCTTAAACACATACATGGACATAAATTTTCATAATGAGATCTATAAAACAAGAAATAAAAAGATACAATAGAAATATATTGGTAGATAAGAGTACATTACTTTATAGAAAAACCAATACAATTTAAGATCTTCGTTGAGAAATTCCATCAAATTATATCATTAATTTTTTATATATTCAATTTGATCCGTATTAATCCTCTTTTTCACTAATTTTTTTGAATGATTAAAATATTTTCTATAATCCATCTATCAAGAAAAAAATTTGGTTGATAAAGAAACATTTTGAGGGATATTAAAGTGATATAAGTGTGAATCCAACTAGATCGTAACTACCTTTTAATGAATTTTTTTTTTAACCTTTAAGATTACTTGTTCTATTATATTCAAGTTTTTTTTATAGAAAATGATAGAAAAACCATCTTGATTTAGAAGCTTTTAAAATGTATATGTCCTTAAGGGCTTTTTTAATTTCAAAATGAGATGGGATACTAGCAATAAAAACATTATATTCTTCAAAGATGATTGATAAAAATAACTCTTCTATTTCTAGAGTCATGATTGGAGCTTGAAAAGAAAAAAAAAGTTTCTTAAAGAGGTTCAAGAATGTTTTCCCAATACCATCTCTATCCTAAATAGTAGAACCATCATCATTTTTTTCTCATAAAAGTTTATGTATGAAATTTTTTTGTATTCCTATCACCTTCACGAAGGTATAATTATTTGGATTTTTGTTTCTACATTACCTTTTATCTTTCAAGTTGTTCATTGATTCGTTACTACAAGAGTTTTTCAAGTTTTATATGCCCATTATTTTGGTTGCAAAAATGAATAAACTTTAATTATGATCTATGCAAAAATGAATAAACTTTAATTATGATCTAAATTCTTTAGTTTTTCATGAATAAAACCAAACATATTTTTATTCCACAATGTGAGCGGCTTATAAAGATATTTGAAGTTCTATTTTTGTTTTCCATTGTTCTTTGATGAGTTCTAAGCAAGAATTATCCTTAAATTACATCTACATAGATATGAAAGGTCTTTTCTTGTAAGACTCCCAAAATCCATTGTAATTTAATAGAATGTGATATTGATCAGATGTGAACTTTGGTAGATTTATTCCAATAATTTTTGGAAAAGAGAAAACTCAATTTGGAAAAGAGAAAACTCAATTTGGAGAGGCAACGGTTAAGTAAAGTTTATGATAAATTTTATTAATTTCAACTCTATTGTTACAACACGTGAACTTGGCATCAAAACTATCTAAATCAATTGTTCTTAAATGTACCATAAAAGAAGTGAGTATATTATCAATATTACAATAGAAAGGGAGGTCACTCTATTTTGCTTGTTGGGATGTTATATCATTAAGATCTCTTATCAATGCTCAAGGTTACTGAGTGAAATGTAAGAAATTAAAAAGATTGTGCCATGTTGGGTGGACTATTTTACACACTAAATACCTATCCAACAAGAAAAATATTAAACTCTAAATTATCATTCTATAAGGTACAAAAATCACCACCATAATTAACCATAGGAATAATAAAAGCATTTTAAAATCTTAAAAGTTGCTACAAAGATTGAAAAGCAGACCACATCTACTTTATTTCTTTATACTAAATAGCGCAGTACTCTTTTGGCTTGAAGTTTGGTAAGACCTCGACCATTCTAACCGATGATGGTCATGGTAGCTGGTGGGGCAAGTTGAGGGCCACCTTCCTACCCTTAGAAGTTTTACTAGAAATATTATTAGCTTGTAGAGTCCTTCTAGTCGTAAGTCTCTATACTATCTTAATATCGATATTCATACAAATTAATGAGTCAAAATTAGAAAATGATCTTATATCATTAGCTTCTTCCACCATAACTTTCTTAATCTTCCTTAGCAAGTAAGTACTAGACTTTCTCTTGGTAAATGGTTTGTTTCCTCCCTTCTTCTTAGCAGCACTAATTCGAGTCTTAGAGATTAAACTAACATTTCTATTTGGCTATTTAAATGCACAAAACCAATGTTAGTAGACATGGTATGGTCATTTTGGTTTCGAGGTTTAGAATTTTTTTGAATAAATAAGCTTGATAAACATTCATTTAAGCTTAAAAACTTCTACCTAAAACTTAAATTCCAGTGTCTTGTGAATCCAAAAAATAGTAATAATCTCAAACAACAATTATATATTTTTCTTGTCAAATTGTATCTCAATATCAATAGCTTACAACAACATTTTAAAATATTTAAAATTAATTAGTAACCTAAATCTTTTAAAATTTTAAATAAAAATCATAATATTTACAATACAGTTTTTTTAAAAATTTGAAAATAAAATTTTAAAACGCTAGTCCTCTCATGTAATGGCATCAAAAACTCGACGATATAAAAATTAGCTAGATAACGGCGCTACAAACTTGATATACTAAAACTTGACGTACAAATTTTGTATATTCTTAAATAACTCATAAATACATAAATTAATTATAAAAAATGATAAGTATACTTTCAAGGTCGGTCTAAATATAAATCGTATAATTGTGATGGTTGGAAAATGGCTAGAAAATATAGTTGTAAGTTATAAAAGTATGCTTGCAATTGATAGAATATGGATCTATGATGAATGATAATAAATGAAGATGATATATTTTTTAGGATAAAAGTACGCACAAGAGCAATAATAAGAAAGATAAGCTTTGATAATTAAATAATGTATCGAGTAAAAGAAAAGATAATAGTCTTAAACAATCCAATGATTGTATTATTCAAAAAGTGGATATCATGATTTGCAATATGATTGGTTTGGTTCGGAGGTAAGAATGATGAAAAATACTTGAAACTAAACAAGAAATGAAAGATTGATGATGATTAGAGTAAAAATATAATTTGAGAATACAAGTTTAATGTTAATTTTGATCGATTAAAGGACTTAAGAAAAAGCCTTATTCATAAATCCTAAGGTGTAAGACCATAAAGTAACAACCCTAAAAATTTGAAGTTAAATTATTTTTTTCAACTATTTCTATGTTGCATAAAATTTATTGTTATACTAAAAATTTATTGTAAATAAACTTTTTCTTTAACAATTTAATGTATGCTTTAATTTAAAATAAAAAAATACTTTATATTTCTTGTCATTGAGATCAAAATTATTTTCTAAATTTTGGTTAATTTAAAACAATTGTTAACCCAATTATCTTTGTTATTTTTCTTAAAATATAAATGATTATATATCATTTTCTTATAATAAAAGGTTAAAGTGTTTTTAATATGGATTACTTAATGGTCTAGTGATAGAGGTGATATCCCAAGTAACGGTAGCTTTTAGAAATTTTCTTGAAATAGTTAGTTTTTGTTTTGGTTGTATTGTTTAAATTTAAAGGTTTTTATCTTATTCATTTTATTTTTTATTAAAGAAGATTTGATTTAATTCGAATATATTATTTAAAATAAACAAAAATGATAAATTTTACCGTAGATGACTTGATAAACTACATTCTATTTCATTTATTTATTTATTTTTAAGTTTTTGTTGTAAATTATACACCAAAGTGAATACATAAAAGATGGGTAAAATATAGTTAAAAACATTAGTTGAAAACAATATCTCTTGTACGCCTGTGTTTTATTCCCCGTCAAATAAAGTAGACAAAGTGTATTTGCATTGTTATTAGGGGGTCAAAAAAAAGTATTTTTACAGTTGTATTGTAGCAGAGGGAATAATAATTAGTAAAATTACCAAACTATAGGAACTAAATTAGGCAAATATAAGCTTTTTCATGAAGAATTTCAAAAAGCAAACCGGGTCGGCTGTGAAAAAGCAAAAGCGAGCTTTTTCTGAAGGAACCTCTAGACCAAAAGCGACCCAACCCAATATACAATACAACTGGGCCCGACAATACTTAAATAGACCCTTGAATTGAACCATAATTTCGAAATTGCCATTCAACGTTTATTTTATTTTATTTTTAAACCTTTTAACACTAATTTTCATTTTTATCTTTAAATAAATTTCATTTAAACACCTATTAAAATATAAAGTTTATTTGAACAAGTGTAAAAGACAAAACTTCTCTATTGTTTCTCAATTCTCTATGCTTTCGTTTGCAAACCAGAACTAAGTAAAATTATTTAAATAATTGAGTTATATAAATAATTAAGAATATTAAAAGTAAAATTACATAAATAATAAATAAGTAAATATAAAAACAAAACAAAATAAATTGAGTAAATATTTTATTTTTATTAGAGTCATCTAATTTTTATATAAATTAAACTGGACAAATAATTCATAAAATTTTAAAAATTAATAAAGTTTATATTTGAAAAATGGGTAAAAAATGTTATTCTAAATCTTACCATCATTAATAAAATATACATATTTTTTTTTAGAAAAATCAAAATCAAAAACCTTAAAAAAATTTATAAAACATATTTCTATAGATTTTTAATCATATATGAAATGAATTATAATATTTTGTGAATTAGTATTGTTTATATTTCAAAGATATTTAGTAAAATATGAACAAATAGTTGATAAAATGAGCATTACTTTTATAAAAAAAAGCTCAAAATTTTAAAATGTAATATTTTTTATAAAATAGACATTTGATATTTTCAATTATATATAAATTTAATTATAAATTAGTATAATTTAAATTTTAATAATGAGTAAATGATCATCTCTTTAACATCAATATACAAGTTTTTTAAGTTATTATTGTCTTAAAATTTTATATTTATTAAAATATTAAAATATAAATTTTATTCTATATTCAAAAAATAAGTTATTACTTTTTAATATTCACATCTTTATCAAATTTGTAGTAATAATTAATAATTATATTTTGATAACTTATTCATTTTATCTATTATTTAATTATTTAATTTAATATATTTTTTTATAAAATGAATTAATGAGTTTTTCGTAAACTTAAATAAATTATTTATTTAATTTCGTGAATTAAGTTATTCGGATTTTTTCAACGCATAAACTCGATGAGTTAATTTTAAATTTAACTGAGCAGGCTGAGTAAGTTTGGTATTATTCTACTTGTTTCTATTTACTTTACATTATATAAAATCCTCTAAAACACTTACCCCTTATATACATTAGGGTATGAATTTAAAGGTGTAATTAGAATTGGACATTTTATTTCATTTCTAATAGTTGAAAGGATTTAGTATGATTTGTATACTAGGCCCAGGAGAGGCCCGTGGTGGAAATTGCTAAGGCATCCACTTGGAAATTATTCTAAATAAAGTTCCTTTTCTAAATTAGTTAAAATTAAAGAAATAAATTTTTTAAAAGGTAATAATAATAAATAAAATAATATTCTTAAAACTTATAATAACAAAATAAAATTTTAATAATATTAAATTAGATACAATTGAATAAATTTAAATAGTTATAGTTTAACTTTAATAACGTTTAATTTAAAAAAAATTAATAATAAAAATAGTTTAACTTATATATATATATATATATATGTATATATATGTATATATATGTATATATATGTATATATATGGTTTTAATTTTATCCAATTGTAAAATTAGTTTAGAAGATAAAATTAAAATGATTTATATAACTCTAACTTTAATTGGTAAATTAATGAAGATTAAAAATTGTTAATAAGATTGTTACATAGTTTTGTACCCTAAATAAACATGAAGATTGTTACATAGTTTTGTACCCTAAATAAACATGAAGAATGGGCATGTGGCTTTATTTATTCATTTATTTATAATTTTAGTTTTATTCTTCTTGGAAGGTACAAGAATATATAATAGAATGCCCTTCCTTTAAGGGGAAATATTAGACTTTCCTTTTTATATTTTATTAAATTTATTATTATTATTTTGGGTAAATATGTTTTATTCTTTGCATGTTATGTAGGAAATAGTAATCGATGGCCATGCATCACTCGAAAGTTTTGGGTCGACGCTCAGCCAACCTGACCATATTTGGAGGTTTGTAGTTATTGCAATTACTGACTGAAAATAATTATAAAATGAGCCATTTGTTCCTAATTGAGGAAGCAAACCATATGTTGTAAATCCATTAATTATTAAAGCATATATATATATATATATATATATATATTATGACAAACAATATATGCGAATAAAATAAAATAAAATGCAACAGTAGCATTAATAAAATAGAAGGACTGCTGGCTCTCCATGTGAAGGCATAGAAGAAGCGTACGAAGCCTCGTGATCGTGAATTATGTGTTATATTAAAATACTCACGCAATAATCATAACAAAAATAGCAAACACGGGAGATAAGAACCGTTTTTAATATAATAATCATTAAATTGAATTATAAAATATGTAAAAAAAAATTGATAGAAAATCATTAAAGTTATTAAAAGATATTTAAAAAAAATTATTTTTCAAATTTTTTTAAAAAGTTATCAATAAACCATAATTATTAATTAATATATAATTTAATTTAATAAATATAATTATCAGTATAATCATATCTATTTTTGAAATTTATCGAATAAAAATTTAATTTGTAGTTTTTTTTTTTACATTTTTTTACATCATATTTTCTTTTAGATAGGTTTGCTTGGATGAATACTAATTCACTTTCTTTTGCTTTGTAGCTTACTTAATTAGTGGTATATACTTTATAATTTTGGTTTTCTTGTTGTGACATATATAGAGATGTTTTGTCCAAATTTTCCACAGCTTAAGAATAGCACAATCTCAAGTATGATGTTTTTGTTTTTTAATAAAATAGTAATTAATGTAATTTAAACATGTGATTTATTTAAAATAAAAATAATAATTTTTACTATTAGATTACTTGATGAATCACATGCAAGTTAATTAAGGTAAATGTTCAAGACACATATCATTTCCTTCCGGCAACGAAACCAATAATTTTGATTTCTAAAGTTACAATTATCAAATATTATTAGGTAAAGTGGTCATGGCCGCATCACGTACCCCTAACTAGTTCCATCCTCTTCCTTATTCTCTAAGAAAGTTTAACGTTCCACTTGTAAGACACATGTCATTTCTCTCTTCTTTAAATCTATCTTCTTTAATAAGCAGTGTTTGTTATATAACTATCTCGTTTATATGAATAAGAATAACGTTGTTTAAGAGAACTTCAGTAAGAGGGTTATAACTTAGATGGTTTCCTAAGTCCCCTTTTGGATATATTGTTCATCTATTTATATAAAAATATGTTATATGCTTGATAATGTCCTATACAAGAAGGATGTGTATAGAATATTTGATATAGTTAAAAGTACAATTGACTTGTGGACATGCCAAGGATTAAGTACGTACAATAATCGTGCTGGACTCGAGCTTTTTCTAGGTTATGAATACTAATTGGTGTAAACATACGAACAAACAACGAGTTAACATGGCCATGCTTGTGGGTTGAAGTATGAGTAGAACATGTTACTCTTAAGGTATAACGGGTAAATTCTTAAATTGGTGATGGATGCATATTGGGTTGGTGAAGGGTAAGTCATCTTGTGCTAATGGTGGGTTGTGTCTTGGGTTGATGAAGGTTATGTCCCGTGTTGATAATGGATCACTTATTGTGCTAGTGATGGTCATGTTTTAGGGTGATGATGTGACATATGTTAAGCTAATAACAGTCGTGTCTCAAGTTTGTGATGGATCGTGTCTTAAGCTAGAGAGGGTTTGTGTCTCGAGTTGATTATTGATCACGTTTTAGGTAAGTCTTTATGTTTGTCATGGGATATCCAATATTTTATTATAAAATATGTGATGTATATTTTGGAGAGAATTATATATTGTTATACCCATTTAATTTATTTAAATACTTTTTAATTAAAGTAAAATTCAACCAATATGTACTAGTTTTAATAATTTTTTTAATATACTATGGGATGAAAAATTTAAACTAATGAACTTACAACAAAAATAGAATTTTATTTTTAATATTAAATAGTATTTCACAAACATAGATGTACCGACTCAAACACTTTAATCTCAAGTGTGATGGTTAAGAAGATTATATTTTTTTTCTTATAGATGGAGGTGTAATGACTTTATTATTGCCAAGATCAAGAAATTGTCCCTTCTTTTTCATCTTCTAATTTTCAATTTTCCATTTAGTCAGGTAATCCTAAAAATCCATAGTTTCAATTTGTCATTTAACAGAACTTAAAAGACAATTTAAAATCCTAATTTATAATCTTCAAAAATCTATTCGGTACTTAAGCCGCTACCTGATATCACACCCATCTTAACTCCCCATCAATCTCCTCCACCTGTCAACCGGTTATCCACAATGTCATTAAATGTTATATTTAATAGATGAAGATAATGAAGAAGATTCTGATGAGTATGATTAATGATTCCTATTGTATTGTGGTTGCTTAGATGATAGTATTCTTATTTTCTTGGACCGATACAGATAGATAGATGGGTGACCTAAAAGTTATTACTCTTTTATCTTATAGATACATTGATTACTAAAAGAATTATATAATTTCTGTTTTAATTTGAGTTCGAGAAAATATATCTGGATGGATCCATAATTTTTGATTATTTCAATCATTGAAAGGTGTTTTAGTGTGTAGAATTAGTTTTAGGTTGGAAAAACAATCATCATGATTTAGATCGTCGAGTAATGATATATTGTCTTTAATTTTTGTAATGTTTTTGTTGCAACATTTTAATGAATTTGTCTCACATTTGTTAAGATAAAATAAAACATTTGCTAATTTTGGCTAGGTGAGAATTGTTTTTGCTAAATTATTTATTTATTATTATTATTTTGCTAAAAGGCTATATGGGAATTACCTTACTTTTTTTATTGGATAACTTTCAATTGGCTACTCTTGTTTTTTCTTTCACTTTCTTTGCCTTTTTATCCTTCTTTTTTAGGCATCCTATAAAGCATGTCCTTTGTAAACCACAAAGTTTTACCTAAAGAAAATTAAGGAATAATGGTACCAAACGCATGCTTAAAGGAACTTCAAATCAATTGATTCCAATTGACATAAGAAGTGAACTTCAAAATTTAATTGATATGTAGTTTCTTTCATGGAATAAATTTTCCCTTTTTCCATGCAATAATTTCTACTAGATTGTGCAGCTGCATATATTCTTTTGCAATAAAAAAATTTTATTAGGAAAAAAACCGAGAAAAAAAGAAAAGAAAAAGTGTCATATCTTAATTAAGATAACAACGTGAAATAAAATATAATAATAATCTTAATGTTATATCTTATGTGTAAAAAATTACACATTAAATTTATGAGTTAAAAAATTTATACTTATTTAACTTATTAGTTTATTTAACAAAATTTTTTTGTAGTTAAATAATAATATTTTTATAATTATAATAATATAATTTCGAAAAAATATACTTACATAGTAGTATTTTTAACTTTTTCTTATTTTATACAAATATAAATAAAACAAAATATTTATACTAATATTTTATATATAAATATATTTGTTTCTATTTTTAAAAAATCTAAATAAATTATCTCTTAAATTATTCAACCCTATTCATTTAAAAGTTAAACTTAAATCACATAAAATTTAAATAATAAAATGAATCTAATTAGAGTAATTCTTCTCCACATTGCTAGACTATATTTACCAAAATTAATAACAGTAATTGGCGTCAAAAAGCAACAAACAACCTATGTATAATATATATATACTAAATCTAAAACTTGAACTCCTTTTCCAATTTATAACCATGCATTCATGCTTTAATCCCTTTGTTCTATTTGAAACAGGCAAATCCAAAAGACATAGCTGTTTAATCCCTACAAATGAAGAGCCCATGACATATAGATTCAACAAATCTAGTAAAATATACTTCCTTATATATATATATATATATATATATATATATATATGAGAAATTACTTCCTTAAATCTTATTTCCTTAACATGACACTTCAATAAGCCTGCACAATTTCCTTAAATGTTACGTATTAAAAGTTATCCATGAAAGTGGAGCTAAGGTGGCAGGAAAGAAGGAGAATATATATCAAGTAGGTTTTTCCCCAGACGAAAAGACTTTCCCGATGCAACCTTAACCATAGGCTTTCGTAAATTTGTAGCTCGCAAAAAGGATGACCATGTCGACTAGAGTTTGAAACACAAACCTCTTATTTGAAAAGTTATAGTGGCTATTCACATATAACCCATTATACCAATTAAGATATGGCTCTATCGTAATTATCATGAGGTTTGCTTGTTTTAGTTAAACAATTTACCCTTCTTCTTTTTTTTCAAGAAAAAAGGATTTACTTCACCAAAATACACCTTAATTTTTATAATTAAAAAAACAAATGATTATGTAAGTGTTATATTTATTTTAAAAATATACTTAGTATATATTATTATATATTTCTTATATTTATTCTAAAAATAACATTTAATATTTATACTTATTTTTTGTAATATTTTAATTATATTGTTATAAAAAATGATTGCATAAAAATAAATGATTATTTTTTATATTTTTATATAATTTTTTTCTCTGATTTGTTTGATTATAATTTATTCAAATTTATTCAAATTTTTATGTAATGCAACTAAAGAATCAAAAAATAAAATGAAAAAAATTTACTTTGTTCTTTAGTAGTCACTTTTTAATAACAAAAATATTAAACTATTATAAAAAATAAATCTAAAATTTAAATATTATTTTTATAATAAATATAAAACACTGCTATTATTTAACTATTAAAAAAAATGCACATTGGTTTTAGAAATAGGGTTTTATATCATTCTTAAAAGATAATGTTAGAACCGTTATATATATTTTTTAGAGCAGTGAATTTCATCCATTAAAAAAATATCAATAATATTAAAAATAAAAATAAAAAAATACAATAAAATATATCTAAGGTTAACATAAATTAAATTTAAGTGAAGATTAAATTTAAATCTACGTAGAATTAAATTTTGTAATATTTATTTAAAATAAAAAATAAATAATGATTAATTTTTTAACAATATTTATATATGAGAAATTTTTTCTCCAATAAAAAATAAGAAGGACAATTGGGGTATTTTAAAATCTAGAAAAAAGAGAGAAATTTATTGGAAGCTTCCTCTTTTTGTCGGGGTAAATTAGAGCCACTGTATAAAAGTCACGTAACAATTGTATAAGTCATTTAAGTTATTTTAACTAATTTTCACAATTATTTAAAAATAAATTAATTTAAGGTTATATTTATTTAAAAAAATTAAAAATACTAGACTAAAATAAAATTGCTTTTGACTCTGTAAGATAGTTTTGCACTATGAGTATTACTAATTAAATAATTCCTTTTTAAATACTGCACGTTCAGTTAAAATAATAATAATAATTGATGATGAGGTGAAAATATAAAGCAATAGGATAGTTAAAAAAACAAATATACTCCTAAATAATATATATATATATATTTTTTAACAATAAAGATTTAATTTTATTGGGATATGATTTGACCGAATTAAAATTAATTTTTGTTGACACCCACTGACAGTTAAGTAGGGAGCACATGTTATTTTTATTATTTGAATGTGTCGGCCCCATAATGCGACAAATACCATCCACGTTTCAGGCAAAACAATCTTGGATGGTTCGATCCAAACCACGTTGATACTTTTTTTTAATATTAAATTATTATTATTTAATATGTATAATTAATTAATATTAATAATTTATTATATAATTTTATTAATACTTTATTTTTTAAATTTAAAATTAATATGTTATTTAATATATATAATTATACATAAATAATGACAAAAATAATAAAGTGCTTGGAATAATACAAATGCAAGTGTCGGTGGACATACAGTGTCCACGTTTGATTGCGGTACAAAAGAAAAGCGTTTCAATACATTCGTATTATTTGGTATATGTGCATTTTAGGATATCAATACAAGAAAGTAACTACTCATTAGCTGCTCAGAACACCAAAGATCTCACTAGCCTAGGCTTGCTAATTACTGCTATTCACCTATAATCCAAATATTAATATTATATTATTCACATAATTCATATTGCTATGATGGAGTAATGGCATGTATATTGTCGAGGATATGAATTATTTTGAAAAAATCTTCTTCTTATTATATTTGTTACCTCTTATATTTAGATTATGTTTATTCTATAGAATGAGAATTGAGATTATGTTTATTTTATAGAATGAGTATTGAATTAAAAGGAAATAAGGTTATTTCTTTATTATTGAAATCAAAAAAGAAATTGATATTACAATAATTAATTTGAAATTATAATGAAAACAAAAAAAATATATATTATTTTAATACTCTTATATTCATTAAAATTTAAATAATATTATTAAATTATTATTTTTTCGTCAAAAAAAAAATATTATTGAAATTATTATATTTTTAAATAATTATTACTCAAAAAAAAATATATTATTAAAATTATTATTTTTTTAAACAATATTTAGAGTTTTAAGGTTTGAGATTTGAGATTTAATATTTAAGAATTTGAGATTTGTGGTTTAGAGTTATATTTGTGAGTTAATGTTTAGAGTTAAAATTATTATTTTTCTAAATAAAATTTAGGATTTTAGGATTTGAGATTTTTGAATTTAAGGTTTTAGGTTTTTAGGATTTGAGATTTAGGGTTTAGAGTTTAGATTCTTGAGATTTTGGATTTGAATTTAAAATTTTATTTAGAATTGAGATAAAATTGAAAAAAAAATTAAGATAAAAATAAAATCATGATTTCTAAATAGGGTGAAGAAATTATAATTTCTCTTACTTTAATAATCAATTTCATTATTTGTTTATTTTTTAACCCAACGAAACACACAAATATAAATAATCAATTCTTATTATATTTAATTCTTTTCTATCAAACAAAACATTAAATACGTAGATTTGAATTAGAGCTTTTAAATTTAAAATCTATTTGATAAGATAATAAAATCCAATATCATAGATAAACTTAGATATTTAAAATAATATAAGTTAATTCCGTTAATTTTAATTTAACACAATTTAACTTATTTGAATCCAGAAAAAAAAAAGTAAAAAAAAAAGAAAAACAGAGCTCTCTGTTTCTCTTTTCTGTCTTCAACGGCGAAGTCCAAAAATAATGCAAAGAAGCTCTCATACATTTATGTCCCATCTCAGGTTATCAGTTCTTTGTCATGATTTTCTCTGCAATCTCTCCTTCTTTCATCTAAAAAATAAGTTCTATGTCTTCTTCACCTGATACAAAAAACCCAAGAAGTTTTGGATTTTTGCTCGGTTTCTCTTTGACGTTATTGGTATGCTAAAGTTGGGTTTTAATCTTGACCATTTTTTTCCTGCGTAGAGTGTTCGGGTTTTCCTGCTAGATTAACCGGAGAGACGAACGAAGAGAGATTGAGAAAAATGATGAAGAAGAAGAGACGTAATTTTACAACTATGTCTCTTCTGTTAAAAAATTGTAACTTCAGTTAATATTTAAATATTTTATTATTATATTTTATAAGCTGTGAAAATAATTTAATTTATTTTACAAATTACCTCATAATTACATTATGATAACCTTATATTTAATATAAAAAATAAAGAATACAAATATATAAGAGACCATAATTAAATTATATTCATCATGAAAAAAGACTACCGACGGAAATGATTTTACTGCAGATTTTCATTACTCACAGCCTTTTTTTTTTGACATTTGATCTTTTTATCTTCGCCGACATTATCGCTAGGACGTAATTCAAATCAACATTTCAAATCTCAGCAGGTATAGGCTGTATAAATGAAGTTCTACTTCTACAGAAGTAATTCTTATGGTACGTATAAAAAAAATGGTCATTCTTATAAATTTGTCATTTTGCAGAATTTTTAACTCATCTTCTTTTATTTAGAATAAAGGGTATCATATTATGGTTTATTAATCATTAACCCCACGTTTGTTTGTAGGGATTGAAATGGAATCAGAATCGATTCTTTCCGTTTTGTGTGTTTGGTTGGACGGAATAGAGGGCGTAATGAAATCTGATGAAGGAATCACAATTACTTCTCCCAATTTTGGTAATCATTATTCCATTCCCATCTAAACATTTTTTTTTCCAATTTTACCCTCACTTAAAATATAACCCTAAATTCAAATCCTAAATTCTCAAACCCAAAATTCCAAAACCATAAACCCAAAATTTCAAAACCCTAAATCTAAATCCTAAAATCCTAAAACCCTAAACCCTAAACCTCAAATCCCTAAACCTTAAAACATAAATCCCAAATCCCTAAACCCTAAATCCCAAATCCCTAAACCCTAAATCCCAAATTCCAAATCCTAAATCCTAAATCCCTAAACCATAAACCCCAAATCCCAAATCCCTAAACCCTAAACCCTAAACCTTAAAACATAAATCCCAAAACCCAAAACCTAAAAACATAAATCCCAAAACTTTAAACCCCAAATCTCCAAATCTCTAAACCCAAAACCCTAAACCTTAAAACATAAATCCCAAAACCCAAAACCCTAAAACATAAATCCCAAAACCCTAAACCCCAAATTCCAAATCCTAAAACCCTAAACCCTAAACCTTAAATCTTAAAACCCTAAAACCCTAAACCCTAAGTCCAAAATTCTAAAATCCTAAACTATTTTTAGAAAAATAATAATTTTAACCCTAAACCTTAATCTACAAATATAACCCCAAACCTCAAAACCCTAAACCCTATTTAGAAAAATAATAATTTTAATAATATATATTTTTTTAATTAAGTAATACTTATTTAGAAAAATAATGATTTCAATAATGTATTTTGTCGACGAAAAAAATAGTAATTAAATGATATTATTTGAGCTTTCTGACGTGTAGGGGTATTAAGGTCGTTCTGACGTGTAGAGGTATTAAGGTCGTTTCTGACTTTTTATTAGATTTCGTTGGTAAGCAATATTTATATCTTGATTAAGATTGATTCCAATGATTAAACCAAACAAAATTATTTCCTTTTCATTCTATTCCATTCCGATTTCATTACACGAACCAAACGCAAACTAATTTCATCCCTGAACATTGACTAATAAAAATCTCTCTCATTCCTGTAACTCAAACAGAATATGCCTCACTCTCGAGAAAAAGAAGAGAAAAAAAAATACAGAGTATGCCTCACATACTCGCATACTCTCGTGGAGATATGAGAAGTCAACATAATCGAACCCTGAAAAAAGAACAGAGAGGGACTAAAATCCAAAAATGATCTTTGATTCATCGTAAAAAATTACAAGCTGTAAGAAGTTTATAATAAAAAATTAGATAATTTAACTTTATAATATAAATACAAATTTACCATTAATTCTTAATTCTTAATTTTATGTTTAAATTTTTAAATTTTTAAAAGATATAATTTGATTTTTAAAACTTACAAAGAATCATATCTCTAAAATTTTTAATTATATAATTTAATATTAAATTGTTTTTAAAAATTTATACATAGTTTTTTTGATTTTTTATTCTTAAATAAATATTTTATTTTAATAATAGAAGTAGAACTTATATATAAAATTTTAAAAATTAAATAACTAAATTGTAATATTTAAAAATTTATTAACAGTATAAAATTTTAAAAATAAATTATATATTTTAAAAATTTAACAACACATAATTTAATTAAAATTTAAAAAATAATGATATAATTCAATCTATAATATAATTATTATTTTAATTTTTTATACACGATATAATTCAACAATATGTGTTATTATTATAATTTTTTATACACAATATAATTCAACAATATGTGTTTATAATTTGTAGACATAATAATTATAAAATTATGAAATAATACAATATTATCATCAAAATAATTGAAATAATACTTAAACTATTTATTTTTTAAAATTTTTAGTTTTATAAATTTAATAAAATATTTTTACTTTTTATTTGCTACTTAACATATATAAAATTAATGAAAATTTATAATTTGATAATCATATTTTTATTTATTTCACATTTAAATATAATATTATTAAATTTAATTGAAAAAAGTTAATATTTTTACTTAAATTTATTAAATTTAATTTTTTTTATATATTATAAGTGAATTGAAATATTTTTTTAATAATATTTACATACTAATATATTTCTATATAAATCGTGGGTGGGTTTGAATCCACGATATTATAGTCCCCAAAAATCTAATTACTTCTTTAATAATAACATTTAGGTATTTGATACTATAGTTTTTTTTTTCTTTAATCCAACGAGGGACTGATACCAGGGTTCTTAATGGGGTTGGGTGGCCTTCATGTTTTTATTTTTACATAGTTTTGAATTTATTCATTATTTCACTTAACATTTTTACAAAAATATATTAAAGATTTTCATTGAAGAACGAACCTGTAAATAGAAAATAAAGATTTATATAATATTTTAAATATTATTTTTTACTTTTATTTTAAAGGAAAAATTATACATGTAAAAAAAATAGAATATATGTAATAATATATAATCTTTTTATATTAAAAATATTGATAAAATTTTATTATATAATAATTATAAAATAATTATAAAATTTTAAATTTTTATAATTTAAATATTAAATAATTTTTATAAAAGAAAAATTATTGATATTTTAGTATAATAAAAATATAATTTAAAGATGAAAAATAAAATATATTATATATTTATTAAAAAATATATAATTTTAAAAAATAAGATAAAAAATATAATATACAGAGCTTATATTATAAAATAGGTATCTTTATTTTTATTCATTATTTTTCATTTTTCGAACCGAATAATATTAGGAGAAATTTATCCCGTAAGAAAAAAAAACTTTGACAACCTGACTGATACTGTGGTAGACCAGCAGAATCTTAGCTGGATGCAAAAAACCCACAAATTCCTCCCCCACTCTCTGTCTCTCTGAAATTATCAACCTTTTCACATCTCTCTCTCTCTCTCCGCCCGAAACAGTCCCACCTAAAAGGCTAAACAACAACCCACCATTACTGCACTCTCTCTTCTTCTATCAAATACCAAGAAGAAGAAGAAGAAGAAGAAGAAGAAGAAATACTGGCTCTGCAAAGCCACACACAATGCCCAATCTCCTCTTCTACTTCTGTCTGTCATTGTTAATAACTTGGCCAACCCACCACACATCTTGTAAACCCATTGGTTCTCACAGAAGAAGGCTTCTTCATCAACCCTTTTCCCCATTAGATTCACTCCCTCCATCTGAACCACCTTCTCCATCTCCTCCATTACCACCAAATCCAAAGTACCCATTTTCAGCTTCTCCTTCACCCCCTTCCAATTCACCATTTTTTCCTTCATTTTCAGCCCCACCACCACCTCCATCACCATCAACATTTGCTACGTTTCCTGCTAATATCTCCTCTCTCATTATCCCCCATACTTCTTCTGCCAAACCCACTTCTCATAAGCTTGTTATTGCCGCCTTAACTGCTGTAGCTTCAGCTGCCTTAGTCCTTGCCGTTATAGTCTTCTTATTCATCCGCCGGAAAAAGAATCGCAACTTTTCAGATGATAAGACTTCTAGATCGGGGAATAGTCATAGGTTTTTCCAAGCCAATGCAGAGACTAGCAATGGAACAACAACGACGACGACTCATAAGTTGAGGAGTAGTTCTACTAGTTCCGAGTTTCTTTATCTGGGTACTTTGGTTAGTTCTCGTAGAATCGATGATCGACCAGATTCACGTGGGAACCGTGGTGGGAAAATTGTTTTGGATACTAGGAAGTTGGATTCGCCGGAGCTGCATCCCCTTCCACCACTAGCTAGGCAGTGTTCGAGGTTAAATTGTGGGAGTGGCGATAAGGGTTTGATCAATTGTGGAAATAGGGATGTGGGTTCGAGTGTGGAAGATGAAGAGGAGTTTTACTCGCCTAGAGGGTCATTGGGAGGACGTGAGAGCTCTAATGGTACTGGATCGGGTTCGCGACGAATTATGGAAACTATGGTTGGTGAGAGTTTTGTGGAAGGAAGAAGTAGTAGTGCTTCGAGTTCGAGTTCTTACTCATCTTCTAGTTCGCGTTCTCCAAGTCGTTCACATTCAATCAGTCTCTCTCCACCTTTTAGTCTCAGTCCCAGAATACCAGAATTCAAGTCTCCTGAATGTTCAATGTTTCAATCTCCTCAGCCACTACCTCAGCAAAATGTTGCTACTTCGTTAGTTGATCAGAGGTCTGTTTCAGAATCGGCATCTCCAGAGAGAGTATTAGAGAACATTCCAGTTGAATCACCTCGATTATCGAAGGCTTCTGAACGAAATGTACGGTCTCCTTCGTTGTCTCCCATGTCTTCCTCACCAGATAGAGATATGGAAAGACATTCAAGTGCGCTAGATCGAAATCTTGGGTCTCCGTCACTGTATTCACTATCTTTGTCACCAGAAAGAGGTTTAGAAGAGAACCCAGATGCATTATTGCCAGAATCAGCTGGTTCAGATCTATTTGGGAGAGCTTCTTCATTGTTATCGCTACCTTCTTTGCCAGAGAGGGTTTTAGAGAAAAACCCAGATGCATCGCCAAAGGTATCAGTTGATTTGGATGGAAATGGCGGGTCTACTTCAGTGTCTACACTATCGTCCTCACCAGAAAGAGGTTTGGGAAAGAATTCAGATGCATCATCGAAGGTATCAGTCGATTTGGATCGAAATGGTAGGTCTACGGCAAACTCTTCACTGTTTTCTTCACCAGAAAGATGTTTGGTGAAGAATCCAGATGCATCAATGAGACTATGGATTGTTTCTGATCGCAGTAAGCACTCTGATACTCCATCTTTGTCTTCTTCATCATCACCTGACAGAGTTATAGAAGGTAGTATAGTAAGATCTTCGAAAGCATCATACTCTTCTGATGAAAAAGGAAAGAAATTTTCAGCACCGAGTTGTTTATCTTCAGAAATTGGTTTTGCAAAAACCTCAGTTGTCCCCCTAAGAAATTCAAACGTTTTTGATCGAATATCCTTTGAGTTGGATCCCAATAGGCAGTCTTTTTCATCATCTTCTCCTTCTAGTGATTCAGAGCATAATTCAGTCATGTCACTAAGGAGATCCAATAAAGTGTCTCCAGTGATAATGGGAAGTGACCTAAGACAGCCACTTTCAATTCCAATACTGCAGCACCTTCCTCCATCACCACCACCACTACCACCACCGTCCTCTCGACCACGGAAGCACTGGGCAGTTCCATGTCCTTCAACACCTGTTGGTCCTTCTTCATTACCAGAGAGTTACTCCGAGCATAATTCAGATGCAACACCAATGACATCCAATGTCTTGAATCAGAATGTAGAGTCTCGTATAAGGAAGCATTGGGAAGTCCCATGTTCTTCCACAGCACTGGAGCAGTCATCATCATCAGAGAGTGATTCTGATCATTGTTCAGATGCATCACCAAGAACAACCAAAGTATCGGATCAGAATGGAGAGTCTGGTGTGAGAATTATAAGTGATTTAAAGCAGCCTATTTCGGTTACACCTCCACCTCCACCACCTCCTTTGCCACCACCCCTGCCACTATCTTCTCAGTCGCAAAAGCATTGGGCAATTCCAAGTCCTTCTACACCAGTTGGCCAGCCCATCTCTAGGCCACCGGCTCTTACAGCCCCTTCAAGGCCTTTTGTGTTCCAAAACCCACCTAAGATTGACGTTTCTCCAGTAGAGTTACCTCCAAGTTCTGAGGCCATGGAGACTGTAGAGGAGACTCCAAAACTAAAGTTAAAGGCTTTACATTGGGATAAAGTTAGAGCAAGCTCTGATCGTGAAATGGTGTGGGATCAACTAAGATCAAGTTCATTTAAGTAGGATACTCAAGTCTTAACTCTTATTATCCTTTTACCTAACTTTGCTGTCTTATTTGTTTTGGTTTCTTAATTGTTCCAATGCTATATTTAGCAATTTAGTTTTACTTCTACCTCGGCTAAGTTTGTGGAATAATATGGGTTGCAGGTTAAATGAAGAAATGATTGAGACATTGTTTGTTTTCAACACCCCATACGCTAAATTAAAGGAAACAACTCCTCGCTCAGCTATTCCATCACCAAACACAGAGAACAGAGTACTTGATCCTAAAAAGTCCCAAAATATTTCAATTTTGCTGAGGGCGCTCAATGTGACCATAGATGAAGTCTGTGAAGCGCTTTTAGAAGGTACGTCTTTCATCTTTTTAGTACATGCTAGTAATTACTCTTTCATCTGCAAACATTTATAATAACTAATTAGTTTGGTAGTTTTAGTTGCTATATATTGAACTACTACAATTTCCGGCCATTTGCAAAATGTAATCATTTGACTATTGGCTCCATAGGTGCCATGTATAAAGACTTTACAATACAATTAGAATTGTTTCTGATGCCATCTTATCTAATGATGAATTCGTGGAGGTAGTTAGTAATGACAGGTGAAGCCAAATGATATGTGTAAGATGAAGCAATACTTCAGTATGAGCTAGTCATATCTATTCCTTAATGTGTACTGATTGCTTTGGTAAAAAGTTATTTTTATTTGAAAAACCATTATAGCTTTTGAGCTTTCTTAATTTAATTATTTTTCCTGTAACAGGTAATGCAGATGCCCTTGGAACTGAATTACTTGAGAGCTTATTGAAGATGGCGCCAACTAAGGAAGAAGAACGTAAGTTGAAGGAATACAAAGACGATTCACCGTTCAAGCTTGGTCCTGCTGAGAAATTTCTTAAGGCCCTTCTTGATGTGCCTTTTGCATTTAGAAGGGTGGATGCTATGCTCTACATATCTAATTTTGATTCTGAGCTTGAATATCTTAAAAAGTCTTATGAAACTTTAGAGGTAAATGACATTAGCTTCTCTCTCTCTCTCTCATATAGTCATATCTCCACTGACACATCCACAGACCTCTACAAGCATATGCTTGTATGTTCTTACATGGATCTCATCTCCTAATGTTCATATATACTGAGATTTCTTGATATGTATATGATTGATTTTCAGTTTTAGGCATCGTGTCTAATTCATTTCTCCTTTTTCCAGGCTGCTTGTGAAGAGCTGAGAAACAGCAGGATGTTTTTGAAGCTTCTTGAAGCAGTGCTCAAGACTGGAAATCGGATGAATGTGGGAACTAATCGTGGTGATGCTCATGCCTTCAAGCTTGATACTCTTTTGAAGCTTGCTGATGTCAAGGGTGCTGATGGAAAAACCACACTCTTGCATTTCGTGGTACAAGAAATCATAAGAACGGAAGGTTCCCGTCCCTCAGTTGCTAACCAGGCGCCAAATTCCACTTTAAGTGAAGATGTCAAATGTAGGAAACTTGGCCTTCAAGTTGTTTCAGGTCTCAGTTCAGATCTCACAAATGTAAAGAAAGCTGCAGCCATGGATTCTGATGTACTTAGCAACGATGTCTCCAAGCTTTCTACAGGGATTAGTGACATCGAGGAGGTTATAAAATTAAATCAGGCACTAGAATCAGATGAAAGTAGAAGAAAATTTTCAGAGTCAATGAAAAAGTTCATGAAAATGGCAGAGGAGGAAATCATAAGAATTCAAGCCCAAGAAAGTGTTGCCATGTCACTAGTGAAGGAGATTACTGAATATTTTCATGGAAATTCTGCCAAAGAAGAAGCTCATCCATTTAGAATCTTCACGGTGGTAAGAGACTTCCTTACAGTTCTTGATAGGGTGTGCAAAGAAGTAGGTATGATAAATGAGAGAACAATAATAAGTTCTGCCCATAAATTTCCAGTTCCAATAAATCCAACACTACCTCAAGTTGTAGCACCTGCTTTACATGAAAAGAGACAATACAATTCATCAGATGACGACAGCCCATAACCATAGTATTTGAGGCTTGTATCATTATGATAACAATTTTGTGCATTTAGCAAGGGAAAAAGTTGTCTCAATTAGGTAAAGTTTGGAACTGGATGGTCCTACTTGTAAAAATCCCATGTAAAAGAATTTTAGGTCGTTTTATAGATATTATTATAGAAAGGAGGAAAGGAAAGTTTCTTTTGTTAAGAATAAGATGTTGCCATTTATGTATTGTTTAAATACAGACGTTGTTCAAGTGAAAAAATGCAGACCTGTTGGTGTGTAGTAGATAGCTAAGAGTTTCTGTTAAGAGTGTGTAGAACGAGCTTTGTTTTGGGAATTTGAGGCATATGTAGCTATACTCTAATTCTCAAAACAGTAATGCTAGGTATCACTACTATTCAAATGAGTACTTACATGCATCAATTGTTAATATTTTAGCTGATTTTTGCCAAAGAAGACAAGAAAATGTATACACTTTCGTCCCTTTTTTCCCCCCTTAAAAAAACAGTTATTTTTCATCTCAACTTTTTACCTGTATGACTACATTTTCTATTTCAGATAATTTGATTTGGTTTTATCCAATTCAGAAGGTAATTTATGCTATTACTTTGCGGTTCGTCAAGCATGTGTTTCGACTTCGAACCAATCTATCACACAATAATTACGCGAGTAGCTGTCAAGTGATCATCTAATTTTATATTAAATCATGATAAGAAGAAGCAAAATTTTGAACGAAAAATAAATAGTAAGTAAGATATCTTATGAGGGTGTGTTTGGTAACATTGTGTTAGTTTGAAATGGACATAATATGGGTTGGGTATCTACTACTATCTTACTTTAAAAAAAATTACATAAAAGTATTATATTTTTTAGAGATTTATCATTTTTTTTAAAATGATAATATTAATATTTTATCATTGTAAGTTCTCATATGAGTCTCATTTTACATTTTTTAAATATTTTTTTTTTCAAAAAAAAAAAATTTGGTATATTGCTAAATTACTAATGATATGTCACTAGAATATTCATCACTAAATATTTTTTTTTCAAAAAAGACCATTGAAATCAAAATATGTCTTGAGGTAAATATTAAAAACCAATAGAATACAAAAGCTATATTGTCATTTAAGAAAGTTTCGTACTTTTGGAATACATACTATTTTAAAGAGAGATAAAAACAAACGCAAAATATAGATAGTAATAAGATGAGTGTGCTATCATTAACGTATAAATTAGTATGAAATTATGAGTTTATCTATCTAATCAGCATCAGTAGTATCTTTTCGTACATGATGCTCCTAAAGTATATATAATTTGCCTAAAACCTTCCAAATATATATATACTAAAGACAATTTATGCCTAAAACCTTCCAATATATACTTTAGCCCAATAGTGTTAACGGTCGGATAACTCAATAAAATAGTTTTCTGCATCAATAGAAAAAAATATATATAAAATAAATAAAAAAGTATGTTTCTAATTAATATCAATATAATTTGGTAATTGTTCTTTTGGGGGTTCTGTTTTGAGTATAATTTAGAATTAGAATATCAATATAATTTGGTAATTGTTGTTTAATAAGAGGAAGCAGCATCCATGCGCTCTAGCATAAGGCGAGCTTCTTCCTCAGTTGCTGGAATCACTTTTCTAATTTTGAATTTGTTGTTCATGGCTTTTGCCTCTGTTGGTCTCACTGTGAATGTAAAATAGAATCTATTTGACACCTGCTTCAATTAGTATATATGTATTAAATATTGATTATTAATTAGTCTAAAAGACCCTTTGATCTTCGTATACTTATATTAAGAAAAGGAAGAAAAGTGATATTATTTTGAGATCAAAATAAATACTAACCTCAGCAGTTCTGAGCTCAGGGCTAGTAACATGAGCAACAACTTCAACATTGATTAAAGGCTCATCTGGGTTCTCAATTTTTGCATACAATACACCTGATTTGAAACGCACAAAGTCACCCACATCCACCTTCACGTCACACAATTAAGCACCATTATTTATATTTATATTTATATTTATATTTATATTCATTCAAATAAATTAAATACTACTTGGAAGAAAAAAAAACCAAATGAAAAGGCTTAAACAACTCGTGTCAAAATAATCAGAAAAATTACGAAAAATAACATCATTAAAACTGATAACAATAATATTGAATACCATTTAACAGAATTGATAAATCAGTTCTCAAGGTTATTTATGAAAAAATATAAGTCTAATAATTAACAGTATATGTACTCACAGGTCTAACGAAATGAACATGATTAACTTCCGAAAAATGAGGCACCAAACCAGCAAAAGTATAAGCAGTTGAAAAGGCCAATTCAAAAGCTCTATGCATGAGAAAACCTCCAAAGATTCGACCATGCATATTTCTATGTTGAGGTTGGCAAATGAGTACACTCTCAAGTTGTGTATCCCTAAACAAAATGGTATTTCTATCTGTTAAGGCTGGCATGTCTTTGAATATCCATCCCTCACCCAAAAGTGCTTCTATTCTTTTATTAATCATCAAAATTTCCTTGTTCATCTCCAATTGATTATGATCCCTATGGCTATTAATTATTCCTATGTTTCTAATTAATTTTTTGTTTTTTCTTAATCTGTTTCTTGCTTCAGCCTGTTTGAAAATTATGACTTCCTTTTCAGTTTCAGGCAATAACTTGTTCACTGGTGCTGCCTTTCCTGTTTTGCAGTCAACTGCTACAAATATGAAGTTTGCTGTCAGAGCAACTGATAAGTCTAGATCATCAAATCCCTCTGTAAACATTTTGAGAATAACCAATTAATTTCCTTATTTATATATAAATTATGCTAGTATATATTTTTAAACAAAAGAGATGAATGCACATAGCTTGCGGTGGATTCAGAATTTGTCAAGGGATTTTCATTAAAATATATATATATATATATATATATATATATATATACTAATAGATTCTGAAATTAAGAATTTTACCTTGAGATGACAGAATGAGTTCGAGTTGGATTTCAATAGAAGAAGTTCCAACCCAAACAACTGAACCAACTATTTTCAAGTCAAGGTAAACACTTATGGGCTTCTTCAGCATAATCTTGTCTACTGCTGCTGTAACTAGCAATAGGGGTCTTGTTGTGCTTCCTTCACGATCAGAACAGTGCTAATTTCACCAACAAACACATTATATAACTTTTGATTTTAAGTAATTATATGTATGTAATTTAACTTATGGTTTGTTTTATTGCAATTTTGCATAAAGTGGTTTTAGCCCCAAGAAATAAAACTCTTTCAACAAGCAGAAACACATGATATAATGTACTTTTGTCATAAAAAAACAAAATTAATTTGTTTTACAAGCCCTTTAAGCACTTATAATAATTTTTATTTTGTGCTTTAAAAAAGCTTTACAAATTAAAAAAGAACTTACATATATATTTTGTAAATAATCGACATTTTTTAAAAAAATAATAATAATTCAAAACTATAGGTAATGTGAAATATATTGATACCTTGATCGAAATGGTGCTGGCTAGGGCATCAAGGTCTTGTAACAATTTCCCAATTCTAATATGATTCCAAGCATCTCTATATTGCTCTCTTAAGACAAAATCTGAAGAGAAGTTATACAAAATGCTGGTTCTACTCTGAGAAGGAGTTTTAGTGAGCAATAGGCTCTGAGGAGGTGCATCTTTTGGTGGGTCAAATCTTGTTTCCCACAAAGCATTTGTAACTGGTGAAAGAAAAATACCTGCTGGCCATAATCTATTCTGTGGAGTGCTTTGTAAGGCTATTAGAATTGTTTTGGAATTCAAATCCATTGGCATTAATATTCAAGTAAGTACTTCACTTCTTCTTAATTCAAATCTTGGAATTAATTAGATCTCATGATCTAAATAATTAATTAATACCAAGTTTGTTTTTTTTTTGGGTTTAATAAGAAAATCATTGAATAATTTGGCTGGATATGACGTTAGAAAAAATAGCGACTAGCACTTTTTCTAGAAAATAAAAGGTTAATTACTTCTTCATTTTTTATCTATGTATTTTTTTTTTTGGCTAAAAGAAATGAGGAAAGGTTATGAAATTCTTATTATTAAAACTTAATAATATATAAGATCTGAAGAAGTATACCATGGTAATGACGTAAAGTGGTATAATTTTTCACTTAGGTCTTGGATCATTACACAAATTCACAGTGACATGCATGCGTAAAGTTGGGTTCAAATAAGATGGTGAAATTCATTAAGCAACAGTAAGAGACATGTTAAAAGCATTTGAGTCATATCTCATAAGGAATAAATTATAATATATATACAAATACTACTAATTGTGGTAAATAAAATTTTCCTCTTCCTTAAAGTATGTTTCAGTTTCTATGTAAAGGCTGAAATTATATAAAAAAAATAATATAGAATTTAATTTTTCATATGCTATATAAAAAAAATATAGATTAACAAAACATGCACGTGGGATTGTAGTAATTAAGGTTCTATAAGAACGGTTATACATTCAATGGAAAATGAAATTAAGTGTAAGATGATATATAGATTAACAAAATAAGGGTGTGATACCAATAAGAATGAAAGTATACCAATAAAAAATTAAGTCGTTTAATTTTTTAACTATTATTATTATTATTATGATATTAATTTCATAAATTATTTTTATAAATAAATAAAAATATTTTTTGTAATATTTGAACATTTATTTTTGTATTATTATTATTTTTAATAATAATTTTTTTAAAAAAAATAATAAAATAATTAATAAATTATGTGTTTAATTATAAAAGAGTAAGATAAATCTTTTTTTTTAATAATATCAATCGAATATAAAAAAGTACATAAAGATTTTAACATTTGGGAGGGTGGTGAGAATATAAGATATTTTTCAGCATTATACACACGCGCACCATATGTATGTAATATGAAAGCACAAATTTAAAAGGGTGAAATTTTTAAAGTGACCATACAATTGACAAAGAGGTCAATGCATGCAATTCTTGATTAGGTGGTCCCGTTCAGATAAAATATAACATAACTCTTGGAAACAACAGTTTGTTGGGAGCATATTAAAAATTAAAATAAAGAGAAGAGAATACAAATTTATCGGAGAATACGTCACATAAAAGTAATATATAAGAAATTGAGTAATTTAAATATAATTATTCTTTTAATCATTTTAAATAATATTTTTTATTACAAATTTTATATAACAAATAAATCAATATTATAATTATGACTATTAAAATTATCCTTTTCTCCCCTGCTATATTGTACAAAATATTACAACATTAATTGATATTAACGTTAATAATTATAGAACATTTCAAAAAAATTGAGTTCAAATATCTAAACGTTAAATCATTTAGTAAGAATTCTGCTTTGTGATTTTTTTGTTAATTTTTTTTTTGTATATAGTTATAAGATTCCTATCATTTTGAGTGTTTTTTTCTTTCTTAAATTTATACAATATCTTTGTAAAATTTGTCCCATAAGAACAATGTTACTTATTTCGATCCAAAGAAGAAAATATTGTTCAAAATAGCTCAAATAAGTATCGATATTTAAATATGGGTATTAAATTAAATATAGGATAAAAATAGATATGATATCTTATTAGTACTTATATTAATCTTTTAATACTTATTTTTATCCAAAATTTTAAATATACCTTGAAACTATTCAAATTATTTAAAAAGATATCCATTTGGTCAAAAAAAGAAAAAGAAAAAGAAACATGTGTACAAAGAGTTGAAGGATGTTTTGGTCATTTAAAATTATTATTATTATTATTACTTTTTTTCTCTTTTTCATTCTATTTCCTTGAATTTAATGTTTAATTTTAAGATTTAGGATTTAATATAATAGGTTTAAAATGTAGTGTTTAGGTTAAGTTTATGTTATAATTTAAAGTATAGTATTTAAGATTTAGTGAAAAAAATTAGGAAAATTTATGCTAATATATACATAGATGCATTACATCAAAATTAAGCATTAAAGTCGATTATTAACCGACCTTAAATTAATTTAAAGTCAGTTAGGTGAATTGATTTTAAATTGAGAGACTTAAAATTTAAAGTCAATTCACGCGTTGAATCAATTTTAAATTCTGTATTTTTTTATACATATTTTACTCATTTTTTACTATACTTAGAACTTATATTTGAACACATAATAGTAGAAAAAACCAAAACATGTTTAACAAAGTTTAAATAATATAAAAAATTAAAAAATTAAATATTAATTAATTAGTTGAGATTTTACAAACATTACTCACATAAAATAATACATTTTTGTTTCTCTCCTTTGTTAATAAAAAGAAAAAAAGAAGAAGAAAATATGAAAGAAAATAATTAAATAATTAAATCATCTTTCAATATTTTGGGCATAAAAATCATTTTTAACAAAATGTATGCACTTTTAAAAATATAAATCCTTTTAAAATATCACTAAATAAATTAAAAAATAATAAGTTTTAAAATAATAATATAAATACCAAAAAGGTACCAATTCTAATATAAATGGTATAAATGCATTAGTATGAATACCTCTTATATACCAAAACATGTGTAAAAATTATTCATTCTTTGGTTTTGATAATGTGATACTTTATATTAATAATATGAAAGATAAATATATGATATATTTGATAATTATTTTAATTGTTAATTCTTTAGTTTTAAAATTTGAAACTTTTGGATAAAAAAATTAAATTTGTTTGATAATTAATTTATAGTTTAAATTTTAAAAAATATAAAATAAAAATTAGATACTTTTTGTTTAATAACCAACTTTTACTTTTTAATTTTCAATACTTTAAGTTTTAAAATTCAATTGTAAACTTATTTTTGATAATTTTTCATTAAATTTTAACTCTTTAATTTTAAAATTGATTTTTTTAATTCAAAAATTCGGTCAAATTTTAAAATTGATATTTTAAAATTTAGAAAATAAAAAAATAAAAAAGTTATTAAACGTGCATAGTTTTGATTTTTTAAATTTAAAATTAAAATAAATACTAAACAAACTTTAATCAATATTTTATATTTTTAAAATACATAGAAACTCATTAATATGTTAAAAAGAAACCAAAAAATCAAAATGAATTGCCACGTCAGTTATTTTATGAGTGAAAAATAATATAATTACTTTTTTTTTATTTCATGTATCACTTCTTTGACATTTTGTCTCTTTCTTTTTTTTTTATACAGGCATAAAACTAATTAAAGCAATTAAAACAAACAGAAAATAAACAATAGAAAATAAAAGTAACTGAAAAAATTAATTATCATTAAATTTTCGTTTCAATAATTTTAATTCAATTTTTTTTCCAATAATAATAAATAACACCTATAATAAAGTGTTGATATAATGGCAAAGGAGAAAATATAAAGAAAGAGAAGAAGATGATCAAGATACACGACTTTGGCTGTCCATGAAAATGAATTAGAGTATTAATAAAAATGACATGAATATATATATAAACTATCCATGAAAATGAATTAGAGTATTAATAAAAATGACATGAATATATATATAAACTATTTCGACTGTATATATTTTACACTTTGGTTTTTATATAAGCACACTTCTTTCGGTACCTAACATTTTACTTAATTGTTTGTAATATCGGTAGTGCTTGAAATTTTTACGTACTTTTTAAAATTAAGAAGCAAAATTATTATAACAAATTATAACAGTATTTTACTTAATTGTCTCTACTAAAATAATTTAAGTGAGTTTGGAAATATTTATTTTAAAAATGATTATGTTCATTGGGTAGCTAACCTTGTCAATTGCTTAAATGCTGGCCACTCAAATTTTATATGTATTTTATATGACTGTTTTTTTTTCAAAGATAATTTTAATAATTCAAGCTAAATAATATATATATATATAATAAGAAATCACCCTAATTTTATAAACTTAAATATTGCAACAATTTCATGATCTAAACTCTTTTCATTTTTTTAAATAAAATCTTAAGTACTAAAACACATGCGCAAACTTTTTTAGTCATATTATGGACATGAGACTTGGTGTTGAAGTCCGAGAAAGTAACATATTCTATTGCATTACAAAGCAAAGCCAGTAATTTCTTTTATATTGAATATTTTCCAACTCTTATTCAAAACCATTTACATAAAAAGAGATAAAAATTATAAGGGACCCTTGATAGCGTAAACTGACTCAATTTAATACCTTTATTTATAGGTTAGTAAATTTAATCATATAATTTATGCAAATAAAAAAATTTGGTATAAAAAAGTACACTTTAATCCTAAAACTAAAATACATAATTTTAAATAATTATCGAATTAAAATACTTATTTTTCATAATTATAGGACTAAATATACTTATTTCTTAAAGAAGAGGAAGTGGAAAGGTGTATTAGAGAAATAACGGAAGGAGATAAAGGAAAAGAGTTCAAAGCTAATGCTGATAAATGGAAAGTATTGGCTAAGAAATCAGTAGATGAAGGTGGAAGTTCTGATAAAATCATTGATGAGTTTGTGGCAAAATTAAAGTAGTTTGCTTATGTCTCTCTCTCTCTCTCTCTCTCTCTCTCTCTCTCTCTCTCTCTCTCTCTCTCTCTCTCTCTCTCAGTGAGTGTGTATGTGTTTTCCTTGTTGCTAGTTAACGATGGTGTAAGAAATATGTAATAAAACTTTCATCATCTTCTCAATAAGAATTGCAAGGAGGCAATCTAATTACTGCAGTGATATCTGGCTGAACCTGTTTTTGAGAAGTTATTATCAGCGTACAGTTTTGGCATGCACAAAGAACACTTCAGATGAAGTTTTGACACTACATGTTTCACGCTTGAACATGTCATCTATTTAGATGTATGACATAGTTCTACAATTTTACAACTTTCATTGTTTAAAACCTGCCTAACATAAATGATTTAGTTCTTACGAAAATCTTTACATGCATAACCTTAATCAACCAATTACATGAAGTATAACACAAAGTGCTTGACCAAACGGAAAAAAAAAATACAAGGAAAACAATAAGAAGAAGAAGAGCGTTTCCAGTGGTTCAGCTGACCAAGATTATTACCCTTGCCTGTGTACTCATAAAATATGAATGCAAAAACTAGTTACTGACTCACTGTTCCTTCCGATGGTTAAATGTGATCCTATAAATCCATTTAACAATTATATGTCAAGACCTATATAAAGGCCAAAACTAGTTGCTAAAGATTCACAATTGTATTATAATAACAATGCATCTATAGGCAAAACTACCAAGTATAAGCAAGCAAAGTGACATTCATGACCATGACCATATTTTTTGTCATACCTTTTCAGTTATTCTCCTTCCCTTCACGAGAAACAATGAGTTCCTCCAAGCGCTCAGCATTGCCAGTTTCTGTTGCCATTAATATCTCATCTTCAGTTGTGAAATGGTAGTGCTCCCCTATAGCTCTTAGAAAGTGGTATACCTCAAACATGGTGGGCCTTTCCTTGGGATTTGGTGATACACAACTGCAAGCAACTTTAAGAAATTGGAAAAGCTCCCCATCTACACCCTTACCTACCAAGGATTTGTCTATAGAATCCTGGAGTTGAGAGTTGCTAGATAGCTGCATAATCCATTCAACCAAATTCCCCTTGAAGTTTTCTGGAGCTTTAGCAACATGGGTAGGTCTTTCACCAGTCACCAACTCAAGAAGCACAATGCCAAAGCTATAAACATCCCCTTTTGGAGTGGCTACCAGAGTTCGTGCGTATTCTGGAGCAACATAACCCAGATCTCCAAACTCCCCATTAACAAAGGTACTCAAATGGGTATCAATTGGATCCATGAGCCTAGCAAGGCCAAAATCAGATATTTTGGGCTCGAACTCTGCATCGACCAAGATGCATTTGGAGCTTATGTTTCGGTGGATAACACGTGGGTTGCAGTTATGATGGAGCCAGGCTAATCCTTTAGCTGCCCCTATTCCAATTTTGAGCCTAGTGGACCACTCCAGAGCCTTGCCATCATCGTTCACAAGGTGTAGCAGATCATGAAGCATACCGTTCGGCATGTACTTATATACTAGAAGTCTCTCCCTTTTTGCCACACAAAATCCTAAAAGAGGGACCAAATTACGATGCTTTACATTCCCAAGAGTAGCCATCTCTGACATAAATTCTTTCTCAGAGTGTTGAGATTCCTGCAACCTCTTGACCATTAATGAAGTGCCATCGTCAAGCACAGCTTTGTAAGTAGCTCCAGTTCTCCCGGACCCAATGAGATTGTCTTTACTGAAACTGTTGGTAGCCTTCATGAGATCACTCAATCTCATTTTGGAAACCGACTTTTCAAACAACGAAACCTGTATTAAAGTAGCTTTATTATAAATTACAGTAATACACTAAAATAGTAAAATAACAAATCCACATTTACTGTACTCCTTAATTCCTTATTACAAATAGTATTAATATTGGACTGTAAGAAAAAAGCTTTTACTGTGCTTGCCTTGATGCCTTTAGTTCCCTTTAAACTCCTTGCCCATTTGTTACCTTCAGGGTCATCTTCCTTCTTCCTCATTGATGCTCTACGGAACAAGAAGAACAAAGCAATACCTACAATTACTGCTCCTCCAGTCACACCACCAACAGCTGCTACTGCAATAACTACCGTGCCAGATTTCTTTGAAGATGACTGACAGTCTTCCAAAGGAGCTCCACAGAGATTAGGATTATTTGCATAGCTGGATGCAGTTATGTCTTTATTGTTATCAAAGTTTGGAACAGGCCCTCTCAGAAGATTGTTGGCCACACTAAATGTTTTAAGCCGAGAGAGAAGGCCAAGTTCTGCAGGAATCTGACCATCTAACCGGTTGTGGTCAAGCTTAAGGATATTCAGATAACTACAATTTGAAAGCTCCTTCGGGATCTGACCCGAGAAATTGTTATTTGAAAGATCAAGAGATGTCACAAACCCAATAATTGTAGAGATATTGATCGGAATAAATCCAGAGAGTTCATTGTTTGAAAGATCTAAGCCTGTCATGCTCTTACAATCTTTGATACCTTGAGGAAAGTGACCTTTCAGTCCCATATCTGAAAGATGAATATTCAATACTTTGTTTTCATCAGGGTGCCAACATTCAACCCCAGTAAATCTACAGATAAAGCCTTCAGTAATGTTGTTGAAATCCCACGAGTATTTTAAGTAATTGTTAGGATCTTCAAGTGAACTCTGTATACTTTTTAAGCACTTGATGTCATTCTGATCACCCAAACTAAACCTACAACTTCGCAACGACCAGAGAAGAATAACTATAAAAATCTCCAAGAGTCTTCTTCTAACAAATACCAACATTTCTACTTGGACAATTACCAAATTCTCAAATGTACTGCTTAATTACCACTTACACAGGAAACTGGCGGCTGAATTAAGGAAATTCAGCTTCTACTTGCACTAAATCCAGGGAAGGAAAATAAAGCCCAAGGCCAAGGAGGCAACAGACCCAATTCAGAGCTACAGAAACAGAAATCCCATAATCCTTGCTCCAACAACACCAAACCCTGAAACAAAACGAGAACCAGAGGAATAACAAATTCAGTTCAACGCTCTAAACGCGCTAAATTCAAGAATTTATATCAGAACAACAAATAATTTGACCAAAACCCCATTAAATTAACAAAACATAAAATGACTGAAACACAAAGAAGATTGGAAAAGCTTAGTTGACCCAATTGGTTTGACTCAGTCTCGATGAACATGAGCATATAAAGTCACAAAATTTAACCCAAAATAATCGAGTTTGCAGAAAATAATAATAATCAAAGACCCACCTGATAATTCACAGCCTAAATTCAGAAACATCAAAATATCTGAAAAATTATTGATGAATCAACCGAGAATTTCGTTCCTTTTCACCAGGAACATGGGAAATCCAGAGCTTACTGTAAATAAATTCCATTCATCGGGTTATATTCTCAAAGTTAAAGCCATCAGCAAATCGAAAATTATTGGGAAGGACTTGCGAGTAAACTGAGACATGTATGAATGGGTATCACTCTGGTGGAAAATAAAAATGGCTTGATGGAAAGAGAGAGAAACAGGGGGCTTTTCGGGTAAGACAAGGCCAGTCATTTTGTCAAACTTTAGCGATGACTTGGACTGATAGAGAGCGAATGAGCAATAGACTTCTAAAAAAAAAAAAAAAGACTTCTCAGAGTGCTCGACTTGTTTCCCTTAGTAAATTAATTTTATTATTATTTTTAAATAAAATTATTATTAATAATTTATTATCAATTTTTTGACATAAATACCATTAATTTTAATATATTAATTATTTTTTAACAATTTAACTTATCGAAATTTATATTTCTATCAAAACTCTAACAATTATCGCAGACAATCTCGTTAAAAATAAATATAATATGTTACACTTAAATATAAATGTATACGTAATATGTTAAATCTAAAAATATAAATAATTAACATATTAAATGCAAATGAATTTACATATTATTCATAAATGTAACATATTATGTTAAAAAGTAGAGATAGATGAATGAAAAATTAAATTTAATATGTTATATATAAAAATATATTAGATATAACTCATTAAATATAATATATATAATACATTACATATAAAAATAAAGATGTAAGTAACATCTTACATGTTGTAGATTGTAGATAGCAAACATGATAAAATTTAAGTTATATTAAATAATTAATCATTGTACATATAAAGGTAGATGTAATGTTACGTACAAATATGTAGAGTTACATGTAATATGATATCTTCTAAGTAGAGTTTCAACTATCCATTTATATATAAATGTAACATATTATATGTAAATATAGATATAAATGTAACATGTTATATATAAAAGTATAATTGAATTATAAATTACGAGTAAAACTCAAGTAGATGTAACATATTATATACAAATATACACGTAGATGTAATATATTATAAAATTATAAGTATATGTAATATTTTATATACAAAGACACATGTAGATTTAATAAGTTACATCCGATAGGTCACTCATAAAAGTTAATGACTCCGATGGATCAATGCATATAATTTAAGATTTTTTTTCCATTTTATTGAATTAATGTAATAAATTATTTTGATATTTATACGTGTAAAATTAGGAATTTTGAGTTAAAATTTTATTAATTTTTTTTAAAATATTATTAGAATAAAAATTTGTTATATAATAATAATATTCTCTATTATTTTTATAACAATTGTAATTTTAATTACGGTAATATTATTTTTAAAAAAAACTATAAATTATCTTTTTACTATTTGTTAAAAAATAATATTCTTATCTTTGCGTGGAACTTTTTATAATTCACTTAGTATTTGAGTTGTATAATCCGGCTTTTCAGAATTAATATTTCTTAAAATATATATATATATATATATTAATATCTATGATATAAAAAATGTTTATATTTATTATCCATACTTTTTAAAAAATTTAACCTTAATGCTATTTTAGTAATAACGTATAAAAAACTCTTGCGGGGTTTTTGAAACAGGGTAAAATGAAAATTTATGAACTTTCTCCCATATATCTTCTTTTATATGTTATTGTAACACCATTACAACCCTTAATGGTGTCAATTTTTTACTTTTTACAGCTGCCAGAAATTACAGCTCCTCCTAGAACTTTGAGGATGAGATCCCTTGTGTTCAGAAATTACAGCTCCTCAAATTGTGTCTGTTTTAGAGTTTTATCAAAATACCTTTTGAAAAATTTATAAGTTCCTATAAGAGGGGCAGCATTTTTAAAAATTTAAAAGACAGACAGAGACAGACACACACACTCGGGTACATCAGTAGAAAGTTTAACAGACAGAAAGACAGACAGACACATTCAAAATTGTGTCTGTTTTAGAGTTTTATCAAAATAGTTAGCCAACCTCAAAATACCTTGAAAAATTTATAAGTTCCTATAAGAGGGCAGCATTTTTAAAAATTTAACAGACAGACAGACTCACTCGGGTATATCAGTAGAAAATTTAGCAGACAGACAAACAGACAGACTCGGGTATATCAGTAGAAAACAATGTACACCTCTACTTCAATGAACAAGTAAGCTTTCAAAACAACAAGTATTGTTAAATAAAGAGCACTTTCAGTGAACAAAGTTCAATGATTTAATATGCAGATTAGAAAGCTTACTTTGTTCTCGAAAGCTGAGGGGCTATGAGATGCCATTGTTTCCATAAATTTCCTAACATTGCCTTAAACGTAAAATTTATCTTAAAATTAAAAGGGAAAATATATAACAATAACATAAGGTATAATGCTTAAACCTTTAAAATATTTTCAAAGAATTCATAATTAATGTCGCGTTTTTAGTAAAAGCTTATTATGAAATCGTATACTTCTCAACCAGTGAAGCGTCTTCTCTAGCCATCCTCCAGACGTCACTGAAGAAGGGTCGATCCAAATTAATCTATAACATGTCTACAGCACCTACTCAAACAAAAATCCGAATCAACCAAAAGCATTAATTTTCAAAATTTTAATAACAACGATGAGAAGATATAGCAAACATATAAATAAACGAATCCATCAATAGTAACCACTATCACCTAATTCATATTGGCGCACAAAATCGAAGAAATAAATTTTACCTTACAACACAAACAAATTTTATCTCATAATTCTCTCATATTTCTTCACTCTTGCACTAAATCGAAGAGAGAAATAAAAAAAAAAAATTCAGCTCTCCTTATGCGTGTATATATGCCCAAATTGGGACTCGTTTTCGTCCATTTTCGTTTCTGTTACAGAGGAAATAACATTAAATAATAAATTAAATAAAACGGCATTGATATATTTTATTGGATTATGATGAATATTTAAAACATTTTTTAGAGAATTTTTTTTTTCTTTCTAAATAAAAAATCTAAAAATATTTTCTCAAATAGCATACAGATAAGAATAATCATGGTAATCTGATATTGAATAGGTTGATAAAATATTTAAAAAAAAAATATGAAAAAATTACAGACATAAATATTTAGAAGCAAACATATCGTTTGATGATAACAATCGACATAAATTGAATTAACAAAAGTTGTTAAATTTTTAAATAAAATAAAGAGTGCAAATTACAGACTCAATTTTAAGTTTGTTGAAATTATTTTCTTAGTGCTCGTTATTTATTTGTCTTAACCTTTGTATTCGGTGTGAAATATATATGAAATATCTTAGTTATTTAGTTCTCAACAGTATTCAATTTATGTTTTTGATATTAAATAAATAAAGTATATTTAATTGCTTTTACTTCTTATTTTTATCTGTTTATTATGCATCATCTTGTTTTTTCTCATGATTGATCGAGTAATATATTCAGCAGAGATATCAAAATAAGACTTTTTGCATATCATGTCATCAGGCAGCTTGATTTTTTTTTTTGGGGCTAACTAGTAACTATATATTATTAATATAGCAGCCAAATGGAAATTTGAATTGTTTAATTTTTTTTTTCCTTTTTCAATTGAATAGAATAGCATAATCTTAATACGAATAAATTTTATTTTTAATTTTCTTTATGCTATATATATATATATAATATGTTTTTTTATAACATAAAATATGAACAAATGAAGAGTGTTTGGGAGACAAGAAAGTATTAAGATGAATTAATAATTCTTGTGTTGATGCTGAGCAATTTAAATGCTATATATAAGTAACAATAATAATAGATTGTAACTAACTAACAACCTTCAAGAACAATAATTAGATTAATACTAATCACCTACAATGTACACTAGTGTGCTAAGTTCAACACTCCTCACAAACATACAGTTTCCTAAACACCATAACTTTGAACTTAAGTCAAACAAATATAGCCTCTCTCAATGGCTTGGTAAGGGCATCCGCATACAATGATTTTCCTATACTACACGTTGAGCATTAATAAGTCAATTGAGATTACGATATAATGCTATGGGTGGATTTGAAAGCTAAAAGCTTAAGTATGATCTATATCTAACATGTATAATATATTATGATGGAATCATTAATACCCAAGCTATTCGTATAAACATCTATCAAAAGATTCCAATATCACACCTAATTTTTCATTCTTAATGCCAACCAACTCCAACTACTCAAGATAATTCTCTCGAAGATTTAGTGAATACCATCACTGCTAACACTTTAGAATTTCAATAAGACTACCAAGGATATCAAGTTATGAAAGAACAAGAAAATTCAATGAGAACCTAGCTTCTTATTCTCAATGTAACAATTAACTACAACCACTTAAAGTAAGTCTCTTAAGAATTTAGTGAATATCATCCTTGCTAAAACTTTAAAATTTCAGCAAGAAAACCAAGCTTTTATTAAAGAACAATAAATTTCGAGGGGAAATCATGAGATACAGGAAATCAATGCTGCTATCAAAAACCTTAATTGAGACTAAAATTGGCCAACTGGTTACATTAGTAAGAAGATTAGAAGCTAAGGTAATTGTTGAACTCCCCTTCCAAATAGATACCAAACTTAGAAAAATCGTTGATGCCATTATTTTGGAGAGTGGTAAGCAATTAGAGAAGCCTCAAAAAATCCCCATGAGTGATATATCCAAAGAAAAAACTAGTGAGGAGAAAAAGACTATAACCTCCAAGGAATCCAATGTGACACCAAAGGTAGTATTCGAACCTTCCTTTTTACCGATGGTTCTACTTTATCTTTCTCGAATATGTTTGACAATTTAACAAAGCAAAATTACGAAGAAAAAAAATTAGAGACATTTTCCAAGGTAAAAATTCACATACCTCTTATGAAAGACATCAAGGAGGAACCTTGGTATGAAAAGTACCTTAAGAAACTTTTTTTTACCAAGGATAAATTTAGGGATAACAAAGAGATACGTGTGGAGTACAATTTTTCTAGCATTCTTCAAATGAGACCGTTGCCAAGGTATAAGCATGTAAATAATAAACTGCTAGCTTAAAAGTTAGACATCACACACTTCAAAATCTTTGATGATAGTGGATGATAACAGTGTTAGCGTCAAGCTAAGGACGTTAAATCAAGCGTTTTGTGGGAGACAACCCACCAAATTTGTTTTATACTCTCTTTTTACTTATTTTTGCATTACATATATGTATGTATGTATATATTTACATTATGGATAATGTAAAAATTAAATATGGGAGAGTATTAACACATCATTATCTTATTTTTATGCTTTATTAGTTTAGAATATTTTAGAATACATGTTTTAAGTGTAGTATACCCTATGTATCATAATTTACTTATTTTTAATATTTATTTATTGCATTCCTTAGGATAGTTATGATTAATAGAAGGCTTAAAAAAATCGTATGTTCTTTCTTTGTTTTCTCACATCTATGATTAAATTAGATAAATAATGTTTAGTTAAAAAGGATAATGAATATTGATATAGTCTTAACCTTATTCCTAAGTGAAGGTAACTTTATAATAATTTGGCTTAAAACTTGCATGCATAATTGCTAAATCAGCAATAGAAAAATCTATATGTATGGACTTATGAAAAATGTTATGAATCCCTTGAAACTTTGCCATATTTTTAATGAATAAAAATAGGTTGTTAGAGCTTTTCTTTAAGTTTATCGAGACGAATGTGAAATGTATTTATTGATAAATGATTAAAGCAATATGATTAATTTTTTTGGCTAAACTATTCTATTCTTAATGCTATTGTTCTTATAAAAGCAAACCTTTTAGAGAACTAATTTGAACTTATATTAGCCAATTTTTCGTACCTACTCCTTATTTTTTGAATCAAATACATTGAACATACCCTATAGTTAAAGAATAAGTGGAGTTGCACAAAAAGATAATAGATTCTATAAAAATATTATAATAAGATTTAAAGTGTCAATTGTGTTATAATTAATTAAATGTCCAACATACAAAACATAGCTCACAATATATACTCCACATATTAAAAAAAGTATATATATAATAGTAATAATAATAATAATAAAGGGACAAGTTGAAAAGAATTATAAAAATGAATGTGTGTTAAAAAAACGAAAAAAAAATGAAATGAAAAAAGCTAATAATGATATTTGAGTCCAAAACAATGAAATTTGATCATACTTTATTAATATAATTGATAAAGTACGATCAAATTTCATTGTTTTGGACTCAAATATCATTATTAGCTTCTTTCATTTCATATTTTTCTTACTCCATGAACTTTTATTTCTTTTATTTCTTTCATTTGATTGAACCAACAAACATAGTTATATATTATAATAAAATGAAAGATAATTTGATTTTAAGGAATACTTTTGGTAAGTGAAGATACGATTTTAAGAAAAAATATATGATATCCAATTTAACAAAAAAAAATGGTGATATTTTATAAGGAAAAATAATATTTCAATTTATTGAAGTTATATGATTTGATTATTGCTAATTGATATTATATCAGACACATACATTGAGCATGATTATTGTAACTAAAAGAAATATTTAATATTTATTAGAATTTAAAACCATAATATTATTAAGCTCTTGAGATATAATATCATAAAACTTGTTCTCTTAATTATAGGTGTTAATTTTGTTCGAGGACTAGCAAAGAGTATATGTGTGGGAGTTTGATAAGTGTTGTTTTATACATATTTTTATATATTTATTTATTTATATATATATATGAGCTAAAATTATTTATTTTTCATTTATCGAAAAAATATTAATTTTTTGAGATTTTTTTAAGATTTTTATGAATTTTTTATTTGATAGATGAATTAACATAGAAAGAAAGTTAATATATTTTGTAGCTTATCATATCATTTTAACCATTTTAGCTTATCATATCCTTTTAACATTTGGTGCACACTAATCTATCTCTACTAGTATACCAACAATCTGAGTTATATATTCTAATTTGATTTTTATCTCTTATAAATACAAAACACCACTATACAAAATATGTGAGAATAGGAAAATACAGATTTAAAGAGATAGAGATACGAAAATTATAGAATTAAATTAGAGGTAAGAATTAAGAAGAAGATTTAAGAGGCAATCAAATGAGTTAAAAGAGCATAAGTAAAGATAAAAATCCTAAGATTTTTTCTTCTTTTTTTTTTATGTTTTCATAAATAATATTCTTAGTTTATTGTTTTTCATGAGTAGCTAAATTGTGAATGATTTCAAAACCTTGGATATAGATTACAATATTCTTTTCAACTTTAATTATTGAATGAATTTATTTGATTATTTAAGTGTACAATTAAATAATTAAATTAATTCATCGTTAATCAAGTTAGTTGACTAGTTATGTAATTACTTAATCAATTTATATAATTAATGATAAATTTCTTATGATGAGAATCAATACTCAAGATAGTTAAAACGAGGTTGCGTGTTTAACCTTGATCCAATTTAATTCTTTAAAAATTAATGTATTGATAGATTAAATTTAGTGAGTTTATTTTAATTAGAGTTTGAATTAAGAGTTTGTTTAGTTTAATGAATATGTAAGAAAAGGTGAAGTCTATTAAGTTTACGAATTTCTCTAAATTGATATAATAAAATAATAAAAGAATATCATGATATGCTTTTATTAATTTCCGATACATGTTAGTGGTGGATGATGATACTGTAATCGTTCTTTTATTTGAATCTTTATCATAGTCTTTATATTTTATTTTTATTTTTATTAATTTTCGGTTTATAAAACTAAAACTCCATTTTTCAATAAACAGGAGTTTAGGGAAATAGTTGTATTAGCATAAAAAATAAAAAAGGTAAATCAAGGAAAATACTTGGAAACTCAACTGGATGCAAAGTTTTATTGCCAACCGATGCAAGTGAGGCTTATTTTCTGATCCTTTTCTCAAAATAAATTAAAAGTATTTTACTATTTGAGCAATTGCAATTTGTCTCAAGTTAGCGAGTTTAGACTTGAGATAAATTTACATATGGAGTAGTATAGCCTCTATAATTGTAATACTTGATTTTATTTGTCGGATTTAAATCTTTAATATTTATTTAATGTGTTAAATATTGCATAAGTATTTGAAATAATATTTAATTTTTGATTTGTCAATAATTATCTTAAATTCAATATAAAAGTATACAATTGAGATTAATATATATATATATATATAACTGATACAATCTGTATTGATATTAATATTGATTCTCAGTTTCGATCCTCTGGGGTGTTGGTTAAACAATTAATCTGCAACACGATTGAGTTTTGTCACACATAAACTAATATATAACAAGCTACCATATTCCTTTCACATGGCTAAGTTAGTTAGATATTACTAATAATTAACAACTGAAAAACAAAAAAAAAATGGATTTTATTTATGGCTAAAAAAACTGGATTTATTTGCATTTACTTAAACGATACTCAATAGGCCAGGTATTTAAAACCTTAAAAGCTAAAACTGATTCTACGTGATATATATATATATATATATATATATATATATATATATATATATATATATATATATATATAGTGTGTGTGTGATTGATTCAACATGTATATTTAATTATTTTTTCAAGTAGATCACTCAAGTTCTCTAGCTGTTTTTTTAAATTATTTTTCAGCAATTTTAGTGCAAGTATTTAGGAAAATCAACAAAATATTGCACTCACTGGCTATATTCCTTCTTAATTTTGTAATTGCTTTTGACAAATACAAATTTTAAATAAATCATTGTCGTTGAAAAAATCCAGAAAAAAAAACTAAATAAAAATATAAAATAATAAACAACACAATTAAACTAACCATTTGTGTTTGCAGTGTGTCATTATTCACAACAAGTAATGCAACAAAAATAAGGCTAGATAACTTTAAATAATTTACATACAAAATCCATTGGGGGGGCATTTATCTGTTTTTTTAAATGGTCATTATCACTCCAATTTTAAACTTTATACTTATATTTGGGAGACTGAGTCGTACTGTCATATTAGAAAGTAAAGCATGCTTTATGTTTTATCATTAGTACTTAATGAATATTATACAGGTACAGGCCATGGAAGTAATGAATATTGCCCAGTACTTTTTCTTTTAATTGTTACAATAATACTTTGGGATCGATGAAGTCAAACCAATTAATATTGCTTCTCTCTTCTATATATACAAGAATAACTACACTAGCTTGTTGTGCTAAACAAAAAATAAACTCCACACACATTAAAGCTTTTGTCTACTAAATATATATGAAGACAATACATGTATTATTTGTAATTATTCTGTTGGTGACCTTCTGTAGCAGAAGAGCTTATGGTGATTGCTCATGTGAAACGGATGACACTGGACATGAAAAACACAAAGCACTCAAATACAAAATAGCTGCCTTCATTTCCATACTCATTGCGGGTGGAATTGGAGTGAGCTTGCCATTTCTAGGCAAGAAGATACCAATTCTAAGACCTGAACACGATATATTCTTTGTGATCAAAGCCTTCGCAGCCGGTGTGATTCTAGCAACTGGGTTCATTCATATCTTGCCTGATGCCTTTGCGGATTTAACCTCGCCTTGTCTTAATGATAATCCATGGGCAAAATTTCCATTTACAGGATTTGTAGCTATGGTTTCTTCAATAATCACGTTGATGATTGACTCATTTTCCACCGGGTTCTACAATAGAATGGCTAATAAGAATCCACAAGTCTATGTCCATGAAGAGCATGCTTCTGCAGGGCATATACATGTTCATAGTGCCCACGACACGCATGCTCATGCACATGCCTCTAGTACTACACATCATGAACGAATCCGTTTTCGAGTCATAGCACAAGTAATTAGAAGACTATATAATATAGTTTTATTAATGAAATGTGTGCACGTATAATTTGATCAATATAATAATATATTGGTGAAGTTTAACTTGAAATTAATTTAATATTTTTTTTATATATTTTATACCTTCAATTCTATATAAATATTTAATATGATTGATTAATTTTCAGGTGCTGGAGTTGGGTATTATTGTACATTCGATCATTATTGGAATATCATTAGGTGCTTCTGAGAGCATCTCTACAATCAAGCCTTTAATAGTGGCTTTGTCTTTCCATCAGTTTTTTGAGGGAATCGGACTCGGTGGTTGTATTTCTCAGGTAGACAAGGAAAATGGGTTTTTTTTTTTAATTATAATATGATGCATATATAAGTCTATATGTCACAACCTTGTAAACATTTGATTCGTGTTGTTTTATATGTAGGCAAAATTCAAATCTAGATCTTCAGTAATAATGGCAACATTTTTCTCACTGACAGTACCAATGGGGATTGCAATTGGCATCGGGATATCAAGCATTTTTAATGAAAATAGCCCTAATACCCTAATTGTGGAAGGTGTATTCAATGCTGCTGCTTCTGGTATTTTGATTTACATGTCACTCGTTGACCTACTAGCTGCAGATTTCATGAACCCTAGAATGCAAAACAATTTCAAGCTACAACTTGGATCAAATATTGCCCTTCTTCTTGGCTCTGGTTGCATGTCCCTCCTTGCCAAATGGGCTTGAGTTATAAGCCATTCTTTTAAATACGATAAATAGATTTGATATAAGCCTTTCTTTTAAATTCTTACGTGTTGATAATATAAATTTAAAAAATATATAATAATATTAATTATCTAGTGATGATAATAATTATTTAAAATTTTTTATTTTATAAAATAAAAAATATAAATATTTAATCATAAATTTTTAAGTTATTTTTATTATAACTAAAAAATTGAAGTTAAAATATTTTATAAATTAGTATGCGAAAATACTTTTAAAACAAATAATTTATTTTTTTATTACTTTAGTGAAGAACAAATATCTATGTAATAATAATTATTTTATGAGTAATAAAATCTAAATATAATATAAATATGAATGACTTACAAAGTTATTGATAATAATGACATAACTTTATTTAATAAATAAATCAAATATAACAGAATAATATATGCACTTATTTAATCAATTATTTTACTATATGAGAAATTAATTCTAAATGAATAATAGTTATGACTTGATTAAATTTAATAACTATTTTTGTTTAAAAATAATTTATATTAGTTGACTATTCTTCTTTAATTGAATGAGATTCTTCTTTGATAGAATGAGATATGATGTGATATCGACATGAAAATTATTAGTTCTATAAAAATATTATTTACTCATAAGTGAATTGATTCAATACTCATTAAATATGTCTCATGGATTATATGAATTTTTATCCTTAATATAATAAAACAATTGCATAATACAAAATAATTGTTCATAAAAAATATAATTATTATATGAACATTTTTTTATTTATTCGTATAAAAGAACTAACAAAAAGTGTAAAAAACATATTTATCTTATGAACATTTTTGGTATTTAATAGTTTTAAAAAAAATTAAAATATGATATATTTATAAGTGAATTAATCAAACAATTATTAATGGATAGTCATAAAATATATGAATTGTTACCCTTAATGTAATAAAAATAATTGCATTATACAAAATAATTATTCATAAAAATTGTATATAATCATTTTAGTATTTTATTGGTGTAAAAAACTAATAAAAAGTTTATAAAATAGTAAATATATATATTTATTATACGAACGTTAATGATTCACATTCGTATAAATAATTACACAAAAATTAATTGTTTTTCTACTCAAATAGACAATCGAGATCAACCTAGATTAGAGACGAAAACGGAAACCCATGAAATCTTTTCGTAAGCTATATATTAATCCGACCAATTAAGCCTTACAACATGAATTGAGTAATTAACACAGCGTAAGTACAAAACAACATTCTCAATTTAATATCGAATAAAACCTATAGTAAATACACTATTAAAAGTGTGACTCACAAGCTCCTATTCAAGCTAACATGTATAAACATAACACACTTCACATATCATGTAATCAAACTAAACCTAGTAAACTAATTAAATAGTATAACACTTGGGATACAACCAATGTAATGAAATATAAGTTATTTAGAGACTAACAACAAACTCATTTTCATATAATAGACATAAGTAATACAAATTAATAAGTGAGTAAAAAGATTAATTTTGCTACAATATAAGCAATGATTAGAAAACTATAAGCATGCAACAACATATAACAAATAAGTTTTTTAATCAGAATCCACATTTAGTATGTTATCACGTACAAAATAGTAACTCAAATTATGCTAATGTAGCAATCTAAACATGCATAGCAACATTGAATAAGTCTAAGACCCGACACACAATCAGATTAGAGAGATATTAATTCCTCAATGACTCGTTTCTATTATATTATTTAAAATATTAACATTAATTTTTATTTTTAATTATTTATCACATATTTTTAAGTAAAATAAAAATATGAAAGTAAGAATAAATAAAACTCAATCTAACTATTTAAATTATTTTGTGTTTTATTATTAAAAATATATTTTCTTATGTAATTATATGTATATAAAAATAATATCAGTCGGTTTCTGTTAATTATAGTTTTAACATTGTAATAACCATTTACACTCTATGATTTATCGATTACGATGATTTTTAAAAAATCATCAAATTTTATAAATAATTATAATTTTAATTATGTTAAAATGTTAATTTTTACCTGATAAACTAATACATGTAACTGTTTTATAAAATATTTTTTTTTCTTTTTAAGAAAAATAAGAAATTTAATTAATTTATTGAAATTAAAGATACATGCAAAATCCAAACACATAATCAACAATAACATATTACACCATAAAATATTATTTTGAATTATTTCAATGTTAGTATTTACTATATTCACCTTCACTAATATGACTTTTTCTTTACTTAAATTGATTTAATAAGTGTAACCATGTCAACTAACTTAATTGATTATATATATTTTGCTATCATATTACAGTCATCTCAATTAATAAAATTAATAGATCTATATCTAACATTAGATATACACAAAAAATGGTGTTAATATAAAAAAATATGACTAAATCGTAATGTAGTAAATCTATACGAAAATGATACTCTAGATCTAAAAGCTAGACAAAAATATTATAATTATGGTTGGTTTTGTTAAATGATAGTAAAAATAAAAATAAAAATTAACTTAAGGGGTAGAGCTAGTTCGAACTCCTCCATTAAAAAAAATCTAAAAAAAAGAAGCAATTAAAAAACATGTAGTATAAATTAAAAAAATATTTTTTTATTAAATTTATATTAATTTAATTATATAAAATAATTCATTTATAAATAAAATTTTATTTTAAATCTTTCGAGAAAAAAATCATATATTTAATTTTCTTAAACTTAAATGGACACATGTTTTTTAATACAAAAATAAATATTTTTTTACCGAGATTAAAAGTAAAATTATATTAAATAACTAAATTATTTATACTAAATGAATTAACATTTTTATTATAATAATTCTACGTGACAATAAACAAACAATATGTGTGGTCATTTTAGTCCTATAACTACATGTAAACAATTTAATTATATAACTTTTTAGATGAACTTACTTAGTTTTTTAATCTAAAATTATAATCAACGAAATCAAAAAATTTAAAATTTAAAAATTTTTAAAAATAAAATAAAAATTATATATTTTATTAATAATTTTTTTTAAAAAAAGTGCCCTCCTTTATACTATTTCTCTTTCTTATTTTTTTTATGTCTTCTCTCATTATTATTTTATTAATAAAAATAAAAAATAAAATTGAAAAAGAGTGAGTAGGAGAGATAGAATGAAAGATGAAAAATTCTCTCAATATTATTTTATTAATAAAAAATAAAATTAAGAAAAAGAAAGAATAAGTAGGAGAAAGAAAGGAGAGAGAGAAAGAGCAAATGAGAAAAATAAAGAGAGAGTTATTGACTTATTTAATATTTTTATTAATAAAATATATAATTTTTATTTATTTTTAATTTTTTTTAAATTTTGATTTAATTGATTATATTTTTAAATTATATAATTAATAAAATTTATCTAAAAAATTATAAAATTAAAATATATAAATTACTTATCTACAAGATTTATAGAATTTAATATACACAAGACATATATTAATGAATATTTGTTTTTTTTATTACATTAACGACTTAGTCACTATAAATCAAATACAAATATAACTGGTAAATAATTATGTGTTAGAAATGACAAAAACTTGTTTATTGAATAGATAAATATGGTACACAGAAATTTCCATCCATAACCAATACCACTCTTGAATTGTAGGATAATTCTAATTTACTACATAATTGTTAATTATCTAAGATAGTTTTATGTGAATAAGATTTTTGTAGCTACTCTGTAGCCTCGTGACAATAGTTTTATTTATTTATTTAAGTGGTGAATCATACTGTCCACACTATATTTTGATTATAAATATGAATAAAATTTATTAATTTTTTGTTTTCTTTAAAAAAATATTTGTGTTCTAAAAAGTAATTTTTTAATTTAAACAATAAATATTTATTTTAAGAATGGTCTATTTAGATGTATGTGAGACATCAACAAGAGTTAAATACATAAAAAAAACAAAAATTCACAAATTCTAAGATTGAATTTATAGCAAAAGTTATTTAAATAATATTTTTAAAATTTAGAATAATAAAAATAACACATATAATTTAAATTTAAATTAATTATTAAATAATTTTTATAGTTATGAATTATAGATGATTAGATTTCTTATTAAAAAGCAGTTGAAACATATTTTTTAAAAAAGAAGAAAGAAAAATAAGAAAAAGTTAACATTCATGCGATGAGCTTGCAACGTGGCATAATTATAAGAGCACTTCGTATTTCATTGAATACCAACCGGGTCACCCAACTTCAGTATTTAGAGGTCGAGACTGGCACGTGAAGTAGTAAGAAAGGGAGTGCTCAATAAAAAGCAAAAGGTTGAACCCGAAGGTTGCGATGCTAAAACACACCCATTGGTTGTCTGAACTTTCCACTTTCTCTCTATCTCTATGTCGATGTAGGGATTGCGGGATTAGCAGCCACACAAAAACATATCTATACCACTTTCATTTTGAAATGGAGCGATCGTTTTCTACACTAAATTGAACGATCTCTCACCAAATTATTTGGTAATCTCTAACTAACTTTGTTACTTTTTTTTTTTGTTCTTTTACCTTTGTGTTAAGGTCGGAGGTCTTTGTTTCTTCTGGAATAGGTCTCAATTTTATCAGAAAACTCGGTTATTTTTAAAGGTGAAGTGTAGGATGAGGATAAAATTTATTTCAAGAGGATGAATTAACGAGATATGTTATTAAGTTGAAACAATCGGTATGTTTTAGGGTTGAAGAATTTCAGCTGCTTTCCGTGTAGTGTGATTTTTTTTTTTAATTTTTTTCATTTTGGGTTTGAAGTTTGTGATTGCTGTTATGGTTTTGTTGGGTTAGGTTAATAAGTTTTTATTGAGCTTAACATTTGGAGATCTCTTAGTTGGATAACTTCTTTGTTAAAATTCAAGTTTTGTGGAGAATTATTTTGTGATATTGTTTTTGAAGCATTTTACGTTTGTTCTCTCTCTTTTCAGCACCAGTTTCTTTTGCTTGAGTTTATTTAGTCATTTTCTTCGATTTTCATCTGTTCAGTGAATTCTATTAAGATTGTCAGTTTGACTGAGTTTTTGGAAGTCTTGAAAGGTTATAAGTCTATAACTAAGTTGGTTAGAGTAGTGGAACGGGTTTAGAAGGAGGTGAGATGAAGAGATCTTTAGTATTTTGTTTCTGAATTAGCTGTAATGTTACTTTGAAGTTCCTTACATAGGATCTCCATAGATTTGCTGATACCTTTAGATTCTCAGCGATGGAAGATACTCAACCAGTAGCTTCACTGATGGACTCTACATCCTCTAAAATACAACAACTTCAAAAAGCATTTGCTGAGCTTGAGAGTCACCGAGCCGTAACCCTTAACCTTAAATGGAAAGAACTTGAAGAGCATTTTCATGGGCTTGAGAAGTCCTTAAAAAGGCGTTTCCATGAGTTGGAGGACCAAGAAAAAGAATTCAGTACCAGAACAATGACAGCTCGGAACATGTTAGAGAAGCGAAAGGCAGCTATAGTGGCCAAGGAACAAGCTTCGCTAGAGAGGCTTCAGGAGAAGAGAGACGCTGCAGTATTTGCCATTGCTACTGCACGAGAGAAGTACAGGAAAGTATTATCTGAGAATCCTGATGCTATTGTTGATGAAGGGCAAAGGATTTCAGCAATTGTAGAACAAAAGCAACAGTGTATGAAAGATAAACCTCCAGATACGATGACTACTGAAAGTAACTTAGAAGAAGCAAAAGATTTGGAAGATGAATTTGTAGAGGTGAAGTCTTACCCTCAGTTACTGAGCTTATGCAAAGAGATGGATGCACAAGGAGTTCACAAATTTATATCAGACAACAGAAAGAACCTTAGTGTCATAAGAGAGGAAATTCCATTTGCATTAAAAGCTACAGCCAACCCTGCTTCTTTTGTTTTAGACTGTCTGGAAGATTTTTATCGAGCTGAAGTTCCTGGTATGGATGGGAAGATGGATTCAAGCCTTTTGGGCATTCGTCGAACCTGTATCATGTTGATGGAATGTCTAAGCATGTTGTTAATGAATCTGGGTTTAGTCTTTGTTTCTGAGATAATCACAGATGAGGTTACGAAGCGGGCTGAGGCAATTGCTGAAGATTGGAAACCGAAGTTGGATGCTCTTGACATGGATGCTAGCAGTGGTAACTCGTTAGAGGCCCATGCATTTCTGCAACTATTGGCTAGTTTTGATATTGCTTCTGGTTTTGATGAGGAAGATCTGTCAAAGCTGATACCTATGGTTTCTCGTCGTCGCCAGACCGCCGATCTGTGTCGATCTCTTGGATTGTCCAAGAAAATGCCAGGTGTGTGGATTTCAATTATGTGTCCATTTAAAGTAAACTTGGAACGATAACCTCATCTTTTAAAATTAAAAATAATTTATTTTTCCATCCTTATGTCAGGTATTGCTGCCCTTTACCTTTTCTCAAATATACAGAATTTAATTAATCTCCCATAAACCAAAAGAGGTAGTTTGGATGGTCAGATGACCATGAGAATTATGTTATTTCTCTTGTGCTAGCTTTTGTCCCTATAATCACAATTTTGGAGTAAGATAAAACTTAAAACAATTTTTTATCTGAATCAAACTGAGCTGCATCTTTAGTATGCTCGGATTTAGTTGGAAACTGTCCAATGATTCAAGTGGACAGAATAATAAAAGCTGCAGGAGGTATTGTCATTTCATTTACACTCGTCGGCCTAATGAAGTACCGAAATTTGGACGAGTCATTTGGGAGGATTGATATAACTTTTCTCTCTTTAGATTTATCTATTTTTCCAAATTAATTCATGAAGTAACACTACTGGGGTTGGCATATTTAGGAACACAGAAGCTTTTATGGACTTGCCTTGATGGACCATATAGAAATGCTGAAGTTGAATATACAAGGCCCTTTTAGATATTCTTCAATTTCTTTGACTTGTATATTTATTGTGTTTATCTTGTGTTCTACAGGTGTAATTGAAGTGCTTGTAAATAGCGGAAGACATATTGATGCAGTTAACTTGGCTTATGCTTTTGAACTCACAGAACTGTTTTCTCCTGTGGTTTTATTGAAGTCCTACTTGATGGAGGCTAGAAAAACTTATTCTCCTGTGAAACCTGGAAATTCATCTCCGACTGCACAGGTGTAGTCACTCTCAGCTATTTATTTATTTTGATAATATGTTGTTCTTAGCTGTCCCAAAACAAGTAGATCTCATTTGCCTTTGATTGAGCACAGGATGATAAACTCAAAAAATTTCACACATCCTCATAGTATTGCCGCACAATAATCTGAGGTTAAATTTGTCTATAGGCAGCATATTAATGAAATACAACTATGCTGAGAGAGTTTTTAATTAGTGTCCGTTGGGAGATAACTCCCCCTCTGTCTGCACTGGTATTTTTATACTTAAGGGTCTACGACTGTCATGTTTTAATGAGCAATTTGACTCACTTGTGGTGTCCAGGCCTCTCCTTCAGACTTAATGTCTGTGGACTGACTGGTGTTTGGTATATTGTTACAGTTAATTTCATTAATATGAAAGGATATGCCTAAAAGATTAATCAAAACTTATCTTCAGAATGAAGTGAATGAGCGAGAGCTGTCTGCCCTGAAGACTGTGATCAAGTGCATTGAGGAGCATAAGATGGAGGAGCAGTATCCATTGGATCCACTCCAGAAACGGGTCCTCCAGCTGGAAAAGGCCAAGGCAGACAAGAAAAGGGTGACTGAAGCTGCAAAGCCTCAACCTAAGAGACCCCGAGCCAATAGCATTCATCATGGCCCTCGTGTCACTAACATTGCTGCTGACAAGACTTATTACCCTAGAGTTGCTGATAATAGGTATCCACAGTACATGTATGAGAGACCAGTAATGTATCCTGGACCCGCTGACAATCATTGCACCTCCATGATGGGTTCTGCTACGTATAACTTTTCTCCTGCTCATGGAAGCTACTTCACTAATGCCTATCAGTACCAGACTGCTTATCTCCACTAGATGGTAAAGTTGGTGAAAATGGTGAATATCATCCTCTCATTTTAACGCTTAGTCTTAAGTTTAACTGTCCAGTTGGTTGATGTTTCATGTATGGATGCTTTAGTACTTTAAAAATGATGACAAGGAAAAAAAAAGAACCATTTTAATTTGTTAGTTGATGTAAGTGGATATTTTAATCCTCTAATATATGCAACTTTTCTTTTTATTTTGTAGAAACGCTTCTTTCAGCTTTTAACTAATCTTGATTTTTGCTGCTATTGAAAAAAAAAAGCTTGATTGCTTGAAGATCGAGAGAGGCTGAGAGCCATTGTTCATACTTGATATCCAGTTAGAGATGGAGGTTTGATGATTTTGATTTCATCGTCCCTGGAAAGTCAAATTCTTCTCGCCTTCTTAATATAACCTTTCACACCTCCGTAAGTTTTCTGCAGTAAAGTCTGAATTAAACTGACTTCACATGGGTGGGGAGTCGTAGAGATGCTAATTTTCTTCACGAGACTTCAAAATCATCCCCCTAGCTTTCGCCCTTCTCTATCTTTTTTTTTCTTCACCTGTTTATGTCAAAACCCGTCCTTACACTCTCCTTGGCTCAAAGTTTGACGTCAAAATTCACGAGAACTGAAAGATGGCTATTCGATTTCCTAGTGGCTTAACAGAATTTCATGGCTATTTGATTTCCTAGTGGCATGCAAAAGAATTTTGTTCAAAAGTGAATTTTTTCCTGCTTACCGAGCACATTGAAGACAACAGAGGGTTTGGATATGATTCAAAGGAATATTAATAGAAATTTTGTTAAATAAAGGATTTAATTTTATGATTCATTGATATTATAGTATATTCTTAGTTAATAATTTTTTCTTTTTATCAAATATTAGACATTTGTTTCTTAAAAAAAAACTATACTAATATTGAATTTTATTTGTAACAATGTATTTGTCAAAAAATACGTGATAATAATGAATTATATGATTTCATGATTTTATATTAATCAAAAATTAAAAATGATTTCCTTTCACTTAATTTTTACGATAAAAATATTCTTAATTTTTATTGATAAATTGTGATTTAATTTTAATTATATATATTTTCAATTTAATTTAATCGTTGTTCAATTAATCGGAATTCAATTGATCGGTGACGCTATTCGTTGAAGTCAAATTAGATACGTATTCGATCGAATTATATGATTGTTTAACTAATTATAATTTGGTAGATCGTGACATATATTCTACTAAACAATATATTTATCTAATTAGATTGATTATTAATACTATTTATTGGAATTACGTATCTATTTAAACTATATAATTATTTAACCGGTTAGATTTAACGATTATCAAACTAAACTAAATTAAATTGATATTCACCTAAGTATCGTACCATCATTCCAATAATTGCAACTATACAAAGAAAAGCGAAAAACTATAAGAAAACTGCTATTTCAACTTTCAACACAATTGTTATACAATATTCAAACACAAATGCCTCAATAATCTGGCTTGCTGAGAAATTACAAAAAAATTTAATATCAAACCCTTAAACAAAGAGATTCTGCTGAAGGAAGATCTCTAGAAAGCAAGACAGAGCTGCTTGATCTCCGACTCAGAAAATTGAACCTGTTTATCGGGCCTCGTTGATCGAATCTCTAACAACCTAATAATATCATCCAATACGGTAAGGGCAAAGTATTAATTTAGATAAAGTTGGTATTTAATAGTAATGTACAAATGGGTGTCCAACCTAGAAAGAATAAAAGTATTAAAATGGGTCTATATGAACCTATTTTCTTAATAATCATGGTTACACGATATTTTCAATCATCTATAAATTCTCTCAAACTTTTATTCACAAGATTTCAATTTTAATTCTTTTAAAAAAAATGATTTTTATGTTAAATATAAAAATCATATATTCACTGCATTTTTTAATATACAAAAAAAAAATTATTAAAAAAAAAACATACTACACAAATAGTGATGAAAATAAAACTTTATTTGTAAAATAAGTTATTTTATACAATTAAATTTAAATTTAATATATTTTTAAAATTATTATAAAATTTATTTAAATACTATTATTTACCATATATTTTGAATATAAATATTATAATATTTATATTATTATTTTTATCAACATTAAAAATAAATATTTTTATATTTTATATCGTCTTGTTATCGTAAAAGGAATTTGTTAGAATTTTGAATCACGAAAAAAGTGATACTCTTTTACCCTTTGATGCTTTAGTATGTATGGATAGCTATGGATGATAAAAGAGCTCAGGTCCCTTTGCGTGGTTAAAAGGAAATGAAGCGGAGAGATTACATGTACATGTAGTGTAAAGTGTACAATAATAAAGATGTATTTAATATCCAATTAATTATAATATATTTGATGGGTATCTCTTATCTACTTAGAAAGATTTATTACAACACATAGTTATATTTTATCAAATAAAAATTAAAAATAAATTTATTTTATATTAAATTATACATTTTTATGGATAATTAATGTAAGAGTAGTGGTAGATATTATAAATGATGACTTATTAACCACTTAATGTTTTGTTTAAGCTAATTAAATTTTCATATTATTTATAGTAATTAAAAATTTATAAGATTTTTTTTAAGTAAATGAAAAATGGTTTGCTATCTTAGCATTACTTTATTTTTATTTTTGACATCTTTTTACCTTTATAATTAATTGGTTTTTTAATAATATCTATATCTAAAAAATATATGAAAAATTGAAATTAAAATAAAACTTTTTAACATGTACAAGAAATGTGATATTTTTCAAAATATACTTTTATCTTTTAATCTTTTAGTATTTTTTGTTTTAATTTTCTCTCCTCTCTGGCCATGTTTCCATCAAACCTTCTATCTCACTTTCTCTCTCAATCTTATCTCTTGTTCTGCTTTGTGTTCTCTTTTCTTTCTTTCTTTGATTTTGTGTTTTCTCTTATTATTCTCTACTTTAAGATTAAACATATATAACGGATGAACCGTTTCTCTTTCATACACTTAACTTTTATGTCTTTATGTTTCTATATTATTTGTTAATTATTTATTCAATTTAAATATTAAATATTATATAATAATTGTTATTTTTACTTGTTGAATTAAATTTTTTTTACATATTTTAAAATTTAATTTATTTATAATAAATTGGTAAAAGTTTTTCCAAACAATATTAAAAAAAAAGAGTGATTGAATATGACGTCAAATGAGTTGAAAAGCATTAAAATCTATATTTAATGATTCAAAAATATATAAAAAAACTAGTTTATGTTGTAAGAGGAGAGACAAAAATGTTAAAAAAATATTATTCATTAAAATCGAACGTGTTTATCACATTAAAAAATTACATTAAATTAAAACTTTTTTTTATTGTGGTGATCAATTAATAATAAAAGTAATAAAAAAAACAAAAATAAAATTAGGATATTATTAAGGTAATAAATCTTAGAAAAATGTGTACTTGAAAGAATTGAGTTGGGATAAAAAAGAAGAAAAGGATTGTTTTTCTATGTATTGTGTTCGACGTCTTCTTCAACTTGAAAGACATTTCAAGAAAGAGCTGCTTAAACTTAAGAAAGAGATTTATAACCCTTCATACTTTGAAAATAATTTCAGGAAGAAGATGAGTGAGCTTCAAAGCACTCAAGATTATATATTAATTTGATGATAATACGTTAAAGTAATTGTAAGATCACTTGTTAATAGAGATCAATTATATCATTGTTTGTTTATTGATGCATGTGTAAAGTTATAATAAAAAAAATACTTTTAAAATAATAACATAACTGTGCAAGGAAATTATATTGCTCGAGAAATTGTGCAGTAAACTAACTAGGTTGATAGCTTGATTTTGGTGAGTTACTTGCGTTGATGGAAAACCATTTACCTTTTGCTCTTTTGGGACAAACTTTGTAAGATCAAGGCTTCAATAGTAATAAGGGATTTCGATCCATTGAATCATTTAATCAAGCCTTATTTGCAAAATAGGCATGGAGGATTTTGGAAAACCCCACATATCATAAGTGTCTCGAGTGATCCGAGCAAAATAATGTGCTAATATTGATTTTCTTCAAGCTGCTGTTACTTCCTCCTAAATCCTTTTTCATCTGGAAAAATATATTATATATATGAGGAAGATATTTGCTACTTAAGGGGTTGATGAGATGGAGAATTGATAATGAGAATATGATCTTTATATTATATACTATGACAAATGGCTCCCTGTTCCTTTGCACCCTCAAGTAGTCTCCCCTAAGGCATTGGCTGAACTGATTACAACAAGTAGCATAGGGAATATTCAAGCTGCAAATTCCTCTTTTTTGCCTTTTGAATATGACATGATTCAACATATTTCACTACCCATACACCTAGCTGAAGATAGTTTGATCTAGAGATATAGACAAGATGGTGAAAATTGGCTATTGGGTGGCACAAGTGGAAGAACTTTCTATGGGGTGTGCATGGTACTAACAATACTTGTATCTTTTGGAAGAGGATATATATATATATATGGTCAGTACAAGTTTCCAATAAAATCAATAATTTTTCATGTAGAGCTGGTGATGAAACTGTTATACATGATGTGTAGTCTTGCCCTTTTGCAAAGAAGATGTGGTAGCTTACAATGTTTGCCAAATACCAACAACTCTATGTGAATGGGTCCTAGCTGATTGTTGAGAGCATTTTAAGATCTAACCTTTGCTATTTGTATTGCCTTAGAACTTGTGGAACGGAAGAAATATAACATTGATTGATGAACTTATATCAATTATGGTGACAGATAGAGTATAGGTTTTATGGGATGATTATTTGAATTCGATCCAAATACGAAATAATTTATGATATAATACGAACTTTTTTAATTTATTTATACGATAAATTAAAATTAACGTATTAAATTAATATTTTAATATTATTTTATTTATTAACGGGATATAAGATATAATAAATAAGATTAAATATAAATGAATTTATTAAATGTTTATTGAGTTTTTTTTTAAATTAATAACTCAATAACGACGTGAGACTATCCCATAGCAAAATAAATAGACATAATATAAATATTTTTATTAATAAAATATATTACACAATTTAACACCCATACTTTTAATATTTTTCATAATTGAGGAGCGAGTGCCCTATAAATACAACAAATGGATCTTTCCCTCCAAAATAAAATACTAACCATCCATTCCCAGTTTTCATGTTGCTCATTCAGTCTCCTGGTTCAGCTAATTCTTGGTTTTAGGGTTTTCTCATTCCCGCCAAAAAACCAAAAAAGAAGATCATTCATGAGAATCGCCGAGATATCGTCTCAGGAGTTCCAGCATAGCTCCCAACAACTCTCTTCTCCATCTCACGATCAACTTCTCTCCCAAATCGAATCCGCTGTCAAGCAAGTCGAGAATCTCAATCTCTCGCCAAATGAGACCTTTCCGAACACAATCTCCGGCGAACTCAGGAGATATCTGAATCAACTGAGTCAACTCACTCCATTGTCCAATTCCCTCAAGCTTCTTCTATGGAAGCTCAGCTACCGCCTCTGGAACGCCTGCGTCGACTTCTCCAATGCTGCCTCCATCCGCTGTCGCTCTCGCTCACCGGACCCCACTGAAGAGCTTGCCAAGCTTCGTCACGTTGCTGCTGACTTCCTCTTTTTGACCGGTGAGGTCTCCGGCGTCCCCTCTCCCGCGATAAAGTCAGCTTCCTTCTACCACAAGACTGGTTTAATCTGGTATGAACTCAGAAATTTCGATCTCGCTTCGACCTGTTTTGAGAAAGCTACTGATATTGTATCGAATGCCGATATTAATTCCATCAAGGATGGGGGAGAAAGAAAATTTCTATTGGATCTCAGTATCGCTAGAGCTCGGACTGCTTGGGAAATCTCGGACTATAAACTTGCTGTGGCGTTGTTGAACAGGGCGAAAAGCTTGTTATTCGGGTTAACGGAGCACCATAAGATGCTCGGTAACCAGTACTTGGCATTCGGGAAGAGCTTGTTGTCCAAGAAGATGGAGGATAGTGCTCTTGACGACCCGTTTAGACTTATGAACGAAGCTTTGGATCTTTACGAGAAAGGACTGAGAGCTGCTAAAATACGCGAAGAGATGATTGAATTAAAAGAACTGAAGTTGAAGACGCTACGGTTCATCTCGGCTGTTCATCTACAGATGGGTGAATTCGAAAGTGTTATAAAGTGTGTGAAGGTGTTGAGGGAAGGTAGTGGGGATAATCAGCACCCGAGCTTGCCGGTGTTGGCAATGAAGGCGTGGTTAGGATTGAAGAGGTATGGTGAGGCTGAGAAAGAGCTGAGGGGCATGGTGGTGAATAAAGGCGTTCCGGAGGGTGTTTGGGTGTCGGCTGTAGAAGCTTATTTTCAGGCAGCAGGAACGGCTGGAGCAGAGACGACAAAGGGAGTGTTCTTAGGGCTGCTGGGTAGGTGTAGTGTTAGCGCCAGTGCGGCTGTTAGGGTGGCTCATAAGGTCATTGGGGACGGAGACGACGGATCAAGGGAGCGTGCCAAAGTGGTGGCAGAGCTTGTGTCGGATGAAAGGGTTGTGGCACTCTTCGCCGGAGATGCTGCTGCCAGGCAAAGGATGACAATGCATGCTCTGTTGTGGAACTGGTGAGTTCATATTACAATTGGTTTCATTGTCTTTGAAGTTCTTGATCCTTTTAGTAATGTATCAGTGATTTCTACTCTCAGCTCTCAACGGGCATTCAAGTATTTTTGAGATGAATTTTAAACTATGTGTATACAATGTTATTAATAAGTACTATCTTAAAGTTTCTAACAATAAATTAATTAAAGTGTATTAAATTTAAAAAATATGATTAATCAAGTGACTAAAAATGTCATCCTACCAGTAATAAAAATGCTTTATAACATTTCAAGCAATTTTATATTATTGAGAATCAGGAAAGCTTCTAGTTATGTATTCGGAGTCAGGTGGCTTCAAGTTCTTATGCAAAATAATCCTGCATATCTTAAAACATGATCTTAGGTATAAGAGGAAAGGAACTTTACATCATGTTCTAATTACATTATATACTCCGAGAAAGAAGTCTAGAGCTCGCACTTTTTATGTCTTCAATTTTTGTCTAGTTAAAGTGTACGATTGATTCTTAAACATTAATTAAATTTATACTTAAGTTTTTAAACTTTTAAAACATATGATTTCGTCTTTAAATTTTTAAAATTTTACATATAGTTTTTTAACTTTTAATCATATGATTTAGTCTTAAAATTTTTAAAATTTCATACATAGATTCTAAATTTTTGATTCACAAATATGTATTTTAAAAGACAAGTTAGGATTTATGTAAAATTTTAAAAGTTTGGGACTAAAAGTAAGATTTCAAAATTTAGAGACTTATAAGTAAAATTTTAAAAATTTAAAGTATCAAAATATACTTTTTAAAATTTGGAGGCTTACCTGTGAATTTAGTTACACTAGCAGGAATTTAACCTTTTGTTAAACATTAGCTTGGCTTTCCTTCCCCGCAAATACATATGCTATCATTCTAATTTGTAATCTCATTTGCTAGCTAGTATACTTACTTCCGTACTTTATTAGTCTTATATTACACTTATAATAAGGGAAATCATCGGGTGCGACCACAGGCGATATGGCGTGGGCTTCCAGAATAAGATGGTTTTTTTAATTTTTGTTTTGGAAGAGTTTGTGTAAAAACTCCTACCATGAAAAAACAGTGATGATATATGAAAGGTCCTCTTTTGCAAGCTACTGTTCATCTGTAGATTATTACATTGAGAAAATAACAATATCAAAAGCAAAAGCAATGTCTTTATAACCCATACAGAATTACCAGGATGCGTAACTCTTTGCTTATAAGATCAAATGGTTTATTTAGATTGCTTCTTTTTATATTGACAGTGCTGCAAATTATTTTCGATCCAAAGATTATGAAATAAGTGCGGAAATGTTTGAGAAATCCATGCTCTTTATTCCATATGGCATAGAAGATAGAATACTTCGAGCCAAGGGATGTAGAGTTTTGTGTCTCTGCCACCTTGGTCTCTCCCAGCTCGATCAAGCTCAAGAATACATCAATGAAGCTGAAAAGGTATTCATAGTTGTAGATCTAGATAGATTATTGATCTTTTAGATTCAGGTATTCTTTACTAGCCTTATCAATGTAGAAGCTCACCTATTTCCATTTCTGCAGCTTGAACCTAATGTAGCTTCTGCTTTTCTGAAGGTACTACCTCTTGCTCTGTAACTGCTCAAGCCTTTTATTGTGCGACACACTGGACTTGAAAAATTATTGCACCAATAAAATCAGTATGAAAACTAAACTTTGTTAGGTCTTTGCAATTGAGTTTTAACTAAATTTTTAGTAACTTGACTTTTACACATGCAGTTCAAGATCTTCCTGCAGAAGAATGACCAGACTGGTGCTACTAATCAGATCCAAGCAATGACAACTTGCCTCGATTTTAATCCAGATTATCTCTCCCTTTCAGCCCATGAAGCTGTTGCTTGCCATGCTCTTCCTGTTGCTGTTTCTGCTCTATCAAATCTCTTAAACTTTTATGCTCTAGGGAAATCCTATTCAACTCCAGAAGTTGTGGTCCTACGGACCTTGGTAACAATACTTACTCAAGAATCTGGCAATGAGCTGGAAGCTCTCAAGTTTGTTAAACGGGCACATAACAGGGCATCTGAGCTTGGTTCTGATTGCTTCTTTGGGAAAGGGGATATTGGAAAGCGAGAACTAAAATGGTTTTCCGTAACTTCATGGAACTTTGGAACAAAAGCTGGGAAGGAAGGGAGATTTCAGTTATGTACCAATTTCATGCAACTGGCATCAGAATTTTATGATCTTATAGATGGTCAAGAGGAGGAAAAAAGTATCATGGTTTGCAAGTCATTGATACTGACTGTGTCTGCTATGATTGCTTCAGAGAATCAAATGAAGGCTGTGTTGCCCAACACTGAAGTGAAGCAAGCTCTAGAAATGCTGGATAGAGCAGGGAAGGTATGGAATATCTTGGATAGATTCATGTGACATTTTGTCTTGATCTTATGCAGCATATCCTTCTATGTATACAACTCATAATTACTGTGACTAAAGATCTAATGATATGCCTCAACTTGTGCTTTGAAATCCCTTCATGGGGAACATCTCCTAGTACTAACTTCCTTTAATGGTATTCCTGCATGGACACAGATACTGAGGATAATTTCAACAGGGACTCAGCTAAAAGATATTGAAGTTAACCCCTTGGAGCCGGATTTCTACTACATATATGCCTTCTGTGTCTATGATATAAAAGGAAGACTAAATGATTTAGAATCACAACTGCTCATAGTGAAAGACTTCGCTAGTTCAAAAGCTTGCAACCCTAATTACCTTCTTCAGATTGGCCTGAACGCCTCACAGGGTCCACGGTCTAATCTCGAAGTAACTAACTATGCTCTAAATGAGAGCCTCTCTGGTCTTCTTTCCTCCCCCTTGCCAAATTTTCAAAATGTGGCTTTAATTGTTCGGAAGCTTATTGCAGCAGCTAGCATGCACAATGGCAATACAGATAATGATGCTGTGTATGACATGTATAAGCGAGCTTACCGAATAATGGTGGGCTTGAAGGATGGTGAATATCCCATTGAAGAGGCAAAATGGCTGGCCACAACTGCTTGGAATAGGGCAGCAGTCCCCTTGCGGCTAGGTCAGATTGATGTTGCAAACAAATGGATGAGTGTCGGTTTGGAGCTTGCTAAGCACGTTCCAGGAATGGAGGCCTACAGTGCATCCATGGAGGGCTTTATTAGCAGTTTTGCAAAAGAATTATCTTTGCAAATTAATGGTGTTAATATGCCTCAGCTTATAGTGTGATCTACACATAGTAGAGGGATTTTTTGTTTTTAACTTGGTCATATGTACAAGGGCATTAGAATATATTGTTACCCGCTTTATATATAACTTTTTTGGACTACGTGGACACTTGGCCTTCTTTTTTTTTGTGCGCGTGTGGCTGGCTCTGTGTGGAACACTTGCCTTGTATATGAACCTAGTTTTAGACACGTTGGTCTCGACTCTCAAATTACCTCTACAATGATTGAAATAAATTTAATGGAGGCACAAGTTAAACAAGTGGTCTTTAGTCTAGGGATCTAAGTTCACTCTGTTTATACGTATCGTCGTGATTGGGAACTTGTAAAACATTTCCTCAAGAAAAAGGGAACAAATCTGAGAAATGATTTACAGGTATGAAAGTTACTGCAATAGAGAACTACGTTTGTTCACGAAGCTAGAAAAATTGTCCACCACCATTGGCCCGGCCCAAAAAGTATCAGCCCGGTCCATTTTCAATTTTCCATTCTCCACTTTTATGGCTTTATCCTTTCCTCTATCTCCTTCCCTCTCTTCGTATTATCCTCATGTCATGGAGTCTCTTTCCATGGTCATCTCTTGTTCTCTACCCCTCAAAACTCAAAAACTACCCTCCTCCAAACCGGTAGTGTTTCTTCCAAAACTAAAACCTACCGTCATTTACAATTTAAAACCATCAAGTTCTCGCCATACCCATTTTCCTTCTGAAGAAAACGTCCCTCTCTTGTACAAAAGTTTCACCTCAAATTCTCCTCAAAACCAGTCTTTGCTTCTACAGTCCTTTCCTTTTTTACAAAATTTTGACCCCTCTTTTGTGATCACTTCTCTCATTGCTACTACTACTTGTGCTCTTCCATGCTTTGCTTCTGATTCAGAACAACTTGTCTCCTCAACCGAGCAAGTTTCTGACAAAATAAACTTGGAAGCAATTTTAGTCTCAATTGATGACTTCTTTAATCGAAACCCATTTTTTGTTGCTGGGTGTACGTTTATTTGGCTTGTTGTTATACCTTTAACTGAGGGGTATTTCAGAAAATACAAGTTCATCTCTACCATTGATGCTTTTAGGAAACTCAGGGACGACCCAAGTGCGCAGCTTTTGGACATTAGGGATGAGAAGACCTTGAAGTATATGAAGTCTCCAAATTTGAAGATTCTAAATAAGAGTGTATGTCAGGTTCAATTCTCTGAGGGTGATGAAGATGGGTTTGTGATGAAGGTTTTGGAAAACTTCAAGGACGCAGGAAACACTCTTGTCTGTATTCTGGACAAGTAAGTTTCACACTTTTGCTTTAGCTTCGGTCATTTAGCCTTACTTTTCGTTTATGCTTGCTAGATGTGTGCAGATTCATGTTATTTAAAAGAAAAGGAATGAATTGTATTACTGAAATTCAGTAACAATGGGTTATTCTAAATGCATAGTTGCACAATTCTTGAGAACTGAGCTATTGCAAAGGCATCATTTTCTTATACTTTTCCCTACTAGATTTATATTTTCTTTTTGGGTCTGAATTGCGGATTTTGATATGGAAGATCTGTTATCTTTGCTGCATATTATAAAAGTAACGTTGTATGCATCAAGTAATTTATCAATATTGAATTGGATGTTGTTGGGATATCAGAAATGCAAAAATAAATCAAGCAAACAAGAACACAAAAAATTAAGATGGTTTGGGCAATTTTCTAATCCACACACAAAAGTCTCAATATTTCACTAAATTGAATACTTTTCTCAATAACCCAAAAAGGCTTTATTATTGCTATATATATTAGTGCTTGAGAATTAAAAAATAGTTCTCAAACCCAAAAAAATCGATACACCCAATATCACTCTCCGGAACAAATCAAAATAAAGAAACACAAAATACTCCAAATTAATTTCTCTATTTAGGTTTGTACAGCCAAACAAACACTTCTCAAGCACTAATAAATATAGCAATAATAAAGCCTTTTTGGCTGCATCTTCAACGGCTAAACAGAGGAAGTAATAAAGTTTAGAGATAAATGTTTTATGAGTCACTTTTTTTTAGTAAAAGTCGTGTCTAGTCTTAGGATATACTCATTAATCCTTTTACTTATAAAAGAGTTGTTTGTTAGTCATTTTACTTTTAAAAAATGAGTTATATAAGGACTTTAGTAGTATTAATAAATATTTTATTCATAAAAGTTTTTAAAGGAAATTTTGCATTGTGAACAGTGAAATGAAAGGGGATATCCTTGATATTTTTTTTTATAAAATAATTTTAAAATTATTAAATGTCTTTTTGACACCTTATTTAAAACAAAAATGATTAAATGACATATTCTCTAACTTAAGAGACTAAATTACTCATTTTGTATAAGTAAAGAGATCAAATTAACCTTCCACTCCGAACTTTATTATCTCATTAACTGCCTTTGGAGAAAGATAAAGAGTGAATACTAATTAATGGGCATGAACATATTAAACCCATCAACCATTGAAGTCTAATATCAATTAGATATTTGGCTCACCAAAATGCCCTTATGCACCTTTTCATATTACACTCTATCAAAGCCAAACGTTAATTTGGAATTCCTCATTTTTTTATTTGTTTTAAGTCTACTCTAATAATCTCCATCTTGACTTAAAAAAAAATCAGCATCAAGTACCACATCATGGCATGTCTATACACGCTTTCATTGCACTCTATTTATGGGTAGGGTGCATCCACCACTACTTAATACTTAACTAAAAACAACCTTACTTTGACTTGCTCCACCTTGAGAGCAACTTTTAATATCAAAATTGTTCCCCCAAACACAATGACTTCTTTATTGAACTTGATCTGTTTCTTTTGTCTCATATTTCCATCATTATTACAAGATTTGAATTTTTCGTCATACATCACCAGGCGTTCGGATAGCTCCATCATTAGTATTAATTCTTGAATACAGAGTTTTTTTCTCAATAACTTAATATACCCTATATCTTAAGAATTAAAAAAATCTTTTAAATATACTTAATATCACTCTCACAAACAAATCAAAATAAAGAAACTCAAAATACACCTAGTCACTTTCTCTATTTTGGTTTTCTCAATTTTGGTTTGTGCAACCAAACAAGCACTTCTCACACACTAATAGACGTAGCAATAATAAAGCCTTTTTTGGCTTCACCTTCAATGGAAAAACAGAGGAATTTATAAAGTTAATTAGCTCATTAACTTTCTTTGTTGAAAGATAAATAGTCAATACTAATTAATTGACATGAATATATTAAACCCATCAACCATTGAAGTCTAATATCAATTAGACATTAGGTTGACCAAAACATCCATATGCATCTTTTCACATTACACTCGATCAAAGCCAAACATTAATTTGGAATTCCTTCCTTTTTTTTTTTTGAAGACCACTCCATCAAAATCGAGGGTGAAGTAAATGTGGGGCTATTTACTAATAGGTGGCCAATTACATTGTGTTTGTGGTCGAATCAAGATAAAAGTAATTTACATATTTGTTATGCTAGCAGTTTCCCAAAAGGAGAAAAACTAGGGAAGGAAGGGATACACCACTGCATAAAGTGACACTCTACTTTTTGGATCGTGCTTTGAACAATCAATGACATTCAAATTTTTTTTGAGTGAATATGTGTCAGGGTTCAACTGAATTAAGTTTCTTTACCCACTGAATGAACTTTACGGAGTGAGTAGTCCTTTGGAGAATTTTGTAAAGTGATTGGCATAAAGTTAACTTGTAGCGCTACTTTGAACACATTGTGAAGTGTGACTTTGCTTCTTGTGTATATGTTTTTTGGACTTGGTTATTTTTATGAATATGACTGTCTTAAATTTAGTTGTATGAGTATATATTGCAAGTTTTCTTCTGGATGTTTTTGTCATTCTTGCTTATCTTTTTTTCTTCAAAAGTTCTGCTAATGTATTATGATGTGGGAATAATTTCAGGGTTGGTTGGCAAGCTAATAATAAGCTTAGAGTTACTTTTTTTTTATTTTTTTTTCCACCGTGCTGTTAGATTTTCACGAGTTCTGTCTAGCCATGGAGTTATAGTTTCAAATATCTTTACTGTATTGGCATCTCCTCAATTTTATTGGCTTCTGTTTGGTGTGCAAGGTAGTTTTGATGGAAATTCCATGAAAGTGGCCGAATTATTGTTCAAGAATGGTTTTAAAGCAGCTTATGCAATCAAGGGTGGCGTTCGAGGCAAGAAAGGGTGGATGGTATGCTTTCACTCACTCCTCTTAATATACCATTTCTATCAAGTGACTGTTTAATGCATTTTAGTATAAAATGTTATGCATGTTTCGTTGTTCTCTATCTTTTATGTATGTTATGCAAAATTACTTTTCATAAAAGTAATTTCAAAGTATTAAAATTTCATATTTTGTATGACTTGTTTCTGGTACTCTTCAGGAAATACAAGAAACTCTCTTACCACCTTCTGTACATATCTACCCCAAGAAGAAAGTTAAAACTTCCCAAGAAGTTGGGGTCAATGGAGGAATTTGTCAGAGAGATGAAGATAAGAGCAAGGCTGCTGTGGCGGGAAGTCAAGGAATGAACTCCAAACATAAAGTAACCACGGCTACAGATTCTATTCTACATGTGAAAAATGGTTCAAGATCATCATCTCCCTATCCTAATGTATGTTGACTTTAACTCTCTTTTGTTGCGAGTAATGTTGCCATGTCCTGCATCATTTGCTTCTTGTAGCTTTTTGCGTTTACATTTTAAAATTTGACTGAACATGCTACTAACTGAATATTCCACTGAGGCGGCATTTCTCTTTTTGTATTGGTTAATACATACACCAAAACGTAACGTAGCTCCTATTAAATGTGCTTTATCTTGTGATTTTAAACATTCCATTTGAAAATAAATGCCTTCCTGACACACGAGAAAATCACTTAGTAGTTTTTTTTTCTTTGCTTGTATGTTTATATGTAGTTCTTTCTTTTTTTAAAAAAAATCTACTTCCCTTCTGTTTTGAATGCAGTACCCAGATTTGAAGCCACCTTCTTCCCCAACTCCATCAAAGCCCTGAAAGTTGTGAGTCTAAATTGGAAGGGGAAGCTGTTTTTCAGCCGAGAAACATTTCTTGTTAGTTATTCAATTTTGACAATTATTATGTATGCTCGTTCACTAGACTAGGGAGAGATTGAAGTGACAAGGTATTTATGTCTGAATTATAATCAACTGTGTGCTTTTGCGGAGTTAAATTTTTCCATATCAAAGAGAATTAAGTTCTGTTGATTAAAGAAAATGGTGGATCATAGAATAACAGAGTCCTTGTATTTATATCACATATATGGTTTAATAGGCCAAGTTGGTTGCCCAATAAACAGCCTCTAATGTCATCAGATTGTCGTTGAACAGGGATCGGAGAAAGGGAATTATGACATTCATGTAATAAACATTCAGGCAGTAACTGGTTCACTTGAGTTGCTTATTTACCATACATATTAAAAACCAACCAATACATGAATGGCTCTTGAGACTTGATATGTGCCAAAATGTATGATCTCATGATGTTTTCCAAATACAGGTATGACATATCAATAAAAGACACTTCTTAATGATAAATTTGGTCCGAAGTTTCAATAAAACTTAGTATTGTACAGCTACAAACCAAAACTCCCAACATTTTTGTCAACAGGATCACCATGACACTATTAAAGCCTCATAAAAGCAAACAAAGTATCAATTTTCTTCAATATTAGGCCACCCTTGATCAGCCTGTAACTTGACAAACTCTGCTAACAGCTTAATCTCTTCATCCTGTAAACGGGCTCCAAACGTACATTGCCCCTTTGGTGTGCAGTTTTCTCCAAAGCCCTGCAAACGAGGATGCACATATTATCTACACAACCTAGTAAACATACTGAGCATTTAATTAACAAAATATTGTATTTGAAATAAAATGAACTCAACAAAACATATAACTTCGTGCTATAAGTATGTATGTGGATTAGCTAAAGGTATGTATACCGGCATTCTTCCTTTGCCATAATATGTTACACGATATATCTCATCTTCTGTGTCAACTTTGTTTCTGCAAAAGCAAGACTAGGATTATTTTTTGTTATATACATAAGACAAATGCGCAAATTGTAATGCTTGAAACTTTACCATTCATGCAAGTGCAATATTTCTAGTGAATAAAATGTTTTGGTTCATAATGTTCGCATATACCTCTGTAAGTCTTTTGAAAAAAGTGTCGCACCCTGAAAACATTAAATAAAAATAAAACAAAGGAAGAAGAAGAAGAAGAAGTCGCCATGGTTAAGGAAAGTGAAGAATCTAATAAGACTAAGAATAAAATGAAACTCACTGATTGTAAGATGTTTCCACCACCATCATGACAGCCAACGCAAGCTCTTTTAAACAATGTACCTCCTTTTTGTACGTCAATGGTTTGTCCAAGTGACACTTCACGATGGTTAAACTTTCATTTAGCCACCGATTTCCGGTAAAAAATTTCAATTCATTATTTTTAATATTTTTATTTTAATTATAATATTTTTTAATTAATTAATTTGTCAAAAAATTATCAATTTAATCAAAATATATAAATTATTTACGCTATACATAAAATTATAAGGATATGTTGTGATTAAAGAAAATAAATTTATAACTTTATATGCTTAAATTTTGCAATCAAATATGGAAAAATATTTAAATAATATAAAATCAACTTAAATAAAAAATATCAAAAAATTATGAATTAAATTTTTTTACTTACTAGCTAAATTAACGTGTTGAAACCACGCATCGTTAATTCTCTTTATTTAATTTTTTTTCTTCTTTTCATTTCTATTTTCTCGGGGTAATACCTGGGATGTTGCAGATAGGAGATAAAGTGAGTAAGGCAGCCATTAGAGGTGGAGCTAAAGTGCTTTTGAAGAAGAACTTCACTTTACCATGATTTTGGGGAATTGGGTTGTCTCCTTTCTTCACAATAACCTTTAGAGACAAACTCATGAATTACCTATTAAATGAAGTTCCAACTCGAGAAACAAAGGCAGAAAGAGACATTGAAGGAGGGAGTGTAGAAGAGAGAGAGAGAGAGAGAGAGATACCTCTGGGAGGCAATTGACAGTAGTTTTGCTACTGTTAGGAATCGCCCAAAGAAAGTGCATCTATTTGTTACTCTTTCTATCTCCCTTTTTTTCTCCAAGCAGAACTCCTCAAAGTAAAAGAAAGGATAAGATTGCATGGTCCAGTTATAAACTGCTAGCTGAAATAAATAGACAATTTCTTCTAAATCTAACATTTTATGGATCCTAAGAAGAAAAATCCTATATTTTATTTTAATTTTACCCTTGAATTCAACCGAATTTTTTTGGTTAAATATGTTATATTCATCCTACTTTTTAAAAACTAAAAGGACAGAAATTAATTGATAGGTGTAATTAGAATACATATGGAAAAAATTTCTTTCTCTAGCATCGTTTATTCATTTTAATCAATTTTATCGGTAAGACTTAAGTTTTATTTACAATACGGAAAAAAAAATTAATAAAAAATGTTTAAATAATATATAACTTGATTTTAGAAGGAAAACTTTACAGGAGGACGACATTGATACAGTAAACCCTTTCCTCCGCTTTCAGCCATTTATTTGCTACTTTTGTAGGGGGAAAAAAATAATACAAATCCAACTTCCGTGTTGGTAAATGTCTACGTTAGTTCCATGGAAGGTTTTCTTTGTTTTGGGTGTTTTTTACTAGATTACACAAAATAATACTCATAAAATTTATAAAATTAAAAAAAAGTAAAAATAACACATGATATTAAAGGGAATAAAATAAAATAAAATTTAACATTTAAAATATTTAAATTAAATAACATCCAATTGAACGATATTTAATATAAAATAATGGATTGAATTTTGTTTAAGGATAAAAATATATTATCTAAAATAAGAGGCACTATTTTGTAGTTACAAGTTTACAATGTCCTATTTTTGTTATTTTCTTTGTTAGTCTTATTTCGATTGACCTGCTCAACAGTTCTAAGCAATTGTTGTAATTACTAATTATACAAATTATGCACACATAAATCAATAAACATAAATATGGGCTGTTGGAAGGTAAATACATAAATAAATAAAAAAAGTTACAAATGTTTCATTGGATATGAAGTGATTCAATGTGTTAAAGAATAGCATCTATAGCCCTACTAGTTCATATAAGCACCTTACAAGAGAAGCCATTCCATGGCTTACAAGGTAGCCCCAGCTGCAAAGGTTAATAGATATTCGGAGTAAATGAGGCATCCTCTTACATCTTATGCCCTGGTGTTCGAACAAAGTGAACCAAAAATTCTGTGTTACCATCTGCTCCCTTGAGAGGGGATTCGGTCCATCCTTTACTGCAAAATCCAAAATTCTCTACTCCCTTGACAATCTTCTCAAGAACCTATTAACAGAACCGTACAGAAAAGAGAAAACAGGGACAAAAGATTGAACAATCAGAAAAAGAAAAAAAAGGGTAAAGGAAAATTATTGCCTTAAATGGCAGGTTGCAATATGCTAAGTATCAATTATGTGTGATGGTATTGCAGAGGTGATGCCTCTCCTAAAGATACACATAAGTATCATGAGATTGTCCCGTGTTCAATGTTTTGCTGAATGTCTGAAAGGCTATGACTATATAGGAACTAGGATGATGATGCGTACCTCTTGGTGAACCACTGGATCTCTAACAATTCCACCTTTTCCTACCTACAAAAAGAACAAAGGAACGCTGATTGCTTTATTCTTTTAGGGGAAATAGACCTTCCTTAATTCTAAAAAGCCTACACATGTACATGCATACATAGCATCCTACTGTCAAAACGAATGTAAGATTTTAAATTTCTTATCCTTGAAATCAGTCAATCGGTTGAGAAAGAAGACGAAGATGTGCCTGCCCAAACGCATGCATGCATACAGAGAAAGAGGATATGATGCTTATGTTCTTTCTGTTTGGATCATTCTGACGGAAGAAGAATGTTTATGAAAAAAATGAATGACGTTCTGTCAATTGTATCCGGCACAAAAGTCTAATACCAGAATCCAGAATAGCAAACCATGTGAAGATCATCACTACAAACCTGGAGGAAATTGATTATATAAGCAATATTCCCATCGTTGCCTGAAAGAAGAAGCTACAGGGGGTTCTAGAAGGTAAAAATCAAATTAGTGTCATAGGTACCCCTAACAGGACCCCCCTCCTTCCAAATTTTTTAAAGTATTCTCATTTTTCTTCAAAGTAATCCAGTTCACTGTTAGACAAGTATTCCAATGGTAGGTAGATATACTTTATTAGCACATTCCTTTTCATCATCAAATAATACTAATATTCTTAATGCGAGAGGTAGGATGGTGGATAGGATGCATTTTCTTACCTGCGATCGGTGAGCTTCAAACTGAGGTTTGACCAGAGTAACTAACATAGCTTCATCCGCCATCACATTTACTACAGCAGGCATGACCTGCATCCCAATAAAAGATATATATTTAAGGATGAAAAGGAGAGGTCTGGTGAAATCAAGGCAGCAGCCAAAACTGTTCACAATCAGATAATGCCGATTCCTTTTCAGTTTTACCCTACCCCAACTATTTTGGAGAGGGGGAAGTTATTCCATACAACTTGTTACATCCTTACAAGCAGTTAGCATGAAAAGCAACCCATTAGGCACATAATTTGAAACTGATTTTTTTCAGAACTTACCAATAGAATAGAAATGAATGAAAGATCTAGAGTCACCAAATCCACTTTTTGTGGAAGTCCAGAAAGGTATCTTAAATTTGTCCGTTCTATCACACATACACGCTCATGTCGTCGAATTTTGTCTGCCACCTGATTAACAATTGAGGAACATCATGTGACTTTCAAAATACACTAGGTGCAATGCTTAACTACATGGGAAAGAAAGAAAAAAAACGTCGACACCTAAGAAAATGTGGTCTAAACCCAACATGAGCTATTAATCGGAATAAATATAAATTTAAATACCTGTCCATACCCTACGTCAACTCCATAAACAAAGGATGCACCGTATTGAAGTAAACAGTCAGTAAATCCTCCGGTGGACAATCCTGAATCAAGAACTATTTTGCCAGAAACATCAACTCCTAGCCTCTCAATGGCCGCTTCTAACTTGTATCCAGCCCTGAATCAACGAACAAGATAAAAAAATCTTATAATTACAGTGCTACTGCAGATGTAAAAATTTAGATTATGAACGAAAAGGAATGATAGTTGGGGAAATTATCACCTACATACATATTTGGGAACTTCAGCCATTATCTTAATAACAGCTTTATCAGAGACAGGTGTTCCTGCTTTGTTTACCACCTTCCCGTCCACGTGTACTTTACCTACACCAATAAATGTGTTAAAAGGAAAAAGCAACCAAAAATGCATAGAATTTAAAAAATACTTCAGCAGAGTAGCAAAGCTATCTTTTGTAACCTAGCTTTGTTTGCTTCCCATGTTCCTCTCTGAGTATTATGCAATAAGGATCCTAATACTCCTTGTCTCCCTCCCACCCCCAGAAAGGGAGGGGAAAAAAAGCAGGAAAGAATCCCATTTCAGAATTTTGAAACTAAAAGTTGATAGCATTCTTCTTCTTCTCTTTTTTTTTTTTTTGAGTGTTTTGTTAATTAAATCTTAAAGCATACCCTGCAATATCCATGATTGTATGAAGGTTCGGCTGTATTGTTCAAACCTCTCAACACATAATTCATCCAGCCTCCTTTTCCTGAAATTTCAAGAGTCGAACACAGATGCAATTCAAGAGGCCATCAAGAAACAAATTGACCTTATGGAAGCATTAGCTAGTTAGTAACAATGTCAACAGAAGTAAGATGGTGCTTTTTTATGTTGATAACTTATAGTCTCATATAACACCATTACCTGATACGGCAAATTTTATGCGGCCGTTGAGATATAAGCAAATTGATGATTTTTTTTAAGAAATCCCAAAAATGTGCAAGTGAAATAGTGAAAAATAAAAATAAGGAACATAGATTTCGAGATTGGAGTCACATATAACATTTGATTTATTATGATAACTATATTCATTACATTTGACTTGGCAGCAAGAATTGAGCTTCAGAAAACGTGACGACTTAGTTACCAGAGCGATTGAAAAACACATAAAGTGTGAAAATAGGAATATGCTTCAAGCTCACAACTTGTACACAAGGATTGGAAGCACAAAGTCTTACTTCTTTGGTGGCTGAGTCTTCGCCGACTTCATAACAGCATAGCTTCTAAAGGGATTACGCATCAGCGGGGTTCGAACCCACTTTACTGAAAATCCATGTAAATAAGAAGAAAAAAAATGGACTCAATTTGACTATGATTTATATGCAAGAGCTTTTGGAAAGCTGCAAACGCAAGTAGTGTGACTGAGAAGTGTTTGTGAATATTCCGCAAAGACAAAAATGTAAAATTTAATTCCACTGTGAAAGCTGGGTGATGAGAGAACTACCAGGGAGCGTACGAAAGTTGGATTGAGATATGCGGCTATAGAAGCTCGAGTTGAATGAGTTAACCAAATTATTAGGATGCTTCAGAAGTTGCTTCGCCATTTGTTCAGGCCGCCCTCAGCGACTAGAAGAAGTCTACAACCTCCACGGCTCAATGAATCGTTTCGAAATAATTTTCTCCTTTTTTTTTTTTTTGAATTTAACGTGGATTTTATTTGGTTTAATTATATCGTATCTGTTTTCATATTTTTAATTTTTTAGACAAAATATATATTTATTTATTTATAATGTAAATGAAAACATTCCTTTTTACTGATAAGTTAAAAATTATATAAATTGAAAAGTTTTTATTTTCATAAAATATTTTTAAAAAGTTTAGACAAAAATCTATAATATTTATTATAATAAAAATAATATTTTAATAGTATTAAATTTGATATAATTAAATTTCATTAAACTTTAAATAAATCTACATTATTATAATTCAATTTAAATAATATTTAATGTAAAATAATGAACTAAATTAAGAAAATAAGTATTTTTTTAAAACAAAACATGTTATTCCAAGGAATATTATAAAATAAAATATAAGAAGAAAAAAAAAACATTTTCTTAAATGCTAGAAAGTATTATCTTTTATAGTTTATAAGTTTACCATAGAAGTATATATTCTAAATATCCATTATAAGTTTTTTTTTCTAAATATTTATTATTGGATTTTATGAGAATAATTTATCTTATCGGTTATTTTGACTTTTGAATAATAATTGAGTATGTGTATAGGTTTGTTTGAAATCCCCTTTGTTTTGAAAATGCTTTTAAATAATTCAAGCTATTTTGAGAATATTGATGCTTAAAAAAAATGGTTTTAGAATGGTAAGAAATACTATTTATATTTAAAAAAACAATACATAATTTTTAGACGTATTATGATGTTTTAAAATAATTATTATTTTTTATATCAATAGTAATTACTTGGCCTAATTATATAGTTAGTTTATAAATTTCATTCCATTATAACTTTAATTCTTTAATTTTTTTTTGTAATATTATATCTTCATATTTTCAAATTAAATCATTTAGCACAAACCTTAAAAATTAGATTAAAATTACACAATAAAATTTAATTTTTCAATTTTTTTTATTTAATTCCTTCTTTTTTAAATTTTAACATATTTATTGTGTTTATGAAAAAAAAAATTAAATGTACAATTTGACAATTTTTAGAAATAATATTAAAATAATAATTGGGTACACGTTTCCTTAATTTTTTTTAAATATTTTAGTTTCTAATTGTAACAAAAAAAACATCTTTAAGAAAATATTTTATATAATTACTACGTCATTTTTAATATTATCAAAATATCTAAACTTGTTAAAAAATTTAAGTTACGAGATAAGGTTATTTTGGTTTTTTATTTAATTATTTTTTTAAACAGTAGGTGTTATACCCTTCTTTTTAAAAAGATATATGCCATCGTGAATAAACGAAAAAAAAGAAAAAGAAATAACGTTTTTAGGATGTGAGTCATATGAACACATGTTTTGTTAATGCAAAATGAGTTGAAAACAAAAAAAGAGAAAAGAGGAAGAGTACGAGAAAAGGAAGGAAGAAAGAAGATAGAGATTCTAAATTAAAGTATAGTTAAGTAACTTTTTTTCCTTTCAGAAAATTGAAATAGAAGCTAAGAAACTCTTATAAAGATATAAATTTCTAAGTTATGAGAAGTTTTATGGTTTTTTATTTTAAATTTTTTACACAAAATTATATACGAGGGGTTATAAAAAAATCATGCTAAAAATCCTATTTGAAACCAATTTGTATTTTTTTATTTAAAATACTTTACATAATGAAATAAGTAAATTATATCTTTTTTTAAAGTTTGAGATGCCTAGTTTTATAAATATTTGAATGTTTGTCATTTTGAGTTTTTTAGACAAAGTTATAGTGATTTTATTTAGGATGTATTATGTGAAAATTATTTTAAAATATTATGTTTTAAACTAAAAGATACTCTTAGTTTTTGGAATGCAAACATATGATAATTAAGTTCATAGTATCTTGTTTTAAAGATTAAAATATTTAGTTTTGTTATCCTTTTATAAAATTATATTTGAACATTTTTATGAAAAGTTATACTCATTTATGTGATGGTATATCATAATTATTTTAAAAATGTTTTTAGTAAGATGACACAAATTGAAAATTCTGTTTATAAAATACATTTGGTGATCTAAAATGGACATATGTAGCTCTCTATAAAGATAAAAATATACTTATAGTTACGTGTGTTTGAATGATGAAATTCTTTTTGATAATATCAAAAGATATTTTACCCATATTTATAGTTAAATGATTGAGTTCAAAAGATAATTCTAAAAGATTATTAAATAGTTTTGACCTATTTTAATTGTAAATTTAATGGATTCCAGGGTATGTTTTTTTTATTTGAAACTATAAGTAATAATATAATTTCTACTAAGTATTGAATAAGGAATTGAGTTATATGTTAACATCACATGTTTTAATATTTTTACAATACTCTTCAATTTTAGATTAGTAAAATTAGTGAAACATAAGTATGATCATATAGAATGGGTTGATTAAGAAGACGTTTAATACAATTACAATAATAACTATGATTAAGTACTATGAGTGAATATTTAATAATTTTAAAACTAGATCACATAATTTTACTTTTCACTTGGATATTTAGTTTAAGCACTCAATTCATTCAAATATTTAGTAAATTTCATGCATATGGATATGGTATTTTCAATGCAGTTAAAATAGATTTTTAAAAGAATATATTAGTTATTTCTAATAGTGCAGTTTTCATGCCAAAACTTTACTACCGGAGTTAGTCATATTCAGTTTAAAAATGCATGTTTCATGTCAATATATTTTATATGTCTATCATCAAGCCATGTTATAAAACATATTTACCTTTTGATACTTGAACTAACTAATACATATTCACCAGCAATATTATATTTCTTATCATTCTTGAAAATATCATTTACATTCAAGTAAACTCAATTGGTTTTACTAGTATATTTTTGAGTATTAAAGTTTAAAGTATATTCACTTAATTTAACAAAATTTTAAAGAACATATTATGTGTTAGTTTCAATGCACTTTTAATATGAAAGTACCATGAAAATATATTTTTATCATTCTAACCAGTAAGTTAAAAGAAAAATAGTTTGCAAGTAATTTTAACTTAAAATTAAGTCAATTTTATTATTTATGTTTTATACAAAAGTTTGTAAATTAAGTAAATATTTTAAAAATGTTATAGTACTTCATCTTTAGTATTAAATGTATTCAGTTTTATTTGGTAAGACATTATGACCAATAGATTTGGTCCAGTTTAACTCAGTATGATGTTTATCAACTTAGTATGATATTAGATCAATTTAGTATAATGTTATCAAATTAGAATGATATTTACATTTTAGTTTAGTATGATATTAGATCAGTGCAATATGATACTACCATATTAGTATGATATTTATCAATTTAGTATGATATCATAATAGTTTAATATAAAGCCACAATATCATTATAATATTTATCAATCTAGTTTAGTATTATATGTATGTATTCAATTAAGAAAGTGCATACATGAAATATATATCAACAAAACCAACTAAACCATTTTAATGGTTCTATAAAGTAATTTCTTCATACTTGTAATTGAGAGCTAGTATTAATGTTAGATATCTCCTCCGTGTGAGATTAGATCTCCAAGTATTTTTGGCATATTAAAATTAAAGTTTCTTATGATTATTCTTTATACTTGCATATTGATCATATAAACATGTTGTTGAGAGCTAGCGTTACTTCTAAATATTTTCTCCGTATACAACTAGATCCCAATTACTCTTGGCATAACAAATTCAAAATACATATCTCATAGTTATACTTTTTAATATTATTTCATGGTAACTCGTAGATAGTACATTATTATATTTTAAAACTAAAACATATATCATTTTTATCAAAAATTTATTTCATAGTAACTGATAGATAGTATGTTATTATATTTTAAAAACCAGACATAAAAATTTTTTATTAGTATGTTACTTCATAGTAAGTCATAAGTATTTCATTAATAATTTTTAAACTTGAAATTACAAATATTTTTGAAATCCATTCACTAATTGAGGTTTCAAGCTCCTCTTTTATATTTTTCTCCCCACAGATAGCATCTTTAAGAAAACATAGCGTGACAATAAGTTTAGAATCATATAATAAATCTCTTGTTGTATGGTTTATATAGTTTCATCTCTTTATCGTTTTATACAATAAAATTTGATTTGTGTGTAAATAAACTAGTAACAAAGACTAAAAAACTTTATGATTTGATGTATAATATATACATAATGATTTATAGTCATTTGATTGACATGAGTCACTTTCTAATTAAATATAAAATTATGATATCTGTTAATATATGAAAAAGTAAGTTAGTCCCAATTTAGGAAAACTTTGTCAAAATTTTCCTAAAATTTTATATAGTAATGATTTTAACATTATCTAAAATAAGATAAGGAAACAAGCTAGTTAGTTAATATGGTGTTTGGGATGTGTCGGGTGTTATCATGATAGATTGGGACGAGTCTTAACACTAATTATTTTTAAAATGTCCACTATAAATCTTTTATTTTTTTAAAAATGCAAATAAGTTCATTTTAGATAAACTATTTCTAATTGACTACTATTTAAACATTTAAAAATTATGTGACATCATAAATAAATGATAAATTATCAATATGAAAATCTTTATTTTTCTCTAAAATCAACAACTTTTAATAATTCATTAATGATAAATTTATCTCTTATTTATGATGGGATATAATGTTTAAGAAAAAGTACCTTGTAATCCTAAATTCATATCTTTGGAACTATTTAATCCTTAAATTTTTAATTGATACACTTTAATACCTATAGTTTAAATGTAAAGGATGTTATATAAAAAAAATCTCTAAACTTATCTTTAGCATACTTTAATCTTTAAATTTTATTAATATAAGATTCTTTAATCAAGATTTAGGGATTAAAGTGCACTAATTAAAAATTTAGAAATTAAAGTGTTCTAAAGACACGAACTTGATTTTTATATGTCTAAATTATAAATAAATTAAAATAATTAGCCAAAATGAATTTACATGTACTTTAAAAATAAATAAGGAGTTATAGTATACTTTTTAGAAAATTAGGGACTAAGGTGCATCTTTTTAAAAGCTAAGAAACTTCAATAGCTATTTCCTCCCTAATAATTTATTTTTGGTGTATAAATGATTTAGTTATTCAATTTATTTCATTTTTAACCTTTTTAGTAAAAGAGAAATATGTTAATTTTCTTACATTAAAAATATTTGTTCATTTATATTGTAAGAAAAATGAACATATTTTTTTTTCTGAAAGAGATAAAATGAAACTGTATGTATAAAAGAGTTATCTCATTAAATTAAATCTAATCTAATAATTTTAGAGTGGGATGACACCAATATTATTAAATTTATGTCTTTGAGGCACTATAGTACATAATTTTTCAACTAATATACTACTTTTTATTAAAAAAAATTACTTTAGTCCAAATTTTAGAGACTTTAGCATTAAATCTTAGTAAAATTTAAGTACTAAAGTGTACTAATAGATAAGTTTAAACTTTTAAAATATGAGTACTAAATTATATTAATAGATAATTTAAGAAAGAATGGTATTTTAATGGTATTTATTTTCACCCATATTATTAAATGCTATTACTTTAGTACCCAAGTTTATTTATTGGTATCTTTTTTTGTCAAAAAATTATAATAACTCAAAATTTTAATCAAATAATGAAGAATATTTTTGGCATTTAAGTTATTTTCTTTTAAAAAATATTAGATGATTTTTTTAATTGTTAATAACAAAAATAGATAGGAAGAAAAATGAATTTTTTAAGGGTTATATATAATTTTATAAATTAAGTAATAATTTTTTTTACGTGAATAAGAATAAATATTTTAGTGAAGGAAGCTAATAATACTCAAAAGAAATATATAATAACATTTTTAGAGTAATGTTATCTTATAGTTGTCATCGTTGATCTATTTTTGTTGTTAATAATAAAAAATTTATTATATATATATATATATGAATAATATATTTATTTAAAAAATAATTATAAATTAATATATAATGTAATGATACATTATCTTTATCTTTATTAGGAGGACATGGATTTAGACTCATTAATATATACATATATATACACACATAATTAAGTAATTTTATAGAATTTTTTTAAATTATCACTCATATTTTTAAAATAAATATTATTAAAAGTCAAAAATATTCTCCTATACAGTATGTAACTTTTATTCAGGTTTTTGTTTTAAATTATCACTCATCTTTTTAAAGTAAATATTATTAAAAATCAAAAATATTTTCCTGATAAAAGTTTGGAGTAATTATAATTTAAAAAAAAAAATAACAATATGTAAACTTAAATACTAAATTAACATGATTTAATAATATGGATGATAATGAATAATAAAACAATAGCATAGATATCACTAAAGATGACAATGAATAATAAAACAATATTATAGATATCAAGTATGGATATTAATTTAAGCATCAAAATTTCAATAATAATGAGAACGAGAAGAGTACTTTTCCCGTAATTTTATAACATCGCCGACTATATATTTTTTTCTTTTTTTCTTTTGACGAAATATAACGTCGCCAAAGTTCATCCTCACATATAACATATTTATGGAATTTTCTTACAGATAAGACGCAATGCCTGATCCACTAGTCTTCTCAATGTGCATGGAGTCGATGCGAACCAGAAAATTTCTATCTAAACCCATGTCGATTTATTATGAAGTTTTTCTATTAACAACCAACCAACGGTTTAAACTGCCACTAAGCTCTGTGGCTTCAGTTTTCGCTACAGTAATCAAATTGCCAGCAACAATGTCTATTCTTTCTCATCAATTTAAATTCATTGTTCACGCTCCTATACCTGTATCACTACCACCATTCGATAAACCGCTCAAATCAACGGCTTGGACGTGCTCGCAGAAGCCTCTCAAGCTTAGCTGCAGTTCTACTGGTAGCGATGAGGTACGTGTCCCCGATTGATTCGACCGATTAAACTCTATGATATTACCCGAAACATGGAAACTCCTTAATGGGTTCATGTGAATTCCTCAGGATTATCTCATAGACGCCCCTGTTGAAATAGGCGATGGCTTTTCTTTCAGTGGGGGTATGTGCTATTCAGTTTCCTTCCAATTATTAATCTTCCTTTTTGTCATATTTAAGCATGTGGGTCTCTGTTTATTTACTTCCACTTTTCTGAAGAATCCAAATATAAGATCTTGGATGTAATGGGACAGGAAAATATGCTGATGGGCCAAGCCCTTCTGATGAATGGTTTAAGCAAGGGAAGTTAGTAAGTTCTATACCCATGTCTTATTGGTAATGTATGATAAATGCCTTCTTGGTATTTGCTTTGTCTCTGTAGTTTGTAGATAGTTACGTTTCAGGTTGATTTCATCACATTTGGGTTCTAAAAGATTTTCTTTATGAGTTTATTTTCTAGCTGGAGGCCCATCCTGTTGTTGGCTCTGGTGGGAAGGCAAAAGATCCAATTTTTGGACTCACTATGGGTGCTAGTTCTCAGTCCTCGTCTGAACTTTTCAGGTGATTTTCTAGTTTTTCTATGGAGAATACTACTTGACATATTTGAAAGATGATAATATCTCTAAGTGGCATGTAGAGATTGAGATTGGATCATCTGCAGGGATTACCGATTGAAACATGCTCTGTATATATGATTTTGTGCAATAGATGGTTTTGCGTTGAATCCGGAAGTGCTGATAATCCTTCAGTTGTATTAGTACATGGTTTCCCTTCACAGGTTAGTCTTACCTTTTCTACCATAGAAGGGGGGGGGGGGGGGGGGGTGTCTTAACATGTTCCTGTAATGTTATGATTCAATTGACTATAAAGAGAAGAGTCCACTCCTTTGCGTTAACTGGTTTTGCATTCTCTAGAGGTTTATATACATAGAAGCTGCTTCAAATACAAGCTCCTTTCAGAACTTTGTTTTAGTTAAGAATATTGCTTTCTATCTTATGTGAAAGTGTATCTTCTTTAGTACTGATTGTTTTTCATAGAAAACAGAAGATGTGTTTATTTTCTTCTAAGTTGCATGAATAGATCTACTGTAGAATAGACGAATTGATTTTAGTATATTTTAGTACTCTTTATACATCAATATTGCTATCGTTATAAATTAGTACTTGTGAAAACGAAATTTGAGTATGATTTGGTTGCACAAATAAATAATCATGGGTAACAGTAAAATAATAATCAGTTAAAAAAACAAATCGCACACAATGATTTAATTTTTCAACGTCAAAAGTCTACACCACTTACGACGATACATCGAGAAAAAATCTACTAATAATCAAATGGAGATACAAACACCAATATTCAGAAAGATTCATAAAATATATCAAAATAAAAAAATATCTACTTTTAATTTAATAACAATATATAGCATGATAGCATGATAAATTAGACAATAAACTTACTATTAAATCACATATTATCATAAACTACGCCGATGGCACCAAAATCTGCTCTTCTTCTAGCAGCAACTTTTGCAATTTGTTTTCTGCTTTTACAGCAGCCAAATAATGTAAATGGGTTTTATTACCCAATGCTAAAAAGAGGTTTAAAACTGATGACGAAGTTGGGTGTGTTTTATAACGAGAGCTGTGGATGAAGTTCTCTATTTTTAGTTTCACTATTGGCTGCAACTCTCTGTTTTCGGCTCTCTTTTTTTTTCTTCTCCAACGACAGCTTGTTTACAGCAACATCATATATATAACACACACACACATATATATATATATATATATATATATATATTAGTCAAAGGACTGAGGGCTTAATGAGATAATTTTGAGCCTAAGAGTTTTTGGGCCAATATAACACCTATTAGTCTTGTTAAGAGAATCTTGATGTGCATTGGATACTCTTATTGATTATAATTTACTGTACTTTGCTTTATCCCTTTGTGCATGACCTTACTTAAAAATGATGCTGTTAACAGGCATACTCTTATCGCAAAGTTCTTCCAGTACTTTCTAAGGACTTTCATGCAATCACATTTGATTGGCTTGGTAAGATCACAGTTTAAAGTAGCACGGAATTGATGTCAGAAGTTATTTAGTTCTAACGTACGATTGGTTTTTTAGTTTTTTAGCTAGCAATACGAAAAAAAGGAATGGTTTTTTAGCTAGCAATACAAAAACATTTGTTTCTTTTTTCATATTGCTGAAGCTGTCAGGTTTTGTTCTTCATATTAGAATTTTAGCTGTCCTATTTATGGCGAGAATATTTGTGTTTTTTTGAACTTTACAGGATTTGGATTTTCAGACAAGCCTCAGCCTGGATATGGCTTTGACTACACTTTAAATGGTAAATGCTTTACTTTTTTTTTCTAATGAGTATAGATATAAAATGTAAGCACAATATTGTTAATATATTTCAACTTGCTTCAAACATCTAGCAAAAAAAATTCAACAACGACAATTGTCTTTGTTTATATCAAAACTTGTTATTGCAGAGTACATATCATCTCTGGAGTCTTTTATTAATGGAGTTGGTAGTAAAAAGGTTTCCCTTGTTGTCCAGGTGATCTGTTTTTTTTCTTTCTCAGAGTGATTAGTATGAGCAACGATGTCAAAAAGTATAACTGAAAATTACTGTTTTTTCTCTGTCTGGAGCTCTTCACAGGGGTACTTTGCTCCTGTTGTTGTTAAATATGCTAGCAGACATCAGGAAAAGATCAATGACATAATACTCCTAAATCCTCCTGTATGGTCTCTCTAAATCGACTTTTCGGTTCTTCCTCTTCATGTTTCCTTCTTCTTCTTTTTCCCCTTCCATTTTCATTAAGAGGGTTTGACATTTTTTTTACGTCTTGATTAATTATTAGCTACCAAGAATTCGAGCCTCTGACAATTTTTGTTTTAATTCTTGTCTTCATAAGATAACAGAAAAGCATTCCAAACTTCCATCAACATTATCAATATTCAGCAACTTCTTGTTAGGGGAAATATTTTCTCAGGTGCCGAGGCTTTTCTTTATTGTTATTGTTTTAGTTCATCTGACGTGTTTCATTGCATTTTCTTTGTTAGTATTGATGCTTGTTTTTGCAGAGTGATCTCTGTCCCATCTTTTGTATAACAGCAAGAACAATTCTGAAATTGCTTTTGTTCAAAATTAGGATCCTCTTAGGGCTAGTGATAAAACCTTGACAAGTTGTGGTCCTTACAAAATGAAAGAAGACGATGCAATGGTTTATAGAAGACCTTACCTCACATCCGGTTCCTCAGGGTTTGCACTAAATGCAATCAGTAGGTCCATGAAGAAGGAGATAAAGGTGAACCTTTAGACTTTTATCCTTGTACTTCTATAAGCAGACTATGAATGCTAGACGTGGTCGAAAATCATTCACTCCTTATGTTATCTAAGATTCAGAAAATTCATTTGCAACTTTTTTTTTTTGGGTTGAGTTCATTCCTCAAGCTCCAAATGACATTGTTGGTCCTGAAAAAGTACTTATTTCTCAAGTCCTTTAGGGTTATTAGACTGGTGATGTTTAAGAATTTAGGTCGAGGCAACTATTAATGTTGATTTTGTTAGAGATTATTGTTATAAAGCTCCTTAATTTAAGGAGCAAATTAAGGAGCAAAACATGGAACAAAACAAGGAGTAAAACATGGAGTAAAACATGGAGCAAAACATGGAGCTTAATTCTAGGAGCAATTCAAGGAACCATTAATTTAAGGTGTAATTCAAGGAGTGAATTTTCCTATAAATAGATGTGTAATTGTAATGAATTAACCATCAAAAGTGTTCATTCCAATTGAGAGAAAAGCTTTTGTGAGAGAAAATTGAGAGTAATTTTCTTGGGTGTAATTGGGTTGTGAGTTGTGAGTGTTGTAAACACCTTGTGTAATTTCTCCCCTTTCAGTAAAAAGATCTGCAGCAGGTCCGGAGACGTAAGCAAGATTGGCCGAACTCCGTTATCAAATTTGTGTGTTATTTTTCTATTTTTGCTTTCTCTTAAATCTGGCTTATCGGGAATTTGCGTTATTTCCCAACAGATTTATGCTTAAACTGCAGAAAAGAACTATTTCAGGGCCTCAAAAGCAATACTTCATGCCTTCATGGATAAGCTGACTTATGATTCTGCTGCAGCTTCCATAATATAACCTTATATTTGCGACAATCTTTTCCTGTTTTTTATTAAGGTGCTTCAAATGTTTGTTATCTCATTCTGCTTTTGTTCTGGCTACCTTCCATTTCAGAAAGGCATTGAAGAAATGAGGATGATACTACTGGACGAAAATTGGAAAGTCCGAACTACTGTTTGCTGGGGAAGAAGAGATCGTTGGTTGACCTTTGAAGGAGTGGAGGATTTCTGCAAGGATTCAAAACATAAGCTGATTGAACTTCCGATGGTACTGGACTTTTAAACAACTTGATTATAGTTTATCATTGTGCTATTTGCTTCAGATTCATTTTTTGTTTTCCTTCCATCTAGTTCTTGAGATTTCACATCTATGAACTCTGCTTTGTTTCATTTATATACCAACTGTTATAAGTAAAATTTATTAAAGGATGATAAGTAATTTTTTGGATTATGCAGGCTGGGCATCATGTGCAGGAGGACAGTGGAGAAGAACTTGGGAAACTTATTTCTCAGATTATTAGAAGAGGAAGCTCAACAGTATGATAATTTCTCCCCATTTCTTGAGTCTTGAATAGTTGATTTCTCTACCTTTTTTGAGACCGACAAATTTCTTATTTCGTTTGATAATAGAGATAAATAAAATTATAAAAATATTATCATTTATTGATATATCGAATTGAATGAATATTGACTTGGGTAACTGTTTGAGATTGTTATAAAGCTCCTTAATTTAAGGAGCAAATTAAGGAGCAAAACATGGAGTAAAACATGGAGCAAAACAAGGAGCAAAACATGGAGAAAAACAAGGAGCAATTTAAGGAACCATTAATTTAAGGAGTAATTTAAGGAGTGAATTTTCCTATAAATAGATGTGTAATTGTAATGAATTAATCATCCAAAGTGTTCATTCCAATTGAGAGAAAAGCTTAGAGAGAAAAGCTTTTCTAAGAGAAAATTAAGAGCAATTTTCTTGGGTGTAATTGGGTTGTGAGTTATGAATATTGTAAACACCTTGTGTAATTTCTCCCCTCTCAATAAAAAAATCTGCAGCAGGTCCAGAGACGTAAGCAAGATTGGCCGAACTCTGTTATTAAATTTGTGTGTTATTTTTCTATTCTTGCTTTCTCATAAATCTGGCTTTCTCATAAATCTGGTTTATCGGAAATTTGCATAATTTCCCAACAACTGGTATCAGAGCTATTGGTGGTGATTTCTGTCAATTTTCTGCAAGGTTACTATTTACATGAATAGTGACATTTTGTCGACGATATTTGTTCGTTGACGGAGGTGTTCTAATACACGGTGGTTTATAGAAATAGTCAGAAACGATCCGGAGGAAGTCAGATTTGAGTGAGAGCAATGGCCGCAGATGAAGGAAGGGTGAAACTCGAGAAATTTGATGGCACAGATTTCGGGTTTTGGAAAATGTAGATAGAGGATTATCTGTATCAAAGAAATCTATATCAACCTCTCTCAGGGAAGAAGCCAGAGGCTATGAAGGAAGAAGATTGGAATCTTCTAGACAGGCAAGCTCTCGGAGTTATTCGATTGACGCTATCCCGTAATGTTGCTTTCAACATTGCAAAGGAAAAGACTACGACGGGTCTTATGACAACTCTCTCCAATATGTATGAGAAGCCATCAGCCTCAAACAAAGTGCACTTGATGAGGCGTTTGTTCAATTTGCGGATGAATGAAGGCGCATCGGTAGCTCAACATCTCAATGAACTTAACACAGTCACAACCCAGTTGAGTTCAGTGGAAATTGAATTCGATGAAGAAGTACGAGCATTGATACTTTTGTCTTCTTTACTAGAAAGTTGGAATGCTACTGTCACAGCTGTGAGTAGCTCGTCAGGAAGCAATAAGTTGAAATTTGACGATGTTCGTGATCTGGTTCTCAGTGAAGAGATCCGACGCAGAGAGGTAGGTGAATCGTCAACTTCTTCAGTTTTGCATACAGAGTCAAGAGGAAAAAATTCAACCAAAGGGAATGGACGTGGCAGAACCGACTACCGAGGTAGATCAAAGGATAGGAGGTCCAAATCCAGGAATCCTAATAATTCTCATAGCTCGAAGACTATCGAGTGTTGTAATTGTGGAAGAACCGGGCACTACAAAAATCAGTGTAAGAGTGCACCGAATGACAAACAAGTGAAGGCAGAGGCAAATGTTACTTCCACCTCAAGAGGAGACGATGCATTGATATGCTCTTTGGAGAGCAAGGAAGAATCTTGGGTGTTAGATTCTGGAGCATCATTCCATGCTACTTTACAAAAAGAATTCTTCGAGAAATATGTCCCCGGAAACCTTGGAAAGGTATATCTTGGTGATGATCAACCATGTGCTATTATTGGCAAAGGTGTAGTGAAGATTAAGTTGAACAGATCTTTTTGGGAACTGAAGGATGTCAGGCATATTCCCGATCTCAGAAGGAACTTAATCTCAGTGGGACAGTTGGCTAGTGAAGGCTACACAACGATCTTCCATGGTGATGATTGGAAGATTTCAAAGGGTGCAATGATAGTTGCTCGAGGCAAGAAAAGTGGCACTCTTTACATGACAGTAGAGGCACGTTGTTCAATTACAGTTGCAACAGGCAATGAAACACCAAATCTGTGGCACCAGAGAATAGGCCATATGAGTGAGAAGGGGATGAAGATTATGCACTCAAAGGAAAAACTTCCAGGTCTACAGTCTACGGAGATAGACATGTGTGAAGATTGCATACTTGGAAAGTAAAAGAGAGTCAGCTTTCAGACAAGTTGCAGAATCCCAAAGAAGGAAAGGCTAGAGCTTATTCACTCTGATGTTTGGGGACCAACGACCGTCTCATCTATTGGTGGGAAACACTACTTCGTGACTTTTATCGATGATCACTCTCGGAAGGTATGGGTTTACTTTCTAAAGCATAAGTCTGAAGTATTTGAGGCTTTCAGAAGATGGAAAGATATGGTGGAAAATGAGACGGGTTTAAAGATCAAAAAGCTCAGAACCGATAATGGTGGAATATGAAGACACCAGATTCAAAAATTTCTGCTATGAGCACGGGATCAGAATGGAAAGAACTGTGCCAGTCACGCCTTAATACAATGGTGTAGCTGAGCGTATGAACCGAACGTTGATAGAAAGAGTCAGAAGCATTCGTATACAGTCAGGTCTACCGAAGCAGTTCTGGGCAGAAGCAGTCAACACGGCAACTTACTTGATCAACCGAGCCCCATCTGTTCCATTGGAACATAGAATACCAGAGGGGGTATGGAGCGGAAAAGAGGTGAAACTATCACATCTAAAAGTTTTCGGCTGTGTAGCATTTGTGCATATCAGTGATCAATGCAGTAATAAGCTTGATCCCAAATCCAAGAAATGCACATTCATTGGCTATGGTGAAGATGAGTTTGGTTACCGCATTTGGGATGACGAAAAGAAGAAAGTTATCCATAGTAGAGATGTGATTTTCAACGAAAGGGTGATGTATAAAGACATGCATAAAATAGACGCCAATGACTCAGAACAGAATGAGTCAATATTTGCAAATGCAGATGATGTCCCAGATAGTTCCGCAACAGAACCAATTGTAACAAGTCCTCAGCCAGAGAAACTTTTTGGACAGAGCAGTACACATCATTCCGACATATCACAACCTCTTACTCCAGCTCCTGTATTAAGAAGGTCTTCTCGACCTCATATGCCTAACAGGATATACATGAACTATATGTTGCTGACTAATGGAGGGGAGCCTGAATGCTATGATGAAGCTTTTCAGACTCGAGATTCCAACAAGTGGGAGCTTGCTATGAAAAAAGAAATGAAATCTCTCATCTCCAACCAGACATGAGAATTAACTGAGTTACCTATGGGAAAGAAGGCATTTCACAACAAATGAGTGTATCGGGCGAAAGAGGAGCATGATGGTTCCAAGAGATACAAAGCCCGCCTAGTTGTCAAAGGGTTTCAACAGAAGAAAGGAGTTGACTACACTGACATTTTCGCTCCCGTTGTGAAGCTCAATACTATCAGATCAGTATTGAGTATTGTAGCCATTGAAGATCTTCATTTTGAACAGTTGGATGTGAAGACTGCATTCCTTCATGGAGATTTAGATGAAGAGATATACATGTACCAGCCAGAAGGTTTCTCAGAAAGAGGGAAGAAGAACATGGTGTGCAGACTTAAGAAGAGTTTGTATGGCCTGAAACAAGCCTCGAGACAATGGTACAGAAAGTTTGACAGCTTCGTGCACAAGGAAGGTTTCCAGAAGTGCAATGCTGACCATTGTTGCTACTTCAAGAGATATAGGTCAAGTTATATCATTTTACTACTTTATGTTGATGATATGTTAGTAGCAAGTTCAGATATGGATGATATTAAAAGGTTGAAGCAACAATTGTCAAAGGAGTTTGACATGAAAGACTTAGGTCCAGCAAATAAGATTCTTGGAATGCAAATCACAAGAAATAAGAAGAAAGGATCCTTGTAGTTATCTCAGGCAGAGTACATCAATCGTGTTTTGTAGAGATTCAACATGGGCGATGCCAAGCCAGTTAGCACACCCTTGGCCAGTCATTTTCGCCTATCCAAGGATCAGTCCCCTCAGACAGAGAAAGAGATAGAATTCATGGCTAAGATTCGTTATGCCTCAGCCATTGGAAGTTTGATGTACGCAATGGTCTGTATGAGACCAGACATTTGCCATGTAGTGGGAGTTGTTAGCAGATTAATGTCAAATCCAGGGAAAACTCATTGAGAAGCAGTCAAGTGGATTTTGAGGTATCTACGAGGCACCATAGAAAAGTGCTTGTACTTTAGTAAATGAGAGTTAAAAGTACAAGGGTACGTAGGCGCAGACTTTGGAGGTGAAGTTAATCACCGAAGAAGAACTACCGATTATATATTTACTGTTGGAACTACAACTGTTAGTTGGATGTCACAAATACAGAAAATTGTAACTCTATCTACTACAGAGGCTGAGTTTGTAGCAGTAACTGAAGCTAGTAAAGAGATGATATGGCTTCAAGGTTTGTTAACTGAGCTGGGATTCAAACAGGAGAAAAATGTTATGCATAGTGATAGTCAAAGTGCAATACACTTGGCGAAAAATTCAGCATTTCATTCTAGAACCAAGCATATTGGACTTCGTAATCACTTCATCAGATCTCTATTGGAAGATGATGTGTTAATACTGGAAAAGATTCAAGGAAGCAAAAATCCAGCAGATATGTTAACAAAGGTGGTGACTATTGACAAACTGAAGTTGTGCTCAACTTCAGTTGGTCTGCTAGAGTAACAAAGACTAGAAAAGCTGCTGCATTGATTGAGGTGTGAAGACAGATTGAAATCAGTCTTCAAGTGGGAGATTGTTGGAGATTGTTATAAAGCTCCTTAATTTAAGGAGCAAAACATGGAGCAAAACATGGAGCAAAACATGGAGCAAAATAAGGAGCAAAACATGGAGCAATTCATGGAGCAAAACATGGAGCAATTCATGGAGAAAAACAAGGAGCTTAATTCAAGGAGCAATTTAAGGAACCATTAATTTAAGGAGTAATTCAAGGAGTGAATTTTCCTATAAATAGATGTGTAATTGTAATGAATTAATCATCCAAAGTGTTCATTCCAATTGAGAGAAAAGTTTAGAGAGAAAAGCTTTTGTAAGAGAAAATTAAGAGTAATTTTCTTGGGTGTAATTGGGTTGTGAGTTATAAGTGTTGTAAACAACTTGTGTAATTTCTCCCCTTTCAGTAAAAAAATCTGCAGCAGGTTCGGAGACGTAAGCAAGATTGGTCGAACTCCGTTATCAAATTTATGTGTTATTTTTCTATTCTTGCTTTCTCATAAATCTAACTTATTGGGAATTTGCGTAATTTCCCAACAGTAACATGACACACTAATAACTTATTTTCACAAATTAATCATATTAATCACTTATCTTTAAATTAGTGCATTTTAGTCTTATTCATTTTTAAACACCTTTTATCATTTATTTTTATAAGTTTTGGTTTTTTTTTTGGTCAATTTTTGGGCAAAAAATTTAAGCAGAGTTGATTTAAACTTCAGTAGTTGGGGCTGGTGAATGTTTGATGAGGATTATTTTTAGGAAAAGAAAACAATTAAAATGATCAAAAAGGATAAAATATGATTAAACTCTCTAAAAATACAACATGAAGATGACTAAAATACATTGATTTAAAGCAAGGTGTTCGATGTGTACAATTTGTGAAATTACAGCAAATCCATATACACTTTTTTCTATTGATTTATCAACTTAATAAAAGAGAGTATAAGTTGTGCAGGCTCTTAGACATACCCTCTCTGTCATAAACACTACTGCATTTCCAAGTCAAAAGAAAGAAAGCACATAGAGCTCTAGTGTCTGTTCTACTCTGATGGCTTTTGATATGGATCAATCCAGCAATCGTCTTCTCTTACTGCTTTTTCCATCTGTTCTTTAATATCTCTAATTCAGCATATGATTGGTTCCTTACCTATACAAAACAAATTCAATTACAACTAATCAAATACTTGAACCCTGTAATGACTAGTAGTTGTTAGCTAAAGCTTCTTAAAAGAGAAAAATGAAAAAGTTGAGGAACACAAGATCCACTTCAAAGAGAATTTCTATGTACAAAATACTCGAATTACCGCAGATCTAGTGTCAAACTGAACTGGTGGTGATACAGAATTAATTAGGTTTTGAGCAGCTTGTTCAGGAACTACCCCATTTATCTGTAGCAGTTGTTATCATCATCAACATGTACTGAATATATCACGAAAGCAAATCAAAACACACAGAGTGAAAGAAAGAAAGTAAAAAGGAAAAAAAAAAGGTTTATAGAAGCATTATATAAAACATCTGAAGAAATTTTCTAACCTTGTTTTCCTCTGATCCCCCAAGTGTAGGTAGATCATAATGAAGTAGGTAATCAGAATCCACAGTTCCTATATTTTTGGTTCTGTTCTGTCACCCTAATCGGAATCAAATATAAGAACATCTATGTCCAATGAGTAAACGGGAGTCATCGTCTCTACAAACCTGTCATGTTCATTAATCATTCCCATATAAGTACCAAGCAGGTCTTAACTTTCGGCTTAAATACATAAAAGTTAAAGCATGCGAGTTTAATTTTTATCCAGTGCATGGAGGTTCGGTGCTGTTTTCATTGCTACTCTTCCTACCAATAACCGTGTTTACTGTCCTGTTCAAGAAATACCAACAACAAAATTAGAACAATGTCTGGATGTAAAAAAAAATTCTTTGCGAACCACCTAGCATCGAATAAGTCCTTTATATTTCTTCCAGATTATAGGAAGCCAATAACACTTCTCTCTAAACAATTATGAGTTGAATAAGGGCATATATATATATATTTACAATTAGTTTGATTGACAGCAGACACATGAATGGCACGGTTACTTCATTCGAAATCCTTCACTTTTCCATCATAATGGAAAAATATCACTGCAAAACGACTTGAAAGGAACTGTAAAAGGCAAATGAATGAAAAAGTTGAAGCTAATGAAACGAAAGATTAGAAATTTAAAAGTTCAAAGAGCTTAGTTGATTTTACCTTTGTTGCAATGTCATTTACATTTTCTTTTTGCTTTATAGTTTATACCAACCGCCATAGCCAATAAGCTTGTTGATATGTTGTAGTTCTGAACAGAATTAATTAGAACATTTGTGAATATTCAAGTCAATTTACAAGATAGCACCTGAAATACAATTGATTTACTAGATCATTTCAATAATTAGTGACAAAGAAGACATTCATATGCAAAATAAGGGTTTGTTTAGAACCACCAAATAGATCTGCCAAGTGATGTATACTACCACTTAGTTTCAAATAAACATTGACAAACCTTTTTAATTATGGATCAGAAGTTTTGCATTTCGAAATCATAAGTTTTGTAAACAATATCTTCAGGGCTAGTTTTGTAAGGAGTTATGTTTTCTCATGTTTGAAATTATTTTTTTTATTTTCTAATTCATTTAAAATAAACTTATTCGACAAAAAGTTATATTCGGTGAAATGTTTTAAAAAATAAAAATTATTATATTCTTTAGTGATCATATTTCTTTTTTTTTCTATTAAATATAAGATATTTATTCCTTAAAAAAATTAAATATAAGATATTTGTTATTTAAAAAATTATACTATCATTGTATTTATCTATCCATATTTTCTCCAAATTGTTTTAAGACTTGAGTAGAGATAAAGTAAACATATTAATCATTCTTTTAAAATAATACACTTTATCATTACATTTTTAGATATTTTAGTATTATTAATTTTGATTTTTTTGATTCAATTTTTCTTGAAAAAATTAAGTTGGATTGAATTTAACCTCGTTAGTATTGTTGATAGATATTTGAAAAAAAAACATGTCTCAAAAAACTTAAAAAATAAAGTGATAAAATTAATAAAATTAACGTAAATTAATCGAAGTATTAAAAAAAATTAAAGTGATTATAATATATAATTAAAATTAAAATAATAAAATGTAATTTTTTCCTTTGCTAAAAATGTCTCTTTTAAGAATATATATACATCTTACACCATAATCTTATCCTCTAAAAAAAGAAGACAGAGTAACATTGGAACGTTACTTAATGTAGATTTGGTTAAAATATGGAAACAAAATGCTACTAAATTAGTTGGGTAGTACTTATTAAGTGAGTGATGTATATTTAATTACACTCGCACGTCTATTTATATAGAGCAGTATTTTAAGATATATTTATATAGATTATTTTTTATTGTAATGACTTAGATTGAGAATATAATTACTTTTATGTATTTATATATTTGAAGATATAGAATAAAATAGAAATTATTACTAAAAATATGAAATTATTATTCCATCCCATTTAAGAAAATTTATTCATTTTTCTTCCATTATATAAAAAGTGTATTATTTCATTTTAGTCTTTAAATACAATCCAAATAATATGGAAGAAAAAAATTATCAAAATTTTTTTCTTGTTTTTTTTATAAATTAAGTAATATTTTTAAGTAATAATTATTTAAAGACAATAATTTTGATAATATATTATATTTGATGAAAAAAATAATAATTAAATGATATTATTTAAATTTAATTGAATATAAAGATATTAAGGTAATATATCAATTTTTATTTCATTATAGTTGTAAACTAAATATTATAATAATAATAATAATATTTCTTTTACTTTCAATTTTATTACCATTCTTATTATTTTTTAATTATACAAATCAAACATGCATGTAACGGTTTTTTATCAGTTTTATTATTATTATTATTATTCTATTATCTCAAAACTTAGTGTTTTAAAATATATTTTAAGAAATAATACTCTTAAAATTCATAATAATGAAAATAATATCTCAATAATATTAAACATTTAATTAAATAATATTTAATATTTAATAAATTTAAATAATCGTAGTTAAATTTGAACTATGTTTAATTAGACATCATTTAAAATAAAATAATATGACATATTTTTTTATTAATAAAAAGTATAATGTGAATATAAATAGTATTAATTTTATAATTATAAATTTTAAAATATTATTTTTATTATTTTTTTAAAATATTTTAGTTTAAATTTTTTATCACAAATTAAAAAAATAGGTAAACTTAGAATTCCACCAACCTTTTGAATTAAACACGTTTGTTTTTTTTCTTATATTTTGTAAAAGTGTTTATAATAGTAGAAAACTTTTCACAATGAACTATAATTTCTTTTTTAAACTAAAAGTGTTTTTATGACTTAAAGTTCACACTTTATATTTTATAACAAAAATACATTATATATTTCTTCTTGAAAACGTTTTCTTTTGAAATTGTACATATATGATATATTTTTCCCTTGCCCTTCCCGCATTCCAAAGTCATCCTCATTTTAGTCCACTAGAGTATGTGCTTAAATTTAATGTATCCTTACTTTCTTCACTTGCTTTCTTTATATATGTTATTTATTAAATAAGAAACAAATTCCCATGTTAACAAAATATGATGTAAAATAAAATTATATAAGTATCATAGTAATTTTAAAAATTAACTAATCTTTAAAAGTACGTGAATAGATTCTACTTAGTTTATATTTTATACCTTTACTTCATTTATGTGTGTTATTTATTAAAAAAAAATTAACAAAATCTCATAATATCAAAATATGATATAAAATAATACTATGTAAATATCATCACAACTTTAAAAATAAATTAATATTTTAATGTCTACGCCTGTATTTTTCTTTCCTTCCTTCTTCTGTATACTGGTTTTTTATTAAAAAAAAGTCATCCTTATTTGTGTAATTGTGTCACACGGGTTGATATGTTCGCTATATTTAGTTTCAATCAATTTAAGTAAAATACTAAAATTAAAGGATTAAGTGTACTCAAATTACTTTGTTTGTTTTAATATAATATTTTAATTATTTTTCTTTTATAACAGACATTTATATCACTTCTTAAATAAAAATGATATATTTTTTTCACTTCTTGAATAATAAAAAATTATTTTATTAATAAAAAATTATATAATAATAATTAAGTAAATTTAATGATGATAAAATGAGATTTTATTTTTAAAAATTTAAAAGTAAATTTGAACAATACAATATATTTTTTATATTTTTATTCAACCTATTTTGTAATTTTTGAGCACTTTTTTGTATCGAATTTTCAAACGGTATTGTATTTGGATCAAAATTATAAAATTTACAATATCTTAAATAAGGAATATATATATCGAAAAATTCTTTATAATATCATAAATATGAGTTACATATATCTAAAAATTATAATACCAGTGACATTAAAACCATATAGATGAGTTCTCTCATATATCCGACCACCATATTTCAGGATTGGTACCAGAAGTTGAACAATATACTTTTATTGTTTTGTTCGGAGTTTGGACATTGTTTATACCATCATTGTGCTCTTTGACGATAGTGGAATAGAGAAAACTCATCTTTGTGGCTCCAACACTACAAATTTTGTAATTTTTTGACCTTAATTCTTATTTTTTATATTGTAAAGTCAATAATTTTGATCAATATACGAAACTTACAAGAAAAATAATACATAAAAGTGTCCAAAAATATAAAAAATTCCATAAAAATAAAAGCTACAAAAAAGGTTATCATAAAATATTTTACAGGACAAATTATAATTTTAAATTATTAATTTTTATCTCGTTAGGTTCATTTTATTATTATATTATAATTATTTATTAATAAAATATATTTTACTGTTTAAAAGATTAATAAAATGTCACATTTTGCAAATAGAGTGATATAAATGTTCGTTGTGAATAAGGGTGTACAAAAAATCCGATTAATCCGATTAATCAAATCTGATTCGTTCATTTTTCATCTTATTCGATCGAAATTAATTATATATATAATCAATATATATTTATTAAATTAAATATATATATATATATTTGATTTTTTAATGTTTTCTTTAAGTCAAATAATTTTACATCATGATTTATGTGAAAATTTAAATTTTTTATTTAAAAATACAAAAAATAGAGTTAATTAAGTTTATTGGTCGGATTGATTGAATTGATCGGATGTCATCCGAATAGTTTACAGATTGGATTGATCGGATGTGAAAAGTGATCAGATCGGTTACGGATTAGAATGTTTCAATCCGAGCGGATTATCGGATCAGATCAAATGTGTATAAAATCAACGATTTTGATCCGATGAACAATACTAGTTGTGAAAGTAAAGTAACTAAAACATCGATTTGAATCAAACAAAGTGACTAAATATATTATACTTTACAAATTTAATTTCAAACTGTTAAAATATAATGAGAATTTACTATCATTAATTTCACTTTATAATTATGTTAGAACTTTTTGTTAATAAAATATATTTTACTATTAAAAAGTAATTAAAGTGTCACATTTTACCTAAATATTTATTATTAAAGTAAAATAACTAAAGTGTTTAGTTGAAAAACTCAAAATTTCATAACTCCATCCCAAATGAAGATTATTTTTTCACTTTAATTTTCGTTAGGCTGATAATCATTATCTTCATTTTTGTTGCAAAATGTAATAAAGTTTTTTTATAACTTTCATAACTTTCATAAATTTTATAAATTATGTTATAATGTAATAATATATACTTAAAATATTATTAAAAAATATGAATTTATTATATGCTTAAATAAATATGCAAGTATGTAATGTGTTATTTAAAAATATAAAATTAAACTTTTAGGATGGTTTAATATTTCTTTTAATATCTATATGGAACCCCGACTTTCTAAATAAAATAATTAGTGGTGACAACACACACCACTACACAAATAAATATTTTTTTGGTTAATTTTTAAGATGATTTAATATTTCTTTTAATACCTTTATAGCACCATGACTTTTGGTGTATCAAAATAATTAATTGTGATAACATAATTAGCTCCCCAATGTTATACCGTTCATGGGCCAATTCTAATTTTAGCATAAGTTGGAATAGTAAAGGGGACATAATTTTAACCAATAATTATACATAATTTTAACCAATAATTATAATTTATCAAATAATAAAATAATCTTAAAATTAAGAAGTTATTTATTTTTTAATTTTTTTTACACTTATCATATTATAATTAATATAATTTTTAATATATATAAGTTTTTGTATATTTAATATTTTTCTTATCATCAAAGGACACAAATGAGCTTGTGGGGTTGAAACGGGGATAATTCAATTTCTAGATAGTCAAATAATTTGGCATCGTGGAGCAACTAAAGCACTAGATTGTAAAGGAAAGGAAAAAAAATGCAATAGATGGTTAATTGCTTTGAAATCTTAGATTAAGTTTTAAGTTACTTATTATAAAAGCATATATATTGTTAAGATTGATTTGATTTATAAAAAAAAAACTTAGAAAGAAGTAAGAGTAAATTTTATTGTGTGGATCCCTTAGAGGGTCTATCTATTTATAAAACATAATATATACATGTTTTGATTATATAAAATATACATTATAAAAATATCATGGGTATAAAAGGAAAAAAAGGTAAACATATTTATGGGCTGAAGTCGACCATGTCTCAAACAGATGGTTGATCTTATAGATACCAAAGCTCCCCCAAACGAATCTTTTCTACTTGTACGTTGTGGGTGTAGGGACAAATAAATCCTTTAGGATTACTCATTTTATGATTCGTGTTGTGAAATGGGTTGGACTCTTGGTATGTTAAAACATATATATATATATATATATATATATATATATTATTAAAATTAGAAATCTACAGTTTAAATATATTTATAAATTATAAATATAAAAATAAAATAACATAAAATTTAAAATAGAATAAATAATCGAGTTGTATATCACACAATATCTTTGAGTTAATTTTTTCGCTCAACGTGAACGTTAAAAAACTACATAAATTTATCTTTCAAAATATAACGATTAAATAATAATAAATTTACATTAAAATTTATTATTTCATGAAATTTTAAATTTATTATTTCATGAAATTTTTTAAATGTGGGAATTCTATTAGACAACTAAATCTATATAAAAATTACAAAAAAAATTATCTCTTTTCTTTTCCCGTCACTTCTATGTTTCTCTCCGTTTTATGTTATTTCTTTCTTTTTTTCCTTTCTCTATGTCTGTTTCTTTTTTTTTCTTTTCCTTTTCTCTACTTTTCCCTCTATTAGTTGTCTGTACGTTTTTTTTCCCTTCTTTTCTTTGCTATATATAAAAAAGACAAGAGAAGAGGACATAAACAAAAGGCAGACAAAAAAAAAATGAAAACAATTAAAACATTAAAGACAAACAATTAGTTTCAAACCGTTTTAAAATATTAAATATTTAATAATTTTAATTCAAAATTTTTTAACAAATAAAACAAATGATAATGAAATCAAATATACATAAAATAATAACAATGCAAAACACAAGTTTTAAAGTCCAATTTCATGTCTAAAAAAAGAATTCCTATTTCATAACATTACTCCCTTTCCATATGTAACATTGTCCATATAGAAGGGTACTCCTAATTCCTATTATTCATAAGTTGAATGAATAAGTTCACTTAATGGTCAATTAATAACAAAGTTTTTAAAAATTACATTTAATTGTCATGCACCCATACATACAATTAAGTGAGTACTTTTTAATTTCTTTTCCAAGTTTTTTTTTTGTGTTTATTACATTTAATTATTTATTACTTTGTATTAATTAAAATATTTTTTTAACAATCACACTACTTATACACTTATAATTAGATTAAATCCATTATCTTTTACATATTTAAACTACTTACATGTTGTTGGCAATTAAAAAGTTTGTAAAGAATAAAACATATCCTCATTTCATTGTAATTGCCTTGTGATTTTGCATATCAGTTAAATAATTTTTTTTATATGATTTGTTATTAATTAGTTATGTTTAAAAATTATAAGAAAAATAATAATAAAATGGATCGTAATTATCTAATAGCAATATTATTTGCTATAAATTTGTGAGGAGCACCCATACTATGACCTACTAATTAAAAAATAATGGGTCTACTTGCATCGTTGAGTGTTCTTTGACGGAAAAAAAAAATTCCCTTTTCCTAAACCCAAGTAATAATTTGGTTTAGTACTTTTGTGTTTTGTTATGAATTTGTTAGCAATAATTATATTTATTTTTTTAAAAAAATATTCATTATTATTTTTAGAATATATAAAATATGTGATATAAATTAAATTTAAGATTAGTATATTTTTATTTTAAAAAAATAAATATCAAATAAAAAATAAAAAAAAATAAAATAATATGATATGATAAATGATTAATATATTTTAAAAATAATTAATAATAACTCTACGTTTTAATAGGGGGAGAATCTAGCCATTCATGCGGTATGAACTTGGCTGGTTGGGATTTGGAAGTACTTTGGGTGGGATTGAGGGTAGGAATTGTAATGTTTTTATGATAAATATGATATATAGATAATAAAATATTTGAAATAAAAAAATTATAAAAAAATAATTAATTTTTTATTTATAAATTAATACATATATAATTAATATTAAAATATGATAAAATAAAGTTAATAATTAGATATTAATATTTAAATACGTTACATTTCTAAATTCTAAATTAGATGGTACTTTTGTTTTGAGCTTTCGATAATATTAATCATTTTTTAATTTATATTATTCAACGGTACAAATAATTGTGATTTTTCATTGTGTGGTGATGGTTATCGTCTCGTTCTTTGTGTGGACCTTTTAAATGCTGCAAAGTTATACTCAAACCCTTCAAGCTTCTCGAGAGAGAGAGAGAAAGAGAGAGAGAGAGAGAGAGAAATAAGTTCCCCTTTCTTAAGATCGATCTTTGAAGCTCATCTCTCTCAGTAATCGCAAGTCTTTGTCTTTTTATTTCTTGGGAATTAGGTTTAGTTTGTTTGGTTTTAGAACTAGCTAGGTATATTTCTTTTATTTGCTGTCTAACTATTTTCATTGTGTTTGAATCTCCTAATTCAATTGTAAGAAATTTTTTTAAATATGATTTGATAATTTTTATATCTTTCTTCGTTTCTATTTTTTTTTTAAATTATTTTTCACTCGTATTGTTTTTGCATTTTCATATTTTTCCTAAATAGTTTTAATTTTTCTCCTTTTTTTCTTTTTTAGTATTCTTTTGAACTCTACTCTTGAAGAAGAAAATTTTGTAGCTCTTTGATTGTTTAGAAATAGTAATAAACAAAGCTGTGATTTCTCTCGTTTTGTTTTTTTTGTTTATTTAACTAAAAGTCTAATTTGTTAAACTGTAGATCTGAATATATTCTTACTTTTCTGTGAAAAATATAAGTTCAGGATTCAGTACTCCTTTAGGGTTTTTTTTTTTTGAACTTTTTTTCCTCTTTTGTTGATGACCTTTTGTACTAGCTATATTTTTCTTAAATTTTGACTTCATTCCCTTTGATCCAAATATCAATTTTTTTATTGTACAAGTTCAACTTGGGACTACGACGTTTTGAGGTTTTCTCTCAATTGATGTTTTATTTGAATTATTTATTTATTTATTTATAATAATAATATCAACATGTTTATTGAAGCCATGTTAATCTAAAGTGAAAGATAGCTACCTATTTTACTAAGTGTTGCAATTTAATTGGTAGGAATAGAATAAGATATAGAAATATGACAGAATATCTGAAGGTGTGTATAAATTGTTTAAAAGATTATATAGTATATATATTCATTGAATTCTATCAATAACATGATCTGTTATCTATTATTTTACCATGTTAATTATTTGTTGTAGAAATTGTATATTGTGTTTACAATCAATCAATCAATAACATGTGAGCTATATATATATATATATATTGTCGCATACATAACACCACATCGATCTGTTTTCGTGTGGCTTCTTAATTTAGGTTTGTAAACATGGTCAATATCACTTACTTTCTTATGGACTATTGTTTGGTTTGGTGCCTATATCTACTTGCATTATATATCATCCTTCTTTTTTGCAGTTATTGTATTGAATGACAACGAGAGAGAGCACGCTTGTCATCATTCATTCAATCGACATGATTATTTACATGCGTGTTCTCCTTCGTTGTCATACTATATATCTTCTCATCAAGGTTGATTCCTTACTTTTTGCCTTGGTTCGTCTCGTTGCTAATAATGTGAGTAACAGGTGATTTTGAGGTCTTACTGTGGCTGAACTTATTTATATATGTTGTATAGTGAGAATTAATTTTATGAAGAAGCTTGGCATGATAGCATCTTAAGAATTCATATGTAATTTGGGTGTAAGGTTATTCGATCCCTTGGGGTTAGACTTTGAAAATTAAGGGTATATATATATATATATATCTCCAATTAATTAGGTGTATATATTGATGTTATTTTTGGATTATATAAAATAAAAAAATATTTTCCAGATTATGTTTTCACTGCTATTGGTATATATACATATATTTATGACTTAGAAAATGATAAAAGTGGTGATGGTATGGTTTTTCTGGAAAATTCTTTGCTAGCTACTTGAATAAGATTTTTTCGATGTTATCTGCAGTAAGTACTCTTGATCATGATCCTTAGTGCATTTTCTTGTACAGGTAGGCTTTGATGGAGATCAAAGGCACATTTGAATGGAAGAAAAAGTGAAGGTAATCTATTAATTATGAGGCCTTTTTTATCCTTATAGTCAATCTTCATTTCACCTTTTTCCCTTTTTTATTTATTTATTTATTTATTTTTATTATATATAATTTCGTGTCATTCGATATGCATGGGTTTAATTTTAGATCAATGTCATTTTGAATCTATCTAAATTACCAATAATCTATCCTCGCAAGTTAATATATATGGAAACGTTTTATGTAAATAAGTTCAATTCGAAGCCAATAATGTATAATAATAGTTGTTTTCAAGGTAACGTAACTGTTTCTTTCTTTGAATAAGTTTCTATCAATGGATTGACATATATATCCACAGTGTGTGTACGTAGCAAATTCAAAGCAAATCTATTTCTAGTATATTTGCTTGTTCTTATCCTCCTACCTAATCCAACATGTGTCAGTCATAGTACAGGGCCTTATATCAAATTATGGTCTCGTTTGGATGTGCTTTTCTGAGAAGTGTTTTCATGAGAAGTCATTTAAAATGAATTAGTTTAAATGAAAGTAGTTTTTGAGAAGCATAACTAAGGTGTATAGAAATAGTTTAGAGTAATATTTAATTAATAATTAATTTAAAAGATGAATATGCATTCTAAACAACTTTGCTCAAAAGTAAAGATTTCTTATTTTAAAATTACTTCTAGTACGAATTGTCAAATATACTTAATTGAAAGTATTTTAAACTATTTGAAATAACTTTCAATCAAAGAAATTTAAACTATTTGAAATCACTTTCAATAAAAGACATAAGCGATATCAAACGGATCCTAAGATTCATTAATTGGTAAGTTATGTATAAATAGTAATTAATCACTTGTTGCCTAGAAAAGTCACTACATAATTGTAAAGGATGACATCTTTTTATTGCATCAATATACATAAAATTATTGCTTAATAGATTGCTCTTGTAAATGGTTGACAAAAGAAAATGAGAGAGAAAAAAGTTGACTTTTGTTGAAATTATGTAGCAATATCATAGTATAATTGTATTAGAAATTATATTCAATGGCCAAAGATGCTATTTGATGGGGTGAGTGGTTTTTAGATTGACAATCATTAGGGTTATTTTTTGGTCAATTTGTTCATATGATTTTTATCTTCTCTGAAACTTGGTAGGTAGTTGCTCGAATTTGCCAATAAGCTTTAATTGTTAGTCATTTTTATGATAAATTGTGTGTGGCGAAATATAATGTTGTACTTGGCTCCTATCATTTGCATAGTTGTATACCTATTATATTTTTAGTGATATGTGTACTTGTTCTTGCGATATTAATATTTATATACATATATGCTTGTAGATGATGTAATCTTTAACTAAAAAAATCATATACTTCAATTGATGAATTTTGCTGCTGTTGAATTCTTGGTCGTGGTGTAAAGAGGTTGGTCCAATGCAACTCAAGTCTTTTTAAGATGGTGCGTTGGATTAGTGTATCAAGCTTGTTCTAGCTAAATAAATTATGAGTAATTAGTTCAAGTTCAACCCATCCTTATATTTTTATTTTTTATAATATAAATACAAATTTTAATCTTAAGAAAGAAAGAAAAAAAAGGTATACCTACAACATTTTTAGCATTTATTTATTACAATTTTATTTAAAAAATATTAAGAAATTTATTTATTTTCTTATATAAATTTATTTATAGGGAATATTTTAAAATATTGAATTTAAGAATTTATTATTTTACTTCTCTAAAAATAATTAATATAGAAAAAATAGTTTTTATTTTTACATTTTTATGATAGGATAAAACCTTATATTGAAAATTAAAATAAATTTGTATATAAAAATGCATAAATTTAAATATAATTAATAAGAAATATTATATTATTAATTATATTTAAAAAAAATTAAATAAAAAAAACTTGAGAGCCAAACGGCGAGCATTATAATCCGATAATTACATAAGTGAATGGATATAATAATCTGAGTTTGAATCGTATAAGTATAGATAAACTTATCCTTCTTACAGTGTATTAGATGATGGATATAATCTGAGTTTGTATCGGATAGATATGGATAACTTTATACATCTTACACTGTATTAGATAAGTATGGATAATATTATTCATCTTACACTTTTAATTGTATTATTTTACATGTATTAAAATTTGTAATGTATGGATAGAAATTGTCATTTTATTGGATATTGGTCTTTCAAGTAGGTAGTCGTGGATATGCCCTCGACTTTTGGGACTGTTGAATCTGTTTAAAACAGGAGAATGTGTACAATATTAGGTACTCAACGGAAAAAAAAACCATTTATTAAATAATAGGAGGTCAATTGATAAAAAAAAAATAGTACAAGGAAGTTTACATTTTGAATAATACTATAGAATACAACTAAAAGATTATGTGTTGCACTACTAGATATTTTACTATATACATTAAAATTAGTGAATGTAAAATTGAACAAATAATGAAGTCAAATATACATAATAATTACAATGCATAACACAAGTCTTAAAGTACTATTTTGATATAAGCTTCAATTAATAAACAGTGAATACGATTTGATTTAAGGAGATGAAAAAAAATGTAACAGAAGGGAATATTGCTGGAAGTATTTCATACCATATGCATTACAATTATGATACTTATAGTTGGTTTCATAAGTGCTCACGACACTTCATGTGCAAAAAAGTGGATAGGATTACAATCATGCTATAACAACATATTGGCATATTATTTTATATTTATTAGACCATTAAGATCATTGTCTGTGGTTTATGCAAGACTGAGTTTAGTACACAAATCTTAGAATATGGTTGAAGGTAAAGGCTTTGGTTATGAAATGTTTTGTGTTGGTGTATAATCGATTGTCAAACCCCTTGAGACAACCTTTTTAGTATGAAATGAAAGTCCACTTTAACATGTTTGGTGATTCTTTCGGATGAAATGGAAGTCTACGTTAATATGTTTCGTATTGGACATTGTCATTATATTTATATAGGTATATTTTAATGTATTTCATTTTTTTTAATAGTTTTATTTCATAAAATTATTCCCAATCTCTCATATACAATTTTTTTACAATCTGGATAATAAATCATCCATTTAAATACATCAACAATTAAAATTATTAAACTAAAATTAAAAATATTATGAAACACAATATATATTGTAACGTTTTTGAACTATTATTTGCCTAATTCAATTAATATATAATCGTTCATGAGCATGACCAATTCACGTAAATATCTAGATTATTAAAAATACACAAATTTTAAAAGTATAAATATGACATAGATCATCATAAACGAAGATGATAAAAAAATCAATTGAGAATTATATTTAGTTAAAAAAATAAAATAAATATATATTTTTTATTTAAAATAATTAATGAAAATAAAATAAATATACGCAAATCAAACCCAATGGAGCGGGATTCATGTAAAACAATATCTCTTTTCAATAAAAAGTAAATTAAATTCTTACAAGATTTGGCCCCGTCCACTGGCTAACGTACTCCCAGTGGCATGTAGTATCAAGTTATTTTGGTTTTATTAATTTTGTAATTTTTTATAACTTGAATAAGTTTATTCTTATAATTTTTTAGATATACATAATTAAAAACAATTTTTTTCAAAATTTACATTTGGTGGCACGTTACAATTAATTTCTTATTGAAAGTACATGGCAATTAAGTCAGGGTATGTATAGTTTTTAACGGACTTTCCAAATAAAAAAAACTGAAATTACTTATTTTTTTTTTCTTTTCACGTTTGTTCCTTTTTTTTTTTTTACTATTGCGTTTGATTTTTCAATATATTTATTAGTTAGAAAGTTCATTAAAAATAAAAAAAAAATCCTTAATTGTAATTATCATGTTTTTGCATATGACAATTACATACAATATTTTATAAATTTTGTTATTAATTAGTTGCTATATATTTGAATACTATTAATCAACAGTACGTGAAAACTTGCATATGTGATTTTAAAATATCACTCATATATGATTATAATTGACAAAACATCCAAATTAATTACCTTATTACATCTAATTAAGGGATGAGATGAGACTATAAGAAGTAATTAGCTTTAATGTTAATTTGTCAAAGGTATGAACAATCAGATCTCAAAGGAATTGTCTTGAGTTTTTCATAGCTTATTGCTTGAAAAATGAAGGTGCTAATCATCGGTTTCACAAGTCAGTATAGATTTGTTCAGAATGGTATAACATCATTGCAGAAAATAGTAATAGTTATCATCATAATTATTGCTCTTGGAATCTTAGTAATTAATATTTGGGAATAAGATACTTTAGTTATTTTTTTATTTATCAAATTTAAGTCATATATTATAAATCTAAGATTTATAAATATATTTTTCAATAACTTTAAATTTAATACATGTATTTGATGTAAAATATATTATTAAGATGTAAAAACAAGTATCAATAAATAGAGAAAAAAAATAGAGGGCTAATATTTGTGGAAGAGGAAAAGCAAAAGTCTTAATTAATTGTAATAAAAGAGAGACATATTATAAGACAAGAAGAAAGAGACATCATTAATTAGGAAGAATTTGAAAAGAAAGTGGCATAGAAATAGAGCCATGTGTATCATTATAATTATTACTCTAGGCAGCCCAACGGCTAGGAATATCATGTCTTTTATATAAAAAAACATATAGTATAATGTCTATTCATATGCACCTTAATTATTGTGACAAAAATAAGGGACGTTATTAGGATGAATATGAAAAGATAATATGTGTATGGTTATAAATATATATGATTTGAGGGAAGGATAATTTTTTTTTTTTATTTAAGCGTCATATTGTATATTAATAGATACACTTATTGTATGAGAAGAAGAGGATATATTATCGGGGGAATTTGAAAAGAACAAATAACATAATTTAAATGTATACATGCATCAATAATTATCATCATAATTGTTAAAATATAATTTATATTAATAAATACATTAATGAAAAGTACAAATTTTTTTATCTCTAATATAATCTATATTAATAAAGACATAATTGTAAAGGAATATTATACTCTAATAAATTTAACAATATGTTATTATGAATGTATATGATTCAAGTATATATATAAAAGTTATTAAGCATTATCTACTTTGAATTTGTACTTTTTTTGGTTGTCTACTGTGTCCAATGATGTCCACTCACTTGGTTATTTATAGTCTATTATTACATTTATAATTATATAGCACTCTAATTAACCATGTATTGGGCTTAATGATTGGTGTATAAGATATGTTATTTATTTTTTATAATCTATTATTATATTTATAATTCTATAGCACTCTAATTAACCATGTATTGGGTTTAATGATTGGTGTATAAGATATATGATGAATTATATTATAATATGTCATACTTAGTGGGTTAAAAGTGTATAAATCGAACCCACTTGTTTCTCAATTTTTTTTAGACGATTCTCTAATATTTTGTTAAAATTTTCTAATCGAGATGGAGCATTTAAAAAGTGTTCTCTAATTATACAAAATTGTATCTGGTTAGACAATCAACTTTAAAAATCAATCATTTTTTATAGCTCTAATACCATAGTAGTTAATAAAAGATTTGATTCAGACTTATTTAGGTACTGAGGATCATGTTAAGTTTGAAAAATATTTGAGGCTTCCTACTCTATATGGTAGAGTGAATAGGACTCATGTTAATTATATTAAGTATAGAGTACATAAAAAGATTTATAATTGGACTTCTCGGTCACTTTCTCTTCCCGGTAAAGAGATCCCTTTAAAGTCTATGGTAAGTGTTATGTCAAATTATGCCATGCAACTGTTTGTTTTACCTCTGGACCTATGTGTTGATATTGAGAATGACATGCCTAAGTTTTGGTAGGGATCATCAATTGGCTCTTGGATGATTCACCATTGCTTTGGAAGAAATTGTATGAAGTTCAAGATCCTAAAGATTTGGGTTCAAGGATCTACATGCTTTTCAACCTCATCATGATAGCCAAACAATGTTGGTGGATTCTCTTGTATCCTGACTCCCTATTGGCTTAAATTTATAAAAGTCGACATTATTTCTTTGGAACATTCCTTTCTGTTGGTGTGGGCTCTTCCCTTTCTTAGGCTTCGTATGGTTTTTTTAAGCTCGATATGTGCTATGAGAGGGTATTCGGTATGAGTTTCATTCTAGTCGCATCATTAATATCTGGGAGGATCTTTACATCCCAAGCATTTTGGGATACTGCCCACATTCTTCTTGTGCTCCTTGTGTAAATTGGGTTGTGATATTTTGTCAGAGCATAGCGAGAAATTGGATAAAGTCAAGATTCATTGAGGTTTTCCTATTGATGAGATTAATTGTATCCTGTCTATACCAGTGGTAGGGACTACTTTGAAGGATTAAAGGTGTTGGTATTTTTCTAATAATGGAGTTTACTCTATTCGCTTCCCCTATATTCTTGCTTGTGTATTAGTAGGATGGAAATTTCCAAGACACTAATAATACTAATCTCTTCAATATGTTGCTGTGAAAATTAGTGTGAAAAATTAAAGTGGCCCTTAAGGTTAGGCATTTTGTCAAGTGGCGTCCTCATAAATCAATTGCCGTGAAATAATCCCTTATGAAATGACGGTGTTCCCATGAGGTGGATTCCTATTTTTTATGTAATTCTTCTATAAAAATTATGACACTAGTTGTCTTTACGTGAGCTTTATCTTAATTGTATTGTGTCTTTCTTTTCCATTGAGACATTGGGGTAATGGCATGCTTATGTCTTTATTGTGTGAATTCTTTGGGTGGTTTCAATCCATTGTTAGTGGTGACAAGTTGTTAGCATAAGTGATCTTGGTATTTTGGCACATTTGGAAGGACAAATGATGTGGTTTCTTATAGGGTGGTGTTTGATTTTGGTTCAATTTTACTTAGAATTCGACATGATTTGCAACTAATGCTTAAGGCTTTTTCTAGCATAGTGTCTTTCTTAGCCATTGGAGTGTCAATGGCATATTTGATCAAGATGTTATGTTATTATTGGATTGTGTATTTGGAGTCATAATGCTCGTTGTATTGCTATACACTTTAATTGATGATCATTAATAAAATCATTATCTTATTGTTTGATTAAAAAAATACAAATATATAATGAATGACTATTTAAATATATATACACACATAACTAAAGCAACGCCCAACTAAAGGTGGTAACGGCTTGACTCCGACTCATGGGTCAAGTTCAACTAAACAATTTCCTATCAAACGAGTTTGTTAAAGTTATAATATCATTGGATCAAAATCTAACTCAATCACTTTTTTTATCAATGAAATAACAATTTTATATGTAATTCAATTTTTTTTTAATAAAATTACTTTACGATTGAACATGTATTTATTGAATTTTTTTTTAAAAAAATGGTGCTTTTTATATTCATAATTAAGATATGTTAGAATATATATAGATGTTTTTATCCCGATATATTTCCTATCGATCTGACCAAAACGAATCTGCTACTCATTAATTTCATATCGATTGGATCAAATTATCATCTTTATACTTAAAGATAACTTAATATTTTAATTATAAATTTTAATTACAATAAATCAAACATGTACATGTTATTTTCAAAAAGTTAGAATAATATTATTCTATTAGAGTTATTTTATAATAATTATAAAATTATAATATTTAAATAAAAAATTATTACCTTATTATTAATTTGGTAATCACTTCATTATTTTCTTTAAAATGCATGAATAACTAAAAACATATGCATTCACCATTAATGTTTAATATCAAGTACTTTTGCTTACTCGTATAATACTCTTCAACTCTCATATAACGCACAAATTTAAAAATAATGTATTAATTTGGCTCTTTATTCACTTTATTTATTTAGCTAAAACCATGATTAATTAATATAAGTATATAACTTAAAGTCTTGAAAAGAAATTAATTACAACTCTTAACCTTTTCGATTGTTATGGGGACCATTATATAGACTGATAACATATTTATAATCACGGAGGGAACAGAACAAGGAAGTTAAAAGTGGCGGACTTTTTTTTTTATTATTTATTTATTGTAATTTGTAAATCTAAATTTATCATTGGTATAAACCAATATATAAGCATTTGAAAAGCATTGCTCAGGATAAATTTATAATTTAAAATTATAAATTAAAATAGGTATATGTAAGAAAAAGTGGTGTTATTTTTAAATTTTGTCATTCTCTTTCTTTTACGATTTTGATTTAGAATATTTGTCATAATTGTCTTACATTAAATTTAGGTAGTTTTATTAAATAATTATCGATAGTGAATAATTAATAATTTCTCACCGTTTAACGATACTTCGTATTTTTTTAAAATATATTTAAAAATATATTTAAATTAAAAAAATAAAATTTTAACATAATATTTATTTTACTAAATTATTTAAAATATTAATAATAATTTTCATTATTTATCACATATTTTTAAGTAAAATAAATAAAATTCAATCTAATTATTCAAAATATTTTGTGTTTAATATTAAATTTTTGTACATAATTATATGTATATAAAAAATATAATATTAATATTTTTCGATTTCAATTAATTATAGTTTTATTGTTATAATAACCATTTAATTAGGTTTATTTTCAAGAAAAACTAATAAATTTTACAAATAATCACAATATTCCATATCATATATAAAATTTGCCTCCCTCCTACTCTACTTAATATTACCTCCCTCCTACTGTATATACTATCACTCATTGTGATAATTATTGATTAATAATTATCATATCAAATAATTATTGATTAATAATAATTATTATTTTAATTTTTTTATTTTATAAAATATAAAAATAATTCTTTTAATAAAAAAAATTAAGTTACTTTTAGTATAATAAAAAAATTGATATTAAAATATTTGGACGGATTGTTTGCAAAAATAGTCTTTAAATAAATTGTTAATTAATTTTTTATTTTAATAATAAATAAATATATAATAGTAATTATTTTATTAGGAATAAAATCTAAATATAATATAAATATGAAAGATGTATTACGATATATCGACAATAATTACATAATTTTATTTAATAAATAAATTAAATATAAAATAAAAATATATAAATTAATTTAATTAATACTTTTGATTATTTAAGAGGTTAATCTTACTTGAATAATAAGCATTTTTTGTTTAAAAATAATTTATATTAACCAAATATATTTTTTTGAATTGATAAAAAATATGATATGATAACATTATAATGCCTCTATTTAATATAAATCAAATTTATAAAACTATATTTAATAAACAAAAATTATCACCTTGTTAAAATGTATCTTCTACCTTCATTTAAAATTTTTACGGAGATATATCAGAGATCCATACTAAAGAACAAGATCTATAAATAAAAAAATAGGAATCCAAATAATATTTGAAGTATTATTTTTATATTTTTTAATAATTTTTTTATTTTTATTATAAAAATATTATAGAAAAATTAAAACAATAATAAAATTTTTACAATGAAAAATAAAATTATGAGTCAATAAATAATAAAAATTAAACAATATTCATGTAAAAGAGAAAAATAAAATATACGCAAAAATAAATACATAATACTTTTATATTAAACAATATTGATATAATTTTGTTATAAATTAAGCTAAAATAATAATAATAAATTATAAAATAATTATAAGATTTTAATTTTTTATAATTTAAATAAATAATTTTTTTATAATAGAATAAAAATATAACTTAAGAATGAAAATAATGTATCTTATATTCATAGATAAATAAATCATAAAATAATTATGGGTCAAAAATTAACAAATTATGATTTAATTAAAAAATAAGTTATAAATCTATAATTAAAAAGCAATATAACAGTGCAACACCCTTATTTAACCCGTATTATGAAATTTTGTAATTAAAAATTCAGGTAAATTAAATATTTAATATAATTTAAACTCATAATCCTACTAAATTTTTACACAATATTCATAATATTATATATATATATATATAATCAGGAATTTAATATTATATAATAAACATGTAATCCAGCCGTTGACTAATGACTAAGGAGGTCTTTGTTTAATTGGGAGCAATTATGAGTACTTTACTTTGGGTGGCCGAGGGCTTATTGAGAGTGTGATATATATATATATATATATATATATATATATATATATAGAGAGAGAGAGAGAGAGAGAGAGAGAGAAAAGTTCCTTTTTTCTTAAGATCGATCATTGAAGCTTCTCTCTCTCAGTAATGCAAGTCTTAATTTGTGTAATTGTGTTAGGTTTGCGACATTCGATTACAATCAATTTAATAATACCAAAATTAAAGGATTAACGATCCTGGAATTTCTTTTTTGTTTTAATTGATATTTATATTAAGCTATGAGTAAAATGAATATTTTAAAACTTTATATATAATATTTTATTAATAAATTTTTTTAATATAATAATAAATGAATTTAATGGAGTTAAAATTATCATTTTATTTACACAAATAACGTAATTTTCGCAACGCCACCCAAAATTAAAATTATTTTTTAGTTAGGTTGATAATCATTAACTTTATTTTTGTTGAAAAATATAATAAATTTTATAAATTATTTTATAATATAATAATATATGTTTAAAGTATATATTAAAAAAATCTGGATTTGATTCACTCCATTGTACATGCTTAAATAAAAATGTGAGTGTGCAAGTGTGTAATATAATATTTAATAATAATAAAAAACTTATGCAATCCTTTGGATGGTTTAATATTTCTTTTAATATTTTATGGAACCCTGACTTTCTTAAAAAAAAAAAAAATTAGTGGTGACACATTATAATATATATTTTTTGGATTAATTTTTAAGATGATTTAATATTTCTTTTAATATCTTTATAACATCATAAATTTTGGTGTAATAAAATAATTAATTGTGATAACATAATTAGCTTCCCAATGCGTTGTACCCTTCATGTGCCAATTCTAATTTTAGCATAAGAGGGAATGGTGAATAGGACAATATTTCAACCAATAATTATAATATATCATATGATAAAATAATTTTAAAATTAAGAAATAATTAAAAAAAAGACAATTCTAACATGCATCATATTATAATTAGTGAAATTTTTAATATGTATAAATTTTTATACATTTAGTATATATCTTTATCATCAAATAGCTCTTGTGGGGTTGAAATGGGGATGATTCAATTTCTAGATAGGCAAATAATTTGGCATTGTGGGGCGACTAAAGCAGTAGATCGTATAGTGACCAAAGAAAAGAAAAGGAGAAAAAAAAAGATGGTTAATTTCTTTTAAATCTTAGGTTAAGTTATTTGACACACTAGTTCTTAGGGAATATATATATATATATATATATATATATATATATATAAAAGGTCTTATAAATACATTGTTTTTATTCTAATAATCATCTTAATGGATAAGACACTACAAAAGCGGAATAAAATAGATGACAAAGATATATAGCAAACAATCAACAAATTAATTAGTATTTGTAATTTAACTTTAATATAATATATATTCGTCTTTATTACCAAAAAATCAACAAATTAGATTAATGCTTGTGATATTATAAAATTGTTTTTTTAAAAAACCTCCACATCCAAACATGATAAAAATTGTCAAAAATACTTTCAAAATTCAAAAAATACATTTTGTACTTACTGATAGCAAGCACAAATTATGCTTATGTTTAAAATTGATTTAAAAAAAAAAAAACACTTCTATCTAAGACAGAGACAGAACCGGGCAAAGGGATAACTTAAATAAGGATATAAAACATATTAATACTTAAAATTATAATAATTAAAAAATACATCAATTATAAATAATTATGAAGCAGAATATTGTAAAATGATAAGAATAAAACAATATATATATAATTATTATTAGGAGGATCAAATATTTATTTATCTCTATAATTTTTATTTTCTACTAAAAATACTAATAATATTTTTTTCTCAGTGTCAAGGACGCCATGGTCTCCTATTCCCCTCCCTTCTGCCTATAGAACCAAGTAGGCTGGGGGGTCATGGGCACCCTATTGCTAGAAAAAAATTGATATTTATTTATACTTTTTATTAATATATAATTTAAATATATTTAAAAAAATCTTATTTAATCTGAAATTATTTTTAATATAAGTACAATTAAATATACTTTAAATAGCTTTTTTATTAAGGATTTGTTTGTGCTCTCGTTAAAGATGAATTTAAACAAAAATAGTTTAAATTTTTTTTATATCAATAAGCATAAAATGTGTTTTTTAATTATTAAAAGTGTTTCTGACACAACTTTGTATTCTTTAATTTTGAAGTGTTTTTTTCCCTTCTCTTTCTTTACCATAAACACCGCTTTTATACGATTCTAAAAATTGAAGCAAACAAACCCTAATATACTGGACAAGTAGCTAACTAGGGGCATTTGATTAGTCTATAAATAAATAAGGTGTATTTTATAATTTTATCCTTAACAAAATTGTCATGCCCTAATATAAGCTGGATTAATATGTTAAACCATCTCTATCCCTACTTTAAATCTTTATCTTTGGTGTAAAATTTATTATAGAGTTGCTTCAACCTTGCAATAAATCTTACATTAAATTTAACGCGACAAAGTTAATCGCCGCAAACACTATTTTATATTGTGTTTTTTTAAATTCTAAAAATATTGTTAAATTTTTTATTATATATAATAAATTAAAATTAAGTGTATAATATAAAATAGCTAAAAAAAATACTAATACAATATAGAATTTAAAAAAATTAATATAAACTAAAACAATGATTTAACAAAATTTTAAAAATATTGTTAACTTTTGATTACATATAATAAATTAAAACTAGGTATATAATACAAAATAACTAATAGAAATATTAATTCAACATAGAGTTAAAAATATAATATAAATTAAAACAACGATTTAATAATCTCGTAAATTATTTTTAGATCCTCCAAGAGTATTAAAATATTGACAAAAAATATCTATGCTATTTTGATATCCTAGCCTTAATTTTATCTTTCTCCTTGTTCAGATTCATGTCCCTGTTCTTGAAATATTTTTTACATTGTTCACTTCTAATAAATTCAAATAAGGTTGGATAAGATATGAAATTCAATTATTTAAATAATATATATCCATATATAATTTTAATTATGTTTTTAATTAAATATAATTTTTAATTCATATAATAAATATAATATTTTTTTAGTGAATTATTAATTTTTTAATAATATAATTTTTTAATTAATTAAATAATAGTAATATATAATTATTTAATTGATCGGATAAAATAATTAATAAAAAATAAAAGAAATATTTTTTTCATAAAAGAATATACTTTTAATGTAATATTTGGTGTTGTGTGTTTGATACGAGTAAAAAATTAGTATAAATTTTAAATTAAAACGAAGTTTAGCATTGAAAATACCCTTAGTATTTATAAATAAATTTTTATAATTAAAAAAACCATTAATTAAAGAATAGGATGTGAATTGATCGAAAAATAGTACATGAAATGTAAGGTGCAAATGCATGTATGGAAGAATTTTACATCTTGAATAATACTATAGAATACAACTAATTTTTTTTTTGTATTATATTATTATTATATGCATTAAAATGAATGTAAAATCTAACAAATTATAATGAAATAAAATATACATATAATAACACATGTCTTAAAGTCCTATTTCATATCTAAAAAAAGGATTACTATTTCATAACATTACTCTCATCCCATATGTAACATTGTCCATATGGAAGCGTACTCCTACTTCCTGCCTATTTTTTATAAGTTGAATGAATAAGTTTAGCCATATGGTAAATTAAGAACAATTTTTTTAAACATTACATATAATTATCATGTACCCATTACATGACAATTAAGTGAGTATTTTTTTTAACATGTTTGGTGATTCTTTCGGATGAAATGGAAGTCTACGTTAACATGTTTCGTATTGGACATTGTCATTATATTTATATAGGTATATTTTAACGTATTTCATTTTTTTTAAATAGTTTTATTTCATAAAATTATTCCCAATCTCTCATATACAATTTTTTTACAATCTGGATAATAAATCATCCATTTAAATACATCAACAATTAAAATTATTAAACTAAAATTAAAAATATTATGAAGCACAATATATATTGTAACGTTTTCGAACTATTATTTGCCTAATTCAATTAATATATAATCGTTCATCATGTTTGGCATGACCAATTCACATAAATATCTAGATTAGTAAAAAAAATATAAATTTTAAAAGTATAAATATGACATAGATCATCATAAATGAAGATGATAAAAAAATTAATTGAGAATTATATTTAGTTAAAAAAATAAAACAAATATATATTTTTTATTTAAAATAATTAATGAAAATAAAATAAATATACGCAAATCAAACCCAAATCTCTTTTCAATAAAAAGTAAATTAAATTCTTACAAGATTTGGCCCCGTCCACTTATTTTGGTTTTATTAATGTTGTAATTTTTTATAACTTGAATAAGTTTATTCTTATAATTTTTAGATATACATAATTAAAAACAATTTTTTTCAAAATTTACATTTGGTGGCACGTTACAATTAATTTCTTATTGAAAGTACATGGCAATTAAGTCAGGGTATGTATAGTTTTTAACGGACTTTCCAAATAAAAAAAACTGAAATTACTTATTATTTTTTTTTTCTTTTCACGTTTGTTCCTTTTTTTTTACTATTGCGTTTGATTTTTCAATATATTTATTAGTTAGAAAGTTCATTAAAAAATTTAAAAAAAAATCCTTAATTGTAATTATCATGTTTTTGCATATGACAGTTACATACAATATTTTATAAATTTTGTTATTAATTAGTTGCTATATTTGAATACTATTAATCAACAGTACGTGAAAACTTGCATATGTGATTTTAAAATATCACTCATATATGATTATAATTGACAAAACATCCAAATTAATTACCTTATTACATCTAATTAAGGGATGAGATGAGACTATAAGAAGTAATTAGCTTTAATGTTAATTTGTCAAAGGTATGAACAATCAGATCTCAAAGGAATTGTCTTGAGTTTTTCATAGCTTATTGCTTGAAAAATGAAGGTGCTAATCATCGGTTTCACAAGTCAGTATAGATTTGTTCAGAATGGTATAACATCATTGCAGAAAATAGTAATAGTTATCATCATAATTATTGCTCTTGGAATCTTAGTAATTAATATTTGGGAATAAGATACTTTAGTTATTTTTTTATTTATCAAATTTAAGTCATATATTATAAATCTAAGAGTTATAAATATATTTTTCAATAACTTTAAATTTAATACATGTATTTGATGTAAAATATATGATTAAGATGTAAAAACAAGTATCAATAAATAGAGAAAAAAAAATAGAGGGCTAATATTTGTGGAAGAGGAAAAGCAAAAGTCTTAATTAATTGTATAAGATAAGAAGAAAGAGACATCATTAATTAGGAGGAATTTGAAAAGAAAGTGGCGTAGAAATAGAGCCATGTGTATCATTATAATTATTACTCTAGGCAGCCCAACGGCTAGGAATATCATGTCTTTTATATAAAAAAACATATAGTATAATGTCTATTCATATATACCTTAATTATTGTGACAAAAATAAGGGACGTTATTAGGATGAATATGAAAAGATAATATGTGTATGGTTATAAATATATATGATTTGAGGGAAGGATAATTTTTTTTATTTATTTAAGCGTCGTATTGTATATTAATAGATACACTTATTGTATGAGAAGAAGAGGATATATTATCGGGGGAATTTGAAAAGAACAAATAACATAATTTAAATGTATACATACATGCATCAATAATTATCATCATAATTGTTAAAATATAATTTATATTAATAAATACATTAACGAAAAGTACAAATTTTTTTATCTCTAATATAATCTATATTAATAAAGACATAATTGTAAAGGAAGATTATACTCTAATAAATTTAACAATATGTTATTATGAATGTATATGATTCAAGTATATATATAAAAGTTATTAAGCATTATCTACTTTGAATTTGTACTTTTTTTGGTTGTCTACTGTGTCCAATGATGTCCACTCACTTGGTTATTTATAGTCTATTATTACATTTATAATTATATAGCACTCTAATTAACCATGTATTGGGCTTAATGATTGGTGTATAAGATATGTTATTTATTTTTTATAATCTATTATTATATTTATAATTCTATAGCACTCTAATTAACCATGTATTGGGTTTAATGATTGGTGTATAAGATATATGATGAATTATATTATAATATGTCATACTTAGTGGGTTAAAAGTGTATAAATCGAACCCAATTGTTTCTCAATTTTTTTTAGACGATTCTCTAATATTTTGTTAAAATTTTCTAATTGAGATGGAGCATTTAAAAAGTGTTCTCTAATTATACAAAATTGTATCTGGTTAGACAATCAACTTTAAAAAATCAATCATTTTTTATAGCTCTAATACCATAGTAGTTAATAAAAGATTTGATTCAGACTTATTTAGGTACTGAGGATCATGTTAAGTTTGAAAAATATTTGAGGCTTCCTACTCTATATGGTAGAGTGAATAGGACTCATGTTAATTATATTAAGTATAGAGTACATAAAAAGATTTATAATTGGACTTCTCGGTCACTTTCTCTTCCTGGTAAAGAGATCCCTTTAAAGTCTATGGTAAGTGTTATGTCAAATTATGTCATGCAACTGTTTGTTTTACCTCTGGACCTATGTGTTGATATTGAGAATGACATGCCTAAGTTTTGGTAGGGATCATCAATTGGCTCTTGGATGATTCACCATTGCTTTGGAAGAAATTGTATGAAGTTCAAGATCCTAAAGATTTGGGTTCAAGGATCTACATGCTTTTCAACCTCATCATGATAGCCAAACAGTGTTGGTGGATTCTCTTGTATCCTGACTCCCTATTGGCTTAAATTTATAAAAGTCGACATTATTTCATTGGAACATTACTTTCTGTTGGTGTGGGCTCTTCCCTTTCTTAGGCTTCGTATGGTTTTTTTAAGCTCGATATGTGCTATGAGAGGGTATTCGGTATGAGTTTCATTCTGGTCGCATCATTAATATCTGGGAGGATCTTTACATCCCAAGCATTTTGGGATACTGCCCACATTCTTCTTGTGCTCCTTGTGTAAATTGGGTTGTGATATTTTGTCAGAGCATAGCGAGAAATTGGATAAAGTCAAGATTCATTGAGGTTTTCCTATTGATGAGATTAATTGTATCCTGTCTATACCAGTGGTAGGGACTACTTTGAAGGATTAAAGGTGTTGGTATTTTTCTAATAATGGAGTTTACTCTATTCGCTTCCCCTATATTCTTGCTTGTGTATTAGTAGGATGGAAATTTCCAAGACACTAATAATACTAATCTCTTCAATATGTTGCTGTGAAAATTAGTGTGAAAAATTAAAGTGGCCCTTAAGGTTAGGCATTTTGTCAAGTGGCGTCCTCATAAATCAATTGCCGTGAAATAATCCCTTATGAAATGACGGTGTTCCCATGAGGTGGATTCCTATTTTTTATGTAATTCTTCTATAAAAATTATGACACTAGTTGTCTTTACGTGAGCTTTATCTTAATTGTATTGTGTCTTTCTTTTCCATTGAGACATTGGGGTAATGGCATGCTTATGTCTTTATTGTGTGAATTCTTTGGGTGGTTTCAATCCATTGTTAGTGGTGACAAGTTGTTAGCATAAGTGATCTTGGTATTTTGGCACATTTGGAAGGACAAATGATGTGGTTTTTTATAGGGTGGTGTTTGATTTTGGTTCAATTTTAATTAGAATTCGACATGATTTGCAACTAATGCTTAAGGCTTTTTCTAGCATAGTGTCTTTCTTAGCCATTGGAGTGTCAATGGCATATTTGATCAGGATGTTATGTTATTATTGGATTGTGTATTTGGAGTCATGATGCTCGTTGTATTGCTATACAATTTAATTGATGATCATTAATAAAATCATTATCTTATTGTTTGATTAAAAAAATACAAATATATAATGAATGGCTATTTAAATATATATACACACATAACTAAAGCAACACCCAACTAAAGGTGGTAACGGCTTGACTCTGACTCATGGGTCAAGTTCAACTAAACAATTTCCTATCAAACGAGTTTGTTAAAGTTGATAATATCCTTAGATCAAAATCTCAACTCAATCACTTTTTTTATCAATGAAATAACATTATGTAATTCAATTTTTTTTAATAAAATTACTTTACGGTTGAACATGTATTTATTGATTTTTTTTAAATTGTGATTTTTATATTCATAATTAAGATATGTTAGAATATATATAGATGTTTTTATCCTGATATATTTCCTATCGATCTGACCAAAACAAATATGCTACTCATTAATTTCATATCTATCGGATCAAATTATCATCTTTATACTTAAAGATAACTTAATATTTTAATTATAAATTTTAATTACAATAAATCAAACATTTACATGTTATTTTCAAAAAGTTAGAATAATATTATTCTATTAGAGTTATTTTATAATAATTATAAAATTATAATATTTAAATAAAAAATTATTACCTTATTATTAATTTGGTAATCACTTCATTATTTTCTTTAAAATGCATGAATAACTAAAAACATATGCATTCACCATTAATGTTTAATATCAAGTACTTTTGCTTACTCGTATAATACTCTTCAACTCTCATATAACGCACAAATTTAAAAATAATGTATTAATTTGGCTCTTTATTCACTTTATTTATTTAGCTAAAACCATGATTAATTAATATAAGTATATAACTTAAAGTCTTGAAAAGAAATTAATTACAACTCTTAACCTTTTCGATTGTTATGGGGACCATTATATAGACTGATAACATATTATAATCACGGAGGGAACAAAACAAGGAAGTTAAAAGTGGTAGACTTTTTCTTTATTTATTTATTTATTTATTGTAATTTGTAAATCTAAATTTATCATTGTTATAAACCAATATATAAGCATTGCTAAGGATAAATTTATAATTTAAAATTATAAATTAAAATAGGTATATGAAAGAAAAAGTAGTGTTATTTTTAAATTTTGTCATTCTCTTTCTTTTATGATTTTGATTTAGAATATTTTTCATAATTGTCTTACATTAAATTTAGGTAATTTTATTAAATAATTATCGATCGTAAATAATTAATAATTTCTCACCGTTTAACAATACTTCATATTTTTTTTTAAATTTATTTAAAAATATATTTAAATTAAAAAAATAAAATTTTAACATAATATTTATTTTACTAAATTATTTAAAATATTAATAATAATTTTCATTATTTATCACATATTTTTAAGTAAAATAAATAAAATTCAATCTAATTATTCAAAATATTTTGTGTTTAATATTAAATTTTTGTACATAATTATATGTATATAAAAAATATAATATTAATATTTTTCGATTTCAATTAATTATAGTTTTATTGTTATAATAACCATTTAATTAGGTTTATTTTCAAGAAAAACTAATAAATTTTACAAATAATCACAATATTCCATATCATATATAAAATTTGCCTCACTCCTACTCTACTTAATATTACCTCCCTCCTACTGTATATACTATCACTCATTGTGATAATTATCCATTAATAATTATCATATCAAATAATTATTGATTAATAATAATTATTATTATTATTATTTTATTTTATAAAATATAAAAATAAGTCTTTTAATAAAAAAAATTAAGTTACTTTTAGTATAATAAAAAAATTGATATTAAAATATTTGGACGGATTGTTTGCAAAAATACTCTTTAAATAAATTGTTAATTAATTTTTTATTTTAATAATAAATAAATATATAATAGTAATTATTTTATTAGGAATAAAATCTAAATATAATATAAATATGAATGATGTATTACTATATATTGACAATAATTACATAATTTTATTTAATAAATAAATTAAATATAACATAAAAATATATAAATTAATTTAATTAATACTTTTGATTATTTAAGAGGTTAATCTTACTTGAATAATAAGCATTTTTTGTTTAAAAATAATTTATATTAACCAAATATTTTTTTTAATTGATAAAAAAATATGATATGATAACATTATAATGCCTCTATTTAATATAAATCAAATTTATAAAATTATATTTAATAAACTAAAATTATCACCTTGTTAAAATTTATCTTCTACCTTCATTTAATATTTTTACGTAGATATATCGGAGATCCACATTGAAGAACAGGATTTATAAATAAAAAAATAGGAATCCAAATAATATTTTAAGTATTATTTTTATATTTTTTAATAATTTTTTATTTTTATTATAAAAATATTATAGAAAAATTAAAACAATAATAAAATTTTTACAATGAAAAATAAAATTATGAGTCAATAAATAATAAAAATTAAACAATATTCATGTAAAAGAGAGAAAAATAAAATATACGCAAAAATAAATACATAATACTTTTATATTAAACAATATTGATATAATTTTGTTATAAATTAAGTTAAAATAATAATAATAAATTATAAAATAATTATAAGATTTTAATTTTTTATAATTTAAATAAATAATTTTTTTATAATAGAATAAAAATATAACTTAAGAATGAAAATAATGTATCTTATATTCATAGATAAATAAATCATAAAATAATTATGGGTCAAAAATTAACAAATTATGATTTAATTAAAAAATAAGTTATAAATCTATAATTAAAAAGCAATATAACAGTGCAACACCCTTATTTAACCCGTATTATGAAATTTTGTAATTAAAAATTCAGGTAAATTAAATATTTAATATAATTTAAACTCATAATCCTACTAAATTTTTACACAATATTCATAATATTATATATATATATATATAATCAGGAATTTAATATTATATAATAAACATGTAATCCAGCCGTTGACTAATGACTAAGGAGGTCTTTGTTTAATTGGGAGCAATTATGAGTACTTTACTTTGGGTGGCCGAGGGCTTCTTGAGAGTGTGATATATATATATATATATATATATATATATATATATAGAGAGAGAGAGAGAGAGAGAGAGAAAAGTTCCCTTTTCTTAAGATCGATCATTGAAGCTTCTCTCTCTCAGTAATGCAAGTCTTAATTTGTGTAATTGTGTTAGGTTTGCGACATTCGATTACAATCAATTTAATAATACCAAAATTAAAGGATTAACGATCCTGGAATTTCTTTTTTGTTTTAATTGATATTTATATTAAGCTATGAGTAAAATGAATATTTTAAAACTTTATATATAATATTTTATTAATAAATTTTTTTAATATAATAATAAATGAATTTAATGGAGTTAAAATTATCATTTTATTTACACAAATAACGTAATTTTCGCAACGCCACCCAAAATTAAAATTATTTTTTAGTTAGGTTGATAATCATTAACTTTATTTTTGTTGAAAAATATAATAAATTTTATAAATTATTTTATAATATAATAATATATGTTTAAAGTATATATTAAAAAAATCTGGATTTGATTCACGTCCATTGTACATGCTTAAATAAAAATGTGAGTGTGCAAGTGTGTAATATAATATTTAATAATAATAAAAAACTTATGCAATCCTTTGGATGGTTTAATATTTCTTTTAATATTTTATGGAACCCTGACTTTCTGAAAAAAAAAAAATAATAATAATTAGTGGTGACACATTATAATATATATTTTTTGGGTTAATTTTTAAGATGATTTAATATTTCTTTTAATATCTTTATAACATCATGAATTTCGGTGTAATAAAATAATTAATTGTGATAACATAATTAGCTTCCCAATGCGTTATACCCTTCATGTGCCAATTCTAATTTTAGCATAAGAGGGAATGGTGAATAGGACAATATTTCAACCAATAATTATAATATATCATATGATAAAATAATTTTAAAATTAAGAAATAATTAAAAAAAAAGACAATTCTAACATGCATCATATTATAATTAGTGAAATTTTTAATATGTATAAATTTTTATACATTTAGTATATATCTTTATCATCAAATAGCTCTTGTGGGGTTGAAATGGGGATGATTCAATTTCTAGATAGGCAAATAATTTGGCATTGTGGGGCGACTAAAGCAGTAGATGGTATAGGAACCAAAGAAAAGAAAAGGAGAAAAAAGAAGAAGAAAGGCAATAGATGGTTAATTTCTTTTAAATCTTAGGTTAAGTTATTTGACACACTAGTTCTTAGGGAATATATAAATATATATATAAAAGGTCTTATAAATACATTGTTTTTATTCTAATAATCATCTTAATTGATAAGACACTACAAAAGCGGAATAAAATAGATGACAAAGATATATAGCAAACAATCAACAAATTAATTAGTATTTGTAATTTAACTTTAATATAATATATATTCGTCTTTATTACCAAAAAATCAACAAATTAGATTAATGCTTGTGATATTATAAAATTGTTTTTTTTTAAAAAGCCTCCACATCCAAACATGATAAAAATTGTCAAAAATACTTTCAAAATTCAAAAAATACATTTTGTACTTACTGATAGCAAGCACAAATTATGCTTATGTTTAAAATTGATTTTTTTTAAAAAAAAAAACACTTCTATCTAAGACAGAGACAGAACCGGGCAAAGGGATAACTTAAATAGGGATATAAAACATATTAATACTTAAAATTATAATAATTAAAAAATACATCAATTATAAATAATTATGAAGCAGAATATTGTAAAATGATAAGAATAAAACAATATATATATATATATATAATTATTATTAGGAGGATCAAATATTTATTTATCTCCATAATTTTTATTTTCTACTAAAAATACTAATAATTTTTTTTTTCTCAGTGTCAAGGACGCCATGGTCTCTCCTATTCCCCTCCCTTCTGCCTATAGAACCAAGTAGGCTGGGGGGTCATGGGCACCCTATTGCTAGAAAAAACTTGATATTTATTTATACTTTGTATTAATATATAATTTAAATATATTTAAAAAAATCGTATTTAATCTGAAATTATTTTTAATATAAGTACAATTAAATATACTTTAAATAGCTTTTTTATTAAGGATTTGTTTGTGCTCTCGTTAAAGATGAATTTAAACAAAAATAGTTTAAATTTTTTTTATATCAATAAGCATAAAATGTGTTTTTTAATTATTAAAAGTGTTTCTGACACAACTTTGTATTCTTTAATTTTGAAGTGTTTTTTTCCCTTCTCTTTCTTTACCATAAACACCGCTTTTATACGATTCTAAAAATTGAAGCAAACAAACCCTAATATACTGGACAAGTAGCTAACTAGGGGCATTTGATTAGTCTATAAATAAATAAGGTGTATTTTATAATTTTATCTTTAACAAAATTGTCATGCCCTAATATAAGCTGGATTAATATGTTAAACCATCTCTATCCCTACTTTAAATCTTTATCTTTGGTGTAAAATTTATTATAGAGTTGCTTCAACCTTGCAATAAATCTTACATTAAATTTAACGCGACAAAGTTAATCGCAAACACTATTTTATATTGTGTTTTTTAAATCCTAAAAATACTGTTAAATTTTTTATTATATATAATAAATTAAAATTAAGTGTATAATATAAAATAGCTAAAAAAAATACTAATACAATATAGAATTTAAAAAAATTAATATAAACTAAAACAATGATTTAACAAAATTTTAAAAATATTGTTAACTTTTGATTACATATAATAAATTAAAACTAGGTATATAATACAAAATAACTAATAGAAATATTAATTCAACATAGAGTTAAAAATATAATATAAATTAAAACAACGATTTAATAATCTCGTAAATTATTTTTAGATCCTCCAAGAGTATTAAAATATTGACAAAAAATATCTATGCTATTTTGATATCCTAGCCTTAATTTTATCTTTCTCCTTGTTCAGATTCATTTCCTTGTTCTTGAAATATTTTTTACATTGTTCACTTCTAATAAATTCAAATAAGGTTGGATAAGATATGAAATTCAAATATTTAAATAATATATATCCATATATAATTTTAATTATGTTTTTTAATTAAATATAATTTTTAATTCATATAATAAATATAATATTTTTTTAGTGAATTATTAATTTTTTAATAATATAATTTTTTAATTAATTAACTAATAGTAATATATAATTATTTAATTGATCGGATAAAATAATTAATAAAAAAATAAAATAAATATTTTTTTTATAAAAGAATATACTTTTAATGTAATATTTGGTGTTGTGTGTTTGATACTGAGTAAAAAATTAGTATAAATTTTAAATTAAAGCGAAGTTTAGCATTGAAAATACCCTTAGTATTTATAAATAAATTTTTATAATTAAAAAAACCATTAATTAAAGAATAGGATGTGAATTGATCGAAAAATAGTACATGAAATGTAAGGTGCAAATGCATGTATGGAAGAATTTTACATCTTGAATAATACTATAGAATACAACTAATTTTTTTTTTGTATTATATTATTATTATATGCATTAAAATGAATGTAAAATCTAACAAATTATAATGAAATAAAATATACATATAATAACACATGTCTTAAAGTCCTATTTCATATCTAAAAAAAGGATTACTATTTCATAACATTACTCTCATCCCATATGTAACATTGTCCATATGGAAGCGTACTCCTACTTCCTGCCTATTTTTTATAAGTTGAATGAATAAGTTTAGCCATATGGTAAATTAAGAACAATTTTTTTAAACATTACATATAATTATCATGTACCCATTACATGACAATTAAGTGAGTATTTTTTTTAATTTTTAATTTTTACTTTTCACGTTTGTTTTTTTTTTGTTTATTACATTTGATTTTTCAATTTTTATTTTATTTTTTTAATAACTATATTATATGTACACTCATAATTTGATTGAATCCCTTATTTTTTACATATCTAAAAAGCTTGTTAAGAATAAAAAATATCCTCAATTAATTGTAATTGTCTTGTGTTTTTGCATATGATCATCAGTTAAATACAATTTTTTACATAAATTGTTATTTATTAGTTATATTTAAAAATTATAAGAAAAAAAATAATGAAATGGATCGTAATTATCTAAGAGCAATATTATATGTTATAAATTTGTGATGGACACCAATAATATGATTTACTAATTAAAAAATAATGGGTCCTAAACCCAAGCAATAATTTGGTTTTGTACTTTTGCGTTTTGTCCTGAATTTGCTAGGCTTCGCAGTATCACTATAGTAACACCACATTTTGAAGAAATTATTTTTCTGAAGTATCTAGATTACGTGACGTGTTACTTTGGAAGAATTCTAAATTAATATATATATATATATATATATTTTAAAATAAGTATCATAATTAATATTAAAATATGATATTAATAATAATAGTATATTAGTATTTAGATATGTTCCATTTCGATGGTTTTGTTTTGTCTTTCTGATAATATTAATCATTTTTTAATTAATATTATTCAAAGAAAAAAATTGTGATTTTTCACTGTGTGTGTGGTGGTTATCGTCTCGTTCTTTGCGTGGACCTTTTAAATGCTGCAAAGTTATATCCAAACCCTTCAAGCTTCGAGAGAGAGAGAGAGAGAGAGAGAGAAATAAGCTCCCCTTTCTTAAGATCGATCTTTGAAGCTAATCTCTCTCAGTAATCGCAAGTTTTTGTCTTTTTATTTCTTGGGAATTAGGTCTAGTTTGTTTGGTTTTAGAACTAGCTAGGTATATTTCTTTTTGCATTTTCTTTTATTTGCTGTCTAACTATTTCATTGTGTTTGAATCTCCTAATTCAATTGTAAGATTTTTTTTTTCAATATGATTTGATAATTTTTATATCTTTCTACGTTTCTTTTTCATTATTTTCACTCGTATTGTTTTTGTATTTACATATTTTTCCAAAAATATATAGCTTTAATTTTTCTCCATTTTCTTTTTTAACATTCTTCTAGATACCCTCTTTGGGAGTTTGAAATCTACTCTTGACGAAGAAAGTTTTGTAGCTCTTTGATTGTTTAGAAACAGTAACAAATTAAGTTGTGATTTTTCTTGTTTTGTTTTGTGTTTTTTTCTTCTTAAGTAGATCTGAATATATTCTTACTTTTCTGTGAAAAATATAACTTCATGATTCAGTACTCCTTTAGGGCTTTCCTTTTTCCACTTTCTCCTCTTTTGCTAATAACCTTGTGTACTGGCTATATTTTTCTTAAATTTTGAGTACTTTATTCCCTTTGATCCAAATGACAACTTTTCTTATTTGAAAATTAAACTTATATTAAGCAAATTTTTTTATCAATATATATTGTCAATATGTTTATTATAAGTTCATTAATTTTCTCAAGATAATTCCTTTAACAATACAATCCACTTCATTGAAATTCCCAAATTTCTTTCTTTGAAAAATAAAATCAATATGATTCTTTATCTTCTTGCTTAAACTTCCATAATATGTATGTATAAACGCTGAGGGTCATCTGCCTTTTTTTCATGTCTTATTCTCCGTCTTAAATTGCAAACACTTGGTACAAACAGATCACGTTAATTTAAAGTAAAACATATATAGTTACCTACCTTATTAATAGAATAAGACCGAGAAATGTGACAGTAGATCCAAAGCTGTGATTGTTTAAAAGATTATATAGTATATTCATCGAATTCTATCAATAACATGATCTTGATCTTGTTAGGGTAATTTTTTAGAAGATAGTGAAGAAGGAGAAGAATGCAGAAAAAGTGAGGTAAATTGTTATATATTTTTTGTTAGTATTATTCATCTCTTTGGTTATATATAACTTTATAAGGAAATTAAAGGAAAACAAAAGGAGTGTGCAAGCAACGCTGAATGTGTGTAGGAAATCATGAGAGTCTTTCCCTAACAATCTAATGGTCCCCCTTCCCATTGTGTAACTACTTTTGTGCACCAAGTTACTTGAATTTCAACACATATCATTTCTCCCCCTTTTTAAAATCCTTGTTCTCAAGGATACGGTTGAGGTATGATTTGATAAGGAACTTCCCAAGTAAATAACAGTCATGTTTATTGTCAAAGAAACTTGTTCTCAACACATGTTTATAAGATTCATCCTGATCAGATGTCTCAACTCCATTTGTGTTACTAGTACTAACAGGAAAGAATTCTACACATTTCCTCATTCCAGTTTTTGAAGATAAGTGAAAAGGATCCTCAGACCTAGTCCAATTTATCTTAGGAACTACCAAATTTTGGACTTCACGGTTTAAGTAGTCAATTCCAGTGTATGTAATGACAGATTTAAGAGAATCATACCTTCCAAAGTACAACCCCAGGTTGATAATGATTCCAACACAAGAAAGGTTGAACCCACGGTAAAGGCCAACAATACCCTCAATTTTCTGAGTCTTCCTGTAGACATCAACTAAACCATCGAATGTACTTTCTCTTCCTTTCTTTGCAGCCTTTGAATCATCAACCAAGTGGTAGCTAACATAGTCCAAGGAGTAGACAAGGATAGAGAAAGAGACACCAACAGTACTACCAGAATTCCAACTTCCATCAACCCATTCCCAGTAACCATTTCTATTTTCCTTAGAGTTCAATAATCTTTTGAAGTAAACCTTGATTGTTCTCTTGAAGCAGTCATCAATGTCTTTGTAATATTTAAGAAGCCTACCCGATTTTATCAGCTCATCCTGATTTTGAATCCACAGTTTAACACATTCGATTGGGGCAACAACTGTCTGGGACACATCAGTTCCAACATTTTGAATCCACAGTTTAACACATTCAGTTAGGGCAACAGTTGTCTAGGACACATCAGTAAGAACTCTACTCATAAGGAATTCAACAAGGAAGTTTCCTTGTTCTGCAGGCGCAAGAACAAAATTAGGGAATAATGTTGATTGAACCCTAGATAGGCCAGTAGGAGCTCTACATGTTGGGGAAGATTGATTCCACAATACAAGGTTTGAGTACTTCCTGCAAGCATACTGCCTCTACTGCACATTAGGTCCTAGAAAACCCCTATAGCGCTTTGAACAAGTGAAATATCAACCATTCGTTTATAAACCATATCAATCACCTACTGCATATCAGTTTCAACCCTAAGTTTTTGAACAATAGTTGGTTGTTGTTGCCTATCAACTATTCATTTATAAGTACACAGAAACCCCTTTGAGCTTAGCCTTTGAATTGTGAGAGAAACAGAGAAGAACAAGGATAACTGTGGAGCTATAATTGAGATGCGGGCGTATCGCTTCTGGTTATCCTTAGTCTTACGAAGCCACCAAAGCCAGATCTTAGTGGGAACAAACATGCAAACACCACGACCTTGATTTTTGAAAGCACCCTGGCCAACCCTTGAAGAACCACCACTAGGAACACTAGGGATACGGGGAAGAGTGCGTCTGTTACCCCATGATTCAACGGAGGCTTGGTGGCCGGCCTTCTCGCTAATGGCGTAGGGTTTCCATTTGTTCTTGGAGTGAACGAAGTTAATGATGTCAGGTTGGATCGATGCCTTCAGGATGTCAAGTTGGATTGATGCCTTCAGGTAGTTAGGGGAGGTAAGGGTTTAGGCATTGTTAGTAGCCCTATTACCTACAAGAGATGGGATAGTTACGTGAGGACAAGAAGCGGTAGCTACTGTTGAGGTTAACAGTACTAGAGTTTCTCTAATTAGGTGCACGGGTTTAGGCGAGGGATGGATGAAGGAAGGGTGTTCGAACGTTTCTGAAGACGTAGTGAACATTTGAACTGCGTTTTTAAGTTAGAAATATCAGCTTGAACAATTGTCACTGAGTATGGATTTGATTCAGATCTGGGTATGAGTGTTGGATTCAGAGGTGTGCTGTGAGAGGTGCGAAGATCTCATAACTCGATCCACATCACCTGTATTTCAGCGCTTACTTGCTCGGATTTGGACTCATTTCGTGCCAAAATCTCAAATACTTCTTTGAAGAACTCGACATCGGAGCCGTTGTCCATGGCTGTGTTAGGAAATTTGGATAAAATGGTATAATCACAAATTCTCCCTCCCAAGATCTTCTTTTGAAGAATATCAAATAACAGAGAAATAGATAATACACAACACAAGAATTATAGTGGAAACTCCAAATTAGATAAAAACCACTTTCGTTGTCAAAAGACAACCAGAGAAAAATTCAATATGTGGAAAATTGTTACAACCACACTCTCGTAATTTTCTACTTTTGAAAAACAAGAGCAATTACAAGCCCGAGAATTTTCCACAAAATTCTCTCGCTCGAAACTTCTCATCTGAAAGCTTTTCTATTTTTGGGATGGTTATCAATGAAGAAAATGAAGCCGTATTTATAGCGCTTCAAGTTCTCATTTCATATGCCAAACATTTCTTCATTCAACAAAATTAGGCTACCTAATTTTCCTATCCTTTATTCAAAGCAAGGTTAGGCACCTCCATCTTTGATAATATGATAAGCCACGTTCAATGAATTTTCTTCTAAATTAGGCCTCATATTTTGGTGACAAACCTAATATTATTTTTAATCAATGTAACAATCTACACCTTGATTAAAAATAAACATGGTTACCTGCTTCTGACAACCATACATTCCAACGTCGCAATTCTCTGCAAAGGAAATTATCATACTCGCCAATAAAGTAGTACCTGACAGAATTAATCACGATTCTAAGAATTTCTACGTCATTTCGTGTCGAAAAAGAAAAAAACAAACTTGCTAAAATTTATGGTGTAACTCTCACACTTGGTTTTCTGAGAGTTCATCGACCATCGACATCCTTTCCACCACCTTGCATCATGCAAGCTAATGCGGGTGTGCGAGCTTGTGGACCACATTGCAATTAACCACCTCTTTCTGTTCAGCGATATTTAGAGACTAAGCGGCGTGTAATGAGGATGTGCGTGCTCTTTTCAAAGAGCATCGCTATAGTCTTTGAAAATAGACATCTTATTAAGCATCGCGTCGATATTTGGCTTAACTTGCAAGATCGAGCTCCACCACTTTGGACAATTTCTTTTGAGGTGCCCAGTTGTCCAGCGCCCAAGAACACTATCTTCTTTTTCATGAAATTGTTTTTCTTTCGGTTGTCGACTACAATCTTTGAGTTTTGACGAAACATTCTTTCTGCTTCGACCTTTTTCTTGAGAAAATAACTTGCTAGTAACCACAGAAAAAATTATTTTCTCCTTTCCGTGAATCGAATGGGTTTCATGTGATCATAAGAAGATGGAAGAGACCGAGATGAGCACTTAAAGCTATATCTTAATCATCGATTTAACTCGATGGTTTCCAATTGAGGCAATGCCATTGAGAACACAGATGGTGGAGACGTAATAGTTCACCTTCATTCGTACCCAGTATGAAGCTACTGCTTTCAAATACACCCGATTTGAAAGCGCCTTTTACGATACAATTCTTGAGTTTTTCCCGAGTTCTTTGGCGTAGATATTCCATACACGTTTGCAAGAATATTTTTGACCAAAGCAATGAGTACGCTTTGCGGCATTTCTTAGATCAAGAATCTTGATCGCCATCGCTTATATTGGTTTTACTAGACTCGATACCGGTAACAAGGGTTGGTTTCACACTTTACGCCTTGTGTAACCCGTATTGGATCAACAAATCTTTGACTTGTACTTGCCATGACCAAAATTGATTCTCCCGTCAAATTTCTCAATGTCAATCTTGACTCACGACATTTCTCCTTCTTTCTTTGCAATTGGCTTTGATACCAGTTGTTAGGAAATTTGGATAAAATGGTATAATCACAAATTCTCGCATCGAGATCTTGCTTTGAAGAATATCGAATAACGAGAGAAATAGATAATACATAACCTGAGAATTATAGTGGAAACTCCAATTGAAAAAACCACTTTCGTTGTCAAAAGACAACCAGGTGAAAAAATTCCTTATGTGAAAAATTATTACAATAGCGCTCTCAGTAATTTTCTACTGCGAAAAGACAAAAAGCGATTACAAGCCCCGAAGAAATTTTCCCACGAAATTCTCTCCTCAAAAACTTCTCATACAAGCTTTTCTCTATTTTTGGAATGGTTATCAATGAAGAAATGAAAGCCGTATTTATAGCCTTGAGTTCTCGTTTCATATGCCAAACATTTATTCGTTCAACAAAATTAGGCTACTAATTTTCTATCCTTTATTCAAACAAGGTTAGGTAATAATCTTTGATAATATGATAAGTACGTTAATGAATTTTAAAATTAGCACTCTATTTTGGTGACAAGCAATATTATTTTTAATCAATCATGTAATTTGGGCAAGATTTGATACCATTGTTAGGGTAAGTTTTTAGAAGATAGAGAAGAAGGAGAAGAACACAAAGAAAATAAGGTAAATTGTTATATATTTCTTGTTAGTATTATTCATCTCTTTGGCTATATATAGTTTTACAAGGAAAATAAAAGGGAGTATGTGCAAGCAATGCTGAATGTGTGTAGGAAATCATGAGAGTTTCTCCCAAACAACCTAGTGGTCCCCCTTCCCATTATGTAACTACTTCCGTGCGCCAAGTCACTTGAATTTCAGCACATCTGTCATCTATTTTACCATGTTAATTATTGATTTGTCGTAGATTTTACCATGTTAATTATTGATTTGTTGTAGAAATTGTAAATTGTGCTTACAATTAATCAATAAGATGTGAGCTACATATATTGTAGCATACATAACACCGCATCTGTTTTCGTTTGAATTCTTTAGGTTTGTAAACATGGTAAATATCACATACTTTCTTGTGGTTTAATATTGTTTGGTGCCTATATTATTTGCATTATCATCCTTTTTTTTGCAGTTATGGTTTGATTTTTGAGGGACATATAATTGACTGACAATGAGAGAGAGCACGCTTGTCATCATTCATTCAATGGACATGACTGTTTACGTGCGTGCTCTCTCTTCTTGTCATACCATATATCCTCTCATCAAGGTTGATCCCTTACTCTTTGCCTTTGTTCATCTCATTGCCAATAATGAGTAACAGGTGATTTTGATGTCTTTCTATGGCTGAACTTATTTATATTTTGTATATTGATAATTTTTGAAGCAGGCACGTGAAGAATTTATATATAATTTGGGTGTAAGGTTATTCGATCCTTGGGGTTAGACTTTGAAAATTAAGGGTATATGTCTCCAATTAGGTGCATTGATGTTATTTTTGGATTATATAAAATAAAAATACTTCCCAGCTTATGTTTACACTGTTATTATGTATATCGATCCATGTATATATATTGGAAACATATGACTTAGAAAATGATAAAATGGTGGTGGTATGGGTTTTCGGGAAAATTCTTTGTTACTTGAATGAATTTTTTTTGATGTTATCTGCAGTGTGTACTCTTGATCATGATCTTTGGTGCATTTTCATGTAAAGGAAGGCGTTGATGGGGAATAATGGCACATTTGAGTGGAAGAAAAAGTTAAGGTAATGTATTATGAGGCCATTTTATCATTATATACTTATAGTCAATCTTCATTTCACCTAGCTCTTTTTTTAATTTTTTTATTATATATATATTATTTAATGCTATTTGATATGGGGTTAATTTTAGATTAATATCATTTTGAATCTACCTAAATTACCAATAATCTTCTCAATTATTTTCAAAAGTTGACATGGAAACGTTTTTTGTAAATAAGTTCGCATGCAATAATGTATAATAATATTTGTTTACAAGGTAAGATAATTGTTTCTTTGTTTGAATAAGATTCTATCAATAGATTGACATATCCACAGTGTGTGTAGGGAATGCAAAGCAAACGTTTTTCTACTATATTAGCTTTCCTATCCTCCTACCTAATTCAGCATGTGTCATATAGTGCCGCTACCGGTCTGTATCAAATTAATGATCTATTTGAATATGCTTATTTTAGAAATGGTTTTATGAAAATTCATTTAAAATGAAATGGTTTTTGAGAATCATTAAGGTATTTGGAGTAAAATTGTTAGAAATGATTTAGAGTTATATTTTAGTAATTAATTTAAGATATTATTATACATCCTAAATTATTTTTGACGGAAATAAAGATTACTTACTTTTCTTAAAACTACAAATAATACTTTTCAATTTTAAAATCATTCCTTATAAAACTTATAAGATATGGACAGAAGTACTTTAGTCATTGTATTGCCCTCAACTTTTGGGACTGTATATGTCTTTAGATCATTTATTTTAAAGAAAAGAACTATTAATCAAACAATGGGATGTGAATTGATCCAAAAATAGGACAAGATGTAAGTTGCAAGTATATGTATGGAAGAAAGTTTACATCTTAAATAATACTATAGAATACAAGTAAAAAATTATGTATTGCACTACTAGCTATTTTATTATATCCATTAAAATTAGTGTAAAATAGAACAAATAATGTAATCAAATATACATAATACTTGCAATGCAAAGCACGACTCTTTAAGTACAATTTTGATAATATTATAAATTAGTACTTGTAGAAGTAAAATTTGGGTCAAATTTGGTTACATAAATATATAATAATGGGTAACAGTAAAATAATAAACAGTAAGAAAATAGATGACACACAATGATTTAAGTGGTTTAACTTTTCAATGTAAAAAGTCTACTTCATTAACAACGGCACACCGAAAAAAATCCACTAATAATCAAATGGGGATACAAACACTAATAATATGAGAGCTTCACAAAATATACCAAAATTCAAAATATATCTAAAAAATAACTCATTTTAATTTACTGGTAATATATAATAAGATAAATTAACAAACTTGCTATTTAATCAAATATTACCATACAGATGAGAGAAAATCCACCAATGCCAGAAATGGACAACTTGTTGCTGATTTCCTATTCCGTTCTCTTCTTCGCGTTTCTGTGTTTCGGCTTCTCTGTTGGCAGCATTAATTCAACAAATTCTACTATATTCCTTGGTAGAGTTGGAGAAGACAACAATGGCCAAACGGAGAATAGAGGTTTGTGATGGCTGCTACCTTGTTGGATGGAGTTGCTGCAGATAGAGATAGACAAAGAGAGCTAGGTATAGCTTCTGTTCTGTTCTAATTTTGGCAGCAACTCTTTAGTTTTTATTCACTATGGCGGAAGCTCACAATTCACGCATGAAGGGAAATATATATATATAAAAGCTAGGTTACAAGCTGAGAAAAAATAATTGAGCTTATGGGCTTAAAGTTTTGGGCCAATAATAAATAACAAATCTCCACCTTGGCTCAAAACGGAAACAAGTTTATCAAATATTAAATTCCTCGTATTATCAAATAACCATCGTTCAAAGCTCCGAAGGGTGATCATCTTTTGCAAATACCAATCAAGTCCAAGCAATGCTTAAACTTATTAAATGGAACTGGTTTGGTTAACATATCAGTTGGATTTTCTGTCATGATTATTTTATTGACAACAATAGCACCCTAAGAGATAATGTCACGAACGAAGTGATATCTGCCATCAATATGTTTGGTTCTTTCATAATGCATAGTATTCTTGGTCAAGTGTATCGCACTTTGACTATCACAAAATACAACAGAAGTATCCTACTGTAAATCCAAATCACAAACAAAAACTCTAAGCCAAATGGCTTCTTTTACTGCTTCTACTACTGCCATACATTCTGCCTCTGTCGTAGACAAAACAAATATAGACTGTAAAGTAGCCTTCCAACTAATAGCACAATGAGAAAGAGTGAAGACATAACTTGTCAGAGATCTTCTTCTATCCAAATCACCAGCATAATCAGAGTTCACATAACCAATAACACTGCAACTAGTATTAGAGCTTTCATCATATACCAAACGAAAATTAGATGTACCTTTCAAATACCAAAATATCCATTTCACTACTTGCCAATGACCCTTATCAGGATTACTCATATATCTATTGACAACACTAACTATATGTGAAATGTGTAGACGAGTACAAATCATAGCATATATCAAACTACCAATAACATTAGCATATGATACCTGAGATATATACTGCTCTTCTTCTTCTGACTGTGGTGATAAATCCAAAGAAATTCTAAAATGCACAGCTAACAGTGTACTCACAGATTTAGACTCTTTCATACCAAAGTGTTCAAGAACCTTTTCAATATAACTTTTTTGAGTCAAATAAAGTCTGCCCGCTTGTCTATCCCTGTACATTTTCATGCCCAAAATTTTATTTTTTGTACCCAAATCTTTCATCTCAAACTTACCACTAAGTTGAGACTTTAATATCTGAATCTCAGACTTATTCTTAGAAGTAATAAATATATCATCAACATAAAGCAACAAATAGACAAATGAACCATCATGAAATCTTTTATGATAAACACAACTATCATAATCACTCATAGAGTAACCATGATCAATCACAAAAGAATCAAACCACTTATATCACTGCCTAGGGGATTGCTTTAACCTATATAAAGACTTTTTCAATAAACAAACATGATTTTCCTTACCTGGAACAACAAATCCCTTTGGTTGATGCATATATATTTGTTCCTCAAGCTCACCATGTAAAAATTCTATCTTGACATCAAGCTTTTCTTATTTCATGTCAAACAATACAACCATAACAAGCAATACACAAATAGAGCTATGTTTCACAACTGGTGAAAATATTTCATTGAAGTCAATACCTTTCTTTTGAAAATAGCCCTTTGCAACAACACGTGCCTTGAACCTAGTTGCTTCAAACTAAGACATACCTTCTTTTTTCGTGAAGACCCATTTGTTTCTAACAATCTTCTGGCCCTTAGGAGGTTTCACCAATTCCCAAGTATGATTCTTATGAAGTGATTCAATCTCTTCATTCATATCAATCATTCACTGAATAGACTCATTACAAGTGACAACTTCATGATAACTAGAATGTTCATGCACCTCAATAGACTTTGCCACAGACAATGCAAAAGAAACTAAGTCTGCATCTGCGTGCCTCTGAGGGCGACGAATCTCTCTTATTCCTTTACCCTTAGCGATACTATATGGTTGCTCATGTTGCTCTTCTGCTACATCATGAGTAGAATCATCTATCTCATCCACATATGGCTTATCTAAAGTGCCCTTTTGCACTTGACTAGGAGCTCTACTCTTAAGCTCCACCTACTCACTAACACCGTGGTCTTTACCTGCAATAATAGACTCATTTTTCTTTTCCAACGTTGAAAATTCATCAAACTTAACATCTCTACTAATCAAAAATTTAGGTGACTTTGGTTCAACACACCATAATCTATAACCCTTCACCCCAGAAGGATACCCCAAAAATATGTATTTCAATGCCCTAGGTTCAAGTTTATCATCATTAACATAAACATAAGCAGGACAACCAAAAATTTCAAATCAAAATAATTAGCAAAAGTATTAAATAATACCTCAAATGGAGTCTTCAACTCAATTGCGATTGATGGATACCGATTCACTAAATAACAGGCATAATTACAAGCTTCAGTCCAAAAGGATTTATCCAAGTCAACTTGAAAAAGCATACAACGAGCTCTTTCTAAGAGAGTTATATTCATATGTTCTGTTACTCCATTTTCCTGTGGTATATGACGTACAATATAGTGTTTCACTATGTCATTTCTTTTACAGAACTCATTAAACTGACTTTCACAAAATTCCAAACCATGGTTAGTCCTTAAATGCTTGATTTTCTTGCATGTTTGATTTTCTATACAAGCCTTAAATTTTACAAATTTTGAGAACACATCATTTTTGTTCTTCAAAAAAATACACCCAAACATGACGAGAGAAGTCATCAATAAAAGTCAACATATACTAGACACCACCCTTAGACACAACACGAGAAGGACCCCAAAGATCTGAATGAATATAAAACAATACCTTTTGTTTTGTGGATGGTTATACTGAACTTGACCCTATAATGCTTTCCATAGACACAGTGCTCACAGAAATCAAGCTTTCCAGTTTTTTGACCACAAAGAAAATCCTGTTTGCTCAAAATAGACATCCATACCCCACTCATATGCCCTAGCTATATATGCCATAATCGAGTAGTGTCTGAATCTTGATCTGATGAAAATGAAATTGGAACATTACCAATAACAGTGCTACCCTGAAGCATATAGAGACCACACGACAATTATCCTTTAATAACAACGAGAGCACCCTTACTAACTTTTAAAACTCCACATTTAGCTACATACTTGTAGCCTTGTGAATCAAGAGTACCCAAAGATATCAAATTCTTTTTCAAATCTGGAACATGGCGAACATCTTTCAAAGTCCTAACAATACTATCATGCATCTTAATTCGGACAGTATCAATACCAATAACCTTGCAGGACATGTTGTTTCCCATCAAGACAACACCCTCATCAATAAACTGATAAGCAGCAAACCAATCTCTATTGGGACATATATGGTAAGTGCAACCCGAATCAAGAATCCAAACATCTCTAAAAGAACAAATAGATATTGATAGAACATTTTCACCATCAGAACTAGAACTATCTCCCACACCAGCAACATCATTAATACCAGAAGACATTGTGGCAGATTTTCCTTTACATTTGAGTTTTGGAAAATTTACTTTCCAATGCCATTCTTGACGACAATAGTTGCATTTATCTTTTTTTTTCTAGATTTGGATCTAGACTTTCCTCTATTATTACTTGTCTTTTTCTTGATTTCTACCTCTTACAAATAGACCACTGATATTATCATTATTGCTTGTAGACACATTTTTCTTCAACTCTCTAGAATTCAAAGCTGCTTTGACATCCTCCAAAGAAATAGTGTCTCGCCCATATAGTATGGTATTAACAAAATGTTCAAATGAATGAGGTAAAGAACATAATAGAACTAAGGCCTGATCCTCGTCATCAATCTTAACATCACCATTTTTTAAATCACGAATACTTTTAGTAAATTCATTAAGGTGATCGTGTAAAGGTGTACCTTCTGACATTTTGAATGTAAACAAACACTGCTTCAAATATAATCGACTTGTCAAAGACTCGGTCATGTACAAATTCTCCAATTTAAGCCATAATCCAACAGGAGATTCCTCATCACCAACCTCGCGTAATATTTCATCACAGAAGGATAATTGAATAGAACTGAGAGCATTTTCCATCAATATATCTTTTTCTTCATCAGTTAATTTTTCTAGAAATTTATCCTTGCCTTCAAGTGTCTTAACAAGCCATTCTTTAACTAATACAACCCGCATCTTCGTACGCTAAAGACTAAAATAATTTCTACCATTGAATTTCTCAATTTCATATTTTGCCACCATGACAGAAAACCCAATATTAAATAAACAGAAACACAACCTAAAAAATATGAAACCAATCAGATAACCAGAAGCTCAAAATAAATCCAAAAGAGCAAATTTGATCAGTTCCAATAAATAGCAGAATAACCCAATGCTTTGATACCAATTTGTTATAAATTAGCACTTACGGAAGCGAAGTTTGGGTATAATTTGATTGCACAAATATATAATAATGGGTAACAATAAAATAATAAACAATAAGAAAATAGATGACACGCAATGATTTAAGTGGTTTATCTTTTTAATGTGAAAAATCTACTCTACTGAAGACGACACACCGAGGAAAACCCATTAATAATCAAATGTAGATACAAACACTAATAATCAAATAGAGATACAAACACTAATAATCAAATGGAGATACAAACAGTAATAATATGAGAGTTTAACAAAATATACCAAAATTCAAAATACACACAAAAAATAACCCTTTTTAGTTTATTTGTAATATATATCAAGATTAATTAACAAACTTGTTATTTAATCAAATATTACCATATAAAATGAGAGAAAATCCACCCATGCCAGAAATGGACAGCTTGTTGCTGATTTCCTATTCCGTTTTCTCCTTCGTGTTTCTGTGTTTCAGCTTCTCTGTTGGCAGCTTTAATTCAACAGCTTCTACTCTGTTCCTTGGTGGAGTTGAAGAAAACAACAATGGATGAACGGAGAACAGAGGTTTGTGATTATTGCTGCCTTGTTGGATGGAGTCGTTGCAGATGGAGATAGACAAAGAGAGCTAGGTGTAGATATATATATCAGTTAAGATACAAGCTGAGAAAAAATAATTGGGCTTATGGGTTTTAAGTTTTGGGCCAATAATAAATAATAGATAAGTTTCAGTAAACAATGAATAAGAATTGGTGGAGATGAAGAAGAATGTAATTGAAGGAAATATTGTTGAAATGAGTGCACACCATATGCATTACAGTTAGATACTTATTGTTGGTTTTACGAGTAGTTCTAATGGCACATCAGGTGCAAATAGGTTGCAGGTGTACAATCTTGTTATAACAAAATATTAGCATATTATTTTATATCAGCCTCCTTAAGATTATGGTCTAAGATTATGATCTATGCAAGACTATGAGCTTAGTATGCAAATCCTGAAATCTGGGTGAAGTTAAAAGCTTGTTCATGATATCTACCAAGTGTTCTTGTGTTGGTGTTCTTTTATGAAATGAAATTTTATATCAACATGTTTAGTGCGAGACTTATAGGTGATTTTACAAGTCATGTGCAAATAGTGGATTGGTGTACAATCTTGTTATTACAAACTATTTGCATATTATTTTATATCTGTATATTCTCTAACATATTTCAAGTCTGAAAGAAAAAAAATCACGACATTATTCCAAATCTCTCTTATGTAATATTGTCACTTAATAGTTTTTAAATATAGTGAACTAAATAGAATTTTTCTCAACATTCACATTTAAGGGCACGTGACAATTAAAATTTTATTGAAAGTACATGACAATTAAATGAGGATATATCTAGTTTTCAATGAACTTTTAAAATAAAAAACAGTAAATTTATTATTATTTTTTTTACTTTTCACGTTTCACTACTACAATGTATGCTTTTGGTCTCAGAATTTTAGCCTCGGTTATTTTAAAAACCGAGGTCATAGGGTTTTGGCCACGGTTTGATAAAAACCGAGGCTATAGTGTATACATATAGCCTCGGTTTTATCAATAACCGTGGCTATAAGTTAATTTACAAAAACTATATTTAAATATATATAAAAATATTTATATAGCAAAATTATTAAATAACTATGTTTAAATTTAAAATAATATAGAGTTTTCAATATTAAAATACTATGTAATTCATTTAAAAAAATACAAAAATTATTTTATAATTTTTTATTTTTCTCTATTATTAACCTTTTTTTTCTTTTATCATACATATATATATTAAATTTTTACACCAAAATTTGTTTCACTCTTTATTTTTTTACTCTCTTTCTTTTTTCCTATCTTTTTTTTTACATTTTTTTTTCTAATTTTAATATTACACTAATTAAGTAATATATATATATATATATATATATATATATATATATATATAATATTAGTTAATATATTACCTTTCCAGCCAATTTCCAGATCCCTAGTTACATAATCATTTTTCTAAATCTTCGTCTCTACAGTCTCAGATCCAGCGAGCCCTAATCTTTCATAATCATTTTTCTAAATCGGCGTCTCACATCCAGCTCGCGTTAATTGATTTCTCTCCGACAACCCACGCCGTGCCATGTCGCGTCTCAAGATATTGTCGACGAACTCCTCTAACCTCTCTTCTTCTTTTCTCTCTGACTTGTTTCTGTTCATATTCTCCTCTTCGCAACTCAACGCCCGACCCTGTCGTTGTTGGCGATTCAACTTCAGGTAAATATAACCTCTCTTTTCCTCTTTTCTGACTTGTTTCTGTTCATATTCTCTTTTTTAATTTGGTCCTGACAAGTAGACTTTTTGAACAAATTGTGTTATCAAATATAATTTTTTGCTTTAACTCGATCCTCACAAGCAGAATTGTTGAAAAAATTCGTTTGTTATATAAGAAATGACAAGAAATTTGTATATCGCTAAATTGAATTCCATGTTCAAATTAATAAGAAACTACGAATACCTAGTGATGATTTTCATTAAAAGGTTATCTCAGTGGCAAAACAAAAAAAATGCTAAAATACATATTATAAAAGTAAAGGAAAAGTTCATCTCTTTATTTGGCACACATTATATACCTGACAATTCTTCATAGTTACAAATGATAAGAAATTTGTATATCGCTAGATTTTATTTTTGTTTAATAATAAATACAACTTTAGTCTATTTTAATGTTCAATTTTTTCTTATAAAATACAGTTTTTTTTTGTCAATTATCTTAAAGTATAATGATATATATAGATTTGGGTTTAAACTATATGTGTGTTTGTGTGAGTGTAAGTATGTATATATTATTTTAAAAAGCTCCAGTAATTCATTTTTTTAAATTATTTCTTTGTTTAGGTTTGAGCTACAATTGATATATGATTTCTCTGTTTTCATGTTTCTTGGAAAGAAGAAACGAAACCAAAAAAATGGAAAAAGAAAAAAGTTCTCAAACAGGGCACTAAAAGACCAATATCATATTTAGTTTAATAGATTCCATCATACACCTCCTATAATATACATCTAACACTTATCAACCATTATATTTTTTAAAGCAATCTCATCTACATAATTGATTTTAAAAATTATATATATATACACACACATAAGATGTGCAAAACTAGCAATTATTGTTATTAATTATTTAATTAGGTTGTGATTGCTTGTAATTTCAAAGTTTTCAAGCTGTTAAGGTAGGGTAGCATATTGAGATGCATAAAAATTTTATTTGATTACCATAATCTTTTCAATCCAAGTGTATACTTGTATTTTTTCCTTCTAATATGTTTTTCTAACCAATACATGTGTTGTGTCATTTAGAATGGATAATTCTTGGATGCATAAGCCAAGAGTTTCACAAGATTATTTAGAAGGAGTAGAATCATTTTTGAATTTTTCTTGGTTGAATGCTACAGACGATAAGCCTATTCGATGTCCTTGCAAAGATTGCATAAACATAAAATTTCAAAATATTGATGATATACGAGATCATCTTATTTGTAAAGGGATTGTTAGAAGTTATATAAATTGGTATATGCATGGAGAACCCCTAATTCAAGAGAATGATGAAACAACACATCACTAAACTATCGGATCAAATCCACATCTCGTCATATTAGGAAAGGATGTAGTAAGGATATTTTCCTTACCTTTTATATATTGTTTTTATTGTTAATTAATTTTAAAATACAAATATAATTTTATTAGATTTCTTCATATTGTGAATAAATAGGATTTGACCAAGGAGAAATCAAAGTTACATATTACCATTGGCAACAAAAAAGGAAACTCAAAGGAAAAACCGATGGACAAAATATCTTCTAAGACGCTTTGGTACCAACAAAAAACCAATTTCATATACATATGACCAAACGAGTGGTTTTCCTAAGCATGTTAGATTTCTTATAGTTGCGTATGCTCTATCCGCATCTTCGATTAATGATCTTCTTGTTAAAGTTCCAATGGAAGTTCAAATCTTAGGCAATGAACTCCGCCTATTTTCTATCTATGGAGTTGAGTGTAGAACAATTTTATACAAAGGTGAAGATTGGCTATTCAGTTGTTAAATTGTGGATACGGTTAGTTAATTTGATTTTAATTTATATTTTTATTTTATGATAAGTTAAAAATTACTCACTTGATATTGCAATTTGATTGTTATTTTGTCATTAACCTTTTAAAACTTATTTTCTAGGCGATGCTATGATGAGTTGAAAAAGAAACAGTTGAATAATGTGATTAAATTTATTGATCCAAGTTGGTTGTATGTCATTAAGAAAAAGAGAACACATACTCAAATTGCAAGACAAGTTTTTGAAAGGATGCAAAATACTCAAGAGGGAGATAAGTGGATTATTCCATATAATGGAAGGTAAGTGGATATTAGTTGTATAACATTTACGAAAAATTATGTTATGTAATCAAATGCATTTACCAATATATATCTTACTATAAATTGATGTAGGTACCATTGGGTCTAAATTGTGTACGAGCCATTCATAAATACCATTTATTTATAAGTTATAAATGCATGGTTTAATAAATTAATATATTTTTAATTAGATAATATATATTAAGCTTACAACTCAATTTTCGTTCTAATGTACAGTGTCCTAAGCAAGATGATTTGGTAACATGTGGGTATTATGTCCTTATATTTATGAGGATAATTATTGTCAATCCACTTGTTTCTATTATTGACTTGGTAATAATTTAAGTAATTTTGTGCATTTTCATTTCTTATTTTATTTATGATTTCAATTAATTAATCAAAATAGGTGGTGAATTAGCTAACAATATGTTAAAATATGTGTACATTACAGCTTAATCATGAAGGAACTTACACCGATACTGAAGTTGATGAGATGCGGAATGAGTGGTCAGAATTCACAAATCGATTCTTACAATTATAACTCACCATATAGTCAAATAAAACGCTAAGGTGAATGATGTGGGATGTTCATTATTGGTTTTTTAAACGAAAATTTGAAATTTCTTGTTCATGTTGTATATGCATGCTATATTCATATAATCTGGATGTTGGTATGCTCATATATAGTAGATTCTTATATTCACAAGTATTGTCCAACGTTGCAAGGATTTTTTCTCTCACATCATTGCGTAATTGATATGGATAATACTAAATAATAATGTTATTGTCATTGATATGGATAATAATAAATAATAATATTGTTGTTATTGATATCGGTAGTACTAAATAATAATGTTGTTATTATTATTGATATGTGTAGTACTGATTTCATTGAATTATGGACCATTTATTCTTGTGTTCTATATGCAGGATTATATTAATGGAATCTAGATGTTGGTGTGCTCGATCATACTAGAGGATGTTTTTTTATGAGAAAATTAATACATTCTGTCAAGGACAAAGATTTTGAAGAACAACATTACAATGAGACAAAATATTTTTAGATTGATTTACATCGTAGATAATTTGATTAGTTAGTAGCATTAAAGTTTTTTAATGTATATTTTTATATTTTTTGAACACTTTAATTAACTAGTTTTTATTATATATGTTTTATTGTATCGAACTATTAAACTCTTATAAGTGTAATATCTCTTTTAAATGTAATATAATTAATTTATTTTTTTTAATTTATATTTAAAATTTAGCTTAATTCATATTTATATAATCACGATTTAAATATTGTAACTAAAATAATATATATATATATATATATATATATATATATATATATATATATATATATATAATTTTGATTTCAAGCCTATGACCTCGGTTATTAACAACTGTGGCCATAAGGTATACCTATGGCCATGGTTATTAAACCACCGTGACCATAATTACCTCCTATGGTCCCGGTTATTAGAAAAACCGAGGTCATAGGTAACAACTTATAACCTTGGTTATTCTAAAAACCGAGGCAATAGTTTAACCCTATGACTTCGATTATTATAAAACCGAGACCATATGTCACTCACTTAGGCCTCGGTTCTAATCAAAACAGTGGCCATAGGTTGTTACCTATGGCCTTGGTTAATAAGAAACTGAGGTTATAGGTATACCATATGACCTCACTTAGGCCTCGGTTCTCTCTCATTTAGGCCTCGGTTCTTGTAACCGTGGCCATAGATCTATGTTCAAGGTTAATAACCGGGGTCATAGGTACATATTGTAGTAGTGTTTATTCCTTATTTCGTTTGATTTTTCAATGTAACTTTTAGTTAGAAAGTTCGTTAAAAATAAAAAAATATCCTCACTTGATTGTAATTATCATGTGTTTTTGCAATGCAGTTAAATACTATTAAGACTAAATTATTCAACTTGTAAATTTAGATAATCTCTATGGTATTCTGCATAGTCTTTATATCACAAGAATGCTGGACTGATATGAATAGAAACCTTCAGGAAAAGTGAAGGATTCCGGGTGCGAATACTGGTCAAGATCGAAATTGAGAGCCCGATATGGATCGAGACAGGGACATGAGCAAGAAAGAAAAAGCCCAAGTATAGGCTTCGTGGAAGGAGGAAAGGAGGAGCCTACAACTACTAAGCCATGTCTTTTAGGTGTTTCCTATAGCTATATTTAAAAATTATTAATCAACATTGATATACAATGAGATGAAAGACATGGAGTTGATATGGAATATTGCAGAGATGGAAAGAAAATGGCAGTACACAGGAAGATGATAATACGCAACATTATTATTTATATCATTATAGTTTGTTTTTATAGCATTCCGTAAGGTGTATTGTATTAGGGGTTGTTGTGATTTATGCGAGTGATTCTTTTGTAACTAATTGTTTGTTGTGTGTGAGTGATGACATAAAATGTAAGGAAATATTAAAAACTGAATAACAACTTAAAAATAACGAACTTATTTTATGGATTAACAAACAGTAAGTAAAAACTTGCACGTGATTTTCAAATAGATTTTTTTTACTCATGATTTTAATTGAAAAAATCCAAATAAATTATCTTATTACATCTAATTAATGGGTGAGATGACTATAAAAATAAACTTTAATGCTAATTGAAACTGTATAAGATATAAACTTAATTAACATGTATAGATTATTTTTAATTTTTATTAATTTATAGCTTAATAATTTAAACAAATCGATTGTAATCGGATGTAAGAATAAAATGCGAATATAAAACAATAACATAAGATATTTTTAAGTAGAAATAACTTAGGTCAAAACCATGATTTAAGAAGAAAATCACATATCTATCGATATTTTAAAGTAGAAATAACCTAAGTCAAAATTATGACATAAGAGGAAAACCACGTGTCTATAGGACCGTCTAATTTTTCACTATGAAAATTAAATGTTCAAGTATAAATTTGATCTTATCCTACTTTATTTAGGATACTATTCTAATGTACTTTACTTACAAACACTTGCTCTGTTTTCACAGTTTTCAATATTAACGTGAGTGGTTTCCAAACTAATGTTCCAATAAGCTCCCCACCAAATCAGATACGTTCCTAAATTAACTGCAAAATGATTAGCACAAAAACACAAATGTACGTGTGTGTTTTAGAATAGATTTAATAATGAATAATTCTAACTAGATGATTCAAAATATATGACACTTAAATCAAATCAATTAGCAAATTTTAGAGTAAAAAGATTAAGTACAAATTCAATAAAAATAACTTTTTTGAAATTTAAAAATCGAATCAAATAATTATGATCACATGTAAACTATTTAATTTAAATATGTAAAAATCTATTCAATAAGAAGATATATAAAGATAAAAAAAAATATCAAATAAATTTACTAATAAATATATTTGATATAATATCAATTGAGTATTAATCAACTTATTAAATCTATTGTCGTTACTATAAAAAGGGGTATTTAAGTCGCTGTATAAAGTCGGTTTTTTCCAAAAACTGATTTATAATGAATTTAAAGTCGGTTCGGTGTAGAATTGACGCTATTCACATTGGACGTAGCGTCAATTGATGTGTAGAACCGACGCTATCCACGTTGGACGTAGCGTTGGTTGATGTGGAGAACCAATGCTACCCACGTGACTAGCGTCGGTTCACCACGTCAATCGACGTTACGTCCTATTTTTTAAATTAAAAAATAAATGAAGTAAATACAATTGAAATTTTTTTAGGTCATTAATTATTATTTTATTTGACTCTTTAGAATTTAAGTTGGGTATAAATAGTATAATTTTTCTTTTTTTAGACAATTAGTTTTAAAAATGATATAATTTTGTTTATTTGTTTTGATATTTAAATTTATATATGTACGTACAATATATCTTTATTTAATTTTGTGTATATGTTTTAATTAAATATTATTCTAAAGTTATTATTTTTTTCTTTTTCTATAGTACATATATGCATAGTTTAAATAAAATAATAATTGACAAAAAAAATTTTAATTACGTGGATAGCGTCGGTTGACGTGGTGAACCAACGCTATCTACATGGGTAGCGTCGGTTTCCACGTCAACCGATGCTACGTCCAACATGGATAGCGTCGGTTCGCCACGTCAACCGACGCTACACATGCGACTAGCGTTAGTTCGCCATGTCAACCGACGCTATCCACCTAATATATCTATTTGGCTCATTTTTTATGTAGAAACCCAATTTCTTCATTTCTCTTCTCCATTTTCTCCCAAAACCGAGCTCACACCCACCTTTTTTCTCAATTTCCGGCCACCTCCGACCACCATTTGCAACGCCGTTTTGTGGGTTCTCTTCTTATTATCTTTCAGATCTACTATTTTTTTGAGCGAAATACTCAAATTTTGTATACCCATTTTTTCACTTATTCTCACTTACAAAACACCATTTTCTTCTTCTTTCCTCCATTTAATCACTTCATAACATTCTTGTAAGTATTTATATTAATTTTGCAACTTATTATTCAATTTGTTTTATTTTTTGTATAAATTTTTGATTTAGGTATGTTTTTATTTTGCTTGTTATTATATTTGACTTATTTTATGTGAAAATAATATCTGAAATGTTGTAGGTTTGAGGGATTATATATATTTACTGTGCGTGGATAAATATATTTATGTATAAATAATTATATTTTATTAAGTAGTGAATAGAGAAAAAATAATATGTTTTTTTAAATTTTTAAGAAATTATATTGGTATAAGAGTTATATGTGCTATCCACTATTAAAAAATTTATAAATATATATTTATAAACTCAATAATTTAAATAATATATATATATATTAATAAAAATCAAATAATAACTAAAAACTAAGTAGTATTATTATTTTTATTTATATATGCTACTTATGTGTTAAAATGTTAAATATGTTACTATAGTAGCCCCTATTTCTATAGAATGTTATATATGTATGATTAATATTACTTTTTAATTATGATATAGTAACATGTTTAGAAATTAGAATCAACCAAAGTGATTGGTTTTTATATATTCATGTTGGCATGCTCGTTATTTTTTAATTTGTATAGAAATGGTTTTGTAAAATGATTAAAATGATAATTGTTTTGTATTATGTATGTTTTGATATATATTATAATAATTAGGAAATTTATATATAATAATACTTGAAATATATTCATTGGATACATAATTAAGTAATATTTTTAATTAATGTCATTAATAGAAAATAGACAAATATTGGATGTAGAATTGAGCAAGACTATATTTCTAGAGTTGAAAGTTTCATGGAATTTGCTTATAGAAATAGTAATACTGGAACTAGTATTATTCGATGCCCATGTGTTAAATATAAAAATGAGTGATTTCATGAATTTGACGAGGTTAAGTATCACCTTATTAGTAATGGTATTCTTTTGAGCTATAAATGTTGGTATTATTATGGAGAAAATATTGATAATACTCATGGGAAAAAGATAAATAAGAATGTGAGTGGATTACATACATTTTATCATAATATACAGACAGAAAATATGTTTCATCGTGTTGAAGATGAATTACACGAGGGTGATCTCGAAACCTTTAAAAAACTTATAGATGATACCGAAAAACCGTTGTATCCAAAATGCAAAAAATACACTAAAATGTAAGGATTGGTTCATTTGTACAATGTGAAGGCAAAACGTGGTTTTTCTAACAAGAGATACACAGAATTACTAAATCTACTAGCCGATATGTTTCCTGAGTTTATTGAATTGCCATCTTCAATGTATAAAGTGAAGAAATCTCTTAGTCGATTTGGCATGGAATATCATAAGATTCACGCTTTTTCAAATGATTGCATTCTTTATAGAAAAGAATATAAGGCATTAGATGATTGTCCTATGTGTAAAAAATCGAGATGGAAGCATGGTACAAATGAGAGTACAACACATAAGAAAGGCGTGCCTGCAAAGGTTCTTTGGTACTTTCCTCTGATTCCTCGCTTTCAAAGGTTGTTCAATAGTAAAGATACATCAAAGATGTTGACTTGGCATTCAGATAATCGATTTGATAATGGGGTGCTATGTCATCCTTGTGATTCTCCAAATTGGAAAGTAGTAGATAATTTATCTCCTCAATTTTCATCTGATTCGCACAATCTTCATCTTGACATTGATGTTGATGGAATTAATCCACATAGTTTCCTCAGTAGTAGATATAACTGTTGGCCAGTAATTATGGTAACATACAACCTTCCTCCCTGGTTGTGTATAAAAAGAAAATTCACGATGTTAATATTATTGATCTCAGGATCGAAACAACCCTGTGTTGATATTGATGTATATTGGTAGCGTCTAATGATGATTTAAAGATGTTGTGGAATGATGGTGTAAATGTTTACGATGCACATAAATAAGAACACTTTAACTTGAAGGAGGTCCTTTTATGGACAATTAATGATTTTCCTACCTATGGAAACTTATCAGGACATGCAACAAAAGGTTACAAGGGATGCCCTATATGTAGTGATGGAACTTCTGCAACTTTTCTTGTTCACGGACGAAAGATGTCTTATAGAAGACATAGAAGATTTTTTCCATATGGACACAAGTTTAGATACCAAAAGAAACCGTTCGATGGTGAAGAAGATCATGATCATGCAACTCGACTTTTGCGAGGTGTTGAGATATTAAGGCAATTGAATGGTATGACATTCAAACAATATGGAAAGATGAAAAAAAACTCACTAAGGTAAGGAAACGAAAGAGGTTAACTAATGAAATGGGTGAAAATGAAAAAGAGTTTGAACCGACTTACCATGGTTGTTGGAAAAAAAATCAATATTTTGGGAATTACCTTATTGGAAAGACCTATACATTTGTCACATCTTAAATGTCATGCACATTGAGAAGAATGTATGTGAGAGCTTGATTGGTACTTTACTTAATATACCTGGAAAAACAAAGGATGGAATTAAAGCAAGATTGGATTTAAAGAAACTAGGCATACGACCTAAATTGGAACCAAGCGTGAAAAATGATAAGAATCGAACATACTTACCACCAGCATCATATACAATGTCAACAAAAGATAAATATGTGTTTTGTAAATGTTTGGAGGGTGTGAAAGTTCCTGATGGTTACTCATTCAACTTAAGAAATTTTGTGTCTATCACCGATAAGAGACTGTATGGATTGAAATCACGTAGTAATAAGTATCTTAATGCGATTATTACCAGTTGCTATTATATCAATTCTTCCAAAACATGTTCGATTATCAATAATTCGGCTTTGTTCATTCTTCAATACAATATGCAAGAAATCTATATCAATTGACGAGTTAAATTCTTTACAGAAAGATGTTGTAGAGACTTTGTGTCTAATTGAAAAATATTTTCCTCCTTCTTTCTTCGATATAATGATTCATTTATGTGTTCATTTAGTTCGAGAGGTTCAATTGTGTGGTCATACTTACTTAATGTGGATGTATCATTTTGAGAGATATATGAAAGTCCTTAAAAGACATGTAAATAATAGAAATCGACCTGAAGGATGCATGTTGGAACGCTACATTGTTGAAGAGGCCATTGAGTTTTGTTCTGAATACTTTAGTGGTTGCACTGAAATTAGGAATCCTACGCACAAGTTATTCTTAGAACGTTAGGTAACCCTATATATGCTTGGTGGAAATAAGAAATTATTTATTGATCGCACTCGAGGGGAAAAAGCACACTGAATCATTTTGATAAATAATAATGAGGCACAACCGTACATAGAGTAAGTGATGTTCATTGTTTCACGATTGCAAAAATCATTTTTTATTTAACTATTAATGATGATATATAACTTCATATATATTTAATAACATTACATGATGCATTTAAACTTATTGAAAATTGATCCTCGTTATAAAAAAAAGGAGGAGAAAAATGGTTATATGATGAACATAAACTAAAGCTTATTAATTGATTTCGTAATCATGTAAGTGTCACAAACAAAATTCATGCATATATCTTCCTAGATCTATTCAATGTTTTAAAATTTCACTCTAAACACATTTTATATTTTTGTATACATAGATTCGAGATGAACTCAAGAAACCTAATAATAAAATATCAGAAAGTTTACGATAGCTTGCACATGGGTCAAAATTTTATGTCAAATCATTTTATAATTTCATAATAAAAAGTAAAGTAGGTTTATTGATTAAGAAAATATTATTATTACTAAATTATTAAACTATGTAACGTTATATACCAAGTTTACAAATCAATATATATATTACTTACCATACCACTCCTTGCCTGATTACTTATATATATATATATATATATTACTTTTCAATTGCTGCGCGGTTCTTCTTGTTTTTTTTTCTTCATCCGTAGGTTGGGATTGCTTCTGTGGATTGATTCGGCAGATTTTGTTTTTAATTCAGCAACAACTTAATTTAAACCAACTTAATTTAAAACTAATATATATATATATATATATATACATAGATAATAATAATAATTACCTAATAATATTAGGGTTAAGTATATTTTGAACTTAATTTTTAAAGCCCATTAAAAAATTTAACATTATAAAAAGAATTATTTTTTAAAACACATCTAAAAAATATTTAATTACATCTATTTAAGAGATAACTAATTGATAATTTCATAAATTGATTCAAGTTTAAATAAATATTTTAACACCAAAAATAATTTCAGATTTATGAACATATGCTATTAAATGCATGAATGCAACTCTATGTGTCATAGTTATCAAGAATATACCTGAAATACAATTATTTAAAACTCGAACATTTGTTCAGCTTTTCTTGATAGACTTGATAACAGGCCTAAAAAAAATTTACAAGTAAATATTTTATCAACGAAAATAACCAACACTCATAATCTTTACACTAATTTATCCGAGGTATGTGTTTGGACATATGTATTGTTTCTAAGTTTGATCTAAGTAACACTCCTAACCATCAAAAATGATTTGTTTGTGTTTGTGTTCATAACCACATTCGTGGGAGAAACCTACCTACACATGTGAGCTTTGGTGTCGGAAGGGTGATCACCAGTCCGAGATATGGATTGGTCGATCTTAAGTTATAAATGCATGTTTATCATCATACTTTTCTAACACATTGTGATGTGTATATCTTATGTAATAGATATGTATATATATAATATTATATGTATATCTACGTTTTATAAAAAAAATCACATATTTTCACGTAATCTAATTTCTCTTTCTTTAAATTAGATAAATCTCAACTATACAAAAAATCATATATCAAAGAATATTCTTGAGTTTTTAAAAGTTTATTTTATCAAAAATGAAGGTGCACGTGCTATTCATCGGTTTCACAAGTCAGTATAGAATTGTTAAAAATGTGTAATAACACAATTGTAGAAAAAGAGCCATAGTTATCATCAAAATTATTGCTCTCGGAATCTTAACAAGTACTATTTGTGGAAGGGGAAGATCATAAGTCCTAATTAATTAAATTAAAAGAGACACTGATTATGAGACGAAGGAAGAGACGTTATTAGGAGGAATTTCAAAAGAATAAATGTCATAACATAATTGTAGAAATAGAACGATGAGTGTCATTATAAGTACTACTCTAGGCAGCTTAACACTTATCATTTGTCATAGAGGAATATCATGTCTTTAATTCTATATTATTATAATGTATATTCATAGATACCTTTATCGTGAAAAAATGAGAGACGTTATTAAGTATAATTTGAAAAGATAATGTGTGTATGGTCATAGGGTTGTAGATTTTTTCTCATGGGAAATTTTTTACAAAGATTGTATAATTGGAGATAAGGATAGGATAATAAAATGAGGAATAAAAAATGATCTTTATTTTATAATATGATGCAAAATAGAGATAGAAAATATATATATTTATGCTCATTTATCTAAAATTATATATATATCTTATTTTAATAAATACATATATATAATTTATTTTTTTTATTTTTTTTGTAGATTTAATTATATTCAAACTTAAAATCTTATATTCAAACTTTAATTATAATATATCTTATATTTTATTTTTGAGTTATATTTTTATTCTATTAAAATATCAATAATTTTTTATAAAAATTATTTAAATTATTTATTTAAATTTTAAAACTTTAAAATCTTATAATTTATTGTTATTATTTAAAAGTAATATGTAACAAGATTCTACCAATATTATTTAATAAAAAAAATTATGTGAGTAAGTTTGGGTTGCCGAGGGATATTATTTACTATTTAGGGATGGTTCCATTTCTGAATTCTAAATTAGATGGTACTTTTGTTTTGTTTTTTCTTATTTTTTTTATTTTTGTGATTTTTCATTATGTGGTAGTGGTTATCGTCTCGTTTTTTGCGTGGACTTTTAAATGCTACAAAGTTTTACTCAAACCCTTCAAGCTTCTTGAGAGGGAGAGGGAGAGGGAGAGGGAGAGGGAGAGGGAGAGGGAGAAGGAGAGAGAGAGAGAAGTAATTCTCTTTTCTTATGATCGATCGTTGAAGCTTCTCTCTCAGTAATAGCAAGTCTTAACTTTTCTTTTTATCACTTGGGAGTTAGGTTTTATTTGTTTATATTTTAGATCAAGTAGCTAGATTATTAGATTACTTTAATTTCTTGTTTCATTTCATTTTCTTTTCTTTTTTATTTGCTGTCTAACTATTCCATTGTGTTTGTATCTCGTAATAATTCAATTGTATGAACTTTTTCATTTTATTTTAACATGATTTGATAATTTTGATATCTTCTACATTTATTTTTATTATTAATTTTTCCATATTTTCTTAAATAGCTTTTATTTTTTTTCCTTTTTTTTGGGTATTCTTTTAAATACCCGATTTGGGAGTTTGAAATCTAGCTACCCTTGACGAAGAAAGTTTTGTATAGCTCTTTGATTTGTTTTTTTTTTCTTAATTAAAAGTTTAATTTGTTAAACTGTAGATCTGAATGTATTCTTACTTTTCTGTGAAAAATATGAGTTCACGATTCAGTACTCGTTTAGGGTTTTCTTTTTTCCACTTTCTCCTCTTTTGTTGATAATAACATCTTGTACTAGCTAGATATATTTTTCTTAAATTTTGAGTACTTGATTCTCTTTGATCCAAATATCAATTTTTCTTATTTGAAAATGAAACCTAAATTGTGAAAGTCTAATTTGTGATATATATATATATATATATATTTTTTTTACCTCAAGATAATTACTTTTAACAATATATACAATATTCCACTTCATTGAAATTCCAAATTTTCTTTCTTTGAAAAATATAATCAATCTGATATATTTTCTGTTTTCTTGCTTCCTTGATTATCCACTTCATTGTATGTTGCGTTTACAATCAATAAAATATGAGTTACTGTAGCATATTTAACACGTACCACGTTTGTTTTCGTTTCCCTTATTTAATTAGGTTTGTAAACATGGGGTCAATATATATATCACATACTTTCTTTTGGATTATTGTTTGGTGCCTATATCTATTTGCAGTATTATCCCTCTTTTTGCAGTTATGGTTTGATTTTTGAGAGATGACTGACAACGAGAGAGAGCACGCTTGTCATCATTCATTCAATCCGGATGATTGTTTACGTGCGTGCTCTACCTCGTTGTCATGCTATATTTCTTCTCATCAAGGTTGGGTCCTTAACTTTCGTCTTTTGCTCGTCTCATTGCACACAAGCAGTAGCAGGTGATTTTTTTTTTTTAGTCTAACTGTGTCTAACATTATATGTTTGTTGTATATTGAGAATTTTTATGAAGTAGACATGATATATAGTATCTTAAGAATTATTCAAAATATAAAATTTATGTGTAAGGTTATTCCTTGAGGTTAGACTTTGAAAATTAAGGGTATATGTCTCTAGCTAATTAGGTGCAGTACTGTTATTTTTTGGATTATGTATAATAACAATATTTCCAGCTTATGCTTACACTGCTGTTGGTGTAAACCAATGGCTTAGATGTCATCTGCAGGGCAAGGCGTACTCTTGATCATGATCCTTAGTGAACCTTCATGCAAAGGAAGGCGTTGGTGGAGATCAAAGGCACATTAATTTGAATGGAGGAAAAAGAGAAGGTAATCTATTATGATGCCATTTTATCATTATATACTTATAGTCAATCTTCCGGTTTTTCATAGGAGTAGTTTCAAGAGAATTGGTTTAAAATGAAGTGGTTTGGTTAAAAGTTCTTTTAAGAGAAGCATTTAAGTGTTTAGGATGAAAATATTAGGAGTAGTTTTAAGTGATACTTTAGTAATTATTATAAGAAGAGAACATGAATCCAATATTACTTATCTCAAAAGTAAGTATTACTTACTTCTTGTAAGAGTATTAATAATAATTCTCAAAATTTTGAAAGCACTTCTCTTGAAGATTGCCAAAAGTCTTAAAAAGTGCTTTAGGCTATTAGGAACCACTTTTAATTAAAAGAAGTAATTCTAAACTAACCTTTTTTTTAAATAAACCTTGCCCTTTTTTTGTTGTTGTTATTTCGTATCATTTGATGGGTTTAATTTTATTTTAAAATATTTTTGAATCTACCTAAATTACTAATAATCCTCTCAATTGATTGCAAAAGTTATAATATGGAAACATTTTATGTAAATAACTTCACATGCAATAATGTTTAATAATATTTTTTTTTTCTAGGAAAGGTAATTGTTTTCTTGTTTGAATGAGATTCTAACTATCAATAGATTGACCTATCCTAAGAGTGTGCAGAAAATGCAAAGCAAACCTTTTTCTATTGCATTTTCTCTCATATCCTCCTATCTATTTCAACATGTGTCATAAAGGGACTTATACCAAATGAAGGGCTCCTTTGGATGTGCTTTGTTTAGAAATAGTTTTAAGATAAATGATTTAAAATGAATTTGGTTTAGTTGAAAATTGTTTAAAGAGAAGCCTAAAGTGTTTGACATAAAATTGTTAGAAGTGTTTGGCATAAAATTGTTATAAGTGTTTTAGAGTGACACTTTAGTAATTAATTTAAGATATGAGCAAACATCTTAAAATAGTTTTCTAAAAAGTAAATATTACTTATTTTTTCTAAAAACATAAATAATGTTTCTCAAAATTTTAAATCCACTTCTACGAGGATTGTCAAATATTCTTGAAAATGGTTTTTAACCATTTGAAACCACTTTCAATCAAAAAAAGAATTAGTTTCAGATGGATCCTAAGTTTCTATAGAAATATCATATGCAATTTTTCTCAAAAATTATCTAACAACTTATTTACACTCTTTAACAGTATCATTAGTAGCTGAGTTATGTATACAGAAATAGTAATTCATCACTTGATGAGAAAAGTGGTATACACATTTTAAAGGATGACATGTATTACACACAAAATTATTGCTTATCACTTTGATCTTGTATATGGTTGGATAAAAGACAAGGATAGAAAGAACTTGTTGACTTTTTATTGAAAGTAGGTTTCAAATTGATATATAGTGGTATGATTGTATAAGAAATTATATTTAACAGTTAAGATGTTATTTCCTTGATGTGTGGTTTTTAGATCGACAATAACTTGGGTTATTTTTGCTAGTCATTTTGTGGATAGTGTGTTTGATAATGTAAGTAGAAATTATGTCTTCTTTGACTGTAATCGAAACCTATCACATCTTGAAACTTAGTATGTAGTGTTATTTGCTTCTGAAGCGCATTTGCCAGTATTATTAATCATTTATATGAGTAGATAGTGTGTTGTGATCAATATAATGTACTTGGTTCTGATAATTTCCAAAGTTATATTTTGAGCCATATGTTTGCTTGTTTTTGTGATATTAATTTATGGATGAGCTTATAGATGATGTAATATTTAACTAAAAAGTCATATGCTTCAATTAATGAATTTTGGTCCTGTTGAATTATATTATTTTACATGTATAAAAAGTTGTAAGGTATGGATCGAAATACTTGAATCATTGTATTGGATATTGGTCTTTCAAATAATCATGGATACATATATGCCCTCAACTTACTTTTGGGGTTGTTGAATTTTGTTTCAAAATATGTACAAAATTAAGTAAAACGCTTAACTATCAATTAATTTATTTCTTTCAAATTATGGTTCATTCTAGTATTTTAAATTATGATTTATTTAATAATTTGACGATTTGTGATTTATTTAATAATTTGACGATAAGATTTAATCTTTTATTTAAAATAATGTATAACTTACATCAAGTTTTTTTTGCTCCTAAAAAGAAAAAGAAAAATTCTTTCAAATTAAATTATTAAATTTATTTTCCTATCTTTCAAGTGACAATTTGTCTAATGTTTAATTTACCGTGCGTGTTATATATAGATATATACAAACTTTAACCTCATATTCCTCGGGAAGGATTTTTTTTTTTTATTTTGCAGTGAACTTTAACCGCAAAGCAGGAGTGGAAAGAATAGAAATGTTAGAAGAAATGATATTTGTCATGATGTTAAACGCTTGTTATAGTGCATATGTAGTTAGAGCCAAACCTCTTAGATTGGCTTTTGTACTATCATTGAGCACGTCTCAAATAAATTAATAACGTCAATTTCTCAGACAGCCCCAAAGTCATGGAGACTAAAATCAGAACCAGATTTTTGAAGGTTTTACTAGATCAAATTAACTAATAACAGGACCTAATTTACAAGTTAACCCATATTTTTTTTAATGCAGTTGTCTCATATTTTGGATTAACTTAACATTGCAAGGGATTTATATGTACAACTTTGCTTTTAATGTTCCGCATTGTAGGCAGGGTGGTTCTTTTTTTTCTTTTTTTTTGGGGCCTGTTCTTGATAAAGATACAAATATATTTGTGCAAATACCTGTGAGCATAAAACATTTACTATTGAAAACCATGATTTTTTTTAACAAATGATACTTGGAACGGGCAATCGAACCAAGAATTTAAATAATAATAATAATTGCACTAATTTTCTACTCTGAAAATGATATATTTGAATTTCATACAATTTAATGAAATTGAAATATAAAATTAAGTAGCCGATCCTCACGTTAGCGGTATTTTTCATTTAAAAGTGTCTTTCCACCTTAAGATAGATTGCGAGCAGAAGAAACAGAGATGAGCATGAGTTGTTTTTTATACTAGTCAAAGGAATATTGGCATAAAAAAGACAAGAATGCAAGACAAGAGGTCGAGATCAGCTAACAATCATAAAGTACAAGAAATAGAAATAAGCCAAAAATTAACAACCGAAAACAAAGCGCACACACTGGCACACTGTATTACAATGTGATCTCACGTCAAAATTTACATATAAGGCTACCACATGAAGGGTCGCTTTTCCTATTCAGTACAGTAAATACCACGGTTCACTCCATAATGGAGGCTTTAAAGAAAAAACTACATAGCATCACTACACTCAATACCGTCTATGTATCACAAATATCATAACCTCCCAGTGGGATCTATAAAATTACTCGGCTTTAAATGGATGAATCAGCAAGAGAGTGTCATTCAGCCTATTGGAAACAGGCTGGCTGGGCTATTCAAAAGAATAGGTCGCTTAATGAAGCTATATTAGGATCTTTTTTCTCTTGATTCTCTGGCAACTGAGATGGAGCCTCCAATGGTGCTACATTATCAACAGATGGTTCAGCTACACTTTCTCCATTAACTGCTTGGTCTGGATAACTCCCTGATGATGATATAAGAGGTTTATCAACTGATTTGGCTTCAGTTGATTCTGCTTGGGGTGGAGGATCTGAGGTAACTAGGGATGCATCTGTTTGCGATGTTGTTGTCATGCTAGCAGGAGGTTGACTTGTAGGTGTTGAAGTTGATGTGGTAGTAGGAGGTTCACTTGCGGATGTTTCCGTTGATGTGGTAACAGGAAGTTCAGTTGTGGGTGTTGTTGCCGTGGTAGCAGGAGGTCCATTTGTAGGAGTTGGTGTTGCTGCGGAAGTAGGTGCTGCTTCTAGTAACAACGGCTTTCCTGGTTGTTGCTCTGAACTCTTAGTTGATGGAGCTGGTGGTTTTTTAATAGAAAAAGGAGCAGCAAGGGATGGCATTCCTGGAGGTAAAATTTCAATTGGAGGTTTCTTGCCTGCTTCAGCCAGACTCGTGAGTTTTGGTTCCTCCAGAGAAGCCAAGAACGCAGCTGTAGCATCTGTCTTCTCTGATGGTCTGTGCTCAACCTCCTTCTGGAGCATTTTATTCCAAGCCTCAACCATGTTCCTCAATGTCGGTCGTCCATGAGCCTAAAGATATAGTAAGGTCAAAGTCAAACATCAAGAATGTTATCTAAAAGGACAACACTTTGTGAAGATAAGATCCATACCTGGGCATGAAGCACAGCTTCAGCAAGCATCCCTGTGTCCTGCCATGCCTTCTCCATAAGGGCATTGTCTCCCAAAATAGCAGCAGAAAATGCTGCTTCACGTCCCGAGCCAACTGATACTAGATTGTTTACTAATCCCTGCAGTGCAAGGGCCTTTTTTAGAAAAGTATGAACAGCTAAGAAACATGGAGCATCATGTACAATATGCAACAGCGGAGACAACATATGGGCTACGACATTGTTAGTAGAATTCAATAGAAATCACAACAATATACAGACAACATACTGATTAAATTTCCCAGGCCAATGGGTAGCAAAAATAACTTGGGAATTTGCATGCAAACAAATGCAGACAAAGAACATACTATATGATGGTTTTATGCATAAACAACTCAGGACACTAGAATAGCAATAAAAGAAATGCAGTAGCATACACCAAGCCGAGTCAATTCTCCATGATTTGCAAGGCGCAAAGCTAGTCCTCTTATCACATGACCCTGTAAAGCTCCTTTGACAGAGCCTGCAGCGGCCAACCTTTTAAGAGCTTCACGGGCAATATCAGCTTGTCCAGTAGCATCTGCAGCATCAATGAGATCCAAAAACTCCTTCGCAAATTTCACTACTCCTTGTACAGCATCCACCATGTTTTCTTTCTTCACTGTTACATTGAGAAGGTCATTCAAATCGAGTCCTGAATTGTCTTGCCCCAAGTCCCTGCTGTTACTCATGGTAAGAAGACACTGAAGAGCTCTTTTCAAATCATTACTTTTCAAGGCCAAATCAAACTCCAGACTGCGAATAAGAGAATAGAAAAGGGTTAAACTTCATACAAAAATATCCACATGCTCTTGCTGCAAGCATGATAAATTAGGGAATCACATAAACTGAATGCTATTTTTATCAGGACAATCTTGCTGCATGCCATTAATTTTTGGAATTACGTAGGCGAATGCTATAAATATCAGGAAAATAAATATCTTAACATTGGAAGGTGGCAGAAACAGGGCAAACAAATACAAACAAGCCATCTGAACTCTGAAGCAAACAATATGTGTGTGCAAATGTAATGCATTCATGGGTTTCAAGAAAAAGGGATAGTAACTCCAAAAAGAAATACGAACTCCAAAAGAAATTAAGAGATAATAGAAGCAAGACAACCGAGGTTCTTGCTTTTTTACCGTTTGGATATCCCTGGCAGATGCAGTGCTTCCGTAGCATAACCCATCCCCAGCATAAATTGTGCTAAATCATCATGATGCTCTCTGCCAAGTCTACTTGCCCTGCATAGATCAAGAACGCCGCGTAAAAACAGTCTTCCAATTGAATTTGTTTTAAGATGTTAAGAAATAGTATGTTTACCATTTTACTGCACTAACAGCATCGCCATATGCAGCAAGACACCGACATCGAATACCAGGATGGCTTAGGGATAATGCATGGGCACACATGTACCTGTCATGGACATTCAAGCGACATTAATTTACTCCTAATCTAGCCCAGGGGGAATGGGGAGGGGATTTCTAAAGTCACAACTACTAGTGGGAACAATAACAAAAAAATGCCTCAAGTAAACGCATGACATCAAAATTATGGACACCACGTTTACTACTAGCCTAGTGGGTGATGGACGGGTGATGTTACTATTTACTATCACAATTCGAAACATACCAAAACGAGACCAAGCTATGGATTTGAATAACTTAAGATACAAAAGTAAGCAGCTAATAAATATTCTTAAAAGAACAATGGAGAAAGATAACAGTAAAATAAAAAGGAGAGTTCATAAGATAGCACATACTCGTGTTAGAAAAAAAATCAACTAATAAATTGCACATTTAGACTCATAGCTTTCATAAACATACTATCAAGTATCAAGAAGAGTAAATTTGACCTGCTGTTACAGGCAATAAGACAGCCCATTCAAACGTGAAACATCTTCCCCACTTTTTGAAATTATAATTCAGAAGAGAACAGTGATTATGACTTCTGAAAGTAGCAAGGACCACAAATACCTGTCAATCAGCCAAAGAACACCATCTCTAACTCCCACAACAACTAAAGGTCCAACAGGTCGTTTCTGCTCTGCTGGAAAGCGTGTCACTGCCGCTGACACCCCTCCCCCACCAACGGCTATTTCATTGACCCTTCTTTCTTCCATTTCTTTTTGCATCATGGAATCATCATATTGTTTTGGCAAAGACAAGAAAGGTGGCACAGAAGGAGCATGCTGAAATGAAGCTAATCGGACCACCTAGCAATGGATAAGATTCACACAATAAAGACAAAAGACAGCTTTTCAAACAAAAGTACTGCAAAAATATAAAGGAAAGGAAAGGAAAGGCAGAAATAGTAAATTCATACGTTGGCTAATATATCCTAAATTATTCTGGATGAATGTTAAGGTTACACTGAAAAGGAAAAACAATAATAAAAAATCAAAGTTGTTGAAACTTCAACATAAACAATTTGAAATATTACGGCTGAAAAGGTTTTATAAAAGAATCCAACTCGAATGCAAATTCTCTCTCATAAAAATGTAGTAGCATCAACGTTGTTTATTTTCCAAACACCTTTAAACTTTAGGGTCCATTGTTATATTGAAGTTTGAAAATACATATCATATACACTATGAACCTGAGTTCCTAAGAAATTTAAGAGAGGTACTAGCTAATGCTTTGGCCAAGCAAACTGACAGCTAAAAGGTGGACTCTGGCAAGCTCATTCAAGAGTTTTTAATTTCCTATCCATGCTAATAACTGAATTACCTGTCCATGCCAACCACCCTCTAGTAGAGTGGTTAGAAGTTTCCTTATTTGACTCTCCCAAGTATCACTTGGTAAAAAGAAATGCAAGACATCCAATGAAATTATTTTACCTGTAACATTGGAGGCCTTAATGCTATCTTCTCTTGACTATTGGTTTGAGGACCATCCACTGCAATTAGAGCTAATTCTCCATGCTCTGATATGGCTCTTGCCTGAGCCTCTTTCAGTTTCATCTCCTCTTTCATCTTTTTTGTTTCAATATCAATTTGTGCAAGTCCAGCATCGACAAAAACACATCTGAAAAATGCATTTGGAAGGGGAAGCAAACTATTAAAATTACTGCATAATGTTTGAAAGAAATCAAACATTACAAACTGCATTTTAAATTCTTATAGAATGGCTCTAAGGAATGCATGAAAAGGCAGGTAAAGGAAAACAATAATCTCTACCCACTGATGTTCATAACATTCAGGATCATAACGAGTCATTAATATTGTCGGATACATTCCAAAAATGTAACAGACCCCCATTGATAGATTTCACTTGAGAGCTATTCTGACCATTGCCTAGTCTATCAGAGATCCTTCCATAATCATAATTGCTTAAAGAAATCAACAGAAGATTTTTCTCTCTCACAATTATGATGAAACATTTGTATACACCTATTTGTCATCATTCATGCCATCTGTGCACTATCATTTACAATTACTTCTAATTGACAAAGAACCTTTCTTTCAGACACTGTCATTTTCTTTTGTTCCCTGGTCTCAAAACATTAGGAGCTAGTCAATTCGTCATAAAATAAATGCTTTTCATCACTACTGTGAGCACATATCATTATACCATTACATTCAAAGATTCCTTCAAGGAAAAAGAAAAGCAGATACCTAACCCCACCAGGTTATCCTTTATAGTGATAAAGAAGAAATTGTTTGAATTATACTTCTTTCTGAAGTTAAATGCTTCAAAAGAGAAGCCAAATAACAGACTACTTTTCTTCACACAAATAGTAATGTCAAAGAATATGAATGATAAAGGAAGCAAGGGAACAGTATTGCATATTATCTACAGAAAATTTACAATTCTTACTCAATTGTAGTTGGTGTAGCAACAAACAGCTGACGCCGATGCCAAACACCACCAGTAGCATGAGAAATTGCAACATCACCCAGGTATCTATATTGTGGGCGTAAAGAAGATATGACAATGTACTTTTGATATGCAAAAGCACAATATTCAACAGTTTGATCCCATGCTGTCCATTCTGGCTGAGGAAGAAGACCACCAATGGGTTGAGAAGTTTCCCAGCTTCATGACAGAGAAACAAAAAACAACATTCAAAATCTTCAGCTTCTATCCATCAGCTTGCATAGATCTTTTCAATTCAAATGCAAGAAAACAATGCAGAACAATTATAGCCAAAAAGGAAAAAAACTAATTACATAAAAATTAAAGAAAAAGATCACAGATTAGGCAAGTAGGTAAGAACCAGCTTGTAAAATCAAAATTTAGTCTCATTTAAATTCCAGTTTGGTTCAGATGACATTGGCGAGTTAGAGTTTCCAATACAAGTCCTAACAAGCCAGCCATCTACATAAACACAAGTAATGACTTTATATGAATTAAGTATATAGACATCAAAATCAAACAGTGAAATCAGAACGACCAGGGGGAGGGGGAGAGGGGGATGGCATGAATGTTACCATCAACTACCATTCAGTGAATTGACCATCATGGAACGTTTAATTACATTAGATATTTACATTTCTTACCTATACAGCTGAAAGTTCAGAGGTGCAGCCTCTGCTGAAGATTTTTGAGAAGAAAATCCATCATTGTAAGTAGAAAATGAAGAAAGACCACTATTTCCAAATCCAGATAGGGGCATCGATTGAATTGTTGAAATGGCTGTTGCAGAAACAGGGCTAATTCGTCGAGATGTTCGGTAGGCAACACCAAGTAAGGCTCCCCCATGCAAACCAATGACCTGTGGGATAAATTATTGAGAAAACTCATCATGCAAGGAAAAACATTCATTCCCAAGCTCCCAAAAGATAATCCTGCAAACATATCTCAAACACCCGACATATAAGTCTACTTTCTTTTTTTTTTAAATAAGAATCCGACATATAAGTCCACTAAGATGTCAGATTTATACAGTAAGCTTATTGCAAACAGTTAGAACACCCTAATACTTTAAGGGCTTCACCTCAAATCAAAGGGACATCTTACCTCATCAATGTTTGTAAGGGATCCTCCCTCAAGTCAAAGGATTTTCTTTTCATTAGCAAGTAAAAGGCCTATGTTTATTATGGGTCAATTGGAAGTTAAACTTTGAGAATTAAAGGTTGCATAACCAAGGCACGATTGATAGAAACAATTGAATATTGAAACAGAAAAAATGTCTAAAAGGTGATGCATATTGCAAAACAAGAACACGTTTTATACCCAATGTTCAACTATATGGACTGAAATAAATCCTCCTGGAAATTAGCAAATGCAGGAAAAAGAATTTTGCAACATATTCCTATGCCATCAAACAAGAAAAAATTCAAAAGCTTGACATAAAAGATATAATTAGAACACAAGAAAGTAAATACCGGTTCACTGCGGCCACCAATAGATGTTGTAAATATATTTGATGTCCCATCATCTAGCAAGATACGGACTTGAACATTGGCAGCAGAAGCAGCAGAAGCAGCTGCAGCTGCTGCTTGTGCTGCAGCTGCTGCAGCTTCTTTGGCCTTCTTTGATGAGCCCCCTTTAGGTACAAGAATTCTAGGAGGTGATGCAGCTTCCAATATGGCAAACCTGTCACGACAAGTATCCCAGGCAAGGAGCCTTGCACTGCCTGAATCTACTATGGACCAACCACTGACCTTGTATATAGAGAAGTAAGGAATATCGGGCCACACAATTGCAACATACCTGCAACCAGATCATTTAAGACCACATCACAAATTAAAGACCAGTGAATTGTGAGTACTGCAGCTTCATATATCAATAGCTTACAGACCAGTAAGAAATTGGGTAGAACAAGACAGCCAAACATCTTGTACATAGACTAAAAAATCATAATGTAAATATGGAGAAGCTACATACATTGATAGATTGCAGGAATAAGTATAAAAAGCACCATAGACGTAGAAACAAATGGTCATGTGCACATATTGACATGATAAATAAGACACGGTAATCATTGCCTATTAATCAAATGTTAAAAGGAAAAACACTGATATAGACACAAACTATACAAAGGAAAAGAGAAGTAATAAATAAGTTGTGCAGCTGATCTCTACTTTGTATCAACAAAGTGCAGAGCATTAAGCATGTTGATGTGCATGAACGATATAACCAACAAGGATCTGAGGTAACTTACTTCCCCGAACTGCTAACAGAAAGAATCGAATAAGAATCATGTGGAACAGGTGTACTAATATGCTTTTTTGTCTGCTTGACATGCAATTGTTCAACTGAGTCTCCCCTAAGTCTTCCTGCTTCTGATAAGGAGCCATTGTTTCCGATAGAAGGATTTGCTGTCGGGGATAACTGAAAGTTTAGTAGCTTAAGTTCCCTTTCAATCACATAGACAGCAGAATGCTCTCGGGTTTCTGACGGTGTTGGCAGGGAAGCTACAGCTGGAAGAGATCTAGGGTCGAACTCACTGATAATAACACCAGCATTGGTTCCAGTAGCAACAAGATGAGGCTGTAAAGGATGTGCTACCATACAGTACACCTGCAATACACCTAATGAATGATCTTTGATATATTGAAGAAATGACTGCTTTTAGAGCCATCCGAACAAGTGGGAAAAAGAGATTTCTTTCTTACTATCAACAGAACATAAACTGTGTTTCTTTTTCTTTCCATCCATCATTTAACTTGTTCTTATGGTACCAAGCCCCAAAACATATCATCCTACCCTTATAAGATTTCAATTTTCCAAGTTCCAAAATAATGTTTAAGTCCACAATTTTACTTCAAAGTGCATCCGCCAATCTTTTCAGGTTCTGAATGGAGTTAAGGATAAAAACCAGATTTCCATTCAAGCATGTATTTATAGGACAGAAAAGATGTCATTGTATGCTCCAGATAGGGAGATAATATCTTAGAACATTCAGAATTTTAGAAAATAGTATGAAATTGTCTTACAAATATAAAGGTGAGTTCTTTCTGAGAAATCCATATCTTAAATGAATTAGTGAGCTTTATGACTCATGTAGCATTATAATGACGGCAGGACTAAGTAGGAAATTTCCAAGCCTCTTGACTTAAGCTCATGGGTCCCCTGCCTCCCCGGTACTTAAATGATTCTAAACAGATTTTTGTAATGATGAGAATCCTATTCAAGATCAAAACCTTCAGTTTCCCTACTACTTTTAACATATAATGAGAGCCTTCTCAGGTCAAGTATCAAAATAAAGTACAAAAAATTCAGTATGTTCTATATGCTAAGGAATGATAAAGCGAGTTAAAGTACCAATCATTAGCAAAACAATCTTTGATAGATAGATAAATAAATAAATAAATAGATACAAAATTACTTACTCTAATTTTCTTGTGAGCTGCAACTACTTGTGGAGGGAGCAGAGAGGAAAGTTCACACAATGGCCTTGTCAGAGCTGAGTAAGTGGGATGTTCAATAGCCCTGACCAAGTTTCAAACAATCAATCATTTTCACATCCTTCTAGAGAAAAACAGAAGGGAAAAGAAAAGGCATTATATATATGTATAACTATGGAATAAAAAATTGGAATATATCCAGATATATCAATAATAAATCTTGTGTGCAAAGTCTCGGCATAAATAAAAGCATTTAATATTGTTTTTACAAAAATGTCGTATATCAAAAATATTGTCAAAATATCACTGATTTGAACAAAATCGTTTTTGTTAGCACGTTTTTTTTACAAAGAATGATAATTTCGTGAGAATAGGAAAACAAATAACTAACATGCACGTACATAATGCTTATGGAATCTTCTAGTACCATCCACATCAATTCAAATCATTTAGTTAACCCGCAATTTTTTTTATGGAGAAACCGTGAGTAAAGATCATGCAACATATTCATATTATCATAATCATTATATTTGAAGTTTCAAACAATGCCCAACTATATTTCATGGCACAAATATCGTCTAAATAAAGATAGCATGTAATTTGAACTTCCTAGAATATCATTTTGGATATGATTATTGCATAATTTGTTAACTTCTTAATGTTAGAGCATGTTATTCTCACTCAAGTTAGTATTTTATTTGGCATGCAGTTAATAGTTTATTGAGAATATTATTGTATTAGATGTTATATTATTTAATTGACTCTATCTAAAGTTATTACCTTAAATTTCAAAAAATTTAAATAAGTTATCATTTTTTTTTTGTTTTTGCATGAATTTCCATAAAAGGATAATATCCTCGATATTTCCGTAAAAATATAACCATGCCATCTTGTTTCTTTTCTTTTTCTTCCTTTTATCTCTCCACAACTTTAGGATCAGGTACACGTTTATTTGTCTTTTATTTTTTTAAATTTATTTCTTGAAAATATTCACACTTCTTAAAAAATACTGTTAAAAAGCCTAAAAATACAAAAGAGATATAAACTCTGTAACTTTAAACTATATTATAAGGAAAATGACAAGATACCATATATGGGAATCTTTAACACATGTTAAAATATCAAGGTTTGGCGCTCGAGGGTGACACCAAGACGCCACACTGTGACAAGCCAGTCTTGGGACAGGCTTAATACGTCGTAATTCCTGAGGCATACCAGCAGATGAAAATAAATGGAGGCAAAAATAGAGTATGGGGAGTTAGTTCCGTGCCTACTAATCAGAAAATGCTTTTGACATTAATTTAAAACATCACAGAGTTTGCAAGAGACCTTAAAAGAGATCGTGTCCCATATAGCTAATGTCTTATCTGCACCAATTGTAATAAGTTGGGGAGCATTTCCACTCACTCTAGAAAGCTCAACAGCCACAACCCCACCATCATGTGCCTGCAGGTATCATAGTAATTGGCCTTAAGAAAAATGCTTCACTGCTGCAAGTACAATGCAAATAACTCAAACTGCACCCATGTGAAAACAGATATTGTAACTGCAGCTCTTCTAGTTTGTGCTCAAGAAAAATTACAAACCATAAAATGGTCAGAAGGAAAACCTGCAACACTGAAATGTGATATGAATTTCAAGTAAACCGTGTATTATCTATAAACTAAGAAACTCAATTTCAACAATCTATCTTTTTCTTGCTACGGAAATAAACTTTGGAAATGGTATCGATATCGGATCTCCATATCTTGAATCGACATGCTGGGCTCTTTAGTATGGTGCCAAACAGCCACAATGCCAATTTTCTTCCATGAACTCTAAGAAAATGACATTTATCATAGTAGGATTGACAACTGAGAACCATGTAGATCCCATTAGGGCTAACCATATTAAGGGATGACATTAGTCACCATATAGAGAAAACTGAGAATATGAAGAAGAAAATTAGGAATAGTAATCTCTAAACACAGCTTGAAGACATTGAGAACCATGTAGATCCCACTAGGACAAACCATATTAAGGGATGTCATCAATCATAGAGTAAAAAACAATTAATAAGAAAAGAATAAAAAAACATATAATAATAAGAATTCGCAACCTTTAAGCTTAGTTTGGGAGCAAGTTCTCTTGAATCTTGAATGTGATCTGCGCTCCAAAGTACAAGCAAACCATCACTACCCCCAGAGACAAGAAGAGTCTACAATAAAAATTAAACAAGGAATTTTATCTTAAAATAAATTAAGGATGCATGCGCATGAAAAGAACTTAAGGATGGAGAGAGCAAACATGAGATTCATAAGCTGATGACATGCAAAATGCAACTAAGGACAGGCTCCTGCAAATGAATATATAGAAGCAGAAAATAAGCTGATGACATGCAAAATGCAACTAAGGACAGGCTCCTGCAAATGAATATATAGAAGCAGAAAATAATTTATGGAATGGCTATCTGTTTCCAATCATGTACAGACAAGCAATCATGCTATCGGGGAAAAGGATAAATTGCAGATAAGCCTAAAACGCTAAAAGAACTGTGGGTTTAGTTAATTATTGAAAAAAATATTAGAAAGAATATTTTCTGGCAGTATTGTTACAAATAAAATTTTCACACTGGAACATTGCAAAGAGTGAAGAAATTGATCTCAGGAGACAATTGAACCAAATGACCTCAACCTATGAAAAGGTGTTCATATCCATGACGCATAAGAGCCTCAACAACACTAATAGTAAATTAACATCAAGCTAAACTTTTTCAATTATAAATCCAAATCCAGATTGTGTAAAGGTACAATGGTAAGGATCACAAAGTTTCAAATGTTAGAATAAAGACCTACCTCGCCAGAAGAAGTCACGAATGTCATCAAACAAGAAATTGATCCTCTATGACCTCCAGTGTATCTCCTTACAAGCTGCCGTAAAATAAGTAGTATCACAAAAAGCAACTTAGTCATTGAAAGAGTTCCAATTTGAAGAATGACAAACCTTCCATGTCATCATTGAGAGAACTCTGATAACACCATCAGAACCACCAAAAGCAACAAGAGGGACATCTCCTGCAGTAGATCTTGAAAGGAACTCCATGCTACAAAGCCAGGGAAATTACTTTAAAGTATATACAATGGTAAGAAAACAGTAATATTGACAACAGCGACTACAATGAAAATAATGATGATGATAACAACGAAGACAGCATACTTACAGACTTGCAGTAGCATGGGCAATAGTAAAAATAACAACCACAACAATTAAAAAAGAAGGGGTAAAAAAATTTTAGACCACTGCAGTGTGATATCTGGAACTCGAAGTTACAATTATGACATACATAACCTCAAACAGTTGAACGGGGCAGCATAACTCATGGCATATCCCACTTAGTGGACTATGAGGTCTGAAGTTTGAGACTCCATGTTGGGTCCCAAAAGGAAGAAAAATAAAATTGAAATGAACTAAAAAATCAAGACAACAAAACTTGTCACATTCATTAAAAAACATCTACCTTAAATCACTGTTGAAATCTTCCATAAAAGACATATTATTGTTATTATGGCAGCAACTAATTATTGGAAAAGGTTAGCTATAACAAATAAAATGATGACTTACCACAGAAGTGATCTGTTGTCAAGATCTTGTTTTGGAACATCGCGGCCTCTCATTGTCACCAAGTCCAAAAAGATGGCTTTGTTTTCACAGCAAATAACAAGAAAATGTCTTCCTTTAGTTGCTGGAGCCAGAGAACTAAATGCTGATGTAACATGATTGACAGCTGATGGAGACTCGGCAGCTGCAGATCGATTGCGCCAAAGTTTCCAAAAACGTACATCATCATCAAAAAAGCTCACCTGCTTAACACTTGATGAAGCCAATTATGCAAAGTGTGTTTCAGGTTTCAAGCCATTTATGGAAACAATAACAGCAGCCAAATGCAGATACAATGATATAGAGGTGTTCTCCATTACCTTCCTCCACGCATTGCTTCTGTAGGCTTCCCCTTAGGCTCTACTGACCCCATAACAACATAAAAAAGAAAAATAAAAGAAAAGAAAGTTAAGCAATTACCATCCTAACAACAAAACTGGATCTGTTAAGTTAAAGAGAAAAGTAAAATGGTAAGCAATTGCTTGTTTCATATAAAAAGTCAGTAGATTCACAACTCATAAATCCCAAGACCAAAGCAAGGATAAAATGACATAAAAGTATTATCAGCCTATGGAATATCTCATTTTACAACTGGTATAATTTGTCAAAAATGGGGAGAAAAGTGAAGAAAAGGAGATGTGTATAATCTTCAACTAAAAAACAGAACTTTACATAAAAACCTTGGTAGAGATGGTTACCAATAATTTCTTTACCGTGTATAGTTGATTTTGTTTAATAAAATCACTGGTTATTTGAAAAAGAAAATTCTTCACGCTGTATATAGTATTCAAAAGACAGAAAATGATATGCCAAAAAAAGGCAGATGATAGTACAAAAAAAGACAGAAGATAGAATCAACACTCTTGCACCCAGCATTGAAATACATAAACGTTCTTTCTAGCATACAATCTTGTGGAGCCAGTCAAAACAGTGTACTATAAAGATCCAACCTGACGATTATACAGAACAAAACATTTATGTATCTATCTAGATTTAAACAGGATTTTCGAAACAAAATAAGAAAAAAACAAATTAACAATAAGATTACCAAAGCTGATACAGTTTACTTCTAGGAAAGCACTATGCCAGATTAAACTCCTTCCTTCCTAGCATATTATTATCGTAAGCAATGCTCTAACATCCTCTCATAAGTTCAATGCTGAAAAGTTCAACTTCTAATCAACATATTTTGTAGTAGTAATTAAACTAGGTAACTTTGTAAGAGTCTATTAAGGACTTAAACTTGATAGGAAGCGACTTCCTCCCAAAATTTCTTTTATCTATACTAAATAATCACTAAGAAATCGATCAATCCCAAAATCAAATCAACATATTTTTTAGTAGTGTAACTAAGCTTGATAACTGTGTAAGAGTATTAAGGACTTAAATTGATAGGACGCGACTTCCTCTCAAAATTTCTTTTATCTATACTAAATAATCACTATAAAAAATCCACCAATCCCATAAATAAATCAGAGCCCTCTATTAACATATTTATACAGAATCTATCATTTTCACATTACCTGATTCGCCCTCGGCAAGCTTTTCCAACTTGGCGCCAACCAAACGCCTTTGGTCAACCCCGCCAGCCTTGAGCTCGTAGATTACCTGAGAATTCAACAACAACAACAAAATACGAATCATTCTAGCAACAAATTTCACATCATTCAAACCAGGAATTGAAGTAGGAAAAAAAAAAGTTGTACCTGGCGGTGTTCCCAATTCCAAACGGAAACGTGATCTGAATCATCAGCAGTGACCAGCCATGGATGTGTGGGATGTAACTGAATCTTCACAATTTTCTCGTTACTCGGCCTGAATGCTTTTAATCGAAGCATTTTTTTAATCTAAATATGACTTACTTGTTATCTATATTACTGTAGATGAATCTTCAACAAACTTATCGTAAATAATAATCTGAGAATGTTCAGATCCAGGAACAAATTTGCCCTAATAGAATTTACACATAGATGTAGAGATAAAATTTAATGAGAGAATGTGGATCGAGCAGTAACTTTCAATCTTTCCTTCACCTTCTGTGCAAGGGGAGCTCACGAAGAAACAGAGATTGCATGAGCTTCTCTCGCTTTTCTTTTCTTTTTTATTTATCCCGTATGCGGGGTGGAGTCGCTAGGGGAAATTGGAGAGAAATTATAGAGAAGTTCTCATTTTTACTACGAGATATTCAGATAATTAAATTTAAATATAATTAAATTTAAATTTATATATCATTTAAAAAAATATAAAATGATAAAATTACCTCCTTTTTTTTATTACTCTCCCAAACTCACAGATCCACCTCCACGCTTCTCGTCGTCACGGCATACTTTTACATCCCATTTCAAACCAACGCCATCACATTTTCAAACCAGTCAGCCATCACGCAAATGCCATCATACAATCGCTACCATTAAAGCGCCAAACCGACCAGCTACCATTTTAGGTATTGTTTAAACCATTTACTTATTATGCTTTAATGTTTAAGGCTAACTTATGTAATAAAATTTTATGATGTTAACAAATTTTAATTATTTGTTAGATTTATATTGTTAAAATAGAACATAGATGAGATATCAAACATTTTACTTATATTCGATTTGTGATACTGAATATACTTTAGATAATTCGTCTGGTCTTACCAAATGTGTTTTTTAGTTTATTTTGGTGGTGGGTACCAAATATTTTAGATTCGATTAGGGATACCAAACTGAATTGGTATGTCTGATAACTCATATCAAACTTCCTTTTGTTTAATTTTTTTTAATAAGTGATAAATATAAAAAAATTACGTTCATTCCAATTGTACATGATTTAATGTCAAACATTTTTTGGTATTTAATCATTATGTACAATTCAAATGAAGACATTTAACAAAAGTTTTTTTTTAACATGTACATATGTTAAGTGTAATTTTAGATTTAATGTTTGAAATATCTATTTAATTGAATTGTTTTTACTTTAATTATGAGTAAACACCCATGAAACGTTTCTCGTAAAAAAAAATGAAGAAATGTATCAAATTAAATGACTCGTTTATAGCGGAAGAAAACCAAGACAAAGATAAGAGCATTCAAATGTATTTATAGAAATATCATGTGCTCATTTTAATATTAATATAGAGATGAAACATGAAGAAGAGGTACGACCTCGTGAAAAAGAGATACAACTTAATGTTAGCATAGATGCAAGAATACGAGAATTGTCCTCATTTTTTGTTGTTCCGTCAAATTTATCTATGTTAAAGAGTTTTGAAACTCACTTAACAAAGAAGATATGGTTAAAGGATGTAAGTATGATTAAACTTTTCAAGATTAATTGTTAATTGTATTTGAATAATAATTTTGATATCATATTTAATTGTTGCTATTTATATGTTAGGATTATCAAGATGTATTGAGGCTTATAACTCATTCTGGATGGTAAAGTGAATGAAATCTAAATCAACCTTAAATTCAACAGTTTATCCATCATATATATGGGTATGAGCTTGCAATATTTTGTTATACTACTTATAAACATTCAAATTAGGTTTTGGTGTCATCATTTATCGAGAGATAACATTCTAAGACAAACATATTTATGTCTCTTAGTGATATTACAATTACCTTTTAGTTACAAAAAAATAAATATGGAGAAAGAGGATCACCTTCAATTAGACTACGCTGAGGTAGTATATGACCAAATGGTAACCATTAAGCAAGATGAAAAAGCTTACAATGGAGATACATTACCAAATGAGAGTAGTAAATTTTTTTCGAAAAACCTATAATTCTGATTATTTGAATCAAAAACCTATATTTCACTTTATCATAAGATTTTTATAAATCTAATTTAATTTTCATGAGTCCTTCTCTTCTATATTTTTTTTAGAAATAGTGGATGTCCCTTCTTAAGAAATCAATGTATTCTAAACAATCAATCTTCTTGGAATATGGAAATATGACTACATATGGTACCTTTAGGTCTTTTGATAATAGTTCTTGAAGTAATCTTGTAAATCACATTATAAACGCCTATAGGTTGATTATGATTAACTTCAATTGAACTTGAAATTTTAGAAAGTAAAGAGGTAAAATTAGAAATTCTACTTTTACCGCTCATTAATAAAGAAAGTCTATACCTCTTTAACCATATCCAGACTAACTATATACCAACATTATTTATAGAATAAAGGTTAAAAATCATTCGAACCAAGAGATTTAAGTGAATGCATATCCCAAAGGAATACTCATTGAGAAATTATTTTGAACTTTAGAGATAATAAGGGTGAACAATGCAGTTAATTAATCACATAGAAGAGGGTTCGAAGACCGAAAACAATTAGTAAAAGTTTTAATGAATTCATTTTCAATGATAATGCATTCTTAGGATAAATGTTTAGATGATAATCTCAAAACAAGAATAAAATTAAACCTTTTTAAAATTTGAATAAAAAAAATGACAACTGTTTTGAATGAACATCTTTCAAAAAACCAACATCAAGTACTTTTAATTTAATTTACCTTGAATATGAACAAAATAATTTTTGTTCTAATCAAATAATTCAAATAAAAATTGTTTGGATTTCTAGTAAAACTCTCTGTATTAAAAATGAGGTGAGACCAAACATTTTAAATAAGACGTTCCCAATCCTTATCTCAAAACTTGGTAGCAAGAAATCTAAAAGTTTTTTGAGTAAAAGATTCACCTACACAAAAAAATGGAGCACAAGGGAAGCATGATCAAATGTATAAAAGGAAAAGTTGGAAACTATTGTTATAGGAAAAGTGAGGATATATGTTGGATTTGTTATTGCATAATCAAGGCGTCTTTGAATATAATCAAAGCCAATTTTTTGGTTGCACCATGTAATTTGAGAATCAATATTTCTCAAATCAATTTAATCAATTTTATGTCATTAAAATAAATAGATTAACCACCTTATTTTTTAGAGAAATGAATAATGTCATTAAAATTCTCAACCAATAAGCAATGATACCGAATAGAGTTGAATAAATTGTAAAGCACATCCAAAATGATATGTTTAGTTTTATAATAAGAAAGAATGTAAACAAAACACACTAAATAATGTTGGGAAATAACGCAAATTCCCGATAAGCCAGATTTATGATAAAGCAAGGATAGAAAAATAACACAAAATTTGATAACGGAGTTCGGCCAATCTTGCTTACGTCTCAGGACTGCTATATGAGATCTTTTTTCTTGAAAGGAGAAATTACACAAGGTGTTTACAACTCCTGACTCATGACCCAATTACACCCAAGAAATTACTCGATTTTCTCTCACAAAAACTTTTCTCTCTAAGCTTTTCTCTCGATTAGACGAACACTTTGGATGGTTAATTCATTACAATTACACATCTATTTATGGAAAATTCACTCCTTGAATTACTCCTTAAATTAATGGTTCCTTGAATTGCTCCTAGAATTAAGCTCCATGTTTTACTCCTTGTTTTGTTCCATGTTTTGCTCCAATGTTTTACTCCTTGTTTTGTTCCATGTTTTGCTCGTAATTTGCTCGGCAGAATTAAGGAGCTTTATATGCTTCAATAATATCTAACAATCTCCCACTTGAAGACCGATTTCAATCTTGTCTTCACACCTCGATCAATCTGTGATTTTCTAGTCTTTGTTATTACTAGCGGACAGTTGAAGTTGAGCACTGACTTCGGTTGCCAATAATCACCACCTTTGTTAACATATTGGCTGGATTTTTGCTCCTTGAATCTTACTCCAAGATATTAACACATCATCTTAATGTAGATCGATGAAGTGATAATGCGAAGTCGATATGTTTGGTTACAGAATGAAATCTTGAATTCTTTGCCAAGTGTATTGCCTTGGCAGGTATCAATACGGAAACATTCTTCTCTTGTTTGAATCCCAACTCGGATTATGAGCCTTGAAGCCATATCATCTCTTTACTAGCGATTCTTGCCTACGTACTCGACTCTGTAGTGGATAGAGTGACAATTTTACGTATTTGTGACATCCAACTAACGGTGTAGTTCCAAACAGTAAATATATAACTTGGTGGTGTAACCCGGTGATCAACTTCACCTCCAAAGTCTGCATCTACGTATCCTTGTACTTTTAACTCTCCTTTACTAAAGTACAAACACTTTTACGTGGTGCCTCGCGGATACCTCAAAATCCACTTATTTCCCAACGAGTTTTCCCTGGATTTGACATAAATCTACTAACAAGCTCCCAATGCGATATGCGGTCTTGTACGGAACCATTGCGTACATCAAACTTCCAATGGCCGAGCGCATAAGGAACCTTAGCCATGAATTCTCTCTCTTCCTGCGTACGAGGGGATCCTTGGATAGGCGAAAATGACTAGCAAGGGTGCTTAACCTGGCAGCATCGCTAAAGTATTGAATCTATGCAAAACACGATTGATGTACTTACGAGATAAGCTGCAAGGATCCTTTCTTCTTATTTCTTGTGATTTGCATTCCAAGAATCTTTTTTCTTTGGACCAATCTTTCATGCCAAACTCGCTTTGACAATTGATGCTTCAATCTTACGATATCATCCATATGTCAACCTGCTTTACTAACGTATCATCAACATAAAGTAGTAAAATGATATAACTGGACCTATATCTCTTGAAGTAGCAACAATGGTCGACATTGCGTACTTCGAAACCTTCCTATGCGTAAACATCAAACTTTACTCGTATTCATTGTCTGAGCTTGTTTCAGGCCATACAAACTCTTCTTAAGTCTGCCACAAGTATTCTTCTTCCTCTTTAGAAACCTTCCGTGGTACATGTATATCTCTTTCATCTAAATCTGCGGAAGGAATGCGGTCTTTCACGTCCAACTGTTCAAGATGAAGATCTTCGATGGCTCTGATACTAAATCTTGATCGATAGTATTAAGCTTCACAACGGGAGCAAAAATGTCGGTGTAGTCAACTCTCGTTCCTTCGTTGAAAGCCTTTGTGACAACTAAGCGGGCTTTGTATCTCTCTTGGAACCGTACACGCTCCTCTTTCACCCTGCACCCATTTGTTGTGAAGTTGCCTTCTTTCCCATAGGTAACTCAAATTTAGTTCGTCGGTTGGAGATGAGAGATTTCATTTCTTCTTTCATACAGCTCCCACTTGTTGGAATCTCGAGTCTGACAAGCTTAATCATAGCATTCGAGCTCCACTCCGGTCAATGACATATAGTTCATTGTATCTCGCCGTTAGGCACGTGAGGTCGAAGACACCTTACCAATACGGGAGGAGTAAGAGGTTGTGGTGTGTCGAATGTTGTGTCTTGCTTTGTCCAACAAGTTCCTGCAGGCCGAGGACTTATTACAATTGGTTACTGTTGGGGAAGTATGGGACATCATCTGCGTACGCAAATCGACTCATTCTCGCTCACGAGGCATTGGCGTCACATTTTATGCATGTCCTTATACATCACCCTTTCGTTGAAAATCACATCTGCTACGGATAACTTTCTTCTTTCGTCATCCCAAATGCGGTAGCCAATCCTACTCGCATGGTAGATGAATGTGCATTTCTTGGTTGGGATCAAGCTTATTCCTACCTTGATCACCGATATGCACAAATGCTACACAGTAGAAAACTTTTAGATGTGATAGTTTCACCTCTTTTCGCTCAATACCTCCTACGGTATTCTACGCTCCAATGGAGCAGATGGGCCTCGGTTGATCAAGTAATTTCCGTGTATTCTACGCCCGTAACATGCTTCGGAGACCTACGTATACGAATGCTTCGGCTCTTTCATCAACGTTCGGTTCATACGCTCAGTACACCCATCATGTGTTGAGCGTGCCCGGGCATGTTCTTTCCATTCGATCCCTACTTTCATAGCAAAATTTTTTTGAATCCTGTCTTCATATTCACTGCACCATTATCGGATCTGAGCTTTTTGATCTTCAAACCCGTCTCGTTTTCCACCATAGCTTTCCATCTTCACGAAAGCCTCAAATACTTCGGACTTATGCTTTAGAAAGTAAACCATGCAACCTTCCGAGAATGATCATCGATGAAAGTCACAGTATTGTTTCCCACCAATGGATGAGGCGGTTGTTGGTCACAAACATCTCGAGTGAATAAGCTCTGCTTTTCCTTGCTTTGGGGTTCTACCACTTGTCCGAAAGCCGACTCTCTTTTGCTTTCCAAGTATACAATCTTCGCACATGTCCATCTCTACGCAATTTGTAGACCTGGAAGTTTTCCTTTTGGTCATAATCTTCATCATCACTCACGTGGCCTAATCTCTGGTGCCACAGTTTGGTGTTTCATTACTGTACAATTGTGATTGAACAACGTGCTTCGTCGTGTAAAGAGTGCCACTTTTCTTGCCTCGAGCAAGTCATTGCACCACTTGAAATCTTCCAATCATCGCCATGGAAGATCGTAGTGTAGCCCACTAGCCAATCGCCCCCGTGAGATTAAGTTCCTTACGAGGTCGGGAATATGCCCGACATCATCCCATTCCCAAACGGATCCGTTTAACTTAATCTTCACTACACGCTTAATAATAAGCACATGGTTGATCATCGCGAATATACCTTTCCAAGGTTTCCAGGGGACATATTTCTCGAAGAATTCTTTAACGTGATAGCACGTGGAACGATGCTCCAGGAGTCTGGACAGCACCCAAGATTCTTCCTCGCCAAAGAAGCGTATCAACGCATCATCTCTCACCAGGGTGGAAGTAACATTTGTCTGCCTTCACTTGTTTGTCCTTGGCATTCTTGCCGATTGATGTAGTGCGGTTCTTCCACAATTCCAACACTCGATAGTCTTCGAGCTATGGAATTATTAGGATTCCTAGATTTGGACCTCCCGTCCTTTCGATCTACCTCATTGATGATCAGGTCTACCACGTCCATTTCCTTTGGTTGAATTTCTTCCTCTTGACTCTGTGTCTGGCCCGAAGAGGTTGGACGATTCACACTGTCTCTACGTCGGATCTCTTCCGAGAACCAAATCACGAACATCGTCAATTTCAACTTATTGCTTCACGATGAACTCATGGTAGTGACAAGAGCATTCCCACCGGTAGAAGACAAAAGAAAGTATCGTAAATCTTCTTCGTGAATTCAATTTCCACCTTGAACTCAACCGTTGGGTTGTAAGCGTGTTGAGTTCATTGAGATGTTCGAGCTACCGACGCGCCTTCCGTCATCCGCAAATTGAACAATAGCGCCTCATCAAGTGCACTTTGTTTGGTGATGGCTTCGTACATATTGGAGAGAGCCGCCATGCGAACCTCGCCAGTGGTCTTTTCCTTTGCTATGTTGAAAGCAACATTACGGGATAACGTCAATCGAATAACTCAGGGGCTTCTGCCTGTAAGATTCCAATCTTCTTCGCCCATGCTCTCGGCTTCTTCCCGAGAGAGGTTGATATAGATTTAACGATCTGAGATAATCTCTATCTGCATTTTCCAAAACCCGAAATCGTGCCGTCAAATTTCTCGAGTTTCACCCTTCGCTTAAATCCCGTTGCTCCCATCGACTTCATCCGGATCGTTTCGACTATTTCTGCGTGAGAAAATTGATAGAAATCACTACCAATAGCTCACGATACCGGTTGTTTGAAATAACGCACCCCAAATTAGATAAGCGGTTATGATAAAGCAAGGATAGAAAAATAACACAAAATTTGATAACGGAGTTCGCCAATCTTGTCGTCCTGGACCCTGTGATCTTTTAATTTGAAGGGAGAAATTACACAAGGTGTTTACAACACTCATGACTCACAACCCGATTACACCCAAGAAAATTACTCTCAATTTTCTCTCACAAAACTTTTCTCTAAGCTTTTCTCTCAATTGAATGACACTTTGGATGGTTAATTCATTACAATTACACATCTATTTATAGGAAAATTCACTCCTTGAATTACTCCTTAAATTAATGGTTCCTTTGAATTCTTTCATAAATTAAATTTCCGTGTTTTACTCCTTGTTTTGTTCCATGTTTTGCTCCATGTTTTGCTCCTTGTTTTGTTCTATGTTTTGCTCCTTAATTTGCTCCTTAAATTAAGGAGCTTTATAACAATAATATCTAACAAATAATTGTTAATATTGTTAAACAGACTACAATTTTAAGTAATCACAAAACAAGATCTTACATATTGAATTAGTAGCTCTAAACTTGACTACCAACACAGCAACCATTTAAGCCATTTACAAATTACAAAAACTGAGTTATCTTTAGCTTTGGTCTTTATTAGCCATTAATAACATATATGGTTAATATATTATGATTAATATTATTTTACATTAAAAAATAATTATTTTTGATTTCGTGATATTTATAGAAATTGCATCAAAATTAATGAAAAAGTGAATAATATAAATATAAAATTATTTTAAAATAAGAATTTCAAAAATAAAAAGAAATATTTCTAAAAAATGGAAGAAAGATAATTAGAAAAAATCATGTAATTAATTATCTATAAATGAATAAAAATTTAATGAATTATAGCTTATAATTAAATATTTACTAATTAAGTAAATGTGAAAATTTATGAAAAACTAAAATTGTTTAATTATTTCTACGCGAATTTTATCTGAATTCATAATACAATAATAAATTCTGTATATCTTTAAAATTAAAAAAATATTTTGCGATATATTCATATCGGTATTTTTTATGTTTTCAAAATTTCATCGAAATTTTATAAAATTAAGAAAGAAGTAACGAAAATATTGAGAATTCTGACATTTTTTTATATTTCAAAGAAAATATCAAGAAATTTACAATACTGTGAAAGGTATTTTGACAACATTATATCTATATAGATACACTTAATTTATGGAAATTTTGATGGAAATATCAATAAATATAGGATATTTTCTTCTATGTCTAAAACCAAGGATGGACTTAGGAATAAAATTTTAAGGAGATCAATTAATTAAATAAAAAATTATAGTTGTATTATGTTTAACATGTTTTCAAAAATAATGTTTATAAAGCTTAATACTGTAAAGTTTAATCTAAGTGAAAATCATCTCAAGTTAATTGTCTAACAAATATATATTTTTTATATATATTTTCACAATTATCGTTTAAGATCATTTTTTAATTTACATTTTCTCTTTTCTCTCTTCTGAATTCAATTTGATATTAATTTATGTGCAGAATGTATTAATCAATACCTAAAAATTAAATTAAAAAACAATTTTAATAAGAAAATAAAATAAAATTGTTTTTAAAGGGACTATATAGTAACAATTTTTATCTCCTATTAAGCAAAATAAATTATTTTTAAAATTTTTGGGTTGCCATGGCTCTTGTAGGCCTTGCCATTGGAACCTTCCCTGTCTAAAACCCTCTGTTTAGGGTGCAATTAAACTGAAAGTTCCCGAAAGCACGTTAGAGAGAGAAGCAAAACAAGCTTCATGCTTGTTCGTAATATATATATTGCTCCGGATAGATAGTTTAAGTACGGATAATTAAAATTAAAATTAGTTCTAATAGTTTGATTGTTTTTTTTTAAATAATTGTAATCAATAAAATATAAGATGAAATGATTATTACAATATCAAAACTGTGATTAATCGAAATATAACATATAATAATATTATTTTTATTTTTATTTAATTATATAAAAATATTATTTTTATAATAAAACACATAATATTTAAAATAATTATACTGAAATTTTATTTATTCTTACTTTTATATTTTTATATTTTATTTAAAAATATATATTAAATAATAAAAAAATGTAAATGAACCTAAAACTAAAAAACGTTAATAAAATGTGAAGAAAATTTTCATCAATGACTAATACTTATTACCTAAACATATTTAAAACTAATATATAATAACTATAATCATTAATATAATTATTAAGATTCCTATCCATTCAATATTTAAGAAAACCATATTATAAATATTTTGGGAAATTTTTGTTAGGGTGTGTTGGAAAAATAGGTCACAGAAGTATGACACATAACATCCATGTTTAGTGGAGCACAAAAGTATGGTAGATAACATTAATGTTTAATGAATCATTTGTTATGTTTCTTAATATAAATATATATCTTTGTACATGAAAATATATGGAAAAAAGAGATTGACTGATTAATAACTAATACCACATTTTATCATGGTATCAGAGCAATGGTTATTGTTGACTTAACAAAATAAAATAGCTACCTATTCCTCAATGCTGGTACTCCGGTGTCTCCTCGGCAGGGGGTTTCTGATATTTTTTTGTCTCTATGCTTGTGGTTTGTTACTTCTTCAATTTTTTGGCTAGATGGTGCTTGCTGCGTAGTCATTAGAGTCATACCAATTCTATTTTCTCGAAGAAACGTGAATCGTAAAGATGAGCAGTGCCATGCCATAGAAGCGGTTCTCGAAAAATTCAGAGTGAACGTCTTTTAGGCGAAAGGCCCCTTGATGTCACCGTGCACCTTATTTTGTGTGTATATCTGACTGGAAAAAAAACGATCAGTTGCAATATTGAAAAAAAAACCCCACTAGTGCTGCGACCATCTAGTATCCAGAGTCGTCATTTCTACTAAGCGTCAATTCTACCATTGTGACCTTAACAGAACCCTTTAGGGAATTGTTATAGCCTCCCTACGTTTCATGCCATTTCTGCTCGTTTGAGCCGTCGCAGTTTCCCAACATCGCTTGCTCGTTGGGGCCATTGTAGTCTTTCTACGTACCAAGTGGTGTTGCCGTGGAGAAAACTTGGAACGTGGTAGAAGAAGAGCGCCGCTCCACAGGAAGGCTACGCAAATGGAATTTTTTTAGGGTTACAGTTTTAAGTTTTACACCAACTCCATATTGAATTAGTTGACTACAAAAATGACGGAAGTTCTAACTATAGCTCAAACCACCTCACAACCTTCGCTAACTGAAGCGTCGACTACTCCTATTAGTATCAAGTTGGGAGGATCCAACTATGTCTTGTGGTCCACGGTGGTGGAGATGTATATCTCTGGCAAAAACAAACTGGGATATATTAATGGAGATTTTCCTCAACCTGTTGAAACCGACCCCTTGTTTAGGAGATGACGCACTAAAAATGGCATTGTCAAAGGATGATTGATCAATTCGATGGACCCCTCCTTGATTGCAAATTTTATTCTATTCCCAACTGCGAAACAAGCTTGGGATTCTGCTACTACCACCTACTATGATGGGACAGACATGTCTCAAGTGTATGATCTTCGTCATCGAGTTACTCATATGAAGCAGGCGGGTGGATCCATTGAAAAATACTATAATGCCCTTCAAGGGTTATGACGAGCAATTGATTTCTGTCGTCCTAATCCAATGGTGTATGCGACTAACATACAAAATACAACTCCATCATATAGGAAGATCGAGTGTATATCTTCCTCGATGGACTTGATGACAGACTAGATAAAACTCAAAGTGATGTGCTTCAAATCAAACCATTCCCTACAATGGAACAAGCATATGGATTCATCCGTAATGATCTTCAAATCTGGTAGACCATGATGATCATGGGTGTAGATACAACACCCAGAGCAGTTATGGCTTTCAAAGGGATCGAGGGACACCATAATCCATTGCCACCAAAACCAGGAACTTTTTTGGGTAGCAAGAAATCCACAAGAAATTCACCGTTTATTGACATGAAATGTGGCCATTGTGGAAACTCTAAACACACATGTGAAAAATGCTTCAAACTACATGGGTATCCAGAAATGGTGGAATGATCTTCAAGCACGGAAGAAATGGGAAACCACTGGGCGAGCCGTTATGGCTACCAATAATGCATCACTATCCTTTATTCCTCAGGCCAAATCTTCCCAAGATCCAAGTATTTCAAGTAAAGCATTTCACATATGTACTCGTATTGATAATGAGGATTGAATTCTAGACTCTAGAGCTACATATCATATGGCATTTGACCCAAAAGATCTCTCCAATACAACCCAGTCGAGACGAAGCTGTGTTGCCAGTGACTTTATCTCCTTCATTATCATTATCTAATACATTACTTGTACCCTCTCTTTCAAACAGACTAATGTCTGTAAGTCAGGTCACTTCAGATCTTAACTGTGTAGTATTGATGTATTCTACCTTTTGTCTTCTACAGGATATTTTCTCCAAGGAGATCATTGGGCGTGGTACTAAGAGAGGAGGGTTATATTATGTGGATAACCTCAGTTCAGGAAGAGCCAATCATATACAACACACTGTTGGTAACAAGGAACGCCATATTTGGTTATGTCATCGTCGATTTATGCATCCATCATTTGGATATTTAAAGCACCTACTCCCTAGTTTATTTTCAAATAACACACACTCAAATTTGAAATGTGATACTTGTATCATAGCAAAAATTCATAGGGCATCTTATCCTATGAGCATGAATAAAAGTACGACTCTTTTTGCTTTAGTACATTCTGATGTTTGGGGTCCTTCCCCGGTCACTACGTCATCGGGTCATCGTTGGTTTGTAATTTTTGTTAATGATTGTACACGAATATCATAGCTTTACCTTCTCAAACATAAAGATGAAGTATTTTCCACGTTTCACTTGTTTCACACCATGGTTCAGAGACAATTTTTGGGAAAAAAATAAGATTCTTAGGTCTGATAATGGAGAAGAGTATATTAATCAACAATTTCGGACATACTTGGACAACCATGGTATTCTCCATCAAACCTCGTGTTCACAAACCCCATAACAGAATGGGACTACAGAGAGGAAGAATAAGCATATTTTAGAAACTACTCGGGCCTTACTAATCAGTGCACATATGCCTAGTAGATACTGGAGTGATACTGTTACTACAATTATGTATCTACTAAACCGTATGCCCACAAAAACCTTACAATTTCAAACTCCATTAAAGGTGTTATCTGACCATGTTCCCTTGCCTACTATTTTGATGCTTCTGCCCCAAATTTTTGGATGTGTTGATTTTTTCCACCTCCACAAAAATCAATGAACTAAATTGGATCCATATGCTGTCCGATGTGTATTCTTGGGGTATGGTGTAAAAAAAGGGCTACCGATGCTACGATCCGATTACTAAAAGAATCTATATTACTATGGATGTCACTTTCCTAGAATGTGAATGTTTTTTCCATCACCAGTATCCAATTACCCTCTTCAGGGGGATAGTTATGGTGAAGAACAAAATTGGCTTGATGTTGAAATGTTAGATACTAGTAACAATCCAACATACTCGAATCATGCCAATAATATAGAGGATCCAGTACCTATACCTAAACTTGAACCTCCAAGAACTAAAACTGAAGTAGTAACTGAATCTCCAGAAGATGAAATGGTTGATGCACCCATCCACTCTCTAGTACCCAATGATCCTCCTACTGAGAATACTCTTGAGGTAAGCTATCCTATCACACCTTTACAAACTAATGCTATAGATACATCTGTTGGTTAAGTTCTACCTTTCAGACATAATCGAGGCAAACCTCCAAATCGATACTCCCTAGAAAGAGTATAAAGACAATCCAAGTATCCAATAGCCAATTATGTATCTATTCAAGGGTTATCAGAACCTATCAGGGCTTTTGCACAAACACTCTCTTTATGTCAAATTCCAAATAGCGTTGAAGAAGTCTTATCTGATCCAAAATGTGCTCAAGCTATAAAAGAAGAATTTGAGGCATTGTAGAAGAATAACACATGGGTGTTAAGTAAGTTGCCTCAAGGGAGGAAGATGGTAGGATACAAGTGGATTTTCTCTATTAAGTATAAAGCAGATGAATTAGTTGATCGATACAAGGCGAGACTAGTAGCAAAAGGGTATACACAGAAACATGGGATAGATTATCATGAAACCTTCTCACTTGTGGCTAAACTAAAAACTGTTAAAGTTTTGTTATCTCTTGTAGCAAATTTAGATTGGCCATTGCACCAACTTGACATAAAAAATGCCTTCCTTCATGGTGATATTGAATAAGAGATTTACATGGATATCACTCTAGGATATATTGTTACCTCAGGAAAAGAAATTGTATGTAGATTACAATGAGCATTGTATGGACTAAAACAATCACCTCGGCAATGGTTTGGTAGATTGAGTTCAGCAATGAGGAAATATGGGTTTCAACAAAGAAACTCTGATCATACTCTGTTCCTAAAACATCGACGGGAAAAACAATAGCCCTTATAGTCTATGTAGACGACATGATCATTATAGGGGATGATAAAGAAGAAATCTCTAGGTTTCAAGAACGGTTTTCAAATGAGTTTGAAATGAAGAACTTAGGATGGCTCAAATACTTCTTAGGCATTGAGGTAACAAGATTAAAACATGACATATTTCTTTCCCAAAGGAAATATACTCTAGACATACTAGCAGATGTAGGATTACTCGATTGTAAACCTGTCGATATTCCGATGGTCCAAAATCATAAACTTGGAGAATATGAGGATCAAGTACCAGTAGATAAACAGAGATATCAATAGTTAGTAGGTAAACTCATATATTTATCTCATACTCGACCTGATATTGTTTATGTTGTGAGTGTCGTGAGTCAGGTCATGCACTGCCCCAGTGAAGACCATATGGATGTCATCATGCGAATACTTCATTATTTAAAATCTTTCCCTGGAAAAGGACTTATGTTTTCAAAGAATGGTCAATTGGAGGTCATTGGATATATAGATTCAGACTGGGTAGGGAATATCAAGGATAGGAAATCTACTACTGGGTACTTTACTTTTGTGGGGGCAATCTTGTTACATAGAGAAGCAAGAAACAGAAGGTAGTTGCCTTGTCTAGTGCTGAAGTTGAATTTCGAGGAATGGTCAAGGGAATATGTGAGCTCCTTTGGTTGAAAAAACTTCTAACTAAGATTGGTGTTGCTTCTAACTCTGAAATGAACTTATTTTGTGATAACAAAGCAGTCATTGTCATCTCTCACAATCCAGTCCAACATGATCGCACAAAGCATGTTGAAATGGATCGGAACTTCATCAAACAGAATCTTGAAGAAAAAATTATTCAACTTCCATTTGTTAAATCAGAAGATCAATTGACTGATATACTCACAAAATACGTTTCTGTAAGGAATTTCTACAACTTAATTGACAAGTTGGACATAAGAGATATATATGCATCAACGTGAGGGGGAGTATTAACGTGTGCTGGAAAAGCAGGTTGCAGAAGTATAGCAGACAACATCCATGTTTAGTAGAGCACAAAAATTTGGCAGACAACATTAATATTTAATGGAGCATTTGTTATGTTTCTTAGTATAAATATATATCTTTGTACATGAAAATATACGAAAAAAAGAGATTGATTGATTAATAACTAATACTACATTTTATCAAAAAATATCTAATTAATTATCATTAGCACTGTCAAATTATTGTTACAATGTCAAACAACTAATTTTTTTAATGAAAATAAATACATATAATTTAACAATCGAGCTTAACGGAACTTACACATATAACTTTTAATTTTAAAATTATATTAAAAATAATTGAGAAATCAACTATCTCAAATATTAAGTTAATAAGAAAAATAATAATAAATGATAATACGGAAAGAAACTAAGTTTTCAGAAAATGAGTTTTTATGCTAACAGCCTAATACTTTCTATTCCCTTCTCATTTTAACGGTAAATAAAAAACAATAACACCGAAGATTAATTCTTATTGTCATGCATTCACGTTACTAATATCAATAAAATATGGAAGAGTCAATCTTCCACTAGTTTAACAAAGTGTTTTATTGGAGCCTTGAAGTATTATTTGTAATTTCTAGAAATATATTTAGATAATTATTAAATTATTATATATTTATCTAGACAAGGAGTACTATATATCAGCTAGAATACCTATCCACAAGGACAAGGCGTCAGAACCATTCCTATCTCGTATTCAAATGCAATTTGCAAGTTAATTGCATATATATATGCTACTTCGTAGAAACCCGAAAAATAAATAAATAAATCGTAGAAACACTTTTCACTGAATAACTTTTTGGAATCATGGTTTGACTTTTTTTAAGTTGATGAAAAGAGATCACCAAATATAAACTGGAAAATAAAATATTGATAGTAACCGTTATATATATATACTTAAACAAAGACCATAATGTATATGTAATTAGTGTGCATATATATAGAAGGGTATTTTGTGGGAATTGATATCGATCCATTAGTATTTGATGATCAGAAAGTTAATTAATTAAACTACATCTGTATTTATACACTTATTCATATATATACAGATGATGACTAGTAGAAGAAAATACTGTTCAATATTTATCACTGTATTAATGTTGGTGATCACCATAATCTTTAGCCTTATGGGCACTGAAGCTGATAATATCGGGGTCAGGGAGGATGTTCATGTAGGATTGATTCATGATATGGAATCAAGGATGGGGAAGATAGTTCACTCCTGTATATTGATGGCCATATCGGATTTCTATGAAGTGCATAAAAACTACACCACTAGAATCATGCTCCATGTTAGAGATTCCAAAGGAGAACCTCTCAATGCTCTATCTGCTGGTATTTTAATGTCTATACTTAATACTTTGTTTATCTTAATAAGTTATATTATCTTCATGATTCATCTTATTGTATGCTAATTAATCACAACTAATTCGATCATAAAATACCATTTGTTTTACTATAGGTTAATTTGTTTTGCAAAAAATATTGATTTGATATTAAGTATATATATGATCAATACTTTAGGTGTAATATAATGGATAGATCACAATATAATATTGGAAGATCAAAGATTCTGATCAAACATTTAGATTTATTTACCTCAGGCTACAAATTAAAAAATTAAAAATAATAATGAATTATATTAAGATGTTGCAGATAAGCAAAGAGTGTATTAGCTAGCCACTAATTCTTCAAATTTCTTAAATTGTTGGAAGATAAGTGAACAATTCATTTATAAGCAACAATATCACCCAAATCTTATTTCAGAAATTGCTTGGATCATATTTGAAAGCTTATTGAAAGCTTGTTTAATCAATAACATTCTTTTGTATAACTTTTAATTTTAAAAAATATTTCTGTGCGTGTTCGATATGCAGCTCTTGAACTCATTGATGATAACAAAGTAAATGCAATTATTGGTGGGCAAACAACATTGGAAACATGGTTTTTAACTGAATTATTAAAAGAGAAAGTTAAAGTCTCTTTGCTTTCTCTTTCAAAATTACCTATTAATTCATCACCACCTTCAAAACAATACTCATATCTTGTCCATATTGCTCAAAATGGGAGTCTGCAATTTAAATGCATGGCTTACATAATTCAATCATTCAAATGGGGAGATGTCATACTTATTTACGAGGATAAAGATTTTGAAAGAGAGATCAAATTTATGATGCATATTTTCCAAGAGAATAGTATCCGTATTAAATATACGATTTCCTTATCTGCCTCTTACAAAGATGAACAAGTAATTGAAGAGTTTCGTAAACTTAAGAATAAGACATCTCAAAATGGAGTCTTTGTTGTGCATATTTCATCAAATGATGTTATGTATAGACTTCTAATAAATGCTCAAAAGCTAGGAATGATGAGTAAAGGGCCTCTTTGGTTTATGTCTATACCTAGTTTGAATCTCTTGCATTCTATAAATCTTAAGTCAATGTTTCAAGGAGTAGTAGTTGGTCTCAAGCCTAATTTTCCATTGTCACAAGATCAAGTTGAAAACTTAACATCAAGATTGAGAAAAGATTTTGAAATTGATGAGAACTCAAACTTAGGATTTATGGAGTTAAGTGTATATGATTCAATTTGGATTTTGTCAAAAGCATTTGAGAGGACAAGGTCTAAACTTTCTCAACCAAGAAGCAAGAAATTAGTGCTTGAAAATAGCTTGGACTTGAATAGTTTGGATAAAATTTTGAACTTGGAACGTGGTTTTGTAATTCACGAGGAGATATTGGAAAGTAAATTTATGGGTTTAAGTAGTGAAGTTGAATTCATAAATGAGAGATTGGAGTACTTAAAAGAATTTGAAATAGTAAAGGTCACAGGCAAAACAAGGAAGAGAGTTGGTATATGGAAATATTCAAAATATCAAAACAAAGGAACATATAGAGGAATACATTTACAATATTCTAACTATAATAATAAAGCGATTCATAGATCATTAACCGATTTTTCATCAAAAGAGATAAATTTAAGAATTGTTGTTCCAATAAAACCAGGGTTTACAGAATTGGTGAAAGTAGATTATCATGGAAAATCAAAAAATATCCGTAATATTAATGGGTTTTGTGTAGAGGTATTCAAAGCTGCAATTCAACTTTTACCTCATCATGACCAAGTGAAATGTCAATATATCACATCAAACAAGACATATGATAGTCTTATCCATGATGTCTACCATGAGGTATTTTTTTAAATATGTTAAACTAGTTGGTTGGTCTAACTCAATTAAATTCAGCTCATTTGAGGTAAACTGTACTTCAACTCAATTCATCTATAATTTATGTATGATGAGTTCAATACGCTGCTCAGATTACATTTAAATTGATTGTGTTGAATAACTCAAGAGTTGACCCATTAACATTTTATTTTGTTTAAGGAAAATATCTTAATTATATTTTTACTTACACTTGATGCTACAGGAGTACGATGTACTTGTTGGGGACATAACAATAACATCGAACAGAAGCAATTACGTTGATTTTACATTGCCATTTACAGAACTTGGAAGTATAACTTTAGTAAAGAATGACGACAAAATTTCATGGATTTTCTTGAAGCCTTTCTCAACAGGGCTTTGGATTACGACGGTTGCTTTCTTTATCTTTACAGGTTTTATTGTGTGGATAATTGAGCGACCCATCAACGAGGAATTCCAAGGATCCCTCTCTCACCAACTCGGAATGATATTTTGGTTCTCCTTTTCAACCCTTGTTTTCGCACACAGTATGTTTTCTTTCTTACATATAAAACAAGGAACACATGCTTTAATGAAAATCTTAAGTTTAATTTTATCACATAATTCCATTAGTTGGAATTTATTTTCCATACCAATTGTGTAGAAATTGTCATTAATTTAAAAATTAAAAAAGGAAAATGTTTATAATAATGTGTGAGATGATAAAAGAAATATATATTGGCTCATGAAATTCAAAAATATGTTTAATTAATGATTTAATGAGAAAAAGAACGTACTAACATATTTTAAATATAAATTTTGAATGTAGGGGAGAAGTTAAAGAGCAACTTGTCAAAGTTCGTAGTAATTGTTTGGGTATTCGTAGTGCTTATATTGACTTCTAGTTACACTGCAAATTTGAGTTCAATGATGACAGTTCAACAGTTCACTAAATTGAACTCAAAGGGAAACTACATAGCATATCAAAGTGATATGGTTGCCAAAGATATTTATAACAACGTAAAGTTTAGTGGAACTAAGAATTACACCAAACCTCAACAATATGCTGATGCTTTAACAAAGGGAAGCAAACATGGTGGTGTTTCTGGAATCATTGATGAAATTCCATACATCAAGATCTTCCTTGCCCATTATCCCAATCATTACTCAACAATTAATTACTCTTCTAAAACCAACGGTTTTGGCTTTGTAAGTAATAAAAATATATACTTATTGTCTTATTAGTCTTTAATTAATTATGTCTAATTTTATCTTATGTTTTGTCACTAATATAATATATGCACTCTGCTTGCATTAAAGTTGCTATATGCACATTATTATCATTATTTATTTATTTATTTTGCTAGGAGTTGTGTAGTGCACACATAAAGATCTAATCTAAACAACTAATTAGATAGAATATATACATGCATGCTTTTTTTTTTAATTAATTTAAGAATATATGTGATTATGTGCGTTTAGGCTTTTCGCAAAGGCTCACATATGGTTGAAGACATGTCAAGGGCAATAGCCGAATTGAGAGAAGAAGGAAAGTTAGAAGAGCTTGAAAAACATTGGTTTCACTCCCACGGTAAATCAACTTTTGATCCATCGCAAAACAGCTCTTCAAACGATGGCCTAAATGTTCTTTCTTTTCAAAGATTTAGCGGTTTGTTTCTCATGACCGGGGTCTCTTCAACTTTGGCTCTTATATTCTACTTGTCCATTGCCTTTTCCCTTAACGATATGTGGCATGTTGTTAAAAATTTCTTACTTTATATCCTTAACCAATTGAGCATTCGTTAGGTGGTTTCTTGGTTAATTAACTATATATACTGAATAAATTATATGTACTAAAAATTAAAACCAAATATTGTAAAAATTAGCAATGTGTTTGTGTTTTTTATTTTTGTCAACATATATGCTAGCTTATTACATTGGTTGGCTTTCTTCTTCTTCTTCTTCTTCTTCTTCTTCTTCTTCTTCTTCTTCTTCTTCTTCTTCTTCTTCTTCTTCTTCTTCTTCTTCTCATCATCATGGCAAATAACCAATAATTTTTTTATCTTAATGGAATGGATGAATATTAATTTATCCCTTATTTGAAATATGCCACTTCAATTCCTATTTACTTTTGTTAATGCGTGTAAAAAGTATATTTTAAATTAAATGAGACTATTGTTAAATTTGAAACATTTAAATGTAATATTTACAGAATTAATTTCACAAAATTAGTAATTCTAGAAAGAAGAGATACCATTTACCTTTCTAAGATGGACAAAATTAGTAGAAGTTATTTACAGGTCCATCATAAGTTTGGCAGTTTGAAAAATTCAAAGTGTAACCAATTAACTCATGATACACCTTTCAGAAAAAAAGACATTCAAATGTTGTATAATTTGTTTATAACTCTATAAATATTATACTTATACTATCAAAAGTTGAGAAGCGGTAAATGTCTCTACTAGTCCCTACATAGTTTCGTTACTCACTACAAGTCAATACTTTGAAATGTTTAATTCTATAATTTCATGACTATTATTTTCTCTCAAAATTTGTTTCTCCCTGATATTTAATATAATTTTATTTTTTTCCTAGAATCTTCATAAATTTTAATATAAAAAATAATATGTAAGTTTCTAAAACATATGTTAAGTTATTCGTAAATATAGAATAATAAAAAATAGCATTGTATTACTCTAATTTCTTGCATGCATCAATTTCTATAATTATTTTGGAATGCATCAATTTCTACGATTATTTTATTATTCCAAAAGAGGTTTAATACTATGCTTTTTATGTTACAAATACATAGATACTAACGAAGGGTGAAAATTCATTTTGTTATTGTTTATTAACGAAAATTTTAATTGTTACACTTAAATATAATTAATTATAGAAATTTAACAGACATTCATACTCTTATTATTGTAATGATAATAGAAATAATTATGTTAATATCATTATCATTAACTAATAAATATAATAAGCCTCTTTATAATTAGAGTTTTATTTTTAATCCCTTCATACGGTGTATAAATATTATTTTTCTTATAACGTATAAAATTTATATCTTATTCATGTTCAAAAATACATTGCATTTTTTTATATAGAAAGTAAAAAATATATGTTTTTTTAGAGGATGTTAAAAGCAAAATAAATAACTAAATCATATAAAAATTGGATGTGTTTTTAGAAACAATTCTCACCCTTTGTAATAGACAAGTTTAGAAATATCAATGTTGATCAAAATATTTTCACTTAAATTTTATAGATATATCAAAGAATTATCATTGTCTATGGAAATATTGAAAAAAATTCATAAAAAATATAGATTAGTAAAATTATTAAAACTTTAATAAACCTTCAAAAATATCAAAAGAATCAATTACTTATTTCTTAAATTAATGGTCTTATTTAATACATATGAATAAAAATGAATTTCATATTTATTTTAACCAAGAAATTAAAATAAATAAATAGAATAGATAATTAAAATATTTAAAATAATTATTAAACTAACAAATTTTAAGGGTAATAAAATCAAATAAAGATATTTAATGGTAAATTAATTTTAAAAAAATAAATGAAATTAATCATAAGTAATATTTTGTTGATATTATTTTACATTTTACTGATAATATCTATAATACTAATTGATATTCTATTAATATTTTATCAATATTAATATTTTGTTGACATTGTGATAGACAATGTATATCAATATCGAGATCTTTAAAATACAAATATTATCGAGATATTATCAACAATATCAAAGTGTTGAATGTACATCAATTGTGAATATTTTACTTAAATTTCTCGACAGTAGTGGTTCAAATCAAAATGCTCAAAATCTTTCTTCTTTTTCTCCACCATAAGGCTTTTCTTCGTCAAATAACCCCAATGGTATTCTTGCTCAGAGTTTGTTGTTCTCAACTCCTATGAATGTCTCTTTACCAATTAAATTAGATGATAACAACTACTTGATCTATAGGGATCAATTTTTTACCTATGCTATTGCATATGTCTTGAAGAGGTTATTGATGGATTTTGATTTCTTTAAAAGTTATTTTTTAAATTTTGTTGGTTTGAATCATAATTTTTTTGAATTGGAATAAACTTAACTCTATTATCAAGGGTTGGATATATTGATTATGCTTGGTTATTTAAGCATTGACATGAATGTCTGAGAGCAATGGATAACACTAGGAATAATGTATAAGTATAAATAAGTGATACAATGTGTTAATCATTCATGCAATTTTAAAATATAATTCAGTTTTTTAAATCAAAAATCATCTTATTTATCTTTATTGAACATATATATTTTTATCATTGTCATAAACTTAAGATATATTTTTCATTCTCGTGGACAAAAATTCTGAAACTAGGATATGGAAAGGACTATATATGTCTTTCCTTTCTCTTTCTTTCATAATATTTTTTTTATTTTATAAATTTACTCTTAATTTAGCTTAAGGATTATAGAAAGTGATTTATCATTAGTGAAGTAAACTTCAAACAATATTAAAATTCATTATATTTTTAATTTAAATTATATTTAATATTATTGATTTTTTTCAATAAAAATGTCTTATGTGAAGTGTTATTTAAAATTAGAAATAATTTCCTTAACCTTTGAATAGCTAAACCGGAGTGGTGACTTGGTAAGAAGACTTTTTTTTTAGTTGAAAGAAAAATCTCACAGGCCATCACATTATAACTTGTGTTGGAAATTCTTCGTTACAAGTTTGAAATTCTCTCTTTTTAGGTTATAAAAAACCAAGAAATTCAAGAAAAAAGTATAAAAAAATAGATTTAAAGTGGGGATTGTGACCGTTTTGTCTTCTTTGACTTTTTAATTTTCTAAATGATATATTGAGTTTACTAATAATTAGATATTTTTTATACAGTTATATTTTGATAAATGTAAAAATACAAGAATAATGTAAAATTTATTGTATCAAATTAATCCAATTAATTTGAATCAATCTAATACAATTTTGTCGATTTTATAAAATTATTGAGTTGATTTAGTTTTAAATTTTGAAGAAGTAATTAAGTATGAATTGTTTAAAGTTTCATATTTCAAAACAAATTAAAGGTGAACCAATCTGTTATATTAATTTTATTATATTTAATTAAATTTTTTTAATTTAAAAATTTAGAGCTATATCATATAATTATAAACATATATAATCTTAATTATTATTTTTAATTATACTTATATGTATAGTATAAATAAAGATATTTAAAATAATATATATGCATTTATTATCCTTTTAACTTAAATTTGAACAATTGTAAATACGTTTATACTACAAATTATAAGTTTAAAGTTTGTGAAATCAAATTTATTTTTAAGGAATATAAAATTTTTAAAAACCAATATAACCAACTCAAACCAACACAATTTTTTTGGTTGGATTTACATTAGTTTTGCATCTTTAATTGGTTTGGTTTGACACTGTTTTTATTTTTTAAGAATCAACTAGATTGAATTGGTTTAAATTTTAATTTAAAATAAAATCAAATTATCTTTATATATTCTTACATATATATAATAATCATTTATTAAAATAAATAATTTAATTAATAAAAAATATGTTTTAAGAAATTATAATGAATAACTTTTCTCATTAAAGATTTAATTGCACTTTAGCTTCATAAATGTTAAATGCATGACTAATACATTAAAAAAATTATAAGATAATATTTGTTATTGTTAAAATATACTCTTTATTAATTACATTATTTATTATTTATTATATATTAATTTTTTTAAAATTAATTTTATATTTCATTAAATTAATATATTGGATCATTGAATATTCTAACAATAATAATTAATTTCTCTAGTTTTAAAGACCTGTGCGGCATTTAACTCGTTATATGAAAAAATGTATGATGTGCGAATGAAATTGTTGCTTTTTTTTTAATCCCAATGAATCCAATCATACCTTTCAAAATAATAATAATAATTTCAATCAAATATTATATTTTAAATCCTTTAATTTTATATTCAACTCTTTATGAAAAAAATGTTTTTATATTATAAAAAAATATAAACTATATATATTAAAAATAAAATAAAATACAACTAAACATATTTTAAACAGTTTGAACGCACATAACTCCAGGTTCCTTTAAAAAAGCTACAAGAATCAATTAAGCTTGCTCATATGGAGACTAATAAAATCAGAAAAAAAGTCCTCTTTTAATAATCCCATTACTCACCATAACTATCCTATAACTTGGAGTCAGCATTCGTGTGCCGAAATTGAAAAAAGATTTGAGGACAATTAATGCATATTTTAAATAATTCTTTTACTCACCATAACTATCCTAAATAGAACTTAGAGTCCGTGTTCGTGCGCCGAAATTGAAAAAAAGCCAAACTGCTTTAAGGACAATTAATACTGAGAAGGTTAACTTAGGGGTGATTCTTAACATGGAATCAAGGGAGGGTAAGATTATTAAGTACAGCTCTATTTTTATGGAAGTTTCAGATTTCTACAAGTTGCATCGTAATTACAGCACAAGACTTGTTTCCCTCTACAACTACAAGTTTGTTGAGATCATCTTACGGTTTTATTTGTTTTATTTCTAGAAAAAAATCTCAAAACACATTATGCTATTTAGAAAGTATTCGTCTCTTATAAATACATTAACAATTAGCTTCATAAATAATATGTAACGTATGGAGACAGATTGTATCATGTACCCTTTATTTAGAGAGTCTTACGTTCTTGTAAGAAAGCTCACATAATCCTATTGGATTATGACCCTAATACTAATTGATACAGAAGGATGAATCCTTATGTGTATAGCAGATGTTGGGTTTTCCTCTTGGTTTGGAGGAGCCCAATTGCTTCATTAATAAACTCATTTAAGGTTTGTTGAGTGGGCATTCTACATAGAAAAAAACGAGTATAGAAAAACAGCAGTTGTTGCAGAAAAACTGAGTAGATTTTCAGTTTTTCCTTCTCTAGCAAATATTCATCAAGTGTTTCGATGGAAGATCGTTTGTGGTTCGATTAAGCTGAAATTTTACAGGCAGGTTCATGCCTCAAGACTCTTTGATCTATACGGTGAGATTTGGATTTGACTCACCGGTTTGGGAAAATCTTAGTCGTGAACAGTGACTACAAATTGGGTTAGATTTCTCCATTCTCTTGAAATAATTGTTAGTTTCTAAGAAGTTTATTCTTGATGATGTTGTTGATTGTTTGCCTCTAGTTTTACCTAGAGAGAACTGTTGTACAACTATTTCTTGATAGTGGAAGTTTTTGAGAGGAGTGTTGTGGTTGTTTTCTTCCTACACCGGGAATATTTTTTCACGTAAATTACTTGTGTTGATTTTGTGTATGTTTCTCATTTTAAGCTTTATTTATTTGTTTCCTAAAAGATTCACACAAAGAAGGAAAATATGTTTAATTACGCTGTTTAAAACTTGATTAAATTCGTATTGAAATTGTGATTCTCCTATCAAAATGGTATCAGAGCTGTGGTTATTATTGTAGAATTTCTTGTGTTGAATAATGGAAGCAAATTTGAGTAGAATGATTACTTTTAATGGTTCTAATTATCACAATTGGAAAGGAAAAATGGAAGATCTCTTTTATATCAAACAGTTTCATTTACCGGTGTTTGCCTCTAAGAAGCGAGAAAAGTTATCTGAAGAAGAATGGACTTTGTTACATCGACAAGTCTGTAGGTATATAAGGCAGTGGATAGATGATAATGTTTTGAATCATATTAGTGGAGAAATACATGCACGCTCACTATGGAATAAACTTGAATAATTGTATGCTTGAAAAACAAGAAATAATAAAATGTTTCTTATAAAGCAATTGATGGCTTTAAGGTACCAAGATGGAACTCCGTTGACAGATCACTAGAATACGTTCCAAGGAATAATCAATCAGTTAGTTTGAATGGGTATCAAGTTTGGACACGAGATTCTGATCAGGTTTACCGTAATGCGTTCGACTCTTGTGAAACATTTAGAATGTCATTAAGTAACTCAGCTCCAAATGGTGTAATCAATATGGATTTGGCTAAGAGTAGTATTTTGAATGAAGAAATGAGGAGAAAATCACATGGATTTTCTCAACAGTAAGAAATTTTGGTTACAGAAAAAAAGGGAGGAGTAAAAGCAGAGGTTTCAAGAGCAAAGAAAAAGGAAGAAGCAAGTCCGACAAGTTTTCTAATGTTAAGTGTCATCAATGTGGCATGAAAGGGCACATCAAGAAATATTGTAGACAGTTGAAGCGGGATAACAAGAAGAAAGACAAAGAACAAGAGGGTGATGTTGGTAAGTAAAATGATCGAGTTGCCACCGCTAGTTCAAAAGACTTTCTCATTGTTTATAATGAAGATGTTTTCAATGTTTCATGTCACGAGATCAGTTGGGTTATTAATAGTGGAGCCTCCATTCATGCTACGTCTCGAGAGGATTTCTTTACATCCTATACACCAGGTGACTTTGGGATAGTGAATTTGGATAATGATGGCTTGGTTAAAGTCATTGGTATTGGTAATATGTTAAACTATTTGGTTGATCTAATTTAATTAAATTCAACTCATTTGAGGTAAACTATAGTTAAACTCAATTCATCTATAATTTATGTATGATGAGTTCAATACACTGCTCAGATTACATTTAAATTAGTTGAGTTGAATCACCCAAGAGCTAACTCATTAACACTTTATTTTACTGAAGTAATGTATCTTAATTATATTTTTACATATACTTGATGTTACAGGAGTACGATTTAGTTGTTGGGGACATAACAATAACATCGAACAGAAACAATTACGTTGATTTTACGCTATCATTTACAGAACTTGGAAGTATAATTTTAGTAAAGAATGACGAAAAAATTTCATGGATTTTCTTGAAGCCTTTCTCAACAGGGCTTTGGGTTACGACGGTTGCTTTCTTTATCTTTATAGGTTTTATTGTGTGGATAATTGAGCGACCCATCAACGAGGAATTCCAATGATCCCTCTCTCACCAACTCGGAATGATATTTTGGTTCTCTTTTTCAACCCTTGTTTTCGCGCACAGTATGTTTTCTTTCTTACTTATAAAACAAGGAACACATACTTTAATGAAAATCTTAAGTTAATTTTACCACGTAATTACATTAGTTTGAATTTTTTTCCATACCAATTGTGTAGAAATTGTCATTAATTTAAATATTAAAAAAGGAAAATGTTATAATAATGTGTGAGATGATAAAAGAAATATATATTGGCTCATGAACTTCAAAAATATGTTTAATTAATGATTTAATGAGAAAAAGAACGTACTAACATATTTTAAATATAAATTTTGAATGTAGGGGAGAGGTTAATGAGCAACTTGTCAAAGTTCGTAGTAATTGTTTGGGTATTGGTAGTGCTTATATTGAATTCTAGTTACACTGCAAATTTGAGTTCAATGATGACAGTCCAACAGTTCACTAAATTGAACTCAAAGGGAAACTACATAGCATATCAAAGTGATATGGTTGCCAAAGATATTTATAACAACTTAAACTCTAGTGGAAATGGGAATTACACCAAACCTCAACAGTATGCTGATGCTTTAACAAAGGGAAGCAAACATGGTGGTGTTTCTGGAATCATTGATGAAATTCCATACATCAAGATCTTCCTTGCCCATTATCCCAATCATTACTCAACCATTCAGTACTCTTCTAAAACCAACGGTTTTGGCTTTGTAAGTCATAAAAATATATACTTATTGTCGTATTAGTCTTTAATTAATTCTGTCTAATTTTATCTTATGTTTTGCCACTAATATAATATATGCACTCTGCATGCATTAAAAGTTGCTATATGCGCATTATTATATTTATTTATTTATTTATTTTGCTAGGAGTTGTGTAGTGCACACATAAAGATTTATTCTTTCACCTTTCTTACTGTTAAAAAGAAAGTACTATATTGATTAAATATCATACTGTGTAGATTTTATAAGAATATTAAGGGTTAATTTGAAATGGTTTTACTAATATATGCACTTTGTGATATAATATATATTAGATTTCTTAATTAGCTTGTAATTTATTAGATATTCATTAAATATCATGGCATGAAGTTCCATTTCAATCCCTTTACTTTTAGAAAATAAACACATAATAGAATTCTAAACAACTAATTAGATAGAATATATACATGCATGCTTTTTTTTAATTAATTTAAGAATATATGTGATTATGTACGTTTAGGCTTTTCGAAAAGGCTCACATATGGTCGATGACATGTCAAGGGCAATAGCCGAATTGAGAGAAGAAGGGAAATTAGAAGAGCTTGAAAAATATTGGTTTCACTCCCACGGTAAATCAACTTCTGATCCATGGCCTTTTCCCTTAACGATATGTGGCATGTTGTTAAAAATTTCTTACTTTATTTCCTTAGCCAATTGCGCATTCGTTATGTGTTTGTGTTTTTTTATTTTTGTCAATTTCTTACATGGGTTTGGTTGGGTTTCTTCTTCTTCTTTTTGAGGCAAATAACCAATGACTTTTTATCTTAATGTATTGAATAAATGTTAATTTATTATTAAAAATATAACTTAAAAATTATCAAATATTTTATAATGTAATGATATATATTTTTGTTGGTATTATAATCGAGATTTAAATCTCATTATAGTTGTGTGGATGTGTAATTGTTATAATATATAAAAATAACGTATTAATAGTGTAAACTATTTTATGGGATATTAATTTCAATTTAAAATCAACAAGTAATTTTTTTATCTCTTATTTTATTTGAAGGGATATCCTTTATTTGAAATATGCCTACTTCAAACCCTATTTACTTTTGTTAATGTCTCACAAGTGTAAAAAACATATTTTCAAAATTAAATGAGATTATTGTTAAATTTATAACAATTAAAAGTAATGTTAAATATATAGACTTAATTTCACAAAATTAGTAATCGGAGAAAGAAGTGATAACATTCACCTTTCTAAAATGGACAAAATTAGTAGAAGTTATTTACAAGTCCACTGTAAGTTGGCAGTTTGAAAAATTTAAAGCATAGCCAACTCATGATACACCTTTCAAAAAAAAAAAAAAAACATTCAAATGTTATACCGATGGATACATAAATTTAGTTTAAAAGAGCATTATATAAATAATAAAAAAATAATATCTAAACAATATTGTATATATAGCATGAATATGTTAAAATTGTTGAGTTTTTAGTATATTTTTAAACGATAAAACAATAAAGATCTTCTTTTGTGTCTCTTTTAACCCCTACATAGTTTTTAGTGCCTACAAGAAACACTTTGAAATATTTAACTTGATGATTTTATAACTATTATTTTCTCTCATAATTTGCATCTCTCTAACATATAATATAATTTTAATTTTTTTCGTAAAATCTTGGTAAATTTTAATATAAAACATATTACTTAAATTTCTAAAACATATGTTAAGCTATTCATAAATATAGAATAATAAAAAATAGTAATGTATTACTCTAATTTCTTTAAAATTAATTATAAACTATAGAGTGAGTAAAAAAGAGAGAAATGGAAAAAAATTTACATGTCAATAAGTGTTTTTGAAAATCACGAAGCATGCATCAATTTCAACAATTATTTTACTATTCTAAAAGAGGTTTAATACTATGCTTTTTATGTTGCAAATACATGGATACTAACAAGGGTGAAAATTTATTTTGTTATTGCTATTAATGAAAATTTTAATTTTCGCACATAAATATAATTAATTATAAAATTTAATTGATGTTCATACTCTTATTATTGTAACAATAATAAAAATAATTGTGTTAATATCATTATCATTAACTAATAAATATAATTAGTCTTTTCACAATTAGAGTTTTATTTTTAATCCCTCCATCTACAAATATTGTTTTTCTTATATAAAATTTATATCTTATTCATGCTCAAAAATACATTGCATTTTTTTTATATAGAAAGTAAAAAATATATGTTTTTTAGAAGGTGTTAAAAGCAAAATAAATAATTAAATTATATAAAAATTGGATGTTGTTTTAGAAAAAATTCTCACCTTTTACAAAGACAAATTTAGAAATATTAATATTGATCAAAATATTTGCACTTAAATTTTATAGATATATCAAAGAATTATCATTGTCAATAGAAATATTGAAAAAATTTCATGAAAAACAGAGAATAGTAAAATTATTAAAACGTTAATAAACCTTCAAAAATATTAAAAAAATCAATTACTTAATTTTTAAATTAATAGTCTTATTTAATACATATAAAAAAATGCATTTCATATTTATTTTAACCAATAATTTAAAATAATTATAGAATAGACAGTTAAAATATTTAAAATAATTATCAAATTAACAAAATTTAAGGATAATAAAATTAGATAAAGATATTTAATGGTAAGTTTATTTAAAAAATAAATTAAATTAATTATAAGTAATATTTTTATCGATATCATTTTATATTTTATCGATAATATCTATATTATTATCTTTTTTTCTCTTCATTCATATTAGAGCCAAGAGATCAACTGTTAAATAATGATGAACAAGAAAGTTAACAATCTCTCAAATAGAGGGATATTGTGGATAGTTCATCGATGGTGAATATTTCACCAAAACTTCTCGTTGGTAATGGTTCAAATTAGAATGTTCAAAATCCTTCATCGTTTCCTCCACCATAAGTCTTTTCTCTGTCAATTAACCCTATTGGTATTCTTCGAGTTTGTCTTTCTCACCTATTATGAATATCTCTTTACCAATTATATTAGATGATATATTGATGGATTTTGATTTCTTTATTTTGTTTGTTTAATCCTAATATTTTGAATCAGAATAAACTCAATTCTATTATCAAGGGTTGGGTATATGGATATTAGTGTCTATATTCATGCTTGGTTTATTTAAGTTGTGACATGAGTGCTACAACAATAGATGATACGAGGAATAATAGTCAACAAATGTTCAATTAATTAGACACTGACTTATATATTGTTGACTTGTGTACATACATAATTTTAAATATGTGATACAATGTGTTAATCATTCATGTAATTTTAATATATAATTCAATTTCTTAAATCAAGATTCAATTTGTTTATCTTTATTGAACCAATATATTTTTATCATTGTCATAACCTTATATATTTTTAATTCTCGTGGACAAAATTCTAAAACTAGGATATGAAAATTAAGGACTATATGTCTTTCCTTCCTCTTTCTCTCATAATATGTACATTTTTTTTATAAATTTACTCTTAATTTACTTAAGGATTATAAAAAGTGATTTATGATTAGTGAAGTAAAATTCAAACAATATCTGTGATCTAATAATAAAATTCATTATATTTTTAATTTAAATTATATTTAATATTATTTATTTTTTCAATAAAAATGTCTTATATGAAGTGTTATTTGAAATTAGACTAGTAAGTAGCGAGCCCACCAGTGTTTTTTCAAACATTAACCTTTGAATAGCTAAACCGGAGTGGTGACTTGGTAAAAAGACTTTTTTTTTTAGTTGAAAGAAAAATCTCACTGAGGTAGAAAAATCAACAAGAAATTCAAGAAGAAAGTATAAAAAATTAGATTTAAAGTTGGGATTGTGAGACCCTTTTGTCTTCCATTAACTTTTTAATTTTTATTTTTTTAAATGGTCTATTGAGTTGAGTAGTTGTCTAATGATTAGATATTTTTTTCTTTAAAAATAAAAATTATTTATTTATTTTAGATTAATAAATATAAGATTAATACAGTTCTATTTTAATAGATGTAAATATCTAAAAATAGTGTAAAATTTATCGGTATCAACTCAACCCAATCAATTTGAATTAATGTAATGCAATTTTGTTCCTTAATATTATTGAGTTGATTTAGTTTTAAATTTTTAAAGAAGTAATTAAGTATGAGTTGTTTAGGGTTTTAATCTCAAAACCAATTAAAGGTAAACTAATCTATATATGTTATATTAATTTTATTTTATTTTATTGATTTTTTATTTTTAAATTATTAATTTTTTTATTTTAAAAATTTAGAGTCCTATCCTATAATTATAACCATCTACGATCCTAAATTTTTTTATTAATTATATCTATATGTATGGTATAAATAAAGATATTTAAATAATATGTATGTATTTATTATCCTTTAATTTAAATATAAATAATTATTACATCATATATTTATAAATATGTTCATAATATAAATTATAAATTTAAAATCTGTGAAATCAAATTTATTTTTAAAGAATATAAATTTATAGTCACAATTTACAGATAAATATAAAAATTTTAAAACCCAATATCTAATAATCATTTATTAAAATAAATAATTTAATTAATAAAAAATATGTTTTAAGAAATTATAATGAATAACTTTTCTCATTAAAGATTTAATTGCACTTTAGCTTCATAAATGTTAAATGCATGACTAATACATAAAAAAAATTATAAGATAATATTTGTTATTGTTAAAATATACTCTTTATTAATTATATATTTATTTTTTTAAAATTAATTTTATATTTTTTTAAAATTAATTTTATATTTTATTAAATTAATATATTGTATCATTGAATATTCTAACAATAATAATTAATTTCTCTAGTTTTAAAGACCGGTGCGGCATTTAACTCGTTATATGAAAAAATGTATGATGTGCGAATGAAATTGTTGCTTTTTTTTAATCCCAATGAATCCAATCATACCTTTCAAAATAATAATAATTACTCCAATCAAATATTATATTTTAAATCCTTTAATTTTATATTCAACTCTTTATAATTTTTTTTATATTATAAAAAAATATAAACTATATATATTAAAAATAAAATAAAATACAACTAAACATATTTTAAACAGTTTGAACGGACATAACTCCAGGTTCCTTTAAAAAAGCTACAAGAATCAATTAAGCTTGCTCATATGGAGACTAATAAAATCAGAAAAAAAGTCCTCTTTTAATAATCCCATTACTCACCATAACTATCCTATAACTTGGAGTCAGCATTCGTGTGCCGAAATTGAAAAAAGATTTGAGGACAATTAATGCATATTTTAAATAATTCTTTTACTCACCATAACTATCCTAAATAGAACTTAGAGTCCGTGTTCGTGCGCCGAAATTGAAAAAAAGCCAAACTGCTTTAAGGACAATTAATACTGAGAAGGTTAACTTAGGGGTGATTCTTAACATGGAATCAAGGGAGGGGAAGATTATTAACGGCTCTATTTTTATGGAAGTTTCAGATTTCTACAAGTTGCATCGTAATTACAGCACAAGATTTATTCGTTGGGGGTGTGCATTGAAAGTTTCAGACAACAATATTAATAGAGTAAAAAATGACAGACAACAAATGTTAGTGGAGTAGAACATATGTTAGGGTTAGAGTTTTATATTTATCTTCTTAGTATACATAATAAGACTCTTGTATAAAAAAATACATAATAAAAAAATATATTTTGACATGTTATCAAACATATTATGGGTGACCTAAAGAAATAAAAACACCACGTTGCTACCTGTTACACTATTTTCTATTATCCTCGACATTAGTTTGATCTGGTGTATTGGTGTGGCTGGTGGGATACAAATCTTTCCCATTCTGTTGTGAATGGAGACCCTAGACTTCGAGTTTCCAATTTGGATTCTTGTGGTCTGAATCTAAAACAAAGATCGTTTCTATTGAACCCAGATATCAGATTAATAATCAATTCAAAATTATTCAGTGAGGAAATGCAGCTACTGTATACACATAATCAGTATGAGGCATATGAAATACCTTACTAATAGCTGTCAACAAATGCTTTGGAGTCTTAAACCTTCCAGATCCTCGATCTTCGTTTCTCCAAAAACAGATGGGTTTGGTTGATCATTTGTTTTACTAGGATCATGGGTGGTTGATCTGGCTTACTCTGTTTACTCCGTTCGTCTTCTTAGCAACATTTTTTTGTGGAGTGGCTGATCTGGCTTACTCTGTTTACTCTGTTTGTCTTTTCAGCAACATTTTTTTGTGGTTTTTTGTCTTTGTGCGTGTGGTGGTGCCACCTAGTTTGGCTGGATAATGCTTGCTGTCATAGGCATTGGATCCATACTGATCTAGCTGCTCGTTGGAGCCGTTGTAGTTTCCTTGCATTTTAGGTCTATCTGCTCATTGGAGCCGTCATAGTTTCCCAACGTCGCTTGCTCGTTAGGGTCGTTGCAGTCCCTTTATGTACCAGTCTAGCTACTATCGTGGGCAGTCATGGAGAAACTTGGAACACAGCATAAGAAGATTGCCGCTCCAGAGGAGGGCTACGCAAATAGGAAAAAAATATAGCTCCAGAGGAAGGCTGCGTGAATAGGAAAAAATGACTAAAGTTCTAACTAGATCTCAGACCACCTCAAAACCTTCGCTAACTGAAGCATCGACTACTCCCATTAGTATCAAGTTGGGAGGATCCAACTATGCCTTGTGGTCCCAAGTGGTAGAGATGTATATCTCTGGCAAAGACAAACTGGGATATATTAATGGGGATTTTCCTCAACCTGTTGAAACCGACCCCTCATTCAGGAGATGGCGCACTGAAAATTCCATTGTTAAAGGATGGTTGATCAATTCGATGGACCTCTCCTTGATTGCAAATTTTATTTGATTCCTAACTACGAAACAGGTTTCTCTATAACCTACTATGATGGGACAGACACGTCTCAAGTGTATGATCTCCGCCGTCGAGTTACTCGTATGAAGCAGGCGGGTGGATCAATTGAAAAATACTACAATGACCTTCAAGGGTTGTGGCGAGAAATTGATTTTTGTCGTCCTAACCCAATGGAGCGTGTGACTGACATACAAAAATACAACTCCATCATACAGGAAGATCGAGTGTATACCTTCCTCGACGGACTTGATGACAGGCTAGATAAAACTCAAAATGATGTGCTTCAAATCAAACCATTCCTTACGGTGGAACAAGCCCATGGATTCATCCGTAGGGAAGAGGTCAGGCAGACCGTGATGATCACGGGTACAGATACGACACCCGGAGCAGTTATGGCTTTCAAAGGGATTAAGGGACACCATAATCCGCTACCACCAAAACCAGGAACTTTTTTGGGTAGCAAGAAATCCACGAAAAATTCACCGTCTATTGACATGAAATGTGACCATTGTGGAAACTCCAAACACACCCGTGAAAACAGCTTCAAACTACATGGGTATCCAGAATGGTGGAATGATCTTCAAGTACAAAAGAAATGGGAAACCACTGGGAGAGCTGTTGTGGCTACCAATAATGCATCACTATCCCTTATTTCTCAGGCCGAATCTTCCCAAGATCCAGGTATTTCAAGTAAAGCATTTCACATCTCTACTCATAGTGATAATGAGGATTGGATTCTATACTCTGGAGCTACAGATCATATAACATTTGACCCAAAAGATCTCTCTAATACAACCCATCCGAGATAGAGCCGTGTTACCAATGCCAATGGGGTCACTTATTCAGGTACAAGGGCTAGAACAGTGACTTTATCTCCTTCATTATCATTATCTAATACATTACTTGTACCTTCTCTTTCAAACAGACTAATTTCTGTAAGTCAAGTCACTTCAGATCTTAGAACATATATGAGATATGAGATCTTAGAACAGACTAATTATGGTATATGAGATTAGAACATATATTCATAAAAAGAGTTAAAAGATTAGTCAAAGATGTGGTATTTAGTACTTTAGATTTTACTGATTTTGAGACATATGTAGACTACATTAAGGGAGAGGAGACTAACAAGTCAAAGAAAAGTGTCAATAGAAGTTCAAGCATATTAGAAATCATACATACGAATATATGTTATCCAGACATGAACATTCAAGGTAAAAAATATTTAATCACCTTTATTGATGATATTTTTCGATATATGTATCTCTACATGTTTCATAATAAGAGCAAAGCATTAGATGCCTTCAAGAGCTTTAAGGTTGAAGTATAGAAACAATGTGGAAAGCAAATACACGTAATGAGATCAGATAAAGGTGGTGAATATTATGATAGATACAATGAAAATGGACAAGCGTCTGATTCGTTTGCTACGTTTCTTCAAGAACATGAGATAGCTGTCCAATACACTATGCCTGGTTTACCAGACCAGAATGGTACAATAGAAAAGAGAAATCGAACATTATTGGACATGGTGCAGAGTATGCTTATCAACTATACTCTTCTTAAATCCTTGTGGATTGAAGCTTTAAAGATGGTTGTGTATATATTAAACCGAGTTTTAACAAAGACTGTCTCAAAGACGCCATTTGAATTATAGAAATGTTAGAAACTGATTTTGCCCCTAGTCCATCTCTGTTTGCAACCATCATCGGCCAACAGCTTAGCTACCACCAGCCCTTCCATCATCCTTTGAAGACAGTAATGAAGAAAAAAAACTAAAAATTAATTACATTAAAACAAGATTTTCTAGTTTCAATTCTATGTTTTCAAGTAAGAACTCTCTTTTCATCGAATGAAAAGTGAGAATTAAACGACCATATGTATATCCCTCCTTTATTTTTTTTTATTTAGGCCAATCGAAATTTTATAGGTAGTACTGACTAAACAAACAATATAAGATGAAGGATTAGCAAGTTAGTTAAAATTCAATTTCAAATTTCTAATTATTACATCATACAGTATCAATTTATTATCTTTATAAAAGAGTTATATAATATTATTTTATAAAAATAATAAATTTATATTATCTTAATTTTTATAAGAATAATAATATTTTATAATATTATTGATAATTCAATACATATATATTTTTTAAATATATATTTTAATTATTAGTCACTTATTTTTTTATAATTTATTAAATCATTAATAAATAGCATATTAGGAGAAAAGTCCAATGCTATACGCGTGAACCTGGATAATTTGAAAGATATACAAATGCGTGTGAAATCATATTTTTTTCTATGCTTGACATGTCGATTCTCAGCTCTCACACTTTTTTTATAATTTGTTAAATCATTAATAAATATCATATTAAAAGAAAATTCTGTTAAATCTGATCATGACGAATATCGAATTCGATTTTGGTTAGACAAATTAATAATAATGGAGTAGCAATGAAAATAAATAAGCGTTAAGAAATTAAATGGCCTTGTAATGATTTAAGTGGTTCAACTTTTCAATGAAAAGTCTCTTTCATTGACGATTGACACATTGTAGGAAGAATCCACTAATAACCAAATCTGTAACACTTGCAATTACCGTAGCCTTCACAAATTATCTGAATTCAATCAACCATGAAAATATCCTCTTCTAATTTGCGGTAATATATAGCAAGATAAATTAACAAACTTGCTATTACATCAAATATTCTCGTCTGAATGGAAAACACCACAAATGGCAAGCTGAAATGGGCAGTTTTGTCCTTGGTGATTTTCTCTGGCTTCTCTTAGTTGGTTCTTCTTGGTTTTCTTCTTCATTGTTCTTCTTCTTACTACTATGGTCATTTTTTTTCTTTGGTGGAACACAAAACTCTGCTCTTCGCTTGTTTTCTATTTTGGTCTAGACTTTTGTATGTCTTTTCATGACATCGAAAGGAAATGATATATATGCGTATTACAAAAGTGGAGCTAGGGTTTAATAAATGGGTTTGGGCTTAATTATTGTTTTGGGCCACTATTAACAAATCTCCACCTTGGCTCAGAAACAAAAAACAAGTTCTTCAAATGAAATTCCTCGGATTACCAACAATAGTCGTCAAAGCCCCAAAGGGTGATCATCTTCTTGACAAATACCAATCAAGTCCGGCATACTTGAACTTGTTAAATGAAACGGTTTGGTTAACATATCACGGTGGATTCTCAGTGGCTATCTTATTAACAACAATAGCACCGCGGAGACAATGTCACGAGCAGTGATATCGACATCAATGTGTTTGGTTCTTTTCATGATCGTAGTATTCTTAGTAAAGTGTATCGCCTTCATTGTCATCACAAATACAAATGGAAATATCCTATGTAAACCCAAATCACAAACCAAACCTCTAAGCCAATGGCTTCTCCTTTCACTCTTCTTTGCCATATATTCAAATGTCTCGTGTAGACAAAGCATGAAGCAGAAAGTAGCCTTCGACTAATGGCACAACGAGAAGAGTGAAAACATAACCTGTCGGAGATCTTCTATCCACGTCACCGAAGATAATCGAATCGCGTACATAACTAATAACCGCAACCGGTATTAGAACTTCCATCATATACCAAACCAAAATTAGATGTACCTGCTCAAATAAGTATCCATTTCACTTTATGCCAACGACCACTTACGAGGATTACCCACGTATATCTGTGACAACAGCTGCGTGTGAAATGTCTGCAGTACAAACCATAGCATACATCAAACTCCCACGGCAACTAGCATACGGAACCGAGACATGTACCGCTCTTCTTCGCTACATTTGTGGTGACAAATCCAAAGAAAGCCTCGAAATCTTGGCATTACTACACTTGTGTTTAGAATCTTTCATGCCTAAACATTGAGAACTTTTTCAATATAACTTTTTTGAGTCAAATAAAGCTTGCCCGACATCTATCCTGTAAATTTCCATGCCCAAAATTTTCTTGCACCTAAATCTTTCATTTCAAACTCACCATTATTGAGACTTTAATTTTGAATCTCGGACTTATTCTTCTTAGAAGCGATAAGCATGTCATCAACGTAAAGCAACAAATAAAGCCCGATGAACCATCATGGAATCTTTTATGATAAACAACTATCATAATCAACTCTGCAACCATGATCAATCATAAAAGAATCAAATCGCTTATACCTTGCCTTGGAGATTGCTTAAGCCCATATAAAGACCTTTTCAATAAACAAACATGATCTTCCTTACCTGGAACAACAAACCCTCCTGGTTGATGCATATATTTGTTCTTCAAGCTCGCCATGTAAGAAAGGTCATTTGACATCAAGCTATTCTAATTCCATGTCAAACAATGCAACCATAGCAAAGCCGTGAATAGAGCTATGTTTCCTGACGAGAAAATACTTCATTAGTGTCGATACCTTTCTTCGACAATAGCCACTTGCAACAACACGTTACGCTTGAACCTAGGCTGCTGACCTCGTATACCTTCCTTTTTCTTGAAGACCCATTTGTTTCCAACAATCTTGGCCATAGGCGGTTTCACCAATTCCATGTATGATTCTTATGAAGTGATTCAATCTCTTCATTCATAGCAGCAACCAACCACCGGACTCTCCTGATGGCGACTTCGTGATAACTAGAAGGGTTTACGCCTTAATAGACTACGCGCGGAGACAATGCAAAAGAAACTAAGTCTGCATCTGCGTGCCTCCGAGGGCGTCTAATCTCTTATTCCTTTACCGCTGCGTCTTGTATGGTTGCTCGCTCTTTCTCGCACATCGTGAGCGAGTCGTCATCTCATCCACATTATGGTTGATCACAAGTGCCTGCTCAGTACTTGACTAGAGCTCACTCTCGAGCTCCTTTCCGCATTAACTGCAAGTGGTCTTTATCTATGCAACAATAGACTCTTTTTTCTTTTGCAACATTGAAAACTCATCCAAACTTAACATCTCTCGCTAATCAAAACTTAGGTGACTTGGGTTCAACACACCCGAGAATCTATAACCTTCACCCCGAAGGATACCCCAAAAATATGCATTTCAATGCCCTAGGCTCAAGTTTACCATCATTAATACATGAGCATCGCGGATGTACCCAAAAACTTTCAAATCGAATAATTAGCGGGAGTACCAAAGAATACCTCGACAGTGTTCAACTCAATTGCGATTGATGGAGACCGATTTACCAAATAGCGGCGTGGTTACGACTTCGGCCGAAAAGGATTTATCCAAGTCGGCTTGGAAAGAAGCATCTGACGAGCTCTTTCTAAGAGAGTCCTATTCATACGTTCGCTTTACTCCATTTTGTTGTGGTGTATGATGCACGGTGCGGTGTCTCACTATGCCATTCCTTTCACGAACTGGAGCCATTAAATCGACTATCACAAAATTCCAAACCATTATCGGTTCTCAAATGCTTGATTTTCTTGCTTGTTTGATTTTCTATATAAGCCTTGAATTTTACAAATTTAAGAACGCATCATTCTTATTCTTCGTAAAATACACCCATACATGACGAGAGAAGTCATCAATAAAAGTCAACATATACGGCACCACCCTTAGACCACGACGAGAAGGACCCCGAAGATCCGAATGAATATAATCACAATACCTTTCGTTTTTATGGATGGTGCATTGAACTCACCTGCGATGCTTTCCATGGACACAATGCTCACAGAAATCAAGTTTCCCGGTTTTCTCGACCACAAAGAAAATCTCGTTTGCTCAAAAATAGACATCCTCGCCCCATATGTGCCCGAGCCGCATGTATGCCATAATCGAGTAGTGTCTCGAATCTTGATCTCACGAGGATGAGCCCGTCACTTCCAATAACAGTGCTACTCTAGAAGCATATAGAGACCACGCGACAATTGCCCTTTAATATGACAATGAGAGCACCGCTTACTAACTTTTAAAACTCCACCTTCACCACATACTTATAGCCTTGTGAATCAAGAGTACCCAAAGATCTCAAATTCTTTTTCAAATTTGGAACATGGCCAACATCTTTCAAAGTCCTAACAATACCATCATGCATCTTAATTCGGACAATACCAATACCAATAACCCTGCACGACACATTGTTTCCCATCAATGACAACACCCCCATCAATGAAGTGATAAGAAGCAAACAATCTCTCTTGGAGACACATGGTAAGTGCGACCCGAATCAAGAATCCAAACATCTCCTGGAGAACCAATAGATGCGATAGAACATTTTCACCATCGGAACGAGAACTATCTGCGACAACGACATCGTTAGTACAGGAAGAGTTGTGGCAAATTTTTCCTTTACCTTTGAGTTTCGGACAATTTACTTTCCAGTTCTTGACGCAATAATTGCATTTATCCTTTCTTTTCTAGATTTGGATCTAGACTTGCCTCTATTCTTGCTTGTGCTTTTTCTTGATTTCTACCTCTAACAAATAAACCACCTATTATCATTTGTTATGTATTAATATTTTTCTTCAACTCTAAATTCAAAATTTGCTTTGACATCTTCCAAAGAAATAGTGTCTCGCCCGTATAGCATACTATCAACAAAATGCTTTCCAAAATGAATGAGGTAAAGAACATAATAGAACTAAGGCCGATCCGTCATCAATCTTAACACCACCATTTTCAAATCACTTGGAATAATTTTAGTAAATTCATCAAGATGATCGTCTGAGGTGTACACCGACATTCTCAATGTATACAACGCCGCTTCAAATATAACTGGTAATCGTCAAAGACTTGGTGCGTCATATACAAATTCTCCAATTTAAGCCATAACCCAAATGAGGAGATTCTCATCACCAACCTCGCGTAATACCTCGTGAGGGACAAGGATAAGCCGAATTGAACTCAAAGCATTTTCCATCAATGCATCTTTTTTCTTCATCAATTTTTCTGAAGAATTTATCCTTGCCTTGAGTGTCTTAACGAGCCGCCTTTCTAACTAATACGCGTCTTAAATTCTACCTGGAAATCATTTCTACCATTGAATTTCTCAATTTCATATTTTGCGCATGTGTGACGATATTAAAACCCAATATTAAATAAAAGTACAATCCACGAAAATATGAAACCAATCAGATAACCGTAAGCTGAAATAAATCCAAAAGAGCAAACTTGATCATTTCCAATAAATACCAGAATAACCTTGATAGCTCGATACCAATTTGTTAAAGAATTGGCATAAGGCGAATATCGGTCGATTTTGGTTAGTTACAAATTAATAATAATGGGTAACGTGAAATAAATAAGCGATAAGAAATTAAATGGCACATGATTTAAGTGGTTGACTTTTCAATGTGAAAAGTATACTCGCATTGACGACGGTAATGTAGGAAGAATGCACTAATAACCAAATGGAATCTGGCTTACGATTGAAGCTTACGCAAATTATACAAATTCCAAAATCAACCCACAAAATATCATACAATTTCTTGGTAATATATATAGCAAAGATAAATTAACAAACTCGCTATTACATCAAATATTACCGTACAAATGAAACACCACAAATGGCGATTGAAATAGGCAGTTTGTCCGGTGATTTTCTCGCTTCTCTTAGTTGGTTCTTCTTTGGTTTTCTTCTTTGTTTCTTCTTTCTCTTACCTGGTCGCTTTTTTCTTTGGTGGAACACAAAACTCTCTGTTCCTTGTTTTCTATTTTGATTGCAGCTTTTGTATGTCTTTTATGCAGCATCAAATGAAATGATATATATGCATATTACAAAAGTGAGCTAGGATTTAATAAATGGGTTTGGGATTAATTATTGTTTTGTGTTACTATTAACAAAGTCAAATGCTCTACGTATGAACATGTATAATTCGAAGGATATACAAATGCCTGTGAAATCATATTTTGAATTCTTTCTTTTTCTTTTATTTTTTATTTTTATTCTTTTTGCCCTTTTCCATAATCGCCTAATATATATGCCCTAGTATATATATAATTTATTATTTTATGAAATTTTAAATATCTAAACTATATTAAAACAAATTAATTCTAAATAAAAAATGCAAAAAAAAAAAAAATCATTTTTCTTCCTCTTTTTTCTTTCTCTGTGTCTGTTTTTTTTTTCCTTTTACTTTCTCTCTTCTATGTCTTTTTTTTTTCATTTCTTTCTCTTTTCCTCTTTCTGTCAGCGTTTTCTTCTCTTTTCACGTATCTCTTATTTCTTTCTTTATATAAGGAAATAAGAGTGTAACGAAAGAAGACAGAAACAGAGGAGAAAAAAAACTTGAAAAATACATTAAAACGAGAAGACAGTAACGAAAAAAAAAAACTAAAAATTAATTACATTAAAACAAGAATACAAAAACGGAGGAGAAAAAAACTGAAAAAATACATTAAATAGTTATTTAAATTTAAATTTTTTCAACATTTAGTTAGATATAGTAAAACTATTTTAATGTAACGATAAATTTTATTTTCTTGAAATTTTTAAGTTCCATCACATATATACAGACCTAACTCATACAAAACTTGTAATTATTATTAAAAAAATAAAATCATATAAGCTAATTTATTTTAAAAGAGGGACATTAGTTTCAATTTTTTTATTAAGTCGTTTGAAGTAAAATCACCAAGGGATGTATCTTTTTTTTTTTATCCGTATTTACTTTTGTTAATTCTGAAGTCAAGAAAGTAAAAGGACTATGTATTTCCTTCCTTCCTCCACATTCCCTGCTTTTAATGGTTTAATATGCACTTTGACATTGTCAAATTAAGTTTCTCTTGCAAGATTTTTATATATATATATATATAAATGTACTCTTAATTTAGCCTAATTGAATATGGGAAATAATTTACTACTGGTGAGACAAATTTTAAATTATGTTTATGTTCTGACAGTAAAATTCATTTTTCTTTCCTTTTAAATCATATACTTTAGTTAAATTATTATTAATTTAAAGTTTTTTTTTTAAATGTAGTCAAAGTATCATTAATTTAAAGTCTTTCTTTTAAAAAAAAAAATATCTCATGTGAAACGCTAAGTCATATTAGACTAATAAGTGATGTCCCACAAGAATTAATTTCAATGCTTAAGGAAAAGATCAAGAAGTTGTATTTCTTGGGACTAGCTAGCTCGGTGTTTATTATTATTTTTTTTTCAAACCTTAACCTTTGAATTGTTAAGCGGTGTTGGTGATTTGATAAGAAGACTTGAGTAAGAAACTTCCTGTTGTAAGCATCAACAAGAAATTCTCTCTTTTTAAAAAGTAAACATAATAAGAGTCCTGCATTGAATTATATTCAAAGTTTGCAATGTAAGTCCGATGCTACACATTTTTCCTTGGTCTTTACTTCACTTTTTATTTTTTATTTTTCTTAAATGGTAGTGCGAGCCGCGGAAGCAATATCAAATTGAGACATATTTTGAATGCTATATATATGATCCTTAGGGGTCAAAGTCCGAGTCAATAGGAGAATTTTTTTTATATTGAAACCTTGAGTTAGAGGAGAAATTATTGATTTTTTTTATGGTACTTAAAAACTATTTATTGTACATTTAATCTTCCTATAAAAAGATATATATATATATATATATATATTTTTGTAACTTATAAAAATATATACACAATATTTTTGCACATACATAACTTCTCGTTCTTACAAAACAGCTACAACAGTCAAATACTCAATTAGGCTTGCTCATATGGGGACGAGTAAAATCAGAAATCCATTTTTAATAATCCTTTTACTCATAACTATCCTAAATAGACATTGGAGTCAGTATTCGTGTGCTGAAATTGAAAAAAAACAGACTGGTTTGAGGACAATTATTGCTGAGAAGGTTAACGTAGGGATGATTCTTGACATGGAATCAAGGGAGGGGAAGATTATTAACAACTCTATCTTTATGGCAGTTTCAGATTTTTACAGTCTGCATCCTAATTACAGCTCAAGACTTGTTCTCCATACAAGGGATTCCAAAGGAGTACCTCTCCTAGCTCAGTCTGCAGGTAAGCTTTTGTTATGTAATGTGAACCTCTAAGATAAATTTATATATAATTATTTTATGTGGTTTCAATATTTCATATCAATTCATCCTTTACTAAATTTAGTGTCAATATTGCACTAGAGTACGTATTTTAGAGTATGTTGTTGATAGTTTGGAAAAAGTACCTTCACTCACTAGTATAATTTTCTCATAGCTTTTGAGTTTAGGTTGCAAAAAGTGCATGATATATTGCTCTTTTGAGATCACTCAAATAAGTATAATTTTAAGAAGAATAGCATGGTTTACAGCTTGCTGACCTAGATATTATTCAGCACTCCGATCGTAGTGCTAATTTAGCTGCTCACTACTCAAGTCTAGTTTTGCAATGTGTTCAAACTCAAGTTTTTGAATTTATATATGTCTGGTAACTAGCTCTTTTTTAGTTTTCATATTTGAATTGGATATGAGTTTAAAGGTATTATTTGACAAATATTACATTTCTCTATTAATTATCAAATATAGTTCATTATTTTCTCCTCATGTTTCTGTACAAGTATTTAGGTATATGTATACAAGAAAAACAAAAACTAAACAATAACCATAGCTAATGCACATCCATGTTTTATGGCTCCACTAATATTATTGTATGCTCCATATTTTGCCCCACTAAATATTTGTGTCTGACACTGTTGCAGCATGCACCACAACACACACCAACACTCCCCCTCAAGTTGGTACATATATGTCTCTTATGCACAACTTGTCAAGTGAGTTGTAGAAGTTCTTTGCAGACATAGATTTTGTGAGTATATCAACCAATTGATCTTCTGATTTAATAAATGGAAGCTGAATAATCTTTTCTTCAAGATTTTGTTTGATGAAGTTCCGATCCACTTTAACGTGCTTCGTGCGATCATGTTGAACTGGATTGTGAGAGATGGCGATGGCTGCTTTGTTATCATAAAATAAGTTCATTTCAGAGTTAGGAGCAACACCAATCTCAATTAGAATTTTTTTCAACCAAAAGAGCTCATATATTCCCTTGATCATTCCTCGAAATTCAACTTCAGCACTAAATAAGGTAACTACCTTTTGCTTCTTGCTCCTCCATATAACAATATTGCCCCCACAAAAGTAAAGTACCCAATAGTAGATTTCCTATATATATAAAGAAATAGAATGTAAACCTAATTTTTTTCCCCATTTTCGTAGAGCGACGCCTTTCTTCTCTTCTTCTGATGGACGATTAGGATGGCCAAACCCTAGTCAACTACAACATCCAGACGAAGTCATTCCTCCACATGATCCTCCGTCTCCATCTCTGTGAAGCAGTGCTCTTCTTCGCTGTAACCCTAATTTGTTTTTGCTACGCGAATGACATCCATTTTGCGTTGTGAGGGCTATGGAGCGGCGCTTTCTTCTTCGCTGTGTTCCACGTTTCTCTGATATAGAAGAGTGGTACGGTTGCCCACGATAGTGGATAGTCGGGTACGAATCCAGTCAATCAACCGCAATAACCAATCTGTGAGAGTTCGTACACCAGCCAATGGACACAGCTAAAAATTGCGACCTCAACGTTGTTTATCACTGCGAGCTCTAGCCTGAAAGTCTGAGTTGCGTTCTGTTTTTTTTCGAAAAAGATAGTTTTCTCTGGAAAAACAAGTATTTCTGGTGGATTATGAGGCCGTCCCACATCAGTAGCTAGAATGGAACGTAGATATTGTGATGACTCTAACGAGCAGCTTGAACGGCTACCCCAACTCCCGGCCAAATAACCAGCCAAATACCCACATATTAACACAATCGGTTGAGCGTAGCACACCAGATCAGCCAAACCAATTCAAAGAGGAACATAAATCAGCGTTGCACACCAGATATTAACACAGTCTGTTGAGTGTGGCACACCAGATCAGCCAAACAAGTTCAAAGGAGAACAGAAATCAGCGCAGCATGTAGCTTATTCTTTTATTAGGACAACCAATAACTCTGCTCTGATACCATGACAAATACTGCATTTCTCTGTTAATTATCAAATATAATTCATTACTTTCTCCTCCTGTTTCTGTACAAGTGTTTAGGTATAGGTATACAAGGAAAATGAAAACTAAACAATAACCCTAGCTGATGCACATCCATGTTTTATGACTCTACTAATATTATTGTCTGTTCCATGTTTTGCTCCATTAAATATTGATGTCTGCTACTGTTGCAGCATGCACCACAACACACCAACATCATTTACTAATTACAATAAATTTTCCGAACTTTACAATTTTGTTTCTCTTTTTTAGCTCTTTAACTCTTTATGACATCAAAGTAGAAGCATTTGTTGGTGGAGGAACAAGAATGGAGGCAAAACTGCTGGCAGAGTTTGGAAACAGAGTTAAAGTGCCTGTGTTATCTCTATATGGACCTAGCAATATTTCTTCTTCAATATCTTCTAATAGTTACATTACTAATCCCTTTTTAATCCAAATCAGTCAAGATGAGACTTTGCAATTTAAAGGTATGGTTTCCATAGTTCAAGCTTTCAAGTGGAGGGATATTATTCTTGTTTATGATGTCAAAGATTTTGAGACAGAGATGATAAAATATGCAACCAATCTCTTCCAAGAAAAAAACATAAATATTGCATATACCATTGAAATTGGTACCACAAACACCGATGAACTAATGATCGAAAAGCTCCATAAGCTCACCTCCATTGAAGCTAATAAAGTCTTCATTGTGCATATATCATCGGTTGATGTCCTGTCTCGACTTCTTTTAAATGCAAAGAAATTGGGATTCATGAGTGAGGGGTATGCTTGGTTGATGACTTTAACTACCATGAATCTTTTACATCATGTAGACTTTAAGTTGATACAGGGAGTGATTGGTTTTAAACCATATATTCCAAAATCAAAACAATATATTTTCAATATGGAAGTATTAACAAAGTCAAGTATTTATGGTATTTGGGCGTATGATTCAACTTGGGCTCTAGCAGAAGCAGTTGAAAGGGTAAAATTGAAATTTAATAAAGGTAACAAACCTCTCATTGTATTTCCAAAGTATAGTTCTCTTCTTCTCAATGAGATATTCAAAACTAGGTTTATGGGTTTAAGTGGTGAGGTGCAGTTTATAAATGGGAAACTACTCTCAGTCTCAGACAGATTTGAATTAGTAAATGTGATTGGTAAAGTCAAGAGAAGAGTTGGGTTTTGGAGGAGTACTAGTGGTAAAGAAAGTTTCAGAGGAAGATCTCTTGAAGCAATTATATGGCCAGGAGGATCAACTATTATACCAAAAAGTAGATTCATGAGTGTGACAAATCTAAGAATTGGGGTTCCACTGAAAGAAGGATTCAAAGAATTGGTGAGAGTAGACTATGATCCATATTCAAATGAAGTGATTAATATTACAGGGTTTTGTATAGATGTGTTCAAAGCTGCAGTCAAGTATCTACCATATAATGTGGAGTACGAGTTTATCCCTATTAAGAATGCAACTGGAAGGTACAATGAGCTTATTTACCAAGTCTACCTTCAGGTATGTTTTTAATGAACCCTGACAAGAAAACAAACAGTGGAATTTGAAAAGGTTAACCCTATTAATAAAGCATTAAAAACTTTTTTTTTAAAATTAATATGTATGGCTTTGAAAACAACATTTCTAATTTAAAAATCAATCTTTTTCTTGTATTTTAATATTAGTTTCTTATCACTTCTTAAAAAATGAGTAGAGATAAAGTATCAAAGATATCAATTAGACTCATGACATGAGCATCACGTCATGCACGACCCATGATTAATTTGAAATAAATAACGTCATTAGGAGTCGTATTTATCATTTTTCATGTATTAATATTAACTATATTCATTAAACTACCCTACTTTTAATAATATGTAAATATATTTATATATTTAATATTAATTTATATAGAATTTAATTTTAAGTTAACATATTGACACGATCCGTTAACGGACACCGAATATTTAATGCAATGTGTTCTATTAACCCATCTTATTTGACGCTCCAAGGTGGATGAAATGGGTGATGTGTATGTCTTTTGATTAATAGAAAAATGTATGTTTTAATCTATTTGTTTTTAGATAGTATGTCTTAGTTATTTTATTTTATAAAAATGTACACAAGTTTAGTTCCTTACGTATGTTTGTCACGAGTGTATTTTACGAAGAATATATGCTATTATTTAATAAAATAAGAAATGATAAGAATATAAAAATCTACATATACTTATGCAACCATACTATTTAATTCATATCTTTATAAAATAATTTATTTTTCTAGATAATTTTGTCACATAAATCCATATAAATAATATAAGTACAAAATTGAGTGTAAATTTATAGCATGTGTACGCATTTTTATAGGCAAAGAAAATTACTATTTTATCGCTCTTATTTTTTCTGATGAAATAAAATTAAACTTTGTAAAAATTTAAAAAAAATAGAGGACTTATAGAATATTAACAAAAACAAAAGACTAATGCATATTTAGATATGTTAAATGAGTTGGATTGACTTAATTTACTTAAGTTCAACTCATCTTAAGCGAGTTGTAGTTCAATTTAACTCGGTTCATATAATTTTTAAATGAATTGAGTTTAACTCATTTATATTTGAGCTGAGATTAATGGCTCATGAGCAGCTCATTTAAGTTTTATATTTCAATTGAATACGAATAATCTTAAATAAAATAAAGATAGTTTTCTATGTAAAACTTAAAATAAAAAACCATAAAAAGTTTAAAAAGTTTAAAAAAAATTGAAATATATAGTTTTCTAATGATACATAGAATTAATCATATTTTTTTTAAATTAGTACTATTTATATTTCAAAAAGGAGTTGGTAATGTTCAGTAGAATATGAATATTGTTTAGTAAAATAAGCATAATTTCTATAGAAAATTTGAAATCACAAACTGTAAAATTTTTTACAAACTACATTTTTAGGAATTTATAATAATATATGAAATGATAATAATATTTTATGAGTTAGTAAAATGTATATTTTAAAAATAAGTCAAAAATGTTATATGAATTTGAACAATCATTAATAAAATGAGCATATCTTTCTATAAAAAACTCAAAATCATAAATTGTAAAATTTATTAGAAATTAGACTTATAGAATTTTCTAATGATATGTGAAATAATTCATAATATTTTGTGAGTTAGTATAATTTATATTATAAAAATAAGTAAAAAATATTCTACCTTAAAAAATGTGCATAACTTTCTATATAAAAAAAACTCAAAATCATAAACCATAAATTCTTTTAGGATCTAGACTTCTTATAAAATTTGTTAAAAATTAGACTTCTACATATTTTTAATGATATATGAAATAAATCATAATATTTTATGAATTATTGTAGAATATTTCTTAAATTTTAAAATTGAATTAATATTCATCTATTTAATATTAATTATATTTTTAATGATATTATTTCTTAGAATTTTATATTTATTGAAATATTTTAATATAAATTTACTTTTATCGGTAAAAAAATCAAAAAATTTAATTTTTTTATTTATAATTTAACTAATATTAATATTTTTGTTGTAACAATATTTAATAATTATAATTTTATAACTTCTTCATTTTCTCCCTTAGTTTTAGTTTTTTAATTAAACATGATTTTATTAAATGAACTAATGAGTTAATCATGAATTCAAGTTAACTACTCATTTAAAAATGAGTTAAGTTAGTGATATTTTTCCATATGGCTATTAAACCAACTTTAAATGAGCTTATTCAAACTGAACAACTCATTTTACATTGTTAAAGTAAATAAATTTTCAAACGTTATCACTTCAAAAATACCATAACCCATGAAATGATAGAAAATAATCTATTTTTTCTCTTCCCAACTTTAATATCTTAATTGTAATTTAAAGATAATTAAATAATTTGATCAATCTATTTAAATCAAAAAATTATATCTAATTTATCATATTTTGATTATATTAAATTAACAAATTTTATAATCGAATCATATTCGGATTGAAAAGTATACACTCCATTTGAATTTGGATCAAATTTAAATTGATAGATTTTATAATCTATTGTATTCGGATCGATTATTTTATAATATATTATATTTAAATATTATACGTATCATAATTACATTAGATTACTATTCTAAGTTAAAAAATAAATATAAATATTTATAATAATTTAATAATTATACAAATATACTTCTTATTTTTTTATTTTTTAGTTGTGATTATAAATAATAATTTTTTTTATAAATATATTAATTTAAAATTTAAAGGTTGTATATATTTTATTTTATAAATAAAAATAATCTATAAATAAATTTTAATGTTAATCTGAAATTATTTAATTAGAAAAATTTGATATTTTTGGATTTAAATTGATTTAAATATAGATTTTTATTTTAAAAAAATTAAATTCGATTCAAATGGATAGAATTTAAATTAATTAAAAATAAATAATTTCTGCTGTTTATCCCCTATTGCACTTAATTGGCAAGGTTAACCGGCTATGAACATCGGTTGTCAAGGTTGGTCGGCTGTTGATTGGAGTTGATGACCGTTGACTAGATGTTATTCAAGATGTAGCATCGCCACTAACTTCTGGCAATAGTTGACTTGACGTTTAAAGTAATTATAAACAAAAATATTTTTTATATTTTAACGTAACAACACATATTATCTGTTATATAATATCTCAAACTTTTGTATGGCAATGTTAAGGAGCTGTACGTATGACGCATTAAAAGAACGCTGTTATTCATCCGGATAAATATAGTCAGGATTGTACATGATGTTTTTTATAACTTTTAAGACAAGTATTAAAAAAATAAAAATAAAAATTTGATTGGAACGAGATTTAAAAAAAAATTATACATATTAAAAATAATTTTAAAATTTGATAAATTTATTTAAAAATAACTTATTATATCTATATTGGATATAGATGGATACCTTTATTAATAAATTTATACAATAATGGATCCTAATTAATCAAAAACTTGTAATTAATATTTATTTATTTATTTGACATTGTGTCCATTTTTGATTTATTTGTCATTATATATATTTTGATAATGAATTTATACAATAATAAATCATAATTAACTTAAAAACTCTTGATTAATATTTTTATTATTATTTATCATGTATAACATAAATTTTACATATATTGTAGAAACTAAAAAAATATAATTTCTTTTTATCTATCTTTAACTAATACAAGCATTCAATCTTATAATTATAATTATATTTCATATTATATTATAACATAATATTTTTGTCAATGAATTAGAATTATGATGGCGTTGTAGGAGATACAACAATCACATCAAACAGATCGAATTATGTTGATTTTACAGTGACATATACAGACATAGGTGTTGCAATTATAACTAAGAATGAGAAAACAGCCAACAAAAGCGTGTGGATTTTCTTGAGACCATTTTCAACAGATCTTTGGATTACAACAGCAGCTTTCTTTGTAATAACTGGTATTATTGTGTGGGTGATTGAGCGCCCAATTAATCAAGAGTTTCAAGGTTCTTTGTCACATCAATTAGGAAACTTATTATGGTTTTCTTTTTCCACCCTTGTTTTCGCTCAAAGTAAGTAAACTGCTTTTTATTTATCTTCATTTATGTTAAACAAATTGTTGAAGATTGTTGAGGCCCACTTCGTTAAGAGAAGTCAGTAATGTGTTGGTTATAAGTCTGAGCATTCTCTTTTCTTATAAGCGCGTTTTGAGAGAAATATTGGACTGCCCAGCTTTTAATTTGGTATCAGAGTTGATCTTGAGGGTCTCGATGTGCACGCTTCCTACTTGACTCCGTGTCCGTTGGTTACTTGACACGGGTAGGCAGTCGGCGGAGGTGAGCACGGCTCTCCCGTCCGATGTGAGGGAAAGTATTGAGTCCCACATCGCTCAGAAAAACCAACAATGTACTGCTTATAAGTCTGGGCAACCCATTTCTTTATAAGCGCGTTTTGAGAGAAATATTGGACTGTCCAACTTTCAATTCAAACATCCTTAACTAATTATCTGTGTTTATATATATATAAAACCTTAGAATTTTTATATATTTATTCTAATAGAATTTACAAACTCAATACAATTCAATGCATGTGATAGTAATAAATTAGAGGTATATTTGTTTTCCATAAGTTATAACATTTATAGCATTATCATTATTTTCACAAGTTTTTTAAATGAATCATTATGCATAATAAATCTACAAATTTCGTATGTATAAAGAAGAGGATAATTAAAGACATCCCTTAGTATTTAAACGAAAATAAACTCAGTTTATTATTGATCATTAAATTAAATATAATACCTAACACACTACTACTTAAATTATAATGAAATAATTTAATGTGTATAAAAAAAAAACAACTTTGAACTTGAATGTATGTCATTTATATTGTGTTGCAGGGGAGAAGTTGGCGAGCAACTTGTCAAAGTTTGTGACAATTGTATGGATATTTGTGGTGTTAATATTAACTTCTAGCTATACAGCCACATTAACTTCAATGATGACAGTCCAACAGATTAAAATGACCTCATTTTGGGATGGTTTAGCATACCAAATTCAAGGAAGGCCCTACACTCAGCTTACAACACCAGAGCAATATGTTAAGGCTTTATCCCAAAGTGATCGCAAGCCTGGAGGTGTCCTAGCTATCATGTCAGAGATGCCATACATCAAGCTCTTCTTGTCTTACTATCCTCATGATTACTCCATGATTAAGTCAATCCCTTCCACAAATGGTTTTGGATTTGTAAGTGTCCTACTCTACTTTTATATGATAATTATTATTATTTTTAATCAAACTTTACGATTTGAACTTTGTGATTTGAATTACGAAACCCAAAAAACTAAAATTCTTTTCCACCGAAACTCATTTGTATTCAATAAATTTTTTCACTTTTTTTTGAACCCGCTAAACTTGGTTTCATTATGAGCTTATTTGATAATAATTTTATATTTAAATTTTTGATTTTTTTAAGTAATTTTTCAATTAGGTATCTTTGGAATAATTTTTTATTTTTATTTTCATTTTTTTAAAGAGTTACTACCAAAATATGAGTGATCTATAATTCTTTAAAATTAGATTTTTAATTTTTAATTTTTTTTATTTTCACTAAGATTTTTTTAGAAAATAAATCAACTTTCATAACTTTTATATTTATAAGTATTTGAAAAAATAATGAAAAATATAAAAATTTGTAAATAATAAAAAAATTATTTATTTTTTAAGTTTTTGAAAAAATTAAAAAAATAAAATATTACCAAACATATTGGTAATATTTTTTCTAAAAAACAAAACATAAATCACAAAATCAATTTTTTAATCATAAATCATAAATCACAATAGTTATCATCTTATTTATTTTTAAAAAAATATTTTATTTTTTATATGAATAATTTATTAACATAATTTTATTTTTAATACGTCTTATATATACCATATTTTTAAACATATAATTTTTTTTTATTTCATATTTATGAATAAAGTTACAATGAAGGGTGGATGTATGTGAAGGCATGTGTCTCACCTCATTTAATTAAAAATGTAATTTTATATTAAAAATTTTTTTTTTTTGAAAGTTGCATTATATTCAAAACTAGTGATCTTTTTCATATTTACTTTTAAGCCTGTAAAATATTTTAAGCGTCCAATAAAATTATAAATATATATATATATATATATATATATATATATATATATATATATATATATATAATTCACATTTTGATACTTTTTTGTTCAAACAAAAATTTCATTGTAGATTTTTTAGCACTAAAGTTTTACTTATTTTTCATTTGTAATTTTTCATGCAAGTTTTATATTATTGATTGTTGATCGATACTTCTTTTAATTTGAGTACTATGCCCGTTATTAATTATTGTATTCAATTAAACTTAAAAAAAAAATCATCGCTCGCATATAATTTTTGTGTGTATTTTGTAACAGGTTTTTGCCAAAGGTATGCCCATAGTCCACGACATGTCAATTGGGATCATGAAACTGCGAGAAGAAGGAGAAATAACACGGATGGAAGACAAATGGTTTAGAAGTAACCAGTCACCTGTATCATCACCAAGTCCAGATTCTTCCAATCCTAATAATGTTCTTCATTTCAACAGCTTTCGTGGACTCTTCCTTATTAGTGGAATATCCTCAAGTTTGGCACTTTCTTTTTTCTTACTTCTTTCCATGAAAGAAAAATTGATATTTGTCAAAAAATATTATAAACTTGAGCATCTAAGAGTCTTAAGGATGTACATTCACAGCAAGCTATTTCATGTAAATGAGGAACATAGCACTGTGTAGTCGTTGGGCGTTATCGGATACTTGTAAATTATGTTCACGAGATCTAGTTATCTATTTTAATTTTCTTTAGTTTTAATTATAAATCATAAATTATATTATAAATATATTAATTTAAAATTTAAAAATTATACATGTATTACTTTTTAATACTAAATCTTTGAATTGTCAAACACTTAGGCAATCACATCATAACTTGTGTAGAGAATTTCTTGTTGCAAATTTCAACATAAACTACACGTTTAATTGGAGGGAATGTAATGAAATCAGAATTGATTCCTTCTATTTTGTGTATTTAATTGGACGGAATAAAGGACGGAATGGAATCTCATTATTAAAAGAGAAGGAATCACAATTCTTTCTCCCACCTTTGTTAATCATTATTCCATTCCCATCTAAACTTTTTTTTTCCAATTTTACCCTCACCTAAAATATAATCATAAATTCAAATTTCAAATTCTCAAACCCAAAATTCCAAAATTCCAAAACCCAAAATTTCAAAATTCTAAATCCAAATCCTAAAACCTTAAACCCTAAACCTCAAATCCCTAAATCCTAAACCTTAAAACATAAATCCCAAAACCCTAAAACATAAATCCTAAATCTCTAAAGCCCAAATTCCAAAACCTAAAACCCTAAATCCTAAACCCCAAATCTCCAAATCCCTAAACTATAAACCCCAAATCCTAAACCCTAAACCCTAAAACCCTAAACCTTAAAACATAAATCCCAAAAACCAAAACCCTAAAACCTAAACCCTAAACCCTAAACCCTAAACCCTAAACCCCAAATCTCCAAATCTCTAAACCATAAACCCTAAACTTTAAAATATAAATCCCAAAACCCTAAAACATAAATCCCAAAACCCTAAACCCCAAATTCCAAATCCTAAAACCATAAACCCTAAACCTTAAACCTTAAAACCCTAAAACCCTAAACCCTAAATCCAAAATTCTAAAACCCTAAACTATTTTTAGAAAAATAATAATTTTAACCCTAAACATTAACCTACAAATATGACCCCAAATCCTAAATCCCTAAACCCTAAATCACACATCCCAAATCTCAAAACCCTAAACCCTATTTAGAAAAATAATAATTTTAATAATATATTTCTTTTTAATTAAGTAATACTTATTTAGAAAAATAATGATTTCAATAATGTATTTTATCTGACGAAAAAATAGTAATTAAATGACATTATTTGAACTTTACAGCATGTAGGGGTATTAAGGTCATTTACAGCTTTTTTCATTCCATTCCAATGTCAAACCAAACACTATAATCCTAATTCTGAGCTTGATTCCAATGGTCAAACCAAACAAAATTGTTTCCTTTACATTTCATTACATTCCGATTCCGATTCCGATTCCGATTCTGATTTCATTCCACGAACCAAACGCCACCAAAATTCTCTCTTTTGAATAGTTTAAAAATAAAACAAAAAAATATGAATAAGAAACTTAAGAAGAAAGGAAAAAAAAAAGAATAAAAATACTTAAATTTAAAATTGATAGTGTGACACCCTTTTGTCGAACACTTATTTTTCTCATGATTTTTTATAATTTATTAAATCATTAATAAATAGCATATTAGAAGAAAAGTCAAATGCTCTACGTGTGAACCTGGATAATTTGAAGGATATACAAATGCGCGTGAAATCATATTTTGAATTCTTTCTTTTTCTTTTATTTTTTATTTTTATTCTTTTTCCCCTTTTTCGTAATCGCCTAATATATATGCCCCCGTATATATATGATTTATGCAAAGCAATGCAACCCAGTTGCTTTTATTGATATTTTGTATGTTCAAAGAGTTAAAAACTTCAAATTCAAGCTCTTGCTTGAAAAAAAAAATTGAGTTCTTGACTTCAAACATAATTGTACAATTTATTGTTTTATGAACTTTTAAAATATAATAATTAAATAACAATAAAATTATTTTATGAATTTGTAAATGTATGAAATATAGGAAGAATTTAACTCTAAATAAAAAATACAAAAAAATCCATTTTATTCCTCTTTTCTCGTTCTCTCGGTCTGTTTCTTTTCTTCTATATCCATTTTTTTTTCATTTCTTTCTTTCCTCTACCTGTAAGCATCCTTCTTCTCTTTTCCCGTATCTCCTAAAGAAAATAAGAGTGTAATGAAAGAAGACAGAAACAGAAGAGAAAAGAACCTGAAAAATACATTAAAACGAGAAGATAGTAACGTAGAAAAAAAAAACTGAAAAAATACATTAAATAATTACTTCAACAATTTTAATTTAAAATTTTTCAACATTTAGTTACATATAGTAAAACTATTTTAATGTAACAATCAACTTTATTTTCTTGAAATTTTTAAGTTCCATCGCATATATACAGACCTAACTCATACAAAACTTTTTCGAGAGAAAGTTGTAGAAGCTTGAAAAAAGTTGGTTCTACTTCCACTGTAAAGCAACTTTTCCATCACAGCCAGCTCTTAAAATGATAACCAAAACCAAAATTTTCTTATTGTTCAAAGATTTAGCGATTTGTTCCTCCTGAGAGGGGTTCTCTTCAACTTTGGCTCTTATATTCCACTTGTCTATGGCCTTTTCGGTAAATGTTAATTTATGATCGAAAATATTACTCAAGTTATTAATTTTTTTATTGTACAATGATATATGTTATTTTGTAGACACTCTTGTATAGGTTTTAATTTCATCATTGTATATGCGTATAAATATATAAAGGTGTAATTGTTATTAAAAATAAAAAAATCATATAAGCTAATTTATTTTAATAGAGGGACATTAGTTTCAATTTTTTTTATGAAGTCATTTGAAGTAAAATCACCAAGGGATATATCTTTTTTTATCTATCCCTTATTTGAAATATGACTACATCAAACCGTATTTACTTTTGTTAATTCTGAAGTCAAGAAATTAAAAGGACTGTGTATTTCCTTCCTTCCTCCCCATTCCCTGCTTTTAATGGTTTAATATGCAATTTGACATTGTCAAATTAAGTTTCTTTTGCAAGAATTTTTTTTTTTTTTTTTATAAATGTACTCTTAATTTAGCCTCATGGAATATGTTAAATGATTTACTACCAGTGAGAGAAATTTTAAATAATGTTTATGATGTGAGAGTAAAATTCATTTTCCTTCCCTTTCAAATCATATACTTTTAGTCAATTAATTCAAAGTCTTTCTTTTTTTCTTTAAATGCAGTCAAAGCATCATTAATTTAAATTCTTTTTTTTAAACAAAATATCTCCCTTGTGAGATGCTAACTCGGTGTTTTTTTTTTCAAACCTTAACCTTTGAATATTAGAAAAGATTTTTTTATGTTACAAACTTCTCCGTAAATTTGATTTACCTTTTAATTATTTCTTTCACTTTTCATAAATATCTTTTAACTTATTTAATAAATTTGATTACATCGTGAATGATATTTATCTGATGGTTTTTACTACATTAATTTACAAAATAATGCCACTAATAACGCTATGCATGTTCAAGCTGTCACTAAAATGTGTATTATTAATGATGACTCTTTTACATTATGTTATATGAGATTAGGATATATATCCATAGAAAGAGTTAAAAGATTAGTCAAAGATGTGGTATTTAATACTCTAGATTTTACTGATTAGAAATCATACATACGGATATATGTTAACCAGACATGAACATTCAAGATCAGAAATATTTAATCACCTTTATTAATGATATTTTTCGATATATGTATCTCTACATGTTTCATAATAAGAGCAAAGCATTAGATGCCTTCAAGAGCTTTAAGGTTGAAGTATATAAACAATGTGGAAAGCAAATACACGTAATGAGATCAGATAAAGGTGGTGAATATTATGGTAGATACAATGAGAATGGACAAGCGTCTGATTCGTTTGCTACGTTTCTTCAAGAACATGAGATAGTTGTCCAATACACTATGCCTGGTTTACCAAACCAGAATGGTACAATAGAAAGGAGAAATCGAACATTATTGGACATGGTGCAGAGTATGCTTATCAACTACAATCTTCCTAAATCCTTGTGGATTGAAGCTTTAAATATGGTTATGTATATATTAAATCGAGTTCTAACAAAGACTGTCTCAAAGACGCCATTTGAATTATAGAAAGGTTGGAAACTGATTTTGCCCCTAGTCTGTCTCTGTTTGCAACCATCATCGGCCAGTAGCTCAACTACCACCAGCCATTCCATCATACTTTGAAACAACCATTTTCTAGCTGTTGAAAGACATCAGCCGACTTAGAAGAATAGCAGCAAGCTACCATTACTGCAGTTGAATGAGTTTATGGTAATATTTGATTTTAATAGCAAATTTGTTAATTTATTTTGGTATATATTATTAGTAAATTAGAGGGAGTTATTTTATGGGTGTATTTTATATTTTGATATATTTTGTGAAGCTCTCTAAATATTGGTGTTTGTATCTCCATTTGATTATTAGTAGATTTTTCTCGTTGTGACGTCGTCCGTGGAGTAGACATTTCACATTGAAAAGTTGAACCACTTAAATCATTGTGTGCCATTTAAATTTATCATTGCTTATTATTTTGCTATTACCCATAATTTTATATTTATGCAACCAAAATTAGATCCAATATTTGCTTCTACAAGTGCTAATTTATAACAAATTGGTATTAGAGCATTGGGTTATTCTGCTATTTATTAGAATTGATCAAGTTTGCTCTTTTGGATTTATTTTGAGCTTTTGGTTATCTGATTGGTTTCATATTTTCTAGGTTGTGCTTCTGTTTATTTAATATTTGATTTTTTATTTTGACAGCAAAATATGACATTGAGAAATTCAATGGTAGAAATGATTTTAGTCTTTGGCGTATGAAGACGTGGGTTGTATTAGATAAAAAAAGGCTCGTTAAGATACTTGAAGGTAAGGATAAATTTCTAGGGAAATTGACTGATGAAGAAAAAGATGCATTGATGGAAAACGCAAGCTTGGTGATGAAGAATCTCTTGCTGGGTTATGGCTTAAATTGGAGAATTTGTATATGACAAAGTCTTTGATAAGTCGGTTATATTTGAAGTAGCGTTTCTATACATTCAGAATGTCAGAAGGTACACCTTTACACAATCACCTTGATGAATTTACTAAAATTATTCCTGATCTAAAAAATGGTGGTGTTAAGATTGATGATGAGGATGAGGCTTTAGTTCTATTATGTTTTTTACCTCATTCGATGGATAATTCTGTTGATACCATGCTATATGGGCGAGATACTATTTCTTTGGAAGATGTCAAAACAACTTTGAATTCCAGAGAGTTGAAGAAAAAAGTGTTTACAAGCAGTAATGATAATAACAGTGGTTTATTTGTCAAAGGTAGAAATCAAGAAAAAGGTACAGATAATAATAGAGACAAGTTTAGATTCAAATCTAGAAAAAGAAAAGATAAATGCGACTATTGTCATCAGGAAGGGCACTAGAATGTAAATTGCCTAAAAAATCTGCCACAATGTCTTCTGATACTAATGATGTTACTAGTGTTGTAGATAATTCTTGTTCCGATGGTGAAAATGTTCTATCAGTATCTATTGGTTCTCTTGGAGATATTTGGATTCTTGATTCGGGTTACACTTACCATATGTGCCCCAGTAGAGACTGGTTTGCTTCTTATCAGTCTATTGATGGGGGGTATTATCTTGATGGAAAATAATATGTCCTGCAAGGTTGTTGGTATTGGTACTATCTGAATTAAGATGCACGATGGTATTGTTAGGACTTTAAAAGATGTTCGCCATATTCTAGATTTGAAAAAGAATTTGATATCTTTGGGTACTCTTGATTCATAAGGTTACAAGTATGTAGCTGAAGGTGGAGTTTTAAAAGTTAGTAATGGTGCTCTTGTTATTAATGGACAATTATCGTGTGGTCTCTATGTGCTTCAAGGTAGCACTTTTATTGGTAGTGTTTCAATTTTGTCCTCATCAGATCAAGATTCAAACACTACTCGATTATGGCATATGTGATTAGGGCATATAAGTGAGGCAATGATGTCTATTTTGAGCAAGCAGAATTTGCTTGGTGGTCATAAAACTTGGAAGCTTGATTTTTGTGAGCATTGTGTCTATGGAAAGCATCACAAGGTCAAGTTCAGTACAACCATCCATAAAACAAAATGTATTGTTGATTATATTCATTCAGATATTTGTGGTCCTTCTTGTGTTGCATATAAGGGTGGTGCCCGGTATATGTTGACTTTTATTGATGACTTCTCTCGTTATGTTTTGGTGTATTTTCTGAAGAACAAGAATGATGCGTTCTTAAAATTTGTAAAATTCAAGGCTTGTATAGAAAATCAAACAGACAAGAAAATCAAGCATTTGAGAACTAACAATGGTTTGAAATTTTGTGACAGTCAGTTTAATAAGTTTTGTGAAAGAAATGACATAGTGAGACACCGCACTGTGCGTCATACACCACAGCAAAATGGAGTAGCATAACGTATGAATATGACTCTCTTAGAAAGAGCACATTGTATGCTCTTTCAAGCTGACTTGGATAAATATTTTTGGGCTGAAGCTTGTAACCATGCCTACTATTTGGTGAATCAATCTCCATCAACTATAATTGAGTTGAAGATTCTGTTTGAGGTATTCTTTTGTACTCCTGCTAATTATTCTGATTTAAAAGTTTTTAGTTGTCCTACTTATGCTCATGTTAGTGATGGTAAACTTGAGCCTAGGGCATTGAAATGCATATTTTTAGGGTATCCTTTTTGGGTGAAGAGTTATAGATTATGGTGTGTTGAACCCAAGTCACCTAATTTTTTTATTAGCAAAGATGTTAAGTTTGATGATTTTTCCATGTTAGAAAAGAAAAAAAAAGAGTCTATTATTGCAGGTAAAGGCCATGGTGTTAGTGAGTAGGGGGAGCTTGAGAGTAGAGCTCCTAGTTAAGTGCAAGAGGGAACTTCGGATCAACCATCTATGGATGAGATAAATGATTCTGCTCATGTTGCTCATGATGTAGCAGAAGAGCAATATGAACAACCATATAGTATCGCTAAAGTTAAAGGAATAAGATAGATTTAACGCCTTCAAAGGTACGCAAATGCATACTTAGTTTCTTTTACTTTATCTATGGCAGAGTCTATTAAAGTACATAAACCTTCTAGTTATCATGAAGTTGTCACTTATGATAAGTCTTTTCATTGGTTGGTTGCTATGAATGAAAAGATTGAATCACTTTATAAGAATCATACTTAGGAATTGGTAAAAACACCTAAGAGCTAGAAGATTATTGGAAACAAATGGGTCTTCAAGAAAAAGGAAAGTATACCTGAGGTTGAAGCAGCTAGGTTCAAGGCATGTGTCATTACAAAGGGCTATTGTCAGAAGAAAGGTATTGACTTCAATGAAGTATTTTCACCTGTTGTAAAACATAACTCTATTTGTGTGTTGCTTGCTATGGTTGCATTGTTTGATTTGAAATTAGAACAGCTTGATGTCAAAACAACCTTCTTACATGATGAGCTTGAAAAACAAATATATATGCATAAACCAGATGTATTTTTTGTTCCAAGTAAGGAAGATCATGTTTATTTATTGAAAAAGTCTTTATATAGGTTGAAGCAATCCCCTAGACAGTGGTATAAACGTTTGATTCTTTTATGATTGATCATGGTTACTCTAGGAGTGATTATGATAGTTGTGTTTATCATAAAAGATTCCATGATGATTCATCTGTCTATTTGTTGCTTTATATTGATGACATGCTTATTGATTCTAAGAATAAGTCTAAGATTCAGAAATTAAAGTCTCAACTTAGTGGTGAGTTTGAGATGAAAGATTTGGGTGCAGCAAAGAAAATTTTGGGCATGGAAATTTACAGAGATAAACAAACAGGCAAACTTTATTTGACTCAGAAAATTTATATTGAAAAGGTTCTTGAACGCTTTGGTTTGAAAGAGTCTAAACTTATAAGTATGTCGTTAGCTGCGCATTTTAGGCTTTCTTTGAATTTGTCACCACAGTCAGAAGAAGAAGAGTGATTCAGGTTCTATATGCTAGTGCCGTTGGTAGTTTGATGTACGTTATGGTTTATACTCATCCATACATTTCACATGCAATTAGTGTTATTAGTAGATATATGGGTAATCTTGGTAAAGGTCATTGGTAAGCAGTGAAATGGATACTTCGGTATTTGATAGGGACATCTAATTTTGGTTTGGTATATGATGGAAGTTATAATACCAGTTGCAATGTTATTGGTTATGTGGACTCCGATTATGCTGGTGATTTGGATAGAAGAAGATCTTTGATAGGTTATATCTTCACTCTTTCTTATTGTGCCATTAGTTGGAAGGATACTTTACAATCTACGGTTGTTTTGTCTACGATAGAGGCAGAATATATGGCAGCAGTAGAAGCAGTGAAAGAAGTCATTTGGTTTAGAGGTTTTGTTTGTGATTTGGATTTATAGTAGAATACTTCTATTGTATTTTGTGATAGTCATAGTGCGATACACTTGACTATGAATAATATGTATCATGAAAGAACCAAATACATTGATGTCAGATATCATTTCTTTCATGACATTGTCTCTCAGGCTGCTATTGTTGTTAATAAGATAGTCACTATAGAAAATCCAATTGATATGTTAACCAAACCAGTTCTATTTAACAAGTTCAAGCATTACTTAAACTTGATTGGTGTTTGTAGAAGATAATCACCCTTCGGGGCTTTGCATGATGGTTATTTGATAATCTAAGGAACTTCATATGTAGAATATGTTTCTGTTTTGAACCAAAGTGAAGATTTGTTAAATAAATAATTACCCAAAACAATATAAGACCCATTTGCATATATTAAACCCTTTCTATAGCTTCTATATATATATATATTGTCTTCTTCTTCTTAGGTGGGCAGCCGAGACAAATTATTAATAACAGAGAGAAAGTGTGAGCTGCTTCAATCTTGGCCATCCAATTCGCCTCTATCATTGCCCTTAGTCTGTCTCTGTTTGCAACCATCATAAGCCAATAGCTCAGCTACCACCAGCCCTTTCATCATCGTTTGAAACAACCATTTTCTAGATGTTGAAAGACATAAGACGATAAAGAAGAATAGCAACAAGCTGCCATTGCTGCAGTTGAATGAGTTTATGGTAATATTTGATTTTAATAGCAAGTTTGTTAATTTATGTTGCTATATATTACTAGTAAATTAGAGGAAGTTGTTTTGTGGATGTATTTTGGTTTTTTATATATTTTGTAAAGTTCTCTAAATATTGGTGTTTGTATCTCCATTTGATTATTAGTAGATTTTTCTCAATGTGCCGTCGTCAGTAGAGTAGACTTTTCATATTTAAAAATTGAATTATTTAAATCATTATATGTCATTTAATTTTCTCATTATTTATTATTTTATTATTATCCATAATTTTATATTTATGCAACCAAAATTAGACTCAATCTTCACTTCTATAAATACTAATTTATAAAGTATCTTATTTTTTAATCCAAAATCTTTGAATTGTCAAACACATTAGTAGACTTGGTAAGAAGACTTTTTTAGTTGAAGAAAAAATCTATTAACGGTAAAAGGCGATCACATCATAATTTGTGTAGAGAATTCCTTATAGCAAGTTTCAACATAAAATTCTCTCTTTTAAATAGTAAGAAAATAAAAAAATATATGAATAAGAAATATAAGAAGAAAGGACAAAAAAAAAAGAATAAAAATCGTTAAATTTAAAATTGATAGTGTGACACCCGACCACTTATTTTTCTCATAATTTTTTATAATTTATTAAATCATTAATAAATAGCATATTAGAAGAAAAGTCAAATGCTCTACGTGTGAACCTGGATAATTTGAAGGATATACAAATGCGTGTGAAATCATATTTTGAATTCTTTCTTTTTCTTTTATTTTTTATTTTTTATTTTTATTCTTTTTGCCCTTTTTCGTAATCGCCTAATATATATGCCCTCGTATATGTATAATTTATGCAAAGCAATGCACCCGAGTCGCTTTTATTGATATTATGTATGTTTAAGAGTTAAAAGAACTTCAAATCGACTCAAGGTCATGAAAAAAAAAATAATTTTTAATTTTAAATGTTATCACGTAATATTTTTAAAATAATGTTTTTCGTTTATTATAAGTGTAAATGTTATAATTTATTAATTTATAAATTTTAAATGTCTGTATAAATACAAAAAAAAAAATCATTTTTCTTCCTCTGTTCTCTTTCTATATGTCTGTTTCTTTTTTCTTTTCTTTTCCTTTCTCTCTTCTTTTCTTTTCCTTTCTCTCTTCTATGTCAATTTTTTTTCATTTCTTTCTCTCTTCCTCTTTCTGTCAGCGTCTCTTTTTCCGTATCTCTTATTTCTTTCTTTATATAAGGAAATAAGAGTGTAACGAAAGAAGAAATAAACAGAAGAGAAAAAATAACCTGAAAAATACATTAAAACAAGAAGATAGTAACATAGAAAAAAAACTAAAAATTAATTACATTAAAACAAGAATACAAAAATGGAGAAAAAAACTGCAAAAATACATTAAATAACTGTCTTTACTTTTTATTTTTCATTTTTTTAGAACGATTCTAAGTCAAAGTAAACTTTGAATATTAGATATGAAAGATCCGTTTTTTAAAATTTGTCTACTTTATATTCTATTTATCTTTGTTAATGACTTATAAATTTAAAAAATATATTATAAATTAAACGAGTTTATTGTTAAATTTGAAATAATTAAAAATAATGTTAAATATATAGAGATTTAATTTCACTAAATTAGTAATTTTAAAAAGAAGAGATATCATTCACCTTTCTAAAATGGACAAAATTAGTAGAAGTTATTTACAAGTGTACTTGTCAGTTTGAAAAATTCAAAGTGTATCCAACTCATAATACACCTTTCAAAAATAGACATTCAAGGTTAGCCACGAGACAATGAGATAAAAAAAAAATTCATTGAAACCTTGAGTTAGAGGGGAAATTATTTTTTGTTTTTTTTTTATCACGTGATAATATAGTGATTAATTAAATATCATATATTTAATCTTTTTATAAAAAATGTGTTTTTATGTACCTTATATAAATACATACAATATTTTTGAATCGAATAAAATGTATTTTTTATATTATATAAAAAAACATATATACATTACACAAATGAGATTAAAAAGTGAAAGGATATGCTATTAATTAAACCTATTTTAAAGTAAACCATTCCTATAAAAAAGCTAATACAGTATCTATTTAAAAGATAGATACTGTATTATCTTGCTCATATTAGGCTTGCTCACATGGGAACTAATAAAATCATAAGTCCATTTTTAATCATCCTTTTACTCATAACTATCCTAAATAGACATTGGAGTCAGTGTTCGTGTGCTGAAATTGAAAATAGCCAAACTGGTTTGAGGATAATTAATGCTGAGAAGGTTAACGTAGGGATGATTCTTGACATGGAATCAAGGGAGGGGAAGTTTATTAAAAACTCTATCTTTATGGCAATTTCAGATTTTTATAGGCTGCATCGTAATTACAGCTCAAGACTTGTTCTCCATACAAGGGATTCCAAAGGAGTACCTCTCCTAGCTCAGTCTGCAGGTAAGCCTTTTTATGTTACGTGAACCTCTAAGCTTGCTGCCCTAGATATTATTCAGCACTGCGATCGTAGTGCTAATTTAGCTGCCACTACCCAAGTCTATTTTTGTAATGTGTTCAAAATCAAGTGTTTGAATTTATATTTTGTTGAAAATCAACACCAAAATAATAATTGAAGAGATTGAGAAATAAATGAAATGGTTGAAGGTTGTAGAAATAAACGAAGTAGTTGAAGGTTGTAGAAATAAATGAAGTAATTGAAGGTTGTAGAAATAAATGAAGTAGTTGGAGGTTGTAGAAATAAATGAGGTGGTTGAAGGTTGTAAAAAAGAGAAGTGTGTAGATAAGATTTGTATGTCTAGGATTATTTCTTAGTTTTATATTTGTGTGGTGTAGATTGTATGGTGAGGACTATAAATAGCCTACCTTGCATTTGGTTTAATCATTCCATAAAAAAAACAAATAAGTATTCGTATTCTTAGTTTGAGTGTGAGTTGAGAGCTTTCTCTTTGAGTGTTTGTAATTCTCTTCAATTTGTGAGTTACCTTTGAAAAGTGTTATAGTGAGTATAGTACAAGTAGTTTGTTTACTTGTTTGGATCTAATATTAGTAAATTTAGAGTTGTTCATTCTAAATTTTACTCAACAATTGGTATCAGAGCGGGACGGTCAGAGATCGTTCTTAGTGGAGTTATCTTGAGTCGTGAGGAGTTTGGTACTCTGCAAGTTTATTAGTCAAGCTTGTTCGGTATAGTCGAAGTCTTGCCGACACGATGGGTGATCTTCAAGTAGTTGGAGGAATCAAGAAGCTCAACAACAAAAACTATAACACATGGGCAACATGTATGGAGTCTTATCTACAAGGTCAAGACTTGTGGGAGGTTGTTGGTGGTGATGAAGTTACACAACCAACAGTGGAAGATGCAAACGGCATCTTGCGGAAGTGGAAAATTAAAGCAGGCAAAGCGATGTTTGCTTTGAAGACCACAATTGAAGAAGAAATGTTGGAGCATATTCGGGATGCAAAAACACCAAAGGAAGCATGGGACACTCTTGTTACGCTCTTTTCAAAGAAGAATGATACAAGATTGCAACTTCTGGAGAATGAGTTACTATCGATGGCGCAACGCGACATGACGATTTCCCAATACTTTCACAAGGTAAAGTCATTATGTCGCGAAATTTCAGAGTTAGATCCAAAAGCTCCTATTGGGGAAACGAGGATAAAGAGAATAATTATTCATGGTTTGAGACCCGAATATCGAGGGTTTGTTACCGCTATACAAGGATGGCCGACACAACCATCTCTTGTTGAGTTTGAGAATCTGTTAGCCGATCAAGAAGCTATGGCTAAGCAAATGGGATGAGTCCAACTGAAGGGTGAAGAAGAAGCGCTCTACACTAGTAAAAGCAAAGGCACTTTCAAGCGGTACAATGGAAATGGATATAAAAATGATGGCGATAAAGGAAAAATTCCTCAAGGAAAGGGAGGCTTTCGTCTAGGGGGAGCTTGGAAGAACCGCAATAACAATAGAAAATTTGACGGTGAATGTTACAACTGCGGAAAGATGGGTCACATGGCAAAAGATTGTTGGAGTAAGAAAAAGCATGTTGAAAGCAATACAGCTACTTCCAGTTCTAAGGAGCATAGCGAAGATGGTTGGGATGCCGAAGCATTATTCGCTACAGAGGAAGAAGAATTGGCTCTTACGGTAACAACATCAAAACAGATTGACTACAAGAATGACTGGATCGTAGATTCGGGCTGCTCAAATCATATGACAGGTGATAAACAAAAGTTGGAAAGCATGACTGAGTACAAGGGAGGTCGTGTAGTGGTGACAGCTGACAACTCAAGGTTACCGATAGCCCATATCGGTAAGACGATAGTTACGCCTCGATATAGTACTAACCAAGTACCACTTCAAGATGTTTATCATGTCCCAGGAATGAAGAAAAATTTGTTATCTGTGGCTCAATTAACATCATCAGGCCACTATGTCTTGTTCGGTCCCCGAGACGTGAAGGTGTATCGTGATCTCAAAATCTCAGAAACACCGACAATGGAGGGGCAACGATTGGAATCAGTCTACGTGATGTCAGCAGAATCTGCATATGTAGACAAGACAAGAAGAAATGAGACAGCAGATCTATGGCATATGCGGTTAGGTCACGTTAGCTATTCCAAGCTAAGTGTGATGGTGAAGAAGTCGATGCTTAAAGGGCTTCTTCAACTAGACGTGCGTCTGGAACACGATGCATGCGGTGCCAATATGGTAAAGCTCACCAATTTCTATATGAGGAATCGAAGTTTAAAGCAAAAGAACCATTGGAGTTAGTTCACTCTGATGTATTCGGTCCTGTTAAGCAACCATCAATTGGCGGTATGCGATATATGGTGACATTCATTGACGACTTCTGATGCGTATTTTCGCAAGTGTACGAATCTTTCTAGTAATAAAGTGTACAAAAGTACGGATATCGAACCCACAAGGAATTGCGTTACTAAGTACCGAAATTGACTAACCCTAATTTTATTTGAAAACCGAATTGTTGAAATTGTTTTAAAAGCAAATTAACTCAAAACTAAACGCAAATAACAAAATTTAATATTGTTCACAAATGATTAAAAACGCTAAGGCATTTGATTTCGCTAAATCAATTCAATCCGATTTCAAATTATGTTATATGAGAATCAAAGTTAAAAGTGATGGTTGAAAAACCCAAACTTATGTAATACTCTTTCTCAAGTTATATTAGAATTACTTATCTATGAAAACCGACTATATTTCTATGAAGATTTAATCACAAATAAGCACATTACGATTTATGGAATTTCTGGAATAACCACATACATCATGCATTAGGTGTCAAACTCGCATTCAACATACAGTATTTATCATAAGAAGCGTTCATTACACATCTCCTCTCGGTCTCAATATAATGCAACAAATCATTTAAATTTTGATCAGAAATTTAAAAGCATTAAGTATGGAAATAAATACTCAACTTGAAAACAATGAATTCATATAACGATAACACAAGAAATCAGATTTTCATGATCTAACTACATCATAGCCTTAGCAAACACGAATTAGTTCATAACGGAAATAAGAACAACCATTATTTCAATTGAATCCATGAACAAACAATCTGAATAAAATGCAGAAAATAAAAGCTAAGGAGAAGAGATGAAAAACTCTTGAAGAGGAAGACTTGGTAGCACAATGGTGATGATCCTTCAAGCTTCTCTAACATTTCTCTCCAAAATTTCCTTTTCTCCTGCAAAAATAACTCAATTCTACTCTTTCTGTCGTGGCCTCCTTCTCCATCATAATGTATATATAGGTCTAGGGTTATGGAGGGCAATTTTGGAACAAAACAGCATAAAAAAATGTTTTCGAACGAAACTCGCCGGTGGCGAAGTTATTCTCACCGCGGCAGATTTCTGGAAAACTTACGATTTTGGTTCTGCTAAATCTCGCCGGCGGCGGGATTATTGTGGCCGGCGGCGAGATGCACTTGGCCGGCGGTGAGATGTATTTGGCCGGCGGCGAGATCTACTTGGCCGGCGGCGAGATTGATTTGCCAAAATCCGTGCTCTCGGGAAGATTTTCAACATTTTCTGCGTAAGGTTTTCGCCGGCGGCGAAATTCCAAATTTTGAAATTTTGTTTTCTTTTTCTTTGATTCAATCCCGATCATTGTACTTTGTCCCTAACTTCTCCAAAATCATGATTTTACCTGAAATTGCATTTTAAACACGAAATACCCGTGAAATGACATTTGTGGATTAAATAATCAAATAAACACAATTTTCACACAAATATCAACATTTAAATCATAACAAAAATGCAATAATTTAGCTCTTATCAAATTCTCAAGGTATGTGTGGGTTTTCTTTATGAAAGAAAAATCTGGCGTATTCTCGAAGTTTAAAGAGTTTAGGGAGTCAACTGAAGGAGAAGTTGGAAAGAAGATCCATTGTTTGCGCACAGACAACGGCGGAGAATATAGCTCAAGCGATTTCTCTCAATACCTAAGGGAATGTCGAATAGGTCATCAGTACACTTGTGCCAACACGCCACAATAAAATGGTGTAGCAGAAAGAAAGAACCGGCATCTTGTAGAAATTTGTCGGAGTATGCTACATGAAAAGAATGTACACAGGAGGTTTTGAAATTTGAATCGATGAGGACTGCAGCCTTTGTCATCAACAGACTTCCTCAACCAAGGTTAGAATTTGTTTCACCCTTTGAGAAACTATGGAACATGAAACCTACAGTTAGCTACTTTCGAGTATTTGGCTGTGTATGTTATGTACCTCTTCCTGATCATTTACGGAGCAAATTTGACAAGAAAGCTGTTAGATGTATCTTTGTGGGATACGATAGCCAAAGAAAAGGGTGGAAATGTTGTGATCCAACGAGTGGAAGATGCTACACTTCACGAGATGTAGTGTTTGATGAAGCATCTTCTTGGTGGTCCTCAGAGAATGAAGCATTGCAGACTCAAGAGAATTTGGAGATAAGCTGCAACAAAAGATGGAGGAGCATACTATTCAATTCCAACCAAGTTTAGATGAATCCAGAGATCCAGACGATGATGGTGCCGAACAAAGAGTAGCTCAGAATCCTTGGCAAACTGGCATATATCAATAACTAAATGAAGAAGGTGGGCCTAGTGAAATAGAAGAATCAACTCCACAATCTCAACTACGTAGGTCAACAAGAACACGAAGGCCAAATCCCAAATATGCCAATGCAGCCATAATTGAAGAAGCAATAGAACCTGAGACGTTTGAAGAAGCATCGCAAATATCTGAGTGGATGACAGCTATGAGAGAAGAGATCGATGCACTTCAGCAAAATCAAACTTGGGATCTGGTGCGAAAGCCAAGAGATGTGAAACCCATATCCTGCAAATGGGTTTACAAGATAAAGCGTAGACCAGATGGGTCAATCGAGAGATACAAGGCACGATTGGTAGCTCGTGGTTTCTCTCAATAGTATGGACTAGACTATGATGAAACGTTTAGTCCAGTGACGAAACTTATAACTGTTCGAGTCCTACTTGCACTTGCAGCAAACAAAGATTGGAAGCTGTGGCAGATGGATGTGAAGAATGATTTTCTTCATGGAGAGTTGGATCGGGAGATCTACATGATCCAACCAATGGGTTTTCAGAGCCAAGATAATCCTGAATATGTGTGTAAGCTGCAGAAAGCACTCTACGGATTAAAACAAGCACCCAGGGCATGGTATGGTAAGATTGCTGAATTTCTAACACAAAGTGGTTATTCAATAACACCTGCAGATTCCAGCTTTTTTGTTAAAGCCAATGAAGGAAAGCTAGCTATTGTGCTAGTGTATGTGGATGACTTAATCATAACTGGTGATAATGAGCCAGAAATTCTTCGGACAAAAGAGAATTTGTCAGTCTGTTTTCAGATGAAAGAACTTGGCCAACTCAAGCACTTCCTTGGTCTAGAGGTTGATCGCACACAAGAAGGAATATTTCTTTGTCAGCAAAAATATTCTAAAGATTTGATAAAACAGTTCGGAATTCTTGAATGCAAACCAATTTCAACGCCGATGGAGCCAAATGCCAACATGTGTGCACATGAAGGAAAAGATTTGGAAGATGCGACAATGTATCGAAAATTGGTAAGTAGTCTGATCTACTTAACCTTAACTCGGCTTGACATTTCTTATGCAGTTAGTGTAATGAGTCGGTTCATGCAAAATCCAAAGAAGCCACATTTGGAAGCAGTTCAACGAATATTGAGATATGTGAAGAGTACAATTGACTATGGTCTTTTGTACAAGAAAGGTGGAGACAACAAGTTAGTTGGTTACTGCGATGCAGACTATGCAGGAGATCATGACACCAAAAGATCAACAACTGGGTATGTGTTTAAGCTGGGTTCTGGAACAATTTCTTGGTATAGCAAAAGACAACCAACAGTATCATTATCAACCACTGAAGTTGAGTATCGAGCAATGGCGATGGCGGCTGAAGAGTGTACATGGTTGATCTGACTAATGAATAATCTACATCAATCAGTAGATTATGCAGTACCGTTGTATTGTGACAATCAATCATCAATTCGTTTGGCAGAGAATCCGGTCTTTCATGCAAGAACTAAGCATGTTGAAATACACTATCACTTTATCAGAGAAAAGGTTCTGCAAGAAGAAATTGAAATGAGGCAAATCAAGACAGATAATAAAGTTGCAGACTTGTTCACAAAAAGCTTAAGCGTTAGCAAGTTTGAAATGTTTCGCCATCAGCTTGACACGGTAAAAATAGTGAGAGTTGGTGTTGAGAGAGAGTGTTGAAAATCAACACCAAAATAATAATTGAAGAGATAGAGAAATAAATGAAGTAGTTGAAGGTTGTAGAAATAAATGAAGTAGTTGAAGGTTGTACAAATAAATGAGGTGGTTGAAGGTTGTAGAAAAGAGAAGTGTGTAGATTAGATTTGTATGGCTAGGATTATTTCTTAGTTTTATATTTGTGTGGTGTAGATTGTATGGTGAGGACTATAAATAACCTACCTTGCATTTGGTTTAATCATTCCATAAAAAAAAACAAATAAGTATTTGTATTTTTAGTTTGAGTGTGAGTTGAGAGCTTTCTCTTTGAGTGTTTGTATTTCTCTTCAATTTGTGAGTTGCCTTTGAAAATTGTTATATTGAGTATAATACAAGTAGTTTGTTTACTTGTTTGGATCTAATATTAGTAAATTTAGAGTTGTTCATTCTAAATTTTACTCAACATATTTGTCTGGTAACTAGTTCTCTTTTTAGTTTTTATATTTGAATTGGATATGAGTTTAAAGGTATCATAGACTAATTACAATAAATTTTCCTAACTTTACAATTTTGTTTCTCTTTTTAGCTCTTGAACTCTTTTATGACATCAAAGTAGAAGCATTTGTTGGTGGAGGAACAAGAATGGAGGCAAAACTGCTGGCAGAGTTTGGAAACAGAGTTAAAGTGCCTGTGTTATCTCTACATGGACCTAGCAATATTTCTTCTTCAATATCTTCTACTAGTTACATTACTAATCCCTTTTTAATCCAAATCAGTCAAGATGAGACTTTGCAATTTAAAGGTATGGTTTCCATAGTTCAAGCTTTCAAGTGGAGGGATATTATTCTTCTTCATGATGTCAAAGATTTTGAAACAGAGATGATAAAATATGCAACCAATCTCTTCCAAGAAAAAAACATAAATATTGCATATACCATTGAAATTGGTACCACAAACACCGATGAACTAATGATCGAAAAGCTCCATAAGCTCACCTCCATTGAAGCTAATAAAGTCTTCATTGTGCATATATCATCGGTTGATCTCCTGTCTCGACTTCTTTTAAATGCAAAGAAATTGGGATTCATGAATGAGGGGTATGCTTGGTTGATGACTTTAACTACCATGAATCTTTTACATCATGTAGACTTTAAGTTGATACAGGGAGTGATTGGTTTTAAACCATATATTCCAAAATCAAAACAATATATTTTCAATATGGAAGTATTAACAAAGTCAAGTATTTATGGTATTTGGGCGTATGATTCAACTTGGGCTCTAGCAGAAGCAGTTGAAAGGGTAAAATTGAAATTTAATAAAGGTAACAAACCTCTCATTGTATTTCCAAAGTATAGTTCTCTTCTTCTCAATGAGATATTCAAAACTAGGTTTATGGGTTTAAGTGGTGAGGTGCAGTTTATAAATGGGAAACTACTCTCAGTCTCAGACAGATTTGAATTAGTAAATGTGATTGGTAAAGTCAAGAGAAGAGTTGGGTTTTGGAGGAGTACTAGTGGTAAAGAAAGTTTCAGAGGAAGATCTCTTGAAGCAATTATATGGCCAGGAGGATCAACTATTATACCAAAAAGTAGATTCATGAGTGTGACAAATCTAAGAATTGGGGTTCCAGTGAAAGAAGCATTCAAAGAATTGGTAAGAGTAGACTATGATCCATATTCAAATGAAGTGATTAATGTTACTGGGTTATGTATAGATGTGTTCGAAGCTGCAGTCAAGTATCTACCATATACTGTGAAGTACAAGTTTATCCCTTTTAAGAATGCAGATTACGATGAGCTTATTTACCAAGTCTACCATCAGGTATGTTTTTAATGAACCCTGACTAGAAAACAAACAATGAAATTTGAAAAGGTTAACCCTATTAATAAAGCAAAAAATATTAATGCAAGACTAAAATTTTATTTTTAAAAATTAATATTTATGGCTTTAAAAACATCCTTCTCATTTAAAAATCAATGTTCTTCTCATATTTTAATATTAATTTCTTATCACTTCTTAAAAAATGGGATGGACATAGAGGTATCATTGAGATCGGTTCGGCTCATGACCCAAGCACCATGTCGTGGCATGCTTGATTTGTTAAGTTGTGCTTAAAGGACAAATATACCCAGTGATTAATTTGAAAAAAAAATACTATTAATAGCAGTCGAACTCCTCACCTTTTAAGTATTAATATTAATTATATTTATTAAATTACATCACATTTAATAATATATAGATATATTATATATTTAATATTAATTTACTTAGAATTCAGTTTTTGGCTAACATACCAGCACGGCCGTTAAGGGTTGCAAGATACGGGTCATATCGTGTCAATTTTTTGCTCATATGTCATGTTATGCTATACCTAATATTTAGCGGGTTGTGTTTTATTGACCTAGCATGTTTGACACTCCTAAGTGGATTGAGTGGGTGATAAGTATGTCTTTTTATTAATTAAAAAAATATGCTTTAGTATATTTGTTTTTGGTTGGTGTATCTTAGGTATATTATTTTATAAAATATACATATAAGTTTAATATCTTAAATGTTATCATTTAATAAAATGAGAAATGATAAGAACATAAAAATATACATATACTTTTACAACCATACCATTTATATCATAACAATACCATTTATATCATAACAAAGGGTAGAATTGTCTTTATAAAATAATTTATTTTTCTAGATAATATTATCACATAAATCTATATAAATAATAAGTACAAAATTGAGTGCAAACTTGTAGTATGTGTAAGGATATTTTATAAGTAAAGAAAATTACTATTTTATCTCTCTTAGTTTTTTTTATTAAATAAAATTTAACTTATGTGTAACTTAAAAAAAAGATAACTAATAGAATATGAACAATCTCAAATAAAATAAGCATGATTTTTTATGTAAAACTTAAAATCATAGACCATAAATTTTTTTAGAAACTTGAAATATATAGTTTTCTAATGATATATAAAATTAATCATAATTGTTTTAAGTTAGTAATATTTATATTTCAAAAATGAATTAGTAATGTTTAGTAAAATGAAAATAACTTTGTATAAAAAAAACTTGAAATCACAATTTATATTTCAAAAATAAGTCAAAAATATTATATCAAATTTGAACAATAATTAATAAAATAATATCTTTCTATAAAAAACTCAAAATCATAAACCCTAAAATTTATTATATACTAGACTTATAAAAGTCTCTAATGATATATGAAATGATTCATAACATTTTGTGAGTTGATACAATTTATGTTTTAAAAATGAGTAAAAAAATGTTCTACTTTAAGAAAATGTGTATAATTTTCTATAAAAAAAAATTTGAAATCATAAACTATAAATTTTTTTAGGAATAGACTTCTTATAAAAATTCTTGAAATTAAACTACTTCTAGATGTTTTTAATGATATATGAAACAAATTATAATATTTTATGAATTATTATTAAGTATTTTTTTAAAAATAGACTATTTGATATTTTAATGATATATTTAATTATAAATTAATATAATTTAAATTTTAAAATAGAATCAATGATCATCTATTTAACATTAATTATATTTTCAATGATATCATTTCTTAAATTTCTATATTTATTGAAATATTTTAATATAAATTTAATTTTATATTTTATTTTATCTATAGAAAATAAGTTGTTACTTTTTCTATTTATAATTTGACTAATATTAATATTTTTGTCAACTTGGTAATAATAATTAATAATTATATTTTTATTATAAATGATGATAATTTATAAATAAATTTTAATATTAATATAAATTTATCTATTAAAAAAATAAATTCATATATATTCGAATTAAATCGGATTAAAAATATCATTTAAATTTTATTTAAAAAAATTTAAATTTTATTTAAATTAATAAAAATAAATAATTTATATAAGTTGTTTATCCCTTTTGCAATTAATCGGCAATGTTAACCGGCTATAAGCGTCGGTTGTCAAGGTTTGTTGGTTGGAGTTGATGACTGACTGTTGATTGGTTGCTATTCGAGATGTAGCATCGCCAATGACTGATGGCAATAGTTGACTTGACATTTAAAATAATTATAAACAAAAATATTTATATATTTTAACGTAACAACGTATATTATTTATTATATAATATCTCAAACTTTTGTACGGTAATGTTAAGGAGTTGTATGACTCATTTCGATTGGTATAAAAAATATTTTTCATATTACAAACAGTTTTAAAATTTAATAAATTTATTTAAAAATAACTTATCATATCTATTTTTGATATAGATGCATATTTTTATTAATAAATTTATAAATAATAGATCCTAATTTAATAAAAAATTTATCATTAATATTTATTTATTCGTTGCTATATCTATTTTTGATTTATTTATCACTGTATTTGTTATATTTATTTTTGATTTTTTTTTTCAATGAATTTATATAATAATGGATCTTAATTAACTCAAAAACTTGAGGTTAATATTTTTTTTAGTATTTGTCATGTATAGCATAAATTTCACATGTACTGTAAAATTAAACAAAAAGAATAATTAAAAATATATAATTTTTAGGTATCTTTAACTAGTATAAACATTATAATTATAATTCATATTATATTATTGTAACGTCTGACACGTAAATATTTTTTGTCAATGAATCAGAATTATGATGGCGTTGTAGGGGATATAACAATCAAGTCAAACAGATCGAAATATGTTGATTTTACAGTGCCATATACAGATATAGGTTATGGAATATTATCAAGGAATGAAACAACAGCCAACCAAAGCATGTGGATTTTCTTGAGACCATTTTCAACAAATCTTTGGATTACAATAACAGCTTTCTTTGTACTAACTGGTATTGTTGTGTGGGTGATTGAACGCCCAAACAATCAAGAGTTTCAAGGTTCTTTGTCTCAGCAATTGAGAAACTTATTATGGTTTTCTTTTTCTATCCTTCTTTTTGCTCAAAGTAAGTAAAATTCTTTTTATTTATCTTCATTTATGTTAAACAAAACATTCTTAGCTAATTAACTGTGTATATATAAAACCTTGGAATTTTTGTAACGTTTAGTGTGATACAATTTACAAACTTAATACAAATAGTAGTATATTAGAAGCGTATTTAGTATTCATAACGATTCAAGAGTTTTGACACTTGAGCACTATCATTATCCTCTCAAGTTTTTTAAATAGATTATTATATATAATAGACCTACAAATGTTATTATATATATAAAAAGAAGATAATAATTAAGGACATTCTTTAATATTTAAAAAAAATGATAAGTTCAATAAAATAACACTTTACATGCTATTAATTAAATTATACTTAATAATCATGCACAAAAATATAACTCATTATTTAAAATAATGATCACTAACCAAATGATATCAAACAAATACTACATAAATATTTAAATTGATTTATCAATCTATCATTAAACAAAAATTCAAATCATTAATTCAGTTCACATAATTAGAAAATAAATTCAAGATAATATTGTAATATTTATAGGATTCTTTTAAAAACAAAATTGGAACTTGAATTTATGTCATTTATATTATGTTGCAGGGGAGAAGTTGGTGAGCAACTTGTCAAAGTTTGTAATAATTGTATGGATATTTGTGGTTTTAATATTAACTTCTAGCTATACAGCCACATTAACTTCAATGATGACAGTCCAACAGATTAAAATGACCTCAATCCGGGATCGTTTAGTATACCATGTAAACGGGAGGGAATTTGTTAAGGTTTTATCGGAAGCAGATAACAAGCATGGAGTTATCTCGGCAGAGATACCATACATCAAGCTCTTGTTGTCCTACTATCCTCGTGATTACTCCATGATCAAGACAACCCCTTCCACAAATGGTTTTGGATTTGTAAGTGTCCTATCCTACTTTTATATAATAATAATTGTTATTTTTATTCAAACTGAAATTTGTGAGGAGAGTGTTGAAGTCTCATATTGATTGAGCTTTGAATTTTTGATGTATTTATAAGTCTATGATAATCATTTCTCTTTGAGAGTTTTTTATTAAAAGCTCTTTTAAAGGGAGTTAGGTCATGAATTTTTTCGTAGATTTATAAGTACAACGAAAACTCAAAACTCAGTCAATGTGTGACTTCAACACTCTCACTCATATCGATTTCCGACCGGGGATATTGTTATAAAGCTCATTAATTTAAGGAGCAAATTAAGGAGCAAAACAAGGAGCAAAACATAGAGCAATTCATGGAGCAAAACAAGGAGCTTAATTCAAGGAGCAATTTAAGGAACCATTAATTTAAGGAGTAATTCAAGGAGTGAATTTTCCTATAAATAGATGTGTAATTGTAATGAATTAAGCATCCAAAAGTGTTCATTCCAATTGAGAGAAAAGCTTTTGTGAGAGAAAATTGAGAGTAATTTTCTTGGGTGTAATTGGGTTGTGAGTTGTGAGTGTTGTAAACACCTTGTGTAATTTCTCCCATTTCAGTAAAAAGATCTACAGCAGGTCCGAAGACGTAAGCAAGATTGGCCGAACTCCGTTATCAAATTTTGTGTGTTATTTTTCTATTCTTGCTTTCTCATAAATCTGACTTATCGAGAATTTGCGTTATTTCCCAACAACTGGTATCAGAGCTATTGGTGGTGATTTCTGTCAATTTTCTACAAGAAATAGTCAGAAACGATCCAGAGGAAGTCAGATTTTAGTGGGAGCAATGGTCGCAGATGAAGGAAGGGTGAAACTCGAGAAATTTGATGGCACAGATTTTGGGTTTTGGAAAATGCAGATAGAGGATTATCTGTTTCAAAGAAATCTATATCAACCTCTCTCGGGAAGAAACCGAAGCTATGAAGGAAGAAGATTGGAATCTTCTAGGCAGACAAGCCCTGAGTTATTCGATTGACGCTATCCCGTAATGTTTCCTTCAACATAGCAAAGGAAAAGACCACTACGGGTCTTATGGCAGCCTCTCCAATATGTATGAGAAGCCATCGCCTCAAACAAAGTGCACTTGATGAGGCGTTTGTTCAATTTCATGAATGAAGGCGCATGATGCTCAACATCTCAATGAACTCAACACGGTACAACCCATTGAGTTCGGTGGAAATTGAATTCGATGAAGAAGTACGAGCATTAATACTTTTATCTTTTCTACCGTAGTTGGAATGCCACGTCACACGTAGCTCGTCAGGAAGCAATAAGTTGAAATTTGACGATGTTCGTGATCTGGTTCTCAGTGAAGAGATCCGACGTAGAGAGTCAGATGAATCGTCAACTTCTTCAGTTTTGCATACAGAGTCAAGAGGAAGAAATTCAACCAAAGGGAATTTGCGTTATTTCCCAACAGATATGGAACGCTTCTTCCTCATACCAACGCAAGGTCCATCCCCTACAACCGATCAGGTACCGACTGAGTCACCTGGCTTTGATACCATGAAGAAATTCATGGCCTAACTTCTTTTAAAAGAACTCTTAAAGAAGAAAGGTTGTCATAGACTTATAATTACAGTGGAAACCCAACGTTCAGTCGATATGAAACTTTAACAGAAACACAGTACTCAATCAACATGGAACTTCAATAAATTTGAATTAAGAAACCCTCAAAACTCGTTTGTATTCAATAAAATTTCACTTTTTTTATCCCATTAAAATTACGTCTAATTAAAGGTTTATTTATAATTATTTTAATTTTTGATTTCTTTTAAGTGATTTTTAAATTAGGTATGTTTGGCAAAAGAAATTTATTTTTATTTTCATTTTGACTATTAATTTAATTATGGTATTCAATTAAACTTAAAAAAAATCACCGCTCGCATATAATTTTTGTGTGTATTTTGTAACAGGTTTTTGCCAAAGGTATGCCCATAGTCCACGACATGTCAATTGGGATCATGAAACTGCGAGAAGAAGGAGAAATAACACGGATGGAAGACAAATGGTTTAGAAGTAACCAGTCATCAGTATCATCACCAAGTCCAGATTCTTCCAATCCTAATAATGTTCTTCATTTCAACAGCTTTCGTGGACTCTTCCTTATTAGTGGAATATCCTCAAGTTTGGCACTTTCTTTTTTCTTACTTCTTTCCATGAAAGAAAGATTGATATTTGTCAAAAAATATTATAAACTTGAGCATCTAAGAGTCTTAAGGATGTACATTCACAGCAAGCTATTTCATGTAAATGAGGAACATAGCACTGCATAGTCGTTGGGCGTTATCGGGTACTTATAAATTATGTTCACGAGATGTAGTTAATTGTTTGTTGTAAACCAATAGTCACATGGTGCATTGATAGACAGATAAGATGGAGATAGAGCTCTATTTGACAAGTGGTTGTGTGTGAAGGCTAATTTGAATGTATATGCTATTTGAATGAAATTTGTTTTTTATTAAAAAAATAATAATAAATTTCTCAAACTTTAGGATCTGGTTTTATTTTGTGTCCATTTTGAAAAGAAAAAAAAAAACATATTGACATTTCATAAATTTATTTTAGTATATTTAGATATAGATATAAAATATTCAATGATCAAGATAATCTTAATTTTTAACATACAATCCATGCAATTTTAAAGTAATCATGTTAAAATAAAATAAGTGATACAAATGTACATAATCATTAATGCAATTTTAACATATAATTCATTTTCTTGAATCAAGATTCATCTTTTTTCTCTTCATTGAGCAGAAGATGTTTTCATCCTTGTCATGAACTCATGATACATTTTCCACTCCTGTCAACAAAATTCAAATGTCATGATATGAAAAGTACCATGTCTTTCTTTCATTCCTCATTCTCTCACGATAATTTTTTTTTCTTTTGATAAATTTACTCTTGATTTAGCTTAAGTTAATGGAAAGTAATTTATCACTAGTGAATTAAATTTCAAAGATTACCTATGATCTAATAATAAAATTCATTAAATCTTCGTTTCGAATCATATATTTTAATCATAATATATTATTGATTTTTTTTTCCGAACAATGTCTATGTTAGACTAATAAGTGGTGTAAAAACAATTTCAACGTTCAAAGAGCTCAGTTTTTTCAAACCTAAATCTTTGAATTGTTTAATAGGCAACTTGGTAAGAAGACTTTTTTTTAGTTGAAAGAAAAATCTCATCAAGGTAGAAGGCGATCACATCATAACTTGTGTAGAAAATTCTTCATTGCAAGTTTCATAAAATTCTCTCTTTTTGAAAAGTAAAAAATAAAAAAATATATAAATAATAAATTTAAGAAGAAAGGACAAAAAATAATAAAAATCTTGTTAAATTGATATTATGAGAACCTTTTGTCTTCACTTGACTTTTTATTTTTTAAAAATAATCTATTGACTTGATTATTGATTGAAGATTCTTTTCCTTAAAAAACCTAACGTAGATAGAGAAATTATTTATTATTTTTCAAGTATGTAATTAATTGTTATTTAAAATTTATTCATGGTAACTTTAACTTTTTTATAAAAAATATGTTTTTACCTTGTAAAAAGTTTGTGCATAATATTTTTGAACGTTTAAAAAATATATATGTATGATTTGGATAGGAGCTTAGTATTTTAAGTATATTTTTCTTGTGTTTAGATTGTTATTTTTTGGTGTATTAGGCTTTTGTAGTTGGTTTGATTTGACTGAATTTTCTCTTCATTTTCTATTTATTGTTTGTTACTCATTTTAGTTAAAGTCTTGGATTGTTTTGTAAATTATGATTGTATTTTTCATTGAATTTGATTCACTTTCTCTCGTTCCATGCTAGATAATACTAATGAGGCATGAATCTATTCATATGCACTGTTTATTAGGTTTTTGCTATAAATCTTAAACTATGATCTCTTTAAACAACTTCTGGCTTATTGAAGGTGAAATTCCCTTTACTGTGTAGTCTTTGGTTTGTATCATTGTTTTTCTTTTTCTTTTTGCCTTGCTTCCATTTAGAGTTTGTTTTAGATGGTTTTGTACTTTTTTTATTAAGCTTGCATTGTTTATGATTTCTTTTCAATAAAATTTATCTAGAAAAAATTATATATATATATATTGGAGATAAAATTAAGGAGTAATTTAATGAGTAATTTAAGAAATGCTAACTTCTTAATTTAAGGAGTAAATCAAGAACCTTAATTTAAGGAATAAATTAAGGACATCGATATTACAATTAGGTGGCTAGCTGGCTAACCTGTTCAGTTATGGAGATCACTAGAGTTTTTAAAAAAGCTTTAATCCTCTCGTTACTCATCACGACTTTTTTTACACTAGAACTCTTCAAGCAGATTTGTTGCACTGAGTTAATTGAAATAAACCAAGTTAATGAAAAGTTGAAGAGTAATGTTATTGAGGATAATGAGGAGGTCCATATTGGATTGATTCTTGATATGAAATCAAGGGAGGGAAAGATTGTTAAAAGCTGTATATCAGTGGCCATTTATGATTTCTACACTCAACATAAGAAGTACAACACAAGGCTAGTTCTCCATTCAAGAGATTCCAATGGAGAACCTCTCCATGCTTTATCTGCCGGTATGTCTACTTTATTACCTTATTTCTTCCTGTATACATATATATACATTATAGCTAGTATTATATATCTGTTAGATTAAGTTGTTAACTACTAATCTTTCAAAAGTTTAACATGATGACTGATGAACTAACATACATTGTCTACCACCCTTCAAAGCTAGACTCTACATATTTTAAGCTCATGCAATATTACTTAAAATTCAACAAGTGTTCGAATAAATAATCACATGTTTTGATATCATGTTAAGGTGTTTTGGTTACCTATCCTATCAAAAAAGCTCAATTGATATTGTTAAAGGGTGTTTAAATTTGGGGAGCACTTGAAATATTTTGAACACATTATAGACTGGGAGTACAAGAAACGTGTATCAATTTTAAACATTATATGTTTTTAAAATGAGTTAAAAATATGATATTTATGAAACGAAGCCATATTAATTAATTCATAAGTATTAAATTAAATTCTTTACATGATTCAGCTCTTGAGCTTCTTGACGAGATTAAAGTAAAAGCCATAATTGGTGGACAAACGTTAATGGAGGCAAAGTTTATAGCAGATTTTGGAGACAAAGTAAATGTACCTGTTATTTCTCTTTCCAACATTCCTAGTTCTTCTCCCATATTGAAAGAAGATAAATATCCCTTTTTGGTCCAAGCTGCTCAAGATGAGACATTGCAATTTAAGGGCATGGCCTCTATAGTTAAAGCTTTCAAATGGACAGAGGTCATACTTATTTATGAGGACATTTTAGAGTCTGAAAATTATGACAATTATATCATACAAAATATGATAACATCTTTCCAACAAAATAACATTGAAATTGCATACAAAAGTGTCATGTCTGCCTATTTCACTGACAAACAACTACATGATGAGCTTCACAAACTTTTGGCATTTCAAACCACAGTGTTCATCATTCACATATCATCGAATGATTTCTTGTCCCGAATTCTAATAAATTCCAAAAAACTTGGAATTATGAGCAAAGGGTATGCTTGGTTTATGACTGCAACAACTATGAAGCATTTGCATAATGAGGATTATACTCCTGAATTAATTAAGGCAATGGAAGGTGTAGTTGGTCTCAAGTCTTATATTCCAGCATCAAAAGATGTTGACAAGTTTACTTCAAAATTGACAAGAGCAATTTACAATGAAAACCACAAGATTATGGAACTAAAGGAACTAGGTGCAAGTGGTATTTGGGCATATGATTCAATTTGGGCATTGGCAGAAGCTGTTGAGAGGACAAGGTTTAAGCTTTCTTTAAGCAACAGGCCTATTAATGTCAATTTTAACAACTTGCTTGATTTTGATAGATTAAAATCATTCTCATCAGATTTTGGTCATCTACTTGTTAAGGAGATATTGGGAAGAAGATTTAAAGGCTTAAGTGGTGAAGTTCAATTTGATCAAAATGGTAAAGCAGAGTTCAATACACTTGAGATAGTAAATTTGGTTGGTAAAGCTGAGAGACAAGTTGGAATTTGGACATTTCCAAAAGAAAATCCTAACAGTAGTACTAGTAGTACTAGTACTAGAAGACATTTACCATCCAATAATGAGATTGACACAATTATATGGCCAGGAACAACAACAACTATTCCAAAAGGTCGTTCTTTGAATGGTACTACTAGAGTAATTAATCTTAGAATTGCTATTCCAAGGAAGCGAGCGTTTAAAGAATTGGTTCGAATTGAATCAGTTGATAATAATGCAACAATTACTGCTACAGGGTTTTGTGTAGAAGTATTCAAGGCAGCAATAGATCTTCTACCTTATCATGTAGAATATCAATTTCTTCCGTTTCCTCCCTTTGATCAATTTACAGAGAACTACAGTGATATTATCCATCAAGTCTATGTTCAGGTAAACTTAATTAAATACAGAATCTACTTATATATTGTCCAATTTTGATCAGGTATATTCAGAATTCAATGTAAATAAGTGTATATATTAATGTACCAATATTGAGCTACACATCATTGGTTCATATAACTAACGCACAAGTGATGCAAACTTATATAGAACTACGATGCTATTGTTGGAGATGTAACAATCATATCAAAAAGATGGGATTATGTTGATTTCACGATACCATTTTCGGAAATGGGCATTGGGATGATAGAAAAGAAAAATGATGATAAAAGCATGTGGATTTTCTTCAAACCATTCTCGGCTGATCTTTGGATAACAACAACTTGTTTCGCCATTTTGATTGGTTTTGTGGTTTGGATAATTGAGCGACCCATTAATGAACAATTTCAAGGCACTTTTTCTCACCAATTGGGAATAATATTCTGGTTTGCCTTTTCAATCCTAGTCTTTGCTCAAAGTAAGTACTCTAATCTTCAAACCTAGCTACCACCATTATATATTAAGTTTCAATTTTTACTTGACACAATTTGCTAACTATTTCAATTTTGTTTCATATATTTAATTTTATCCGTTTTGTAGGAGAGGAATTGAAGAAAAACATATCCAAGTTTGTAGGAATAGTGTGGATATTCGTAGTACTGATACTTACTTCAAGCTACACAGCAACATTAACTTCAATGATGACAGTTCAACAGATTGATAAATGGAACTCAAAAGAACACAACATAGGCTACTACGTAGATTATCCTTTTGCTCATAGCACTATAGTGAACGATTTGAATTTAGAAATGAGAAAGATTTACTCATCTCCTGAAGACATTGCTGATGCTTTGTCTAAAGGTAGCCAACATGGTGGTGTTTCAGCTTTTATTAATGAAATTCCATACATCAAGATCTTCCTCGCAAAATATCCTGATGACTACTCTTTGGTCAAGTCCATGTCTACCACCAACGGTTTTGGTTTTGTAAGTCATTGTATCTTCTTCTTTTTTAAATAGTTAAATTTGAATTATTCATTAATGTCAAAGCCAAGCTAAGTTGTTGGTATAGGCCAATAATATAGAGAGAGGGGATAAGTACAGAAAAACATACACATTTTCTTTTTTTATATCTCTCAGTTATCTGTATTCTTTATTGTTATTGATTTTGATCAATATATTAATTTAGTGCACGAGATAATATCCTCTTTTGATAACTCTAATTCATCTTCAATAAAAGCAAATAAAACATGCATGTTCCAGTAAAAGTTCAATTTTTTCCCTTGTGTTTTTTTTTGTTGCTAAACTTGTCCCCTGTGGTCAATCCAGTTCAAAAGTAACAAATTATGACATTCTCATATAGTCATATATCTATATATATATATATAGATATAGATATTTAGTATGTCTAAATTATCTTAAAGTTATATTTCTCTAACTACATATTACACATATTTAACAGTTTTGACCATTAAATTCTATAATGATTATTATGATAATTTGGTGATTTGAACTCCCCTATGATTTTAATTTTTTTAATATGTGTTGACTGTGCAAAAAATATTGCAGTTATTTTTTCACATAAACTGATTTTTGCATGACACCGATATTTAAATGTTAAAATATATATCAATCATTTATCAACTGTACTAATGTTTATGACATGCTTTGTATTAATCAATTTGGTTATACGTGTATGTATGACCAGGTTTTTTCTAAAGGCTCGCCTTTGGTTGATGACATGTCAAAGGCAATTGCAAAACTAAGAGAAGATGGAAAATTAAGACAACTAGAAGAGGTATGGTTTCACAGCAAATCAGAATTTACATCTCAAAATTCAACAACCATGGACAATAATGTTCTCACCTTCAACAAGTTTCGTGGTCTATTCTTAATTAGTGGAGTCTCCTCTAGTTTAGCACTTTTTTTGTTTTTTATTTTCTGGCTTGTGGAAAAATATTGGCCTGTTGTCAGGGAACACTACTACTCTAGGTTTGTACTGAGCCTACAAGGGATGGGTATTATATTCCATGTAAATAAAGTAAACCCTAACAATGTTAAAGAGATAGAGTTGGGTGGAAGCTGAAAAAGAGATTGCTATGGCTGAACTTGGAGGATGCAAGGGACCTGCACTCAGACGATTAGAGCCAAGCACAGAGTTTGATAGCTTCTGTTAGTATTAGTTCTAAGTTTGTTATGAAAGCAATTGTATACCGGCTGCTACCTTGAAATGTATTTTATCTAAGTTATAGTCAGTATCGACCTGTTACATAGTCTTAAGTGTCACGCCTTAGCTCAGATCCCATCGATCTAATGGTTTAGCAACACTGGCAAGAATTGGCTTTTTTGAATTTTCCATTTCAAGTAAATTATGATAATTTCTTCAATTTGCTTAAAGATCTCTGAGTGCTTTTGCAGTTTAAGAAACACATTTATAGTGTTGAATTGGTTCTCACTCGGGTTTACATCAGAATCTAGGAGCAGGATTTAACCTGAGGTACATCAGGAAAAAAAATTCATTAAAATATGAAATGAAATTACTTTCACGAGCCATGAGCAAATTATATGAATTAAATATATAATACAGTAAAGATATCTCATATAGAGAGGCATATGTTACAATTACAATTACCCCCAAAAAAAAATTCACCTCCAGCCAATATAATCTCTTTTGAAAAAATATATATATAGTCACTTACTTTTCACATGCCAAGGGACATTACACAAACATTTTAATATGAACCCAGCATTATAAGACCTACATCGCACATAGAAGCCAAAGAAAAGTTGAAGTATGATCAAGCATGATAGTATTTATTTCTTGCAGAAAAAGATATTCAACAATTATGTGCCATCTTTCGTCAGGCAGATGCTTCCAAGACCACTTCTGGGTTCTCTTCTAAGAGCTTTTTCTTTTGAGCTTCTAGTTTAGATTGATTGCCAAGGGCTTCAGATATTGCCTTGGGTAGCCAAAAACCAGGTCTCTCAAGAAACTTTGCCCGGTCAAGAACCAAAGGGTCTCTCAGAGTAATTCCAATGCCATCATACGTCCACAGTGTTAAGGTTGCTTCTCCTTTAAGTCCTAAAGAAAACCATCCTAAACCAGCTACTGCAATGTCAATGCTATTTACATCCCAGCTTGCTCCAGACACTTTGACTTCCCTTTGTTCCCATCTTCCTAGTTCAGAAACACGCTCAGTGCCTATGGGAGGCTGAATTAATAATAAGCTAAGATAGTTAGAAAACTGAAGAAATCAAGCATTCTATCGGCGAAATATAAAAGAAAGTCCTTTTTTTCATGGCATTAAAGGGGAGAAAATTAAATCCTAGTTAAAAGAAACAATGCAAGTTCTCTTTTAATTCTTTTTTTTTAAAGCCCTGTTTTGCCGAAGCAATATCCTATGTCAGTGAGAATATTATTGCAACTATACAGCCATGAACCAATCGGTGAAGCATCAGTAACATGGAGATGATTTAGGCTATTTAGACACCAACTCAAGCATCCACCAATATGCTATTTTGTTCAGCTATGCTCGAAGGAAGTCTTAAGAAAATGGGAAAATTTTATAAGAAACGGATATTCGTTATAGAAAATATTACAACAATTAAATTGGACTAGTGATCCACCTTGAAGAAGAAAAAATGAAAAATATACAACTAAGTTATAAAACCATCACACTGACTGAAAAAAAAAATGACAGTTAGCTATATTTTCAATGAAAAATGAAATTGTGACTGTTGATGTGATTGATCTTGAGTTCCAAAATGGCATAAACCACATTAATCAAATTGTAGATACAATGAATGATTATGTCATTCAAATGACTACAACATTCTGAAACCAAACAGATGAAAAATTATCAAGTACTGAAGCAAAAATTAGTTCATAGCCTAATCATTTTGGAAGTTAATAGAAGAGACACCCTTTCAAAATTTCATCAGTGACTTAATTTCCAAGTATAAGTGCACAAATGGAATCTCAAGTACATTAGACGGTATCAAATATTTCAAAATTAATAATAGTAAAAGATTCATCCAATTTGAGGAGCAAATACCTGCAATCTAACACCAACATGTTTCCTCCATGTTTCTTCAGCATTTTCTATCTTTCCCATGTGCAATGAAATATTTGAAGATGCCCAAACTGTGACATAAATTGTCTCCACAGATGCTTGACTAAGATCCAGACGTACTAAACCACCAACATATATGGCCTGCCCTGTCTGCAATGTCAAACATACCGAAATCAGTAGCTCAGCAAGCATATCAACATGAATACGTGTGATATAAATAAATGTGTGTGCACGCCAACATAGAAAGCTCATTCGTAGGTTGGAGAACATACAAGTCCAATTATACTATGAAACTGTATTACTTGCCTTCATCCTATAAGTTCGAGGTCGTAGCTCCTTTCGTAATTCAACCATTTTCTGCTCATCTCTATTTAATCTCATGGACAGTAAATATGGATGTAGAAGTCCTGGAGTATCAAACAGCATTGCCTTGGCTGACAAAATCCCTCCAACCCTCAAGATCCCCAATGTTGTCCCAGGAACTGGAGCTTCTGTTAGCTTTGTAGCTTTTGCACCTTCCTTCTTTGCAAATGTGTTAATTAGAGTAGACTTGCCCGCGTTCTGAGCCCCAATGACCCACACCTTGCCTCGAGGTCCAGCCAACTCTTTGATGAAGGAAAGCAAATTTCTGATTCCCAAGTCCTTATGAGCACTAACCATATAAACACCAGAAAGCTTAGGTGCCCCTGCTGCCTTAGCACGACAACGGACCCAACTATCCAACCTAGCTGGTGAAACTTGCGATGGAAGGAGATCGACCTTTGTTGCCACGAGAACAAGCTTTGGTAACTTTTTGCTAAGCTTAAGGTCATTTTCCTTTCCTTCTAGTGTCTTAAACAACGAGTGAGCTGCCCGTCTTGGAAATGAGCCATCAAAATCAACACAATCCACCACCATAACAACAACAGTATTTGCATTACCAGCTGGTTTAACCAGCCTGGTAGAGATTAACCTATCAAAATCAAAATCAGGAATCAAGTTTTCAGCTGCTTGGTTCTTCACCTGCCCATAATTCCTCAAGGAGTGGCAACGGGCACAGACGGTAAGCTCTTCTTTCTCTTTCCCTTTCTCAGTCTCCCTAGCCATCTTCTTCTTCTCCGCCTTAGACACCTTCTTCTTCTTTGATTTCTCTATTGTCTCCTCTGTAATGTTACCGTATCCAACACCAGCAGGGGTAAACCCATCCAACTCCAAATCATCCTCTTCCTCCTCCATTAACTTAGCTTCCCATTCATCAGGGTCCCAGTCAGATTCATCCAACGTTCCCAAACCTCCTTCGTCCATGTCACTCGGTTTATATTTACCCTCAATTTCATCTCCAAAAGTTCCTTGTTCTTCTCCATCCAATTCTTCAAACTCAACCACAGAATCCTCCTCGCCATCTGAAGACTCCTTAACTTTTACCTCCCTCTTCCGGTAATACCCAAGAAGATTTGAGTCCTTATCTTGCATGAAGACCCCACAGCCTGGGCAAATGGGTGCATGCATATCATCTTCATCTCTTCCCTCACTCAAAATTGGGTTCCATTCTTTACAGCCATTTCTTTTCTGGGTTGCTCGAATGCTAGCTCGGTTCTTCACAGCACAAGCAATGAATAAAAATTTCTTACCATGTTTGCTATTCATACGACTAAAACCTAACAAAGAGAAACAAAGGTACAGTAGTTAGGAAGTGTGGTTTTAGTTAACACTAGAAAGTGAAATTAAGAAAAATAGTAGGTTTACCTATGAGACGACGGCCCTTTGTAGATTGGTTTTCATGGATATAGCTAAAGTCGAGAAGCTTCAGGCTCAGCCTAGTCGATGCTGAATATAGAGTTGGCAAAGATAACACCTTTGCCATTAGCTCAATAGAAAAACACAATGAAAAGAGGGTCAGGGGTTTACAGGGAAAATATTTAAAATAACACTCCAAAATTTATAAAAATAAAGATAGTATTTTTATTTTGAATTGAGAAAAACATGAATTAATGTTAGGATGATGCTTACAGTGAGGAAGTCTTCCCTCCGATTGGAGGAGGAGCTCACCAGCAAGTACTTTACCAACAGAAAAAAATTATTATTATTCGTTTTTTTAGAATAAGTTTTTTTAATTATTATTTTAATTTTACATAATATTGAAATTACCCTTTACAATATTCCATTCTTATTATTCGTTTTTTTAGAATTAGTTTTTTTAATTATTATTTTAATTTTATATAATATTGAAATTACCCTTTACAATATTCCCTTCTTTATAAAAGGTTAAAGTTCTGTCAACAACTCAAAAAGTTAATAATTTTGGTTCGTTAATTTTTTAAATTTTATTGATGAGTATTTGATTCGTGCGTAAATATTCATAATTTTTTATCACAAACATTTTTTGTTTACTTATTCACTATACATCAATAATTATATTTTATAAAAATAATAAAATAGGAAAGTATATAATTCTTTCAAACAAAATTATTTTATTTATATAAAATATTATTAAGTATGTTTATTTTATACAAGTGACACTTATTTCTTATTTGTATGATTTCATAAAAAGTTAATAAACCTCGTCAATTATAATCATTTTATTTTGGATGACTTTTATTTTATATTAATACAATAATGTGGTATTTGGTTGTTAAATGTAATTAGAATTGAAATGTAAATGAGAATGAAATGAAAATGAAACAATTTTATTTGGTTTAATAATTTAAATCAAAGAAATAATCAACATTATAGTTTTTAATTTACAATTGGAATTAAATAAAAAATACTATATATTACCTTAATAGCTCTATATTCAGTAAAATTTAAATAATATCATTTAATTATTTTTTTTTCATTAGATAAAATACATTATTAAAATTATTTTTTAAAAAATAATTTTTACTTAAAAACAATATTATTAAAATTGTTATTTTTCTAAATAAGTTTTAAGATTTTGAGGTTTGGAATTTAGTGTTATATTTATAGGTTAAGGTTTTCTGTTAAAATTATTATTTTCTTAAATAAATTTTAAAGTTTCATGATTTAGGATTTAAGGTTATATTTATGGGTTAAGATTTAGGGTTAAAATTATTATTTTTTAAATAGGGTTTAGGGTTTTAGGATTTTGGATTTGAGGTTTAAGGTTTATGGTTTATGTTTTTAGGATTTAAGGTTTAAGGTTTAGAGTTATATTTGTGGATTAAAGTTTATAATTAAAATTATTATTTTTCTATATATGATTTTGGGTTTTGAGATCTAAAATTTTGAGTTATATTCGTTAGTTAAGATTTATGGTTAAAATTATTATTATTTTCTCAAATAACTCAAGTAAAATCCATTAAGAGAAAACTTCTTCTACGTTTCCGGGGGATATTATGAAAATTTTATATTAATTCAATAAAATTACAGTTAATAAAACATAAATAAATAATATCCTTTTTATAAATTTTTATTTCTTTGTCTAGTTTTTTTTAATAGTATTTTTACGTTTGACATAAATCTTCTTAAATTTATGTATTTGACTTTTAAGGTATTAATAATCTAATAAAAGCTAATAGATTTGAATCTAAAATGAAAAGCTTATCAAAAATTAGTCAAAAATACTGATGAATGGCATTAGAATAAATCTAGATAAAAATAAATTTATTTAAATTAAAATTTAGATAAAAATATACTATAAATTATAATAATTTTATTAAATTTAACAAAAAATAATAATAAATAAACTTAACTAAGAGAGAGAGAGAGAGAGTAAATTCCTATTAAAGAGTTTTCTACGCAGTTATGAAAAAAATGGATGAAATATGATAATAATTGGTGAGATCTAATTATGTAGAAATTTTCAATTAAATTAAAATTGAGGAATTATTACTGTTTAGCCCTTAAGAAATGTAAAATGTGTGTTAGATATAATTTGATTTATAAAAGAGTACTATCATTATTTATATATAAAATTATAATTACTCAAAGTATTATCAAACAATAAATATAATAATTATTTTAATAATATGAAATTTTTTTATTTTAATATAATTATTAATTTAAATAATAATATTTATTTTTTTAATCTATAATTAATTATAATTATAATAAATATTTTTTATAATGACATATATCTTATAATTTTTATCATTTGATAGAATTATTATTTATAGAAAAAAAAAATATTCTCATATTTATTTAATTATTATAAAAATGAAATTTTAATCCTATACTTTGTTTTTTATAAAAATTTAATTTTATTATTATGAATCATTACGTAGAAATAGTTATAATTTAAATAAATTAAAATCGAAAAAATAAAGGAAAATAAAAATATAAAAATTAATTATAAAATATTCTTTACAATAATAAAATTAAAATATTATAAAAATAAATTAATGTTTTAAATGTAAATGTATGATCTGTAAAATAATATTTTTCTATTTTCATTAACATTCAATCATTATTCACTGTTTATTATTATTTTATTGGGACATGGCCACGCGGTTTTTTTTTTTTAAAGGGGTCCAACGTTTTCCATGTCTTGATTAATTGCCATCCCATCTTTCTCAAATGTTTTATTTATTGATTTTATTTTTATTTTTTTGTTGTTGTTATCGGTGATGATGACGATTATGATGATAATGATGATGAGTAGAAAAGCTTTATTTCTTTAAACCCTCCAAAAAGCAACAAAAATAAATACCAACACTGCAAAAAAGTAAAGCATCTTTCTCACCCTTTCCCCATCTTCAATTTGATCACAAACATAAAATCCCACCAGCAATTCAACAAATAGGAGCAAACAGGAAAGTTCAATCAAAGATACCAACTCTCTCTTTCAACACAAGAAGAACACCATAAACCATCAAGCAAAAATGGATGAGTATAATCCTTCTCTCTCTCATTTTTTTAATAATTTAAAAACAACCCAAATTTTTGATTGGCATAATATTTTTTAATTTGTTACTTTTGCAGATTCGAGGAATACCCAAAAGAATACCACAACAATGGGGAAGATATTCGAAGAACAACATCATCATCTTCAACAACGAGCGTCCATGTGACAGCTTTAGATGGTTTGGTGAATGTGAACTCACTCTTCACCATAGCAGTGTTTGTGGGTTTGTCTCTAACCACGCCAGGACAACACAATCTAGAGAACCCCTCGTGCGATGCAGGCGTAGATGTGGCAAAGAAGCTTCTAGTGTTTGAAGTAGTTTCTTTCAGTTTTTTTCTCTTCTCTTCGCTTGTGGCTCAGGGTCTAAAGCTGGCTATTAATTTGCTTAATAGTAAGGATGTGGATGAAGCCTTCAGAGCCCATATAAATCTAACGGTTCTCAGGTTTGGAATGATGGGTTCTGCAATTGGATCTGTGATGGGTTGTGTATTTTTGGTTCTTTCAATGGTTAATGTGATTGAGATCCGATTGGGAATGTTGTCTTGTGGGAGTAAACCAGCTCTTCATGCTGTTGTGGCTTTAGTAGCTTTGGTTTCTTCTGCTCTTGTGGTTTACATTTCCACTGCTATTTATGCCTTTTGGAACTAGTACTTGTTTCTGTGTTAATTAACCTATAAGTTAATTTTTAAATTTGTTCCTTGCTTTATTACTATTGTTATTTAAGTCTTTTTTTTTTTTGTGTGTGTGTGTGCGCTTGTGAATTGATGTAGAAGTTGAGTTAATTGAGTAAGTTGTTGATTGGTTTAAAAAGATAGTTTGGTCGTGGGTTAGGTGATATTTGACTTAGGATATAGAGATTTGCCTCTTACGTACAGTAGATCATCATTTGGCTAGCCAGAGAAAGAAAAGGGTAATAATAATAGGGGCAACGAAAGATTACTTAGTTGGAAACTATTTGAAATCTAGATTTCTTTTGCTTGGAGGTATAATTTTATTGTCAATCATAAGGATCATGATAGGCTAATGTGTGCGTGACCTTCATATACTCTTCCTGGGATTAAGGGCCATTAGGCCAAGTCGCGAATATGAAATCTGTTGGACTGGTCATTGATGTGTTTCCTTGTTATCCAATATAGAAAGGGTTCATTAAACAACATTAATCAAAGTCATTTTAACAAACTGGATAAGACGGTTCTTCGCTCCCAAGTAATGAGCCCATCTAGCAAGTCATTCCAGCTGTAGATCACCATTTTAGCTTGAGTTTGAAGTGGGAAAACTGAACCGTTTCAACTGAAAGATGAGAAAAAAGGATCGAGCAATTGAACACGGCAAGTAAACTATGGTTATATTTATGAGATTTTATCATTGGAAAAACTTTTCCTTTTGGGTTTAGTAATGATAGCTAGGGGAACACGATTTTGGAATATTGTTTCTTAATATTATTACTCTATCTTATCAAATCTTATGTTGAGAAAATGTATAAGTAGAATAAATATTTAAGATGGAGTCATGATATATAACATGACTATAAAACTAGTGTTATCAAACATTTTTTTTTATTTTACTTTTTATTGGTTATATTTTTATTTAAAGTTTATATTTTTAGATTTAAAATACATGTGATATGATTTATAATAATCAAAATTGTATAATTTGTAGGTTAATACTTGTTATCCATTTTCGTAGAATTCGAGGACTCGACCATATTTAATCAAAATCAACCATTTTTTTCTCTTCTTTTTATACTTGGGAAGCCGACATAATTAAGTTGTCCATAAACCGATAAACAATCCGTTTTCAATCAAATTCATGCCTAGAACCAATTTTTAAACTTTGGCTCAAATGAGACCTTATTTCAAACCAAATCATTTTCCTTTCATCAAAATTATAATCTTCGGGAATTTGTCTCAAGGGTGACTTAGAAGGAGGATACTTTAAGATAAGTATCCAAACAAATTAATCTTTTAATCTTTAGATTTTTTTTTCTTTCTTTCTTTCTTTTTTTTTAAGGAAGGAAGATAACTTTTTAATTAACTAATTATATCTATATTATATCATTAATAAATATCGATCAACGGCTAATTCGACTTATCTTTAATTCAAATTACAAAATATTCACTATCAAACCCTAGTTTGGACCATTAGTACTTTTAGGAGTAATGTAGCAACTAAAAAAAATAGTCTTTGAAATTAAATTATTATTATCATTGACAGAATGTCTATTCGTCAAAAGGGAGCATAAATTCAATAACCACTCCATGGAAGGAAATAAATTAATATTTAGGTTAAATTTTCAAAAAAAAAAATATTTATTATACATGTTTTTATTTCATTCATAAATAAGTTATTTTTTATTATTAAATTATATTATGTTAATTAATTATTAATTAAATTACTTAAGAATTAATTAATTTATATAATATAATATAACTTAATAAAAACAAACTTGTATAAACGAAATAAATGTTCAATATATAAACCAAAATTTATTTAATCTTCAGTATATAAATTAAATCTTATTTTAGAAAAAAAGGGTATTTTGAAAACGTGCCCTTACCATTTCCGGATTACTGTATCGGAAACAAAATCATCAATTGCAGAGCCAAGCCTCTTTTTTCGTGTGGATATAAACATATATTAGCCTTGTTGATTTCAAAAATGAAGGAGATGGTTTAGTCGCAAAGACTTTCGAACTGAGAATCTACGTTCAGCAGGCCAAACTGCGAAAGGGTCGGCTCAACTGTGGGGATGGCATTAAGGGTCTTGCGTTCGCTGCCTCTGGCTGAATTTCATATCCAGTTCAAGATTATCTCTTCGAAGCCCATTTTGCCCAGAAACAGGTAACCTATCCTCCTTTCCCTGCTTGGTTTAGTATAATCATAATATTAATATATGTGATTTTTTCTTTTATGGGTTTAGAGTATGTTTTGATATATACAGATATTAATATATACGTGCTTTGATTCTTGTACATGCCTAGTATGTTTCTTTATATACAGAGAAAAAAGAACACAAATTTTTTATTTCAAATGGTTACAATTTGCTATTGTTTTACACCATACCTGAACCTTGCGGAAGTTTGTGGTTATATGTTTATTATAAGTGTAAAACTCTGAAACTAAGAGCCTAATTTGTGGTAGCACACTTTTGCTCAAATAAGGAATTTAATAGTATCCCTGTGAAAACTTGAAAGTAACTACGGCATTTTAAGTTAACCCTTTAGGAAACGTGAAAGATGACACGGTTAGCTCTTTAACAGACATGGAGAAAAACATATGCTTAAGTTTGAAGGAAAAATACATGGGCGAAGAAAAATGTTATGTATGAGAAAAAGAGCAAATCACTAGATTTTTAGCATCCTGGAGTCGTACACTTAATCAACAATATCCTTTTAATTCTATTTTACTTGGCTTTTTATGCACTTAGAGGTGATCATGTTAAGCACTCTCGTATCTTATCACATCACTAAGATAATGTTTGCTGAAGATTTTAACTCGGATTCACTGGCTTTTTCAAGTTTTCTTGCATATTATCTTTGTATCCAATAAATGTCAAGTCCTCACCCTGCAATAGTCTGGGTGATATTATATGCAAGATATTGGTTCAGGAACCTGTTGTTGGGCATTTATTTGCTAGCAAACAATTTCCGTTCAATGGACATCAGTGGATTCACTCAGCTCCCTGTCTTACTATGGCTGATAAAGTTGTTGATATTCCAAAACCTCCTGAACATAATGCAGAAGTGGATGCTTCTGGTAATGGTAAAGTGAAGAGGAAAAAGCTCAAAGGAAAAAGAGCAGTTGTCAGGTGGCTGAAGTTTTTTAGATGGAAGAAAAAGAAAGAATATCAGAGAATGACAGCAGAAGAGAAAATTCTGTACAAATTGAATAAGGTAAGCTTCCATGTAGAAAACATACTCTGACTCCATAAAGTTTGTCTCCCCCACCCACCCACCCTCCCTCCCTCCTCTCCTCTTTCTCATACTACCTTATCTTTATTTTTTTCTTTTCCTTCCTATTTTTGAACCTTGGCAACGAGCTTGTTGTGTCATGTGCACACTGCAGTATTTTTGCTTGGTGAACTACTAATAACAGACATTCTATTTTATATTCAGCGTTTATTATATATATATATATATATATTGGAGTAAAGCCTTGAAATTGCTTCTCAATTGTAGCAAATATTGGAGACTCTTGGTATCCAACATCATTTATTTTTCTCAACAACCCATTGTGCAGAGTGGTACATGTTTACAAGTTAGCTATTTTGTTGATTTATTAGCATATGCATGCACTCTTTTGTGGATAATTTTCTTTGGTTAGAGACATTGGATTTGGATGCTTTTTCAGTAGCACTCATCTGAGGCTAGTTGATGAGCTATATAAATCCTTTGGCTTTGGTGTTACTGACTGGACTTGCTCTCAAGACTGTCTTCCTGTACCTTGAACGAAGAACTTTAATTGTTGCCGAAACATTGGCACACCAAAAAAAAGAATAAGAAGTAATTGTACAACAAAGCTTATGGTTTTTGCTAATTATTTAGGGTGAGTGATTCATTTGGCAGCATGAGTAGCATCAAAGCTTATGGTTTTTTGCAAATTGTTGAGTGTGAGCGATTCCTCTGGCAGCATCAGTTATTGTACAGCAAAGTTTATGGTTTTTGTATAATCTTTGACCTTAATTTCGTGGATATCTGTTTCTTTTTGGGCAAAATATTTTGGAAACTGAAGATTATGTAATATATGCCGCTTGTTCTTTATGTACTTACGTCCTTGTATTTTTATGCATTCATTTTTAGGCTCGAAAGAAAGACGAACAACTTGTTCAAGCTCTTAAGAAGATTGAACCTGCAGAGTCATCTGAATTAATCCATGATCCAGAAATTTTGACTCCCGAAGAGCACTTTTTCTTTTTGAAGATGGGTCTCAAGAGCAAGAATTATGTTCCAATTGGAAGACGGGGAATATACCAAGGTGTTATTCTCAACATGCACCTTCATTGGAAGAAGCATCAAACTCTGCAGGTAGTGGTTAAAACTTTTCCACCCGAAGAGGTCAAAGAGATTGCTGCAGAGTTGGCTAGATTAACGGGAGGGATTGTGCTTGATATTCATGAAGAGAACACAATTATTATGTACAGAGGAAAGAACTATGTTCAGCCACCAACAGAAATAATGTCACCCAGGGTTACTCTCCCTAGGAAGAAGGTTTCGTCTTCTTTTCTCTTTCTGCTTTTGTTTTCCTGAGTAAAGTAATTTTCTGTTCAAATCTTATTGCCTGTTTGCTTTAGGTGTCAAGGAACCAAAAAGAAGCAAAATAATTCTTTCCAATGAATGATAATTGTTCACAAAATTGCACACGTCGCACAGACACCACTCATTACACACCATATGTACCTATCATGGTTCCAAAAAATGCATTGACGTGGTGCCTTAAGGCGAGGTTGTTGATGGGGGCCTTGAGGCTAGTGTCTTATTTACGTAATTTGAGGCTTACGCCTTTTACAGTGAGTCGTATGCCTTGAGGCTATGCATTTTTCATGAAACAATAAAGGGCCAAATTGTTGTAAAGAAAAAATTGAAAAAAATGGAAAGAAAAAGAAAAAGAAAAAGAAGTAAATCGATTGAGCACACTTAGGATGTATTTTTTTTTTATATTATGTATAACAAGAAACTTAAACATAGGTACATGAAACTTAAGACATTCAAAGAAGATGATGATCTTTTGGTACTTATGATATGCTATTAGATGATGAATAGTAAGTTGGTGAAAGATATCTAGAAAACCTGCAACTGTTGGATAAAATGAACTTGATAATGAGCTTTTAGTTAGAGGGAAATAAGGAATATCGTACAAAAAAAAAGTGAATGATCTTCTATAATTAAAAGAAAAAAATCTACCAACATATACTAAGGGTAAAAGTAAGTAAAGATGATGAAAATGAACAAGATATTGAAATTAGATATGATGATGATTTAATGAATGATAAATCCAATAGTGATGAGGGTACTAATGAGTGATGAGTGATAGTTTGAATTAGTAGAATCAAAAGATGAAGAGGAAGAAATTAACAATGACCAACATATTAAAACATATTCTGTGTGTTATTTGTGGTTCATTTTGAAACTTATTTTATGATTTTATTTTAATCTTAACTTATATTTTAAACGTTTATTTATATGTTTTGTGACTTTATGTCTAAACTACTTATATTATTACTACATTTTATGATTTGTACCTTAACTTTTTAGTATATTTTTACTCTATATAATAGGTTATTAATAATTTTATGTATTTTTTTCAATTTTAAGTGAGGTTTATGTCTCACACCGTCTCGAGGATTACGCCTTGTCTCATTTAGGACAAACGCCTCAGTACCTGTTTTCGCCTTTTGGAACCTTGGTACCTATAATTATAACTTCTCAATTTCTTTGGTAATAATGGCAAGTAACATTCAATAACTGCTTTGTGTGCAATTTGTGGATTCTTCTCTTTGGCTGCAATTGAAAATGAATTATTCATACGTTATTTCTTCTTCTTTTTATGCAGTATTATATCTAATTTAAGTAATATATAATCAGAGTTGGGACAAATACCGATTTCAAGCAAGTAAAATAAGTTATATATCATTGAACTTAAGAAAACAACACTTCAACATATTTCCTTCAATTCTGTTTTCCAAGGTGATCTTTGAAACCTGTCTTTATCGTTGATGTCCCCCATGCTCTTTTCTCCCTATTTCAGGCTTTGGATAAATCCAAGTACAGAGATGGACTCCGTGCTGTGAGGAAATATATCCCCAAGCTTGAGCAGGACCTTGAGTTGCTTCGAGCTCGGGCTAAAAGCAAACCTCAAAGCAAAACTATTGCTTTTGAAGAAACTCAAACTGATATAGAGAGCACAGAAGCCATCTTGAATTTACAGCATGAGAACTCTGAAATACGGAAAGAAATGATGCATAGGAGCAAGGAGTGTTCAGAAGAAGACGATGTTGTAAAAGAGAGAGGCTTTTCTTCAGATTCTGAAGATTTATCAGATATGTTTGAGACTGATTCTGAGATGGAGAATGAGAAGGTTGAAAGACCTCTCTATCTGGATGAGTTTGAAAAGTTTCCAGTGAAAGGTAATGGAGGAACTAGAGATTTTGAGGATAACCTGCGTCAAATATCTATGGGCTCAAAGGAGGCAACTTCGTTAAGTGAAGATATGGACATGTCAAATTTTGATGAAGTTGATCGATTGTTTCTGCGAGCTGCTTCTCTGTTGAAGAAAAGAAGAAGATAGTGTTTATACAAGCTCCTCAGGTAGAATGGTTTTTCTCATTCTTTGTTTTTCATTATTTTGAATAGAATACATTTGTGTTTCTCCATCTTTTCTTCTACGGTGATTTTTTTCATCAAGATATCTTAATCTAAGATTACTAGTTTTAAGTGGATGATCAGGTATAATGGTTTTTCTCATTCTTCGTTTTTCATTACTTTGAATAGAATACATTTGTGTTACTAGTTTTAAGTGGATGCCTACTTGTTTTGTTTGAAGCTTGATGAACATCTAGATATTGTGCCCAAGATTTAAATATTACAATATAATATCAAGATTAATTGCTTTCTAAGAACATGTAGTATATCAATTCAAACAATTAATCACTCATAGGAGAGAACCATTCAACATAATCAATGATGAAGGTTCATACTTTCTCATTCTTTTATTATTATACTAACGATTTTTTTTAGTTTTAATTTATTAAATTTTATTTCTCAAAAAGGAGAAAAAAAAGAGAAGTGTTAAATTAATAGCAGCAAACCTAGAGAGAATCAAACTCAATCCGACATTAAATAAATAAAGACTGATCTCATTTGAATTAATGAAGTTTGGTAGACATTGGAACATATTTCCCTATTCTATATATGGAAAAAGGAAAATAAAGAAAGAAAATTGAATTAATCTCTTTTTTTTTCTTTCTTCTTCCCAGACAGAATCAAATTCCATCAGACATTAAATAAATAAAGAATGATCTCATTTAAATGAATGAAGTTATGATAGACATTGGAACATATTTCCCTATTCTACGTGGAACAAGGAAAATAAAGAAAGAAAATTGAATTAATCTTTTTTTTTCTTTCTTCCTGTTAACTTGAACTTAATGCAGAAAAACCACCACCTTTCATCATTAATTTGAATTCTCTGAAATTAACTCTACCATCTCCATCAAAATCTACGGTCTTTATCATTCTTTTGCATTCTTCAAAAGTTTTACCTTGTTTGAGCCCCAAAGATGTCAATACTGATCTTAACTCATCCACAGTTATGAACCCATCTCCATTTTGATCAAACACATTGAATGCTTCTTTCATGTCCACTTCTTCATCCCTATCATCCATTATTGTTTCATACAATGTCCCAAATTCATCAATGTCCACAAATCCATCGTGGTTTACATCGATTTTTTCAATCATTTGAATCAATTCCTTGTGAGGAATATAGATTCCTAAATTCTCTAATGAAACACTCAACTCCTTGGTGGTGATTCTACCATCTCCATTGTGGTCAAACATTTGAAAGATCCTTCTTATTTCTGTGGGATCCATATCAAACACTTTTTTTACTACAAAGAGAAAGGAATTGATTGAAGATCTAGGGACTTGGTTTTGCCTTAACAAGTATGTCTTTTTGTGCTAGAGACAGAAAGAAAGGGTTGGGAATTAACAATAGGATTATGGAAATTGAAGTTACAAACTAGAAGAAAAAAAAAGGTTTGAAGACGACATGTAATGTGGTTGATGATGATGTTGTTTACAAGTTGTTGAAGAAATATCAAAACAAAGAGCTCCTGAGGACAACCCTAAAACACGCTGGACCCTCTGTTTTGGATCATAACCATTAAAGCTTAGGAACGGTAGAATTTAGTTGATACACGTTTATGCAATTACGGTTGCTTATAATATTTATGTTGTAAATTCTACCACCTGATTAAGGAAAGTAAAATTATTGAGAAAAATTGAATTTTCAACCACCTAGAAATGAAATGTTCGACTATAACATTATAATCTAATGTACCATTTAATTGGTAATGAAAACGATTTATTTTCATATTAAAAAAAGCGTTTGCTTAGATGAAAAGGTACATAATTAGAAAAAAGAAATTTGGAGAATTGTATTGCAGTAACTTTTGGTTTTTTGATGAATTCATTTAAATAGCGTGGTTAGTCAACGAAAACCATGTGGTTTTTAACACAAATAATTTCAATATTTGATAAGGAGGTGTTCAAAAATAAGACAAATAAAAACATAATGGTATCAAATCTTATATTCTGATAGAACAATGAAGAGGCAAATTAACGACCCAATCTATGACAACAAATGTGTCTTAAAATTACAAGCAATTTAATTTGCATTATTATTAACACCACATCTACTAAATGTCATCATCGCAGTAATACTAAATTTTAAGGTTTTATTTATTTTTATAAATAATAATTCCAAAGGTCTTTTCGTTTATCGTTTAATTGGGATTTGCGATGATTAAACTGCTCTTCTTATTGTAATTTTTATAGCAATAAAAAAATATAGTATTCTTGTAAATAATGTTACAATAAAAAATATATTAAGGTGCCCGAAAAATGTCATGCCTACTAAATATTTAAATATAAACCAACACAAATTATGAAGCCTGAATACTATATAGTGATTATTTAGATATAAACCAACACAAATTTTTTTAAAATCATTGGCTTTTTAACAAACACTATCCTTCATTTGCTTTTTAACGCTGAACATCTGCCTTCATGACAGACAATTTATATCCACATATTGTACTGTTCTTGAGCAATATTTGACGGTCATGACCCATAGATGGTTCTTTTTTTGCTAGGTCTATACCACAAAACATGAGAGCAATAAGGTCCAACATACTTCAAACTCGTCCACTAATATATATCACAAATATATTATGTTAACCAAACAACAATTTTATTTAATATAATACAATAAAATCAACTATATTTACAAAAATACAACTTACATAATCTATATTCCATATAAAATTTAAATATATATTTTTCAAATCAAATAAACTATAAAATTAATAAATGAAACTAATTTCCTACTCAAAATTTCGTTAAACGTCTCATCGGATTATTTTGTTAAAAACACATTTAAATAAATTTAAGAACAGCGTGGAAATAACAATAACGCAAAATTTCGAAGGTTTTACTAGGAAGAAAATAATAACACTCCAAAGCAGAAGTTAGTAACACCCCAAATTTAAGATAAGCGTAGAAAATGCTTTACGTTGCTTTAATGGTGTCTCAAATACAGTAACACTCCAAAGCAAAAGTTGAGAACCAACTAAGGCATAAGAGAAAACTGGATCAAATAAACAATTGAAATAATAAAAATTAGTTTTTTTTACTTTAGTCTGGCATTCAGTATGAGTAGGAGGTACATAAGTTCATCACTATGAAATTCAGAAGATGAATATCATCACTATGCCCGAATTTAATTCAAAATCTAAACAAAATTATATTCATAAGGAAAGGCAAGGAACAAATCAAAAACAAAACAAACCGGCAGAAATAACAACTTAGGACTATTTGGAAGGATTAGCCTCTCAGACAAATGCCTCGTTTTGTCCTCAGGATTGTAAGAATGGATATCAGACTCGTCATCTATGTTTGTTCATCACCGAGACCACCCTTCCATTCACATCAAAAGCATCATGAAAATAGATATAAAATATAAAATTTACCATAAAAAATAATAACCTAAAAAGATAAAAATAATAGTCGAAAACTTGCTTTAAGAAATTGTAGGACATATATGTAATCCAGCCATGTGCCCATTAAGATCATCAAAAAGGAATATCTAATGGGCGAGTAAGCTGGACATTCTATAGAGTATAGAATCACTTTAATATCGCAAACGAAGAAATTGCCTCAAAACATTCACCTTTAAAAGAACGGTTTAGGGACAGAGTGCGTTTGCTTCATCAAAAACTATAGACACGTATCCCAATTGAATCCCTAAAAAATAAAGGATGGGTTTTGATACCAAATTATCAACAATGAAATAAGTACACCCTAATACAAAGATATTTGGGGAAAACGATGGAGAGATGTGCCAGTATTCAAAGGGCCCGAAGGATAGAGAAGTGAATCAAATTCAGGCGAGTGATACTGACGTAATTGAATTTCGCAAGGTTTATATTTTCAATTGATTGTCTGGATCGTTGTATTCTTCGAGATCCAACCAAGAAGCTGCCCTTGCTTTTCCGTTTCTTATCTAATTTTATTTGATGGAGGATTAAAAGAATATAAATGATTAAGGAATAGTCAAGAAATAGATATGAATTGAACAGAAAAATGTGGGATTTCAGCTGTAGCTCGATTTGGAGCAGCAACAAACATGCCGGTATATATATACGCGGATGAATTAGGTTTAGGGTTTTATTATGGTTTTGACTCCTTTGGAGAGCAAACGGCGCAAGTTTGTTTCGTGACGTTGATCACTTGGGCTCATGGCTCAAGCTGAGTCGCTTATTTTGGGCTTTCCATACAAACAAGCCTTATTTACTTTTGATTAAAATTAATAGAAAGTACAAAAATTATCAAATAATAATTAAGTATGATTTTCAGTTATTTTTTTTTGTCTAAATAATATTATTGATTAATTTTTTCTATTTAACGACTCCATGTATTAAAACTCACAATTTTATATTAAATTAATTAATAAATATATCAAAATATTTTTATTTTATAATTTTAATAAAATAATATCATTATAAAACTCTACCACATCTCCGATGATTTTACTGGAGTTTCAATCACCCTACTTATAACTTCATCGAAACTCCAATAGTATTGTCAACGATTTTATTGGATGTTCATGTAACATATTACATTTAAAGATAAAGTTATATGTAATATGTTATATATTTACTAGAACAATGATCCTACTAGATATAGATATAACATATTTCATTTAAAGGTAGAGATAGATATAACTTGTTATATAAGTTATATTTATAAATTATAAAACAGAACTGAAACGATTAATTAGAGGTTTATGTGACATGTTACAAGTAAACTATGTAACAGGTTACAAAGATTCAGATAGATATAACAGGTTACATATGTGAATATAATATATTATATTTAGTGAGTTGTCAAAGATGATTTTAAGAAATCACGTGGGTTGCTAGAATTCTAGTTAATCGTCGACGATGATAGTCAGAGATATTGTAAAATTTAAATTTATTTTTATTTTATCAAATATATGTATTAAGGGTTTTTTAGTATTTATATGTATCAAATTATGAATTTTGAGTTAAGTTTTTTCTAATTTTGAAAAAAATACTATTTGAATAAAAAATATGCTATATGAAGATAACATTCTCTATGATTTGTTTTGGAACATTTTTATATCATAATCATAACTAATCTGATAATTTTTCATTTAATAGGCCAAAAAAATGGATTGATTGTACTTATCAATAATATTGTCACACATTAATTGTGATTTATCACAAATTTATGATAAATATACTTTTTTTTGTTTTATTACACCGAAAAGGATAAAATAAAAATATATATTTGTTATAGATTTTTAAGTATTTTTGCTAATAAGAAAATACAGTTTAGACATATTTGGTGTATTATTGAAATCATATGATAAATTTAATTAAAAAATACTTAAAAATTGATTTTGTTGTTACCGATCATTTTCTTAAAAACGATCATTTTCTTAAAAACAATAGGATTAAAAAGTAATATTTTTAAAGTGTAATTTTAACCAAACCTAACCAAACCAAATGATATAACTTAAGAAATTATGATGACTCGCTGTTCTTTTTATTTCACATAGCTACTTGTGCAAACTTTGGTTAGCATAATTGTTGCAAAGTATAATTTTGATATTCTAGTACAATTAGGTTAAATCATGTTTAAATAACTAATATGTGGTGAAAGTGGCTTTCTAATTACATCCATTTATTACCTTTTTCATATTTTAAGATTACATCCATTTATTACCTTTTTCATATTTTAAGATTAGTTTATCATCTGTATGACTCTTCACTCTTAATATCATAAACTTAAATTTGAAACTAGTTTGTATAATATTTTATTTATTTAATAAAAAAATTCTCTTTTTAATAATCATAAAAAAGTAAAGAAAACACACTCACGAAACACTTGTAAGTGTCCAGTTCTATTAAAAAATAGGGTTTTTAGCTTCTACTTTGTCAAATGATATCAAGGTTGCAATTGTATTATGCTGTGTTCATGTTTGTATAGTTGTTTACACAATAAAAAATTTAGATAATTTCTGGTTAACTAGATTATTTATAATAATGAGGGATTTAAAATAATCAAACAATTAGTTACAGATTCTGATCCAATTGTCATATCATACTCATATTAGTGTCGTGTTTGCGTGTAAAGATTTCCACCTCTAACCATGTCCTTACACCTTGCACCATGAAGTCCAAACTTGGGCGTTACAACTGAAGTGAGATTGTCAAAAAAGAGCTGGATATAACCTTCGAGCAAGTAAAGCATCAGATACGTAGCCAAAATTTAAAAGCAAGCATAATTTATAAACCAAAACCAAGCGTCATTCTTTCCCTTCATTTTACTTTTGCATAACTTCAAATTCTCAATTTTCCATCCATAAAAAAAGTTATAAAAACATTCCTCGTTAACCCAACTACACAAATCGATCCTTAACCATTTGTGCGAGAACAAGCTAGTCAAGTACTCCTAAGAAAAACCAGGCGAAACAGTGGGAGAACAGTTATGCAGCACCAAAACACTTCACTATTCCCTGGCCTACAAGAATGTTTAAGGGCTCTCCTAAGCAAATTTGGACATCTCCCATTTATTCATCATGATTTTAACCCTTCTGACAAAGGATCTATTATCAAGGCTGAATTCGTTGTAGCTCATAGTAATGGACAACTGGGTTCTGCAAAATCAGCTTCTGTTCAGATCTTTAGTGGCACTTTACTTGACCCAAGTAAGTTAAATTGTTGGTTATTAAGTGATATATAGAAAGGTTTAAAAGGAAGGAATTTGTGCAACTCATGCATACGAATTTTTGGCTAATATATAATTTCTTTCTCTCTTTTTCTTTGATTTTCCAATCACAACAGAAACTGGGAAAGGAAAATTGAGTGATCAGGCATACCTTAGACGTGGAAAGATCAATGTAAGCAGTAATGGCGAAAAGAACACCAGATATGAAATCATGATCCGCATTGAACCAGAATTTGGAATTCCAGGAGCTTTTATTATAAAGAACTTTCAAAAGCATAAGTTCTTCCTTCAATCTGCTTTTCTCCAAACTCCTGACAATCAGATTATTCAATTTGAATGCTGTTCCTGGGTGTACCCAACGGAAAAGACTAAAACTCATAGAACTTTCTTTGCAAATAATGTAAGTTGCATACCATATATATGATCTTTTGATATGAAAGTTCTCTGTTTTCAAGATGATTGTATAACAGTACTGCTTGGTGTTGTGATAGATATGCCTTCCAAATCAAACACCTGAAAGTCTAGTAAGATTGAGAAAAGAAGAACTTGTTTGTCTGAGAGGAGATGGAAGAGGGGAGAGGAAAGAATGGGATAGAATCTATGACTTTGATTACTATAATGATCTTGGAAATCCTGATAAAGGTCCTGAACACATTAGACCTATCTTGGGTGGTTCAGAGTCTCATCCTTATCCTCGCAGATTAAGAACAGGTCGACTTCCTAGCAATACAGGTAAACAATTTAGCCAAAAAATAAATAAGTCTACAAATAATGTTTTGGCTTTCCACTGCTGCATTTTTTCAAATGTTCTAAAGGTTTCGTATGATTGTTTCCAACTTTGTGAATAATGTTTAGACCCATCAACGGAGAGCAGGCCAGATAATATGATTAACTTAGATGTATATGTTCCTTCGGATGAGCGTCTCAACCCTAAGAAACTCACCGAGTTGATATCACATTCAATCCAGGCTGCTGCACAATTCCTCGTCCCTGAAGCAGAATCCTTGGTCCAACAAGACTCGAGTAATTTTGAATCTTTTGATGAAGTACACAACATGTTTTCTGGAGACAGAAGTCAAATAGAGGAGGAATGGGTCACAGCGAAATTGAAGAACATACTACCAGCTGATCTTTTAAAAGAAGTTACAGATTTGGCCACAAAGAACCCTTTAAAATTTCCATCACCTCAAATTATAGCAGGTTACCATTTAATATTTACAGTTCATATACACCTTGAATAATGTAGGATATTATGACTACAGTTTTAGCCATTCTGGTTCAATTTTACAGAAAATGAATTGGCATGGAGGATTGACGAAGAGTTTGCACGCCAAATGCTTGCAGGAACCAATCCAGCACGAATCCGAAGCTTGGAGGTATGGTTCATATACGTTGGGAATTTTACTTCCATGTTTTAATTTCTTACTGTTTAGCAAACAATTAGAATCTAGTTAGATGTTTTAAATGCTATACTTTTACGCCAATCTGCAGATGTTCCCACCAGAGAGCAAAAATGGATCTGTCAGTTCAATAAAGCAATCAGATATAGAGCATAACCTTGATGGGATCACCGTCGCTGAGGTAGTAGCTAGCAGTCCTATTGCTTTGGTTTTTGCTTCTAACTTCTGTTTCAGGACAGAGGAGCAACCTCCTTAATACTGATACACTATAATGTTCCTCAATGACAAAATTTCTCAGAAACAACCCCTTTTTCCTTTTAATTTCTTTGAAATTCCTCATGTTTGAATTGTAATGTCACCAGGCATTGAACAGTTGGAGGATACTCATCTTGGATCACCATGACTACCTCATGCCATTCTTACACAGAATAATAAACACAAAAGGTATTTGTGTTTATGCCTCCCGTACCCTACTATTTTTAAGGAGTGATGAGACTCTGAAGCCAATAGCTATAGAACTAAGTTTTCCGAATTCTGACGGTGGGGATGAGATCAATAGAGTATTTCTTCCAGCAAGTAAAGGCGAAGCAGCAGCACTGTGGCAGTTTGCTAAAGCTCATGTTGTAGTTAATGACTCTGTTTACCATCAACTAATCAGCCATTGGTGAGTTGAACATATCTAAGAATCAAAGTTTCTCAAGTTCCTAGGTTGTTTTTGATTTTCCTTCCAAGTTCTCCGTATCCTTTATCAGTAATAATGTGAGAAGTTACCTTTCAATGCTTGCTTTAGGTTGCATACCCATGCAGTGGCGGAGCCCTTTATCATTGCAACTCATAGACAGCTTAGTGAGATGCACCCAATTCACTGGCTTCTACATCCTCATTTCAAAGACACCATGCATGTAAATGCACTTGCTCGAAGTATGCTCATAAATTCTGGAGGAATCCTTGAGAAGACTCTGTTTACAGCTGAAATTTCAATGGACATAACGGCAGAGCTCTACAAGGATTGGAGACTTGATGAACAGGCCCTTCCAGTCGATCTACTCAAAAGGTATATCCCTCCCTCCCTCTGTGTGTGTGTGTGTGTCTCACATAGGAATAAAAATCGCCTAGCTATAAACAACCTTGAACCATCATATGCATAGACAATTGAGGAGCTCATACCTTAATCAATTTATAAAGGATGAGAAAACCAGCAGGAAAGTCACTTTAGGGATCTTCCAATTTCCTATATTCTCACGTAGTTATTTCAGGGGCATGGCTTTAGAAGACTCAGATTCAAATAACCCAACTGGGATTCAGCTACTCTTCCAGGATTACCCCTATGGTGTAGATGGGCTTGAGATATGGACTGCTATCAAGACATGGGTTACAGACTTTTGCTCACTCTTCTATAAAGATGATTCCTCTGTCGTATCTGATGAAGAAATCCAAGCATGGTGGTCAGAAATCCGAAATGTAGGTCATGGCGATAAGTGCAATGAGACATGGTGGAGCCAAATGACAAACGTGTCAAAACTAATAGAAGCTTTGACAACAATCATATGGATTGCATCAACACTTCATGCCTCAGTAAACTTTGGGCAATATGCATATGCTGGTCACCCTTTGAATCGTCCCACAAAATGCAGAAGATTCATTCCCTGGGAAGGAACATTTGAATATGCTGAGTTTCTCACAAACCCAGATGCTTACTTTCTTAAGATGATGCCTGGAAAACTTGAAATGACCCTTGGTATGGCATTAGTAATAGTTCTCTCAAGGCACGCATCAGATGAAGTGTATTTGGGTCAGAGATCGTCATCCGAGTGGATAAATAGTGAAGAGATCAGACAAAAAATTGATAAATTTAATAAAGAACTTGGAGAGATAGGGAAGAGAATCACAGATAGAAACAATAATCCCAAGCTTAAGAATAGAAGGGGACCTGCAAATATTCCATATGAACTTTTGTACCCTGACAGATCCAATATTGAATCCAGAGGAGGCATCACAGGGAAGGGCATTCCCAACAGTATATCAATTTGACATGTTTGCATCCTATCATGTTATTGTGTATATATTGGAGGCAAATACATGGACTCCCAAATATTGTCAATACAAAGATAGTAGGCAAGATATTCAAACAACATGACCTTAAAATTGCTTAGGAGGAAATGCCATGCATCAGACACATCGAAAATGGACTTGTGGCAACTTTTTTATCAACAAAATCGACCTTGAACAGAAAAAGGTGCAGGATCAACTTTTAAGGGATGGCCCAGCACCATACCGGCAACCATTTCAGCTGTACCCAGAGCCTGGAAATAAGATGCAAATAAATCAATAACTCCTCAATTTTCAGTACAAATGCAAGCAGCTTATACTTATTAATTGCAAAATCCACATCTTCAGCAGATGAAACATCACTTGGACCTAGCTTCCCAACCACTATGGACAGATTTTTTTATTTTTTATTTTTCAGAACAAAATAGACAGATTCAAAATACTAAAAACTACCGCAAATAGCTCTTGTAAATCATTTATGTATTTTTATTATCAGTAGCAGATTAACAAAGAATATTACCATAGAAAGTCCTCCTCCTTCATGCCCAGTTGCAAGGAACAAATTTGACAAACCTGGCACTGGCCCGATTACTGGCTTTCCGTCAGGCACTAAGACAAAAAATTATATTAATAGTTAGGTTCAGCTTGATGTATGCAAAAATCTGAAGTCATCATTCTAAATTTTGACATTCAATAATCTGGATTTGGCTCTGTTATAGGCTCTAAAAACTGGGACTCACTGTAAGGTCGTAATCCTATTCTCACTTTTTGGCTTGCAATAAAATCTGATAAAGGCTGTTCTCTTAATTTAGGGAAGAATTCCATAGCTCGCTCCCATATACGACTAATGATGAACTCTTCCACTTCAGTGCTGAAACCAGCAAACTGACGACTGCTTCCTGACAACACAAATAATCAATCAAAGATGAAGTATTCTGATTTAATAATACATGAGTGATTGCATGTGCATACACACACAAACAAAGATACAGAGAGGGTACAAAACATTGATTATGCAGTTCTAATGCAAAATCAGGTAAGAACATGCATCAATATTCAGCACTGAATACATCATTGTCTGGAATCTTTCTTTTTTATGTCAAACACTTGAATGTAAAAACTCTACAAAGACCAGGAACAGTTATCAGGAATTCGGAAGTTAACAAATATTACTTTTATATGCAAAATAGAAGAAATTGTCATTACTACAAGCCAATGGCATTCTGATAATTCTGAGCATATATTGGTACCTCATAACAGAGAAGAAAACATAAAGTTACCAAGCACAAGGTTCCCCATTGTGTCCATAGTGGCTGTCATTGAAACGGACAAGGTCTGCCCATGATCAAATACTTCCGAAGTCAAGATGCTGGGAAGAGGAGCCGCAGTTTGATGATCAACATATCCTACCTCCATCAGACCATGATTAAGTTGAAGGGAGTTGAAATTCTCTAGCACAAGTAGGTGACCCTGTTATGTAGATTAGTAGCAAGTTAAACTGCAGTTCTTGATTCCTGAAACAACTCAAGTGAAATGAAACAGGTAATCCAAATCATTTTCTGGTGTCCTTGTCAAGACATGGTCACTAACCTACAACGGCAATGGTTTTAATTATATATTAAATCTATTTATCAAGATTATGGCCCTACTACCCAAGTCACCACCATGATTTATGTGGCCTTGCCTGCAGATGTGTTTTACTTTTGTCTTTATCTTTCCTAGAATATAAGATGATTAGCAGGGAAGTTTATAACAGGTCGGTCATAAACAGGGTCGCAGTACAAAAAAAAAATCAGTCTCAACCCTTATAATGAGTAAGCAGAAGTTATTATCTAGCAACAGGGGTAAAATAAATAAAATGGTTAGGACCCAAAATAATGAACTAAAATAAGACATTACCAAGAGTCTTGTGCCTCTATCTAGCACTAAATTATCATGTACATCGATGCCTAACTTGTTAAAAAGCAGATGAAATAACATTTACATTCCTTTTCCTTTTCTTGTTCTTTTGCTAAAGAAAATCCTGTCATGTACTTGTCAAAAACGCTTGCTTAATCTTAATACGTTCAAGACAAAAGTTAGTAGGCACTACAGTTTCAAACCTTTCGAGGTTTTACAGGGACATCCAGTGCAATTTTTGATTCTCTGAGCAGGTCATGCATCAAAGAACCACTCCAACAACCAGCTGCAACTACAATAGCCTTCTTACCATACAATGTATTTTTGGAAGTCTTAATAGCAACAGCTTCCCCACCGCTAATTGATCTAGAAACATCAAAAGTAAATACAACTATCATAATTATATTATCACCCTCTTATTGCAATTTCAATATCGAACCTCTTGGTCTGTCCTTATGACTTCAAGTTCAACTACAGGGGAAGAAAACAAACCTTAATAAACTTGACACATGATCATAAAAAAACTCTGCATATCTGCCTTTCGATGAAAATTGTCGGTTAGCCTGCATATAGTTGGTAACCATATTGAGGTTAAAGAACACAAAGCTATACAATGATAATACAATGATAACACAAAGCCAGAAAATAAAGTACCTCTTGAATAAACATAACAGCACTTTGAGCATCAATTTGGCAGTCATCAGGTAGAAATGCAGCCCCACTATCTTCCTCAACCACCAGAGAAGGTTCCTCTAATAACAAATCACTGCTAGAAAGATACTCTGCCCTCAATCCAGCGTCACGTAGCAGCTTCACCCTCCTTTTCAGAACATCCAACTCTTCTAGGTTTCCACCAATTAACATGCTTCCTGAAGAAGACAGTACAGTTTGATACTGTTTATCTTATTAATTATTTCATCCTTTAAAAGAACAGACCAAGCAACTTTCACATTTATACACATCCATTTCAAATTTATGAAACAACATCCGAACATCAATTTTATTGCATTGGTGCTCATTCAACAACCATATTTCACGCTACTCATATTCTTATCATCTAATTGACTGTATTACGAATTATTTCGCGTTTTTATGTTCAATCCGCATTAGATTAACTCAACAGCCTGTGGAATAGATAAATAAAGAAAACTGAAGCTAAGCAGAAAGAATTCAACAATAATGCTACATACATCAAAGAAGACGACAAGGAAAAAGAAACAATTTTTGGGGTACCTGTGTTCTTCCAACCCAAAAGCTCGAGAGGATCTAAGCCTTGTTCACGTAAACTGTCAGCTAACATCACCCACAGCTCATGGCTTCTCAATGCTAGCTCCCAAGCATCACTCCCTGGGGTCTTGTGCGCCATCCATATGTAACCCTGCCCTGGAAGCGGCTCAAATGTCAAACACAAGATGAAGTTTCCCTACAAACAATCAGAAATTTCAAAGAGACAACAACAAATCATTCGAAAAATGGCTTTTTTTTTTTTTTTTGCATTGTCGCAGAACCAAACAAAAGACTAGTAAACGATTAAAAAAAATACCAGCACCGGTAGCACCAGAACAAGGGACGGCCTTGTCAACAACAGCAACAGAAAGGTCAGACCCGATTAAGAACTGCCGGGCGATTGTCAAGCCGATAATTCCAGCTCCAATTATTACAACGTCGAAACTCCGATGAGATGAATATATTTGGTTAGAAACGGAGCATCTAACCGAATCGGACCCAATGGATTGAGATTTATCGGTTGAAAGCGAAAACCATTTTTGGGGGAGTTTGGAGAATAAGCTTGATTGATACCTGAAGCTGGGGAAGTTATTTCTAGGCAAGGACAAAAGGGTGTCGTTTCTGTGTAGGGTATAGCAAGAGCATAAGGATGAAGCTGAAGCCATTGACTTGTCTGTGTTACGGTTTTCTGTATCGAGCTATTGCTAAGACTGCGAACTGAACTGTGAATGATTAAGTTAATTTAAGTCTTTCCTTTGATTCATTTCATGTTGAACTCTTGAACATGATACGAAGAACGACTATTTATGAACTCACCCCCAGAAGAACTCCACAATGACGATATCACCTAGTATATAATGATATATTACTGAATAGTCCTCATACTTTTACAATTATAGTTATTTCACTTAGCAAGTATAACTGTTATTGTCCTCCATCAATTTTGAGAATAATTCTTGTATATGTGCAGGTTATATTTTTTTTTCTTCCTGAATTAACCACATTCTTTATTTTTTTAATATTTATTTAAAAATTTACTTATTTTAAGAAAAAATTAATATTATACTTGATTTATTAAATTAAAATTAGTTTTATAATATGTTTCTCATTGTTTTTATTATTTATTAAAAAAATTAGTTAAAATGAAAAAATATATATAATTATTAAAAAAATCTAATTTAATTATCCAAAATATTGTATTTTAATACAAAAATGTACATTATTATACATATATATATATTAAGGTTCAGTATGATTTTAAATTTTCAATAATTATTTTTTCTTAGACTTAATCAGTTATTATTAACATAATCACAATTTCGATTACTTTGATATAACATACATCCTAAGGCTAGTGCCATCTTAGCATGCTTTTCCGTCAAGCTGTCACGTGAACAGATACTTCATTTCACATTATCAAAGTGTTAAAATATTGTATTTTTCTGATAATTATTAGTATATTTCATTATTATTTCTCGCTCGCTTACAAGAATTTACAATATACGTATATAGCGAAACGAAAATTAAACAATAAACATAAAACCTGGTGACATCCAGGTTTTATTACCCACTAATATTATTTGCTTCATGCTTCACTCCATCGAGATTTCGCTCACCGCATCAAGAGAAGACACACCAACACTCCTCCTCAAGTCCGGCTGCGATATATGTCTCTTATGCCCTAACTCTGCTCGAAGTTGATAAGCCTCAAGGCATTACGATTTTCATGAAGATATCGCCCAATCGGGATCTTCCGATTTAACAAATGGAAGCTTAATAATCTTTTCTTCAAGATTCTCGTTTGATGAGCTGATCCACTTCAACGCGCTTGGCGATCATGTCAACCTGATTCGCGAGATATGGCAATGGTCGCTTGTTATCACAAAATAAGTTCATTTCGTAGCTAGAGTAACACCAATCTCGCTAGAAGCTTTTTCAACCAAACGAGCTCACATATTCCTCGACCATTCCTCGAATTCATCTTCAAGACTGGATAAGGCAACTACATTTTGCTTCGCTTCTCCACGTGACAAGATTGCCCTCACGAAAGTAAAGTATCCAAAGAAGTAGATTCTATCCTTCATATTCCCCGCCTAGTCCGAATCAGATATCCAAAGACTTCCAATCGACCATTCTTTTTCAAAACATAAGTCCTTTCCTGTGGGAGGATTTAAGTAACGGCATTCTGGGGATGACCGCATCCATACGGTCTTCACTTCAAGGCATGAATTTACTACCACGACACTCACAAAGATAAGCAATATCAAACGTCAAGTATGAGATAAATATACGTAGTTTACCTACTAACCGTTGATATCTCCGTTTATTCGTTGGTACTGGGTCCACATATTCTCTCGAGTTTATGATTTTGAACCATTTCGAATATCGACCTGCTTACAATCTAATAGGGTCATGCCTCTCGCTAAGTAGTCTGCAGAGTATATTCTCTTGGGAAATACATATGCCTTGTTTTGATCTTGTTACCTCAATACCTAAGAAGTATTCCGAGCCCTCCTAAGTCCTTCATTTCAAACTCATTTGACAATTGTTCTCAAGCTGTAGATTTCTTCTTTATCATCCCCCGTAATGATCATGTCGTCTACATGACTATAAGTGGTTGTTATCTTCCCTAATCGATGTTTTAGGAAAAGAGTATGATCGTAGTTGCTTTGTTGGAACCTATATTTCTTCATTGCCGAACTCAACCTACCAAACCACACTCGAGGTGATTGTTTTAGTCCATACAATGCTCGTTGTAATCTACATGCAGCTTTCTTTTCTCTCGATGTAACAAAGATATCCCGGGGATATCCATGTAAATCTCTTCTTCAAGGTCACCATAAAGGAAGGCATTCTTCACGTCAAGTCATGCAACGGCCAATCTAAATTTGTCGCAAGAGATAACAAAACTCTCACGCTTTTTAGTTTAGCCAGTGATAAGGTTTCTTGATAATCTATCCCATGTTTCTATATCCCTTTGCTACAAGCCTCGCCTTGTAACGATCAACTAACCCATCCGCTTTATACTTAATGGAGAAAATCCACTTCGCATCCTACCATCTTCCTCCTCGAGGCAACTCGCTTAACACCCACGTGTTATTCTTCTCCGTAGTTGCCTCAAATTCCTCTTTTATAGCTTCGAGCCCATTTTGGATCGTATAAGGCTTCTTCAATGCTACTCGTAATTTGACACGAGGAGTAGGTTTGTGCAAATGCCCCCGACAGTTCTAATAACCTTTAAGAGATACATAAGTTGTTATCGATACTGGGGTTGTCCTTTCTTCGGGAAGTATCGATTCGAGGTTTACCCCTGGACAGGTCTCGAAAGGTAAAACATAACCAACATGTATCTATAGCATTAGTCTCAGAAGGTGTGATAGATAGCTTACCTCGTGCGTGTTCTCACAAGAGGATCATCGGGTACTGCAGAGAATGGAGGGGTACATCAACCATTTCATCTTCTGTAGATTCAATTACTACTCAGCCTTCGCCTGAAGTTCAAGTCTGGTCTAGATACGGCTCCTCCATATTATTGGCACGATCCGAGTATGTCGGACTCGTGTCTAATATTTCAAAATCAAGCCAATTTTCGTTTTTCACCATAACTCTCCTCCCGAAGAGTGTAATCGATACCGACGGGAAAACATTCTCGATTCGAGGAAAGTGACATCCACGGTAGTATAGTTTCTTTTAGTAATCGGATCATAACATCGATACCCCTTTTTTTGTACACCATACCCCAAGAATACACATCGAACAAGACACGATCCAACTTAGCGTTGATTTTTACGGAGGTGGACAAAAGCAACACATCCAAAAAATTGGGGCTAAGCATCAAAATAGTAGGAAAAGGAAGATGATCGATAACACCTTTAACGGAGTCCGAAATTGTAAGGTCTTCAATGGCATTCGATTCAAGAGATACACAAATCGTAGTAATAAGATCACTCCGCATTTATTAGGCATACGTGCAGACCGATTAGTAAGGCCCGAGCCGTTTCTAAAATATGCCGATTTTTTCTCTCCGCATCTCCATTACGTCGTTGGCTCAGAATACGAGGTTTCATGAGAATACCACGGTTGTCAAAGCATGTCCTAATTGCCGATTAACATACTCCCTTCCATTATCGTACCTAAGTATCTTAATTTTTTCCGAAAATCGTGTCCGAACCATGGCGTGAAACATGTGAAACGTAGCAAATACTTCATCTTTACGTTTCGAGTAAAGCCATGTCATTCGTGTACAATCATCAACAAAAATAACAAACCAACGATGACTCAATAACGTAACGACCGGGGGAAGGTCCCCAAACATCGAATGTACTAAAGCAAAATGAGTCACACTTTTATTCACGCTCAGATAAGACGCCCTATGAATTTTGCTAGGATACAAGTATCACATTTGAAATCCGAACGTGTGATATTTGAAAATAAACTAGAAGTAGTGCTTTTAAATACCCGAATAATGGATGCCCAAATCTACGGCTTACATAGCCAAATCTGTTGCTCTCTGTTACCAAAGAATGTTTTGCATGCGGATCGCCTCTTCCCGAATCGAGGTCATCCACATAATATAGCCCTCCTAGTACCACGCCCAATGATCTCCTTGAATATCCCGTAGAAGGCAAAAGTAGAATACATCAAGCATTACATAGTCAAGATCTCAAGTAACCCGACTTACGTACATTAGCCTATTACTGCAGGTACAAGTAAAGTATTAAATAATGATAATGAAGGAGATAAGGTAACTGCTCCAAATTTCATGTAACTAGATAAGGACCCCATTTGCATTGGCAACACGACTCCCTTGGTCAGTTGTAATCGAGAGATCATTCGGGGTCAAATGTCACGTGATCCGTAGCCTGCAGTCCGCATCCACTCCTCCTTATCACTACGAGTGCATGTGAAATAATTTACTTGAAATACCCGGATCTCGTAAGATCTCGGCCCGAGAAGCAAGTGGATAGCGAGGCATTATCGTAGCCACAATGGGCTCGCCTAAAGGGTGTCCCGCTTTTCCGTGTCAAGACGTTCCACCATTCTCGATACCCACGTAGCTCGCGCTTTCACGGCGTGGTTCGAGTTTCCGCACGGCCACATTTCATGTCAAGAGATGGTGGATTTCCCATGGATTTCTTGCTACCCAAGGAAGTTCCTGCTGTGGCATTAGATTATATGTCCTCGACCCCTTTAAAAGCCATAACCGCTCCGGTGTCGTATCTACACCGACTCGAGGTCAGAGTCGATTTGAGCTCTAGTTAAAACTTTCGCCATTTTCGTCAAATCTTCCAACATGAAATCGTAGTTAAATCTCTAGATTCCGTCATGAAATCTAAAATTTTTTTTCCTTCCGTTTTTCCTTTTTTTACAAAGTACCACTATATAAAGAAAAACTTATAACCCTAACCCTAATTCTCTCTCAGCTACTTTCTTCCCGCGATTTCCTTCAACAGATCAAGAAAAAATTCCCTTCCAAAGTCGCGCAGCTTCTCGCGTCTCGGCCGTTCCATCTACGTTCCTCAACAGCCTTCTTCTCACAAGCTCCAAACCCTAAGAGAAAGTTCTAAACTCGCTTTTCCTCACCCAAAATCTCACAAATTTCTTTCTTCTCCTCTCTTCTCTCAAATTCTTCGCAAATGGCGCTTCTTCTTCTCTCGCAAACTACCTCTGTTACTGGTTTTTTTCCTTCATTCTCTGGTCGAAATGGTAGTTTCAAGAACATAGCACCACCTATTCTGTTATTCTCAAGAACCGCATCAACGGCCGCTGCCAGGAGTACTTGCTTCCTAAACGGGTCCGACCTTCTTTCTACGGTTCTTCGTCAGCCATACAGAATCCCTTGACTCTCAGAAGTTGTAATGCCGATATATTTGTTTTTTTGGTAACCCGTAATCTTCTATTGAACTTCCGAACAAATAAACGTGAAATAACTATCTTGCTTTCATTTCTAAGTCGCACATGTTCTGTTTGAAACGCTACAAGAGTCAATATAAACCAGAATCGAACTCAAAAAAACGAAAACTCGCAGCCTACAATCAAGAGCTACACCGTAAATCAATTCGTAATCGAAATCAAAGAAATCAACAACTCTGAAAATTTGTAAATCAGCAATCAAAAAATGGTAGTTTCATCATAAATCAACAGGTAGTTCATTAGTTAGCAATATCCTGCTCTGATACCATGTCAAAATATTGTATTTCTCTGATAATTATAAGTATATTTCATTATTATTTCTATTCTGTTTTACAAGAATATACAATATATGTATATAAGGAAAACGAAAATTAAACAATAACCATAAAACCTGCACATCTAGTTTTACTACCCACTAATATTATCAGTTCTGCCTACGCTTCACTCCATCGAACACTTTAAGGTTCTACTATTATAACACACACCAACAGAAAGCTCATAGGAAGGGATACTTTAATTTATAAAGAAGTTAAAAGTGAACAAGCGATCTTCTACTTTTCCAGTATACTATTATTAGACTACAAGTATGATCGATTTAAAAACTTTTGGTCTAATTGCAAGTGACATTGAAATATAAGTTAATTAAATAGTATTCATCTGATTATTTCATGATCCAACGATGAATTTACTTTCTTTCACTTTTTTCATATTTTTTTAATTATAAAATACAAAATTTTAGCAAAAAAAAAAAACCTTGAATATGTTTGACAAAACAGTGTCAAAAAGTGTAAGACGAAATGAAGAAAGAGCAATGCTATATAACCCTACCGCTTTTTAACAAGGGTGAGCACAGCCAGCATTGTTATTCATTAATATATTAATTATTATTAAATTGCAGTAAGATTTCAACTCCATTGCTTCTTAAAGTATTGACTTATTTTTTTCTCATATAGAGTCGCTAATGAAGCCATTGCTTTGCACTTTCCTTTCCTTTTGAAGCCTTCCACTGTGAGGACTCACCTCAAAGACTCAAATGTAAAAGGGATTATAGCAGATTACTCATATAGCTGATGTAATGATAAAGAATGAACAATCCTTCTCAGTTCTGTCTATACCTAGTTACATAAAACAGAGGTTATTTTCGCAAAATGAATCCACATTTCAGAGTTCGTCCAAATTAATCAGAGAGTCATTAGACCAGCAAATTTCTCTTGGGTATCTTCTGGGGTTAGCTTCATCAATGGATTCGGAGACTTCCAAAGCTTTGTCCAACGATTCTCTTAAATCAGCCTCCCATATCCCCAACCTACACGCTCTCCTGTAAGTGTCATAAGACACTGCTCTCAAGCCTTCAGAGACCATCACTTTTAAGAATCCACAAATCTCTTCACTATTCATAACATCCAGAAAATGTTTAGACAAACCAGGTTGCCAGAAAACAACAATGGCACAATTCTTATCCACTGATCTAACATCAAATTCTTCAGAAAAAATATAATGCGACCCATGCAGCAAGCCCTTCAACTTTCCAGCAGTCACCCCACTTCCATATCCCCACAAGAAAACCAATTGGTCACAGTTAATTTTCCTCGTGTTCCTTGCCCAGACTGTGACATCCTCGTCAATTGATTCTTGGAAGCTGGTAGAGAATGCACTAAAAACGTTTTTATGCTCTTCAAGAGCCGGATGTAAGAGTTGATTATCAGATACTGCATCACCGCAGGAACTTTTCAGTATGGAGCATAGCTTTGCGAACAGCTGAGATATCCTTACAACATTATGTCCATGCACATTGCCTTCATTTCCTGCAACTGGTAACACATAAAATGATTCTCAGTTTAGTTACAAGATAAGTGACAAAAATGTCTTGCTAGTCAGACAAAATTAAAACAAGGTCTTGACCAGTAAATTCTACAAGTAACGAAGATTGACTGACCTTGGGGTGAGATTTCAATGTCAACTGGTGCATCGAAATGATTATTCAAGTAAGAGACTGCTACAGGTATGCTGTTCTTGTTTCTTAGGGGGGCAATAACCTTCATAAGATGACTGACATCAAAAATGTATGGGAAAATCTGGCTTATGGAGCTTTTGAACTCGTCAACTTTACAAGGTAAAGGAGCAAGGAATTTTGAATGCATAAAAGCAAAATCTGCACAAAACAAAATGTATTATGAGATGAAAAATACAGGAGATGAGCGAGCCAGTATCATTAATTCTTTCAGAAGTTTATTAACCAGAGATACACCATTTAGAGAATTGTGGGAGACAACAGGTTTCTGTGAAGCAGAAATCAAATCGATAACCTCTCGAAAGCCACGAAGTTTCATATTTTGTTCTTCTTCAAGGCATTTGAGCTCCTCCTGTGAATTAAAAGCCAGGAAGAAAGGAAGATGGAGAAAATGTAATTACACAAAGCCTCATCACTCATTTTTTTTGTAATAACTATATTCCCTCGATACCTCAAACAAGTCTTTATCCTCTTTCGAACTTGTTAAAACCACACGAACTGCCTCAGTTGTGCCACCCTTTGCTGGGATTATCAAAGGAATAATATCATCAGCAAACTCTTGCAACATCTGCAGCCAATCAGATTGGGAAATATCATGCTCTGATATACCTATACTATGATCAGGGAGACAATGCTTCAACTATAGTATCTAAGTCCACATTGGATCAGTTTACCTGTAGAGTGAGATGCATTTGACGTTCACTGCAGACATCTATTTTCATGCATGGTCTGGATCCATAATATTCATATTCCATGATAACTTTTTTTAAGGTCATCAAAAGAGAATCTGTATATCGAAATTGAAAAAGTTAAAACATAAGAGGAAAAAGAATAAAACAAAGATCTGATCAAGAAAGCTTCTAATGCAACATATTTCTTACCATCTGTCTTTGAACTTGATTTTTGACACAAACTTTTCCAATTTTTAACTCGTGATTTAATTCTTTCAACAAAAATTTTGTCAGCAACACTTGAAGTAGAATTGAGAATCTTTACATGAGAACTGGGTATTGGATTCCCAATTCGAACTTTAGCTGCAGCCTCCTGTACTCTTGATAAGTATGATATGCCTGTAAGAGAAAGAAAGAGAAGTTCCAAGCACCAAACTAAGATACTTTACGATATTGAGCCAGAATGAAACTTTTCTAAGGTGTAGGATTGATATGCAAATGAAACTCGTATTCTATAAATTAATTCTTGATATTAGTCTTTCTTATAAACTTTGCCTGAAAATATTTTCTTCTAAACTTTGCCTTTCAATAATAAAGATGTGTCATCCATATACTCCAAATTAAATCTAATTGTGCAGAAGTAAATTATTCACAACGAGGCCCACCATCATATATGCAGGCATTAAAATCAAAACCTTCTCGAGCCATAGAAGTCAAATGTGATGGTTGACATGAAAAACTGTAAGATGGCATTCCAACTTTCCATTCGTCCCTAGGAAACAACAGAAAGTTGTATCTGCACCAAAAGCAAGATAAAACAACATACTTGGGTCAACACACACTAAAGGCCTAATGTAACCACATTCTAACCTCAGAAATGTAGATGTCTGAAGTCATATAAATAGAGAAATTGTATTTTCCCCAAAATTATCTAAATGAAATTTCTGTACATTTATTTAAATTTATTGGAGAACGCAATATATGGTAAGGTGCACAACAACAAACACCTTATCAGTTTTCCTTATCAGTTTTTAGTGCTCACTTGCTAAGGTTTGTAGCTGCCTCTCAGGTTTCAATGTTTCTTTGGTCTTGTATTTCTGCCATCCAGATCTACCTCAAAAATCACCTGCTCTGAACTTTACAGTTCTTGCATCCCATCAAATTTCCTATCTTTGATCTCCTGATATTAATTGAATAGACAAATACCCTCATAAACTCTATGATTTCCCAAAGCTTGGGTGACTACGAGTCTATAATGAAGAGTGTTGAATTGTGTGATGACTTCTCGTGATTTTGGATAGTGATATATTGCCTAACTGAAAGGCTTCAGACTCTATGCTTCTCTAGGCAAGCAGGATCCAAAGCATTTACCTCGGTAGTGAAATGGTTCAAGTTGAGCTATAGTATTATTTTTCAAACATGTTTGTGAATCTTATGTGCTGTTGCCTTAGAGTACAATGGCTCCTTCTAATGATGCTTGAAATCACCTTGTTCTGTTATTTCCTGTTCCTTTCATATCATAAAATGGTAATATTCTATCTACATTAATTAGCTTCCTTATATTTCTGGTTAAGAAAAAGACACAACAACAAACACCTTACATGCATAATTATAATGGATTTACAAGAAACACCAACGTCCTTCATTGTGCAACATCTTTAAAAAAAATGATTCCCGATAAAACCCATATTCAGTTTTCGATTTTCTACAATTTTCCACCGAGATATAGTATTTGCAGAGTCACTTTGCAACAAGAACAAATTATTTGCCTATATAAAAATCAAGTACAAGTACACTCACGGGTGAGCAATGAGCTTAGAGGCTCTGAGAGTGAAAGGACAGATAGCGAACTGAAGAAGCTCGAAACGCTCAGCAGTGTACTTGGCTTTACAATAAGCAATGTCCGCCGTATCAAAAGGCAGAGCTCGGTGCCAGGGCGCGGTGAAAGAGCCTGTCTTCTGCAGCGACAAGGCCACAAAGTCAGAGCTGGTTATGTGTTGCTTTATCTCCTCTAAGCACTCTGCAAAATTGGTCTTAGTCACTTGCTTCACCGCCCATTTCTTAGGGACTTTGCTACACAGAAAACGTCTCTGTAACAGAGACGCCATGGTTTGCCACTCTTCTCTTCCGCCCTACTTTCAATTTTCGTATAAATTACTAACTAGTATCGTTGCCATCGTTTTACGACTTGTCGTTTCTCGATAAACTTAAGAACTGGTCGGGAATTCTTTTTAGGAAATAAACAGTAGAGTGATATGGAACCTCTTTTTTTTTTTCAAGTGATAACCATCAATTTTTTTTTAGAAACTCATATCTAACTCAATCCAATAAGATTTCATTGAGTTAAGTGTTGTCTAAACTTATAAACAGTTTTGATGTATTGTTATTAATCGATGTGGGATAAGGATACTTAACAACCTTCCTACACACGGCAGACAAAGGTAGACATTAGCGTCACAGTGAGACTGTAGTAGAACCCAATTAAGTCCAAACACATAGAGACTAGACTCAACTTTGATACCATGTTAAAAATCTAGGTATAACTCAACCCAATAATATCTCTTATTAAGTTAAGGGTTACCCAAGCTTATAAGCAGATTTGCTGCTTTGTTCCTAGTCGATGTGGGACAAGGATATTTAACAGACACCCTCCACACGACGGATAAAGGTAGACATTACCACTACAGACTATAGTAGGCAATTAAATCCAAGACATGTAGACATTGCGCCTGATACCACGTTAAACTTGCGCTAACTCGACCTAATAAAATCTCATTGAGTTAAGGGTTGTCCAAGCTTATAAGCAATTTTACTATCTTTTCGAATTAATCAACGTGAGACAAAAATACTTAACATTTTTAATAAGTATATTATTCACCGTCTTAATTAAAAAACAAATCCAAACCTTCTACCTACTAAATTAAATTATATATAATTAAAATATAAATTCATTAACAAATAATATCTTACATAATTATGAGGTAACTTTTCTACCTTCATATTTCACTTTGCTACATTTAAGAGTCATGCATATTATTCAAACTCAATTATTATTATCACATTTTTTTCATTACTAACCAATTTACTTAACTAATTATATTAGCATAATAATAATAATAGTAATAATTAATTCTTATATTTTTACTCTAACAATAACAAAACTTAATTCTTTTTAATTGCTTTTGTAATAGAATCATCCTTTATTCCTTTTCTTTCCCGAGAAAAATGTTTATTTTAAGAGAGAGATATGATTTTACCCCTCCACTCCCTTATACATAATCAGTTTTAGGTTTAGAGGTGTAGGATGATTGAGTTTTTATTCTAACTCATTAGTTGCAAATTTGAAATACATCATATACTTATAAACCCATGAATCCTCGTGTCACTGTAAAACTTTGTTTGCACATTACCAAAGAAAACCACTTGACCAAATGTAATGATAATAAATAATCAGCAAACAACTTCCAAGTAGCATCTCAAAGCAGTTGAAGTTTAAAATTGCTTCTAAGCACTCATGTGCTTGGTAAAATGATTATCATAATTGAGATTAGAAAATTGACTCGAGAAAGCCAAAATCTATATAAATATTAACATAGGGAGCATCTCAATTTTGTAGCGTATAAAGTGCTTTCAATAGAAACCCTGGCTTGAATGGCTTCTACTGTTTCTATAGCTTATAATGTAGCCAGAAGACTTCCAATGCAAATTGTAAAGGGTACAATTGAAATCCAAGAAAACTGTGCTTTCCATTCTAAATCTACTTATTTTCTCTGCTGTAATTTGTATTATTGATATCATATCCATGTATCTCAGCATGAAAATAGTGTACAAAATAATCAAAAGCCACTCCTCTTTTGTCCATCAAATTTAGGTTTTCTTTTCTTTCTTTTTGTTTAGTACACCCAGCCATATTCAACATGACAAATTCAAAGTTTTTGCCCAGACAAAAACCTAATGTAGAGATCAAATGCCTCTCGCGGCTTGTACTCCGGAACAGTGTGTCCCGCTCCCTGCACCACATCAAACAAATAGAATCATAAGTTTGTCAAAATCAACTTAAAAAGAAAAAGAAAAAGAACAAAAACTAATGTGTTTCTGACCTTTATGGTTGCAAAGGTGAGGTTGTTTTCATATCCCTGGGTATATCTACAGCCAACATTGATGAATAAAAAACAAATTTAAGTCATTTGGGTTCTTCAATTGAAAGTCTAGAAATTTTATGGAAACACATGTAGCATGAAAGATGCAGGCAAAGTACCCGGCGATTTGTTTATTGGAAGACCAAGGTCTCCACTCATCCACAATCTTATAACCTACTGATCTTGTCCAAGCTTCACTCCCAGTGTATGGAACACACATATCATGATCACCACTGCCAACAAATAGAAAGAGTGAAGATCAATAAAAGAAAATTGGCAAATAATATCATCATAGTTTTCCATTTGCCTCAAAGTCCGGGTACTAATCTTTATCATTCAGAATTTCTCAGTTTTAAAAGCTTTAAAGTTCACAGATCCTTTGTTAAGCAAGTTAATAGAACAAAGCATGAAGCATCTCTTATTTCTTTGGTTTTGAAAAGTCCTGATTAGGAGGTTCCATCTTAGAATCTGAGACAAAAAAAAAATCTTTGCCCACATCCTTTTTCTTTACAGTAACTTTACAAACTTCTGTTTGATTTTAGTTATTAAGAGGAGAGAGAGAACACAGACTCCTTAGTAACCATTATCTCAACTAATGCAGCACAAAATCTTAAACCTTCCTCTATTTTCAGAAACTGAAGTTCAAACAAACGAAATATTTTAAGCCCAAGAAACAAACTCAGAGACTAGTCAATACATTGTATCTCATGTGAGGAATTACCTGAATATTATTGCCCGGTAACCCTTGGAAGTTAGGTTCTTGTGGTATGGTATCATGCTCCCAGCATCGTGAGAAAATGTAATTTTGTCTGTACACAACTCCCATCTACCCACCAAGGAATCCTATTGTGTAAGAAAAGACGATAAACCTATTATTTCTGAGCCACATAAAGAAAATTATTTGATATTAGGATTTCGAAATAAACTTACTTCTGTAGCATGAATTGCTTGCCTAACTGATTTGTCATTCAGCCATGATGTTGCAACCTCGTCATCCTAAGGAGATAATTATAATTTAAGGGCATCTTTCAGAAGCAAATTCCAGAGGAAATTCGCAAACCAGCATGATATTGAAAAGTCATGATAAGACAGTCCATCGAAATGGAATGTAACAATAACCAATGGATATGAACCATGAGAAGGCAACAAAGAAAAGGGGCCTAATTTTGATCTGTACAGAACTAAGCCATGAACAAACTTTGCTAATCTTTGACAAAGTCCATCCATGGGCCTTCCAATCCCAAAAGATTAACCCAATGGGTAGGGACACCCTTGTTTCTTATAAATTCTAATACTCTATCATAGTATTGTCTTTTATCAATGTAAGACTTTCCTTTTCTCTAACAATCCTAACATGTCTTCAATTGTTAAAAATGCATACTTAGGCCTAAAATCATGACTGCAACGTTGAAACCCAATAATTAGTACACATGGTTATTGTATTTCATATCGTAACAGCACAGAAATAAAGTTAAACTTCAAATTAAACTCATTGGTTACTTCTGACCCTGCTATTAATCAAGTTGACCTTATTATGAAAACTTGGTATAATATAAAAGAGAAAAAAAAATATGAGTCAGGTGCATTGATAAATAGATGATGCATCTCGATGATTTTAAGATAATATTATTTGTCTTTCAATGAAAATGGGTCTCATATGTGCAAATAAGTTAAGTAGTGAATGGAAGCGCTCTCTGTGTCATCCATGAAACTGCCTTGTGTAAAACTTTCTCCATAAAAGAACCTTTTTGAATCAGGCATCATCCTTTAAAGACCCAACAAACTAAGAATGAGAACGGCAAAATGAGCTCTCCATCCTACTTATTGAAATCAATATAATTAGATAAGCAAGAAATTGGCAACTAAGGTTCACATCATGACAACAATATATGGGCCTGTGGCAATGTCAGGAAAACAATTGGCAATCAAAAGGATCAAGAACAGAAGAAAGACTTCCAGTTTCTAAGAACTTAAAGTGGCAAAAAGAAGTCAAAGTTCTACAGGCTACATGGTGTAAACAAAGTATGATTTATGATTTCAATTTTCATCTTATTGATTTTTAAAAAATCAAGCAGGAAATTTGAGGAAGAGGAAAGATGAAGGAACAAGAAAAATCAAATAATAGCAATCCAAGTAACGTACAGTGCAAGGAACATTGCCGCTGTTAAGAATCTGTGGCCAAGTTGGAACAAGTCCCTCTCTAACAGGAGCTCTAAAAGGCCAGGCACGACCAAACATCCTTATCCTCACAGCAAGAGGCCTTTCAGTCTCACCTAATTCTCGGAAGCTGGCTGGCAATCTAGAGTTAACAGTTCCAATCATTTGTGCACTTGTGTCATGGTAACAAGGTTCCAGAATGTCATATACGTTCAATCCCTCTAATTCCTGCCATTAATTTCAAGCAGTTAAGTAAATACAAAAGCATATAATTCAAATCTGCAAACTCTTTGTATGCCTTTTGAATAACTTATATCACCTGGTCAACTTTAATAAGCTGTGTTGCACAAGTTTCACTGAGCGGATTGTAGTAATTTCCTTTACACTCTTTCATCACCTCCTGTCGTATACAGCATGCATGATTAGAAAGATGACTATTAGGAATGGATAAAGAGTAAAGACTCGAATTTTAATTCAGGCTCATATATTGACTCATTCAATAGAGCTTCGGGAAAATTGGAGGAGAAAAAAATGTTCAAGTAACTTAATTACAATCTACGAATTCTATTCCCACCTCAAATAGATCATCTGATATTAGTCCCATTCCATGTGCAAATGGAACCAAAGCATTGCCATCGAACTTGTCATCTGTGACTCCATTACCCACCATATAACCCTGTGTGCAGTTACTTCAGATTTAAGCAATATAAACTAAAGTTAAACAAACTCAAAATACTGACACATACCTTCAAATTAAGTTTAGGCTTTGTATCTGCATCAATTCCTGTAATTAAAAAAAAATCATTACGTTCATCTTCAATCTTAATTCTAGTTTGAAGAGTATAAATCATATTATCATAATTTATTTACTAAATTACCTTTGGCTACTTCATAAGCAAGAGTTGGAACATAAATTCCAGCATATGACTCTCCTGCTATAAAAAATGGATTGGAGAGAAACTCTGGGTATAGTTCAAACCACTGTTTTGGATTATAACAGTTTGAAGAGGTATTAGTAACTTGGAGATATCAAAACTAGCAATCCAATTATAAGCTTAGATCTAACAAGAACTCTCCTCGTACCTTCAGAAGAAATGTATGGGAATCAGAGGCAGTCTTTATATCACCAGTTATATACTCATTCTGGTTCTTTGAGTAAGAAAACCCAACACCAGCAGGAGAATCCAAATATATAATGTTGGAAACCTGAACAGAATCGGAGTTATAAAAAAGCTTCACATACAATAAAAGGAAAATACAAACAATACATCAATATTCAGGAATAACATTCATTATTATAATATATATAGAATAAATTTACTCTCATCACACATACTTAAGAAATAATCATTACAACCTTAGACCAGCTGTATGGATTAAGATGCAGTTTGGGAAGATCTCCCTTGGTTTTTGCAGCTTCAAAATTAAATGGGCCTGCATATATGTTGGAACTTGGAAGTAATGCTTCATAATTAACAAACTAAGAAAAAAAAATCATATGATATAACATTAAGCATAACCCAGTTCTCGGTGTAATTTGAACCAATGACTTGAAACGGGAGAGAAGTGAGTCTTATCGCTAGACCACTACATCGAGATACATGGTTAAAAAGAAACAAGCAGAACCCAGTCAATTGAAAAGTTAAAAAGATACTTCATAGAGATATATTTGTCTAGTTTTGTTTGCTGGGTTTAAAAGTAATAAAGGTAACCCATTTTAGGTAAACATTAGATTCCAAGAAAGGATCAAACTGAACATATGGTGAAACACTCGGGGTGAGTTTGATAATGATTTTGATTCCTGATTCTTTTAAGTAATTTTTTAATCATGTATATTTGATAACGACTCCTGATTTTGATAGTCACATTTTTAAGGAATCACTACCAAATCATGGGATTCATAAATTTTAAAAAGAAGATTTTTTTAATAAGATTTTTAATTTTTAATTTTTATTATTTTCACCAAAAGTTTCTTTCAGAGGGTAAATCTAGTTTTATGGCTTTTGAAGTATAAATAATACAACAAAATAATTAAAAACTTAAAATTTGTAAGTAATAACAAAAAAAGTTCATTTTTTTTAAGTTTTTGAAAAAAAAATCACAAAACAGAAAGCATTACCAACAACTTTTGGGTGATTATTAATTTTTTTTCTTGAAAATCGCTTAGTAAAAATTGTTATCAAACACATCGATGATTGATGATTCTTTTTACGAAAAAGTCAAAAATCACAAAATCAATTATTTAATTAAAAATCCTTATCAATCATACTCTAAACAATTCCTAGGTAAGAAGGATTAGATACGAATGTCATGATATTTCTAACAAATGTAATCCGATCCTTCAATGACAGTTACTCGAGGCAAGAAAAATGGCACTCTTTACATGACAGCAGAGGCACGTTATTCAATTACAGTTGCAGCAAGCAATGAAACACCAAATCTGTGGCACCAGAGACTAGGCCATATGAGTGAGAAGGGGATGAAGATTATGCACTCAAAGGGAAAACTTCCAGGTCTACAGTCTACGGAGATAGATATGTGCGAAGATTGCATACTTGGAAAGCAAAAGAGAGTCAGCTTTCAGACAAGTTGCAGAATCCCAAAGAAGGAAAGACTAGAGCTTATTCACTCTGATGTTTGGGGACCAACGACCGTCTCATCTATTGGTGGGAAACACTACTTCGTGACTTTCATTGATGATCACTCTCGGAAGGTATGGGTTTACTTTCTAAAGCATAAGTCTGAAGTATTTGAGGCTTTCAGAAGATGGAAAGCTATGGTGGAAAATGAGACGGGTTTAAAGATCAAAAAGCTCAGAACCGATAATGGTGGTGAATATGAAGACACCATATTCAAAAATTTCTGCTATGAGCACGGGATCAGAATGGAAAGAACTGTGCCAGGCACGCCTCAACACAATGGTGTAGCTGAGCGTATGAACCGAACGTTGACAGAAAGAGCCAGAAGCATTCGTATACAGTCAGGTCTACCGAAGCAATTCTGGGCAGAAGCAGTCAACACGGCAGCTTACTTGATCAACCGAGGCCCATCTGTTCCATTGGAGCATAGAATACCAGAGGAGGTATGGAGCGGAAAAGAGGTGAAACTATCACATCTAAAAGTTTTTGGTTGTGTAGCATTTGTGCATATCAGTGATCAAGGTAGGAATAAGCTTGATCCCAAATCCAAGAAATGCACATTCATTGGCTATGGTGAGGATGAGTTTGGCTACCGCATTTGGGATGACGAAAAGAAGAAAGTTATCCGTAGCAGAGATGTGATTTTCAACGAAAGGGTGATGTATAAGGACATGCATAAAATAGACGCCAATGACTCAGAGCAGAATGAGTCAGTATTTGCAGATGCAGATGATGTCCCAGATACTTCCGCAACAGAACCAATTGTAACAAGTCCTCAGCCAGAGGAACTTGTTGGACAAAGCGGTACCGCGATTCGACACACCACAACCTCTTACTCCAGCTCCTATATTGAGAAGGTCTTCTCGACCTCGTGCCTAACGGAGATACATGAACTATATGTTCTTGGTGATGGAGGAGCAGAATCTTATGATGAAGCTTGTCGGACTCGAGATTCCAACAAGTGGGAGCTTCTTTATGAAAGAAGAAATGAAATCTCTCATCTCCAACCAAACATGGGAACTAGTGAGTTACCTATGGGAAAGAAGGCAACTTCACAACAAATGGGTGTCTTAGGGTGAAAGAGGAGCATGATGGTTCCAAAAGATACAAAGCCCGCCTAGTTGTCAAAGGGTTTCAACAGAAGGAAGGAGTTGACTACACTGACATTTTTGCTCCCGTTGTGAAGCTTAATACTATCAGATCAGTATTGAGCATTGTAGCCATCGAAGATCTTCATCTTGAACAGTTGGATGTGAAGACTGCATTCCTTCATGGAGATTTAGATGAAGAGATATACATGCACCAGTCAGAAGGTTTCTCAGAAAGGGGGAAGAAGAACATGGTGTGTAGACTTAAGAAGAGTTTGTATGGCCTGAAACAAGCCCCGAGACAATGGTACAAAAAATTTGACAGCTTCATTCACAAGGAAGGTTTCCAGAAGTGCAATGCTGATCATTGTTGCTACTTTAAGAGATATAGGTCCAGTTATATCATTTTACTACTTTATGTTGATGATATGTTAGTAGCAGGTTCAAATATGGATGATATTAAAAGGTTGAAGCAGCAATTGTCAAAGGAATTTGACATGAAAGACTTGGGTCCAGCAAAGAAGATTCTTGGAATGCAAATCACAAGAAATAAGAAGAAAGGATCCTTGCAGTTATCTCGCGTAGAGTACATCAATCGTGTTTTGCAAAGATTCAACATGGGCGATGCCAAGCAAGTTAGCACACCCGCCGGTCATTTTCGCCTATCCAAGGATCGGTCCCTCGGACGAGAAGAGAGAATTCATGGCTAAGGTTCCTTATGCCTCGGCCATTGGAAGTTTGATGTACGCAATAGTGCATGCGAGACCAAACATTGGCTACGTGCGATTGGGAGTTGTTAGCGGTTATGTCAAATCCAGGAAAACTCATTGGGAAGCGATCAGTAGATTTTGAGGTATGCCGAGGCACCACGAAAAGTGCTTGTACTTTAGTAAAGGAGAGTTAAAAGTACAAGGGTACGTGACGCGACTTTGGAGGTGAAGTTGATCACCGAAGAAGCACCACCAGGTTATATATTCTTGTTGAAGCTACAATTTGTTAGTTGGATGTCACAAATCTGAGAAAATTGTCACTCTATCCATTCTGGTGAGTATGTAGCGATGGCGAAGCTAGTAAAGAGATGATATGGGCTTGAGGTTTGTTAATTGGTGGGATTCAAACAGAAGAATGTTACTGCGTAGTGATAGTCAAAGTCTGTACACTTGGCGAGAATTAAGATTTCATTCTGTAACAAAGCATATTGAACTTCGTTATCACTTCATCGATCTACTATCGAAGATGATGTGTTAATCTTTGGAGAAGATTCAAGAAAAGAAAATCCAAATAGATATGTTAACAAATGTGGTGACTATTGACAAACTAAAGTTGTCTCAACTTCACGGTCTCACAGAAAGAATAGACTAGAGAAGCTGGTGCATTGGTCAAGGTGTGAAGAGAGATTGAAATAAGTCTTCAAGTGGGAGATTCTTGGAGATTGTTATAAAGCTGCTTAATTTAAGGAGCAAATTAAGGAAAGAAACATGGAAAGAAACACATGGAGTAAAACATGGAAAGAAACAAAGGAAAGAAACACGTGCGAAAACAAGGAAATTAATTCAAGGAAAGAATTTAAGGAACCATTAATTTAATGAGTTATTCAAGGAGTGAATTTTCTTATAAATAGATGTGTAATTGTAATGAATTAATCATCCAAAGTGTTCATTCCAATTGAGAGAAAATTGAGAGTAATTTTCTTGGGTGTAATTGGGTTGTGAGTTGTGAGTGTTGTAAACACATTGTGTAATTTCTCACCTTTTAAGAAAAGATCTGCACTGCGAGGACGTAGTTAAAGATAAATTAACTCCGTTATCAAATTTTGTGTGTTATTTTTTTATTCTTGTTTTCTCATAAATCTGACTTATCGGGAATTTGTGTTATTTCCCAACATCATGAACTTTTAGGTGAATACAGGGGACAAAGAATAAGACAAAATTGTTCAAATTGGTTGGTTGCTAGTGAATCACTTATCTTCCTGTTAATATGGGAATCGCCAACAATTACTCAGAAAATTATCAAAAATTACCAAACAGCTATCCAAGAAAATGGGATTTACCTTCATGACATAAATCGTATAAAAAACACAAACAAGAAACAAATCGAAGATATAACCGAACCAGAAATTGATAAACGTACCATGTTCGTAAACAAAGCCATCAAAGCTGGAGCATCCGGGTCCACCATTAAGCCAAAGAACCACAGGATCCTCCGAAGGTTTCCTTTCCGATTCAACGAAATAATAAAACAGGTTTTTTCCATATTTTTCATCAATGGTCACATATCTTCAATAAAGTCCAGAAGAGAAACACCAGAGATTAAAATTACATAATGTAAACATTTTTTAAAAAATAAATTGCGTAATTTTTAAAATGGAAAAAAAAGAGTAAAAAAGGCAATACCCAGAATAGTGTTTAGAAGGAAAGGTTCCATTGAACCCAGGAAGCTGAGTAATAAGAGCGCTCTCAGGAACTGATTGTGTAAGTATGAAGCAGTACATAAACAGGATGGAAGCTATTGAGAGTTGCAATAAACTACTGTGTAAGAAATAACTGAAGATAGTCATGGCCACTTTGTGACTCTGATATGTTGGGAATTAGATAGACAAATTGAGTAAGAAAGACATTCTATACATCAATTCAAATACATAGTAGATGAATTTATAGGAAGAATGAAGGGTCTATGGCCATATGCAACTCGCTAAAAGTTGTTGCTTCAAGCCAAGAGAAACTGATAATGAGAGAGAAAAATTCAGATAAGAAAATGGTTGACTAGTCTAAAAGAACGTGCCTAATTAGGAATGGATTATTGTCCAATTAAGATATTAAGTAAACCAATAGTTTAATAACACGTGTACTCACTTCTAACAATTTTCCCTTATTTATAAAAACAGAATAATTAATTAAGATAACTACATGTAACCTTCACGAGTGCGTTTTCTGTACGAAAAGTTAAGGAATGGAACAATAAGGGCACGATATGCGTGATGTTTTAGTTTGTCGTCTATATATAGCAACCTTTGTGTAACAAGGTTGGAACATAAGAGAAACGAAGTAACGTAATGCTTTTGGTGGGAACTTGCCGAACTACTTAGGGACCAATAGGAGTACCCACCCCTTTTTTTTTATTTTCTTGATAGTAATTTTTTTAAAATATAATATCTATAGAATTTTAAGTAAATATATATATATAAAATATGTCTTAATTCTCTTTATTTTATTTTTAATTTACGAAATCAATAATTTAAATATATTTATATTTAAATAAAATATACATAATATATTTTTTTAATAAATAATAATCGAAAGATAAATAATATTATTTTTACGGTTGTTTTTTCTTAACTAAAATATTGAATCAAGGCAGGGTGTTAGCGTGCAAAAACAGAAGAAAAATACAGTCGGCCACATAATTGTGTCCTTGAATTTGAATTATAAAGACCATTAAATTCCAAATGTTTAAGAAATACGTTAACAAAATCGATGACAATTGAGTAAAGCTATTAAAAATAAGCATTTTTGTCTTTGTATTTGATAAATATTAGTGACATAAATATCATATAAAAATAATTCTTAAATATTATTGATTTATGATATAATATAATCTAAAAATATTTAAATATTTAACTTTTATTCAATTAATAATAATAAAATATTACTGCAAAATATTGTAAAAACTAAAAATAAAATAAAAATAATTTGATGAGAATTTTTGTTTTGTAAATCAAATTGTCAAAATTTCTTATAATTTATTTCACTTTAAACTCTAACTTTATCTAATATTTTATTATTTTGCATTATATTTTAATAATATTTTTAATTTTAATATTTCATTATCCCTTGTTTTTCGTTTATTTTCTTTTAACTTTTTTCATCTTATATTGTTTTATTAATATATGTTTATAAATATTAATTATCTTAAGTTTAAAAATCTTAAATCTTATTTTTTTTTAAATTTTTAATTTTTAATTTTAATTTTAACATTTATAAACTAGACGTGTTAGGTTGAATTTTTTTATATTATTTTAGTTCATTAATTTAATTAATATATGAATGAATTTTTTTACTCCATTAATTTATTATTTTTCTCCTTTTCATTAATGTTATAATTTTTGTTATGAATTATAATATATTAAATTATAGAGTTCAATGAAACTCTTACCGATTCTACGTCATAATTATAGATTTTAGTTTTTTTTAATATTTTAATAAAATTATCTATTTTTATTTAAAACTTCAGTCCCTTGAAAAAATAAAAAACATTTCTAGCTCCCCCTGTGTGCTTAGATAAACACTTTCATAAGATATAACGTGTTCAAGCCATCGAGGCATATTCTGCAAATTTTATGTTTCGTTATGAATTTGTCTTCGTCATGAATCTAATTTCCTCAAATTAAAGAAATAAGAATAATTGTTCTAACACTTGGAGACACTAAAAAATAATATTTGTGTTCTTGAACAAAATTATAAACCTTTTAGTTTTCAAATTCTCTTTTTATTTTCAAAAACATAAATAAGCAATTAGTAAATTGCTCCACTCAAGTTATTTAAAAATAATTTAAATTAAACTTAGTTCAATGAGTCTGTATTAAAAAATAATATTCTTATTACTAAATTAATATTTTAGTTATAAAAATATAACAATAAATATAAATAATTATTATTTTAATATCTATTAAATTAAAAAAATCTATAAATATTTAGTTTAATATATTTAAAATTTAATTATTAATAAATTTAATTAAAAATTTAATTTTAAATGTTTAAAATATGACATCTAAATAATTTCATCAATCTCCTCCTCCTTTCCAAAAGTTGACTTTATAATCAAATAAGGAAAATTTGTTCTTTTTTATTTTATTTTTATAAATTAAATTTATTAATTGTAATATTTTTAAATTATTTTATTATTTTATTTATAAATACTTAATTATTTTAATTATATTTTAAACTTTTTTAATAAGATATTTTTTATTCAAACATCTACTCATTAATATTAAGATTTATTTATATCAAATTTAAAATTTTCATAAAAAAATAATAAAAATTATTAAAATATTCAAAATATAATAATAAGATATTAAATTTAAATAATTTTAAAAATAATTAATAAAAATAAAATGATTAAAATCATATGCTACCCATAAAATAAAATATACAATCATCTCTCTTTTTTTTTTGTCAAATAATAGCATATGGTTTACACTTTTATTTTTTATGCTCCTTGTTAAATATTTTTCGTTTGCAATTTATTCACAAATACAAATATGTAGTAAAAGAACTACATTTAACATATGTTTCGTGTTAAGTATTTTTATCCCACATCGATTATGAACAAAGTAGCAATACTGTTTATAAGCTTAGGCAACCCTTAACTTAATGAAATCTTATTGGGTTAAGTTAGGCCTGAGTTTCTAACATGATATTAGAGCTGGCCTTAGTCTCTATGTGTTTGGATCTAATTGGAACCTCTGATCTTATCGTGGCCCAATGTCGCGTTGTCGTAGTGTGGAAGGAAGCATTAAATATCCTTGTCCCACATCGACTATGAACAAAGCAACAATGCTGCTTATAAACTTAGGCAACCCTTAACTTAATGAGATCTTATTGGATTGAGTTAGGCATAATATTTATTCTAGCATAGTATTTTAGTTATTTAATAACTGCTCATTGCAAATTATATAATCATTAAATCATTAACGGTAATAAGAAACTGAAAAATTATCCTAAAAATTATTAAAAATATAACATTTAAATATTTTGATCACATAATTTTTATAAGGAATATATAAGTCATTTGATTTTTAAAATTAAAACATTTTAATCATATAATTATATGACTAAAGTATCACAATTTTAAAAATACAGTGATTTATGTGTTCTATGTAGAAGTCACGTGATCAAAATATCTTAGTAATACAAACAAAATAATTTCAATTATTGGTCACCCATGAGAAAAATTATCAAAAATATTCTTGGAATTTTACTTTTTTGTTATAGGTGTCTCGACGTCTATAAATTAATCACAAATACATCCAAAGTATTATATATTATCGCTAATATATAAAAATGTATAGTTGAAATTATAGTTATTTAAAAAAACTGATGATTTTTTGAAAAATAATCTTAACTAATAAGTCGTGTGATAATGATGATTACTATAATATAGAAATTATGGATAATCGAAATTGAAAATATATTAATATTATTTTTTATATACATATAATTACACAAAAATATATTTTTAATAATAAAACACATAATATTTTAAATAATTAAATTAAATTTTATTTATTTTACTTTTATATTTTTTTATTCTATTTATAAACATGTGCTAAATAATTAAAAGATGAAAATTAATATTACTATTTTAAATAATGTACTTGATTGAGTATGAATTATGTTAACATTTAATTTTTTTAAATTAAATATATTTTGAATAAATTTTTAAAAAATATGAAGCGTGATTAAAGTATAGAGATATTGCTACATGCTCGTAATTGAGAGTTATTATCTAAATATATCTAAAATTATCATAGGATAGCGATGTTTATTAACACAATCGTTTCGATCTATCTCTCCGCCCATTTTCATTGATACCCTTAATTTGTAAATAATGTTAATACTTAGAATTAATTTTTTATTTTATTTTTCATGCATTTCTCATAGTAAGGTTATCAATTGAGTGGGACGGAATCGGGATCCTTTCTTTATTTACGGTCCATAATTTATAGTTTATCTCTTATCCTTGTTTAAAATCATTGTAAGGTCATATTGGGGATCATCAATGGGGAATGGGAATCCATACAATATTTTAAATATTATTTTTTTTTAAATTTTTTATTTTATTATAAATGAAAAATTATAATAGAAGTCAATAATAAATATTTTGTAATGGGTAAAATAAAATTTTGAGTTAATAAAGAATAAAAAATACAATTTATGTAAAAATGAGAAAATATATATAACAATAAATATATAATATTTTTATATTAAATAATATTGATATAATATTGTAACAAAATTGTTTGAAATAATAACGATAAATTATAAAATAATTATAAGTTTTTATATTTTTAGAATTTAAATAATTTTTATAAAAGAAAAATTATTGATATTTTAGTAGAATAAAAATATAACTTAAGACAATATAAAACATATAATGCATGATTAGTTTGAGTTTAAATATAATTATATTTATAAAAAACTTATTATTAAATTTTTATATATTTATTAAAATATGGTATATAATTTTGAAAAATAGTGTGAAAAATATAATTTTTATACTTGTTTCACCTCATATTATAAAATACAAATCTTTATTTTTTATTATGTATTTTTCATTTATTGTCTTCATTTTTACTTTCAATCAGATAATCTCTACATAAATTTACTTCGTAAATGAAAACTAACCATCTTATATAATACAAAGTTTATAATTTACAATTAAATAATTAATAAGGTACAAGGTTAAAAATTATGTTCTACTAAATTATTTTCCTTTAGATTGTGTTTGTTATTTTAGTTCAATTATTTATTTAAAATATTATAACTTTAATTAGTTTAGTTTTAAATATTATTGTGTCTTTTTTTTATTTAACAAAGAAAAATGAAGAGACCATTACATCATATTGAAGACAAAATTTAATAGAAAATGAGATTTGATTTAATCATGTGCAAAATTTTAAAAAAAATCAATAATTTTTATTCAATAATTTTATTAATAGATTAATATTATTGCATTAAATAAAACTAATAATCTTATAAGGCTTATATTAAGAGTTGAGTATGAAATAGTAGAGAAGTTGCTCGTTAAAGTACTCGAACCCAAATAAAAAATTACAGATATATATATATATAATTTCAAGAATTGAAATACTATGTTATAACAAATTGTCTATGTTATTGTAGCATATACAATAGACATCGAAAAAATTACTTTCTATATTAATTTTCAATACAATATTTTAGAAAGTATAGTTTATGTTATTTTTATTTAAAATTAGGCACCCGAATTATTATTATTATTTAATTTTTTTAATAAAAAAAGACATTAAAATTTTTTTTTTTATTTAAATAAAAAAATATTACATGATGTAATTCGAATTTAGATATATGATGACACGAGTGGGGATTCATGCCACCTAGAACACAAGCAAATCCCATAATTATTTAACTATGTTGTTAAAAAATGAGAATAAATAAATATATAATAATAAAGTATCAATGAAAACGTGAGTTTATAAATATATTTATAAATTCTATTAAATAGGTTAATATTTTGAAATAAGAGTTTATTGCATTATGAAAATCTATATGAATTATTGGATTTATCAAATTTGTAGTAGAACTAATGATTATTATCCTGAACCAATTGGCTAAATAAATGTATAGTAGGCTTGAAGTGAAATTCTTTAAACCCAAGGTGGTGTGAACATGTTTTATAAATAAAGTAATTAAACTTAAAAGATTTTGAAACTTTGAATAAACAAGGTGGTTTGAAGTCTAAATTCAAGATAAACGTTGAATTTGGAGAACATCGAGAGAACCGCAAACCTTAGACAAATAATACAAATAATATGGATTAAGGTCTAAGTTCAAGAGGCTAACCCATGGAAGATTTGATTGGATTGGCTTGAGTCAGAATATGAATCTATAGAATTAAGTAATATTTTTTGAAAGAAAATTGTTGAAAAATGAGAACAAATAAGTATTATATTGATAAAATATCAATAAAAAACATGAATTTATAAATATATAAATCAATTCCATCAAATAAATTAAATTTTTACGATAAAAGCTTATTGATCTAAGAAAATCTATGTAAACTATTTGCCTGTTCTTTGTGAATGAAACATGATAATATTTTTTTTATAAAAGATAAGTATAGTAGATAAAATCTAATTTTTAACTAATATAAAGTCATAAATAAATGTATATTCTTTATACGTTCACATTTTGCACATTTATGTATTAAATTTTGCCATTATAAGGTTGTGAAAGACACTCCGATTGTATGAAGTTGATATTTTAATCATTTTTTGAACAATAATGTTTAAAAGATACTTACATCACTCTCTATAAAAATAGAATATTTTAGTAAATTTTTAAACAATAAAATATTATTTTATTAATAAAAAAACATGAAATATTAATAAAGTGAATTTATTGGGGATAAAATTGTGTTTTATTTTAAAATTTTAAAAATAAATTTAAACATATATATATATATGATATCAAAAATAAGGGTTATATAAATTAGAAAAATTATAATAACAATAGCGTTTGAATCATACAAATGAACACTTTCTAGTACATTATCATCTAAGATCATAAGAATGGTGTAGCCGTTACCCAACTCTAATAAATCTATTTAAGTTACCCAACTCTAAGCAATCTATTGAAGATGTAGCATTTAACTTTTGATACTAATTTAAGAAAACAATAGATGGAAGAGAGTTTATCCGTGTGGTTCCAACGTCATTAATATTATAATTTTTTAGCATACGAAGCCTTTATAATTCTGATGTTATAAAGTTTATAATTGTGATTCAAATACAATATTTACAAAAATTAGGATACAAAAAAGTGTCGAAAACTACATAAATTTTTTGATAAAATAAAAAATTTACAAAAGTAATAACAAAAAATAAAAAATAAATATTATACTATTTAAATTTAATTTTAAAATGTTAAAATAAAATTTCAATTTTATATCTATCAAATTTACTTTATTATTAAGCTTGAATTTTTTATAATTAAAATATCCTATTAAGAGGATGATATTAATGTCATTTACAAAAATAAAGTAATTAAATATTATAAAAATACCCCTAACAATAAGTATTCTATATACTACTTGTAAACTTGTGGAATTGGACATTAATGTATTTTATTACTCACAGAATAAGTAATCCACTAATTCCGAATCTTGGGGATTTCATCCACACGAATCCAGATTCTTAATAAATTCAAATAAATTATTGGGTTAGATACTTTAGATAGGACAGGCAAAATTGATATTTTTTAAAAATAAATATATTATTATTTATATATTTTAAGTAAAATTTTAAATTTTATAATTGATATCAACATAATTTCTTAATGGATGATTTTAATTCAGTGAATCAATGTTGGAAATAAAAAATATTGGAAGCAACCCACCTACCCCATGTAATAAATATATTGTTATAAGATACCATGCAGCTTCTAATATATATAATAAAAAACACTGTATCTTGAATTGTAGTACATATCAATGAAATTAATATAATATCGAATCAAAATCTACAAATTATCAAATTTAGTAACAAATAAACACAATAACTTTTTTAAATATAAAAAGGAAATTGTGCTATTAGAACATATACAATTTAAAACAAAAAATAAATAAATCTTACCACGTATATTACGTGATTTGAACGTTGCTACCTGTTTTATTATAATATATGTTAGCTCATCACTTTATATTTTAACATATTATATTTTATTTATATTATTTAATTTTTCTTCCTTGTTGCAATATGTATTTTTTAAAAAAAAAATCTAAAGTTTTTGGTTCAATAATTATTAAAGTTATAATATTATGTTAAATTTTACAAAAATTATAAGTTTTTCAATTACAAAAATTAAATTAACGAGTAAAGATACTTATAATCTTTATAATTTATATCATAACAATTTTAAAAAATATATATTTAACACATTTATAAAAATGAGTTAAATATATATTTATCATGTTATAAAAATATGTTATACGAGTTAAAAATAAAATGTTTAATTACATTGTATAACTTTCCTTTAGTAATAAAGTTTTGTTTTTAACTACGTTCGTACAATACATATATATTTTTTCTTGTAAAAGAAAAAAAATTATATTTTTAGTAATCTAAAAAAAAGCTGTGTATATATGTTTTTTTATGTAAAAATATATATTTTTTAAAGATGATTACGAGTGAAATTATATAAATAACTTAATCATATATATAAAAAGGGTATAAAAATAAAAATTTATCAATAAAAAAGTTACTTAACACATTTTTTCTTTTTATTTAAGTGTATTCAAGTAGGACTTATCGGTAGACTTTAATGGATTTTAATTTTTTTTAAGTTTAAACGTATTTATTTAAATTTTTTTAAGAATTTATAAAAGTTTGTCTGTACTCTAAATTCTTTAAAATTTTATAAAAATCTATACAAATTTAGGTATATTTAATTATTACTTTTTAAAAGTTTATATAAATGTTAAAATATTTAAAATATCAATACTTTTAACAACTTCACCTAAAAATAGACTTTTAAAGATTTTAAACATTTTTAAGTATAAATAAATAACAACATAAGTAGCATCTTCTCTCTTGAGATTTATGGATTTTTTAAAACTTTTATTCTTCACTTTTTTCCATTGTTTTTTTCCTTCTTTCTTTTTTTACTCTTTTTTTCACTCGCTCTTTACTTCCTCCTCTTCTTCTTTTTTTTTTTGGGTGGGCTCAACCAATTACCCGAGACCTTTTTAATAACATCATATAAAATTATTAAAAAATCTAGCATCCATATAACATAAATTGATTTAAGTATAATTAACTAGATTTTTTTTATAATTCCCATACACTCATTAAAGGAATAAATTTCTTATTATAATTTTTTTAATAGTTAATAGGGATTTAAGATATCATAATAATAATTTTTATTATAAGTTAAGTTGGTTAAATATCTCTTTTACTTTTATAAAAACGTTGAATATTTTCACATTTTAAAGAAGAATATAAGTTTTATTAAATTTTTAAATAAAACATATAATAATTTTTAATAATTGTAAATTATTCCTTAAAAAATTATAAAATGATTAAGAGTATAGTGAAAAAAGTGAGTAAGATAAAAAATTTATAAAATTCTCTAAAAAATTATAAAAATCTATGGAAAAATTCGTACCAATCTAATCAAATTTAAATAGAATAATTTTTAAAATTTTAATAAAATATAAATTGAAGTCTTTAAAAATCTATTAAAATTTATTGATTTTTTAGAATTTTAAATCTATCAAACTATCTTTAAATTCTAATTGAATACACCATCCTTAAATAAAGTTTCTAAAAATTTCATAAAATCTGTATATTTTTTAGAATTTTAACTCCATCAATATTTCTTTAAATTCTAACTAAATACAACATCTTAAAACAAACATACGGAATAATCTCATTCTAATAATTTTTTTATAGGACTCTAAATCTAATAACTTCTTTCTTTAAAGATGTTTTACTTTGACCGAAAGAAAAAAAAAACAGAAAAAAAAACAAATTAAACAGGAAAAAACAAAAAAAAACAACTTTTTTGTTCTTTCCAAATTTATCCAATAACTCAACTACCTATGTTGAAAGGAAAATTTTACAACTATCTATTCGATAAATTAATATATAATAAAAGATATTGAAAGGTACTTGAATGGACACCAACCCATGTAATTAATATATTGTTAAAAATAACATGCAGCATAATATCAATGAAATTAATATGTTATCCAAACTTACAAAATCCATAAATATGAAATTTCTTATCAAATAAAACTAAAAATATTTAACGTAATTCAAACATATAATTTAAATTTTAGATTATTATACATAAATATATACCGACCAATATCTCATATAAATATAAACCTATAGAATATCCAAGTTTATTAACCGTCAATGGTATTTGCTATGCCTCAAAAAATGCAAGAAGCAGAAGTGATCATTGTCGGTGCTGGCCCTGCTGGTCTAGCAACCTCAGCATGCCTAAATCAATATAACATCTCCAACATAGTGCTTGAAAGAGATGATTGTAGTGCCTCTCTTTGGAAGAAAAGGTCTTATGATCGTTTAAAGCTTCACCTATCAAAACAATATTGCCAACTTCCCTATATGTCTTTTCCTCCTGGCACTCCTAGATATGTCCCTAGGGTTGAATTCATTCAATACTTGGATAACTATGTTTCCTATTTTCAAATAAACCCTAAATTTCGTCGAAATGTGGAGTCTGTTTTTTATGACGCCACAATAAAGAAATGGTGTGTCAAAGCCAAGAACATGGGCTTGAATGTACAAGAAGTTTACTATGGCAAGTTTTTGGTGGTTGCCGTCGGCGAAAATAGCGAAGGTTTTATTCCTCAACTTAATGGATTGGATAGCTTTAAAGGAGATGTAATGCATTCAAGCTTGTATAAAAATGGGAAACCCTTTGTTGGTAAGCAAGTGTTGGTGGTTGGATGTGGCAATTCAGGCATGGAAATTGCATATGACTTATCAAAATGGAATGCAAAAACTTCTATTTGTGTCCGCAATCCGGTAATCATGAACTAATCAAATTGTTTTTGTGGAGACTCGAACTTTTTTTTTTCATACCAACTTATCGGTTCATGAAAATATTTTATTTACAAGACTAATTAATTACATTGTTTTTAATTGAAACATTTATTTAGATATCATTCTAGATCATCTTAATTTAAAAAAAAAAATTCTCTTTGATGTTAACTTTTTTTTAAAAATTGCATATAAAATTTGTAGGTACACATTGTCACGAAGGACATTGTGTGGATAGGAATGTTCTTATTGAGATATCTTCCAGTTAATTTGGTTGACAAAATTACAATTTCATTGAGCAAATTAAAACATGGTAATTTATCAAATTATGGGTTAGAAACACCTCAGATTGGACCATTCTCTAGAAAAATGATGATTGGTCGGAGCCCTACAATTGATGTTGGTTGTGTAGGCAAGATAAAGAGCGGAGAAATTAAGGTAAATTTCTAGCTAGATATGTAAATTTTTTTATTTCACTATTATTTTACATATATTATTTTTTGGTAATATATTAATATTAATTATATGTATAAATGTGTGTAGGTTTTCCCTTCAATAAAAAGCATTGAGAAAAATGCAATCGAATTTGAAAATGGGAAAACTAATCACTTTGATGCAATAATATTTGCTACTGGCTACAAAAGCACAGTGAACTATTGGCTTAAGGTACATATGTTTGTATATTAATAGGAGGCATGATTAAATGATCCAATTAATCTTTTTATATTAAGAAATTTAATTCGATATATTAAATTTGGATTGTATTGGTTTGAATTTTTTTTAGTCAGATCGGATTTATATCGAAGAATACACAATCTATACATATTCGAATTAACAGATTTTATAATCAGTTATATCTAATCCAGATCGAATTACTATAAAATTATAAATAAATATATATTTTATTTTATAATTTATTATATTTAAATATTATATATACCATAATTACATTCGATTACTATTACAACTTAAAAAATAAAAATAAATATTTATAATAATTCAATAATTATGTATCATATTTCTTATTCTTTTAATTTTCTTAATTGTAATTATAAATAATAAATTTTGTTACAAATGCATAATTTTAAAATTTAAATATTGTGTACGTCGTATTTTATATATGATAATAATTTATAAATAAATTTTAATATTAATCTGACTTTATTCAATCTGAATATTATCTAATCAAATTCGAAATGAAAATATTCAAATTCGACTCAGATTAAATCGAATTCAGATTTATAAAAAATAGATATTTAGATCCGTTACTCACACTAACTTAATAGTATATAATTACATGTATATTTTTTTATTTGATTATTTAACAAGTTGTTTATATGTATTTTTGTATGATATATGCATGCATAATGAAGGATGAAGATCACTTATTCAATGCAAATGGAATGCCCAAGAAAAAAGTTCCAGAACATTGGAAAGGGAAGAATGGACTCTACTGTGCAGGATTTTCAAGACAAGGAATTGCAGGTTGTTCAAACGATGCTAAAAATATTGGAGATGATATTTTATTTATTTTGAGAGAAAATAAGAAAGCTACTTAAATGACATGTCTATTGAGAAGGTATTATTATTACTCTTATTATTATAAATGCAAATAAGACTTGTATTTTCATGTGATACTTTTAGCTACATGTTATTAATTATTAAGATAATTAATAAAATAAATAAAACATTTTGTTGATATAGTGATATGAAAATATATAGACTCTTATCGTTTTCAAGTTATAAATTTAAACTAAATCAAGTATTATTGTATATAATTAACAAGAAGTAAATTTAGACTATTTTTCGTAAACAATCCAATTAATTTCACTTCATATAATTAACACCTTTTTTGAAAAATTAGACAAAAACTCACCATGAAAACTCTAAACAATAAAAATATCATCATATATTTGAATTGGGAAGGAGATGATGTTAAATTGATTATTTTCTCCCTTTCCTTTTATTAAATAAACGAAATTTAATCAAGAGAAAGTCCAATTAATATAAACTTTTAATCCTAAATTAAAGCTGTAGAAAAATGGAAAATGCAAAAATTTCACAAAATTATCTCTGGAGGGACACAACCGGCTAGTCCAAATCCCAAATAAATAAATAGCTGACTAATAAAGTATGCCTATTGTCACGTCCCGCCCAAACTGCCCCTAAAAATCCAAATGTTGGCTGCCTAAAGGATCTAGAACTAGACACATGGAAAGTTCTAGAGTTGCTCAGAGAGTCTAGAAGAGGGAGTTGGATGGACTCAACCCTGCTTTGAAGACTAGAATGTTCTAGAGCACACTGCAGGGTGCTAGAATGGGGCTCGAGTATTCTAGAGCCTTACCGGATGGTTCGGGAAGGATGTGGAAGTTCTTGGAAGCTTACGGAACGTCACAGGAAGGATGTAGAAGCCGCCGGGAAGCTTGTAGAAGGCCTGGAAGCTTCGAAACATCCGGAAGGTGCGTGGAAGGAGCTAGACAAACCTAGAAGACTTAGAGTTGGATAGAAGGTCCTAGAACCTTGTGGCGGCAAGTTGTACGTAGAACTACTCTTGTATATTCAGAGCCTAGAAGGATCTAGAGAAACGTGGCATACTCCTGGCTTGTTGCCACACCATAAATAGACCTCTTGGTCTTCATTTGTAATCATCCTTGGGAATTCTTAGCAATTGTATCATAAACTCTCTCAGAAGCGAATACAAAGCATTCTTTTGCAAACTCTCTTACTATTCTCTTTGGAGTTCCATTTTCGGGTTGAAAGGCGGGCTTAGTGCGACGAGGCCAGGAAGCTAAGTCTTCACGATCGCTACTTAAGAAATTAAGGTCGTGACAATGGTATCGAAAGCGAGGTTAAAGTATCTCTATCTTTGGCAAAATGAAGAACACCGCCCCGCCTACACCAGCGTGGACGTTCCACCAATGGAACGTGGCGTGAAGTGCGGAAAGCCCCGAGAATCTCGAGCCAAGTCGAAAGACTTCGCTTTCTAGCTTGGAAGACGAGTGGGAAGTGCGCGGGGCTTAGGGAGTTGTTTGATCGGGTTGACAACTTAGAGGAGCGTTGCAATGGCATGGAGGCCGAGGATGTGGAAATCCACATGCAACGGCGGTTAAGATGTCACTCGATGAGCTAGATGGTGGATTGAGGCAAGAGATTGATGGGTTAAAGTGCGGAAACTGCTGCCAAGGTAAGGGATCTTGTCCAAAGAGAACTTGCTAATGTATTGCATAGAATGGAGGATATGGGTGGTGATCTGGGCTACGTATGTGGCCATATCCGCGGGAACTAGTACAACCACCGCCAATGAGGCTAAGAGGGTGGGACGTTCCTGAGCCTCCAAGACCCTTTAATGGCGTTAGGAACGCCAGGCGAAGTGGACAACTTCCATGGGGGCTAGAACAATACTATGAGGCTACGGCGCCAACGGACCGTACCGGAAGATCCGAAGCTGCGGCCATGTACTTATCAGGACACTGCGATGTTGTGGTGGAGACGGAGACATGGAGACATGTGCGAACGGGGTTTGCACTGATTGACACCTTTCAAGACTTGAAAGGGAGTTCAAGATGCGAGTTCTTCCTGTAAACGTTGAAGAGGAGAGCGGGCCGAAGACGCGACGGTTAAAGCGTACGGGCAAAGCATGCGGATTATGTGAAGGAGTTCACAACTCCTTGCTTCTTGAAGTCCCCGACACAACCGACAAGGATGCCTTTATTCTTGTTCGCGACGGTCTCCAATCGTGGGCTAACCTCGAGCTCGAAGCGACGTGGTGTCCAAGACTTATCTTCGGCCATTGCGACGGCGTAAAAGCTTCATTGATTACTCGCACAAACAAGGAGGGCTCTAAAGCCACGGGCAAAGTTTGGTGAGAGAAGAGTAATGAGGCCATGCCAAAAGTCGGGGATCCAAAAATCATAAAGCGCAACTCCTCGTTCAGCCACGGGACAAGGGAAGGAGAAGGAGGATCGGAATGCCTCGAAGCCCCGTGTAACGTGCTTCATTTGCGACGGACGCGCATGGGCACGTGAATGTCCGAGAAGAGGAAGGCATTGAGTGCCTTAGTTGCCTCCCACACGTGGTCGAAGACGGAGGTGAGTCGGACGATGGTGCAGATGGGTTCTTTCGCGCCTACTTGGTGCATTGCGAGTGCCCCACGGACCCCTGTGCCGTAGATGCGACCATCATGGGAAGGTCGCCAAAGCCTTGAGTCGACACGAGGTGCGTCTCATAACTTTGTTTCGGTGGAGGAAGCAGAGACTGGGCTTGAAGGTTGTCAATGGAGGGTTCTCTCCGAAAGCGTTAACTCGGCCACTGCCGTTACATGAGTTGCTCGCGGAGTTAAGGCCGATCTTAGTGCTTGGAGTGACGAAGTAGACTTGTCGGTGGGCGCATGGACGACTTCGGTTGTATTTGGCGTATGGAGTTCTTGGACCGGGTTAGAGGCTTTCTTGGTGCCTCAAACTACATGTGTATCATGGATGGCTCGAAGGCATGTGCGGCACCGACCGAGAGGACCACCGCATCTACTACTCAAGCTCTTTCGGCGCTTCAATTCAAGAAGGGATTGAAGCAGGGATGAAGAGAGTTACTTGGCCATCCTAAAGGGCACGACGGATGAAGAGGTGTCACCAAAGCCAAGCTTGCCAACGGAGGTGCAAGTTGTCTTAGACAAGTTCCAAGAGGTAATGCGGGAAGCATTGCTGAAGCGGTTACCTCCGAGGAGAGAGGTAGACCACGAGATGAGTTGGAACTCGGCACCGGGCCACCGAAGAATGAAGTCCCTATCGGATGGCGAACTCGAGTTGGCCGAATTGCGGAAGCAACTTGATGGTGCTGGATGCGCAGGGCTTTATAAGGCCTTCAAAAGCCCCTTTGGTGCCCGTGCTTGTTCCAAAGAAGAAGGATGGCTCATTGCGGACGTGTGCATTGACTATCGGGCTCTAAACAAGATCACGTCAAGAACAAGTATCCTATCCCACTTATTGCCGATTTGTTCGACCAATTGGGGAATGCAAGATACTTTACAAAGTTGGATTTGCGATCGGGTTACTACGGTGCACGCATAGCGAGGGAGATGAGCTCAAGACTACTTGTGTGACAAGGTATGGTGCACATGAGTTCCTTGTCATGCCATTCGGTCTCGCCCAACGCACACGCCACCTTCTGCACACTCATGAATAAGATTTTCCATCCCTACCTCGATTGGTTCGTGGTAGTATATCTTGATGATATTGTGATATATAGCCGGACTTTGGAAGAACATCTAGAGCATTTGAGAAGGTGTTCGAGGTCCCGAGGGAGAATGAGCTATACGTCGAAGGAAAAATGTTCCTTTGCCCAAGACGGCAGTGATGTTCCTGGGGCGTAGGATAAAATGATGGAAAAGCGATGATGGATGGTGTTAAGGTGAAAGCCGTCGAGATTGGGAGAGCCTCTCACCAAGGTTCCCGAATTAAGATCTTTCCTTGGTGTAAACTATTACGAAGGTTTATCAAGTCCCTACTCGGCGAGCGGCCAGTTTCCACTCACTTGCTTAAAAAGAACAAAGGCAGAGTTGGACAAACGAAATGCGAAGCCTCGTTTGAGGACTTGAAGAAGGCGGTTAGTGAAGAACCGTGCTTTGTCTTCCGGACCCTTCCAAGACATACGAGGCTGCGTACAGATGCCGACTTTGCCATTGGTGGAGTATTGATACGGGAAGGGCGTCATAGCTTATGAGAGCCGCAAGCTCAACGACATCAACGCCGCTACACCGTACAAGAAAAAGAAATGACGGCCATCGTTCATTGCCTAAGGGTGTGGCGACATTACTTATTGGGTTCTCATTTTGCTATTATGACGGACAATGTGGCGACAAGCTCTTTCGGACTCGAAGAAGTTGAGTCCCCAGCAAGCTCAGTGTGCAAGATTTTCTTGGCGGAGTTTGACTATAGGTTAGAATACAAGCTGTAAGGCCATGTGGTGGGCGATACGAGCGTAAGGCAGACTAGCGGCGCTTGAGTAGAGCAGCCGGTCACTGTGGATAAGATCAAGGGTTGGAGCATGATGCCGCACCCGCCTCCTCGCCTCATCCAGAAGAAAGACGAGACGATTTTGGGCGGACGACGCTACATGCCAGCGAGAATCGAATCTTCGTGCCGAAATGGGGGAGCTTAAGGAAAGAGCTTATCGAGGAGCCATGCGGTCGTTATGGGCGGACACCCGAATGAGGCGTACCACTTGCTTTGATTAAGTCCATCTACTATTGGCCTCGAACTTCGGGATGATGTAGAAGCTTATGTGAAGACTTGTCTTGTATGCCAATGCAAGATTGAGTAAATGCACCGGCGGGTTGTTAGAGCCGTTGCCCGTTCCGGAGGACCGCGGAGAGTGTCTGCATGGACTTCATCACTGCTTGCCAAAATCGAGGGATTTGGCGCATTGTGTCATCATTGACCGTTTCAAAGAAATATGCGACATTCGCCATACCGCAATCGATCGCACGGCGAGATGACGCACGGCCGTTCCTCAAGAATGTTGTGAAGCATTGGGAATTCCTTCCAATATCGTGAGTGATCGAGACCACGATTCACGGGAAATTTTGGACGGAACTATTCAAGTCATTGGGATCGGACTTGAACTTCTCCCTGGCTTTCATCCACAAAGTGACGGACAAACGGAGCGCGCTAAATGCGCTTCTTGGAATCGTATCTTAGGCACTTTGTTAGTGCCAATCAACGAAGTTAGGCGGAAATTTGTTGGATGTAGCCCAATTCTCGTATAATCTGCCAAGAAGTGAGTCCACCGCTAGAGTCCGCCGAAATTGTCATGGGCGGCGGCCAGCGACCCTCGTACCTTGGCCACGAGCTATGAAGGAAAGAGCCCAGTCTTTCAAGTTTGCCAAGGCGGCATGACAGAGTCGTCTTGGCCGAGCCTATTTGCATAAGGCGTCTAAGAAGATGAAGAAATGGGGCGACAAGAAGGAGGATGGTAGAGTTTCGGGAAGGTGATTTGGTCTGGTAAAACTATTGCCCCAACAATCTCAAGTCCTTGCGGGAAGGTTCATAGGGGTTGGTACGGAAGTATGAGGGACCATTTCTGTCCTCAAGAAAGTTGGTAAGGTGTCATACAAGCTACAACTCCCTCCAAAGCTTAAAATATATCCTGGTTTTTTCATGTAAGCATGCTAAAACCTTACCGTGGAGACGAGGATGACATAAGTCGGGGAGTATCAAAGAGAGCACCTACCGCGGTGACAACCTCTGATAAGGAAGTGGACTCAATTTTGGCGGACCGCTGATCCGACGAAGGGCGTACCAAGTTATAAGGAATACTTGGTCAAATGGAAAACGCCCCGGAAGAAGAAACAAGTTGGGAACACGAGGATTCCTTGTGGCAATTTAGAGATGCTATAGAGGTTTCAAGCGCGCGACGAGGCGTCGCAAACTTCGAGAGTGGGGGAGGGTGTCACGTCCCGCCCAAACCGCCCAAAAATCCAAATGTTGGTCGCCAGGATCTGGGAATCAGACACATGGAAAGTTCTAGAGTTGCCTGCAGAGGTTTAGAAAATTTGAGTTGGATGGACTCAACCTCAAGCAAGACCACTAGAATGTTCTAGAGCACACTAGAGGGTGCTAGAATGGGCCGAGTATTCTAGAATGCACCGGATGGTTCGGGAAGGATGTGGAAGTTCATGCCGGAAGCTTACGGAACGTCCCGGAAGGATGTAGAAACCTTGGAAGCTTGTAGAAGGCTGCCGGAAGCTTGTAGAAGGCTCTTGGAAGCTTCATAACATCCCGGAAGGTGCATGAAGGAGCTAGACAAACCTAGAAGACTCTGAGAGTTGGATAGAAGGTCCTAGAACCTTGTGGCAGCTTGCATAGAACTCTCTTGTATATTCTAGAGCTAGAAGGATCTAGAGAAATGTGGCATACTCTGGAAGCCTTGTTTGCCACACTATAAATAGACCTCTTGGTCTTCATTTGTAATCATCCTTGGGAATTCTTAGCAATTGTATCATAAACTCTCTCTAGAGCAATACAAAGCATTCTTTGCAAACTCTCTTACTATTCTCTTTGGAGTTCCATTTTTGGGTTGAAAGAAGCTGCGACGATGCGACGGATGAGCCAAGTCTTGTACGATCGCTACTTAAGAAATTAAGGTCGTGACACTATGCTCACAACAGTACAATTTTTTTAGTGTATTTTTGGTGTATGGACATTTTATTAGAAGATAATTAAAATTGTAATTATTTATAAATATTTAATTAATTTTTCCTTTTAAAATTAATTGTCTCATAGATGAGATAATTATTATAATTTTAAAATTATATTAATATATTAAATTTGTTTAGTTATAAATTTCATAAGCGAAAATAAAAATTTAACATAATAAACTATATTTTTAACATTAAACACATAATGTTTTTTAAATAATTAAATTAAATTTGATTTATATATATTTTATTTTATATATGTTAAATAATATCAGTATTTTAAAGAATAAGTATTATATTATACTTTTTAAATGAAATAAATAACAATTATAATTATAGTTAAATGGTATATAAATTACTCCCTATTTATAATTGGTGATGATTTTTATAAAATTATAGAAAATTAGTGTAAGATACATATGGCTTATGGTTATCTAGGGTGAAGGACATTGTTTTTTTTATACATCTTGATATCAAAACGTGATGTTTATATTTTTTGATTAAATTATCGTGAAAATATTGTTAATATTGCAAAATTTCGATAAAATGTCATTATTGTTAAAATTTTGCTTAAATATACTTTTTGACTAAAATATATATCACAAATATTATGTATATTATCGTTCAAATGTTTCTAAAATATCAAAAATATAAATTCTTGATTTATTTTTCTCTTTTTTCTTCTTCTTTATGAGTATTCATCTCAATTCATTTTTTCTCACTTTTGTAATAGATAACATATTGTTTTTTAACATATTTACTATATATATAAGTACTTTTAACAACAAATAATCAATAAAATTTATTTTTATACTGTCAAAATTTATATATTTATAATAGTTACAATTAGACAGTTTACATAATTATTTTAAACATTTTAACCACTTCTTTACAATATTTAATAAAAAATATATATTTTATTATATAATATTTTAGTTAATTAATCAATTTATTGATTAATATAAATATTTTATATATTTTAAAATATATATTAAATAAAAATTAATTTAAAATAAAAGTAATTCATTATTTAATATTTTATAAAAATTTACAAAAAAATTATTTTTTTTAATAAAATTTTAAATATTGTGGATATTATTGTTAAAATGTCTTTAAAATATCGAGAGAAAAAATCAAAAATATAAATTCTTAATTTATTTTTCTCTTTTTTTCTTTTTCTTTATAAGTATTCATTTCAATTCAATTTTTCTCAAATTTATAGTAGATAATATATTATTTTTTTGTAGCATATTTGCTATATATATATAAATACTTTAAAAAATAAATAATCAATAAAATTTATTTTTATATTGTAAAAAGTTTTTTATTTATAGTAATTACAAGTTTACATAATTACTTTAAACATTATAAGTACTTATTCAACAATATTTAGTAAAAATATTATATATTTTATTATATAATATTTTAATTGATTAAATAATTTATTGATTAATATAAATATTTTATATATTAAATAAAAATTAATTTAAAATATAAGTAATTAATTATTTAATATTTTATAAAATTTTACAAAAAAAATCATATTTTTAATATAAATTTTATAATTTCTATAAAAAATTTAAAATTTTTAAACAAAAGATTAATCAGTTCAGATTAGATCAAATTTCTCTGTATAAAAATATTAATGGAATCATTTACTCATTCCTCTTATTAATATGCAAATTTAAGCCAATAGCTCACTGTGCTTTTGTAGCGAGTCGCAAATATTATTGCATCAAAGCAATTCGATTACATTTTTCTCAATGCTTTTATTGAAGTGAAAACCTAAACACATTTATACATATAATGAACATAAATGAATATAAATATATTACCAAAAAATAATATATGTATGAGATATATATTGCTATGTATATATTTACTTAATAACATGATATTAAGATTCATATATTTTTTATTTTAAATTATATATTTAAATCACATTAAATATTTTTTATTTTATTTGATATTAAATTTTATAATTATGGATTTTGTACATTTTGATAACATATTAATTTCATTGATGTTTTTAACAATATATTAATTACATGGGTAGGTGTGCATCCAAGTGTCTTTCAATATCTTTTATTCTATATTAATTTATCGAATTGATAATCGTAAAATTTTCCTAAAATAGGCAGTTGAGTTCTTGGATAAATTTGGAAAGAAATTCTTTTTTTTTTGTTTTTTTTTTCTTTCGGTCAAAGTAAAACATCTTTAAAGAAAGAAGTTATTAGAGTCAGAGGCCTATAAAAAAATTATTACATTCAGATTATTCCGTCCGTTTGTTTTAAGATGGTGTATTCGGTTAGAATTTAAAGAAATATTATTAGATTTAAAATTCTAAAAAATCTGCAGGTTTTATGAAATTTTTACAAATTTTAACATATATTTTATTAAATTTTTAAAAACTCTATTTAAGGATGCTGTATACAATTAGAATTTAAAGAGACTTTCATAGATTTAAAAATTCTAAAAAATCAACAAATTTTAATGACTTCAATTTATATTTCATAAATTATTATAATCTTCTAGATAATTTTATATATTTTAAATCTTTTATCTTACTCGCGTCTTTTTTACTATACTCTTAATTATTTTATAATTTTTTAATGAATCATTTACGATTATCAAAAATATTCGATATGTTATTATATATTTTATTTAAAAATTTAATAAAACTTATATTCTTTAAAATGTCAAAATATTTAGAGTTTTTATAAAAATAAAAGAGATTTTATATTAATTAAAAAGTGACATCTACCTTACTTAACTTGTGATAAAAGTTATCATTGTCATATCTTAAATTCCTAATAATTATTAAAAAAATTATATTAATAAAATTATTCACTTAATGTTAGTATAGTAGAATCATAGAAAAATCTGGTTAATTATAAGTAAATCAATTTATGTTATATAGATGCTGGATTTTTTGATAATTTTATATGATGTTATTAAAAAATGATTAATCTTTGTTGGTTGAGCTCACTAAATATAAAAAGGAGGAGGAGGAGGAGGAGGAGGGATTCCAAAGCTAGAGAAAAAAGAAAGAATAGAAAAAAAGCAAAGATTAAAAGTCTTTTTAAAAATCCATAAATCCTAAGGGAGAAGATGTTACTTATGTTATACTTCATTTATACGTAAAAAAAAATGTTTAAAATCTTTCAAAGTTTCTATTTAAGTGAAGTTGTTAAAAGTAATGATATTTTAAATCCTCTAATATTTTTTATAAATTTTTAAAATGTAATAATTAAATATACTTAAATTTGTATAAATTTTTATAATATTTTAAAGAGTGTTAAAAAGTACGGATAAATTTTTATAAATTCTTAAAAAAATTTAAATAAATACATCTAAACTTTGAGAAAATTTTAAAATCCATTATTCTACCTATAAGTGCTATTTGAATACACTTAAATAAAAGGAACAAATGTATTATGTAACTTTTTTATTGATAAATTTTATTTTTCTCTTCTTTTTATATGATTAAATTATTTATATAATTTCAGGTGAAATCATCTTAAAAAATATATATTTTGACGTTAAAAAAGAAACATTTATGAACCGTTTTTTTTTAAATTACTAAAAATATAATTTTTTTCTTTTATAAGAAAAAACAAACGTTCATTTTACGAATTAAGTTAAAAATAAAACTTTATTCATAAATAAAAGTTATAAAATCTAATTAAATCTTTTATTTTTAACCAGTGAAACATATTTTTTTATAACATGATAAATATATATTAATTCATTTTTATAAATGTGTTAAATATATATATTTTTTTAACATTGTTATGGTATAGCTTATAAAGATTACATGTGTCTTTACTCAATAGGTTAACTTTTGTAATTGAAAAACTTATGATTATTATAGAATTTAACATAATATTAGAACTTTAATAGTTGTTGATCCAAAAAATCTATACATTTCCTAAAAAAAATACATCTAGCAAAAAGGAAGAAAAAACAAATAACATAAATAAAATATAATATAGTAAAATATGTTAAAATATAAAGTGATAAGCTAACATTATAAGAAACAAGTCGCAATGTTCAAATCACATAACAATTTGTGGTAAGATTTATTTATTTTTTATTTTAAATTGCATGTTCTAATAGGACAATTACAATTTGATATTTAAAGAAGTTATTGTGTTTTTTTGTTACTAAATTTGATAATTTATGGATTTTGATTCGGTATTATATTAATCAATAAATTATTTAATTAATTAAAATATTATAGAATAAGTAGTTAGAATGTTTAAAGTAATTATGTAAACTTGTAACTATTATAAATAGATAAATTTTGACACTATAAAAATAAATTTTATTGATTATTTGTTTTTAAAAGTACTTATATATATATATATATATATAGCAAATATGCTACAAAAAATAATATATTATCTACTATAAAATTAAGAAAAATTGAATTGAAATGAATACTCATAAAGAAGAAAAAAAAGAGAAAAATAAATCAAGAATTTATATTTTGATATTTGTTTTTCATATTTTAAAGACATTTTAACGATAATATTCACAATATTTAAAATTTTATTAAAAAATGATTTTTTTGTAAATTTTTATAAAATATTAAATAATAAATTACTTATATTTTAAATTAATTTTTATTTAATATATATATTTTTATTTAATAAATTTATTAATTAACTAAAATATTATATAATAAAATATACATTTTTTATTAAATATTGTAGAATAAGTAGTTAAAATGTTTAAAATAATTATGTAAACTATCTAATTGTAACTAGTACAAATAGATAAATTTTGAAAGTATAAAAATAAATTTTATTGATTATTTGTACTTATATATATAGTAAATATGCTAAAAAATAATAATATGTTTTCTATTACGAAAGTGAGAAAAAATGAATTGAGATGAATACTCATAAAGAAGAAGAAAAAAAAAGAAAAAAAAAACAAGAATTTATATTTTTAATATTTTTTTCGATATTTTAGAAACATTTGAACAATAATATACACAATATTTGTGATATATATTTTAGTAAAAAAATATATCTAAGAAATTTTTTAACGATAATGACATTTTATCAACATTTAGAGATATTAGCGATATTTTCACGATAATTTAATCAAAAGATATAAACATCACGTTTCGATATCAAGATGTATAAAAAAAAGAACATTTTCATTCACCCCTAGATAACCATAAGCTATATGTATCTTACACTAATTTTCTATAATTTTATAAAATCATCACCAATTATAAATAGGCAGTAATTTATATACCATTTAATTATAATTGTTATTTTTTTAATTTAAATATAATACTTATTCTTTAAAATATTGATATTATTTTTTATTTTTTAATTATTTAACATATATAAAATAAAAACATATATAAATCAAATTTAATTTAATTATTTAAAAAATATTATGTGTTTAATGTTAAAAATATAGTTTATTATGTTAATATATATATATATATATATATATATATATATATATTATTTTCGCTTATGAATTTTATAACTAAACAAATTTAATATATTAATATAATTTTAAAATTGTAATAATTATCTCATCTATTTTAATTATCTTCGAATAAAATGTCCACACACCAAAATACACTAAAAATATTGTACTGTTGTGAGCATAGGCATACTTTATTAGTCAGCTATTTATTTATTTGGGATTTGGACTAACTGGTTCCGGTTGTGTTCCGGCAGAGATAATTTTGTGAAATTTTTGCATTTTCCATTTTTCTACAGCTTTAATTTAGGATTAAAAGTTTATATAAGTTGGACTTTCTCTTGATTAAATTTCGTTTAGTTAATAAAAGGAAAGGGAAAAAATAATTAATTTAACATCATCTCCTTCCTAATTCAAACATATAATGATATTTTTATTGTTTAAAGTTTTCATGGTGAGTTTTTGCCTAATTTTTCAAAAAAGGTGTTAATTGTATGAAGTGAAATTAATTGGATTGTTTACGAAAAATAGTCTAAATTCACTTCTTGTTAATTATATACAATAATACTTGATTTAGTTTAAATTTATAACTTAAAAACGATAAAGAGTCTATATATTTTCATATCTTAAATTTAGTTTAAATTCACTTCTTGTCAACAAAATGTTTTATTTATTTTATTAATTATCTTAATAATTAATAACATGTAGCCAAAAGTAGCACATGAAAATACAAGTCTTATTTGCATTTATAATAATAAGAGTAATAATAATACCTTCTCAATAGACATGTCATTTAAGTAGCTTTCTTATTTTCTCTCAAAATAAATAAAATATCACCTCCAATATTTTTAGCATCGTTTGAACCACCTGCAATTCCTTGTCTTGAGAATCCTGCACAGTAGAGCCCATTCTTCCCTTTCCAATGTTCTGGAACTTTTTTCTTGGGCATTACGTTTGCATTGAATAAGTGATCTTCATCCTTCATTCTGCATGCATATGTCGTACAAAAATACATATAAACAACTTGGTAAATAATCAAATAAAAAAATGCATGTAATTATATATATATATATGTATATTATTAATTGAGTTTGATTAGCAAATCAAAACAATATATTTTTGGTTAATTTAAATCTGATTCGATCTGAGTATACTGTTAATATGTTGTCATATTTTTTTACTAAGAAGTATATTATTAGTAGATATATAAAGTATCAAATGATTGATGACAAATATGTGGAAGCGCAATCACACAAAATGTAGAAAATAACACACAAAATAACTTCTAAAGATATGACTTTAGATGAATAATTTCATGTAGTTGTTATTATAGATAAATTACCCCTTCCTTAGAAAGATCTTAAGAGTACACTTGGACAAAAAATAAAGAATTTTATTTAAAAAGTCTTATAATTCGTCTAAGAATAAAAGAAAAAGCACGAAAACAAGATCAAAGAAATGAAATACTTGTTGTCTCAAACAATAGTATCAATAAAAAATCTTTCTTTGTAATTCTGAAACCTAAAGGAAGAAATATGAAAACTCAGAATCACAATAATAACCAAAACCGTAACCACCAAAATAGAAACAAAAATTATCCTCCCCAGACCTAACCTGACCACTTGCTCAGAAATTATCGGAACAAGAATTGGCCTGCCCCACATGCGAACCTTACCGAAGATCAACTTATTGCTATGATATATGAAATCAATTTTGTTGGTAGATTTGAGGGTTGATGGGTGGACACTCGTGCTTCTCGCCATGTTTGCTATGATCAAGACATATTCAAGTTCTATTCTGAGTCTGAGAATAAGAAAGTGTTGCTAGGCAACTCCCACTCCACTAAAGTTGTTGGTACTGGTGAGGTGGAATTAAAGCTTACCTCTGAAAAGACTGTTATCTTGAAGGGTGTCCTGCATACTCTAGAGATAAGAACGAACTTAGTTTCAAGCTATCTTCTTAACAAAACTGGGTTTACTTAAACTATAGGCGTTGATTTATATATAATAACTAAAAATAATATTTTTGTTGGAAAATGGTACACCACTGATGGCATGTTTAGACTGAACATTGAAACTAATAAAGCTTCTTCTTCTTTTGCTTATATTTTGAGTTCTTTGTCATGTTAATAAGCGCATAATCAAGAACATGAGTACCTTAGAACTAATTCCTAAACTATATTTGAATGATTTTGAAAAATGTGACTTTTGTAGTTAAGCTAAAATAACCAAAATTTCACATAAATAAGTAGTTAGAGAATCTAAACATTTAGATTTAATACACTATGACATATGTGAACTTGATGGAAATTTAATAAGAAATGAAAAATGCTATTTTGTAATTTTTATTGATGACTGTTCAGATTACACTTATGTATATCTAATGAAAAATAAAATTGAAGCGTTTGACATGTTTAAAATATTTATGACTAAAATTGAAAATCAATTTAACAGAAAAAGAACAAGGTTTCGAAGTGATAGAGGCACTAAATATGATTCCAATATTTTCAATGATTTTTATAAAACTCATAGAATCATTCATGAAAAAACTACATCTTATTCTCCTGAAACGAATGGAAAAACTGAAAGAAAAAATAAAACTTTTACTAAATCAATTGTTGCAATTTTATTAAATTCTAGTGCTCCTTCCTATTGATGGGGAGAAATTTTATTAACTATTTGCTATGTGCTAAATAGAGTGCCTAAATCTACTAGTAAAATTTCACCATATGCAATTTTGAAAAATAAAAAACTTAACTTAACTTATTTTAAAACTTGGGGTTGTTAGGATCCCTGATCCTAAAAGAAATAAACTTGCTAGTAGAGCATATGAATGTGTATTCATGTGATATGTTGTGAATAGTAAAGCTTATAAATTCTATGACTTAAATGATGTTGTAGTTATAGAATCAAATGATGCTGACTTATATGAACATAAGTTTCCCTTTAAATTGAAAAATAGTAGGAGCTTATCTTCTAGTAGTTTACCCATAACTAGAATTAGTGAACAAAATAAGGAATTAAACGAGCTCAAATCCTTAAGGATTTTGGATCAGATTTTTATGCTTATAACTTAGAGGAAGATCCCCAAACTCTTAAAGAAGCATTATCTTTTTTAGATACCAACTTATGGGAAGAAGCCATAAATGGTGAAATGGACTCTCTTAAGTATAATAGAACTTGACATTTAGTTGACTTACTTATTGGTTGCAAGACCATAGGATGTAAATGGATATTAAAGGAGAAATTAAAACCCGATGGTACTATTAAAAAGTACAATGGGGTATAGGCAAAGGAAAAATGTAGATTTCTATGATACCTTTTTACCAGTCACACGAATAACTTTCATACAAGTACTTTTCTCTCTTGTTGCTATCCATGATCTAGTGATGCACCAAATGGATGTTAAAACTACTTTCTTAAATTGTGACTTATAAGAAGAAATTTATATGGACCAACCTGAAGGTTTTGTTATCTCAGGTCAAGAAAATAAAATTTGTACACTAGATAAATCCCTTATAGTCTAAAACAAGCACTTAAATAATGACATAAAAAATTTGATAATATTATTATTTTATATGGATTCAAAATAAATAAGTGACAAATGCATTTATTATAAATCATAAAATGACATTTGCATTATTATATGTTTAGATGTAGATGACATGCTTATTTTTGGGTCAAATATTCATGTTGTGAATTAAGTGAAAACTTTGTTATGTGCTAACTTTGATATAAAAGATATCGAATAAGCGAGTGTAATCCTTGGTATAAAGATTATTAGATCTGAAAGGGGACTTTTTCTATATCAATTTCATTAAATTAAGAAGATTTTAAAGAAATATAATTACTTTAACTGCAAACTAGCATGTACTCCTTATGATCTTAGTGCAAAGTTGTTCAAGAACATTGGAGATGGTGTTAGACAATCTGAGTATGCGAGCATCATTGGTAGCTTACGTTATGCTACTGATTGCACTAGACCAAACATAACTTATGTTGTGGGACTACTATGTAGGTTTACAAGTAAACATAGTATATAGCATTGGAATGCTATTGAAAGGGTCATGAGATACCTTAAGAGAACTATGAACCTTGGATTACATTATAACAGATTTCTGGTTGTTCTAGAAGGATACATCGATGTTGATTGGAACACTTTTATTAGAAAACTCCAAAGCAACTAGTGGCTATATATTTAGCATTGTTAGTGGAATTGTTTCTTAGAAGTATAAGAAACAGATAATATTGGCTCAATCTACGATGGAGTCTGAAATGATAGCCCTAACTACTGCTAGTAAAGAAGCAAGCTGGTTAAGAAGTCTGTTAGTTGAGATCCCTTTATGGGAAAGACTAATACTAACTGTCCCGATCCACTACGATAGTACCGAGGCTATTGCTAAGATTTAGAACCGTTTACAACGGCAAGAGATGACAAATACGTCGTAAGCACTGTACTATTAGAGAATTTATCTCTACAGGAGCTGTAAGAGTGGATCATGTATGCTTTGATGAAAATTTGGCTGAGCCTTTGAAAAAATGATTACCAAGAGAGAAGGATTTCAAAACCTCGAAAGGAATGAGACTCATGCCCTTAAAATGAAGAGTCACTTGTGATGGTAACCCAACTTATAGACTAGAGATCCTAAGAAATAAGTTTAATGGGTAATAACAAGTCATGAAGTGATATGAGATTAATCATGCTATTTAAAGTCCCATTCTATATTGTTAGAAGCATGAAATCCTAAAACGATAGAAAATGATGAGTTAATTATTAAACTTTTAATGAGTTCTATACTTTATGTGGAGTGGAATACATAGTTATAGGAGTACTCTTGATAAACTCACTTATGTGAATGTGGAAGTGATGATGAATAAAAAAAATAAAATTGCAAGACCAACATTACAAATATCGATCTTGCAAAATTCCCTTTGTGGTTTTATTATTTGTAAAATTCTCGCAAGTGCACAAATCATTTTATATAAAATAATAAGTATACTCCTAAGGTCAATCTAAGCTAGAAATTTATGTGGTTTTTAATTTATTATTCTAAATCTTAAAAGCAAAATTAAATCCTAAACATCTTGTCACGATATTTTGGTTTGTTTGTTTCCCAATCTAATAACATAAAAATAAACATAAACATAGATATAGATTCAATAAACAATAATGCAAATATTTATCATTTATAGCTATGGAGTATTTAAGGATATAGTAATTAAGTTAATTATGATTGCTTATATTACTTCGATTATTAAAAATATAAATTAATATTTGTTGATTTTCTCTTTTTGGTATAAAAATGTTCTTAAGCGGAGCCCAAATTCTTTTGTTTAATATTAACTAACTAATATCCTTTATTCAAGAATAAATGATATATTGATTAATCTCAACTTTATTAATTAATTAAATATTAATTAAATAATTAGTTAATTAAATATTAAATAATTAAATATTAAATTTCAGTTTTATTTTTAAGAAAATAGAAAATCATCTAATAACAATTTAAGCAGAGTTAAATAATTAGACTTTGGCCTTTTTGGCGTGGCTAGGCACATAATTTTGGCTTTTTTGACATTTTTTACCTTTTGAACTATTATGTCCAATTTTTTCATCTTTTTTACTTTTAGTCATTTATTTTCTTAATATATTTGTGATAAATTGCCTCAAGTATTTTTTTCTTCGAGTTTTTAAGTTATTTTTGAACTAAAACACCTGAAAAATAATAAAATATACCCGTGATTCTGAAAAGATAAATTTATATAAAACTCAACTATACTCGTAATTTTAGTATTTTTAAGCACTCATCATGTGGTCGCTTCCTATGAAGATTTTTGGGCAAAATTTATTAAACCATTCACTATACTGGAATACACGTGCAAGGCCGTAAAACATATGCTTTTCGAACTACACCTTGAAAAGGTTGTGTGTAATTTTTTAGAGATAGAATTCAAAACAACGAGTTAGTCTAGTATATTCTAAAGCATCAATATTATGCAAAGGTTCAAGTCGATAGACACCTTTTGCTTATACATAATCTTATATTTTTAATTGATCGGTTGCTCGATTAAAATTATTTTTATATAAAATTCAAGCGAGAGATTGTTGGAAAAATGATTTTTTATAAAACAATTGATGCCAATTTATGCCTTGTCACACATTGCTATTTTACATCACTTAGGAGATGTAAAAATAAAAAAAAGATTGACTATTGGGTTTAGGCCACAAGGGACACCCACTTTTGTGGAAGATGAGAGTACCTAGACAAATGTGATATCACACACGCATGCACGCAGTCGCTACCACCATTCGCCCGACCGACTGATTAACCGTTTTGTGCCAAGTCCAAGTGCATGTGCGTGTGCATGCGTGTCTGTGAGGTGAGGTGACATTTTATTTTTTGGAATTTTTTTATTAAAATATTTTTTCACTCAAAAAATGGTTGTTACTTTTTTATTCAGAAAATGATCGTTATTTTTTTACTCAAAAATATCCGTTAAATTTTCGTTATTATTCTTTACCTAGAAAAAGTGGCCGTTACTTTTCCTTTCATAAATTAACCGTTACTCTTTCCACTCAAACATGACCTTATAATCATAATGGTCACACCTTTTCTCAAACCTATAAATAGAGAACCTCATATCTTAGTTTCAATACATCAATCCAATAACATCTCTTATTAGAAAAAGCTTTCAAAAAGAAAAAGAAAGAGATACTAAATTATTTTGAGTTTTTCAAGCAACATAAATTTTATAGGTGTAGCATTCCGGTCTTCATCAATGCCGTGAAATCTCAAGACAAAAAACAAAGATTCTGGGTTGTTTTATCCTGGGGACGATGAGGTTGTATTTGCTTACACAAGTTTGGGCAGAGCCACAAAACGTCTTAAAGAGAGCGACCTAGTTCATGACTCAATCCAAACAGTTTATTTCAATATATCGGTAACATCGTTCTTACACTATTTTTAACATACTTGTACCAACAGAACTTTCTTGTAGCTTTCTTCAATCCTAGATGATTTAGAAAGATATTAGCTCATATATGTGCTTGAATAAGCATAATTCTCTAGTATCTTATTCTCAACAAGTATGACTTGGATTTCTTTTCTATGATGTCATTTTATATCTTATTAACATCATACTAGAGTTTTACCATCAAATTACATGATTTCTTATAACAGTGGATTTGGAGAATGGAGTTGATGCAAGAGACTGCTCTTTTGAAGTAGATGCAGGTTCTTCAAGAGGAATCCCAATTCTTGAACCATACGTGTGTTTGGGATTTTATACAGAAAAAGATGCCAAGGATTTTTATGTTAAGTATGCTAGATGGGTAGGATATTTTGTGCGCAATAGGCAATGTCGTCGTTCAGATATAGATGGAAAGACTCTAGCCCATCGTCTAGGATGTAACAAACAGGGGTTCTCACCCAATCACAGGGGGTGCAGTTGGACCCTGTTAAGTATCATTGTCTCACATCGGCTAGGAGATCTTATTGGGTTGAGTTAGACTTGAGTTTCTAACATGGTATCAGAGCTCTGCTCCCGGTCTCTATGTGCTTGGACCCTGTGCTCTATCATAGTCTCATCGTGGTGTTTATGTTCACCTTTGTCCGTTGTGTGGTTGAGGGATGTTAAGTATTCTTATCCCACATCGGTTAGGAGTAAGGCATCAAAGCTGCTTATAAGCCTGAGGAACTTTTATTTCAATAAAATCTTATTGGATCGAGTTAAACATGATTTTCTAACGGACCCAAAAAAAAGCCGAGACCTAGTACGCGAGAAGGTTGTAATGAAACTATTTTGGTGAAGATGGAGAAAAATGGAAAATGGATCGTGACAAGATTTGTAAAGGATCATAATCATCCACTTGTCATTACTGCTAATGGCTTCAGCACATCCGTAAGTCTTACTGGGTATCTTGCTCAACCCAATGAGTGTTAGTTTCTTATCCTTAGCATGGTAAGAAATTGCCAAATTTGCCTTTCGTTAGGATACATAAAGAAATTAAGGTCATTATAGGTCAAGCATGGACAACTTGTGGCATTTATGGTAGAACTATTGTATACATAAATAAGGACTGTTAATTTGTATTCTTTTCAGTAAGAGCATTCAATTAATGAAGCGTTTACAGAGTCCTAGTAATTTTATCAAGCCTGTAAGCTATTTCAGGATCTAAGTGCTTTTATTTTTTAGATTTCTTATATTTTGATTGTTGATAAACTGTAGGGTGACAAGGATAATTGAAGAAGTTACAAAGGAGTTGGAGCTTCAAGACCAACTATGTACAACAGTTCATTTCAAATCTACTTGGTTTTATGAGAATGGTTGAGGATCAAAATGAAGAACTCTCATGAAAGATACAAGTTATTGTTGATAATATTATAAATGTAGAATCAGAAATGCAGAAACATTATCGAGGAAGATAGTTTTAAATTGTAAGTTGACATTTGTGATAACGTAGTTATTGTGTGTGGCTCTGTCTATGTTCAGCTTTCCTGAGTAATTTAACCCATGTACAGTGGTAATTGGAATTAACTTATTTTACTTCGAAAGGGAAAGAAAAATAAAACTAACAGTTTCATTCGAAGACTAGTCATTTTGGCACCCTTCTTCCTGGTTTCATTTTTCATATTATATTAAAGGGCGACCAGCTGTTTCAGATATTTCATTCTCAACCTCATGATAGGCTTGGATCTTATTATATTGGATTTGGGGCAAAGGGGAGACTTAAGTACTTAACAAAACTTGCTTAGTCTAGAAAATCGACCATCTGTACATTCGGAGCATATTTCATTATGGGCAAGGTTGGCCCAATAACAAACAGAATACGTATTCATATTTCTTTTCCCGGCCCCGTTTTTTTCACTTTCTAATATCAAGAATTACAATATTTTTTTTAGAATAGTAATTATACCCCTATGAAAGGATTAGGATTACAATGCATGTTTACCAAATTAATATCAATTAATAAGAAATATTCTTAAATTACTTTTGTTACAAATGAAGATGAAACTAATAAAAACAATTTTGTATTCATTTTCTTACAGTAGTACGCTGAACATGAGAATATAAGATTCTTTTTAATATTTCATGAACATGAAAATTCATATCCGTAGTTTTATTTCAATGAATTGCTATTTTTAATTTATAGTAATTTTTATATGATCTAATTATTCACATAATTTTATTTGTAACCTATTTTTAAAAAAAGTATATGTTTTTATGTCATACAAAAAATAAATAAATTATTCACTACATTTTTAGACATAAAAACATATATTTTAAATTATACAAAAAATAACACATATGTATTGTATGGTGTTAAAGATAAAATTTTATTTATAAAATAATTTCATGTTATATTTTTTTGTAATTAAATCAAATTGTAATTTGCAGACAATTTTAATTTGTTGTAGTGAAACTACTTTATTATAAGCATGTATCTCATTATGACTGGTTTTTTAAACTCAAAATATACTTTAGTCATTCTTGTTTGATGAGATAGAATAATGATATGGAATTAAACTCTTGATATTCTTTAGTATTTTCCCCCACCAAGAGAAGAAAAACTATTATTCCGATGGTGGAGGAAAAAAAAAACAGAAAAACCTAGTATTCCGGATGAGTTACCGTTTCCAATGATATTTTTAATTGCTTAATTATTTGTATTTTTTTTCCTCTAATGTATTTTCTTCACGCTAAATATATTTCCCAATTTTAACTACATTTTGAAGGATATTAAATGTTAAAATAATTTAAATAATTATAGTTTAATTTAAATGGCGTTAAAAAATATATAATATAAACATAATAGAGTTATTGTTTTGAATACAATTTTAAGAGTATTACTTTCGTTATTTTTCCACAAGACATTCAATTATTTTGATCCATACAACCAACCAAATATGATATTTGTGTGTGTGTGTTTGTTTTTTTTTTGTTTGTTTGTTTGTTTACAAGGGTGTTTAATCCAAAAGGAATGCATCAACAAGAGAATGATGACATAGATATGTTAAAAAACTTAGAGAAGCAAATTAAGTGTCAAGACCTTTCATGATAAAATTAAGAAGCACAAAGTCATGCATTTTTTGGGTGTAAATTTCAAAAATTAATAAATCATCAATGAATAAAAAGAAAAAAAGAAAGATGAAACTAAACCTCATAAAAAGAATGAGAGATGAAAATATATGTACCCTAGTTTTAAATCCATGTAATATATAAGTCTGAGTACTTTTTAATTTTAATTGAGTATTGGATAGAATTGTTGAACTTCATAATTATGAAAGGTTCAAATTTCTTGATAACTAGCTAACTAGCTCTAACTATAGCTAGTGTTTAATCTCAATCTGTAGCCAGTCAGATATTATTATGTCAAATTCTAACTAACTATAACTGCAATGATTGAATAAATCTGAAAAAGGAGACTCATCACTCAACTAACTAGGGAAGAAGTGAAATATATCTATCTAATTAATTTTACATTAAAACAAATTAACTTAATTTATATTTAATGAATAGGAAAACATTCAACAAAACTCATATATATGTATATTTCTGCAGTATAAAAATCTATTATTACATCTAATTACCAAATTAATAAAGACTCATTTCTTTAATTAACAGGTGAATTAATATATAATTTCCATTAATGTGACTTTGTTCTAGTACTGTAAATTGATATATAAATATCTCACCAGCTCAAATAAAACAGTTATACGTACAGCCCAAAATACTTATAACTATATATATATATTAACTACTCTCTCTCGTTTATTCTCCTTTTCTATTTAGTACCTTAATTATTATTTAAGACATTATTTTACAAAACAAAGATAAGAGGTATATAGTATCATACATTAATAGAATTAAAGCAATTAATAATATATATGTATAATTAATATAAGATCAGTAAATTTCAGCAATTTTTCTCATAACCTTTACCTGAGTATTGAGACACTTAATATAATGAGCAGTCTCATCTAACAAGCTGCAAGTATCCATAACTAAACCACCTGGAACAAGCTTCCTCAGCGTATTTTCTTGTTCCAAATTACCAAAATGACCTTTCCCTTTCTTGAGTACTCTTTTCTTCATAGCATGAGCTCTTCTAATTCTTGTATTGAACTCACCTCGGCGCCGGCCTCGATTTCGAATCTTCCAAAGAATTGCTTGACTCCAAATTCTCTTAGACCCAACAGCAGAAGCCATAGATACATCAGCAGCCATCTTGATTCTCCTACATCTTTGCCAGATCACTTCTCTTGGGGAAGAAGAAGAAGACTTTGGTTGTTTTTTGTGTATTCTCTTCAAAGTTTTAAGGAACCCTTTGGTGAATTTATTTTTAAGTGAATTAGGGTTCTTAAGAGAATCCATATATAGAGGTGATATATGGTATTAATTGATGTGTATGTATGAAAAAGAAAATTAGGGTTTTGTGGGAAAGTTTGTAACTTTGGATATAGAAGAATTAAAGAGAGAGATATTTATGATCTTCTGACACAAAGGGAAATTAAAGAGAGAGATATTTTGATAATACTGTCTTCAGTCATGTCTAGCTTACTATAAAAACGAAAAATAACAAGACTTTTAGGGAAATTAAGAAGGAGAAGAAGAAGAAGAAGAAGAAGAAGAAGAAGACGAGAAGGAGCTGATGAGGGATATCTTGAGGAAAAGAAGAAGACAAATATTAAAAATGGGAGATGTGAAGAAGAAGGAATAGTTGGGGAATCAACCTTTCATATAATATAATGTAGATATTAATTAATATTATTAAGGAATATTTTATCTCAAAAGAAAATTATTTAAAAAAGTAGTATTTCATATATATATATATATATATATATCAAATTTTAAGTGTGGGTTTATTGTCGCAAATTTTTTACTGGTTTCGCACTATATTTAATAATATAAATTCTATAAATTAATAAAAAAAATTTATATTTAATACTTTTATTTTATATAAATTAAATTACTTTTAAAGATATTTTTATCAATTTTAAAATTTAACTGGAATTAATGTGCTAACAGGAACAAATAATTTTAATTAATATAAAATATTGTTAATATTAAATACAATTAAACCCATGTAATTAATAAAAAAATTGATATTTTAATTATTATTATAATATATTAACTATGTATAATAATATTGTATTTTATTATAGTCTTAGCTTTTACATGTTTACCTTAATTTGTACAAATGGTTAAAAAAATAGAAAAAAAAATGTATACGTGTCGAAAGAGTTTTTAGTTATTTTTTTTTTATAAAAAAAAATATGTACTACATGCATTTAATTTATTACAATGAGAATACCAACTATTCATTTATTTAAATATTGTAATAAATGTACATATTAATACGTGTAAAAATTAGTGAGTATTTAATGTTATTATAATTAAGAAAGTTTGAATAAAAATATGAAAATAAAATAAAATGGATTAATATTGTTGGTTCGTTATCAAGAAAGAGTTTTGGAGGTGAAAGAAAGGGAAATACGTGGGGACTAGAGGGGCCAACCACCATATGAGCGCACATGGTTCCATTAACCACTTGGATTAGTGTGGGACATATACGCGTTTTTTTGCCTTCTCTTTTATACTTTCCAATAGTCCAATTCTTCTTTATTTTCCTTCCGTTACGCATAGCCTAGCTATCTTCTTCAATAAAGTTTAATTTTTTATTTTATTTTATTCCAACCACACTGGACACTTTGATTAATTGGTTAGTGTTTTCTTTGTATTTTATAATCAGATTCGTTTCCTATATATTACCAGCAATATAGCGATAAGGTCCATGCTAATGGTTGAAGTTAGCCGACATATATACCTAGCTAATTCATAGACATTAAATGGTAATTAAAAAAAATGATTTAATTGGATGATTTTATTTTTAACCTTAGTATATATGTTTTCTTGGTATGATTTAAAAATATGTATTTTCATATATATATTTTTAAAAAATAAATTGTATTAATGATCACATTTTCATATCAAATAAATAATTTTAATCATGTAATTTACATTAAATCAAATACTATAAATCATATTATTATAAGAAATAAGTATATTTTTAAATTCATATTAATTTCATCTGTATATATTAAAATACGAAGTAATTTCATTATTTTTAATTTACATCTTAAAAGGCATAAAAAAAATTACATCTTACAAATTGTGAATATATATATATATATTCCCTAATATAATGTATAGTTATTTCTTTCAAAATATAAAACCTTTATTTTATAAACCAACCCAAAAAAAATCTTATAACAAAAATAGATCTATTCCTAATACAATAGATTAATCATATGATAAAATTAGGTAATTGAGAACTTAAAATCATGAGTTTGAATTATAATTACTCTAATTATTTAATTATAAATGTTTAGTATGTTTGATGCATAGAAACACAATTGTAGAGAGTGACAAATAGATGAAAGTATATACTTTTTCTAATAGTTTAAGTTTTTTTTTGAGTTGATTTTTTAACATGATATTAAAATTAAAGATATTGTGTTCAAATTCATAAACTTAATTATTAAATTGCAAATATTTGATCTATATGTTACATAATGTCAATATTTATAAGAATATTGTTAGATAGATAAAAATATAGTTAACTCTTTTTTTAATAAATTAATATTTTAAAATAATTAATTAATTTGTTAATAATTATTCTAATATTTGAGTTAGAAGTCTTTTATTTAAACAAAATAATCTCACTTGTTAAATTATATATTTTTGACTTACATTGTACGTAAAAATAAGTGATAAATATATAAAAATATTATCAATTATTTTAATAATTTAAACTATTTAAAGAATTGATTTCCTAACAACGGATTTAAATGAACAAATTCATACTTACACTTTTACATAAACCATTCATTTTCCACAAACACATGTATAAAGATCCAATCAATAACTCTAATTTATTATCAAATTTTTAACCCCATCAAATCCAAAAGGTTGAGATTTATGTAAACAAATTAGATAATAAATTAGAGTTACCGATACTATCATATATATTCATCAATAAATTATTTTTAAAAAAAAATTATTTTTGGTGCTACCTAAACTATACGACGTAGTGGTGAATGTATTTTACATTCTATTATATATTCTTTTTCTCAATTTACTTAACTTAAAAATTTGCTAAAAGATTTTAAAGTTGAGAGTTCGGATTTCTTCACATTTTTTACTTAATTTTTATATTTAAATTTGTATATATGTTGAATTTAATATTATAATATAATGAAATTGTAGTATTATTTTGCATTTTTAATATAAAATTTGTAACTTTATTCTTTATCAAATACTTATATGTTTATTATTTACGAATAATTAGAATAGATAAAAAAAAACTTTAAAATAGCATAAAAGATAATACAAAAATGATAAAATTTTGCTATTTGATCAAATAATTTTTAATATCATTCGTATAATATTTTATTTATTTAATAAAATATAGCTTTAAATGTCTTTTTTTTTAAATATTTCTTTATGTTCTTTGTTTGTTTTTGGGTTATCATCATCACTGCTACTCCAAGTACTCCTGACTCCTGAGCTTTGAATTAATATACATTTCTATCAGTATCTTCATAAACTGCCAACCTCCATTTGTGGGAAGGCCTAAAGGGTTGGAGAAATTTTTATAAAAGACAGGAGTAATACACTACGTACACACTAGCTAGCTAACTAGCTAGAGAGAGAGGGAGAGAGAGAGAGAGAGGGAAAGAGACATTATGGGATTAGCAACTGACTGGTGTAGTGGTTGGTTGGAAGCTTGAGGTAAAAGTTTCGTGGACTTTTGGTATAAAAGAAGGGTCACCCTATCTTTCGCAATTAATCTTAATGTGCAAACAATTATTTATTACATTTAACACTGTCATTAAGTGTGGGCTATTGGGTTCTTTACTTATTATATATATACTTATAAATTATACTGTTGGTTCGATTTATTAATTTTCTTGTAGTTGATTAGTATATATATAATGTTAAAGATTACATAATTTAAACAATATCATTATATATGCTACTATTATGTTAAAAAAATGGGAGATTTATTACTCTTTAAAATTTGTATTAATCATTGATTTTGTAAAAAAAAAATTACTACTTAAATCGTTAGGAATTTTTTTTTTAAATTGAAGTGGATCATTAGTGTTTAAAATTTAATTTAATTTACATATATGTAATTAAATTTTTAATACACTTTTTAATCTTATAATTTAATCCTTAAATTTTTAAGAATTTATACGTAAATAATACTTTAATTATTAAAATACATATTTATAAAATAAAAACTTAATATATATATATATATATGTGAGTAAAAGAGATATCAAATCTTACGTTTTAAAATTTTAAAAATATATGTATAAATTTAATTAAAATTTAAAAATTAATAATATAATTTATTTATATACACATATACACCGTAAAATTCAAACTCACATTCTCACGATATTAAAAAAAAACATATGTAATTACACTATAATGATTGCTAAAACTTCTCGTCCTTTTATCTTGATTGCATAAAACTATCCAAAGAAATTATGCCAAACCTTAATTGATTGCTAGTTATTTGTGGGAGATACAAAAGCCTAAATACTAGGGACTTCACTCTCACTTATGCATGACTTTTTGTTTAACGTAATTTATTACATAATTTAATACAACTTATATATCTAACAGTTAACATTTATAAAGAAAATAGAAGAAAAAAAATCATTATTTTTAATGTCTTGATATATATATAATAATAATGTAATAGATTATGATAATTAATTCCCGTATATTTTTATGTCATTTTATGTTGTTTTTATCATTTTCAACTTTGGTACGTACTTATTACTGGCATGCTTAGCCTTATTATTAATTGAAAACACTATTTTCATTTCAAGCTTTTGCGATGAGTTATTAACTTAGGTAGGAGATTGTAATAGGATGAAGCAGTGATTCCAATTTATTTTTTGTTCACTTGAATTTATTTTTTGTTCACTTGAATATTGAGTAAATTATTAAAGTGATAAAAGATTATAAGTTATTATAATTTAAGTTTAACAAAACCTAATATTATAACTTGAAGAACATAACACGATATACATCCATCCGTGTAACAATACATACTAGAACTATAAAATTTGACAACATATATCATCAAATTTCAGCAAAACATACAATTGAAAAGAAAAATATAAGCTCCAAAAGAAGTACACTAAAACCATTTTACATCTAATCCAAGCAATTCAAAAAAAATGTCATTTACATTTATGCTTCATGAAGACATTTCAAACACCTTGTAAGATCTAAAGATAGATAGTGCACAAAAGCACCTCAATGGAAGACAGTTGTGTATGTATTGATAGTAAAAAAAAAAATAAAAAAAAATTCAAGTATAATATTTATAAAATTATAAATAAAATAGAATTATATTACACCTGAATTTTAATTTTTAATATTTTAATACTTAATATATCAAAACAAGTCACTAATTAATTTCAACATATTTTAATTAAAATAAGATACATATAATATATTTTTTAATTAAAAATAAATAATAACCTAAAAACAACTGATAATATTATAAATTCTAAACCCACCACGGATGTGACTTGCACTCACACAAAAACTTAACACTTAAATAATTCACAAAACCCAAATTAGAGAGTAAAAGAAAGAAAAAAAACAAGTAAAAGGAATAAACTGGGAAACAAAGGAAATAAAAATCAAGAAAAAACATAGGTTAAGGATAGAATAAATGAAATCATATGTTGAGGCACATTGACTAGAGCAGTGCTTCCAAATTGAATACTATAATATATATACACATTAAATAAGTAATTTTAAATTCAATTTTTTTTTATTTTGAATAAATATATGGGAATGGTTATTGTTAAAGATGATTTGATTTTACTTAAGAAAATATTGATAGTTTAAGAATGTTTAGCTAACATTTTTTTTGAAAAATGTTTCGGATAAATTAAGCTAAAACATTCTCTAAATATATTGCTTATGTTTCAAGTTTACAACTACCGAACTTTGATTAACTTTATTTTTCCTCAGGTTTTAGAAAAACAAAATGTAATGGCAAGGGTCTGTAATTACAAAATGTCTGGAAATTTGTATATTAAAGAATAATTAGTTTTTTTTTTTTTACTTTCTTTTAAATTAAAATAATAATAATGATTATTCCAAAGAGTAATCAAAGTGTCTTACGTCGAACGTACAGAAAAATTGAAAGGAAAAAAAACATGACAGACATGCTATAATAAGAAACACACAAGACAACTGGGAGTTATAAAAAAAAAACGAAGTTTTTATTTATTTATTTATTTTTAATTATAGGAATCAATTGAGTTTGAATATATAGCTACCAAAGTTAAGGCCTAAGGATGATTAACATGGGTGGGCCTTTATTTGCCTGCTAATTGAAATACATACTAACCTTTTGAATTATAGACTCTTTAGTAAAACCCATGATTAGGCTTTATGTTAACATAACCTAGTCATTCACATGCTATTTATTGTTAATTATTATTTATGATATATAAATATACAAAACATAGGTGGCCCCAACTTTGACCACTTAAGTTTTTTTTTTTTTTAATTTTTACTTTTTTTTTCTTTAGAATTTATTGATCAACACGTTTTAACATGATATAAAGGCAAAAATTGTTATTATTTGTTAAATTTTAAATATTAGATATTCACTTATTAAGTTTAACAAAGTATTAAAATCCATAAAATATATATTATCTATCTCAATATTTTAGAAAATTTACAAAACCTAACATTATATTTGTATCAATCTAATGAAATGTTAGTCTTTACTTAGGACCACCATTATTCGTTTTTGATTTTGACTCATCAACAACAGGTGCATGTCTTCCATTTTTATTTAGAAACTCCTAAGAGTAGTTGCGGATTTGAATTTTCTATTTAAGTGAAAATTATATACATAATAAAATATAATAATTATTATTTTTCAATTTTAATTAAAAAATATTTTATATGTATTTTATTTTAGTAAAAATATATTTAAATTATTGAATTTATAATTAAATATTGAGTATTAAAAATTAAAAATTTTAATTTTATACATATAATTTTATAAATATTGTATAGCCATTATACAAAATTTTACTCTGTATACTAATCTAAGTAACACAAACTAGTTGTTTGAAAGCTTAATGAACAGGTGACACATGACCTGTCTCCATAGATTAGGGAAAAAGTTACCTCTTTATAAAAAACTATATAGTTTTTAATTATGCATTTTGTATGCATGTGTTCATTCAAGATAAGATTAATAAAGCATATAAATACATAAAGGGACTGTACCAGAAGAACAAAGGTCCATGCCGCCAACTTAATTACATATTTCAAGAAGCACCGGAAGGAAGAAGATAGCAGACTACTTGAAAATTCCTAAATTTTTTTCTCGAAAATAATCCCAATAGATAATAAGAAAAGATACAAATATAAAACAAATAAAGATAACAACGTTTCAAACAAATAAATACAATAATATATCAAACATTAACCTCTAACAATAACGCCAAAAGTTAGAAAGATAGATGGAATCAATTAGCTTCGAATAAATCTTAGAATTATGAGTAATTTAATTTGTAATTTTTTTGCACCACGTCTTACATATATTTGTACATCTAGAATATTTCTCAAATTTTTTTTTAAATTAATTTTTTCAAAAGATAATTGAAACATCACTTATTAAGTATTAAACCCATACCTTTGAATGACTTCCAAGTTAAAAGTTAATGCAATTGTAACTCTTATTAAGTTTAATGCATATAGAATTATTAAACATTAAGTATACGAGGCTTAGTTGCTAACTACGTTAGAGTGTGCATTAAATATAACATTTTCATTTTGATATCTTCCCACAATCTAAATGTTAACTTGTTTTGAACTTGCGTTCCACGTGTCATCCCAATTGATAGTGATATAGTGTGTAAGTGGATGAACCCAAAAATAGAGAGCATTACCTTAAACAATAAGACTAAGGTTTGGGAAAGTTCATAACGTTGCTTATCAAGGATGTGTAAAACTTGATATTTTTGACAACTATTAATGTCCAATATGTTAGTGTTGATTGGATTGAGTGGAGTTAATTTGTTCAAAGATTCAAGTACATTTATGTTTTCAAATAGACCATAAGTGGTAAACCAAGAGAAGCTTGAGTATCCAAACCAAAGGAGTTGTTCTTCCATTTCACTTATCCAAAATAACAACCAACGTTTCAAGAACTCAATAACCAGATGAAAACGAATGGAGAAAGGACTTGCAAATCAAAATGAACGTATACATTGGCATTGTAGGAACATATGTTGTAAGGATTTCATAACCTATCCAAAACGTGTAGGAACATATGTTGTAAGGATTTCATAACGTATCCAAAACGTAGGCAAGTAGGAGAGTTTCTTTTGTAAAGTAGTTCTCTTGCGGCAAGAGCGATGTTAAGCATTTTGCATATGAAGACACGAAACTTTGGAAGCACATCCATCATCCAAATTTATCTCTATATATTTTTATGTTACAAGTAATCAGAAGGTCTTATAACTACTCTTTCAAGTGTGTAGTCATGATGGATTTTATGGTAACAACTTATAATATTAAAGATCTCAATGGTCATGTTAAGTTATATTTGATATTGTAATTTACTTCACTTGTACTACACTTGTATTATTTCACTTGTACTACACTTCCACTATTTCACTTGTACTACACTTGTACTACACTTCCACTATTTCACTTGTACTACATTTGTACTACACTTCCACTATTACACTTGTACTACACTTGCATTTCACACTTGTTACAATCCTATAAATGTGCTCTCTATGCACATTCTAAACACACCAATACAACATTAAATCATTCTTTCTTCTTATCTCTCTATACTCTTCACATGGTATCGTAGCCTCTCTCATATACCTCTAAAATTTCTATCAAAATTTCCGCTTCTTCCTCGCTCCAAACCCGGCCACTCAACCCGACTCACCTCAACCCGGTTCATTCCAAACCCGGCTCAATCCCGCCACCTCAATCGGCCACTCCAACCCTACCACCTCCACTCTCCACTCCAACTCGCCTCCTTAATCCCAGCTCTCCTCAACCCGCCACCTCAACCCTGCCTGTGCTTGTTTTCAACTCCTTTTTTCATTTTTAAGGATATCTCCTTATAACTGCCTCTATATATTCGCTTTATATCTCCTCCATTATTTCGTTAAAATGATCAAATGATATCCTAAAACCAATCTCTACCACCTCATGATACTAACTACCTAGCCTGGGCACAAGCAATGAAAAAGTTTCGAAAGACGCAAGCTTACTTTGGCTTTCATAACCGGTGATATCTCTATACCCATCCAAGAAACCACTGAAAACAACTCCTTATTTGTGATCGCCTTGAAGACCTGGGAGAGTAAACATCATCAAATTATTACCTGGTTCCGTAACACCACTTTACCCTCCATTCAATGTGAATTTTGGGCGTTTGACACCGCCAAAGAAGTTTGGGAATTTCTCGAGGCTCGCTTACTACTACCGCATTTAGCCAACCAATATCAACTTTTAACAACTCTTCATACCAAACGCCAAAGCGGTCGATCAAACCATTAACCAATTTCTCTCTCGAAATGCATACTATTCTGGGGATCAACTCGCTCTTTCTCGAACCAACTTGGACGAACAAGATTGACACGAGATGTTTGCAACTTTACCGTAATCACCAACGCTCTTGTTATTTTTCTCATGGCTCTCCATGATCGATTTGAACCTGTTCGGGCTTCCTTACTCCATCGAGTCCTTTTCCATCCTTAGATACTGTCACCGAGCTTCGCTCCGAAGAAACTCGGACGGGGTTTTCAAAGTTCATCATACAGATTCTGTTCTCGCCACCCCTTTTATCGCCTCTAAAGCGAGGTTCTAAAGAGACTTCAAACATCAAGGCTGCACCTACCATCACAACCCCAATCACGAGCTTTACATGTCCCATTCTATGTATATATTGTCACAAGAAGTGGTCCAGGACACTTTTAATGAGATTGCTTTCGGAATCCTCTCAAAGATTCCTCACTTTCCCTCTCAAGATTCCTCTCGGAATCCCTCTCGCATTCCTCTCTAATCCCTCTCAACATGCTTCAGGTAAAAATAGTAACTCATCTATCACCGCCGCTACTTCCGAGGATAATCATGACAAATTTACTTTCTCTACTCAAGAACTTGAAGTGTCTTCTTAAACATGTTCTCTCACAATCTAGTAATGCTTCTCCCATCGCTTGTCTCTCACATCGTAAATCTTTATGGTATTTTGATTCTCCGCCATTGTTGTAACCATATGACCTTACGTATACTCACATCTTCTCTCCCACACAATCTTCCATCTCCAAACCTTTAATTCAAACCGCCTAATGGTTCACATATGCAGTTAATGTCGGTGACAAGTTTCCACATCTTCTATATCACTTTCTCGACACCTTTCATATTCCCAACCTTACTCTAAATCTTATCTCTCGTTGGTCAATTAATGTGAACTCGTCTTACTATTACTTTTTCTCTTCGTTGTCACGCGTGCAGGATCCACAGACAGGATGCATCCTCGGGATAAAGCCGTAAGGTTGGACGATTATTTCAACTTATCAACCTTCATCTACCCAATTCTCCTCACACTTCCGTTGCCGCTTCTACCACTCCTATCAACCTACGGCATGCCGTTCAGGCCATACGCCCATGTGACGTCTTCGCCCCTTAGCATCTTCCTCGTAAATTAGGATCTGCTTTCTATTTCTCGATCATGTAAATTGTTTCGCTTGTCAATCGGGGAAAACAACCTACTTTATGTTTTAATAAAAGTGATTCTACTTCGTTCTCCCTTTCGACTTAATTCATTCTGATGTTCGGTCCATCCCCACATCCTACTACGGGACGTGTTTATTTTGTCATTTTTATTGATGATTATTCAAGATTCACATGGATTTTTCTCATGAAACATAGATCCTAATTACCTAAAATTTATTATGATTTTGCCCAAATGGTTAAAACCCAATTTTCTCAAAATATCAAAGTTGCTTAGAAATGATAATGCTACGGAATATAAAGAAACAAATTTTTTAAATTTTCTTCGACAAACGGGACTCTTTCTCAATATTCTTTGTCCCGCACATCTCAACAAAATGGAAGAGTTTCGAAAACACAGACATATTCTTAATAATCGCTCGTATTCTCCTCATTTCTAGTTCTCGTCTCCGAACGCTTTGGTGAAGCAGCTCTTCACGGCTGTTTATACCATCAATCGTGTTCCCATGCCTATTATTCACAATCAATCCCCTTTACGGCCTCTATAGTACTTCTCCATCTTTTACGAACTACCAAAGTGTTTAGTCAGGCCTGCTTTGCTCTTCTTCACCCTCACGAACACAATAAATTAGAACCTGCTCGTCTTTGTTGTTTCTTAGTATGGAATAGAACACAAAGGCTATCGTTTGGGACCCTATCTCTAAACGATTGCGCATCTCTCGCCATGTCATCTTTTGGGAACATAAAATGTTTTCTCTCATTTCTTCATTTCATGTCTCATCTCCTACCTCACTCTCATTTTTTAATGACCCAACTATTGATTTATTTCCTCCCGACATTGCTCCATTACCCTCACCATCGCCTACTACGGCTTCTCCCGATGTGTTCGCTCCTTCGCCGATCCTACCATAACAACATCTTCTGGAGACCAACATCTTCGTCTGCTCTACTCGTAAGTAGTCTTCCTTTTCATCTTCGTGATTACCAATGTTTCTCTACTATTTTGTCTCATCAGCGAACCCCAAAACTATGTATAAGCTAGTTCTAACCCTTATTGGCTAGTTACGACAGATGAATTACGTGCATTAACAAAAGCACATACACGGGATCTTGTTGATCTTCCATCTAATAAATCTTTGATCGTCAGAAGTGGATCTTCAAAATCAAAACTCATTCGGGACGGGTCTCATGGAACGATATAAAGCTCGTCCGTCGCGTTGCGGTTTTACACAGGAATATGGAATCGACTACGAAGAAACTTTTGCACCTCAGAAATTTCGACTCACCTCTGCTCGGCTATCATTGCCGTCAGCCGCCGCCCGAAATTGGAACATGTTTCAAATGGATGTCAAAAATGCTTTTCTCAACGGAGACATAACCGAGGAAGTTTATATGAAACCTCCTCCTGGATACACTCATTCACCTCATCAAGTACGCAAACTTCGTCGTGCTCTCTACTCAAACAAGCTCCTCGAGCTGCTGGTTTGCCAAATTCACTCTACACTTACCGACTTTGGTTTCACTTCCGCCATGACTCCTGGCCTCTTTATTCTAAGACTCCCACCGCGTAACACTTCTACCTTTTAGATGATATGATCATAACCTAGAATGACTCTAATGGAATTATTGATCTCAAGCGCTTCGAGTCATCAATTTGAAATGAAAGACCTCGTCGCCTCCACTACTTCTCGGGCCTAGAAATCTCATCCGATTCTCAAGGATATTATCTCTCTCAAGCAAAGTACTCTTCCGATATTCTTAATCGGGCCGGCCTTACCGATTGTAAACCGCATCAACACCTCTAGAAACCAATGTCAAACTTACTCCATTAGATGGTACTATTCTCTCGCATGCCACATTATACGTACAACTGCAAGAAAGTACCTTGTTTATCTCACACCACTGGTCCCGACATTGCTTACGCCGTTCATCCGTAAGTCAATTCATACGTCTCGCTTCCACGATCTACCCATTATATCCGCGGTTCTTCGCATTCTTCGCTACATCAAAGGCACTATGTTTCACGCTTCCATTTCTCCAACAAGTCTAATCTTCTTCTTTCCGCCACTTGACGTCATCAGCGACCCAACCGATCGTCGTCTACCACCGGATATTGTTTCTTTCGAAACTTTCTATCTGGCGGCAAGAAACAATCTCTCACTTTCGATCCGATCAAGCCGAATATCGTGTTTCCGATACCACTCAAGAACTTCTTTGGCTCCGTCATTACTACGATACGAAATTTCTCCAATCAATCGTAACTATTCCTATATTCAGGACAATCAGTAGCTATTCGATTGTCCACAATAATGTATTTCATGAACGAACAAAACATATCGAGATTGATTGTCATTTTGTTCGTCAACATGCTCTTCAAGACACCGTTTTGTCTCAAATCAATATCCTCCACAGATCAAACACCGACATCTTTCACCAAATCTCATCTACCAGTAGATTTCAAGAATTAGTTTCCAAACTCAAGTTGATTGTTTTCTTCCTCCTCGAGTCAAGACAAGTAAGCTATATTCGATATCAGAATTTACTTCACTGTACTACACTTGTATTATTTCACTCTACTACACTTCCACCATTTCACCTGACTACACTGTACTACACTTCCACTATTTCACTGCATCACATTTCAGACTACACTTCCACTATTACACTCAGACACACTCAGACTACACTTCATACAATCCTATAAATAAGTACTTCATGTACATTCTAAACACACCAATACAACATTAAATCATTCTTTCTTCTTATCTCTCTATACTCTTCACAGGTCAAATAAACTTATCTTCAATATTATTAAATCTTGGAATTTGAATAATTTTGTGTACAATATATGCTAGCAAAAACTCCTTTAAGTAAAGTAAGTTCCAACCATTTTCTACCCTATGAATAAGTCCAGATATAAATTTAATAGAATGGTTTGTATATATAGTAACAATAATATTATCAAGTAATCATTTATCTTTTCATATAATGTAACATGTAAACCGTTGTCAACACCATACCAACCATATCTAATTAGAATATTCTTCTCATGCATTAAATTTTCTGTACACATGATAAGCTTGTGTAGCTTGGATTGATATAGAAGAATTTGTTAAATAAAGACCTCACGAGACCCTTGCCCATAATGCATCGAGAGTACGTAGTAAACGACAAGTGAATTTAGTTAAGAAAACAGAATTAAAGGATTATGTATATCTTTTATATTAATATTATCTTGTCTTTTTGCTTGGTCATTGTTGAGAATGATGCTCAATTAATATTTCTATTACCGTCATCTTTATTTCATTAAAATTTAATTATTGATAAGGTTATTTCACGTTTATTAAAATGATATGGAAAAATAATTAAAACGTTTGGTCGTAACGTTTATCACTAATTAATTAAAATGCCCTTTTAATACAAGTGACGTTTTGCTATAATGAATGAATAAATGGCTAAAAGACAAAAAGAAATCAGATCGAGTTTGGAAAAGTAGGGTTCCTCTATTTCCTTGTTCACCTGTGTGATAATAGACTTCTAACATAATTTAATTTTGTTGAAGTAGTTTTATTGGCGTACATGCATTCACAACTTGTTTATCGTTATATATATAAGGGAGATAAACGTGTATAACTTTTAAACATCTGTAAAAAAAAGGATAAATTTATCTTAAAAAAATTATATGAAATATGCTTAATATTTATATCTTTAATCAATTTAATTTTTCCATTCATATTCTTATAATATTTTTTATTATTTTTTTACTATATTTAAGTAATCTTTTCTTATTTAATCAATTTTATACTTATTTGTCTGCATCATTTTACTAACATAATGTTTATTTAATCTTTCAATATATATTTAGATTATTCAACTTCGTTAAGAATTATATTTAATATTTATATGATATCAAAGCTTTAACCGTGATAAAATATGAAAAAAAATTAATAGAGCTATCTCACAAAAATACATAAGCCTTACGAAGGAACCAATAGAAACATAAAATAATAAAATGTATATCTTATAATTAGGAGTGTGCGAAAAATCTGATCATCCGATCAATCTGATCCGATCTATTGATTTTTCATCCGATCCGATCTGTTAATTTTTCATCCGATCGAATTGGATCGGATCGGATGAAGATTTTTTCCATCCGTTAAGTGCGAATCGGATGGCGGATTTCACTACAATTTATCCGATCCGATCCGACCAAAATTAATTATATATATATATATTTAATTAATATATATTTATTAAATTTTTTAATGTTTTTTTAAGTCAAATAATTTTATGTTATGATTTATGTAAAAATTTAAAATTTTTATTTAAAAATACAAAAATAGAGTTAATTAAATTTATTGATCGGATTGATCAAATTAATCGAATATCATCTGAATAATTTACGAATCGGATTGAGCGGATGTAAGAGGTGATCGGATCGGTTGCAGATTATGATATTTCAATCTGAGCGAATGATCGGATCGAATGATAATAAAATCAATGGTTTCAATCCGATGAACACCCCTACTTATAATTATTAAGTGTTAATGAATTATATTATTTAAGAATAATACTAATATAATATTTATTAGTAAACAAGTATTATTATCCTTTAATATTAAATGATCTATGTTTTTATAAAAAAAATGATTCATGTTTCTAAAGTCTCATGATATATTTGTTAGAATTATACTTTTACATGCTTATAATTTTTTATAAATGTTTGTTATATGTACACACATTACAAATTAATAATTAAGTTACTAAATACAAAATCACAACTATAATTAGAAATTGTTTTTAAACTATTTTTTTCTAAAAATTTAGGGTATGTTTAGTTGCATTACTTAAGAACTGTTTTCGGTATATAAAAAAATTATTTTATAAAAAATAAGTAAATATTTAGTTATTATTTTTAAAATAATATATTAAAAAAACTAAAAATAGTTCACACATGTTTTTCATTGTTTTTGGGAATAATGAAAACACTGAAAGCTTTACATCTGAAGCGCAACTTTGCTTCAGGAAACTTTATTTTTTTTACTTATCTATCCATTTTGTCTATATCATATTTAAAATATTAAAATTTAATTTTTAAATTTTGATTCATATGATTTATTTCCTTACATTTTTAAATTTAATAAATTTTATCCAAAATTTCGTTAACGATAATAAAATAAACTACTATGAAACTTAAATTTTTAATTTATTGATCCTCGTACTATTTTAAAAAATATAATTTAGTATATATTTTAGAACTAAATTTATAATTTGGTCCTACCCATTCAATTATATAATTGTTAAGTATAACGTCATTAAATCAATTTAATATAAATTAAATTTATTAAATTTTAAAAATATTAAAAATATTAAAAGTTAAATTATAGAAATTAAAAAGTTGTAAATCAAATTTTAATATTTTATATAAATTAGTCGTTATATTAAAGGTTAAATTATAAAAATTAAAAAGTTGTGAATAAAATTTTAATATTTTATATAGATTAGTTACTATCTTAGAGGTTAAATTATAGAAATTATGAAATTATAAATCAAATTTTTATATTTTTTATAGATTAGTTGCTATATTAAATGTTAAATTATAAAAATTAAAAAATTACGAATCAAATTTTAATATTTTATATAGATTAGTTGATAGATGTATTTACAAGCCTTTATTTTATATAGATTAGTTGATAGATGTATTTACAAGCCTTTATTCATTATTATTATTATTATTATTATTATGTTCTTTGTTTGCTTTGTTTTGATGACTAGCGCTCATCAGTTTTATTTTGTATTGATTAGACTCTAACATTTATTTATTTATTTTTCTTTTTAATAGAATTTTTTTTATAATACTTTTACAATTTAAATTATTGTTATAATTATATTTCAATAATAAAAAAATATTTAATAATTATAGTATTAAAATAAAATCAATGAAAATGATAAAATAAATAATTCATATATTTTAATCAAACTTAAAATTATAATTTTTTTTATCAATGTTTTAATATGTTCCCAACTTAACATATTAAAGTTTGAATTTTTTTTTTTAAATATTTTTATTATTTATGAAAATTATATGAGGGTTCTATTTCTATATTTTGTCTTTGGTCATAAAACTCTTAAATAGCCGGATTAATCCGAATATTATAATGTAATTAGTCTCTATTAAATATAATTACTTTAACATTTATCTCTATTCTTTTAAAAAGAGTAAAATATTTTAATGTTTTAACTAGATAATTATTTTATAGATACATTTATGTTTGTTGCTTCTCTAATATTTAATAATTTTCAATAAAATATAATTAATTGCAATACACATGTTATAGTCTTCATTTAAAAAAGAAACTAACTTTAGGTAAAATCAAAATTTATTTAAGAAGTTATTTCATTGTATTTTTTTCTTAATTGCTTACATAAAATAATTTCTTACTTTATATACGGTATCACTTATTTTTTTTTATTTTGGCAATTTATCAATTGAAAATATTACTTAACATTTTAATTATTATAAAATATGAATAAATTGTTTAAATTATAATAGAAGATTAATTTTAAGATTAAAAAAAGTTTTTTTAAAAAACAATTACAAGCATCTTGATAATTATATATTTTAATTTTTTAAAATAATTTTTTAAAAATGTTTTAAAGTTAAACTACCAAAACATGCTATTAACCTTTTGGTTTTTGAGAAATTTCTAATAATATTGTCTATTAATTGTAATCATCTTTCGCAAAATTAATTTTTGATGCCTCTTGTGTACGTAATGTCAATATAGGTTTACTCAGTATGGGTGATATACTACCATATTATGTTTATTCTATATAAAGATTGGATTATACGTACTTTTATACCGGATTGAGGAAGATGAATATAAAGATTAATGAAGATTTATGGAGAACTTAGAAATTAAGAGAAATATATTGTTAAATAAAAATATTTTAAATTAAAATTATAACTCAATTTTATGAATTTCCTCTTATTTTTAATTACCTTTTACCCGTTTGTTAATGAAATTTTAAAATTACACAGAACGAAATAACAAATAGATAAAAAATTTATTTAGCAACTCACTCATCCATACTTTGTTCATCTGAAATATTTATAAAATATAATTTTTTTAACTCTAACTATACTTCTTAGGGCAAACCTTTCATTAGTATTTTTAAAATTATAGGCTCATGGTGTGATGATAAAATAATTTTTTTCTCAAATCTTTATCTGTGAAGTGATGACGAAGTTTGGGAGTGTTAATATAAGGGATTTGATATTTTGGCCAATAAATTGGTTTCAATTTAAAAAAAAAAAGTTTTTTATCACTCTGTGACTGGATGGATCTGTTTTGGGAGATTAAGTAATGCTAAAAGTCAATTTCTTAAATAGAAGAAGTGCATATTGTAGAAACCAACAAAATTATATTAGGAAAGAACGACACAGACTACAGAAATGGAAGAATATTTTAACAAAATGTAATTTTATTTTGGTAAAATTATTATAAAACCCCTTGAAATTTTTTAAAACTATAAAAATATCCTTAAAGTTTAAAAAATATATAATTATATCCATTATATTATTATTTTAGTAAGATATTCTTTCTTAAATTCATAACTAATATTTATTTTATTGTAATTAATTTCTTTCAAAATTTAATAAAGGATAACAATAAGGAGTACTATAGTTGTTATTTTTTAAACATGTTTTTTTTTTAAATCTAGAGTTAGTATTTGTGATTTATCCTTTCTTTTTCTATAATTTAAATTCATTCTATATCATCCTAATATGGATAGCAAAATTGGATTAGAAATATTTAGTGTTTCATCCATATAAATAATATATATCGATGGAGATTTGAAGTAAAAATTTATATATCACAAATTTGTGATAAATTACAAATTATATAATGCATTATTATTAGTAGGTATAATCGAGTTTACATAATTATATCTAATAAAAAAACATCATTTCAATTATGATTGTAGTATAAAAATGAACAGATTTTAAAAATCAGCACCAAGAAAGTTTGAAAAGTACAATAACTCAACAATGTTTGAAATAATTCTCTTATTCAATGTATTTTCCCTAATTTTTGTATTTGATGAATAACTAGATGCATTCTTTAAAATATTTAGAATGAAATTCTATCCTTTTTATAAGGGGAAAAATATGAGGACCAGGCCCAGAACAATTTTAACAATTTTTTAATTTTCTTTTAATTAAGAGATTACATCCTCACACATACATTTACATTTGAGAACAAGATTCGAATTTATGTTACGTTATCTCATTGCCCACTTAAAATATATGCCACAATTGATCCTTTTGATTTTTAATAATTTGAATTATTTCTATACCATCATAAAAATGGAGCCAATCAAAAAAATTAAAATTCATTAAAGATGGAAACAACAAACTAAGTAAAAAAAAAATCTACAAAAATACAAACAGATACAATCTCATTATATTATATTTCTATTCTATTGATGAGTCAGAAGAAGAGTCATCAATTGTTGAATTTGAGATAGTCTCCAACTGGCTGGAAACCTCACTATCTGATGCTCCTCCTGAGGTCCTCTCTTCAACAGGTTGTTTCAAGAACCAATACATAATACTTGCTGTTAATGTCAGGATCATTTTCTGATTCACCTGAAAACCACAAGCACACAACATAAATGAAACTCCTTGAAAGTCTTTTTATCTTACATTTGAGATAAATGTTAAATAATGTAGAACACTGTTATTGTTAAGTACAATTCGAACCATATAAATGTATCAAATAAAAAACTGTGATTGTTATACATAGTAGTAGTACTCCTTAATATCAAGATATAAAACCTTCGTATGAATTATATTGTCAGAGGATAATAACCGAGTAACATGGCTTGAACTTGACGTAAGTAATCAAGTACCAAGAAATGGGAAATTAATAGGGTTCACTTGTACTCAGAAGAAGTACCTCAGTTATGTCTTCAGGGAGCAAAAATATTGAACAACCAAGCTTTCTTGCAATGCTGATTATGTAAGTTGCATTCATCTTTTTCTCCTCATCTGGAAAATGAAAGTATAATCATTCTTGACTGTTTATATGCGCATCAACAGTGAAAATAACATTCTTTGAGCAACTTTGAAAGAGCTAGAAGAAGAAAAAAACCTGTAATCCCTTTAGTAACGAGACTCCAATTTACTGCCCTAGGCTGCACAGCACTTAGCAGCTCAAGAAAAAAGATTCCATCTGACAATCTCTTATCCTGTATCAAATGGAATTTTATTGCCAAACTAAGTTACAGATCATATAATATTTGTGCTAACATGGACTAACATTGTTTTAAAAGGCAAGAACAATGAGTTTATATCAATGATACCTTAAAGCTGTCCATGTGACACTGGCTTACTGAGTTGCTAACTTTGCTATTGGCCCATTCTAAAATATCAGCATCTGTGATTTCCTTCCCATTAGAGTGAGTTCTCAAGTTCTTCAGTAATTGGAGGATGTTATACCGCATTAATTGCCACAAATAAGCTGAAGAGAAAACCTAAATTAGATAATTTGGTTCTCCAAAAATAATATGAATTTTAAAAATATAATGATGCAGCAGAGGATATATACATACCAAGTATTAACTTTTTATTGCCCTGCACAATATCATTTCCAGCAATATTTACGAGGGAAAACTTCAATTGTTTCCCAATTTTAACAACTTGGTTACAATTTTCTACTTTTCTGAATGGCATTTTTATAGGTGGTTTGCTTGCAATCTTCCAATTGACAATCCCTGATGTAATCTTGTCTAATGTCTCTAGAAGTACCCACCTGCACTCAACAAATTATTCTTCAGCACCAATTGAAACTTTTTTTTATCTACATTCATAATTTCGTGTACAAGGTTAGTTGAAGTATTGCTAGATTAGTCATTTATTTTAAAAGAGTATAATTGTGGAAGTAGTCACCCGTTTCTAAGATCTTCAAAGACATTGTCAATATATGTTGAATTCCCAAGACTATTAAGCCAGAAGCGGAACGCTCTCTCTTCTCTGGAGATAAGAGTGTCATCTGGCATAGTTTCAAGGAAAGATATTTGCTTTGTTTGGTTTGAGAGCCCATTTCTGCATTCAAAAAAGTAATAAGTCTAGCTGCTTCTTTTTTTCTTTCCAAAATGCAACTTGTTTTTTATGAGAGGATCATTCTCACCTATGCTGGAAAATATGTGCAACAAAAGCAAGATTAAGATTTGGGGAACCCTCAATAATATCTTTAGCAGTTAAGTATCTTTTGCAACCCATCCTATCTGCATGTTCAAGAACTAATTTGGCTCTCTCAAATGGTTCTTTTGCAGCCAATGCAGACGTTTGACTGTGCTCCGGTGCAAGAACGTTTAAGAGGTGAGCATAAGCCTCTCCATCCTGCAGCAAAATCAAACTTTTAGGTGACTTCAAATAAAATAAAGATATCACCAAAAGAGTTGTTAAACAAGGCACTCGATTGCCTTCTAGCACAATGGCTTGGACACTTAAGTAGTGTAAGTTCAAGCTATGTCAATGACAAGTGTGGGTGTGTGTGAGAATAAAAGTTTATTTTAAAAAAAAATGTCACTCAAAGCCTAAGTACTCTTGTTAACCTTTATATCGGAGGAGAAGTTTGTGACTATCTTTTTGTATCCTGCTTTCTTCAGCTGAAAATTCATCCACCTCAGTAATATCTTCTCTGGTGGAAGATTCATCAGCTCTTCTACCTCCTGCTTGTTTTCGAATGTAAGAAGACAATATGAAGTGTTTTCAACAACTGAGGTGTAAGAAGATTCAAGTAAAAAGAAAGAAAGAAAAGAAAAAAAGAAAAACACACTAACCATTCAAGGAACCAAAAGCTCCTTTGTCCTTACCTGACTATCACCGACCAATTCCAACAACTGGGGTGTTTTCTTCAAATTGAGGTCAGCCAGTAATTGTATCTATAACAAACAAAAATTTGGAAGGCCATCAATTACATCAACTTTACAACTAAATGCATAAATGTATCCATTATGTGTCTTAGTCTTACACAGTAACATAATATCTATCTTGAAGAGAATTAAAGTGTCATGAAAACCATACCTTAATTATTTGAGATATCACTCCAAGGACCAGGTGGCGCTGAAAATTAAATAAAATAAAGATGTTATCAAGACTGATAGTTTGCTGAGATGTAGTGATGTAGAGTATTAAAAATGTAGTCACTTCTCTTTAATACACTTAGATGGAGCCAAAATAACAAACACGTTACACCCTCAAAAATGAAATTTTTACAGCAATTGACTCTATGCATTTTGTGTATAGTTTGTACACACCCTTCCTTCAATGAAATCCTGAGTCCCTATATTGACAACAGTACAACCAATAGCCTTAGCAGAGTTGAGACAGAGTGTATGATTTTCATTTCTTTCCCAAGGGTTGAGTACTCTCTTAGTATTAATGGCTCGTTCATCAATTGTCCCCGGAACTGCCACATTGATTAGCTTACTGCAACAAAAGAAAAAAGCACTTCGTCTCAATATAATTAAACAAACCTGTGACCCACATTCATAAAACATCATAACCATCAAAATTGAAAATAAAATAAAGGGCAAAATGATCACCATAGAAGAACTCCATCCTTTGTGACCTCAAACAGATCATCAGTCAAAGGATCAATAGGAAGATATTTTTTCAGGAAGTTATCCTCTGAAAGGTAGTTGTTGATATGGGCAACATAAGAAGCCTTCTCCGATTCGCTAATTGTGTGAAGCAAAGTTGTTGTTGCAGCCTTTAGAAATGCAGAGGAGTTCTTTGCAACACTTCCTGTTGTAGCACTCGCATGAGCTTGGAGTTTCAGATAAACCTGCTCAAGGAATTAAAAAATAAAATCAACCCAACAACTTAAACTGATAAATTTTATCTGGGTTCATTGGGTATTAGCAAATTCGTTCGCATTGTAATTAAAAATCACAACTTTATATCAGTTTGTTAAGCGTTGGAACTATCAAGTGACTTCTAATAATAATAATCCCACTTCAATGGATTTTTGTATTTCAAGAAATAAGTTGGAAATGTTAAGACAGATCACAAACCTTGAGGAAGAGTTCGAAATCTACGTCGTCATCTAGATTGGGATGCAAAGTCTGAATGAAAGATGCTCTGCCTTCCTCTGTTAGATTCTCTCCAACTACTTTGAGCTTTGACATCTTGGAAGCTAAGTCTCCTACTATGAGCCTTCCACTCTCCCTTCTCATACTTGTGAACTGAAATTTCATTCAAATTAGATAATAAAAATCATTGAAAATATTACAATAGAAATATTAAAAAAAAAAAAAACTAATACGCGTTCGAACAAGGATGAGGGAGAAAAACGAACATGTGTCTTTAAGCTGCGAAGCTCGACTTGGGTGAACTGGTTTTGGAGCCATGGATCTGATACGAGAATGCCCACATAACCAGACATTTTTACAACCTCGAAACTTGATATTATAAGATAAAGTCTCCCCTTTCTTCTTTATTGTAGCTGTTATTGTTTTTACGTATGAAGAATTGTGAAGCTAGCTCTGTTGTGCTATGAACAAAGACAATAGCAGAGCTGTGTTTTTGTAGAAACTAGAAAGTGAAAACAGTTGGAGTAGAAAGCCAACGCAGTTGGGACGGAGTATAGCTGTCAGATATGTTGTTTGCCTTTGGATTGAGATTTCAAATTATTACCATCTTCGTCTTCCACCTCTTTCTTTCTATTTCTCTCAAATCTGAATCAATCACTCTCTTTCTTTTTGCTTTGTTATTTATTTTTTCTTTCAATTAAGAATTAGGAACAGTGGGAGAGTAGAAGCTTTAACACATGTAGAGGGTCCACTATGTCGTATGATAAAATTTAAATTATGACCGATATGACCCTTTTGCTTATTACTGTTAAGAGACCGTTATTGTTTTGAAGTTTCAAATAAATAGAGCTGTGTTTGGCGTGAATTTTCCATCTAAATTACGTGCAGCTTTCATTAAATAACGGCTCTAGCATCATGATATGGATAAGTAAGTCCCTATTCCAAATATTTAAATATTTAATCACCAAATTTTTTTGAAACGAGAATTGCGTGTGATGTTAAATAATTACAAAGTGTTTATCTCACTATATTTAACTCAAGTACTTATTCATATTAATTAGATTTAATGACGTATCAATATTATCTCAATTATTTTTTAACTTTTAAAACAATGATACAAAAATAAATATAAAAAATATAAGTATAAAAATGTGTGTAAAATTAAGTTACCTTAATATTTATATAACTCGACTTTCTTTAATAAGGAAGATAATAAGGGTAAATTATATGGGATAACTTCTCATGGTTTTTCTTTCCTGAATTATCATTGCTTTTAACTATATGTTAAAAAAAATTTAAGTTTTACTTGTAAAATTTAAGTTATATATTCTTATTCTAAGGCTTAAAATATTTTTATTAATAGATTTAAATAAATATATATACTAGATGAAAAATAAATAATTGATAGTTAAAAATAATTACAAACATGTAAATAAAAAATTTATAGAATATCTTAGTAAAAAGTAAAGTGCCAATTACATGTCTAAAAAATACACAAATAACAACTGAACTCCAGAATTTCAAGGGAAAAAAAGAAAGAAAGAAGCAATATCCCAAATGAGAAGGACCCATCGATCTGATAAGAAAGGCATTACTTGCCTTTTCAGAAAGTTGAGAGTTTGATAAATCATAAGAGAAGGTTAGTTAGTGTCTTTGGACATTTTCTAAAGTACAAAGGTTTTAGCAATTTTTTAAGTTTTAACTACTAATTTGAACGAAGAATTGGCATTCCATTTGCCAAATAGTTTGGTCTTTTAAAGTTGGTGGCCTTTCGCATATGCTTACACTTTGATTTGGAATTCCCCAACTTTACTAATATCTGCATATTAACACATAGATGTAAAAAAATTCCATGTGTAGAATTTTTTTTTTTTTTTTGTAGAAAATGATCACAAATTCACATACTTTGTCTCCATGTCTTTGTCCTTTTTGAACCTTAGTATGAAGGTTTAGGCAGTCACTATTGCATTTATAGAGATATATTGCTTGTCAGGTGTTTGACAAAATGACCACATGAAAATTCATCTTAATTGACATGTCTCAATGGAATCGCAAGAGATATTATCGAGCTACTTCGCTACACAGTTATCTTATTATCAAACAATGGATGTTTTTCCATGTATCTCCAAGTTGTTTTCTTTCGATGGACTGTCATTTTTTAAAATTCCCATTTGCATTTTTCATTATAGAGATTCTGAAGCCCCTGTTTTGTTAAAATTTGTAGTCCACTGTTTTGTTAAAATTTGTAGTCCAATGTTTTCGTTGTGAGATCTCTTCCTACATTCATTACTTCTAAAAAAGAGAAATATATGGGGTTAATTAAACTAATAAAAATAAAAAACAAATTCACCACTCACTTTATTATTAAATATATGTACAATTTATACATTTCTCATTTTCTTTAAAAAATATATATCTCAAATATAAAAAGTAGATATAAATAAAAAAATAAATAGTACAAACTATATACTATGACCCGATATCATTCTGAGAATTTGGTGAATATAAAACAAAAATGTAGGAAATACATCCCAAAGAAGTCATTTGCATTTTATTCATCTCTAAAAAGTTACTTCAAAATTTATTTAATAAATTTAATTGATTTATAAAAATAATATTTTCTTTTTTATAAAATCCTTTAATTTGATTCCTTTCATGAGATTAATATTATGTACTATTTTTAGGCTTTTTCATATTTAAACTTATGCGAAAGTGCTAATTTCTATATAAAAATTCCATTCTTATATACTTTTGAATTAACGTTTGAACCATTAGGATTAACTAATTTGAGAGTATGCTTTGTGAGAATAGAGTCTAAACAAATTCTTTATACTAAGATTGTATAAATTTAATATTAATACATTTTTTAATAAAATACGAAAGTTATTTTCAACTAATTATTATAATAAATCTTAAATATTTATAATATTAAAATAACTTCTTTTATTTCGAGTGAATTTTTGAGTATAGAGTTTATGTTTTAAGTTGTGGTCCAAAAAATATTTACTACTCACTTTTAAGTGCATCTTTTGATTATTCAATGAAATACTTGGTATTTAGTGTTAAAAAAGGTTATTATGTACTAATTTATCCCAAAATTTAAACTTTGTGTTTGACACGCATTATGTTATATTTCTTGTAATTAAAATGATAAATACCCATTTAAGTGTGACGTGTGATTGAGATTTGAATCTTAAATCTTTGATCAGAGCCTCATAATCTTATCACTGAACTGTAGAAGCTTGCACCACCATATCATATTGATGGCTGCATAGAGATAATGTTTGGCTGCTTATGATATTCAAAAACCTAATACATGTCAATGTGAATGAAAGGTACTAACCATGAAAGTAACCTCTACTAAATGTCTCCAACTTCCTTTTCCTCACCATAATGTTTCAAAGCCAAACAAATAATGAACTATTGGTGTTTAATGTTTATAAAGGATACATCCTTATCAAGCCGACCTAGTCTTCCCACCCTATCTCACCTCATCCTATCAGGATTCAGACCATAATCTAAAGCTGGTTTATAGTAAGAGCTTCTAAGACTACCTAATTATTTAATTCTTTTAACAAACAAAATGTTAATCCAAGATTATTAATCAAGGGAAATAAACAATTGGTGTCAAAATATATAAAATGATAGTAGAATAACCACTCTCCTATAAATTGCACAAATACAATAGATCTCAAGGACTACATTAGATTAAGTTTTAAGAATTATATCGACTCACAATACCTATAAGGGTATGCATAGCATTACTCTTTTATGATAATTATTAAAAAAAAAATCATTAGCATCAGTAGTTTATTCATCAAAAAGCACAAACTTATTACAAAGCTTCTAATTTGAGCTAGAATTGATGGAAAAAAAAATCCACGAGATATTATGTAAGAAATGAGTCCATTCACTTCAATCATTCTCTAGAATTGCCACTACGTGAAATGATGGAAAAAGAAAGGATGATGCTCCACCAGTCAATTAATTAGTCCAAGCCATTATAAGAAAAAGGTCATTACCTAATGAGTAGGGTATTTGAGCTTTTTCCCCTTGCATGTATGGAGTAAACAACTAAAATAGGTACGAGAATGATGGAAAAAAAACTTGACAATCAAACAAACGCTTATCTTCCATGATGCCCATAAAAATCTTCACCTCCAAAACCAAAATTATTGAGGAAAAATGTATTTTCATTCATTGTTTTTCTTCAATCCAACTCTCTTCATTTTTTGTCAACAAAAAAAGAAATATATTTTGGTCATATTAAAATCCTAAAATCACACATGTTGTCAAGAATTCTAAAAGAAGTTGATCGACCTTTAAACTTCAGTAGTTAGAGTTAATTAAATCTATAAAGTTTGATACTTCAATGAAAAATGGTCACAGATAAACAAATTATTACATCCTAAGCCTAAGCCTCAAATAATAAATGAGTACGTTTTATGACACAGTTGTGAAACAAACACAACTTATATGACGGAGAATTATTGATTAAAATGATAAGATCTACTTTTTTCAAGATTAAAATAATAAGATCCTACTTTTTTTCAACCTCAAGTGAAAATATCACAACTTCTAATAAATAATTTTTTTCTAATAATATTATCTTAACACATTATTCAAGAGTCTGTACTTTGTAAGTCTAATTACTGACTTAGATTGGCAGGAGTGTTTAACCACTAGTAAATTCTACCCATCAAAGTATCAAACAATAATTTTATTTAAATTCAGCATGCTACTGAAATAAACAGAAAATGCAAATTCCCAAACTTCTTAACTAGCTTTCTTCTATCATGTGGATGATATAAATAAATATTAAATGGTCACATCATCACCAAACCAAATTCGACTCACATTTTCTTAAAAAAAAGGGTCTCATAATTTATTTTTGAAAACTGGGGTTGTATTTGAAATTTAGTTAAACCATAGGAGTTTGTGTTAATTACACACAAATAAATAAAAAGAGAGAGTGCAGGCCTTTTTTTTTTTTTAAGGTAAGAAGGTGCTTGCAGGAGGGTATGGGAAGAACAGCATATGTAGGCCAGTGTGGGCCGAGAGATCAAACAAGGCGTGATTCCAAATCCAAGTCAGAAGGAGATATACCAAACTTTCATATTTGCTTCACAAAAAAAGCAATATAAAAAGGTAATACGCAGGACAAGGACTAGCCCATAAGTGAAAAGTGCTTTATTTATAATTTGGGAATATGCCCTGATAATCCTAGCTGTATTTGCTTATATTACTCACAACAAACAAATCATCACAAGGTCTACTTGCAAGTAACACTAATATGTATACGAATTCTTCTAGAGGACCCATTTCACATGGCATTCCACTATTCTAAATAGATTGTCAATCTTCGTCATTTCTTCATCTGATTCTCATCAAAAGTATGATTTGTGGTATATTGGCTATTGATTCCTAATTCCTATGATAATTGATTATTTCCTATATATAGGCAATTAAAAATAATGAAAGATGCACTTAAAGAAGACTATTATCTTTCTGATTTTTTTTATTTTTTTTTTTTGCGAGTATAAAAGAGTTGTTTACAAAATGATAAATCTATTTGTGGCATTGTATATCTTACAACCCCAAAAAAAAATTATGAATGTCCTAAGCTCTAAGCATCCAACATGTATTTGCAGATGTTAACGAAGAAATATGAAATTTTTGTTCCCAACTGCACGTGATTGTGAAAAAATAGACTTGTGTTGTTATGGAAGAACATAAACCTACCACAAAATGTCTAGAATGCTATTTCTTCCAAAATTTGGAGTGTCTTCTGATGGACCTGAATGTTAAGAAAGGGTTTAAATGAATCAATTAGTAAAGACTATGGCCATTTATTAGGAAAAATAACCATATTCTTAAATGATAAAACCAGTCTAGTTAGTTGTAATTCGTCGCACATTCAAGCAATTAAAGACTGAAAGTATAATGAAAGCAAGATGCTTCATTAGATATAAAATTGATGTTAAAATACATTTATTTGGTTGTAAAAGCTTAAATATTATCAGTATCTTGGAGGAAAGGAAAAGTGTAAGTAAAGCAAAATATAAAACTCACCCACTCTAACTGTTGCGCTGTGATGCCAGAGATATTTCCAGCATATATACCACCTAAGACCTGGAAATTCAATCAACAAAAAGGAGTTCATCCCAGTGATGTCTCTATAGATGTATACATATTAAATGCAAGTGGTTCAAATTCATCAACCGTAGTATACAAGAACTTTTAGTTCAAAGTATCAGTGATTTTATCACACCCTCAAAGTAACATAATCATTTCAAATATTGCCAACGTTTTAATCCAGATTTAAGTGTGCAGGCCTCAAACAACGAGTGACAATTCAGTAAGCATATATAATGCCTGTTGCTCTTACCTTGGAGACAGTTTCAAGAAACATGCCAGGGCGCACAGGAAGAGGGGTTCGTCCTGTCATACTTGCCTGGTAATCATGATGTGTGAATCAGTGCTCTTATAGCAATAAAACTCATGATATGTGGATCACTGTAATGAACTATTATATATCCAGAGGTGATGGATATAGCTCAGATTAAAACTCACCCTTCCTGCAATTCCACTAGAAACCCTCCCAACATTAATATTTTCATCATCAGTGCCATGCTTGTCAGCACCTTCATCTCTCCCTTGCATGACATTTTTTATTATTTCCTGCACAGCTGTTCCTGGTTTTAAAGCCACAAGTTTGGTTAAGAAATTGACCTGCAAAAACCAGATATTTAATCATCAATCATGAATAATGATAACTGTGTATTAGAACAAACTAACTTCAGAAAAATATTTAGCAAGAAAAACCTAGCAATAACCCGTATCCACAAGAATATGAATATTTCTTATAAACGTAAAATTGCATACCTCTGATTCAGGAAGAGTATTCAAACCACGATCGTTTCTCTCATCTAGTATTCCACCGCCCATCATATTCCGAGCTTCCTCCCTGATCAAAACAAGCCTTGCCAGCAGTTTTCTATCCGGAATTACAGGACGAGTCTCCATTGTCTTCGAAAATATTGTTGAACAGGTCATAGAAAAATAAAATCAATTTTAGTACTATCTTTAAAATTCAAGAGAAGGTACACATTTACAGCATGATCAAACACAAAATCATGAAACAAAGTGGTTTTTGAATTTCGCTAGCACAACATATTGTAAGGACTTTATTGCTTGTAACTTTAAGTAATAAATGCTCATCAGCTTCAGATAACTAATAAGCATTCATCCTATAAAAAAAATACTATAGGCGAGGAAAGGATACAAGCCAAATATTAAATCATTGGCCAACAATATCAGTAACGAAGACTTTAGTGTTTCTTAGAAAAACAATCCTGTGAGAATCATATTTTTTAGCGCAAATGGACTCTGAATTTTTAAGAGAAGCAACCTCTGTTGTATTGGTTTGTTCACTCTGATAATTTATTTTCGCTAATCCATGAGTTGATCAAACAAGAAATCCATATAAATCTTTTTTCTGTATGCTAATTCATGGTCAGTTTTGCTAGTCCTTCTATTTGTATCAAAGATTCAGAAAGTAGCATGCCTTAGGTTGCAGCATCCAAACTTTCAATGACATGGTGGCTTCTTGTATAGTTTTAAGAAACACTGTTGAATTATATAAACCAAAGACTTTATGACCTTCTACACTCTCAGCAATCAAAAGTTGAGAATTTAAATAGCATAACTCACTTCACCAAACAAAATATCATGAAAAACTTCAACAGGAGTTCCCAAAACAATAACATGCAGAAATTTTTGCAGCAATTACCTCCAGTAAGTCATCAGCCTGGTTAGCAATCTCATTTAAATTTGCCCCTGGAATATGAAATTTAGTTCCATTGTCATTTTTAAATACACCACCACCAGCAGCCACCCTGCGTAGTAATTCATGTCTGCTCTCTTTCTCAGGAGTTCTACAGAGCAGACCTACTACTTGGACCTAGAAAATAAGATGTAAAGAAACACAAAGATGTAGAATTAATATAATCAACCAAACAAGCTGTGACTAAATATTAAACAGAAGGGAAAAACAGGTTAAGCTCTGAAGAAAATTCCTTACATGCGGTGGGCTTTTTCTTGTTAAGTGTGATAAAACTGTCTCCTTAATCACCTCCAATAGCAACTTGCGCTGAAGAATACAGAAGAATGACTTCAGCAGGAATTTAATAAAGCAATCCACACTACTAATAAAAGAAGATTTCTGTCAATAAACCTATAACTAAAAATAACGCAATCAATGAAAAGCTGAAGAATACAGAGTAAATTGAAATAGTAACCTTATCATCCAGGTCCTTTTCAGCAAGTTGAATCATATAGTCCAGGGCCATCATAAAACCTGATTCCATCTCATCAACTCTCTTTCCTATGACCCCTTGAGCAGCCAACTCCACTGCAACTTCTTCCGAGGCCTCGTCCATGTTCATATCTCTCAACTAAATCAGAATCAACTAAACAAGCATAAATAATCCAATAATCCACTACAAATACACAAAGAAAACTAATGGGAGAATCCAATAACTTGGTTTCATGGTCAAAATCCAGCAAAGTGCATGCATTACACAATTATAACAGAGTAAAGGAAAATACAACTTAAGAAACCGCATACCACTAATAGTAAGTAACTCACTGTACCAATTAAAATACAAAACTTATTGCCAATAAGCAACTAACTAGATTAATAGACCAATGATCCATTGTACTGTTAGTCTCTTTATCTGTGCATTTGGCATTTGTTAAGTTTCTAATATCATACAAAAACTCATTTTATAAAATATAAATAAAAAAATGCACAAATGTTAAGTGCCACATGACAGAGCCACATGACAGATCATAATTATTATGAGTACAAATTTGTATGTATTTACCATTTCTCAAAATAAATTTAAACAGAAGATACCATCACTTTACTAACATCAACAAGTTTATATCCCTCGATGCAACTTGACAAGTCCCTTCTTTTAATGTGTTCTGACAATAGTCATGACTAAATTAAAATCAATTAGTGACAAGTGAACTTCTTAAAAATAGGAAGGTAAATAAGTCATAGTAGAGTTGAAAACAACCCAAAATCCCCAATGTTATAATTTTTCCTTCATTTTATTAATCAACAAACCAAAAGGGATAAAAAAAATGAAAAGATAAGAGAAAGAACTCACAAGTGTGATCATCTCTTCGAGAACAGAAGTAACTTGCTCACCTCCTCTAAGTAAAGCTTCATACTGGGAGGGGTGCATTTTTTGACTCTCCTGCTCCTGGGTCGCTCTAATTCCATCTTGGGCATTCAATTCCTCATCTGGGTAACCTCCACCTACCTCGTTAGTGGCTGTCAATGCCACCAAATGTCTCTTTCTCTTAACGTGCTTTGGCTGCCATTGTTGGTGAAGACTGAACTTGTAGTGAGAGATGGTGGTAAATATAAATAGATTGGGAGAACTAACTTTTAGGTTTCGGTAAGGAGGTGGAGCTGGACATGCACCAGTGGGAAAGACGACTGTGCTCTTCAACATTTCTTGCCGCCTGATTCTGCGGGTTTTAGCTGGGGTTTGGTGGGTCTATTATTGTTGTTGTTTATCTTGAAGAAACACAAAAGCTGGGTTTTTTTTTCATTTAGAGATGCGAAAAGACGAAAATGATTATTTTAAAAAATACGACACTTTTCTACCACCTAAGCTGTTTTTGTTACTATTTATTAAAAAAATGTTATTTCTGTTACTACAGTTGTATTGTTGTTATTTTGTCCCGGAAAAAAAAATATATATATATATATTCGTATCATTTTTAAAAAATTACATTATCACAGCTATTTTTTAATAACAATTTTAATAAAAAATTATAGCATTTGAAATTAATTATAAAAATAGAATAAATAAATAATTTTTGTTTATATTTAAATGTAAATGAATGATAAAAATATTTAATTTATACTTAATTTTATAAATTAAATGATTTTAATATTTCTCTTTAAATTTATGATCTATTCTTTCAAAACAAAATTATTAGACATAAATATATTGCTATTAAGATGTGTCAAAAATATTATTCTTAAAAGATATTTGACAATATTAAAAAAAATTGAAAATTTCATTAGACAATTAAAATTGCAAATTTGTTATAATAATATTTTAGAATACATAGTACAAATTTAATTGAAGGGCACTTGTCCAAAATGGACAAATTTGAAATGTCAGCTTCAGTTTTCGGTATGAACTACAAAGAAATTACACGATAAAACTCACATTTTTTATATTAGGTTTGTTAGTTAAAATAAGAGTTGATTAATTTAGAAGAAAATTCATGGAAGATGCCTTACCATATTGTCAAAGATGGAGACCTTATTTGAATAAAGAATAAAAAAATTAAGTAGCCTAATTTTATTAAATGAAGAAATGTTTGTCATATGAAATAAGAACTTGAAGGCTATAAATATGGCTTTATTTCTTCATTGATAATCATCCCAAAAATAGAGAAAAACTTGTATGAGAAGTTATTGAGTGAGAGAATTTTGTGTAAAAATTCTATTGGGTTTGTAATTGCTCTTGATTTTGGGTGTGTGAGAAAATTACTGAGAGTGTGGTTGTAACAATTTTCCACATAGTAAATTTTTATCTGGTTGTTTTTTGACAACGAAATTGTTTTTTCTCTAATTTAGAGTTTCCACTATAATTTTTGTGTTGTGTATTATCTATTTTTCTGTTATTTGATATTCTTCAAAGGAATATTTTGGATGTGAGAATTTGTGATTATATTATTTTATCCAAATTTCTTAACAAATACAAATTCAAATGGTAACTTAAAAAAACACACTATGCGCTCACGTACCATGAATTCCAGCGAGCGCCAAAAACACGTTTCTCTCCTTCATATCATTTATCTGATAATTAATCTGAAATAAAACAAGAAGATAAAGTTATTAGCAAATTCTTTTCTTCTTTTTTTACGTAAGTTGTTGTCTTATAAATAAGGAATCTTATAGAATTTATGAAAAATGATATTTATAAAGATATATTACAGAAAATCTGAAATATTAATAATATTATTAATAAATATAATTGAATCTATTTAATTGTAATCAATAAAAAATTATGACATTAATTAAGAAGATAATAAATTAATACTATATAATAATATCATTAATTTATCAAAAAATAATATTAATAATATTATATATCTAAACTTATTGAATTTGTTAGTATAATATTTATAAAGTTAGTACATAGTATCTTTAAAACTTAAAAATTATACACATATTTAAATAAATAAGTTTTAGTTTATAAATATTATGATAATGTTTGTAACAAATGTTTAGAAATCATATATTCTCCACTAAATTAGTTCGTTTATTTTTTTCTTACTTAATATTTAATATAATAAGTTGAAATTAATTTATCAAATTTTAATAAATTCTAGATTTTTAAATTAATTTGAGTTTATTGATTAGATATTAATTAAAAGATTATGATAACTTTAATTGAACAATATACAGACACTTTCGATTATTGTCTTCAATATATTAAATCATAAAAATAATTTCTATTATTATTGTCTAAGAGAGAAACATCGATTCCATTAAGAAATTAAGACGATCTAATTAAAAAAGATCACGAACCAAATTTTATTTGTGTTTATCTGTTCGTGATTGATTATCGTATTATTTTCACAAATTAAACAATTGTTTTCAATAGATACAGTTATTTCAATTAAATCTATAAATCTATAATAATCTAAAACAACTTAAATTTTAAAAGTGTTATTCTATTATAGGATGTTCATATCTAAAATTTATTTATGAGTTTTAATATAATTTAATTCTAATAATAAATATTCATAATTTGAAAATTTTAAATACATTATAAACATATATATATATATATATATAAGAAATTCAACATATTGATCATAAAAAGGAATTACCTCTCATAAAATATATTAAAAGGAAGTAAAATATCTTTTATTTTAAATACACTACTTAACGTTAATTATGTATCAAAATCTCAGTATTTTTTCCGCTGGTTATATTAATCTCATTGTATATCTTAACAGTAGATAGCATAGCACGCTGAAGTAACGAGGGGGACGATACTGTGCGTATTATATACTGGGTGAATTGGGGTATGAAGTGTAGAGGCATTGGACCTTGACAGCTTGAGTGTCCTTTTCAATACGACGACGCTCGACCTATCCTTGATTGGATCTGCAGCTCTTGCATTCTTCTCCCTTCGTTCATCTAACGTCCTTTCCCTTTCTGAGCTTTCTCAGTTACGGTTTTTCTTTTTTTTTTTTAACTCTCTCTTACACATTCTTTCATTTTCATTTTGTATGTTAAGCCTATGCATTATAATATATTCCATGTAACTGATCGATTGTGATTCTTGGCACATTGGTTTTTGTGTTTTTTGGTGCTGAGGTTTGTTCGCATGGGAATTTTGAATTATAAATTAATGGATATTTTGTATTTGTATTTCAATTGTTTGATATGTGAATTTAATCGTTTTTCTTAATTGTCTAAAATTCTGGAGTCTAGATACGTACCACCATCAATTCTTGCTAGAAAGGAAACTGCTGGAGGTAAATTCCTTGGTTCCTTTAATTCGTAGTTTTATATTCTTTGGTATTGTGCTTGGCTGAGCATTGATAGTTTGTTACAGCATGGGTATTTAATAATATATTTAATATATTTAATAATAATAATAATAATAATAATATCACAAGAACTTTAACGTAAGTCAATTTCAAACACGCGTTCGAAGGTTAATTAGCAAAAATTACAAGATATTTCACTATATAGAACCTCATCCATGTGAGACTTCAGACATATTAACAGTGAGAATCCAAATAAAAACAGCTAAACACATTTGCGAAAACCGAAATTTCAACATACCGATACAATTTTTCAAAATTCGGAACTGGAAAAACTTCTCTTATTTGCCGAGAAGCTAGTTACAATGCAACAAGAGGATCCGAACAAAACAGATCGCCGATATCTTGAAAATAATCCTTGGCATGCCAAGTTTTAAAACTGAACCCGAAATCCCAATCAAAATCGGTGAAAATATTGTTTAAATCTTCGCTTTGGCTTTGACCACCATCACGCAAACTCTTCTCATTGAAGACGTCAGTTAGCGAGCTCTGGAAATTAAATATATCGTCTGCTATCAACGGATAAAAACTTGTACAATCCGAAAAGTTCTCAGATAAACAAGATTCGTCTCGTAAATCTCTGAATTCCGAGTTATCATAACTTTCTTTAGGACGGTTAATCCGTTCCTTTATAGTGTAACGAAACTCATTCAATGTGACATGAGATTGTTCTATTTGATTCATAATTGTAAGTTCAAGAGGCTAACAATCATTATTTAACAGTTCCACATAATCTAACGGTTTTATTTTTAGTAAAAAATCTCTAAACAGATTATGACATTTACATAGTATACACCACATATAAGTACATCATTACTTAGTTTTTTAAACAATATAGGATATATATATATATATATATATATATAGACATAATATATTATACACCCATACTTAAGTTTAACGAGAAAGGACTCATTCTACATGATACGAGATTTTTCGTTTTGGTCCATAATTATAGGTTTAACAAGCCTACGATCATAAATTTATAATTTAACGAGACCTCACGATTTTATTTTTAAGAAAAAACCCCAAAACACATTATATTATTCAAAAAGTATTCACTTTATATAAATACATCACTATTTAATTTCTTAAATAATATAGAATATACGTATACACATCGCATAAAATATGCTATGTATCAATTACTAATCAATGAAACATGTTACACGAATTGATTCACTATTTACTAACAAGAAAAGGGAATAAGTAAAAATGTGATTCATATTCATTCTCATGTTTAATTTCTAAGATAGAGTGAAAAGAGAATAAAAGTCCCACAAACATAAAATTTATTCTTATTAATTGTTTACATGCAGCTATTAATTTCATTTCATAAATTCACAATAATCAATTACAAAAATATTTTTATTTTATATTAGACATTAATATTTTAAATGACATTTAATTAAAATAATACTTTTATTAAAAATATGCTAACTTAACATCGTTTTGCTATTCTTATTTTAAGTATGTATACAAAATATAAAATATAAATAAGGTGTCTATATTATTATATTGTGAGAGACTTATATTAGATTATTTTTCTATTTTTATTTAAATTGTTTTTTGTTATTTAACAACTTAAAGAAAAAGAATGAATTTCATATTTATTTTCTTCTTTAATTTAATTCATATTTATTTTTTATTTTTATTAGTTTTGGTTACGAATCAGTAAACGCAATATAAGTTATAATCATAAAAAGTATTCTTAATTTCTCAAAAATTAGATACAATTTCTTAAACTCTAATAAGAGATATAGTTTCATGCATATTTTAATTGAGAGAAAAGCAAAAAAAAAAACATTGAATTTGTACATTGTTTCAGTTCAATTTATATGAAAATTGTCAGCAAGTACATAATATATGCAACAATAATTTAGTAGTTTGTAACACAAACAAAAATAATACCTCTGTGACTTGGAATTAGAACTATAATTGGCTATAGAAATTTGATTAAATTGGGCAGAACAAAACAAATTACCAACAAATGTATAATCATTTTTGAGTTGTTATTCTTTAATCATTATTATATATGAATTGTTTTATTATAAAATACTGTTATAAGTTAATGATTATAGTTATAAAATTAAGTTATTATTTTAATAATTATTAAATTTATTTGTTGTATTATGTGTTTTATTATCTTATCTTATATAATATAATATAAATTTTTTTAAAAAAAATTTGCTACACAAAACTAATGGAGCCAAGAATTCAAGAAGCATCCGTGACACCAGATACAGCCAATTCTCTTTCACGGGTTACAAGACATGTGGTTCCGATTGAGCCTTTTTCTCGTTCTATAATTATATTAACAAAGAGGATGCATTTGTACACACATGCGATACTACAGTTGGCTTAGTAACTGGATCGGTAGATATAAGGGTGCAAATGTAGTGATTTTATACATGTTGATTTAAGATTTATTCATTATAATTACGTATTTAATGATAATGTTTTTATCGTATCTTATCTTCAACTATATAATAAAATTAATAATAAATAGATAAAAAATTATACTATATAATCAATAATTTGATACAACATTTATAAGTTACTTAGAATAATGATTAAAAAAAATGCACTCCAACTGAGCCTCTAAGGTTTTGTTAAGAGATTGTTTACGTAGTTTGTTAAACATTCTAAATATTGTTTAATACCCATTTAATTTTACTTAAACACATCATCAGTCCTTGCTATAAATACAATTTGAATGATTTGCTTAGATCCATCAGTTTTCACTCTTTAGACTCAAAATTAAATTCCCCTCTTTTTTTTGCTCATTTCTTCTTCTTCTTCTTCTTCTTCTTCTTCTTCTTCTTCTTCTTCTTCTTCTTCTTCTTCTTCTTCTTCTTCTTCTTCTTCTTCTTCTATATATATATATATATGTATATATATATATATATATATATATATGGAAATCGCAAAAAGGAAGTTGCTGGTTTTTGTAATGGTGGCAATTATGATGTTTTGGGTTGAAGGGTCAAAAGGGCTGAGCTTATGTAATATGAGTGATGATGGGTTAATGGCTTGTAAGCCAGCTGTGACAAAACCAAACCCAGTTGACCCATCAACAGTTTGTTGTAAAGCTCTTTCAGGAGCTGACTTGTCTTGTTTCTGCTCTTATAAGGACTCACCTCTCCTTCCTTCTCTTGGTATTGACCCTAATCTTGCCATGGATTTACCTGCAAAATGCAACCTCACTCCTCCTTCTAACTGCTAAGGTATATATTATTAATTTCTTTAATTTTTTAGTTGATTTACTAAAATAAATTGTATAAAACTTCAATTCTTGTTCAAAATGAGGGATATTAATTTGTATGATTTGATTTGGCCTGGCAGGTTTATGAAGGTGCAATTCAAGTATTTGGTTGATACATGCTAGTAATGGTAGCTAATTAAGTTGTATGTTATATGGTCAAGTTCAGGGAACATTTTACTGTGTGCTTTGGTTTGTAAAATGATATCTTCTTGTTGCCTGTTGGTTGGTGCAATAATTTGTAGTTTTAGGCCAATGTGGTTTGAAACTTAACAACTACTACATTTTTAACTGTTATTTATTTGCAAGCTATTCCAAAATTAGTTATCCCTTTGTTAAGTGATGATTTTTAAAATTTTTTTTTTAAATAATTCGAGGGAAATGAGTGATAATTAATTTTGTCTGATCGCAAAAGAGGAAACGAGAATAAAGTATAAATTTCTGTTTTTGTTAAAAATATTTTATATAAGCCAATTATACCATACCTTTAAAAAAAAAATACATAACGAAACCTAATTACAAAGAATAAAAGATTATCTAGATTTCCCTACTTAATTTCAATGGACTTAAGATGACTCAAACGAAACGAAAAAGGACCCAGTGGAGGCCTATTTCTCAAGTCTTATATTTTCCCACTCACGCACAAGACGATTTCTTCTGAAGAAGAAAAACAAAAAAAAAACAAAAAAGAGATTTTACCTTGAAAATAAATATTCTATATTTTACAAATAATGTTTCATTTTTAATCTTCTCACAGTATGTATATGTTATTTTTTTTAATAAATAACTAAATTATATATTCTTTTATGTTTAAAAATACAATTATCATATATTTTTCTATAACGTAATTTTTTAAAAATAAAACAATACGAATAAATAAATACAAAAATAAAATAAACAAATTATGTTACAATTAAAATCAGCCTCCCAAGTGACTCGCCTCACCACATTCAAAAATTCACTTGATTCCGGCAACAACTAGTTATGTGAACGAGAAAGACTCTTTTATCTAAAAACGAGGCACGAGTTAAATATGACCTTTACTCGCTCACCACAAACGTCGGTAATTTAATAGTACTAGTTTATAGTGGAACTTAGGTCGGTGATAGATGGTTATGAGATTTTTATCAATAAAATAATATTAAGTGGTACAAAATGTATTTTGCGTTATTTAAATGCCATTGACAGGCGAAGAAGACTTTTAAAGTTCAAACGCATAATTATCAGAGAGAAATTCATAATAAGCAGTACTAAAAGATTATCATTAAAAAAAAAAAAAAAAGAGGCAGGACTAAAAGATAAGCAAATATAATATATATATATATATATATATATAGCCAACATGTAGAGCTGGCATATGTCTTTCAAAATAAAATACGGAGCGAGTCGTTTTCCAAATTATCTCATAAATCAGCAGAACAGTCAACTACCATGAGACCGTCCGTATCTTGAAAATAATAAAAATTAACCCTATGATCACCTAATCCTAACATAGCTTGATCATCTTCTTCTCCAGCTACAGGGTCCCACTACGTCAAAATGAAACTATCAGTAAATGATCAGAGTTGTCAAAGATCATATCAAACGACCCCTTATGCTTCCGCCCCTTCGCATTTCTTGGCAGTACAGATGAGCCAGAGAAAGCCATAAGGATCCTTGACCTTACCAACGCGCCCACCACAGCACGCATTCTCACCCTCAGCAATCTCGCCTTCAGCAACACAACCGGCATTAACAGCCTTAGAAATCGCAGCTTCCACATTCTCTGTCTCGAGGCACAGAACAACGCTATTGTTACCGGTAGCAACTTTCCCACTGGCCAAACACAACAATATATACAACACATAATCGTAAGATTGAAGTACATCAAAACAATACAAGGAAATAGGACAACATATATGTATATATATAATAATGAAAAAAAGGCAATGTTGATTCACAATCAAGAAAATTTAATTTGCAAGGCATGACAACAAAGAACACGAGAACAATAGAGTGAACCATTAAAACGAAAAATAAAAGATAAAGTTGAACTCGTTCTACATTAGTAAAATTGCGAAACATAACACAATAAGTAACCTAAGAATGAAGCATGTTACTCGGCCACTAAAAAAATCCACAAATCTACTACTCAAAGCTGCAAAATTAACGATTGGTAAGACTATCACGCAAATAGAATTTACAATCGTTAATTTCTAAAAGCCGTCAATATATAACAAAGTAAGAACATCTCCAACCCCGCCCTAAAACTAAACACAAAATTTGGTGTAGAGTAACCCAAATCATGCACCAAATCTTACGTACGATACTCTAACACTGTTCATCGCTGCAACCACCGTTCATGTTGCGCTATATTTTTAAAAAAAATATTAAAAATATTATCATAAAAAATTAAAATTAAATACATGATATAAAATAATAAAAAATTATTATAATATAACATAGTTAAAAAATTAATATAAACTGAAACAATAATTTAGTAAAATAAAAAATATATTTTATTTTATAAAGGAAGAAAATATTTTTTTAATATAATATTAAGTGTTGTGGGTTGTAAAATCAAATAAAATTGAGTGTAAGACGAAGTTTTGGTTTCTAGATGCCCTCATAAATAATAATAAAAACATTCATATTTTACTATGAATGTCATGAAATGAAAAGTGAAAAATATCGCAAAAATCACAAGAGATATTTACGCTGTAATCAACACTAACATTATCAAAGAAGGTTATATAATAAACCAAACAGCAAACAAAAATTTTGAAAGCTCACTTCAGCTTAGACCTTCAGATCTACAAGAAACATAAGCAAAATGACATAATAACTACATACGCTAGAGACAAAATAAAAGGAAGAAACAAAAATAGAGAGATATAAAACGGTACGGGTCAGAAGAGTCCGAAACAAGAATGGTGAAACCAGCAAGCTTGAGCTCAGCGTAGCGTATGAACTGCTGATCTTGATCAGCCTTGCGCTTGGGGTCTAAAGTACGACTGACCTCCTCAGCTCCGAAAGCAGCTTGGTAGAACATCACAGCATCGCAAGCCTTAGGCGCCTCAACCAGCAACTGTGGCTTCAAAGCAGTGAAAGTGGTGACTGGATCGGACGCGTGGACATCTGCTCCGTTCTGAACCTCCGGCTGCACCATTTTCGTTTGATCTGAGAGAAGAGAAAACGAAGCTTCTAGATAAGAGAGCCTGCAAAGCTGGAAAGAGAAAATAAAAGAGAATTCCAAATGGTTAAAGTGAACAAATGAGCCTGAAGTTTAAAGAATGGGCTGACAGGATATTTATAGCAGCGGAAAAGAGCAACCGTCAATGCACCGTGAAGATATAACGGGTATGTAAATACAAGTTTTGTTTTCGAACATACCCTTGAACCTTCTCTAAATTTACGAGATATATCCTTTCGATTCTAAAATGCTTTAAGCGTGTACTGAACACAACTAATCTAGTAACGAGAAAAATACAAATATTACACGGATTTTTACAAACACAAGTTTTATTTTTTAATATGTTTTATAATTATTTTTAAAATGATAAAAGTAATTTAATTTTTTAAATAATATAAATATGTTATAAAATTTAAAAGATAAAAATACAAATTTACATATCTTGATATTCTTATTAGTTATTTTTTGGATGATTCAACTTATAGATAAATTAGATAGATATTATAAAATGATAATAAATATATATTATTTAATATAAAATTCATATATATATATATGTGAGATCATATAAGGATATAAGATCATGCATAGTATAAATATAATAATAAAAACATAAATTAATATAATAACTACCACGTTATAAAATTGGGTTACTTGTGAGCCTTAATGCTTCTTATGTTAAGTTTGCAACAAATGTCTAACTATTAGGTAGAAGCATGATACAAAGCTTGAATATTATGTCTCCTCTCATGACTCACACACTATAAAAATTGATAATAAATCGTATCTTATGCTCAAATGTAATATCTTTTTACTCCATTAATTTGATTCTTTAATTGAGATGAAAGAGTAAAAAGATGAACAAGCAAAACGTTTAAAATAAAATTTAAAACGTTTTTGCATGTTCTGATAAATGCTATAGAGACCTTTCTGTTATGATTGATTAAAAATAATATTAGGTTTGTTAGTCAAAATAGGAGGTGGCTAATTTAGAAGAAAATTCATGGAAGGTGGCTTACCATATTGTCAAAGATGTAGGTGCCTAACCTTGTTTGAATAAAGAATAGGAAAATTAGGTAGCCTAATTTTGTTGAATGAAGAAATGTTTGGCATATGAAATGAGAACTTGAAGGCTATAAATATGGCTTCATTTCTTCATTGATAATCATCCCAAAAATAGAGAAAAGCTTGTATGAGAAGTTCTTAAGTGAGAGAATTTTGTGGGAAAATTCTCTTGGGCTTGTAATTGCTCTTGTCTTTTGGGTGTGTGAGAAAATTACTGAGAGTGTGGTTGTAACAATTTTTCACATAGTGAATTTTTCTTTGGTTGTCTTTTGACAACGAAAGTGGTTTTTCTCTAATTTGAAGTTTTCACTATAATTCTTGTGTTGTGTATTATCTATTTCTCTATTATTTGATATTCTGCTAAGGAAGATCTTGTGAGAGAGAATTTGTGATTATACCATTTTATCCAAATTTCCTAACACTTTCAACTTGTAAGTTAATTTGAAAAGAACATTAAAACCTTTCAATCAAGGAAGAGGTAAAACATTTATTTTCATAATTCTTAGAAAACCAAATCAATTTTCTCTAAAAAAAAGTTATATTGTTTCACTTTGTGATTTATAGTACTTTTGCTTCGATAGTAAGATAATTAAACCGTGTTTTTAAATATCTTTGGTGGCTTCTAACAAAATCTTTATTTTTAAGCCAATTCTTAATTTTCCTCCTCGATTTTATAGGTAACTCTAACTTTTTGCATCTTATTATTTTTTTTTTGGCATAAAATATCTTATGCTTAAACCCACGACTACAAGTTTGGGTAGTATGTCAAACCTTATGCTCAATCAATAATGTACGAATATATATTCTCTTGGGTCTTGATTTAAATTTGTTGATGATTTTATTGATGCATGTTAAAAAATGGATATTTTTATGTATCATAAATATAACATAATTATAATTAATGTATTTTCGTTAAATATAATTATATACTTGTTGAGATTGATCAGATTTATAAAGAGAAGTTAAAAAATTGTGTGAGAATGCATTGTTCTTTTATAAGGCTGATGTGTATATAGAGTATTATATATATGTGTGTGTGTGTGTTTATTACATATGGTATATATATATCATAGAGTATCAGAAGGGTAAAAAAGTAAAAGAAAATATATTTACAACTTGAGGTCGATCACTTCATAATTCGAGCTGCTGATCGACCTTCGAACACCAAAACTCTCATTCGTAGGTGGGTCTCTCCTATGAGTGTGGTTATTAGTACAAGTTATTTTTAATAGTTCGGATTGTTAGTTAGATCGGGCTTACATTCGACTTATAAGTCCAAATAATACTTATTAATAAATATGTGATATATCATTTTAATGATATTTTCACAATAATTTTTGTTATTATTATAATAAAAATATATGAATTGTTTATTATATTATTTATATTAATTATATTTTAATGTCATTATTATTGTATAAAATTATTATTAATGAAAATTTATAGTAAGAATAACAAATATAATCATCAAAATATTATTATTCTTAAAAAGAAATTCCCAAAATTTAAATATACTTCTTCCTGCTTTTTGTTACTATAATTACATACTCTCACATTGTTTTTTTTTTAATAATAAACATTTAATGTAATGTAAATAACTTTCCCAGTTAAAATGAAGAGATTGTAATTTCACTTACTTATAAATAATAACATTCACTTGACTACCTCTATTAAAAGGTGACCAATGATCACGACCCTCCCTTACTAAATAAAGGAAAAAATATACTTCTTTCTCTTGGCTTTAAAACTTTTTTTTCAATTAACCAAGAATATCTAATGTTATAAGAAGATTAATACAATTCAAAACTCACATTAGTTATGATATATAAAGTTGTAAAATAATTTTAAAAATTAAATGTACAAATTTTCAAGAAAATATTAACTATTGGTATAAACAGAGTAAGTACAAAAATAATGCATATAATATTACTTTTTTCAGTTAAAGATAAATATTTATCCCAGGTAATTTTTTATATTTTAATATCATATATATATATATATAATAAAATATAATAATAATTATTTTTTAATTAAAAATATTATATATATTTTACTTTAGTGAAAATATATTCAAATTATTGAATTTAGTAAAATATTGAGTATTAAAAGTATAAAACTTAAAATCTAAATGAGATATAATTTTTTATTATTATTATAATTTATATATAATTCTGTAAATATTATAAGTTAAATTTTATTTGTGATGTTGCATGTAACCTCAACCCTATGCATATCTGTGGTGACTTGTGAGTGGTGACTAGCCAAACTTTAACGACTTCTTAAACTTTTAAGAAATCTTATTGATCGATTAAAGTATATACTCGTAAACTTTATAATTTCACAAAATTTAATTAAAAAATATTTAAACTAATTGCTCCCTCTGAAACATTGTTGTTGGTTTCGTCCGTGATCATAACTCCTTTATTTATTTATTTATTTATTTTTAAAAAACTCATCCTAACTCGCAAGGGTTATTTTCATTCTTGATTTGTATATAAAATCTAAATTAATATTAAATTTTTTTATCAAAAACCTTCTTTTTTTCAAATAGTGGATGATTTTTTTAATGATATAAAAAAAGTATACAATAAAGATTAGTTTTATTTTTTTACAAATACATCAAAAGATCATATTAAAAAATAAAACTAACTATCAACAATATATCTAATAAATTTGTGAAAATATTTTTAAGTTGTTCCTATGTATTACTCTTGATTTTATTGTTTAATCAAATCAAATTGATACAATAATATATTTAAAAATAAATAAAATGATGATATCATAATAAAAGATTAAAATCCTTAATAAAAGTACTTATTATGATTCATGACTACTTAAAGATATATATCCATGAAATTCATTTACATAATTCAGCTGCTGAATATTTAAAGAAGTTGGCTCTCCAAAATCTTGTCATTGGTTTCATCCATTATCATAACTCCTTTATTTATTTTTTTAAATCCTAACTTGCAAGGGGTTATTTTTATAATTCACAGGGGTTGATACCTTTAAATTATGTTCATTCTAGATAGGGGTGTTCATCGGATCGAAACCGTTAATTTTATGTTCATCCGATCCGACCATCCGATCGGATTGAAACATTCTAATCCGCAACCGATCCGACCAACTTTTACATCCGATCAATCCGATCCGTAAAATATTCGGATGGCACCGATCAATCCGACCAATAAACTTAATTAATTATATTCTTGGTATTTTTGAATAAAAAATTTAAATTTTCACATAAATCATAACATAAAATTAAAAGAAACCTTAAAAATAAAATAAAAAGGTTAAAATAAGATTAAAATGTTCAAACCTATATAAAACAAAAATAATACAATACGTCAATAACGATGTCAATTGCAATAGTCATTTTAATAAATTTAACAATTCATTCAAATAATAAACAAAAAGATAGTTCAGAATAATCTAAACCTAAATTAATTTGATCATTTCACTCTATAACATCCATTGATCATCTTGAAAATAATCTTGTCTTGAATCTTGAGAACAATAAAAAACCTCGATTGTCATCTTTATTAGCCATAATTTAAAAAATATTAGTAAATTGATAGCTAAATATATATGAAATAATATATGAAATACATATGAAATAAAATAATAATATATCATACTTAATCAAGAGTTATATCCTTAATGCCTCCAAACATATCTACAAAATAGAAGATAATAGAAAGTGATGAGAATATTAAATCGTAAGTTATAAGAGAATAATATCAATTAATAATGACAATTAAAATCATATTACTTGTTTCAATTGCTTCAATATCATCAAGGGATTCACGAATATTAATTATTGGTGATGATCGAATGCAATCATGAGTACAAATAAGTGCTTGAGCGGAGTTTTGGGGACGATGAGCTTACAAAGAATCAATAACTCTCTCGTGAAAATGCGGACTAATACAGTTGATATAGCGTAAGCTAAAACATCTTTGGCAATCTTGGAAAGAACCTTGTATCTAGATGAGTTCACCTTCCACCAACCTAAAAGATTAAAAGACTCATCGTCCACGTCCTCGTATGTCTACGCCCCAATATTTATCTACTTAGGTTTGGTTGTCTGTCTTTGCATCTTTGACACATTTTTATATAACGATTCATCCATAGTGAAAATGAATCAATGTTACAACTATCCACTTTTACGTGTCTAAATGTTGTGAAGCGTATAGCTTGGACATTTGCGAGAATAAAAACTAATCTTTGATCAAACATATTATTCAAAGTTTGCCCTACATTTTTCATCATATGACCAACCGTAATATCATCTTCATCACCAAAAGATCAAAAAATTTTCAAACCTTGTTCCTTACGTCTTGGATCAAGCAAAGTTGCAATAAATAAAAAATCATTCATCTTTTCTACCCTTCCCTAATATTTATTGAAGTTTCTTTTCATTTCTTTTGCCATTTTGCTTAACAAAAAATCTGTGTTTTCACACCAAAAACTCAGTTGGTTATGTATGAAGCAAATTTGATCCAAAAATAAATTTGAAGTAACATATCTGAGAACCGAGAAAACCTCGATGTTTGCATCATAAAATATTTCCAAAAACCTCATAAATATGTTAGCATTAGACCAATCAAATATATCGAGTTTTGCAACTATCATTTCCAATGTTGAACTCTTGTTTAAATATCACATCATCTTCTTCTAAACGCTCAAAAGGCGTTAAAATCTTATTGAAGCTTAACAATAAATAGGTGGAATTCCACCTTGTTACTACATCTAAACATAAAAGTTTATTGGTACTATCAATTTTCTCTTGCTCCATATGATCCTTAAATTTTAACAACCTTGAAGGTGATCCTTTGACATATTCCATGACTTCTCTTATCTTACTTATACTTTAATCATGTTCTTTCAAGCCTTCTCTTACAACCAAATTTAGAATAATATGCGCACCCTATATGCATATGTTGACCATCTAGTATTGCACTGCACCCCGATTGTTCACTTTTTACGTAAATAAGAAACTAATGTATTATTGGAGCTAGCATTATCCCTGATAATAGTAAATATCTTATCGATTCCCAATCTAACAAGCATTGCTCAATTGCTTTCCCTAGGATATCACGCTTTATGACTAGGAACTACCTAAAAATTTAAGATTCTTTTTGGAGTTTCCAATTATCATCGATGAAGTGGCTTGATGAGACACGTATAATTCAAATTTTGAGCGAGAAGTCCGTCGATGGTTAAACAAACTCTTTGAAATGATTTAGAAAACATTCTTTCAATTTATCCTTTTCCTTTAAGAAAAGACTTAAGCAATCTCGTGCAACAGTGGTACGAGAAGGAACTTGGAACCTTTTCCAAAACTCTACTATACTTCTTAAATCCTTCATTCTCAACATGACTAAATGGCAATTCATCAACTATAATCATTTACGTAAGTGCAAGCCTACAACCTCAATACTAAATGTGTGTCAACAAGTACACCTTCTTTATTGTTTGTGACATTTTCAAAAGCTAAAGTCTTTGCTTCTTCTCATATCTACTAGAAATAATTTACATTGCATGTGATATGAGCATTTAAGTTTGATGTACCGGACTGGATACATACACATACTCGAATTGAACAATATTTACATCTTGCCTTCTGATCTAAGCGCTTCACCATTTATATCAAAATGTTTCCAGGTAGAAGAAGAAGGTTTAGAAAACTTTCGCTTACCTTTTCCATCATAGCTATCTATAGAAGTTTCAAGTTTGTCATTCAATGGTAGATCTTTAGTTTCTAGTGGAGCATTTTGTGGATTCTTATATTGATTTTCAACATCCTTAGGTAAAACTTGCACTTAGGTGGTTGCAAGTGGACTATCCGTAGTAAATGTGTTTTTTTCCATCTAAGATAAAGTGAAACATAATCAACTTAATGCAATAAACACAATGTGTAGAAAAATGTTATCAGATAAATGAAATAACAAAAACAACATATATTACACCAGGAACAAGACATCAAATTGAAAGTGATGTCAATAAGAATAGAGTCAATATTGAAAGCGATGCCAATAAGAATAGAAAACATATAATCTAATCTAATCTAATTTAAATTTATAATTAAAAATAAAAATAAATAAATGTTATTACCATTACTGATCTACTGATGATTAAATGTTTGGACAAATTCCAAATAGAAGATTAGAAGCGAAACATTATTATAAAATAAATAATTATATATATATATATATATATATATATATATATATATATATTAGTATTGTTTCATGATGTCAGAGCCAATGATAAAACATAATGCGTTCTCTGTATCTACTGCATGTATTAGAGCCACTTTAATATACGGGTAATAAGGGAAGTGTTCTAACCCATTGGCTCTGGTATATTAATCAATGTGTTTTCGAGTTTAATAAAGCAGGTAATAAGAGAAGTGTTCTAACCGCATTAGAGCCAATGATAAAAACATAATGTGTTTTCGATTTAATATAACCCACTTGGCTCTTGGTATATTAATCAATTAATACGGGTAATAAGGAAAGTGTTCTAATCTCTTTCAATGTATCTCTTGACACTGGAGGATGGATATATGTTAGTTCACCTGAACAAGTGATTAAAGAAAAGTCTAACTTGTAAGAGTTTTAATTATAAAGATAATTAAATGTTAAAGTTCTTTAATAATGATATGAGAGTTAATTAATAAATAAGATTATGAGTTAAAGGCTCTAAACTCTAAAACGTTCTCTTTCTGAGTCTTAATTTCTTTTTCATTAGATCTAGTTACGATTAGGGCGTAATAAATCCATTACAATAGGCCAACCACTAATAGCATAAATAAATAAGTAAATAACGAACAAGTGAAATAAGCAATGGTTGAGGAACTCATAAATTTCATGTTACTCAGTTTCAAAAATTACCATAAAATCTAATTAATATACCTCTGTAACTCTAAAACATAAAGAAAGAACTAAAAAAATGACCCATATTAAGTTATTAACAAAACAATAGGCAAATAACAAATGAAACATACACCAGTTTTAGTCTTAAATAAATAAACTTACCGAAAAGAAACTTCTATCCACAATATTTAATTTCACTAAAATCAAATCCTTAGATGGAAAGACTTATGTTATCGGCAAATGAAGAACAACAAGCCAACAAGCCAACAAGCAAGGAGTCTTCAAAATGTTTAGCTGCGCAACAAAAATGGAAAGAGAAAGTGGAAAACCTAATGAAGCTGCGCAAAAGAAAACCTAAATATATATATATATATATAATTTAATTTAATATATATATTATTTAATTTAATAAATATATTTAATTTTGGTCGGATCGGATGGGATTGGATGAACCGTAGTGAAATCCGTCATCCGATCCGAACTTAACGGATGAATTTTTTTTCCATTCGATCCGATCCGATGGTCGGATCGAAACCTTCAAAAAATTAACAGATCGGATCGGATTGATCGGATTATTTGCACACTCCTAATTCTAGATAAGAATAAGTATATGAAAGTATACTGAACTTTTCTTTTAAAAATAGTGAAGTATTTTACTAATAATAAAATAGCATACAATAAAGATCTATTGGAGATAAAATTAAGGAGTAAATTAAGGTGTGGCAACCCCTTAATTTAAGTACTCCTTAATTTAAGGAATAAATCAAGAACCTTAATTTAAGGAGTAAATCAAGAACCTTAATTCAAGGAGTAAATCAAGGAGTTGTGATCCTTAATTTAAGGATTAATTCAAGGAGTAAAACAAGGAATCATTAGTGTTGGAAACGTAAAGGCCTAAAGGCCTTTCTAAATAAAACAAGCTCTCTCAAAGTTGTATTATTTCTCTCATATTTTCATTACAATTCTATAGTTATATATAAGGAGATTTACTCCATAAATTACTCTTTGAATTAAACATTCCTTGATTTACTCATTGAATTAAGGATTCCTTGTTTTATTCCTTGAATTAAGGATTCCTTGTTTTATTCCTTGAATTAAGGATTCCTTGTTTTATTCCTTGAATTAAGGATTCCTTGTTTTACTCATTGAATTAATCCTAAATTAAGGATCACAACTCCTTGATTTACTCATTGAATTAAGGTTCTTGATTTACTCCTTAAATTAAGGAGTTGACACTCATTAATTTACTCCTTAATTTTATCTCCAATAAGATCACTCATATTTTTTTTAAATACATCAAAGTATGAAAACTAAAATGAACTATTAGTAAGATACCAAGCAAATTTATGAGATAATATTTTTAAGCCTTTATTGTTTGCTTTATATTAGAAATGGTAACAAATAAATATCATGGTTTTATTTTCATCTTCATAAAAATACTTTTTATGATATATAATTTTTTGAAATGATATATCGATAAATCTTCGTTTAGAATAAAATATCAATATTTTTATGAAATTTTGTATTTTTAAAAGTCAAATAAATACACAATTTTTTTTTGATAATATGTGATATGATTTTGTTTAAATTTGATAAAATAAAACTCTAATATAATAAAATACCTTTTAGAGAATGAGATTCCTCTTACAACAGAGGATATTTAAAACATATAGAATACAAAATAAAAGTAAGAAGAAAGGAAAAAAAAAAGAAGATAAAGAAGAATCTTTAAAAAAGAGGAGAATCTTGGTGAGGAACATTATGTCAAACAATGTAAATGTTATAAAACATAGTATTGGGAATTTAATAAAGAGTTAATGCACGTAACACATTACTTTAATATATGATATTAGCTTACAAAATTACTTTAATATATGATATTAGCTTACAAAATTTATGCTAATATATTTATAAATCATTAAAAAATTTCACAACTTACCTTGTCTTGATTTAACTTATCGTGGTCAAGCTCAAGAGATTTCAACCCAAAGAATTTATGATTATAATCACCCACGTAAGAGGGCCCGGCGTCCTATCAATCACTTTTTAGAGTTTACTTTATATTTCCTTACCATATCTTGCCCCAACTAAAGGAATTGATGACCATCACAATAATAATATGTTAAAGTCCAATTAGGAGGCCTTTTGGGTTAACGCCTAATAGTAAGACCGTAATGGCTTAGGCTAATAATGAATAATATTATATCATTGTTAGAGTGAGTTGTTATAGTTAATCTACATTCATTTGTTTAAATCACTTCATTTTTAATATCCTTTATATATATATATATATATATATTATTTATGTTATGAAAAAGCATGTGGTAGAAAACATTTAAAAAAAAATACTATGCTTTTTTACATTATAAAAAATATATATTTATTTCTAGAATTAAAAATAAAACTCTATATTCGAAGAAAAATTAAGTAAAATAAAAATATATATATATATATCACATTTGTAATCTTGAAAAAAAAAATAATTTTTACGGTATATAAAAAATAATATATATGTATAACGTAAAAAGCGATTAAAAATAAAATTTTATTTATAAAAAAATATTATGTCATGTAATTCAATTAAAAAACTTATCTTTTTTTATTTTTCCAATAATAAAATAAATTTTAAGATACATATTACATATTTATTAATTAATTTTTTTAAAGGATTTAAAATCATGTAAAAATTGATACGGAATATAATTATTAATAATTGAAGTGATTTAAATATGTAGTTGAATATAAAAAATTAAAAGAAAATATTATCATCGTACACTTTTTATTTTTTGAATTTTAAAAGCAAATGATAAACATCTTAAATGATAAATAATGTGATAAGAGTTACCTTAGTAATAATAAACAGAAAATAATAATAATTACTTTTGATTTTTAGACATTATATTACGAGTTTATTAATTAATTGATGAAAATACATTTTACGGTGATTTATATTTCAACAATACAAGAAAAACATCCTACAATATTCCAATTCAAAAATCGAAGCATACAGTAAGAACAGTAAATCATTTGAAATGTGAAAGAAAGATTCACATTCCGACAAGCAAAAGAGTAAACCACGCAGGAAATCTGCAAAAAAATTGAAAAATTATATAGTTAAAAATCCCATGTTAATTTCAATGAATATGTGACAATTATGAAACAAAAATTTGAGAATATGTATAGTATTCTGAGACATATTGTAGTCTTTTTTTTAATACTATAATACTTATTAATATAATATAATTTTTGGGAAAAATAAAAGCTTTTTGGACTAGATTATGACGTTATGCTATTCTATTTTTAGAGATTTGAGTAAATAATGGGAGTAAATTGTTTAATTACTTTTTTATATTGATTATTTTTTAAAATTATTTTTAATAATGTAAAATGATATAAATTATTAAATATATTTTTAAAGATTAAAATTTGAAAATAAATAAAAATTAGTAGAAAAAAGTTAATCGATTATACAACCCCACAAATTATAGGGCTATAAACATGGTCTCCCTCTAGTCTCATGCTCTCCAATTAATTCCATTGAAATTCTCAAACAAACAAAAAAAAAATGAGAATCCATTATTTTATTACAAAATAAAAATTTAAACTATTAAAATAAAATTAATTATACTTTTATATATTTATCAATCTTAATAAATATTATCTCTATATATCACATAAATAAAATATTTGTAATTTAACCAACGAAAGATTACTAAACATTTAATACAAATTTTTTAACTCTAATATTTTATTTAAAAATTAACTTTTTTTTAATAAAAAAAAATGATGGATTATATTTTTTATATATTTAACATTTTCAAAATTATTGACTAAAGTAAACTAAGTTACTAGCTAATTCCACTTAAATTAACCTAATTTTGTAGAAGTTAAAACAGAAATGGTTAAATCAATTCAAAAATAAATTAAGATGAATTACCATTATATTTGACAAGCTAAAAAGAGAAATGGAAAGAGGTTTGCATTCAACAAGAGATTGGAGTTTGTCCGCATTTGCCAGGGAGTGCCAAAGCAAGATCAGCATCAATACCTAAACCATAAAGGACAGGTGAGTCCTTAAAACCACAAAGGCAACTCCAATCAGCACTTGCAGAAGCTTCGCAACATTGAGATGATGGATCAGATGGGTTTGGTTGTGTCACTGATGGTCTACAAGCATCTAGTCCATCCTGACTAATTCCACACACGCTCGTCCCTTTACACCCTTCAATCCATAGAATCATTCCCACCATCACAATAGCCACAAAATACTTCCTATTTTCCATCTTCATCTTTGTATCTTTAAAGAAAGAAAGATTAATTTAATTTATTAATACTCAGAAAGAGTTTGTGGTATCTTGGGAGAAAAGTACTAATGGATGTATGTATGTATGTATTTATACACGAGGAGGAGGGTAATAACGTAAATTTTAGAGAATATAGTTCATCGTATAATACAATCTTATTTCAACATTTTATAGGCCCGTGCCTTATTTGTCTGCTAATTTGATTTCTAAGTTTATTTAACCGTATAATATTAGAATGGTTTAACTATATATATATATATATATATATTTTTATTAAAAAAGTTAAAAATAAAAATATATTAAATAATAATATCATTTATTTTTAATGATATCAATTCATCAACTCAAACGGCATACGAATCAACCTTCATAGATTATAACGTAGACACATTTAATTAATTTTGTGTGTGGAATTGTGGATATTTTGCTGGCTAATTTGCTTTCAAGCATTGTGGTTTTCGTTCTAGTCTGTTTTTTTACTAGCTTTTATATTTTATAATTTTTTTTTCATGAATTATATTAATATTTGAGAAAATTTCATCTAGGATTTTTGATGAAGATGTATTATATACATCGCTAATAGAGTACGTTCTTTAACAATTATATTGTTTTTTCTTTCTATTTTTTATTAGATATTTATTTTTCAAAAAAAAAAAATTATATTAATTTTAAATTTTATTGAAATAATAAATATCAGTTAATCACTTATTCTAAAACAATAAATTTTTTTTATCCAGAGTAATACTTTGGGATGTGTGAATTACTTGACTATAAGTTATTGATTATTTATTATTAAATTTTTAAATAATAAAAATCTTAAATCTAAATTAAACAATTATATTTTCTTATAATTTAATAAATATTAAACTAAAAATTTCATTCATTCATGAGTTATTTCCATATCCACTTTATACTAATAACATTATTTAAATTTTATATGATATATAAACAACAATAATCGTATAATTATAAAGTTATAATTTAAAATAAAATTAAATATCATACTATTTATAAATAGTTTTTAAGTCATCTAATTTAATATTTAATATTTTTTTTATAAATCTTATTTTTTTACGAAAAACTCGTTAATTTTTTTAGCAAATATTGATATACTAAAACTACATATTATGTTAATTTTATATAATATATAATCAATATAAGTTATTCAATTCTAAAAATTTATACTTAAAAGAATATAAATCTTATATTACTTATAAATATTATACTAATATATTTTTTAATTAATATATCATCTTAATTATTTGGTTTTCAAATAACATTTTGTTTGTTTCTCAAATTCTTAATCTATTCACGTAAACTAAAATCTACAAATTTTATAAATTAACATTTTAGTAAACAAATTATTACATTTTAATATAAGTAATAAATGTTGGAGTCCCACGTCAAAAAGCGTTGTCTTTGGTTATAAATCTGGCTTTCACGATAAAGCGCATTTTGAGGGAAATATTGATTTTGTTGGTATCAAAGCGATCCAGGGTCCCGATGTGCATTTCCGTCGACTCGTGGCCGTTGGTTACTTAGCGCGGGTAAGCGATCATTCGCGGTGTTCCGTCCGATGTGAGGGAGTGTTGAGTCACACATCGCTGAAGAGCATTAATGCAGGTTATAAGTCAGGCGTGCTTTCCTAATAAAGCGCGTTTTGAGGAAATATTGATGCTTTCAATTATAAATTCCAAGTTCAATTAAATTCTTGGTACTTAAATTTTATTAAATTTAACTCTTTGATTTCTTAATTTTTTTTAATATTACGTACTTTATTTTTTTAAATTTATTACCTTTATTAAAATTTAAAAATTAGACTAAATTGTATTGTATCAATCAAACTTAACATTAAAAGAATTTATTTTTTTTACATTTTTTAATCCCTTAACTTTTAAAGTTTAATATATTTAGTTTATTATCTTGAAATTTGGATTAAAATTATTAAATTTAAAAAAATAATATACTTAATATTAGGAAAAAATTAAAAAAACTAAAATATAAAATTTTTATAAAATTTAAACAACAAGTTGTATTTTAACTTAAATTATAACTATCATTTATCACATCATTCAATAAATATTAAGAATGCACTGGAAACGTTAAATAAATCACCACTATAACCTCTAACAAGTTTCTCTGTGTATTCCCAATTATGAAAAAAGCCCTAAGTTGTCTATGATAATATTTTCTTACTTGTTTCGAGGTTGACTGGTTTATTTTACATCCACATGAGTTTTAAATTTATTATTGATGTTAATTTTTTGTTACAATTATAGTTATGATTTAGGACTCAAGTGTCAAAAATTATAATTTGAGAACAAAAAATGTTAATTTTTAAAGTTCGAGTAAATTGTAAGAAGGAGTTTGTGGCTCAAATGAGCTATTAAACATAAAAAAATCACTCGGTGGGGATTTTAATGGAAAAAATTGTATTAATAGTCTTATATATATATATATATATATATATATATGTAAAAATGAGCCCCTTTCTTTCGAAGTGGCATTGTCAAAAGTCGAATCAAAGGCTTGACAGGGGAGCTCTTCTTAGCCCAGGAACTTCTTCTAGTTAGTAGCGATGAATTCTATGAGAATTAAGCAAGAACCACTTATGAAGGAGTCTTCCTATTTTTAACCAGTTTTACCAAAACAAGATATCCTGCCTATCCCGAAAAAGGGACTCTCTCCAAAAACTTCGTAGCAAGAGTTCTTTTTAATAAGCATATGACGAAGGATCGGCCGAAGCTAGAGCTAAGTGGATGGGTCAGGGTAAGTATGGAAAGCATAGGTCGACTTAATCAAATTGATTGGAATTTAATTTTAAAAATTTGATAATACCTCCTCCGAGGTTTTATAAAACTATAAAAAAAAAACTCATGAATTTTAAAGAATAAATAATTATAACCCTTAAGTTATTTCTATATATATTATTATTTTTTAGATATTTTGATTTTATCATTTTATTTTCAAACATATTTCTTAAAAAAAATTTAAAAAATCACTACAAAAGATGTAATTTTGTAAAGGAGTGTTTTTTTTTTTGGAAGTAAATTGAAGAGTGGTTGTAATTGACCCATTTAATAATGAACATTGTGTCAAATGTTGTAATTAAGAGTTTGATTAAGGGTTAACTGAAAGGGTTTCCTCAGTTATATAAAATATAAAAAGAAATTATAAAAACTTCGTAGTACATATTATAATATCCTTATATCAAAGAGTGAGAATAAGTGTGGATATCTGATTTCAAAAAAAGAAATAAAGTGTTGGGTACCCTATATCCAAAATTTCTTAAAATGCCATTTCTTTTTATTTTTATTTTTCCCTTTTTTTTTAATTTTTCCTAGCCCTTCTTCTTTTTATTATATATATATTTATTATTCACACTTAATATAATTTTTTTACAATGAAATAAATTTATTAATGAATAATTATTTAATTAAATTAAATAACTTTCAATAATAAAATTATATTGAATTACTACTACTATAGTATTTGCAAATTGATTCTGCAATTATGAGGGATGGCAGGCCGCGATTTTGAGAAGGACGGTAGTGGGTAGATGCAAGAAGAAGGGTTTGTAATTGTATTTTTTGGATTTTTTTCAAAATAAACTTAAAACAGGTCAGCCCATATCCAGCCCAATAAGTAATGGATTAAAAAAATGTGGCACATGAATGAAATGAGTATAGCTGGGTCGGACTGTTGGTGAGTTGGGGTGGGCCACCTGACCCATTTTACCCAGCTAGTGCAAAGACATGAGTAAAAAGCTACTATTTTATAATATTATTATTAACTGATGATGATACATTATAGATTCATACATTTATTATTTAACATCGTCATATAAAATTTTAATGTGCAATACAAGTCAAAATTACCATTATATAGGATTTTAAAAAAATAATAATTAAAGAATAACTTAGCATTCAACAAGAAACTTGAGATAAACTTGAGATATGAGGTCTGAGGTTACGTTCGCCAGAGAGCACTAAGGTTAGACTAAGATATACACCCACGAGAGAAACAAGAGATGATGACTTAAAAGTACAAAGACAACTCCAATTAGCACTTTTAAGAGCTTCACAACACTAAATCAATAGGTCAAGATATTTGTTATGATCTTCATTATTATCTTTAAAGAAAGAAAAATTTTGAACAAGAAGAAGATTCAAAGTTTTAAAAGATTTAGTTCGTTGAGTCTCGTGAGAAAACTAATAAATATATGTGGTATTTATATACATGAAGTTTGAACAAGAGGGTAACAATATAATATACATGATCGAGTAAAATCAACAATTTTACTCAAATAAATCTACTTGAAATAAATGAGAGTAAAATCTTAATAAATAAGTTCAAGATATACTAATATTTATAATTTAGTTTGAATTAAATTTATTTCACGATATATTTTTGATCACTACATTTTTTCTTTCTCATTTCTAACATCATTACATGCATGTGTAAAGTTTATAACAAGTTACAAACTATATGTATTATTTGTACCACGTCTAGTTTAGTCGAGGACACAAGACATCTCGCGATATCTATATGAGGCCCAGGATAAGGCGTTGTTGCTTAAGTTAATTCTTGACTAGACAAGATGACTCCTTCTTGACACGTGTTTGTTTTGCTCTCCTTAGCTCTCGAACCCAAGACCTATCCCTTAACTAACTTGCTTCCCAAAGTCTACTTAAGGGTTAGGTCTTGGGTTCGAGAACTAGGGAGAGCGAAACAAACACGTGTCAAGAAGAGATTGTGATGTTTAGTCAGGAACTAGCTTAAGCAACAACGCCCTAGCTTTGGGACCCACGTGAATATCCCAAGATATCTTGTGTCCTCCGCTGAGCTAGGGACGATATAAACACCAAAAGATGCCCTTTTTTGTTAAAGATATCTATGTGGGGGCTCCTGGCAAGTGGTGATTCTGCCACCGATACCAAGCATGCATTTCTTTAGCGCCTTCACAACTTTGAACCTGTGACCTATCCCTATAGTCACAGATAATACCATTTTGCTTTGCAAAATCTACTTAAAGGCTAGATTCTGGATTTGAGAACAAGAGAGAGTAAAAGAAACACGTGTTAGGGTATGATCGTCTTACTAATCAGAAACTAGTTTGAGCATCAACATCAAAACTCTCTATATCCCATGTAGATATCTCAAGATGCTTTGTGTCTTCCGGTGAACTAGATGTGATATAAACATGTATAATTTTTACACATACAAGTCAAAATTTCACATGCTTATAAGTTTTTAACTTTTCATTTTCCATCGATGATGATACAACACACTTTACGAAAACAATTTTATCTCGTGAAATTCGCGTATCTTAAAAACAATTATGAGTTTGTTTCACTATATATATTATTCCAAGACATATCGTAAATTAAATCAATCTCAAATTTAAATATAAGTATACTATATATTTGATGCAAAATCTTATTTCTAAAGTTATATCCACTGAACTAAACTAATAGTTCTAATGTCACTGTTAATGCTAGTCACATATATGTTGTTTGTTACGGAACTCAATTGATTCTTGAAGAAACTTTCTTTCGGTCTTTTTTTTTTAAGGAGTTCTCGAAGAAAATATTTTCTACATGCATATATACATCTAAAGCAGGATGATTGTCAAATTTAACCATTTTTTAATATTATTATTATTATATGTTTATTGTTATAAGTTTTAATATGTCTATTTTATATATTTTTCTTTTACAAACAAGATACAAAAAATATGAAATTTGTTAGAAAAATTACATAAAGAGCCACCCACTAACTTTTAAAAATAAAAACAGCACAATTCTCTGAAATTGTGGAGATAACAAATGTGTTATTTGTATAGTTTAAAATTGAGGTATCACAAAATTATTTAGAAAGGCTTCTGTACAGTACTAAAATATATTTATCAACAAAAAATATAATGCGGAGATAATTCATTAATTTGAACATGTTATTAAGTAATAATTTGAACATCTCTATTTTATAACTCTCTCTTTTTTTCATTTAATTATGGTTTAAAGGGAGTTTTTCACTAATAATTGCATTATCATGAGAAAAATAACTATTTCTAGTTACTATGCATAAATATAAAATAAGAGAAAGCGTTAACTTATTATTGATGATATATATTCTAATAATACATTTGACAATACTTGCTTCAAGTGTAGAGAAGATAAATAAAACCTTAATTCTAACAAAACTCAAAGCATACAATTAGAACTGCCAGTTATTTCACACCAGATAGAAGATGTACGGACACATCGCACACCTGAGATAATTAAGACAGGGAAAAAAGTCAGAAACCTCGAAAGTAAATCCAAACAGTTTCTTAAAGCTAATGTAATACTTTATATATATATATATATAAGTCAGAAACCTCGAAAGTAAATCCAAACAGTTTCTTAAAGCTAATGTAATACTTTTTATATATATATATATATAGAAAACATGATGTCAAATTTAGTTGTTTAAAGTTTCGAATTATGAAAACATAAAATAAGTTTTGATTTTTTAAAGTTTCAAAATTATACTAAAAATATAACTCATTTTCAATTAAAATAAAAAAATAAAAACATAACTAGTTACCAATCAAGATCACATTTAAAAACTTGAGTTTGAATTAGAAAATCGAAAACAAAACACTTTATAAAACGAGTCCTAAAATATAAGCAAAATTCAATCCTTATACACTATAGTAATTAAAAAGAAAAAAAATACCACTAATAGATAATAAGTTTTGAAAGGATATAATATCGAAGGCGTAAAAAAGAAAAACGAGCCCTTTTGTGAGGAGTTACCCTTTCTCTTGAAATTACATGGTTATTTTGTCGAGTTCCTTAAAGAGAGTTGTCACGTGTACTTAGGTATAATCTATGTATCTTCTTGTGTCAATTGATCAAAATATACAATAAGAGTTGTATCCATACGATTTTGTATTTTTCGATAAATATAATCTCTTTCGTTATTCTATAATAGATATTGGGATTTTGTAATATTTGATTGATTACAATTTTGTATATTTCATTTACTATAGAAGTTTTCAAAGAGTATATTAGAAGAATGTTTCCAATAAATGGTTTGTTCTTGTATATCCCTACTTGTTTTTCAAATCAATCCAACTGATACATATAATTCAAAAGAATATATGAGTGATTTATATATAACATCTCTTTCTTTTATCAACGGTTCTACCAATTGATATGTTTTTATAAATAATTGAGAAGCAAAGGGGTCAATCTTTTTCAAATATACAATATAGATTCAGGCAATGCAATGTAGTTAGACTCTCATGTTTATCTGAATGAATCATCCTTTTTGAGGAATTAAATCTTTACTTACTATGAAAGAGGATAACAAGTTACAAATTTTACCTCAATAAACGTGTATTTCTACTATAATTTATATTAATCTTTGCCTATTAGGTAAAAAGATACTAATTGATACAGAATAATTAATCTGTCTATTAACAACGGGATGAAACTCACTTTGCATAACATTTACATAACACGAGATTATCTACTTTGGTTTATAACTGTAAGTTCATGAGATTCATGGTCATGACTTAACAATTTAATAGACTCATGGTTATTATTTGATAGTTCAATGGTATCTCATATATTTATTTTTAAGGAGAAACTCCAAAACATACAATGTCATGTAAAAATCACTCACTCCTTATAATTAGGTTATTACTTAACTTTTTAAGCAATGAAAAATATATGTGAACACAATATATAGAATGTGAAATTTTTTGATGAAAACCAAGGAATAGAAAGGATAAAGATGGCGGCTAGATTATGAAAATAGTGGGGTGATGGTCGAGGTAGAAAGGAGGAGGAAGACAAAGCCCTGTGCTTTCTGAACTCTCAAAATGGAATATAAATGTTTATCAATTTTCTTTGTTTTCATATATTGCTCCTATTAGAATACATATTCTCAAGTACTAAGTCGTTGAGAAATTTGGGAGGAAATTATAGGAGGATTTTAATTATTTTGTACTCTTCCTAGGATAATACGTGGAAAATAAGAAAATTGAAACTCAAAAGAACTAATTATGAAAAATGGAAGGAATTTTAAAATTAAATAATTTGAGTTTTAATTTATACTGCTATCTAATTTGGATTGGTTGTATTCATATGAGAAGGAATGGGACAGTGTTGGATTCAATGCAATTGCAAGCTAATAATAATAATAAAAAAAAAGGTTATTATTTGTCTCCTCTGTACCTCTTGTTAAACAATCTAATTGTTTTTCTTTTAATTCTCTCTCCATATCTCTATATCAATCTGATAGATCATATCTTTCAATTAATTTTTTTATAAATATAAATATTTTTATATCACAGGATTTCAATTTATTGTTATTTTTTTTCTTTTAAATTTGTATCTAATAGTTATTTTAAACACATCTTATTATGTTTTAATTTATTTTATTTTTAAATTTTGATCTAAATCTTATATTTTTTATTCGAAATATTTCTACAATTCAAAACATGAAGATATTAAATTATAAATAGTCAATTTTAATTGAATATTTGTTATTTGTTAAATGAAAATAGTCACATGTGATCAAGAATTCAAAGATAAAAAAAACTAAAAAATAATTTAATATAGATGATTTTTATGTATTTATATTATTTTAATATTTTTTATTTGATTGAATGAATTTAAATATATATTTTTAAAAATTTTTAAAAAAATTATAAAGGTTTTGATTAAATTTGAATATCCTTTGCCTTTTGTTTATTTTTGTGAAAGAAAAGAAAAAGAAGAGACAGCTAAATAGGTGATGGACTCATGGTTGGATTTAGAAAGGCTTGAAAGAATAAGCCTTATAAATGTGAGGTTTGAAATAATTTCTTTTAATATCTGTTATTTTTTTATTTAAATAAATTAACAGATTTAATCAATTCAAAAATATAATTTATAAATAAAAAACTTATATTTTTCAATTTTTTACACGTTCGTAAATGAAATTCTAACAATTAAGTAATATAATGTACAAATATATTAGTAAAGGTGACTGATTCCTTATATTAAGGTTGTGGAACACAAGTTTAATTTTTTAATTAGTTCCAAACATCTTCGTATCAAAATTTATATACTCTTTAATTATTAATACCCAACAAGATAATGCATTAAAAAACTATATCCGATTAATTAACTATAAATTTCCACAGCATATAATCTGAAACAGCATTATATTAAGAAAAGATCTAAACATATATATAACTACCTCCATTCCTTTTAACCCAGATTAAATTTTTTGGAGTTCAAAACCCAATGAGGCCATATTAAATCTGCAAATGTCTTCTAATTGGGTGGAAAATGTTAAATTTTTATTCATTTAATATGACATAATACAACAATGGCTTCTATACTGCAAGTTTGAATTACTCTGACTGAAATTAGTAATGTGAAAGAAAAAAAAAATTATGTTATCAGTATCATTAGTTTGTTTTTTATTAATAAATTTTTAAAATGTGTATAATTATGACTAAAAATTTAACATAAAACAACATGTATAATTTGAATTCTTTTATATTGATAACTATATCTGAAATTAATTATATTTATTTAATTAATTTATATATTTATTAAATTAAATTATAAAATGTGTACAATTACGAGTAAAAGTTGAACATAAAACAACATATACAATTTGAATTCGTTTATATTGATAACTATATTTGAAATTAATTATATTTATTTAATTAATTTATATATTTATTAAATTAAATTATATTTATTTAATTAATAATTAAGATTTATTGATTATATAAATTAAAAAAATATGTTTTTTAATATTTTATAATATGTTACGAATGTTTGCTCGCTCGCGAATAAAAAATCGTTATTAAAAAGTAATGATTTTTATAGATTTTTAATTATAAAATAAAAAAAGTTGCAGTAAATATTAATTTTGTTTTGGTTTTAGTCGCATGCTTACTCGTTCTCTTTTTTAGAAAGTGGTCGTACAAATGTCAAATTAAATTCTCTACTTAAATTTTCGTTATAATATAAATATGCTTATATTTTTTATAGTCCACATGCAATTTTTAATTAGAAAATAAAAGACTAGAAAAATTACTTACAACTCAAAGTTGTTATGTATTTTTTGATTAGAGAAATAAAAAATTATGATGTATTGAAATTGTTATCATGTTTATTTGCCTACGCAATTTTTTATAGTAAATTAAAATTCAAAACTTGAACCGTGAATAGTTACATGGATGGATAGGTAATTAAAAATGTCAAATAATCTACTATGTTTACACATTATAATTAACTTTAATTTTTTTTTAATTAAATTTAAAAAAAAAATCATTGTCTAATACTACCCTTTTATAATCATGCTCCCTCCACTTTATTCTAATATTACCCTAATAATATATACAAGGTAGATATAATCAACATTTAATTTATTATCAATTAAGTTAGAGTTAGATTAATAAATTATAAAATTATATTACAATAAAAAAGTAAAACAGCAAATTCAACCCACAATATCTTAACCTATTTATAATTAAAAAAATCTATTTTAATATAACTTTTACATTAAAATAATATAATTTTACTAAATTTTTTATGAAAAGCCCTTTATACTAAATATATAACATATATATATATATTATTGTAATTTTTTATCAAAATTTACTCAAAAATACATTAAAATTCTGAAATATTTTAATACAATCAACAGCATTCCACCAAATTAAAATATTAGAATTTTGATACAAAAGTTATACTAAAATAGAATTATAATATCTGAGATTCCCAACAATGTGCTTTTTAATTTGATTTAACCAATCAAATACCAAGATCTCTATAATTTTATTTTATTTTAAAAACTTGTGTTTCTTGAGGAATGCCGTTCAGCTATCGTACATGGCACAAAGCACCAGGTTGTTCACAAGGGTAATCATGTGGGAGAGCGCACAATCATAAATAGAAAGAAATAATATATAATTTGGTTATATTAATTTATTTGTATTATTTTAATAATTTTTTATAATTATATTTCTTTCAATTTATTACACCGATTAAAATACAAACAAATGATATAATTTATTTTTTAATATTTCTTAATTTTTACTATTTTATTTTTAAAATTAAAATATATATTAAAATTATTTTATATTAAATTTTAATTTTATTTTCGTTAAAAACATATATTTTAATAATATTTTCATTACTTGATATATAATAATAATATTTTAAATAAAATAAATTAAAATAATATAATTATTCTTTAATCAATTTTTTACTATATTAATTGATTAAATGATGTCGTGTCTAATGTGATTAACTAAACCTTATAAATAACCCAATATAAGAGATTTATATGAAATTTTATACTTATAAATAAAGAATAAAAAAATATATTTAATACAAGTTGTGTTATTATTATAATTAATATGAAAGTTAATTATATATAAGAAAAAATTGATTATATTATTTTAATTAATAATTTTTTAACATATCAATTATAATTATATTATAAATTAATGGTATAAAAAAATACTCATAAATAAACGTTAAATATATATAAATTTGTTTCCATATTTGCATTTATATAAATTGTAATACATTTAATTTTTTTTTTAAATTTAATAAATTTATATCTCATTAATGTTAGTCTTATAAATAAATAAAATAAGAAATTATAACTTCTAATAACAGGTTATATTTAAGATATATATTTAAATAATTTTGAAAACAGAATAAAAGTTAATTGATTAGATATAGTGATATAAATTAATATGAATATAAATTTAATTATAAATATTTTTTATGATGTGATATATTTAAAAGTAATATAAAAATATAATTATTTATTAAAAAAAAACAAATCCTACTTTTTTAGATCTTAATTTGCACGTAAATCGTGGATATACTTTTTCTTTATTTTAACCAAACATTCGTGTTTCATGATGCTTTGGAATACACACACGAAGAGGCGTTGGAGCAAAAGACCCGATAAAGCAACAGAGAGTAGTGACCCCCTATCTATTATTACCTCACCTCTTTTGTCACTCTGTCTCCTACTGTTAAACTTCGATATCTGGTTTTACTTTTTCTTTAAGCAATGGCTACTAACAGTGCCATTACTTTGGACCCTCATGTCACCTCCTGCCTACTTCACATTCCTCTCTCTCTCTCTCTCTCTCCTTTTTTAATCGTGTAGTTTTTATATTTAATTAAACTTTATTAATTTATAACACGTAATTTATACAGATTGATTAATCATTTTTTACTTTTTAATTGATCTTATAATCCCCAGTTCCCCACGCTCAATATCTCAACATTATAAAATCAGTTAGAGTAAATAGAAAATTAAAGACAACACATTTTTATTTCTCAAGTCAATCTTAATCTTCAAAATCTCTCATTCTGTTTCTCTTCAAACAACTTTCATGGAAGTAAGCCTATTTTTCTCATAAATTTCTTCTTCTATTTAATTGTTTCTGTTAATATATATATATAGTTTATAATTATAATGATACCCAGGATTATAGAAGAGCTCATGTACCAGCATTTGGGAGTTGGGATTGGAACAATGACCTTCCATTCACTCAGTGTTTTGAGTCTGCTAGGCAAGTTGGCCTCTTTCCTTACAACTATTCTGAACATCCAGACTTGTTTGTTGCTGGTGATTTATATCAAAATGACGTCGTCACACCTGCGATGATTGTTGTTCCTCGCCGCAGGGTAAGCTTAATTAAGCAACCCTCTTAAAAATAAATTTTAGGAAACTACTTAAAACTAATAATCATAAAACTTATAACATCAAAAATGAGTTAATGATAATTCAATCTGAACAACTTATAATTTGAAACGATATGTGTATCGAATGGTGATGACTGCAGAATAAAGTAGATCAAGACCCAGATGATAAAGAACCCTCAAGCCGTTGTTCTCCAATAATGCCTAGGCCAACACCTAAACCATTGGATGAAGATCTCTACAGGCTCTCTCCAGAGATCCTCTACTCAAAGTATAAAAAGGTTTGCCCTTTTTTACTAACTCTAAGCATAAAATTATTATTATTTCTCTTTCAAAATTATATTTTCATTCACATTTTAGCTTTATTGAAACTGTACGTGATATTTGCAGAAGAGAGGAATGAGTTTCATTTCAAGCTGCTTGCTGCCAAATTGTTTTGATTGAAGCTGTCAGCAGAGAATATAATTAATTGTTTACTTGTGTGTAGAACTGAGTGTATATACGACAAGGAAATTAAGTGTGAGATGCATCTTTTTGGTGTATTTACTGGTTTTTAAATGTAAGAGCTAGTTTGTCTTTAGCTGAAAGAAATCATGGGTCATATTAATTACCCAAGCTAGTTGATAATGTTATTTTTCTTTTGTAATTGTATGGGATTTTTGTATTATCTATTTTACAAGGAAATGTTGGATTTCAGATGTTTTGAAAAAGCTTAATTGGTTAAAAAGAAGAAGATAAACAGAGCTTCTGTCATGTAGGATTAAATTTGAATATCCTTTGGCTTTTGTTCCTTTTTGTGAAAGGAAAAAAAGAAAAAGGAGAGAGGCAAGCTAGGTAATGTCATGGGCTCATGGTTGGGTTTAGAAAGGATTGCAAAAAGAAAAGGCCTTATAAATGTGGGGTTTGAAATAGTTTGTTCGCCGAAAGGAAACTTAAAATGAAGAAGAAAAAGAAAAGAGGGTGAGTGTGTTAAAATGAGACTTATATATTTTATTAATAAAAAATCATTAAATAAAATACCAGCTGGTGTTTGGTTTTTACACACTGCAGTTTATTTATTATGAAGGCAGTTCTGTTCTTGGTTGCCATTACTGTACTGGTTTGAATCATACTGAAATTGGGTTTTATGATGTTTCAAGAAAAGCGTTAAGGACCACATTGAAAGCCATAATAGAAAGATTAGGAGGTAAAGGGAAAGGGATTGAAGTAATTGTGACCACTTTTTCACCTGCACATTTTGAAGATGAATGGGATAAGTCTGATGCTTCTCCTAAGACAAAACCTTATAAAAAATGAGAGAAAGTTCTTGAAGGAATATTGGATGCTGAGATGAGAGAAAGTTCTTGAAGGAATTTTGGATGCTGAGATGAGAAAAGTTGAGGTGGAAGAAGTGGAAGTTTCCATTTGCTAATAGAGTTTACTGAGAGGGTTCAGAATGATTGTGTGTATTATTAATTGGTGTTTCATAGACACATGGAATGAGATATTGTTTCAAGTATATAAGAGATGGGATTGGTTAAGAAGAGGAAATTGTGAGCATATGTTGCCTATGTATTGAGTGTGCCATATCTAAGTGTATTATAGATCTTATTTATATATATAAAAAAAAATTAAAAAAGGTAAAACTACTAGTTTGTTTAATCAGAAGAAAAAATATATTTTGTTGCAAATACCTCGAACCTATTAACAACAACAACGAGAAACAAAAAATAAGATATCACAATTACAAATATTTTGCTGGGCAAGTGGTATTTCCTGTAATATTTTGTTAATTTTTTTTTTTTAAAGAAAAAGTCCATTTTGTAACAAATCAGAAATTACATAGGTATAAGGTCTAATTGTAACATAAAATTATATCTCATAATCAAGTGATTATTACAAATTTTGGTGTATAGAAATAGCAGGGATCTTTTCAAAATCCAAAAGAACTTATCAAATTTTGTCATAAAATTAAAAGAATAAAAATAAATTTATAATAATAAAAATAATAATTTATTAAATAACATTTAATATTAAATAAATTTAAATTACTCTAATTTAATTTAAATAATTTTTAATTAGATAGTATTTAAAATATCTTAATATACCAAAAAAAATTTAATAATACAAATATATAAGATAAAATAATAATTATTAATTTTATTGCTTTTTCAATTTTATTTTCAACTACTAATGTGACTGAGTAAACTTTCAACTACTAGTATCTAATAAAAAATGATTAATACAAATTTCGTATAGTCCTAATTCAACTACGAAGAGGATTCTAAATCTAATTACGACCAAATTTGACTTCAATGGTGTGGGGGAAAAAAATGACTTCAATGGTGAAGTTTCCTATACTCAAAAACACATACACATAAACACAAACACACATGGTGACCAAAACTTCAAATTCAGAAGCGTCAGTTCACATTTAAGTTTCAGCCTATATTTCTTAAATTTAAGATATATTTTAAATAATATAAAATAATATTATTGTTAAGTAAAATAAGATTTATATAAAAATATTTAATAAAAAATTGATACATTATTTATAATTGTGATATTTTATTATATATATATATATCACTTAAATAATTGTGATATTTTATTATATATATATATATAACACTACGAGAAATTAATAATTCATTGGAAATTGTAGAGAAAAAATAATCTAATCGGTGAGAAATACACTCAAATAAATGTGAATAATATCTCATAATACTAATATTTTAATTTTATAAAATATATAAAATTGATACATTATTTATAATTGTGATATTTTATTATATATATATATATCACTTAAATAATTGTGATATTTTATTATATATATATATATAACACTACGAGAAATTAATAATTCATTGGAAATTGTAGAGAAAAAATAATCTAATCGGTGAGAAATACACTCAAATAAATGTGAATAATATCTCATAATACTAATATTTTAATTTTATAAAATATATAAAATTGATACATTATTTATAATTGTGATATTTTATTATATATATATATATCACTTAAATAATTGTGATATTTTATTATATATATATATATAACACTACGAGAAATTAATAATTCATTGGAAATTGTAGAGAAAAAATAATCTAATCGGTGAGAAATACACTTAAATAAATGTGAATAATATCTCATAATACTAATATTTTAATTTTATAAAATATATAAAATTAGCCATTAATGCATTATAATGCTTGTTATTCACCATTTAAGATAGGCCAACAGTAAAAACTTTTACTATTCAAATGCCTTCATCTTCTAATGTAGCGATATACGAAGTGGGCTCTACTTGGGCCAAGTTAACCCAATTGAAACTCTCCCCCCTACAAAAAATGGAACCAGAAAATGCGACAGAGGAGTGCCCGAGCGGATATGTTGCTGTTTCGTTGCACTTGCATCAGCTCGTTCCCATGGTCTTTGGGGACTTTCTTCAAACAGTTTCCGGCTTCAAAGCCAACAACGGCATTCTTTCCGTACAAAATCAAAACAAAAGCCTTAACCACCACTACAACCACCAAAGTTCTCAACTCTTACTACTTCGATACCCTTACTTCTCATCAAAACGATCAAATTCGCTTATACGTAGATACTCTTCTCCAATGGAACCAGAAAATGAACTTGACCGCCGTCACGGAAGTTAATGAAGTTATGGAAAGGCACATAAAAGACTCACTTTCAATAATACCAACTGTGGAAAGTTGCTATCAATCTCATCGTAAATCTACACCTTCAGGAAACAACATAGACCTGAAGCTTGTTGACGTTGGAAGCGGACCGGGTCTACCCGGATTAGTTTTAGCAATTGCTCGCCCGAGTTGGGAAGTTACTCTTATGGAATCTATGAACAAGCGTTGTGTATTCTTAGAGCAGGTGATTGGTGATTCTGGGCTGTCAAATGTTCAAGTTGTAAGAGGAAGAGCAGAGAGTTTTGGGCAAAACATAAACTTTAGGGAACAATTTGATGTAGCAGTTGCTAGAGCTGTGGCAGAGATGAGAGTTTTAGCTGAATATTGTCTGCCATTTGTTCGTGTTGGTGGTTTGTTTGTAGCTGCAAAAGGTCACGATCCTTACTCTGAAGTTGATAATGCAGAGAAAGCAATTGAATTGATGGGTGGTTCGTTATTGCAAGTTTCTTCTGTTGAATCACACAGCCCTTATGGACAGAGAACTGCCATTGTTTGTTTGAAAGCTCGACCTACCCCAAAGAGATATCCTCGGGATCCAGGTACACCAGCTAAGCTTCCACTTTGAATTGGATATCTTCTGGTGTCTGTTTGGTTGATTTTATAAAAAAATGAACAATCTTCAATATCAATCCAATTGTCTTTTAGGGAAAAAGAACTAATGCATTTGTACGTAATTTAGTGGTTTGGGTAACATTTTTTTTAGTGCAAAAGATATTATTGAGAGAATGGGAAGGTGGTTACCGGCGTTATTTTTGTTTCAATAGTAATATGCCAACCAATAATTTTCTCAATGTAAAAAGTTGAGAAGTTGAGTTTGAGTAGTATAGTTATTTAAAAAAAAAAAATTAATAATTCAAATAAATATCAATATTTGACAACATAAAAGGAAATAACTCAATAATCTATGGAGTTTGGATGTCAACAAAGGCCATGTTTGTGTATTTAAATTCTAACAAGATTTAAATTGTTTGAATTTTGTCTGACAAGATGTGGTTCAAGTAATAATCAAGTTTCTCTCTATTGATTCGATTTGAACCAAGTACTATATGATCTTAAAAAAATTATGACAAACATAAAAATAAAGAATCAGGAATTCCGGAACTATTCAATAAGAGCACCATTTTTGTACTAGAGATTTCTTTTTCCTAGAGTTGTATAAATATAATGGTTAACGTAATACAATGCAATATGTCAGTAACACACTCAGATGAACATGATGAAAAATTGTACAAACGTGTGCAAAGAGTTAAGAAGCTTGCAAAGCTCTGACTCGGGTGGTTAACTCCCTAACTTGGCTCCTCAAATGCTCGGGATTACAGAAGAAATCAACAAAGACTCTTCGCTGAAGCCCGACCTCTTGTGCATGATGTTTTACAATCTGGCATATTATATGGCACAGAAGATAAGTAGGCCTCTTGAGGTTCCAAAATTAATAAAAATAATAAGGTAAGCTATATTATATTGTCGCAACCCTCAAAATACCTAATTGTTCTAAACGATGGTAGTCAATAGCAAACAAGGCACAAAAATGTTTGATGTAGGTGTGATTTTTTTTTTATCGTATCCAGCAATAGATGCAATCAACGCCAATCTTGGCTCTATATTAGAAATTACCAAAGATTCCATGCAATTTTTCCAGAGTTGGGACAAAGTACAAACATGCAAGCTTCTCCCTCCCACCCATTTAACCAACCTCCAATGGTAAAACTCTTTAAACTTGAAAGAATGGATAAAGAGACAAGTTCAGCTCACCTCGTTTTTCTTACAATGCTCAAGAGTCACCTCTTCAACTGCAGCAGAAAGTTTTAAGTTTATATTTTCCATGTCATCCAGCTCTTTCATCAATGCCTGAAAAATATATGGATTTACACGAATAAAGGGCATCTGAGTTATCAAGCCAAATGTGTTATGATGAACAGAAAGAAGGAAGAAGAAAACAAAATTAACGCGTCTGCTATGTAATGACTTGCTTGCAGTTATAAAGTCAACTTCAAATACCAGGCTAATTTCATTGCTACAGATAGAAAGACAAAATGCTCTGCTTTATTGAGATACATATTAACTTTGGGGAAATTATAACCTTCTCAATTGTGTAGGCTTTATAGAAATCAGGAAATTTCATTGCATTTGTAAGCTACTATTTCAAAAGTAGAATATTCATCATGGACTATAATTTGACTTGACTTCAAATGGAACCTGTTTGAACAGGTTAAGTGGCATGGTTTAAATCCGGAGAAAAAGAATTGGTTCTGCACTATTAAAACATATATCCAGACGTTGGAATACATGAGAAATGTGAACTAACTGGAATAGGTACTAGTAAAATGAGCAACAACATTTAGTCAACAAGTAATTAACCGAGGTGTAAGTATTGGTTGTGCGGTGGTGGATGAAGCAAGAGTAATGCTGTAAACTTTGAATTAAGATACACCTGCAGCACATGAAAAACAAAAAGTGTGAAAAAAAAAATTTGAAACGCTTGCATAATTAAGCTATATATCAACAGCATTGTATTTACATTTGGATCAGAAGTGATAAAACCATTAGGTAAATTGAAATATGATTGCCACAGATGGAACCAGGACAACTTTCATCTTATACCGTAAATTCATTCGAATTTTTTCTCACATTTTCTTCTTGAAACGGACAGTTAAAGATTAACTTTCGACTTATCAAGTTAAATTAAATATTCATTAGCTTGTTACCTTTCATAAGAGGGTCCTTGAGCATTTTCCAAGCATAGTTTGCGGTCATGATTAGAGGTGTAAATTGCAATCCGATAATTTTTAAAACACATTTCATCTTATCTCACATAATTTTTAACGAAATGAGATAATAAAGAGACAATAATAATTAAGATATTTTATTTATCCCTAATAGACTTAAATGAGACAAGTAAGGATACAAAAAACAATAAAAATTATGATACATGATTATTTATAATTAAGTTTAATAAAAAAAAACGATAAGATAAAAACATATGTTTAGAGTTAGGTCCATTAAATATACAATGTAAATGAAATAAAATATGATAGGATAATATTTAAATAAAATAAGATAATATTATATCGTAAATTCATTAAAGATATTAAATGAATATTTTATATCTATACTCATGATAGGATGATTAGGTACGAGGTTAGACAACTTTGCCAGTACTGTTTTGACTATTTTGGGAAACGTAATATTTTTTTTGCTTCATCAACTCTGAACCTTTTGAGTCAAAGTCGTCAGTTCTACCAAAATAAAATAAAATAAATAAAAAGTTTTGTAAGTGTCAATCATTGTGAATCAGACGTCAAGAGGCGATAAAGAAAACAAAGAAAGTAAGCTCGAGCCAGTGGTGGAGCATCACAAGTGCCTCAAGTATTAGAGTATTAAAGAGCTGATACAACATGACCCATTACATGAATTTAAATTTAAAAAAAAAATCAATTTTGTAACTTCCAATAACCAAGATCAAGCAAATGAAATAAATAATCTGACGATTCGAATTTATTATGGAGTAGTGTTGTATAAAACTAGTGGGGATGTTTCACACTTGGCTATATGGTCAACATGTGGTGAGATTAATATAACAAAGAGAGAGATTTGTAAGATTTTGACACTTAGGTGGTATCGAGTAGTGTAATTAGGACATAAAACATTTTCCTTTATTATGAGCACCATTTATCTGTGCTTCATATAGTCAAAGTAAATATTTAGCTTCCAGTATTTACTTGCTTACGGAGTGTAAATGCCAGGATAATACTCTACTATAATGCTCAGGAAATATGGATTATTACAAAGAATTAAGTTATAATATTCGAAAAAGTTCCAAATTTTGGAAGCTGCAAGTGTATTACTGTATTAGTTGAAAGCTAGGCAACCAAAGTTTTCCCTCAAAATGCGCTTATCAGGAAAAGAGTTGCACTAAACTAATAACCAGCACTACGTTGGCATCCTGGTCGATGTGGGACTCAACACCCCATCTCACATAGGACAGGGACACCGCAAGACCGACTGAGGGACAAGTGAGCGAGAGGGAACTCATCAGTTGACCCAGGGACCTGATCTGATACCAAGTTAAAAACTGGACAACCAAAACTTTCACTCAAAACGAGCTTATCAAAAAATGGGCTACATCAGACTAATAACCAGCACTATGTTGACATCCCTGGTCGATGTGGGACTCAACAGTATTAACATGTAAAATGCATCACACAGATATTTAGATATTATTATGAGTCTCATCTATATGAATAGTAATATAACGATGAGATAAAGCAGGTTAACTCACAGCTCGTTGATACTTCTATTTCTATCTTCAGGAATTGAGTTCTCCAGATCAAACTGAAGGGTCATCAAGTCTGAATGCACACTAGATATCTGCTGAACAATACCAGGAGCTGAGACATATTTTGATAACCCAGCTTGAGCATCTACAGAAATATTAAATGAAAGCAAAAATTGAATTTTAAAATCCATCGTAAGACATCAACAATTAAACTGGGTCATAACTTAAAAAGAAAGCTATGTAATTACTTGAATGGATACTTAAAAGATCCCTAACACTGTGCAGAAAATGATCCTGATCATCAATTCCTCCTTGTTCTTGTTCATCAGAGGCAGCTTGTATTAGTGCCAGGCATCGAGCCTATGATAATAAAGCAACATCATAAAACATTAAAAAGGTCAACAAAAACACAAGCCAACAAAAAAGCCAGGAATTAAAAAGCTTATATACCACACGCCCTCTGCCAGCTGACAAGTAGGCTTGCAGCTCTGATTCAATAACTTTAAGCAAAGCAAATGCTCCAAGAACATTCTTCTTTTCCAATTGGCAAGCTACTTTTAGAAACTGGTGCCTTGCAAGCTGATTGACAAAATGATTTATGAACTGCCACAGCAATTAAAAATCACAACAGTGTTAGTGAAGAGGGTTAGGAAGCTTGCTATATGGTAAAATATCTCTTTCGGTGATGCCAACCCAACATAATAACTTGAAACACAGAAAATATAATTGCTTCATTAATCATAAAGGAATCATAGCAAGGCACCACTTTACACCAAGAAAATGCTTTCTTTTTCTTTGGAATGCAAATTTAAATGATTAGAAAAGATGTAGATAAACCATACCGCCTTTTGCAGATTAATATAATATTCTTGGCGCATGACCTTTAAATCATAATCACCTATAAGTTCCCAAAGTTAGATTGGACTAACTATTGCTTTCAAAAAACATATAAAGAACAAAGAAAACATAATAGGTTATATTAAAAGAGGAAATCTTTAAAAAATGCCTTGCAAAATATAAGTGTCCTGTAGTTGAGCCAGCTCCCAACTAGGGAAGAAATGGGAAACAAGATAAATATTGCAGATGCATGACAATGGATCCATCAAAAATAAAATTCAAACCAAACAGATAAGCATGGGAACATCAAGGTTCAAAACTGGAAAGTTAAACTAAAGATATTTGACATGCAAACAAACCTTAGATAACAATTTCTCTTCCTTGTGATAAAGATTAGAAAGTTCCCCCACCAATTCTGTATGCTTTCTCCTGCTCATCGTATAATATACTCAATATAACACCAAGTCAATTTATATACAAGCAAAAAAAGCAAGCAAATTTTTCCCAGGATAAAAGTTTGTATCTAACATTGATAAATATGATACTGCTTTGATATGTTTTCCCAATATATATGGATGCTCTTTCATGGTCACATACGGTAGTTATAACATGATTCATCCAGACAGTTAGATGATTGAATATCTTGCATAAATCCCAAAACTTCACATACATGTTCATATAAAGTAAAATCCTAGAATTAGATACCCAAGTATTTGATCAAATCCCAGTTAACTTGTCCTGTTAAAGAACATTAAGCTCAGTAGCTAAGAAGCAGATAGAAAACAGGTCTGGGATTGGTCATTCAAATACAACAATAATTGAGGCTCGGTTTTTTTCAGGTAGGACAGGAGTCAAAGGAGTACCTTAAGTTTACAATCTGTAACAGCTATTCAATAAAAACCCTTTCCTTCTTTTATGTCATGACTACTGCCAGAACTACTAGTTTGGTACAGATTCTTAGTTTCTGTTTTTAAGTTTCTTTACAAAGACCAAGGATATAAGTGCAGTTTTAATGAAATCGTTTATGATTCATAAGTATTAAACAGAAAATAAGAAAAATGCATATTTACAGAATAAATCCAATTGTAAATTTAATATTCAAAAAACAACATGGGAATATCATGTAAATCTCACTTTATATAGGAGGAGATAAGTTTGGAGAACGGAACTACAGATTTGAACAGCTATGAAAAATTAATAGGAACAGAAGAATTTGGTAAGAAAATTAAAAGGGGAGGAATGTACAAAGCAATAAAATTTGAAATTTTTACCTAAGAGAATGAAGATCAAGATGAAGGTGTGCTTCATCTGATCCTATTTGAGATTTAAGTTGTATGAGGATTGCTTGTTGTTTGGCATTTTCAACTTGAGCTTCCACCCACTGTCTTTCACTTGTCCCAAAACTGTCATATATTAATAAAATGAGATTCAAACAAAGCTCCAGGATGGTATTTTCAAAATATAGTACTCTATGTCTCTCACATACACAAACACAAACATATGCACACGAGTAGTCGAGTACACAGATATATATATACACATCTGCAATTCTAGTCATTGAGGTTGAAGGTTCTAAAAGATTGTGGCATTCTCTCTCATGCATGCAAGTACACAGATGTACATGTGTGGATTTACTCCTGGCCGTTGTTATAGACTTGTAGTTTCTAAAAGTTAGTAGCATTACCAAGGATATCTGCTATCTAGTTTCATAAACTTCTTTCAAGTTTTAATATACACCAAACTAGGCTCTCTAATCCAATCAAATACAAGGGAGCTAAAAATTCCAGAGAGAACACATACATTGAACGAAGTCGTTGCAATTCTGTTACACGTTGATGATGAGATTTTTCTAGATCTGCTGAAACCAAAAAGACCAGATAAAGAAATCAAATTGTTATTATTCTATTATGTATGAGGCTAGCAAAAGACGACATTCACAAATAAGAAAGTTTAGTTTATGAATTTCTTTGACATATGTTAAGTTAGTAGTGTACAGTGTACAGAAATATTGACCACAGATATTGAAAGGGGGTGGATAAAACAATATCACTTTCCTCTTCTGTCTTCAAAGGTAAGAGGATATTTCACTGACAAAAATTTGTTAAGGCATTGCACCAAAGGAAATGATAAAATTGAATCTCTCTCTTTCACAGACACACTCACTCTCACGGAAGGATAAAGTAAAATTACCTCGAGCTATGATATTTGAAACATCGTCAAGAGTCACCCATGAACACTTGGATTTCCCCTCCTCTGCAACCAAACGGCAAGGACCCTGATAAAATCACATCAGAAAACCATCAAGACAAAGACAAAAATGAAAAATAAAAAACAAACCGTGTCCAACTGCTTAGAAAACCAATGATTTAGCTCGTTAATGCAAGATGAATCTTCAACCAAATATGGATGAAAGTCAGAATAAGCTAAGTAGATTCCATCCTCTGCAAGCAAGATTAAAGCTAAGAACTAATAAAAGTATCATATTTGCAGGAAAAGATGGAAAAATATTATTACATAGTCTACTAACATGATATAGTCACTGCTTCACATAAATATATCCCCATCTCTGTTGAAGAATGAAACAAACAAGACTAAACTAAGAAATAAAGTTTCTTTGTCTTTTATTATTTCAATTTACAAAGCTCAGAGGAAAAATACAAGTATGAAAGGGGAAAGAACACACCCTCTCCAGAATGAAAATGAGCCAACTCGTCCACTGTAGAAGCAATCCTTCCAAGAACTTCATTCATCTAATTAAAGTAAAGAGTGTGAAAAACATATTGATATTGGTATTTGATTTGGGGAGGGGTTAATATTAATATAGCAGGTAGCAACTGCCCTTTTAGAATAGGTTTTCCAGTCAACTGCTAAAACTGATTATATATTTAAGATTCATTACATTTGCATTCAGTCATCATAGATATTCTAACAATCAGAAACACACCTGCATATTTCTCGCAGAAAGGCTATCATCTATAGCTGTAAGGTGCCCATTGACAGTAGATGTAGCAGAAACTCGTGCTCGCCTGCCCTGTATCAAAGTGGACGCCTGACCAGTAAGCATATCAAGTTGCGACTGAAGATTTCTAAGTTGTTTCTGCAATTCTAAAGTTTCATCTCTGTAAGCCTGAGTCGCATCCCTAAACAATGTACACCAGCACTTGAATCAAAATATGAGAATGCATCTTACTAGCCGAATTATGCTGTATCTTCAAATGGTAACAAGAAAAGGTTAACAAACACTTTCACAGTAATGTGAGACAGATAGATCTATTAAAGTAAATTTCTCAAACATCAAACATCAAAAATAAAAATTTATAATTTATCTGCAATGTCTTCATACCTAGCTCAAGTTGATCAGTAGTTGATATAAAGTTAGCAATAGTCAAAAGACAAGCAAAGCTACTCAATATACCGAATGTCTTTCAGTCCTTCTTCGGCTCCAAAAACTGCTTCTCGGTTGTCTCTCCTGGAAGCAAAGGCAGAAATGCTACCATAAGCAGAATCCAAGTCTTCACCCTGACAAGAAACAAAAATTAGCTAAATTATATAAATTATTAATTTCACTTAATAATGGTAAGAAATGAACAATTATTTAAATCTAATACACAAACCATCAAGCTCCATAAGAAAGCTAAGCGATGCCTAACTAACTTGTATCTTTTCAATGGCAGAATATTATAATTTCTAATCAAGGATTAAAATGTAAAAAATTAAAAATGAGGAAATAAGGAATTTACCTCCAGCAGTTTCCCTTCTTGCAGGAATTGCTCATACCTACACACCACATCGTCGATAATTAAGAAAACGATAAACTTAACCGCTCACGTAATTCAAATGTTAGCCATAAAATTTCCACCAACTTCAATTGCATTATAGTAAGAACAAGCATCAGCATGAAAAAAAAAATAAAAAAAAGTGGCAAAAGAGAAAACAATCAGATCAGAGACAGAAATTACAATTAGATGACATCAAATATATTATAACGCTTTGGATTAATTTCTGGAATGACGATTTTGAGAGAAAGAGTAAGAAGAACGCAACTGGGAAAGCTCAGAGAGGGAGAGGACATTAGAGGGACGAAGGCTAGAACAGATCCAATCAAGGATTGGTCGAGCGTCGTCGTATTGAAACGGCCATTCGAAGCTGTCAGGGCCCAATGCCTCAGATCCTTCGTAACCCAATTCGCCCAACAATGCGCACAATTTCGTCCCACTCATTCCCGTCCTCTCCTCCTTTTTCAAATACTCACTATGGTAAAGAGTGAGTGAGAAGGGGCAGTTTTGGCGCCCGCCGGCCTTTGCTATTGCTAAGGATGGTTCTTTCCTTTTTTCGCGGACAATTTTATCCTATCGTTTGAATTGATCCTTGAATAATCCATTAAATAATAGGTGGACACACCTGTCCTTTCCGTCAAAAATGTATTGGGTTGATCCGTTAAATGACCACATGGTTTAAGGTTTCACAGCTCGTTTGGATACCCGCCATTTCTTAGTTCTTACCAAAAATAAATAATCAGAACCAATTAATAAATAAATTATTTTATTTCTAAAAGCTAATAAATTGGTAAATCACAAATGAGCATATTATAGGTGCAATTGTGTTTAATGTTTTCTTCTCCAAAGTACTTTTTTTTTCTTTTTGAAGTTGCTCATCTTAAATTATGTTCTAAAATTACCTAAAATAACAAAAATACATACTTATTTTAAATTGAAAGATATATAAATTAATAATAGATAATATTTTTATTATTATAAATTTTATTTCTTGAGTTTATTAGTTTTTCTAACTACTTTAATTTATATTTGAATATGAAGAATCAAAACATCATATTTAAACCTTTTTTATCAAATAAAACTCTGATAAATCATTTGTATTTGTGACATTTTTATAAAATGTAATACTGATGTAACTTTTTCTTTTTCTGTTTGTTTAGGTGCATTTGAGACGAGGGAAAATGTTATGCATTTTAAATTTTAAATATATATCTCGAATAACATAACCAAAAAAAAATGGCAAAGGAAACAAACAACTTAGGGCCTGTTTTGCCATTTAATCTGAAATAGTTTTCAAAAATAGTTTTTTTTTAAATTTAATAACTTTAAAAAACAATAAATTATTTTATCATTATTTTTGAAAATTGATCTCAAAAATTATAAACAAAAAAAAAAATTGGCAGTGTTTGGGCGAATTATTTTTTAAAATTTTAAAATTAATCTCCTAATATCATTTAAACACTATATTCATATTTTAAAAAAAATGCTTCAGTTAAACTTTTTATTATTAAAAACCGGGAAAAAAAAATACAAAGGCAGGGATGGACATAGACAAGTCCATTTAAAAAAGAAAACGGAAAAAAATTTCGGAAAGTAACGCACCAATTTACCGTGTTTTCAAATTATTATCAAAAACAATAAAAACATGTTTCATTTATTTTCAATTTTTTTTTTTGTTTTTTAAAACATGTTTCTGAAAACAGTAACTTAAAAATAATAACCAAAGACTTTTTTATTTTTAAAAGTATTTTTTTTTAATTTACAAAAAACAGTTTTTAAGTTATGTAGCGAAGTAAACCTTTAATATTTTAATGGCATACAACTATGATTCTTTTTTTTTTCTAAGTTGTACATTCTGTTGGCTAGCATCGGCAAAGCATCATCAAAGCTTTTAGAATACAGTGTCCTTCAAGATCAAATCTCAGATTGTTCTGGGATTTTAAAGCACAAAGGAGCCAACTAATCTGCAGTAGGCACAGCAATACCAAGCCTTGGTACTTCAAGCATGGAAGTGGTCCATAATGCCACAGCAACCATTAATGAAAGAGATGAATGGGGAATGGAGACTGGAGTACCCACTCAAACCTCCCTTTCTATAGATATTGACAGGTAGATCTTTGGCAGTTTACATTTTCCTCTTATTCAGACAAGGAAAAGTACTTCTCCACATCAAGTGGCTGGTTTTTGGGGTTTGATTCATGCAAGCTGGAAGCAGCTTCTCCACGCATGGGTGCAAATGCTGCAATATAGACATATAAATCAGGACAAGGAAAAAATAAGAATTGAAAACAAAGGCATTACAAAAGCAAATGCCTTTTTCAAAATTGATCTAACCTTTCTCCTGCATTCTTTTCTCACGGTCATACTCAAACTTATCTCGAATACGGCTAACCTTTTCCAAGGTATCATCACCCTGCTTACCCACAAAGTTCCAGTCCTGCAATAAAAAATTAAGTAATTAGAGCGTTAAGCAGATGCAAGTATGCTTTGGCACAGCAGTAACCAGAACTACCCAAAAGAAAATATAGCATGATCTAGTATCAATAAGCTGCGACTCAGAGAAATGCAATAATAAGTACGCAGGAAAAGAAATGTACATGAAATTCTTTCCCAACAAGATGACCGTAAAAAAGAAGGAAAAAAAAAACAGAAATGCCAACTGTGACCGAACAGAAGTAAACATCAAACAGAATAAGCAGTCAATAAAATCAGGAAAAACTAGTAATTTCATATTAAAACACAAATTTATACTCTCTTATTAAGAAAACCTCTCCCTTGAATTCCATAAGGTGTTGATACTAAGGCAATATCTGCCAAGCCATATAAGGAAATAATAGAGAATTGTCAGAAACTGCAATGCCAGCCAATACTGCATTCTAGTGAGGCAAAATCAATTAATGCCAACAATCGTAAATAGTTATGATAAATATCAAGAATGAGAGGGTTAAATTTTTTAAAATAAATAATCGGAGCAGCAAATATTGGTTATACAGTATAATTTTAGCTCATTCTAACTGTTAATTTCTAAGACCATGAAGGAGAACTAAAACATACAACAATAGGTGCTTTTGATCCAATAGAAGATCTAGTGACTAAATAAATAAAATTAATACCTTTCTTGGCTCACCATTGGATGGCCTATTCCTGTGACACAATTAAAGAAACAAAAAATTTAGGATTTTTCCATTATGACATTGCAAGGAAATGCAAATTGTGACAAGTGAAATGATAAAGTGATAACAGCCACAAGTAAATTTTGTTGAAAAAAATCAGAAACGAAAAAAAGTAGGGAAAACCACAAAACTAACCCCATAAAACTTATAATAACAAAAATAGCATCTCTCACACTAGCTAGCTCATATCCCTCCAAATTCAAAGGGAGGGTGTTATTTTTTTTGTTTTGATTTTTAAGGGTAACTAATTATGTAATTTTCTGAAAAAAGTTTTGCAGATTGAAATGCCCTTTAAAGGAACTATAATTTGTTAAGCTAATAATGTGCCTATTCCTGTAACACAATTAAAGAAACAGAAAATTTAGGATTTTTCCATTATGACATATTGCAAGGAAATGCAAATTGTGACAAGTGAAATGATAAAGTGATAACAGCCACAAGTAAATTTTGTTGAAAAAAATCAGAAACGAAAAAAAGTTGGGAAAACCACACAACTAACCCCATAAAACTTATAATAACCAAAATAGCATCCCTCACACTAGCTAGCCCATATCCCTCCAAATTCAAAGGGGGGTGTTATTTTTGTTGTTTTGATTTTTAAGGGTGACTAATTATATAATTTTCCAAAAAAAAAAATTGCAGATTGAAATGGCCTTTAAAGGAACTATAATTTGCATTAATAATGTGCTTCTTGTAACAATAAATGGTTATATAGGGAGGTACAAGAAAGATTATACAAACCTATAAGGGGAGAAATCATCATCATCTTCTTCGGGAGAGTCATAATTAGCATGATCTTGTGCAATCTTTTTGGAGTAGCCCTCATCCCAGTACAGCCTCTCCCAGTTCTCTCTAAGCTCTTGATATAGCTCCATATACTTTTTGCACCAAGGCTCATGCTCCTTTTGGCAAAATAAAAGAGACCATATGAAATTAGTAATGTAAAAAAATACATAAAAATTGAAAACCAACAATTATTGACACCTTTTTAATCGCACAAACTGTCTTCTAAAATTTATCTTACAAACCAAGTGTCCACAAGACCAAATCATTTTAATTAACCAACATAAAAATAAATATAAATAAATAAAGACGACGCCTGAGGGAGTCATAGTCATAGTCTTTCTCTAATGCCATATCCATATACCCTCATCTTCTTTCTGCATTCATTGGCTCCCATTAGAATTTAAGTTGTCTAGGCCACAGGAAGGTTTATCTCAAAAGCTCACTAAGAAATCTCTTCCATCAGGCTAATCCAAGAACGAATTAAGGGGGAAAAAATTAAGCCTCCAAGATGGGACAACTTGAAAGCACAAAAATGATTAAGCCATGTTTGATGTATCTTCCATTCTCACAATACACACTTCAAAGCAAGAAAAATGCACGATAATGTTTATCAATTAAGAAACAGCGCTGAATGTTGTACTAATTTTGGTTCAAAAAAAGAAAAAAACTAAAAAAGAAAGCACAAAGATGCTACTATCATATGCAGAGAATAGTTTCCAGCTCTCTCTCTCTCTCTCTCTAACAAACAGAGAAAATAATACTAACAGTTTCTTTCAAAACGAGGCGGGTACGGCGCATGAACTGCTCCCTTAGCTGTTTTCGACGTTTGTTTGGGATATTATCCCTTGGAATCACGAAACGCTGCCGTGGAGGCACGTTCTCGCCGACCTCATGCATTTCACCGTCAACGATCCACCACTGGGTCTTCTCCTCTGGTTTCCTTGTCGCCAAAGAGCCAGTCCTTGAGCGCCTCCTCGATGATCCCCCATCGGTTCGGGCAAAACGGAGCTGCTGTGCAGCAGAGCGGAGACATGGCGAGCCGCTTCGCAGTCTTCTTGCGAGAGAGAGCATGATTGACGTAACAATTGTAAATTGCGGTGTTGCAGCATTGAAGAGTAAAATAATAGCTGGGCCTTTTGGCCCAACAAGCCCACTTATCCCAAATAGTGCTTCCGTTCATTTCTTTTACAAACTCGGAAACTATAAACTCGAATCTCAAAATTGCAAATCCAACGGTTATGAAGCAGTTCCTGAGGTCTCTTCGTTCCCGCTCTCATATCGGTGTTAAGGAGTAAAAAACCAAAAAAACAAAAATTAGAGTAGAAGGAAGCCTCTAGCAAAATCTTCAGTTGAACTGTAGAAAGATGTGTGGAAGAGCTCGTTGTACTCTTAGAGCTGATGATACTATCAGAGCTTGTCATCGTAACCATAGCCTTGTCCGTACAGTTGATATGGACCGGTACTTTATCTCTGGCCGCTTCATTCGATTTTCTCTTTTTTGGCTTCCAAACGAATACTATTTTATTTTTCTTGTTGTAAATTTTTTTTCCTCCTATAAACCAAGCATGATATACGGATTGAAGTCCAACTTTAGCCAAAAAAAAAAATTGAATCAATTTTTCGATTTGATGGGTTAGGTATCGTCCTTCGTACAATGTTTCACCGGGATGGAATTTGCCTGTTGTTCGTAGAGAAGATGGACAGGATGGTGAAGTCACTGTGCTTCATTGCATGAAATGGGGACTAGTTCCCAGTTTCACCAAGAAAACTGAGAAACCTGATCATTATAAGATGGTAATTACCATGATTATTTTGCTGCTAGTTTGGTTAATATAAATGGATCATTGTTCATTGCTTTATTCGGTCTCAAAGAAAGATATGTTATGTACTGGTTCCTATACTTCAGTACTTCAATACTCAAGCTACTATCACTAATGTGCTCAAATCTTATCATTTCATTTTAATCTCCGTATTTCTTCTATCGCTACATTTATAGTTATATACTATACGGTCTTGTTGGAAAGATGTGACATGTGCTTGGTGCTGAAACTTTTCAGTTTAATGCTCGATCTGAGTCCATTTGTGAGAAGCCTGCCTTCCGTCGTCTAGTTCCTAAAAGCCGGTGCCTTGTGGCAGTAGAAGGGTATGTCTGGTGCTACGGTTTCTGTTACAGCTCTTTCTCATGGTTTTTAGCTTCTTATCTCTTTTTGAAGTGTTTGACTTGACCATTGTATCTTCTCAAATGCCCATATGCTGTTCGCTTTTTTTTTTTTTGGGGGGGGGGGGTGTTTGTTTTCCTCATTAATGACCGAAGAATTTTTGAAGGCTGGCTCCGAACTTTGTGAAGTGTTCACTTATAGTTAAATAAGAAAAATAATGATCTCCACCCAAAACTTTGGGAGTATCTGGGGTTTGTTCTTCTTATATACTATTTGCGTTCAGCAGTTGTCTCTCATTGCAAAATAACAATAGAAGACTGGACTTGAATATTATTAGTTATAGATAAAAGAAAGCATAACATCCAGGTTCATAAGTGATTTTTCATGCGCTTTCACTGCCCTGATGATAACTTTATGCACGTCAATGAATTCAACCAGGATGCACGCTGCAGTTCCAAATTACTTTATGATTTCTATATGGTTCATAAGTATCTTCAAGCATGATAGTTAAGGATTTTCTAAGGGCCTACTTTCTCTTACATTTCTCTATTGCCATTAATTTATTCTTGAAAGAATGCTGATGCAAATAAAGTTCTTTTTTGCTATATCCTTGTGAAAGAATTTTGTCCAATTAAAATCATATACACCCATGGCGAAGCTAAGTTTCTTTAATAATCTTTTCAAGTGCTATATTTTTATCTTGTTTTACTTTAATTTTAATTTTTTTCTACCAACATACAAACCTGCTTCTGCACAGCTGTTGTTGCTTTCAAGGTTTCTTTTTATAACTTCACTGCAAAATGTTCTGCAGATTCTATGAGTGGAAAAAGGATGGGTCCAAAAAGCAGCCTTACTACATTAATTTTAAGGATGGTCGGCCTCTTGTGTTTGCTGCTCTTTATGATTCTTGGGAAAATTCAGAAGGTTAATTTTCCAATTTTCTCTTCTTTTATTCAGGATTTGAGGCTGTGATATTTTGACAACCAAGTACTTGTAGTTCTATGACAATTCTCATAGAATTCTATCAGTATTCTACCATTTCTTTCAGGATTTGATGTGATATTTTGACAGCCAAGTACTTGAAGTCCTTTGACAATTTTCATGAGATTCTTTCACTAGCTAATTCCTTTTGCTTTTATGATAAACATATTGATACTCTCTTATGCTTATTCAAGCTAATATGCTGACCTATTTGTCCGAAAAGAATTTTGAAAATCAAATTAAATTGAAAGTTTGTATAGTTGTAGTCTTTAATACATTTTCTTTGTGCTTTATTACAGGAGAAAAACTTTACACTTTCACTATTCTTACTTCTTCTTCTTCGTCAACTTTAAAGTGGTTGCATGGTGAGTCATGTTTATTTAAATAAATTTATATGGTCTGTTGTCATACTCTGTTTTCCTGTAATATTCATTGATATTCTTGCAGCCTTGAATACAACACTGGTCCTCAAGTCCCTTAATCATGGTCTAGCATCTGTTATTCCTCATTCTGTCAGCATAGGATAAGTAAATGGTCTTCATTAACTAAAAATACTAAACTAAAGGAAATTTTTTATGCAGCTCAGCCCTTCAGGATATTTTCTTGTTTATTATCTCCCTGATCATATTTACATGTACTGGAATCAACGTGACTGTAAAAAGCTGCTGCTTACTACAAATGAATTCATTCCGAGTTATGATAAATGTGCTTTAACAACATTCATTTACCATGGGATTTTTAATATAAATTTAGCAAGATATTTAGCCCAGTATTCCTCATAATGTGGTATAGAAGGCAACAGTTTCTCCAAGTGGTTGGCTTTATTTAGATGTGCAGAAAGCAGATTGCCAACTCATACAGTTATAAGAACAGATATACATTTATGCTTTGCCAAGGTTCCTGAGCTATCTGATGATGTCAACTGTATCATATCTTCAATTCTGACTTAGACGTGCTTTTTTGAGTTATATTTTTATGTGCATAATTGGTTACTGGCTAGATTTTAGCTTTTGCTTGATATATTTGTAAGTGTTAATCTTTAATTGCTACCTGATAACTAATGCATTTTGCAGAATTTTGTCATGTTTTTCGAGTTATTTTATGTGCATAATTGATTACTGGCTAGATTTTTTGCTTTTGCTTGTTTGATTTGAAGTATTTATCTTGAATTACTCCCTGATAACTCATACATTTCTAGTAATGGTTTTTTGCAGAATTTTTGGCCTTCTATGTATTTATATTTTTGGTATCTTATCATGATAGACAGGATGCCTGTTATTTTGGGTGACAAGGAATCGATAGATACGTGGCTAAATGGTTCATCTTCCAAATTTAATACATTGCTCAAACCATACGAAGCTCCAGATTTGGTAAGAGCTTTCTTGAATAAGAAATGAGAAGCCGAACATCTGCCACAATTTGATGTTAAACACACTTTCTTATGTTTAGGTTTGGAACCCTGTGACTCCGGCTATGGGAAAGCCATCTTTTGACGGGCCAGAGTGTATTAAGGAGGTATGGCAAGTTTTAATTTCCTTTGACATATTGATGTCAATGTTGTTGATTATTAGAGATGGAATGTCACAGACAACAGTGTCCTAATTTGTCATGTATAATCACAATTAGGATCCAAACTTGATGACCTCACTTTTATCTCCTATGTCTAGGGAAATTATTCTTGTAATAGTCTCGAGTAACTTCTCTCCATGAACAATTTCTGGTCTGATGTTGGTAAAACTAGTGGCCTAATTGTCTTTGCTGCTGCTGTTGCTTTCTTGCAACACATTGTCTCGGAATGAATCAATTCTGGTGAATGTCATTTTTTCTGTAAATAATTTTGGTTTGTTATTTTCAGCTAATTCTCAAAAATTCACGATTTGGCCATGAACAAAAATTTACCTCTGGTTGCCCATCTATGCAGATAAAGTTGAAAACTGAGGGAAATAATATAATCTCGGAATTTTTCTCTTCAAAGGGAGTAAAAAAAGAACCAGAAGCAAATACCGATAAAAAAAGTTCTTCCAAAGAATCTGGTAAGATTCAACTGCCTGTTTGTTTGAAAGAAGCACCTGAATCCACAGAGAAGACAGAACCCTTGTCTTCAATTGAGAAAGAAGAACATGGGTCCAAGTCAACTGTCATTTCTGAGGACACAAATAAGTGCCAGGCAAAACGTGACTATGAAGAGCTTTCAGTAGATTCAAAACGGGGTACTGAAGAAACTGATAAGCTATACCCTAGTCCAGCAAAGAAGAAAGGAAGCATAAAAAATGCTGTTGACAACAAACAACCTACATTGTTTTCATACTTCGGGAAAAGCTAGTCTTGTTATATAGGGGTTATTGTGCATATGCTAGTTCCAGCTGTTTGTGCGAGTTTTGGAAGTGTTTGTGAAGTAAGTAGAATACATAATTAGTTTGCTCCTTTTCGTAAAGGTGTAAACCTCTCTCTCTATCTTGTATTAAACTATATATGTACTCCCGTTTTTTCATTGAGAAGTCATTGTCTTCCTTTGATGCTTCCTATTTCCATGCCCGTACTATTGAAATCATCCTTGGTCTTTGGTAACAGATGAAAGAGAAGAGAAGGATTACATTGGTTTGTCATATGAACCGTTGTTATTAGGGGTTTTGTTTCTTCTAGTGATTCCATTGCCTTTTCATATAGACTTTAGGACTTTTGGCAGTGATGTCCACAAGTGTTAAATATGGGTGGGAGCTATCCCATCTTATTTAAATACTGTGGGATGGGGTAGGGAATCTCCATAGCTCAGGTTTTTTACGATAATTCTCGCTAATAAATGAATTACATTAACTTGAATTTTTAATAACTTAAATATTCATAAAATATTAAGTATATTTATCTATTATGTAATTAAATCTAACAATTTTAAATTTAGAGTACAAATTATAGTTATAATAAAAAATTTATTTTTTTTAATTTAAGAATTATTATAAAATTATTGTCTCATATATCATAATATTAAATTGACATTATTAAAGTATTGATTCATTAACAAAAATAGTATTTTCATCAAAACTCATTTAACTCTAAAGTTATATAAATATATAATATATTTTAAAAGAAATTATAAGAAGATGTGGTTTAGAAAATGGGCGGGACAGGCTTGAGGGCACTTTGTGCCCGTGTCACAATCGAGTATCTTCACGGATTTCGGCTCCCTAGCATTTGGACGTCTTTCCATACAGAATGTTGAAGATGCAATTTGTGCTTTCATTTAAGAGGATAAATGAACATCTCATTAACCATAAACGACATACAGTAGAAAACGAAAGGTAGAACATGGATTTACACTATATATAGTCCTAAAACTTGCAATATTTGGATGTCTTTTTGTACTGAATGTTGAAGAAGCAATATCTGTTCTCATTTAAAGAGGTCAGTTACCCTTATTATACAACCATAAAGAGATTAAAAAAAAACAAAAACAACCTAAAGATATTGCTTTGGCAATTAACATAGGGGAAATAGTTGGGGACGTAAAACTGGTAAAGACCAATATATGGCTTGAAGCAACTGAGCACTTGGAACCACCTCCGTGATGAACTTCTTTAGAGTCCGCAGAGGACCAGCCATGACCCCCCATCGTACTACCGGACGTGAACCTAAGTAGAACCCTCGACGCTTATTGCCTAGCCGTACAGTGCTGCCTCTCCGTCTTCTGAGGCGCCTTCTTGGACGACACCAACTTACCAACATGGAGGTATTTGGTAGCATTGATATGGCTATGATATTTCTCTTCAACATTGATAGCAATTAGAACAGTAGTGCTGAGTATTCAAAGTATATTTTGAAATTGAATCCTAACTTATTATATAGTACTTTGTTAAACATGGATCATTGATGTTAATCATGATGGTTATAATGGCAGCAATTATGACAATCATGTTGTTTAAGGCCTGGAGATGCTAGAGTGAAACAAAGTAGTGTCCCTATGAAAGAAATATATTGTACTTTATTCTCTGAGTTGCGGTAGTCATCATTAAAAGTAGGTTTTCATGAGATGTACGAACTTAAAGGGAGTTGTTGCAAAGATTATATTACCAATTAATTTCCAAGCATGTATTTAAGGGTGATTAACGGATGGAAATTGTTTATTTTTAAATAATTTGAACTTTATTTAATTCGAATAAATTTTAAAATTTTTAATCTAATTTTAATTCGATGATATAATCAATTTGAATTCGAAGAGATCGAAATCTTAGAATTGGGTAAAATTAAATTGATATTGAAATTTCTTTGTGAATTATTATCATATAAAAAACACGACATGCACAAATTAAAATTTTAAATTGATATTTTTATAAAAAATATTATTATTTATAATTACAACTAAAAAAATAAAAATAAGAAATATATATGTACAAATATTAAATTATTCTAAAGATTTATATTTATTTTTTAAGTTAATATAATTATGTTATACATAATATTTAAATATAAAATATTGTATAATAAAATATGCATTTATTTATAATCTAACAATAATTCGATTCAAATCGGATACAATGAATTATAAAATATGTCGATCTAAATCCAAACAGATTGTATAGTTTTGAATCCAAATCCAATCTAACTACAAAACTTATAAATACAATTCGATTCAGATATAACAAATCGAATCAATTTTTTCAATTTAAAAAGATTGATCGGATTATTTGTTCCCCTCTTCATTGTTATATACACACACACCATTATATTGTTAATATTATTTAAAAAATAAATCAATTCCCTTATTTTTAAAATAATTTTGACACATATCACGATATAAAGAATATATGAGTGTAAAAGTGTGTGATATTAACTTTTCTCATTATTGAGAGAGATTTTAGTATTTTATTGTTATTAGAGAGAATTATAGAATGTACATAATCACCAAACTCCCTCTTTCATCTTAGAAGGGAGGCATATATAGCATTTAAAAAATAGGCGTGGAAATCACATTGATGTACGTTCTATTTAAAATGTTAAAATACTTATATATAATAGTTTTACACATTATTAGGTCGCTATCCTCAAGTCACATGGTACATCTCTTATTAGAATGTCAAAATACTTACGAGAGTTATCCATAAGTCGTTCAATCACGACGTATATAATTGATTATGTGTCGTTTGCTTTAATTTGTGAGATCAAGCTATAGATGTTGTTAATTCACACGATACATCCAGATGACTAAGATAAGTAGTCATATACGAGTTATTTGAGGTTTTTTATATAAGGAAGCGATCTAGATCGTTAGAGTAATATACCTATTTACATGTAAAATCCAAAATACTTATTAATTTTAATAACAATTCATTTTTTTGGCACTTTTTTTTAAAAGGTTTCACTTTTAACTTAATATTTATGCATGATATAATGTTGTGTATATATAAAATTATATTTTACATATTTGTATATCTATATATAATATTGTTGCATATGTAATGAGATGAGCTAGAGAAATTTGAAAAGATAGGTATGAAATTGGAGAAAATGTGTATAAGAAAAAAGACTTAAAAATGATATAGCTTAAAAATAAAAAAGAAATGTGTGAAATAAAAATGTCAAAACTAAAATTAAATATATGATACTTCATTTAATTTTAATGCATCTTAGATCTCAAATCTCATTTGTTCCTTAAACTTTTTAATTTTTTTAATTTTTAATTTGATAGTGTCTAGTATTAAGTATTAAGCTTTTTATAACTATATCCTGCCCTATTGGTGGTTTAATTTCATATGAAAATATATAGCATGTGATATCAAACTTGATTCAATGCACATCGAAAATGTTATTTAGATTTAAAACTTTCAATCATTTTGTTATTACCCTGCAAAAGATAAGTCTTCTAATTGCTTTCAGTTTTAGCTTTGTCTTTAGTTTTAGTTACTTTTGGGACCAAATATTTTGAAATTAACTTGCCTAAATAAATTGCAGTTAAACAAGTCGTTAACTAGTGGGCTCACTTGTATTTACAAATAAATCAAAAATAAATTATAATATTTTATTTTAATTACAACCGATCATCATTATATGACACTAAGTCATATAACAAAGCATTTTCCACAAATAATATATTGTCACATCCTGTATTGCAATTGTGTGATACATCTACTTTTCCTTTTCAAAATAAAATATTAGCATAATCATGATCCTCTTACCCTCAAATTAAGAGTGACTTGGGTCAACGTATTATATTTTATATAAATATAACGTATAATTTTTTTTTTAATTTTTTAATAAATTAAATATATTATGTTATTTAAGTAAAATTAATATTAAATTTTATTTTAAAAATTTAATTAAAAATTGGTTCATATTATATCATATACATGTTATTAAAATCTGTAAAAGTATTTTTAGAATAATAATTTTATTAAAAATATTAAAATAATGATAAAGGATTTAAAAATAACTTTATAAATTTAATTATTTTGTTAATACATATAGAATTTGATTAAATTTTTAAATAAATAATTAAAATAAAATTTTAATGTTAATTTCATTAAAACTAAAAAACCTATATATATAATCCTATAAAAAAAACTACATACATTTTATATGCTCACTAACTCCTTCACCCTTAAATTATTCATTACCTGCTTTCTTACTTTCTTAAATCCAACTTTTTATTGATTTAAAACCTGGTTAATTAGGCTACCTTGGATGGTTCTTTATATTACTTTTAAAAGTACCGAAGAATATAAATATTCTTCTACTTTTACTTTGTATATATATTCTGACATTTTTTTTCACTTAAATGCATCTATAGCGTTTACTCCAAGTCAAGGGAATATATATATATATATATAAGTTAATAATATTAAATAATATTTAAATTAAACAATTAGTTGTTAACATTTTTTTCACTTAAATGCATCTATAGCGTTATATTCAATTAGTTTGTTATAGCTAGTAACCGATAGGCCATTAATAATCAGCCAACAACACCTTTCCACATACGATCAACAATTGCTTGATTCTGATCACACCAACATTAATCAACCGCCACTAACATGATAATTGAAAGAGGTGAAATGAAATTTATATATTATTTTGTGGTATTTTTTAAGAAAATAAAGATGATTTTGTATATCGATTTTAATTTTTAATTCTTTTATAAAAATAATCAAATTATTTTTATGTGATAATTTAAAAAAATTAAAAATCATCTATAAATTATTTGTTAACATTTTCTGTTTTTTTTTTATAAACTAAAAAAATTAAAAAAATATTTAATTATTGTTTAATAAATTAAGTTTCAATAATTTTCTTCCAATATTTTTACATAAAAAAAAAGAATCAAAATGTATTTGTAGAGACACGTTTTCAAATTAGTATAATAGTGGTTCTCCCTGATATATAACAATGGTTCAATTTCATATTTTAAGTTACATATTTCTATCACATGTTTTTCATGTAATATAAGTAAATTTTAATTTTTTTATTTAAAGGGTTTGATACATTAATAATGTTCATATTTAATAAAAATATACACGTAGATATATATTTTTATAATAAGATTAAGTAGTTCCTACATTTTAATTTTAAGTATGTTAATAGTTTAAAATTAATATTAAATTAAAAATTTAAACATGTATCACACATAGTAAAAACATTAAGTGCAAACTAGCTTTTAAAATAATTAAAGTATAAAAAAATCAATTAAAACATTATTAACAAAAATATTTAATTTAATCTCAAAACTAAACAAGATCACAAAAGAATGAAAGACATTTTTGGAAAAAACTTTAAATAAATTGAATAGTGTTAAAAGATGAGAATACTCAAGTTTCAAAATTAAAAACAACTCGAACCAATAGAAATGTCAACTAAACATATTAACTTAATCATAATCATATGTATAACTCAAGAGTCTCGAATACAAGTAAATAATTTATATAACAAATCACAACAAACAATAAATTCAAAAGAAATAGGAGACAATAATGAAGTAATTAAGATTGAAAAAGCATGTATTAGTTTTCTCATAAAACATCTAAAGTAAAAGATAAACAATAAATAGCATGAGAATCAATACAAGACATAATAGATAATAGAGAAAATAACTTAATAAATTAAAGAAAATATGATCTATCTAATATGACACAAATGAAATGAATGTAAAAAAACAATATCATAATATTTGATACTACATGATAAAATCATATGACTTAAAGTTTATAAAAAAAAATGCATAAAAAATCATGGGTTAAATATTGAAAGGTATTTTACTGATGAAAAATAACTTTAAAGATAAATTTATCCTTTATTTTTTATCAATGTGTAACACATCTTAAATTCCTAACTAAATATTAATTTTAGAAAACAAATATATTAACTACTAATATATTATTACGAAAATATAGATTTATCTAATTATGTTTTGTTAAATATAAATATTATTATAATATTAAATTATCTAAATGATATAATTATCTTTTAATTATATTATATAAAGTATATAAAATTAAATATTTTATTTACTTAAAATAAATAAAAGAGAATTATTATATATGAATATTTTTTTAAAAAATATTATAGTTAAATTTATGTATCCTATAAATAATAAAAAGGTAAATTGGATGTGATAGGTCACGTCACACCATATATGTCAAGGGATACAAAAGAATCTAAATATAGGAGATATATTCTTTTCATAATTTAAAAAAAAAACTTTAGAGGATATAATATATAATAATATATTTTTTTATAATTGATAATGTTAATATCAATGATATATTATTTTATGATTAAAAATTATACGATTTATTAATAACGTAAACATTAAGTTCATTCTTACAAGTTTCATTATAATTGGAACAACTTATTTTATTATTTAATGAGGTAATAATACTTTTTATATAGTTATATTTTCGTTCAAATTATCTAATAATTTAACCTTTTTACATTTAATTCATCATTTATTTTTTTAAAAAAATTATATTAATTTTAAATATTATTTATGTTAAGTATTATGTTATATGTATGCGAAGAGAAATAGATTTAGTTGTCGAATTTAAACAATGTACGTAATTGCCAACACTATAATGCTGGCATGATGCTGACTACGAGTTGACTTGACTTTTGCTTTGGGAGGAATTGTGGTCCGACGTTGATACTTGAAAACTACTACATCTCTATTTATTAGTTGCAGTTGCCTACATACATGCTTTACCTAACATTTTTATTAATTATCTAAGTCTACTGCTATATTCAACTAATACAATCTCACTCTTATCAAGATGACGATTAGCAAAATATATAATCTATAAAATATATGTTACGTGATAAAAATTAAATAATTATTATTTTAATCACAATATTTTAAAAATAAAGACTTTATTTTTGTAATTATGTATCTAGAAAATAAATAATTATTTTAATTTTAAATATTATTTGTCCTGGTCTACGCCCACCATAATTGATTTCAATATTAATTTTCAGTAATTAATATTAAAGCAATACTTATGTTTTTTCTTGAAGTAACTGAGTTTTTATACTTGAAATATCATTAATTTTTCAAATTGTTTCTATTTGAAATGAAAAATTAAAATGAAAAATGTTTTCTAATAAACAGCTACCTGTAATTAAAATCACTTACCATTTATGCGGAAAGAAATCGCCAAACTAAATCAAGAAAAAAGTACGATTACTTTTCTCATTCGATAATTGTATGCTAGACATGTCCAATCAATTTGGTTATTTATGCATTTCAATTATGGATTCTCTTTTAAAATTTTTAATAAATTTATAATCAAATTTTTTAAAACGTATGATTTAATCGATATTAAAATTTTTAAAAATATAAATATTTGCAAGAGTTGTACTCGAAATTAATCACATTTGTAAATAGTAATTTTACACGTTGTATGTAACATTACATCATCTTATAAAAAATTACTATTGATTGAGTAAAATCGAAGAGTAAATAATATTTTTTTATCACCAAACTTTAGAATTTGTCGTTAAAAATATTATCAAATTGTAAAATTTAATAATATGAAAACAATAAATATTATATTTTTGTAATAATTTTTAAAATTCAATCGTAAAAAATCTATTTATTTTAATAATAAAATTAAAATTGTGCACAAAATAATTCATTAACATCATAATTTTTACTATAAAATATATTTATTAAAATTATAAAAAATTATAAAATATTATAAAAATACTTTATATATGTTATAAAGCAAAATTTATTTAATATGAAAATTTACTAACAAAGTTATATATTAATAAATAATAAGAATGAATGTTCTATCTAATAATAACTCTAAAAGGATTGGATACAAATTGGTACTTTACCATTAGAAAAAAATACACGTTATATTTTTTAAAGGTATATTATAAATATTTTTTTAAATGTATGATTTAGTCTAAAATTACTACAAAAAGATAATTTTGTTAACATTTTGACTTACGTAAAAAAGTATCAAATAATTTTTTTTTTAAAAAGAATAAAATAAAATTACTAGTTTAACATTGTCAATTGTCAAGTGTTAATCATTTTACATTTTTAAATATATTTTTTTCTAAAAATATTATTGATGTATCCATCACTTCTAAAAATATTATTGATGTACCCATCACTTCTAAAAAAATACTAATAGTATATCCATCTATAATTTTAATATTAATCAAAAAATTAAAATATCATATAAAAAAATTCCCCTAATTAGGAGAGAGAACAAATAGTGATAAAAAAGAGAAACATGTGTTAATATATTTTTTTCTTAAATAAATTAAAAATTAAAAAAATTAATATAATGAAAAATGAAAAAAATATAAAAATGGAGCAAGAGAAAAACAGATAAAATGAGACATTGTTTAATATGTGTAGTTAATTTAAAACAAATTATTTATGTATTAATATTTTTTTGAACTTTTCTTTTTATTCTATAAATAATGATTTCACTACTCATCGTCGTAATAACTTAAAATATTAGCTTAAAATAGATTATATTGATTGAATAAAAAAATATGAAAAAAATAACACATTTTAAAATTTAAAACCATAAAAGTAACAAATCTTATATTCAAAAGATACATTTTAGTACTAAACAAATTTCATCAAATCAAATTTATATTAAACATAATTTTATGTTAAATTATAATTATTTAAATTAATTTAATATTAAACTTAATTTAATTCAATTCTATATATCATTTTACTTGATTTTTAAAAATATTTGACAGAAAAATTCGACCCACCAAACCCCACATGTGACATTAAATTATATCAACTTAAATATTTAGCTGGCATTTTCATTCATCACAATAACGCAGAGGGACCGAGTAATTGCCATGTTTGTTGGCATTGTAATTGTTTGTAAACTTAAATTCATATATTTTTTTAGTATTTTAAAAAATCAATTATTTATTTACAATAATAATTAGTACTACCAAAATAACGAATAATTAATTCTAACTAAAATAATTTAAATTTCTGCTTGAATTACCACAAATATATCAAGAATTCAGGATACTAAAAAATCCTATCTAATTTTCACTATATCATAAATAACAAGAGAGATGTTAGAGATATGAATTGTGAGATGATAAAATTTTATTATATTAGAATAATATTTTTCACCATTAAAAACTCTAAAAGATAAAAAATATTTAATTTATCTTACATTCATAATTTTTTAATTTAAAAATACCAATTTCTTATAATTTAACATAAATAAAATTATAAATATAAACGTCAAAAGTGTGGATACGATTCAGAATTAACGAAATCTCTGAGAATAAATACCGTACAAGGTAGCCCGAATCAGTGCCACATACATGGCCATAAAAAAAAATAAAAAAAAAACTGTATTCTATTAGCAAACCTGCTGCACAGGCGACGGTGCTAGGCACAGGCAGACTATTACTGATTTACTGTAATTTACCGATTAAACACAAAGATGTCATTAAATTTTATAAAATCACCATTTTTACCTAAATCAATTATATTATAACACATATATTAATATTTTAAAATATGCAAATAATTTAATAAAAATATATATATATATATATAAATTAATGTAACTTACAGTTACTGAAAAATTTAATGACCATTAATATCAATATCTGTGGCATCACTGGTACTGGGAATAGTATCAGTCTTTTGGGTTTGACTGTGAATGGAAATAGGAGTAGGAATAGGTGGTGGTGGGTATTTGATGGCATTAAGTTGAATCTTACGAAGAGCAGCTTTGGTAAGATCAATGCCACAAATGTCAGAAAGTCTAACAAGATAGAGTAAAACGTCTGATAACTCTTCACCCAGGTGTACTTTTTCTTCTTCTTTCCAATCAACCAGTCCTTTCTCGACCTCTCCTTTCCATTGAAATATCTCTGATACCTCTCCCACTTCACCCACCTATTCATTCATTTTAGTTTATTTATCATTATTTTTTAGTAATTTAATAATAATCTATTTATTTTCAAAAAATGGCATGAACCATTTTTTTATTTTTATTCTTTAAATTATTGTTAATATGTCAATTTTATGGTATTATGTTTGTTTAGCAATTGAAAAAGAATTAATATAAAATAATAAATTGGGTTTTAATAAGTGTGAGGCAATAAAGAAAACAGCTTGTGCAAGCAGATATAATCTAAATACAATAAACAATAACCTTCTACATCACAGCAACTTAAGTATTCCTAATAAATCCAAAATAAAAATGTAATATTTATTTTTTCTACACGCGAAATCCTCCATATTTCAAGCATCGATCGAGAAGAAGGGGGCTTCATATTTTACAACCGAGAGAGAGCCCACCAAGAAAAAGCCATTAAAATGACCCCCCAAAAAAAAACAAAAGATTGAGAGTTAAATATGAAAGAAGAAAAAAAGAAACATACCATAGCTAAGAAGAGATTTCTGGGACTGTGGTACTTTTCCCAATCTCTTTCCTTTGCAAAATCTGCCATTAGTTTTTTGAGAAGATCAAGACTGACACTCTCACCTTCTGGAACAACGCCACTCATCTTCTATATCTCTCTTTCTCGTCAAAAAAACAAAAAAAATAAAACAGAAAAAAATTAAACTAAGGCAAAGCAAATATTGAAACAAAAGGGTATTATTTTATACACAAAGAGATAAGAACAAGCGACAGCTAGCTCTTATTCCAAAGTTAGCGTGCAATTATTTTGGTGCTCAGGCCAGGGGTTTCCCATTTTCCAAATATTAAAATTTCCAGCGATAGAGATAGAAGATTATACTTTTTTAAAAAAAAGAAATTAATTTTTTTTTAATAATTAATTGATTTCACAATTTTTTAATTTTCTTTTTTTTTTGCACATTTATCATAAATTTAACACTCACACGCTTAAAATTTTAAGGTAAAAAATTTATATTTATAAAGTAATTTTTTTATCTAAAAATAACATCATTAAGTAATTGAGTAATTATTTTAATAATAAAAATATTATTTTTAAAATTTATAAACATAAAAATAATATTATTTTAATTATAAATTGTATAAATTTAATTATTATTATTTAATTTAATTTAATAAATAATAAATATTACTTTATTATTATTATTATTATTCTCATAAAGTATTAAATTTATATATAAGTAATCCTTCACAATTTAATAAGAAATTATATATATATATATTAATTTTTCATTCCATACATCATACATAATACGTCATAGTATTAAATATTTTCATTTCAATAATTAAAATAATTGAAATTTAAATATAAGAACTTCAATTTCAATATCATATTAAAAAATATTATTAAATCAACTCTTTTAAAGACTTACATTATTATTAAATATATCAACTTATTATTTTTATACAACTATAAAAATAACATATAAAAAAACAAAGAGTAAATTTATACCTATAAGTTTATAACTAATTAACTATTATAGTTTCTTTATATTGACTTGCATGTAACACCGTATAATTTTAAAAATCGTTAATTTTCAACTTATCTCCTTAACTTGTCATTTGTGAATGAATTATATTTCACCACGTAATTCATAGAATTAAAAGTGTTTAATTTCCTTTCAGATTAAAACCATATTTCCAGGAAGTAATAGAAAGAGACGTGGAAAAAAAAAAGGAGAAGAAGGAAGCAATTCCATTTTTATTGACATACCATATTTATTATATTTCTTTAAAGATATTGAAATTTTATGTTTATACTTTCTAGAAAGTAGTTTATTTCATAATACTAATATAATGTATTTTTTTTCTTTAACAATAAGGTATATATTAAAAGTGAAGAGTAAATCAATAAAAGTATGACAAATGTTAAATGCTTTTTGTAAAACAAACTCGATACTTAAAAGTTAATGAAAAGAGAGCACATAACATTTTTATACTATTATCATTTTTAAATAAATCATGTTATAATAAGTTATTAAATAATTAATTATCCAAAAAAAAAAATAGTAATTTTAAGAGTCATATATATAATACTTTCATACAGAGTTGAAAAGGAAAGTAGATCCGTACCAATACCGCGTGTGTCTTTAAAATTTTAATTGAGACATAAATGTTCCCTTTTTCTTCGTCTTCTTCTTCTTTACAAAAGTAAATGTTGGGACATGTTCGTTTATATTAAAAAAAAAATAGAAGAATCCAAAAACGATTAAATTGACTACAAAATGATGCTCAAAATAATATCCGGTACATTTTATAAATTTAAAAAGTTAAACTCTTCTTTTGCTTTGACAATTTTTTATTTATTTATTAGGCTAACAATTTTTTATTTATTTATTAGGCTAACAAAACATGTGATACAACTCCGAAGAAACAAAAAGATTAAAACAATATTAATTAAGATATTAGCCTAACAAAATATTATTTTGACCACATCCCAAGGTCTATTTTAGCTTTTAGTCTTCAACAAATATTAGTTTTAAATGATTAAAACAATACAAATAATTATTTTGATATTATAATCCCAATAACAAAGTAATAAGAAGAAGAAAAAAACTATGATACTTGTTTGTAGATCTCTCTATCAACTTAAAATCATACTAATAATAATTGTTAGTATGATTTTAAAAAATATTATCTTATTAAAAAATATTATCTTAAAACACTTTTAATAACTTATTTCTCTTACGATTATATGATTGTTTCTCCCCGAATTATACTTTATTTCTCTCCTAATCTTAGTTAATTTAAATTCATAATCCTAATTCATCTATTATTTCTCCCATGTTATCATTCTCTCTCGTATTTCTATATTCGTTCTACCTAAGTCTATCTCTTTTTTTATCACATATTTTTTTTTCTTCACTGTGTAATTTAATTAAGTAGTTAATTGAACTCTTTGTTGGTTTTTCATGGGTTTAACTCCTATAATAGGCTAATTTTCCTGGTAATTAACTTCTTTTATACATAAGTCTTTTCTTGTTTAATAGGGGCAGAAAAATGTGGAAATATTTCAGGGAAATGAGATTTTGGGATGTGTATTTATACTTCAATGGCTAATTCTTTGTGGGTTATCCATGGTTGAACTTGAATACACACTATTTCTTTTTTTCCTAAACCATAGACTCTATTTCATGGTGAACTTAAATGGTTACATTTATTTATTTATTTATTCTATAATTATCTTGGACTATAACTATTATTGACTAGCCAAAAGGGCAAAAAAAAAATAGCATTTTTCCTTCTTCTTTTTCAATTCTTTTTATTTTTAAAAGCATATACAAAAAGGGGACATTTTTGACATGTGTTTAAAAATAATGAAAAGTTAAAAAAAAAAAAAAACTGCTCACCTTAAATTTTTCTAAATTAATATTTTTGCATAACCAAATATTAGTCTGTTCGTGTGACCAAAGAAAAATTACTCTGTTGAATCTGCTAACTTGGTAGAGTATAAAACTTATATTTCAGCATAAACAGGATGATGTAGTCACCTATGGTATCAGGATCTTGTTGGAACCCTAAAGTTGATTGTGCATGAAATGCTATGACAAATTGATTATATTAAAAGCTGAAATTCATAAATAATACAGTAAAAAATTTGATCTGTCAGGAAATAGCTAATCCAGTTATCATACTCTCATCCATACAGGAACAACATAATTTATCCCTTTTTAATGACCTCTTTTGAGATGAATTTGTATATTATCATGTGCTAAACAAGAGCTTCTCGAACCTGTGTTCTCCCCATTTTCCTTCTCTCTTTGATGGAATACATTCTCATCCTTGCTTGGTATTTTCTAGTTTCCTTGATCGTTGCAAGTATCAGCACTTGACTTATCAATAATTTTTCAGTTTATTTGTGACACCGCAATGGCGAAAATGTTGGTTGGAAATAAATGTGATCTTGAAAACATTAGAGAAGTGACTGTTGAAGAAGCAAAAACTTCGCAGAAGGTTTGTTCTTCATGGAGACATCAGCATTTGAGATTGTTATACGGGAGATTTATAACAGCATTAGAAGGAGAGTCCTTAACTCTGATTCTTACAAGGCTGAGTTGTCTGGTAATCGAGTAACCCTATGAAAAATGGGGCGGACAAGGAAACTGTCAAAAGTGTTTCGTGTTCAAAAAACACATTTTGTACTTCGTGACAGCACGTATAATACACATCTTCCTTAAACCGTTTTTTTTTTTTAAACTAAACCTGGTTATGTCCAAAACTGCTTGTATATGACAGGAACTGCAAATTTTGGTTGAGGGATTTATAGGGTATCCGTTAAGGGTGCCAAAATCAATTAACACTTGTTAAGTGTCTTTTTAAGCGTGTCTTCACTGTTCAACAATCCATGGCCTTAACAGACAAGGAGTTTCAAGAAGAACTTCGAAAGTTCATCCCAGATTGTAAAATAACATAAGGCATGTTCAGCTCAAAGAACTAGAATTCTTCAATGATTAGGAATACTACTTCCTGAAAATGTAATTCATATTTCCTTGTTCGTCTCAAATTACGTTGTTACACATCCACAGCTTCTGTCACATACTTTAAAGGGATGACATGTGATTTTTTTTCTTCAATGAATTGGGGACTACAATCCAAATTGGGATAATAAGTACAATGAATAAATGGCACTTCATCTATTGGTGTTAATAACTTTAATGTGAAAAGTGTAGATATTGTTTTGTTCCTAACATCATTAAAATATGCTGTAGAAGTATAACTGCAGATGAAAAAAGATATCAGGGTTTCCTCAGAGCAGATGCTGCACCCATAACAACAGCTAAGACAATGCCAAGACCAGCCCCAACTGAAGCACCCACAGCTGCAGCTGATAATGAGTTTTCTTTTGCTTTAGAGTCTTGACCTCCAATTGGTTTTGATTGTTCTCTTGCCAATTCCACCAAAAGTCTTTCTTTTGCTAGCTCCTTTATTTTGAAAGAGACCCTTAGATGTTAGTTAAAAATATATATACAGATTCGAAAAATCATCATTGAATTTAAAGAAACTTCGAGTTTATCAAAACGCATATGAAATATATCCACTCTAGTTTATCAAAACGCATATAAAATCATCCTGTAATTTAAAATAAATTTGATGTTTCCAACCTCTAAGGATGCCTCCTCTTGACTCCTTAGCACACCATGAATCGTCTGACAAAGAGAGTTAACACCCTCCACTGGTAGAATTGTCTCTTTCTTCTGGAAAGGCCTTTTCACAAGATTGATTGGATTGAAAGTAAGTCTTTGAGCACCCATTTTCCCTTCAATATCTCCATTGCTAGATCCCCAAGGCAAAGCACTTCCAGCAGTGGCCATTACATATGGACAGGAATTGATTACTCCAGTGGTGCTTGGCAATGTATGGTATGTCTGCAAAACGGCATCAATTGCTGCTTTTTGCTGATGTGCACTGACTGAAAATTTGTTTGTAATGGCAAGTATCCAAGGGATGCCAACTGATTTAGCCTCATCCAACAGGATAGAAAGGGCTGGCTTCTGCTGTGATGCATTTGAGTTGTTGTAACGAGGTATTCTATGGGACAGGTTATGTACAAGAATAATCAAGTCTATTTTCTGATTAAAGTCCCTAATTCCTTTCCATAGTTCAACTCTGAAATGAGAAGCCTCTGCATTCAGCTCCTGCAGCATAAGTTTTGGAAGTATCGTGATACACCAAAGAGACCAACGGATATTTAAGTAAATTAATTTACGAGTTATTCATTACTCTTGAAGTATATACATCACCAATTATATTGCTTTCTCTCTATCAAAAATTGGCTATTTTTTCCTTAAAAAAAAATAGTTGTAATAATCTTGTTTTCCATTAATTTAGAGTACCACGTCATCACATACTTGGAGAACAATGAATAATTTCTCCTTCTTTATAGACTTTATAGTCAGTTCTCCAGCTGATTTATACTAGGTACACTTCAACGAACAGATTGTTAATCATTTACTTTGTGTCTTTATTGATAACACCCTCCTCGTGAATGAAACTAAGCTAATAGTAATATGAACCAACTATGAAACACAATATCAGAGTTAAAATATTACTAATCAACACTGACATGTAGATACCGGAAACAGCAAAAATATTCAGAATAGTAAAACAAGAGAATAAGCGCTGCAAACATCAGCTGTCAATTTGTATTGCCAGCAAATAAGATAGATAGATAGATAGATAGATAGATAGATAGATAGATAGATAGATAGATAGAGAGAGAGAGAGAGAGAGAGAGAGAGAGGGAGAGAGAGAGAGGGAGAGAGAGAGAGAGAGATTTAACTAAATGATGTAGCATAACTTGGCACATTGATACTTGTGAAGAATTGTGTGAGTTGCAAGCATTAGATAAAAACGCCAAAGAATTTCAGGTATTAGTACTGAGGGTAGATACCAACTACTAATTACACTGATACTTTGAAGAATTGTGTGAGTTGCAATTATTACCAAGCTTATGTCTAAAAGTGCATGACTGCAAGATAGTTGTAAGTTCACATATGCATTTCATATAATAATTTACCTAGGAAAGTGGAACGACTAAAATATGAAACTAAATATCATATTCACTTAAGGTTAAGTTCCATAGGATAGACTAAAATAACACATCAAATGCAAATATTTTAATCAGAAAAGTGGGGCACCTGCAAATTTATTCCTGCAGAATCACAGTAGCATAAACCCCCAGCAATACCTTCTTGAACATCAGTCTCCACTTGCAGGTTATCTACATTGGTAATGCCAGTTATGGCACCTTGAGTCATTAATGCCTTAAAAAGAGATGTTTTACCAGCACCCTGTATATCCCAAAAGTCAGGTGAACAAGAGAGAGCAAGTGTATATCTATAGGGATTATAAATTCGTATTGAATTATATCTTATGTAGTGGTCCAAACAATTTACTAAATTTTGTGTATCTCCGATCAAATTGTCTTGTAATTATAAATTCTTTTCCCTTCAAGTTTAGAAAGATGAACAAACAAAATATATGAATGAACAGAATCACCACATTGCCTTGGTCCAGTACTAGAGACCATCATCTCCTAAAATTACAATGCTTAGTGTTTTACAACTGAAAATAAACAAAATATCAGTACCTCAAGACCAAGTAACCGCACCCTACGAGTTCGCACATGAACCTCTTTGCAGACGGTAGTAAAATCACTGGTACAGAATACAAAAAAATCTCTCAGCCCTTCTGGTCGGAGTGATTTCTCCCCATTAAATAACCCCAAATTATTTTCCCTGTTAAGACAATTGGTTTCTGAACCAATAGAAGGAAACACGTGCATAAATGAGTCTAAATTTGTTTGGTTCTTTGGCGGGCGTCTCAATGGTGCTCCAACCAGTACTCGCATCTTTTGTAATTCAGGCTGTACTTCATAAGCTGGAGCAGAAGGAAATGTTTCAACTGTAGTTGCACACCTAAATGAGAAGAGGTTAAGCAAAAATAAATAAGATAATATTACTAGATCAATGAACTCAATCAACATAACGTAAATCAATCATCAACTCCTTATATTATTAGTGAAAATGGAGTATATTGCATAGCTGTAACAAAATAACTAAAAAAAACAATTACAAGTAAGAACAATGATGGTATGAAAAGAATCAAAACACCACACAAAGGAACATAAGAGTTTCATTATGTACGAGTTTTAAATTTGAGTTTGTTCTGCCATCATGAACTAGTCTCAAGAACGGATCAACAGTATATAATTTTGAACTAGTCTCAAGCAATAGAATAAGGTGTGTAGGAAAGTCGAAGTTTAGAAACATAATTGTTTGATCAGAGATGTGAAGTAGGCTATTCATGGCCAACTCAATCACCTGAAACACAATCACTAGTAACATTGCAAAGGATTCTCTTGTGACAGAAAACATGTTCTTAAATACGTGAATTCTTTATTTTGCAGTGGAAGATTAGGAAACACACAGAGAGAAAACTTGATGCTAGTTTTGTTAAAAAGATTTGTTTTCCTATGTCCAAAACTAGTTTTGTGCTTTCTAATTGATTTGTTAAATAAAAGAAAACTCATTTGGTAATGATTTCTATTTTATGTTTCCAAAACGAAACCAGAAATCAGAAAACTAGTTTATTAAAATTGTGTTATGTACTCTCTTTTCTTTTTTTATTTTTTTTTATTTTCTATTTAATACTATTTTTTTATATTACTCTCATTTAAAATTCTATTTTATGGAGAACAGGGATAGAAGAAATGTGGAGTTGTGTTCTTCGTGGAAAGGAGATTCTAGTGTAGGATTTGAAATTTGTCAGTGAAAGTTTTGAAATATGAAAATAGAAAACAAGTTTTGAATTCTACTTTTTTTTGAAGTTCCATAATTAGGCTACAAAATGGAATTCAATTCTAACTAAAATGAAAAGTAGAAACATAACTAGTTACCCAACACCAATACATTCATAAATTTGAACTTGAATATAAAAATCAGAAAACATAATATGTTACAAAACGATCCCTTAGTGATAGTAAACCAGATTATTTAATTATTAATTTGTTTTAAGAGTCATGCGAGAAGTCACAAAGGCCTAATGTAACAATGTAACTGCAAATGTTTTGCTTATAGCAATTATGTTACCTAAGTGCTATAGTTCATCAACTATTCAAATAACAGTAGTATAGGTTACTTGTAGTCAATTATACCAAGTCCAGAAGAGTTTATGAAACATATAACAATCAGGTAAAAGCATAGAGTGAAAGACAATACCATTTACCATTCACTTGTGCATGAACGAGGGAACAGAGGTGTAGTCCAAAACCAGTAATATCAACCTTCAGTGGATCTTTGCTCTTCTCACCAGGTATACCGCTCCACCCAAGGGGAGCAATTGAGGTAGCTGCACGAATAAGCGGAGAATCCACAATATGCCCAAGCTCTACGTTACCTGCATCTGAGAGACCCAACCACTGTTGCAAGTGTTGAAGTTGCTGCATCTGCTCCATTCCTAAAAAAGCTGAGGACTCGTCTTTCATGTAATGATCGTATATTCTGAAGAGCAGACAAGTTGAATATTAAGTCAAGAATTGTTTTTTAGTAAGAATTAAATCAACAATTGTATTCATCACATTGGGATTACATGATAATTTATGCTAAAATACATGTTACTTTCAATGGATCTAAATTCTCAATGTGACAGGAACCAGAGCAGTTGGGTACAAAAAATATATATAAACTGACAACATTTTATTTATTCTTTTTGGCTAAACAATATGAAAAAGTCCCGCATGTTTCAGACCGGTTAAGGCCATTCCAACAATTTCACTCTTAAAATAAGTTACTTTAAGAATTCATAGGCATCTAATAGTAATAATATTTCTGATAAAAAATAGAATTAATATTTGAAAGACATGTCATAAGCAAGAAAAGAAGGAAATACAAGAGGAGCAGACAAGCTCTAACCAAAACTCAAGCCATTCAAACCTGCATAATCAGAGAATTATTACATAACTAAAATTATTTTTTATATAGAGAAAAATAAACTGTAAAGGCAAGGGTTGTCAGGGATTAATATCATGCAACCAAATTCCTGTCAGTCAACATAGTGACAGTTGGATATAAACAAGCCAAGTGAAAATAAAATTTACAATTAAAGGGACATTGAGTTATTCATTACCTCTTGAACCGAGACCTGTATGACTTCATTGAATGTGACTGAAATCGTTCTCTTAGCTCCGCAATTACAGATCTGACCTGAAAATGTCTTTGCCAGAAGAAAGTAAATAAGATAAGAAATTACATGAGACAGTGTTACAATTAGTAATGATTTGCATTACTAAATAAAAGATGGTCACACAAGTGAAGCACATACCGAAGTCAATTTCGAGTACTCAGCATCTGATAGTGACTCTACAAATGAATTCCCCAGGAGATAAAGCTGATTAAAAAAGTACATAAAGAATTTAACAGTATGATAGGCAGATGCAAACTAAGAAGTTTAGTGACAATAAAACAAGATTACTCTTATGCTAGAAAAGATAAATAAAACAAAGTAAATACCACTGAAGAGAATCCTTGTGACAGAAGCTTCAAATATAATGAAAGAACGCAGTCAATATGGACGGTTTAAGATAACTATTTATATCGACATACTGCAATAAAAACAGAATAATGCCATGCTCAAGCTGGCAAAATTAGGTTGATTGCACATAAAATGGCTCTTCTAAACCCCTATATTCAAAATGACAAACTTTGACTTGACACTTTATTCAACCACTTTTCTGTCAGATGCAAGTGTGCTCGACAAATTTATAACACATATGTATGAAGAGAAATCTGACATTTTGGTGTTTAAAGTTCGCCTATTTTTTAAGTTCTCCAAATTTTTGGAGAAATGACTACTCTATGCCCCTCCTACATTGGTAAACGTTTCTTGTCAATTTACGTGTTACATAGTCTATTTAGGACACTTACTAGATACACTCTTTAAAATTTGCTTTACTGAATCGTTATTTAGTTTTCAAAATGTCTTTTTGTACGCAGTTAAATGGCTACATAAAAAATCTTATCCTAATCAATGGTATTATTTGATTTAATCGTATTTGGCTAGAGTTTTGGTTGTCTTAAATTTTAAATTAAAAAAAATATCATCAATAAATAAATCTAGCCGAGTTTCTTCAAGGTTGTTTAGTTCTTTAGTTGGCAATGTTTCCACATTAAAATTTAGCAGCAGCAGATGTAAAATGTAGATGGAATGCATGAGTGCACTAGTAAAAAAATTAAAAGCAGGCATCAGTTTTGTGTAAGAACCTCTCCAAAAGGAATGTATGAAGGTAAGTAGGGAACTCTGCGCCATTTTCTCCCATCCCCATCCTTTGTAGCAGTTTCTGGAATAAACTTCCCATTTCTTGCTTCATCTAGTGGTTCTTTAAGAGTCTCAGAAATAGGCTTAAGAGATATGCCATCTGAACTCTCTTGGATTTCAAGAGACTGTGCTTCTACAACTTCAACTTCATCTTCAACTAAAGCTGTAGATGTAGTATCTAGCGAAGATGTTTCTATGGAATCAATTTTCTTCCCGCTATATTTGCTTAACTGTCTTCTTACACCTTCCAGAGGAACAAGCTTGGAAAGTCTCCAAAAGGATCTCTGTACAGGCCCCAAACCCAATACCAACCTCTCCCCTTCGTTCCCCTTTAGCTTATCTGCTGCTTCCTCACGTTTCAAAGTGGACAAGTTAGTAGCTTTAGCTTCACTGGAAAGCAAAGGACACTGAGCATTGTAATGGTGAAAATATGCAGGAGACAAGATGCGAGGTACCAGGTCTTCTGGAATGCAGTAGCTCTTGAAGTAGTGCTGCCACCCCTTTTGATTCACATAACTATAGTCAAAACATTAGAAGACACCATGGTCATGTTACAAAAGAGAATACTGGAAAACTTCATTTAACCAGAGCACACAGAGTTAGTTGAAAAGATAAATGGCAACCTACTCTCTTAAAGCAGCATTCCCAACAGGAGGCTGGGAAAATGTAATGCATTTGACTTGCACATTATCATTCTCCTTTAAGGAGGAAGAAGCAGCAATAACCCTTAAAATAGCAAGTGTAGCTAATGTTGCCACCTAAGAAGACGAAAAAAGCAGCAGTCAATTGGTCTATTGCCATTTAGTATATACAAGAATATAAATGGGGCAATATAGTGCCAGAAAGATGCTCACAGCTCCACCAAGTGAATGTCCACACAACACAAGTTTCCGTTTCTTCTTTTGGGCTAATCTATATAGCTCCAGGGCAGGTATTCCTTTAGCACGAGCCATGAATCCCTGAAGACAATATATAGGCATAAAAAATGTAGCAATTATAAAAGAGAAAACATCTAAGGAAGCTAGAAACCTATTCCGAAAACCATTACAAACTGAAAAATGAGGAGAGGAGAACAGATAAAACAAAAATAAAGGTAAAAAGACAATGAAATTTTACCCGATGAACTGCTGGTTGGAGGTTATCATTAAGTTGCTTAGATTTTGAATCAACTGGCTTTGACATATTTTGCACAGTATCATTTTTTCTTTCATTCTGGTTAGATTTATTAGTTTCATTCGCATCAATATCATCCACAGCATCCTCGTGAAATATAGCACCTTGCCATATATTGACATCGGTCACAACATCCCTTCACAAATACAAAAGCATACCCAAAAAAGAATCATAAGAACACCACCTCTTTTTCACAAATGACTGAAGGATTTGAGATTTAATGTTGATCAACGAATTATATAATTGCACTTACTTGTACTGTTTAGTTCCAATGAAGGAAGCAAATAAAGTATCACCTGCTTCTGCCAATAGATATCTAAAGCAGAAAATTGCAAAAATATGTCACAGAAAATCACAGTAAACCAAAATAAAAAACCATGAACAGAAAAATTGAATTGAGAAAAAAAATAAGGGCCAGTAAACAACCAATGACAATTCAAATAACGGCCAAAATATGACTTGGGTTGATCAATTGGTAGATTAAATACAATCCTAAATAAAAAATCTAAAACCAAATAATAATCAACAAGTTTAGTCCATGCCAAAGCAGAAATGCAAAGGTAAACAGAATGCATGAAAAAGCAAGGACCTATGAGGAACATGATCCGAAGAGGGTTGAACACGCTCCAGAGAAACAATTTGTCCTCCAAACTCAGCCTTAAATTGGTTGACAGAACGTAACAACTCGGTAGCAGGAGCCTAAAATTCAAGTAAGCAAAGAAGACAATTTTATACTTCTAAATTGCAAACAAAGAACAAAACCCATTACCATTACATAGAAGAAAAGAGAAAATAAAACCTTGTAAACGCACTCAGAGAGAACAATGCAACAAAGAATGTCCTGCAAATCGGAGATTGAATCGGATTTAACGGCACTGCAAAGATCGTGGAGTTGCTTCTTTCGGCGCTCGTATTCTTGCTGAAGCCTCTTCATTTGCTCTCTGTCGCGGTTGTTCCATGGTGGCCACTTCATCCTCCATTGAAGTGGACCCCAGGAAACCTTCGATATCTTATCTCGCTGCTCTTTGATCCACGTCTCTAGTCGGTTATGTATCGATTCCATTGGATCCGACAGCTATGATCTTCAAGCTCAATAGTCGGCTGATGAACCCTGGAATGAAGTATTTTTTTTTCTGATTATTTATTTTAATAATTTATTTTCTTCCTATTTATCCGAAAAGGAAAATATGAGAAATCGTGCACGGTTCGAAGAGTAAAAGCATATACGAATAGGGATGGAAAAAAAAAAACCGCGGATTCGGTTATCCGCGGTTCGGAGAACCGACGGTTCGATTTTTAACCGGTAAATTTCGAGAACGGAGACGGTTTTTGAGAAAAATCGAATATGAAACAACGGTTACGGTTATACTAAAAACCGTACCCGCCCGTACCCGAAATTAATTAGATTTAATTAATTAAATTATATATTAAATTATAAATAAAAAATTAATTATATATATTTAATAAATTAAATTATATATATATTTCGGTTTTTTTTCGGGGGTTTTTTTCATAACTGTCAAATCTGCATGGTAAAAACCATCCCCGAACCGTAACGGTTTTTGGGCGGTTTCGGTTATAGGTTTTAAAATTCGGTTCAGGGACGGTTATATCAAAAACCGTCTCCGTGCCCATTCCTATATACGAACCATTAAGGAATCAGAAAAACATTTAGCAAAAAAAAAAAAATCAGAAAAACGTTGGTCAGTATTAAGTGAAAATGAAATGATACACCATATTGAAATCCGAAATACATTTTTTCCAGTTTCCTTCTTCTTCTTTTTTCTCCTTTTGTTTTATGACTATGAGCATTTTATTTTTTATTTTTTTTTCATTTAGTTAAATTTTACACACATTATTAGACTAATTTTAACTAAAAATAAATAAATTCATCCTATAATTTTAAACACACACTTGACACTTTAACTGGCCTGTTATTAATACTTCCATATTTGTTGCGGTTTTTTTTTCTGTAAAGAATTCAATTATCATATATTTTGTTAAACAAATAATTCAATTTCATAATATTTTACAGATCATTAATTAATAAGACAAATGTACGTAATATATTTTTAAGTTAAGTTAATTAAAAAAATAAATGATAAAATTTTAAATTTTATTTATTTATCAATTATTTAATTATTATTATTTATTATTAAGATAATATATGAAATTGATATTTTAATTATAATTAAAAAATAAAAAAATTAATCATTTATTTGTTATTATTTTTAAAAATAAAATAAATAAACTACTAAAAAACAATAAAATTAAATTACTTTTTTAACGTAACTAAATAAAGAAATATATTCTCTCACACAAAGAATTTATCGTATCATTTTTTTCTAACGAATATAAGATATCACATTATTATATATTATTATTGATATACCATTAATTTTTTTATTGACATGAGAACTTATGTGATAGTCTATTCCAGTTGAATTGGAAGCTTACGTTTAAAATGTGTAGGACTGGTAATCCGTAACAGATATTTTAAAAACAGAAAACATAGTTATAATGTTAATACGATGATATATATAACTGTTAACTTACATCTATTGAATTAACAAAATAGATCAAGCATAGCCTAATTTTGATATCATAAAATCATATTTTTTTATTTAACTTTAATATATTTACTTGAACATGATATATATATATATATAAATCAATAAAATCTTTTAAATTTTAACGATTATAATAAATACTATTTTATCATTATAATGATAATTAATATTTTAATTAATTCAACACTATTTTTATATTGGTGCATAAATGACTCGTATACTTTCAATCTGATAATATTTTGGTTAGGATATCAACCAACTAATCATTGAAATAGTCTTAGGTAATATCACTATATTTTCATCTAAAATTTCTTTGATGAAAGATTTCTATACTTTTTTATACAATCATATTGAGCTAAATTATGTATAATATCACATTCTCGTTTATTGTCACAAAATATTTGGACGGATTATTGTTTCGAAAGAAAACTCAAAACTTACCATATAAGTCTTATTGATAATGAATCACAAAAGTATATTTGTCAATACATTTGTCAAACCTCTAAATATTGCTTTTGTTTTTGCTTCTATTTTTTCATTTAAGCAAGCTACAAAAATTTTTTTCTCTATGTCACAAGATTACTTTCTAAAAAGGTAAAGCAATAGAATTAGATCACTTATCACTTTTATCACTAGTCCAATCGATATCATTTTATGTTTCTATACTTTGATAGTTTATGTTTTTAGTAAATAACACTGCTTTATTAGGAGCAAACTTCAAATACCTTAAAACGTGACTAATTATATTCATATGTTGTTTTCTAACGTTATGCATAAATTAACTAACAATACTCAAAGCATATGTCAAATCTGATCTAGAATAAGATAAATAAATTAATCTCCCTATAAGTCTTTGGTATCTTTCTTTATCAACGGGTACTTGGTTTGACTTAACATGTAATTTTAGACTTTTTTTTTCTATTGGTGTATTAACTGGTTGATATGTTGACATATCAATCTCTAGTAATAAATCTAAGCCATATTTTATTTGAGATAAAGCTATTTTTTTATTAACCGTGATACTTCAATCTCAATACAATATTTCAAATTACTTAGAACTTTCATTTCAAACTCTTTGGACAAATAATTTTATAAGTCGTTTATTTCTTTATGATCATTTTCTATAACCAATATAGCATTCATATATAATGAGTGCATTGATCTTATCTTTTTACATTTTAAGGAAAATAATATGATCTAAGTTGCTCTTTTGTTAGTCGAAGACAATCATAGATTTTGTGAACCTTTTAAACCATGCTCTCGTAAATTATTTAAGGTCATACAATGATTATTTTTAGTCTATATACCTTTAACCTATACCTTTTTGTGTAATGCACTTCAATGGGAGATCTATGTAAATTTTTTCAGATAATTCACCATGTAGAAAAAGCATTATTCACATCAAATTATTATAATGATCAATCCAAATTTGTAGCTAAGATAACAGGACACAAACTGTGTTCATTTTGGCTACAGGTGCAAATGTTTTTATATAATCAATCTTATAGGTTTAAATGTATCACTTTGTTACCAATCTCACCTTAAAGCATTCAATTGTGTTGTCAATATTGTGTTTTCACAATGAAAATCCACTAATATTCAACTCATTTTTTCCCAAGTAGATCAAGATCAATGAGTTCCTAAATAATATGGCTTTATTTCCTGCCAATATATCATACCTATATTATTCAAAGACTCGATTTCAAGTTCAGAATCACTCACTTATTCACTTGAGTGTTTATCACTTACTTATTTAGTTATTAAGTTCTCGTTGATATTTTGATCTAATTTCTTACCACTTACATATAATTCACTCATTTTTTGGTTTGGTTTAATCTGTGAGTCATTAATAGTATAATTTAGTGTTATATCACTTATACCAAGTTGTAAACTTTTTGGTCATCACTATTATCATAATCTAAAATTTGAAGTTTTTTTTATGCTCCCTTTAAAATTCAAGTTTAGAGAAGTACATGGTATCTTTATGAAAGATAGTCGAATACAAATTGTATTAAGTGAATATGCAAGTATATGTATCGTAATAAGTTATATAATGATAAGAAAATATCGTTCTCACGGAAATAATATTATTAGAAATTAATTTTTAAAACAAAAAAATAAAAAAAAATTTATTTTGTATTTTTATATTTTAAGAAAGTAAAATTAAAAAAACTAAAAATAAATAACAATAATTAATTAAATTTAATTTAAAAATTAAGAAGATATATGAAAAAATTGTCAAGAAATAAGAAAAATATTTTGTTTTTACGCCAATAAAACCAATAAATAGCACAATATATTTAATGCATTAGAGATTGAGAAGATGAAGATGCTTCATCATCTATGTCATTAGAAAAGACTATCGATGGAAAACGATAAAGATGAATAAAGATGTAGAGTCCACATCTTCGGTTGGTAGATCACGCCAAAAAAATAAAATGATTAGATTTAAAAGTCAAAAGCAAAAATTTAGACAAATTATTAAAGTATAAATAAAATAGTAATATCTCACTATTGTAAACAAGGATTTCTTGTTTTATAAAAGAAAGAACTCTTATTTCCATTAATTGGACATAGCTTTAGTAAAAATAATATCTTTGCTCGAAAAATTATTCATCTATCAACTATATATCTAGAATATATGAATGATAAGAATCTCTTCAAGATTATTAGTTGTCTTTTAGAATTATAATAATTGTTAATATTATGAATAAAATGAAGTATAATCACTCTTTTTTTTATTTTCTAATAAGTTTAATTTGGATATTATACTATGTACGGATGTAAAGACTCTATCATTATCAAAAGGGTATTAAAGTTTGAGTAAACTAAGTGTTAAAAAAAAAGAACAATTGATAGAAAAATATTATGATAGATCCATTAAATTAAGGTATAATAATTATAATTTTAAGTTAATTAGAATCTTAAATAATTAAATATTTATTTATAACATTTATAAAACTATTAAATAATACAATATAAAAAAGAAACTAATCATAAGTTTATACGAGAATAAACATAAAAATAAGTTATAAAAATAAAATAATATTTTGATAATAAAAATAAAGATTTGTATTTGAATAATAAAATATATAAAATGAAAACTAATATTATAAAATAACTAATTATAATTTAATAGGAGAATCATAGAAAAGAAAAATAGAAAGTAACATCGTTAACTATTTAAGATCGTTACTGATATTAATTCAAAAATTGAGAATATTAATTATAAAAATTCATAATTATAGCGAAAATATGTTAAAAGTTAGAAACATCGATGATATTTTTTCGAATAAATAAGTATTTTGTATAATTCATACAAAAAAGAAAAAGGAAGGTGCATTTTGGGTTTGAACTAAGCCCATGGACCATTGGGCTTCTACATCTAAATATTGAAATTAGAAAGGTTAACGACTTAACAACGTAATCTTACAAAATAACGAAGTGGGAGAATTATAAAAGAAACAAGTTGTACAAAAGTTTTCGTTTCCTTTCAAGAAGCTCTTTTTGGTGGGTGGGTGGGTGGGTGGGTAGTCTGTGTGTGTTTATCTGATTTCATTTTTAGTTTTGTTTGTGGAAGAAAATTTTTAGCAAGGAAATTTTTTTTTTTTGGGGAATAATATTCTCTTAAATCTTGAATCTGATATGGTTCTTAAGTTCTTAGTGTTTTGTTGATAAAGAAAAAAGTTTTTAATGTTAATCTGATATGGACTTGTTCCTCCATCATCAATACAGGTTTTTAAAATCTATTGATTGTGAGTTGTATTTTATTGTTGGTATTTTGCTTGGTTCGATGTAGGATTTATTAACTAACGACAAACTTTACAAGCAAGTGTTTAAAGAAATTAAGACTGTTTATGATTAAAGCTGCTGTTTATTTATTTATGCAGTTGCATTAGATTCATTTGTCATAATTATGTATTAAAGTGAGGATTCATACCGTTAATCTTCATTTTATATTTAAATATTTATTATATTCGAAAAGATTAATCGTAATTGTTCTTTAACATATATATTGTTCCATCCCTAAAACTGATTTTTCTGAAGAAAAAAGAAAAAATATTATTTAACATTGGGATAATATTAAACCTTAAGAGAAGGAAGTACTTCGATTCGTCATGCAGCTTTTTCTTTTAATTGATTGGGAAAAAAACGTAGCTTTTTTTGTTTTTGTTTTTTAATAACATTATGTGTTTTTTTTTTAAATTATTAAAGATAGGAAGAACAAAAAATAAAAAACCGCAATCATCGTTGCATCACTATGACGATGGGGTCAAAACATATGGCCATGATTGACTGCATTTGATTATGTGTGCATTTTAAATGAATTTATGTGTATTTACAGGAGGTTGATGATATCGTGATAATATACATTATTTTTCCCGATAAATATACGAAATAATTATTATATTTTTAATATTAATTATATATTTATATTAATATTATCAAAGAAAATTATCTTTAACAAAACTTTTTTTCATGATAACAACAATTTATATTGTATCAGTATCATTATACAAAGTTTAACTAATTATCATATTAACTACCACAATAATTAATTAAATGAAAGATAATGATATTAATAAATAACTTTTATTATTAAAAAAATAAAAATATATATTTTATTTTTAGTATTATTTATACTTAATATCATCGTTATTATTTAACGAATAAATTTTATTATTATTATAATAAAATTATATAAAATATTTATTTTATTGATAATATTAATTTAAATAAAATTATCATCGATTAATTATTATTTATCAATAAGAAAATACATTTTGAAAATATAGTAACTCATGAAAAATTGTAATAAAAAATGACAACAATAGCTTATACATTTTTATTATATACCCAAAAAAAAATTCTAGTAGAAATATTTTAAATTAAAAATAGGTTAAATAAATTCATTTAATATTAAATTATGTATAATTAAATCTTGTTTATTAACATTGAATTGCTATTTTAATTATTATAAAATTTAAAAGTATTATTTAATTTAATTTTTTTAACTGTGGCTTGTTAAACAACCTATAAATTAATCCCGACTTGGTTATTACTCAATAATATCCTGTACTTTGATTAAAAAAGACAAGCTAACAACTGCCCAAGCAAAAAAGGGATGATAATTTTATTTTTCCAAGTAATAAGGGACTTACTTACATGACTAACTCATGGCTGCTATGCACATAGCAGTGGAATAACAAAGTAAAAGCAATCATCAAAGAAAGCAACAAAAGCAAAAACAATGAAAGTGAAAGTGAAAGCGACGGATACGTAATGCTTTGGAGTGGGGACCCTATATTTCTTTCTCAAGACAGCTATATAAAGTTGGAAACCTACTAAAGTGGCACGGGGCTTGGTTAATAATAAGGGTTTAGCAAAATCGATACTCTATGTCACATGTTATTACAAGACAAATTTAAGGTGTTACTATCATCCAATCCAAACAGCGATCTCCATCAATTCCATAATTTATGCAAAATTTGCAATCACATCACTGTTACTATAGTAAAAATTTTCACCAGTTAAAGATATTACAAAACATCCTATAAATCTATTAACTTAAACCAAATTATATTTTAAATTTTTTATCAACAAATTTATAATCTTATATTATACCACCTCCATTTGAACATTAATGGTACTTTCCAGCACCCTTTACATTGGGGATATAAAAATACCCTATACTCTCCCCCATTCGAAAATCAATAATATTTTTCAGCACTCTTTACGTTGGATATAACATCCAGAGTACTCAGCTTCCCCATCGTCTCCGGTACTCGTAAATCTGTTTACATATACTAAATACTATCCGAGCATAAAAGGTGCAGTAAAATATCATTGATTTTTCTGCTCAATGCGATCAGTAATTAGAATAGTCCGAATTCCAGGATCGAGCCCACGTGAACAGGGCCTTACTCATTATGTTCCGGGGATGTATTAAACTTAAAATATCATTTTTTTTCCATTAACATAATTGATAATCCTATCTCATCAGGGAAGTCTTTGTCATTTGAGCAGGCTTATAACTTCTTATGCAACTGCTATTTCCCTTCTTAGCCAAATGATGGAAACATTAAACTAATTCAACTATTCACGCATATATTCTTCCTATAATGTTTATACAATCCGTTTCAACTATAGCAGAAACTGAAATGTTTAAATTAGCAAACAAGTAATCATCAGTGTCTTCATAAGGATGTTTTGTTGAAGATAAACACGTTGGATTCATGTACTATCTAATCCTATCTATACTTGAAGGACTAAATTAGTGATTTACATTGATTTGCAAAGAGAGTAACGTTCTTGCTTGCAAAAACAGTGATTATTGTACTTTTCCTATACAAGGAGAGCGTGAAGGGTCAAGCAAGCTCAGAAGATAGTGTGATATATTAGGTGATAACATCTAAATATATGGCTAGAAAAAGTGGAAGCAATACAACTCAAGGTACTTGACTAATAACTCAATTAATACACTAGATAATTTCATTAACTAAACTCATGATTTGTGTCTGTACTAACTCTAAACAAAAATCATAATAAAATAAATCCATGTACAAGAAATGGATGGAAGATAAAGAAGAAAGTTAATGAAGAAATATGACATAGTATATCAAACCAGTAAGAAGATCAGAATATTACAAACTCAATGTCTGCACCAATTAATAATCAAGTGGGTGTGGATCAAATGGCAAGAGGTTGTCTGCCTTATCCATTGTTATGTCCATTATAGGGCTTGGTAGACTGATTAGACTTCCTCCTCAAAACCACAATCCAAGTAACTGCTTCCAACAACAAGGCAAATGCACCCAAAGCAGCAATTACAATTATGTAAGCAGATTTCCACTTCTGTGCAGGGTTTAGAATGTCATAACCTTTAAATACATTGATGATGCTAAGAACAACAATGGCATATCCAATGCTATGGTGGTAGATATTCCAGTAGAATCTGTATTTGTGTTCCTTCTTTGGTCTTAACAACAATGCTAAAATCTTAAAGTTCCAAAGATAAATGAAAAAAAAAATCAGTCAGAAGAAAACACGCAAAACCAAGTTGCACAATTAGGCTACACAAAACAAAACTGATATCCAACCAACTATGCAAATGCCAAGTCTAGAAATATCTCTAAAAATCCAATTTGTTTCTTTCTTGATAAATCTTCCCAGGCAAAGAAACCCCAACAAGAAAATAAGAGAAGATAATTAAACCAAATGGATAATGGACATTCAGCATTTAAAGAATACAAGAAGCTGATATGAAAAAGGTGTCACAGGAAATAACTATTTCACGTGTCATTCAATCTTATGCACTTGTTGTTCCTACATTTCATAAGAGACCAAAAGGAGAAGTGAAAGTGAGTTGAGAGTTTGTTACCTGGATAGTTGCCAGGCTGAAGAGGGCAATTCCAATATTACGATGGACAGTGTATTGAACTCCCTTGGATTCACTACCAAGCTTGAGTCCAGTTCCCCAGCCAGCAACCCCAATTGCATAAGCAGATATTTGGCAGAATACATGAAGATAAAACCACAATGGATCGGCGGATTGAAAAGTTCTCATGTATCTTGCTATAATAACTCCAATTGGAAACAATAAGCCCCAGCTTACAACGTTCAGAATTCCATGAATCTGAACCACATAAACAAACATAAAACCCACACTTTATTCAACACAGAGAACAACATAGCAACTAACAAGGGTAAATTACAAGGACAAACGGTAAAGCAATTTGAATATAAACCCAACTACAAGAAACAGAGCACACCAACTATTATGATATACGAAACTCGGAGAATCTTTCAAACACGGTAATTTCTATGACAAATCCCGTTGAAAATACTAACGATTCGAAGTATTAAATGTTCAACTGTTGCTAAAAACAGTAACGGAAAGTGAAATTCAGCTTCAAAAAGGGAAAATATATTATAAATAAAAAGGGGAAAAATCAGAGAAAGAAAGACACAAAAGCTCACATTCTTCTTCTTCGTTCTGGAGTTCCCTCCTTCAACGGAGGTAGTACCAGTCTGAGAACCAGACAAGCTCAGCTTTCCTTTGGCGTTAAGATTGTCACCACCAAATTCATGCTTAGCAGGAAAGCCATCAACAACAGCTGGTCCAACTTGCCAGACCTGGTTAACCGCCGAAGCCTTTTCCGGCACCTTAACCTTAGCAAAGATCCTCATAACACCGTTGGAGGACTCAGCACTAGTGTCCCAAACCTCCATCGAAAGCTTCGACGGCACTATCGACGTATACGAGCTGATGTTGTATGTTTTCAGCGTCATTGAACCGTTCGATTGCTTGAAAGCAATCAAAGCTTGAGCTCCGGGCATGCCGGTGCCGGTTGGGTTGATAGCCCATGAAATCCATCCGTCAGATTTATCCGGAGGAGCGATGAAGGCAATGGAGATGGAGGAATTGGAGGAGTCGTAGGTCCAGTGAAGGTAAGAGCTGAGATATGGAAGGTCCAAGCAATGAGAATAAAGCTTGTTGTTGGTGAACTTCTGTGATGTACATGTGAGTGAATGTGATGGTGAAATTAGCCAAACTATCACAACTGACATTAATGAAAACTCAAGAAAAAGAGGAGACGCCATTGATGAGAACGAGAAAGAGATGGATGATTGCCCTCTTTTGGTGGAGGGTGGAAAAAAAAAAGGTTAGTAATTAGGCTTTTGTTTTTTCGTTTTTGATTTTTGGTTATTGGTTTTACTTTGTCCCACACTCCCACTAAATTTGGAGAAAAATGAAATGAAAATTGAATTAAAGAGGGAGGAGGGACTGAGCCTGTTGGCTAATTTATCAACAGTAATGAAAACACGCGTGTCACGCCACTCAGTCCAATGACGTATTTACGATTTACTGAATCTTTGAGTCAATGTTTAACCAAAAAGTAAAGATTATTAGGTTTATCATATTCTTTAAAAAACAATTAATTAGAAAATTTATTAATAATAATGATTTTAGTGAGTGTCTAATTAATAATAAAAATAAATAAATATTTTTAAGATGAGTTTATTTTCTATATTTTCTATTATTATTTAATAAATTTTAATTAACATAGAATAAATATTTTATATATTTTTAAGAGGAAGTTATTTTCATAATATATTTACTATTACTTTCAAAAAATATATTTAATTAAAATAAAATAAATATATTGAAGATAAAATAATATTTTTAATAATTTTTAAATTTAACAATAAATATCTTATAAAAATAACAAAATAAGTTGCTTTAATAATACTATTTTATTTTTATTTTCAATAAGATTACGAGATTATCATTATTGTTATAATTTTTATTAACACCGTGATAAAAGTGCATTTTACAATTTTAATGTTTTTATTATTAAATAAGGTTAAATTAATAAAAAATAATTGTTACGATAATAAAACTATATTGAAAAGGGGTACACGGTTTGATTCCATATGAATTTTGTAAATTATAAACAAATAATATTGATTCTTTATTTGTATTAAATTAGAACAAATAAAATCGTTAAAATTTATTTGGTTAGATTATTTATGTGTTTGGCTTGAGAGTGATGAGTGGGGTAGAAATAGATGACAATTCAGAGAAAAACTTAACTCTTCAAATAATTTTCTTAATGATATGGGACAAAGTTCCGTTATCACGAGCTTCAATTGAAAACAAAATAAAAATATAGGAAAAAAAAAATCAAATATGATATAAAATTATTAACTATTTAAACATATTAAACGATTAATTAAATCCAATTTAACAACCTTAAAGTATTATTATTATATTCTTGTATTAATGAATTCTTTATTTTAAAATAATTATTTTACTTCGTTTATAATTTTATAATTTTTTATTTTTAATCTTATTAATTCTCTAATTTAAAAATAATAATAAAAATATTATTTATATTAAATTCATCCATATTTAAAAATAACCATTTCTTATAAACAACACTACACAAACAAATGGACGAAGCCAACTTAAACAAATGGACGAAGCCAACTTATGGCATGTTTTACATGAAATCTAGTTACATTAAGATTGTGGATTCAAGCTTTTAAGTTGGACATTATTTATAATTTGTTTTAACTATTTGGGGGGGGAGTGGTGACTTTAAAATTCTAAATTTACAAAGTCTAATACAATGTTCGGCGATTATTACCCCCACTCTAAAACAATCACAAGAGTAATTAAACCTCACACGAGATAAAACTCAAAACATAAAAGAAGCAGCAGCTTCTTGACGAATATGATGAAATAGTGAAATTTCCCTTAAAAATTATTTTTAGGGAATAAAATTTTATTTTTCAGTAAAATTAGTAGGTAGAATATACATTATTAGCCTCTTTAATTTGACAGAAAATAACCATTTGAAAAGAATAGATCGGTAAGAGTTAATTTCGTAGAGTTTTAAGTACACATACAATTTATTTAGCATAAAAAAAATGCCTAAATTATATTTATAAGTGTTTCCTACTTCTAACTTCTAACTCCAACTTGAACTAAATGTCAAAAGCAACCTCAGGACCATAAGGCCTAGTTCAAAAGTATTGCCCGTTTTGCAGAGAAGGTTAAACTAAGTGTAATTTATTTAACAAAAACGCTCTTTACATTAATAATAATAATAATATTATTATTATTAATTGTAAATACAAGTGATTTTTTAAATATATATTTATATATAAAATACAAGAGATTTGAGTATAATTTTTTTAATACGTAAATTGTACTTAATTCTAAAAAAAATTACACATTTGTAGGAATAAATAAAGCTTTACTTTTTTTTTCTAACTTATGACCATTTAGAATAAACTGCAAACTAAAAATATGATCCACAATTTATTATCCAAATAGGCAGTTCCTTTAAACAACAGCCGCATGATAATATTCTTCCCAAAAAGAAAAAATCTTTTTTCAGCAAGAAAGGAAATAAATAAAACAAAAATATCACGTTCATGAGTGGTGAGATCGGAATAATATCATCAATTTATATTTAATTCATATATATTTATTTTTAATTTAAGTGCTAAATATTATAAATTTTATAATTATTTAATTTAAATATTAAAAAAAACATAACATATGAATTAACATGTACACTAAACAGGCAGAAAAAATTATTAATTAAACCATGGAAATTTAAATATATTGTTCTCTGTCCAAACAAGCAGAGATGATGAGATCTATCTCTAGCCAATGGCCTACTAGAATAAACCTTTTTTATAATCCAAAATAAAACAAATTAAAAACAAATCCTGAAGATCACATCTCATATATTCTAAAAACTAAACAAATTTGCAATCACTAGAGGCAGCAAAACAATACCCAAAACCAGTTTAGTGTTTACAAACATTGAAACGGCTCCGTTGTTGTTGTCGGTGGTATTAGTAGAAGATGGAGGAGAATTAGGAGAACCTGAAGGACTAATTGTAGAATTAGTACTGTCAACAGCTAAAGCCAGAGTCCCCTTAGAATCCATGTTCTCCTTTTTCATCTCATGCTTTGCTGGACTGCCATTAGCCTTATCAACGGAGGGACCCACCTGCCAAATATGATTTAACGTCTTCATGTTACCCGTAATCTTAATGCTTGCAAAGATAGTAACGTTGCCGTTTGACGATTCTACGCTAGTGTCCCAAACATCGTAGGAGATCTTCGACGGTAACGGAGCGTAGGAGCTGATATTGTATGTCCTAACGATGAAAGAGCCATTAGTTTGCTTGTAAGCTAGAAGGGCTTGAGCGCCGAGCATTCCGGTTTTGATGGGATTGATTCCCCATGAAACCCATCCATCGGCGCTTGGTGGTTTCGCTGTAAAAGCAATAGAGAGTGAAGAATTGGTATCGTTGTAGGACCAGTGAAGGTAGGAGGTTAGGGTTGGAAGGTCGGAACAGTTAACAAATAGTTTGTTGTTTGTGAACTTTTGGGTTTTGCAGGTCTGTGATAGTGACGGTGAGATTAGCGAAGTCAAGAACAGAGAGATCGCTACGACCAGAGAAGTTGAAGAGCGAAGAGATGCCATTGGGGATTCTAAAGAGAGAAAATAGATAGATCGTGAGAGATATTGGGTTGTGCTTGAATGTGTTTATGGAGGCGCTGGGCTTCCCTTTACTGAGTCTGGAAAGATCGATTATATAGTGATATATATCGTGTGGAATACCGACGCATAATAAAATGATTAAAAAAATAGGGAAATTATAAAAATTAAAAATCCCTAGATTTATAATAACCAAAAATATATTAAGTTTAGTCTTAAAATTTAATCATTTCAATTAAATTTAACATAATTTATTCTCTAAACTTTTAAAATTATTAAATTAGATAAAAAATAAATAAATGTTAATAAAATTATTTAATTTTAAAAAATTAAATACTAAAAGAAATGAACAAAATTACTTTTATTTTTAAGATAAAAAGGTTAGTAACTAAAATATTGTAAAAATTATACATTATGATTGAAATCCATATTCAGTAAAATTTTACAAATTAATTATATTTATGATATTTAGATGTTTGATATCTCTAAATTTGATCGACGTCGTTTTTTAGGTTGGGTTAGGAATTGACTTGGTGTTAAATTTTTAAAAAATATTAATTTATAAAGTAAAATATTTAATTTTTATAAAATTAGTTTTTTTTCTTGAAATATAAAAAAAATTATAAATAGTAATTTTCTGATTTTAAAACGTAAAAGAATTAAACATATATTTTTTTTTCTTTTTAGACGTAGAATTAAACAATTTGTGCTAAAGAAAAAATGGAGAACGCGTGGGGAATGCTTTCTATTTACTGAATATATAACAACGTTGAATTACTAAGATCCCAAGACCACGTGTTAGCTACTTAATGTGATCTTCCCTTCTTGATCTCTTAGTCCATTTTTTAAAGTTTTTTTTTTCCTTTCAATTGTATGATATTGTTTTGGTCCAACTTTTTTTTCTTTTTCCTAAGATTATTTTGATGCAACTTGAAGCTTAAAAAGAGACTTTTTATTTATTGGTTTTATTGTGGCTTTAAAGTCATGAGATCTCATTACTTTAGATAAAAAAAGAAGAAGAAGAAGAAGAAGAAGTATTGACTTCATTTTTTATATAATAAAATTATATACTTATAATTAAACTTAGAAATCCGGCACCTTTAAAATATGAAAATTTGCAAAAAAATATTGACTCTTAAGTTTTATTATGTTGAACAAAATAGTATTGACCGGGTCTCCTTTGGCCTTTTCCTTTTCACATTGCATTATTACCAGCCCAAGTATAAACGCGTAATTATTATAATTTTGTTTTGGGTGGAATTATTTGGAAACTTTTATTTATTATTAAATTTAAAAATTATTAAAAATATGTTTTTATCTTTAATATATTTATTATATGTCAATTAAAATCTAGATAAAAAGTGTTTTTTGATAATTTCTAAAATTAACAATAGTTATTTTATGAAAATAAATTGATCAAATCCAAACCAGCATGATTCAGTTCATTTCCACCGATCCAAACTCTACCAAACCATTTGCTCACTAAATTGAACAAATCAAAAAGCACTGAGCTAAGAAAATACCCCATTGAAGTAGAACACCGATACTTCTAGACCAGTACGAGTACTTCTCATCATGCTATATTAGGTGCTTCTGAGTAAAAAAAAAAACTCAAGCATATCACAGAGTGTTAACATATCAGAAACTCCCAAAAACCACAAGTATTTCCAACCAAACCAAAATAAATATGATGTCTCGTTATTTTTCAAAGCAATCTCACGTCTCTTAGCTTCAATTATAGCAACCAGAACCATATATATATATATATATATATATATATAGATATTGAAGCTAGTGTTAACCCAAGTCCAATTCTCCAAATTAAGGGGGTTTAAAGTATGTGGCTTTTCTTGTATTTTTGGTTTAATCCTAAAATGTGTAAAAAAAAATAAAAAAAAAACGCTCGTACAATGGTATTAGAACGATGCATAATGGTTAAAGGAAGTATGGTTAATGATTGATGTTCTGTTCATAATTTTGCCTTGTTGTATTGAATTGAGAATGTTTGGAGTTGTGCTAAGCAACAGTAACATCATAATTGTGCTTCCAAATATTGGTAGCAAACCTATTATATATAAATGTTCTTGTTTCCTCAACATCTGCCACATTTATACATATGCTTGTGTAACATTAATGCTTTATCTAAAAACTTGCAAAAACATATATCAAATTCAAATTCAAATTCAAATGGGATTATCTTTAATGGTTGCTTACTAAATAGGAATGCGAAAAGTGTTTATTAATTATCCTAATGCACCTTTTTGCTCTATGACAATCAAATGGGATTATTAATTAACTTCGTTAATTAATTAATTAAAGGGAAAAGTCTATATATAGGCAGAACTCTAATTGCAGGTCCAGAGCTCAATTAATTCTTCTTAAAAAAAAAAATTAAATACCAATTTGATTAATATGTTTGACCATTTGTGAGAGATTATGGTGTCCTGTCGGCCATGAGCTAGTGTTTTATGTCTGCTGGAGTTTGGTTAATTATTAGCATATAAATTTTGAACGTATATAGGATCCATCTAGAACTATTCCTTCCGTTTTTTATTTAAAAAAAGCTTTTAAAGGAGTGAAAGCCTTTTTAGTATTCTATATTTATGACCTTACAATTAAACGATTTTGTAACAATATTCAATACTTTTTAATCATTTTCGAAGAATTAATCAATATTTTTGCTATAGGTAACTTTAAATACTTTCTTAATTAAAAATAATAATATTAAAAATCACTTGCTAATAATTTTATATTAACTACCTTAATTTTTTTTTAAATGACTTTTAACTAAACAAATTTGGATTCAAATATTTATAAAATAAATATATATCCAAAGGGCTTATAATTTGTGAGATCTAATTCCACTTTTAATTCTTGAGTGCAAAAAAATTAATTAACATATGTCTTTTCTTTGATAGTGAGTAATAAATTTCAATTAGTTACCCAATAAGGATCATTGTAATTTTATATCATCAATTAACCTCTGAATGCCAAACTCTTATTTTTTCTTCTTCTTAATTTTAAATCCCAACTTGAACTAAATTACACAACTATTTTTTATTTAAAAAGATGGTTAATTATTTACTTTGTAATTATAAGATTGTTTATCATTAATCTCTGGATTTACTTGTTCTAGGTTCTCGAATTTTGAATTGCAGAAGAGATGAAGCCAAGAGATCAATCTCTGGTTATTATTATCAAGTTGATCGATCGGCACCATGTGTTGCCAAAGAAGCCTTAATTCCACCAATTCCAATTGCCATGGCATAGAGACCTGTGTACAGAATCCCTACTTTGAGATCTTGATGCTTTTCTATTTATTATTACTATTATACTGATCTTAACTTTTCATGTTCATTAGCTTGAATTGTCAGTAGTCCCTGCATAGATGTAAATTTTTTTTCAAATGATTTTTTTAATTTAATATCAATTTTTGATTTTAAGTTTCATTTTTTAAAAGGAATTATTTTAAAAAAAATCTTTAAAAAGAAGACTTCTTCTTATCATAATTATTCTTTTTTTTTTCGATAAACATTTTTTCTAGCAAGGAAACACAAGTCTTTTGACTTTCTCAAAGAAAAATATTGGAAAAATAAAATAGAAGGTTTAAAACATAAAATTTAAAAATAATAACAATTTTTTCTTTCTTTCTTAATTCTCTATGTTTTTAGAAAATAAAAATAACAAAACATTACCAAACAACTTATACATATATGATTAACTATAATTATAATGAAATGTATTAGTGATTATTATAAAATCAAATTTTTAATTATAAATCATAAAATAAAATCGTTATGTCTAATTTTATCAATTGAAATTAATTTCATCATGATTTTCAAAATTTAAGCTATCAAATTCATCTTCTTCAAATTAACTTAAAATTGTATATAATCAAATTGAATAAATATAAGTAAATGTTAATTTGGCAAACATATTATAGCTCCCAAGTACAGGTACAACAAGTACCAATATCTCTGTTAGACAAAAGAAGATGATGAAGGTGGAGAATCTGGTGAAAAAAGATTCACATAAAAAGCCTCCAAATATAGTGAGTAGAAAAGAAGCTCCCATGAAAGTGGTAACCATATTTGAGGATTGTGCTGCTGAGTAATGCATTGACTTGAGAAAATATCCAATTAAAGTTGATGCATTAATGGCTATGAACACCATGTACCCCAATACTTTCAAACTAACTACATCTCATAATTAATTAATCATCATTTGTCACATCATTAAGAAAAATAAAATTCTAATTGTCAAATGGTAATAATTAAATATAAATTAAAAGAAAATGAATAAAAGGTACTTTTTAATAAAATTTATTAATTTAATATTATTTTTCTAAAATTTATTTCCTAATTTTCACTTAGGCTAGCTCTTACCACATACAACAACAGCTGCTCTAATTCCACCATGTTTCACTGGATTTGTTTTTTTCCTTCTCCAGTCAACATATTCGCCATTTTCACAAGTCATCATGCTATCAAATTCCTAGTTTTTAGAGCAACATAGAAAAATTATATATGAAGAAAAGAAATAAAGAAAATTGTATAAAAAATAATAGCATGATATATATATATATATGATTAGAAAAAATATATATAATTAATCATCCCTAGCTGCTCATCATTGACAAAATTAATATTCAAGCAAGCTTTAGTTTAGACTTTAGAAGAAGCACTTTGCAGAGAAACAGAGAGCAAAAATAAGGAAAGGGAAAATATTAAAGGCATATTCATGAACTAGCATTAACGTAAAGAGAATGAATGAGTAAGAACACATTAAAGGTTGACTGAAACGCTAATTTTGAGAAAATACTGAACTATTAATTTTGCATGTGGAGATAAGGTAATGTTCAAAAGTAGAAGCTAACATCTGCAAAATGTCAGAGTAACTAAAAGCAAGATGTTAAATTGTATTGAAATTTGATATTAAAAAGTGGCAGGGATTTGCACACACACATATATATATATAGCGTTGTTCATGCATTTTGAGAAAGAATCAATGAATCTGTTATATGGGAAGGTACATCCATTTTAGTTTAGGACTTGTAGGGAAAAACAAAAAAACCGTATATGACTTGTGGATTTAGTTTATAGGGTTATTTCTTACCCTATTTGCACACTAGTGATGATCAGTTTGTGAATACTAGAAAATTTTCTCGTATTGTTTTTTCTTGTTATTTGCCATGCCACACATTTGTGTCCTTTTGCTAATAACTTAAATTTTTTAAATGATCAATTTATCAATGAATTCTTTTTTAAAATATCTTCCGGGTCATTTACTTGTAGTAAAAATAATATATAAGTCGTAGGCTTATTTTTTATAATAATTTAGTATTATTATTATAAAAAAAATAACCACAAAATTACAAAAGATAAATTTTTTTATTTTTTTAAATTATATTAGATGAAGATTATTATAATTTAAATAAAATGTAATTGAAATAATAGAATACAAAATTAAATAAAACACAATAAAAAATAGTTATTTGTCCTTGTATAATTATTTTTTCATAATAATATGATTAAAATGTTACAAAAAAATAAATATATAACTTAAATGTTTACTTTTAAAATAAATATAGGACTTTTACTATCACATTTCCTAAATTTTAATATGGTATAAAATATAAAGTTTAAGTTTGTATAAAAATATTGATGAGACTTATTATAATAACTAAGTTTTTAAGATTTTGATTGATTTCTTAACAAATTTTTACCATATGAAATGTTATTGATTAATCCATGAATATATAATCAATTTAAATTCAAGTTTTTGATCCTACCTTTGATTTGCCGCATAAAATTGACATGGTATTTGGTGTTGATTTTATGCACCAATCAACACAACGTCATGTGTAACATCAGTTGATGAATCGACATTAAATGTTATATTGATTCTATGTGAAAATCGATGCTACATATGTCGTTATGTCAATTGTACAAGTCAAGTCGACATAACGTCACATATAGTGTCAATTGACACAGAGGATTGGCGTTAAGTTACGTATTATTCTACCTATAGACTAACGTGACATATATCGTTGTATTTTATGATATCATAATTCTCTCTCTATATATATATACTGTATGCAATTATTTTACTTATAAATTGATTCTAAAGTAATTAATATATGATTTTAACCTTATAATGATAAGTTGATTTTAAAAATCATTTCAAATATATTATGATTGTTTCATGTTGCTATGTGATTCAAACGTGCATGGTGGTAAAAGACAATAACAAAAAATCTATTTGAGAGTTGTGTCATTTTAAATTGATTATGTGTTTTAATTGATTTGAAAAATCACAATCGGTTCTACGTGACTATTAGCTTTAATTTAAAGTCACTCTCTAAGTTTGTTGTAAGGTATGAATAATTTTAAATTTTAAATCGGTTGACACATAAAATCAATTTTAAATTTTAAGTTAGTAGAATCGATTTAAAAACTAAAATCGATTTTAAAATAAAACTGATTTAAAAATTTAAGTAATCTCATCCTAAATCGATTCGTAGAATTGACTTGAAATTTTATTTAAAACGATTTTTATGAAGTGAAAATTTAATTATAATTTATAAAGCATGAAAATTTAATGATAAAGTTTCAAATATAAGTTATATAATGTGATTTTTAAAAAATAAAGGTATTTATATTACTTAAATAAAAATTACCATTCTCACTTAAAGTTTACAATTTTATTTAATAATAATAATAATATTAAAAAATAATTAATATTGAAAGTAAAGTAAATATTTAATATTTTTTTGTGATAATAATATAAATTATTATAGTAATATCAGTACCAAAATAATTACTTACACGTATTGACATTCAATAAGTTCCCTTTTCCTTGTAAAAAACAGTAATCTATTTTTAGCTAATCTTTAACAAGCGAACATTAAATGCAAAATATTAGGGAAATAACCAAAGGGGCATGATTTATTGCTTGCAAACTTAAAAGAATGTTTTGAGAAGACTAATCTGAAAAAATATTCCCCACTTTAGATAGCTTTTGAAACAAGTTTAGATATCATCTTCATCTAAAAACAGAGTTCATTATGAGTTTATGTGTAACTTTTTCTTTTCCCAATTATTCAGACAGGACATCCAAATACACAATTATTCAGATATATAGTATGAATGCTAATATGGAAAATTAGCTTTAAGAGGGTGAAAACTGAAAACCCAAAATGTGTAACTTTTTTCTTTTCCCAACTGACAACGCTGTTTACAATTTAATACCATTCATTACCTTTTGAAGTGAAGGACCTAAAAGAGGTTTTGAATTTATTGTTTATTGAAAATTTCATGGCTAAATTGTTTAAAAGCTTTTAAACAACTAAATGAAATTAATACAACTTTAATGTGATTTAAGGAATAAATAATAAATTTTAATGTTTCAGATCACAAGAGGAATGAACCATCTAAGTATAAAATTGTTACTATCTAAATTGTTCCTTACTTTCATGAAAAATAATATGCCACACTAGAAGTAGAAACTTAATTGTGATTACTAATTTGGAACAATTTGCCACATTTATAAAAGAATCTGAGAATAAAATGCCACACTTCAAATGGAAAATTTAAGTGAGATAATAAACTTGCGTATTTTTACATTCTATGAAGTAAATTGGGCTTTTCTATAGAAAAATAAAGATTGGGCTTCATGAACAAAGCCCCCAAAAGCTAGGCCCAAATTATGGTTTGAACATTTTACTCTATATACAGAGATTTATTTTGTGCGGTGCCGAATGCCGAGGCAGTCAAGCCCTAGCTTTCTCTTTATTATCTTCCCTCTCCCGCCATGCTTTGGTTTGAACAGGTTCTAGCTCCTAATCCTATTCTTTTCGTTAACCTTGTATCCATAGGCTTGATAATATATTTTTTTTTTGGTTGCATTTTGGTATCCAAATGATTTGCTTTTAATACGTTGTGTAATTGTACCGATAATTTTGTGTTCTATGATAGTTTTTCATTTACTTATTAATGAGCTGAAATTCAGAAATAATGTGCTTATATTGAAAAACTTTCATGCTTAATTTATTATGATACTTAATGTCCGTACGTTAAATAGTAGTGTCCATAAACTGGTACGGATAAGACCAAATCGAAAAACCGGATTAGATATAATTTGTTTTATAAATCAAACGGTTCGGTTTTATTTGTATTAATTTTTAAACCGGTTAAACTAGATCGGATTGTAACTGTTTAATAATATATTAAAATTTTCATATTATTTTGCATTAAAATTGTTCAAAAACCGAACCAAATGAAAATCGGATCGGATCGAACAGTTTTATAAATCAAATAATCTGGTTCGATTTGTATTAATTAAAATCATTTCAAACGGTTTAGTCCGGTTAATTTTTTTTTCCTAAAATCGAACCGGTAGACACCACTAATGCTAAGTACTATTATAATAATAATAATAATATTATTATTATTATTACAATTTTATTTTATTTAATATCTATTAATTTTAATTATACTTTTACTAATTAATGTTATTTTAAGTTTTTAAATGTTTCTAAATTTTATTATTAAAAATTCATATTTAAAGTTAATTCGGTAAAATTACTGCTTTAATTTTTCCTTTATTTCGATTCAGCATGTTTGCTTCATGTAAATAGGAATTAGATTCTTTTTATTCCGATTCTAGAAAACTAGTAGTAAACAACATTAAAGGTAATGAATTCTTCGTATTTTGATTCATTCTCAAATGGATAATGACCTATTTTCATTCCGGATTAATAAATGCGTCTTGAAAGTAGGAATGTGCACGGGAACGGGTGGGGACAGTTTTTGATATAACCGTCCCCGAACCGAATTTTAAAACTTATAACCGAAAACCGCAGATTACGGTTCGGGACGATTTTTACCCATGAGATAACGATTCGAATGATTTATGAAAAAAACCCCGAAAAATATATATAATTAATTTATTAAATATATATAATTAATTTATTATTTATAATTTAATATATAATTTAATTAATTAAATCTAATTAATTTCGGGTATGGGCGGGTACGGTTTTTAGTATAACCGTAACCGTTGTTTCATATTCGGTTTTTCCCCGAAACCGTCCCCGTCTCCGAAATTTATCGGTTAAAAACCGAACCGTCGGTTCGGATAACCGAATCCGCGGTTTTTTTGCACATCCCTACTTGAAAGTAGTATTCACTCCAAAATAGAATGTTATACTAAATATAAATAAACATATAAGAAAAAGTGTTATGGACAATAAATGAAATTTATGGCCTTTAGTCATCAACGTCGCTAAAGTAGTTGTTAAGAGCGAGTACATTTATGTCTTACTTCCCAACTTTCGTTCCCTTTTGAAAAATTGATATAATATTTCTAAAATTTAGGTGACAAAATTGATATCCAAAATTGATATCCAAAATTGATGCGTCCTTTCTTTGAATGTGCTTGAGCATTAGGCACGTATAGGTTTTACACATGCTTCACGCACCAGCTTATGATCATTGCATTAGTGGGTTTTAATCATGTTATACCAAAACATGAGAGAAAATTTTGAAAAATACTGAAAGAGCATAATTTTTTTTTTGTATATCACAAATATCATTTAATAAAAATATCACATGTTCATCACATATTTTTTAATGTTAATTTTTAAAATAAGATTAATTCTATATTTTCTTACAAAATATATGATTTGTGATGTCTAACCCATAAGTTTTAAGACTAAATTATTATTTTTTAAATAATTATAAGATTTATGATATCATGTATCCTTTTCCTAATAGAATGAATTTAGATTTTAGGAAGGAAAAAAATAACACATAATATTCATATTTTTTGATTAAATTGTCGCAAAATTATCAAGAATTTTGACAAATTATTACTTAAATGTTGTTATTATTAAATTTTTATTTAAATATCTTTATTTGACTAAGATATATTAGATATTGTAATATTTTTACTAATATGTCATCAAAATTTTGAAAATTTTAATGAATTTTCTTTTTGTACCGTTTAAATTTATTTATTTATAATAATTAATATAATTATATAGTATACTTAATTATTTCAAATATTTTAGCTATTTATTCTATATATTTTATCGTATAATATTTTAATTAATTGATTAACTTATTATTAATACAAATTTATAAGTTTTTAAAAATATATGTATTAAATAAAAAATTAATCTAAAATATAAGTAATTGTTGTTTTAATGTTTTATAAAAAAATTTAATATTTTTGATAGAATTTTTATAATTTTTTTTATGTTTTCGTTAATAACGATAATATTTTCAATATTTTTATAAAAATATATCTCAACATCTTGATTGATATTGGCATTTTTAATCTTGTTTAACAAAATAATATTCCAATAATATTAAACGAGTTTCAATTAAATTACATTTAACATGAAATGTATTTACGTAATGGTAGTTTATTTTAAAGATGTTTAAAGTAGAATGATGTAACAATATTTTCAAATAATGAAATTATATGACATAAATATAAAAAATATTAATTTTATAATTTTAAGTTTTAAAATTACTATTTATTTATTTATCTATTTATTTATTTATTTATCTATTTATTTATTTATTTATTTATCTATTTTTTGGAAAATTACTATTTTATAATTTTAATGACGTGATTCTAAGATTGTAGCCCTTTTTTTCTCGGAGAAAACAAAGGTGATGTTATAGTGAAAATTTGACGCGTCTCTTATTTCTAAGTTAATGATTTCGAATCATGTTAAGTTGAATTTTATCTTAACCTCCCTTTCACGGTATATTTAAATATTGAATTCATAAAAATATAATTTAAATTTAATAAATATATAATAATATTAATTTATCATAAATAATAATTGTTATTTTAAAAAAATAAAAAAAATCTTTGATTATGATAAGATAAAATACTTCCACTATAAATAGCACGAGTAATGTTACATCCAGTTTGTATAAAATTTTAAATTTATTTATTAATCTCACTATTTAAGATTATTTAAAAGACTAAAGAATAGTTAGCTTTTTACTCACGGCGTGGCTAAAGAAATAAAATTAAGAGTTTCGTATTATTAAAATGCTAGTATATAACTATTATAGTTAATCTTTAAAGGTCAGTCAATCTTTTAGGTATATTTCTAGGTTTTAATGATCCCAACTCTCTTTCTTTATCTCTTTCGTGTGTTTGTATTTTTTATTTAAAAAAGAATTAACGAAGTCTTACATTATTAAAACATTATATAAAATAAGAATATATAAATACTATCACATTTTTAAAAAATTAAATAATTTTTTAAAATATATGAGTGAATTTTACTTCTAATTGCTCTCTTTTCTTGCTTTTCCCCGTTTATTAAAAAAAAAGATTATTTGAAAAATCATTTTGATAAATTTAAATAAATGGGGTGAGTTTTTCATTATTATTCAGGCCCAATAAGATAAATATAAATGAAAGTGTCAATTTATAATTAAATTAATTATATGAATGAAATTGTAACTACAAATACAAATAATAAAGTATATGATTTATTCCAAAAATATCAACGATGAACGTGATTTTTGTAACTTTAAGAGAAAGTTTTATATAAATAGGGCAATTTACTTATATGGCGTACCCTTTTATTTAAAATCAGACAAATTTATATATTGCCAGATCAGATTAGAAACTTCACAGCTGCATTTTATATATTTTTTTTTTAAAAGGGAAGAAAAAACTCTCCTGATGCAAACACAACATTTCTTAATACTTTATAAATTTAAATACTTTATTTATTTCTTATTAATTTTTATTTTTGTAATCATTTTTTCGATAAAAAAAACTTAATTTGAATCAAAATGAATCTTAATAAAATATCTCAAAAAATAAAATAATAAAAATCATTAAAATTGATCTAAAATGATTAAAATATCCATAAATTTTACAATAAAGTTATTAAAATGAATTAATTAAAAATAAATTAAAAACATATTTAAATTGTGAAAATAAAGTAACCCCAATTATATTTTTTTATATAGATAATGTATGGGTGTATATTAAAGTAAAATGTATCTATTAAAAAATAAAACTAAAACCGAAAGTAAAAAGTATAGTGAAAAAGAAAATTACAATTTATATATATCTGCCCAACGTAAGCATTTTAAAATATAATATCCATTTTTTATCGTGATCCTTAGCAGCATTCACATAACAAAACGCATGTATTTCAGGGATCAAGCAGTACAAGCCATTCATGAAATCTTGTTTAAATAAAAAAAAAAAATAGAAACGCACGAAAATGAAGTTATATATTAAGCCAGTTACTTTCTAGTTGGTAAATATTTAGCATTTTTCAAAGAAATTTATTAACAATGTTATTATGAACACGCTAATATTAATTTAGCATGTATAATCCAAAATGTATTAAAAATACCAAACCTTGCTATTCATTCGTTGGTTATGTATTAATAGTCCAAATTAATAACATGTTATAATTTTAGAGGAAAGATAATAAAAAAACTTAAAAATGAGTACACTTTTTCTTTCTTAATTCCACCTATTTAATTTTGAATATTTAAATTATAATTAGCTTGAACTAAAGTGTTATCAAAAACTAATGTATAATTTTTCAACATTTTATTAGCCAAAAAGACATTTGATAACTTAATTATTTTTAATTAATGATAGAAAAATTTAATCTTTATAAATTTATAATAAATTATATTCGTATCAAATGATAAATTGTTACGGAAATTGTGATTGTATTATAGTTATTATATGTATAAATATCTTTAACGATAATAAATTTATGATATTTAACCGAAGTAATTATTTATTATTATTAGAGTATCAAATGAGATAATAATTTTTTTTTAAAATATGCATTATTATTCATAGATAAAAAATAATATAATTAATAAAAAATATATTTTTTTTTAATCAATAAATAACAATTTTATCTAACTGTCCTGTTAACAAATCTCTTGTCATTATTTCGATACAATGAATGAATTCGTAGGCATTCATGACATACATTCATGCTTTTCTAAAAGCAACTATTAATTAGTATGTTATTATCTTTTTCACCGTCTCATGTCATATCTGACATATGTGTTTGAACTGAAAAAAATAAAGGATTAGAGTTATTATATATAAATAATTTCATTCTAGACAATGAACATGACTTCTTCTTCTGTGTTAGGGTTTACTAAAATTTTGTGTGTACTTCTTGATTGAAAAACTTTCCTTTTATAAATTAAAATAATAGCTTATTGAGTCCGGTATAAATAAATAAAAAATATATATATAATTCATGATATTGATATAAGTATTTGTGAAATTACTTGTGAGTTGTTTTATAACTATTTTGTTCTCCCATTTTTTTATTTTCAAGTTATTTTTTAATCAATAATTTTTTATTTTTATTTTTATAATCGCTAACAAGATAAAGAATGATTAATAAATCTTTAAAAATAATATTATTAAATCAAAATTTTTATTTTTATTTTTTCATCAAACATATTTCCTATAGAGTAAACAAATCTCGTTATTTTTGTAAGTTTAAATATTGAAAGAAAACAATTAAAAACTTAAATTTTTTAAAAAAATAACAAAAATATTTTTTAAAAATTTTTTAATTCTTTTTAAAAAAGTAAGCTATGAGATTGTCACGTATTTCGAGTGTTATAAATTTTCATGTTGAATCCATATTCGAATATTTTTGTTATTTAATATTAAAAAATGGGACTTTAATGCCCTTAAAAAAAGGAGGTGAAGAGGAAGAGAAGAGAGTATTTACTTCTTCTTTATTCCATCTCTTTTTTTTTTCTTGAGTTTGTACACAACAATGAGAGAAACAGATTTTAAACAAAATACCGACTATAAAGCATTGTCCTTGTTAAAAGTAACTAATTTATGATATCCTTCTATATGTGGTGCTTCTTTAATTTACATGTTAATTCGTTTACTTACTACTTCTAAAGTGCTTTAAAATTTGTGGTACAAGGCATTTAAAAGTGCTTCAATTTTTATTCATAAATATAAATTAAAGTGCTTTTGTTACTAAAAGCATTTCAAATAAGTTGAAGCTGGCTTAATTAAAAAAGGAAAAGGAAAAAAAAAACACCAAATGTTGAAATATTTGGATAGTGATGAACTTGAATAAGCTATATAATTAATTAGTGTTAATACCCGTCCCCTTACTCCTCATCCATTTTTGGGTTTTGATATATATGCTCTTGACAGAGAGCATGAAGAGACGTGAGAAATATGTGCATGCATGGGAGTTATTTAATTGTATTCGACTTTTGAGTTATAAGATTTTATAATTGGAGTTTTAGTTGGAAAAAAGATTTTATATTCTATAATTAAAATTAATGATTTCTGTTACTAAGGAGTTTGTGATTCAACGAATTATAATTTATTTAAAAATGTTAAAAATATGGAATTTCAGTTTTAATTAAAATATAAGATTCAAAAAAATTTAATAATTTTATGATTTTATATATAGATTATGCAATTTATGAAACCATCTAAACTTTTTTAATAACTTATTTATTTTTCGTTCTACTTAATTTTTTTTTTTTTGGCTTCCATATGCCCAACAATATATAGCATCTAAAAGCGCTGATCACTTGGCATTTGAGAATCTTTAATTATCTAATTCTTTCAAGGGAATATATGATAAATCACAAATAATTAATTATTGAAATTTGTTTTTTTTTTCGATAATTAAGATATAAAATTAGGAAAGGAAATTACTTAATTACATTACAATTTTGAGTCCATTGAATTTATTTTTGAAACATATATAGAAAAAGAAATCTCCATGATCTTTAAAATTTACATTATCCAAGAAAAAAAAAACACTATTTCACCAAACTTTTAATTTACAATATAAATTTTTATAATCCAATACCCATTTATCAACTAAATCATGAACTTTGGAAATCAAGCTAAGACGACCTCAAACAATTAATTGCATGTGAATATGTGTGATTGTAGACCAAGTATATATGTTTGGGATGCAAGAAAATGAAAGATTACTTCTAGACCAAGAAAAATATTTTTATTTTATTTTTTCCCGACACGTAGCAGGTTAATTAAAAAGTAGCGTAAGATCCATTGACGATGCTACCGTTTTTTTTTTATTTTATACAAACAACTCCCAACAACCACAGCAAAATGAAACAACTTTTATTAAATTTGACAATGTGATTTCTTAATTGTAAAGGCCTCTCACTTCATGACTTAACTGAAACGTACCTAGTTAACGTGTGGTTAATAATAATATTATTAAAGTAATTTTTTATTATTATTATTATAATAAAAATATCTAAAATATCAATTTTATTTTTAATATTAATTACAAAAATAGTATCATTACTTAATACATATAGAAATATGTCTTTTGATGTCATATATATGTATAAATCAAACAACTATTACTATAACTTCAACTTGTAAATGGGAGTGAAAGCATATTTTATTATAGTTTGAATTTTTAAAGGTCAAGAATCACAGTTTCTTTGGAATACCTATCCAGATAAGAAATATGTAATTTTCATTGGATGAGAATAATATTTATTTATCTTCTCAAAGGAATTTAGGATTGTATTATACTTTTATTAAGAAAGAAAAAAAAATTATTTACTAATCAATATATATATATATATTATTAGATGGGAAATATATTAACTTTTGGAAAATTAAATTAAATTATTATTTTTTATTTCATGATAACTAATAAATAAGCTCATATAATTAATTTATATCCCAACGAATAGTAATTTTGAACCTAATATACTTGTGTTTATATGGCATTGTATTTTCTACTCTTTTTCAAATAGTGAGGTTGCTTTTGGTTTTACGAGAAAATCTTATACAAATTATGTTGTTGGATGCTATTTGGTAACATGAGTCATTGATTTCGATTATATTTTTTATATTTTTATAAAAATTTAAGGTAAAAATAACTCTATTTTATTAATATATCTCTATCTTTTGGTTGTATGAAAGATTTTTCTTATTAGCGTGTGATGTTATGAATGGAAAAATCAAGTGTCATATTTAACAACTTTATTAATTAATCTATTACTTTTATTCTTTAGTAATTTTCTACTTGTTTTTTTAACGTTATATCCACCTTTTTCTTTTTTTTTTCTTTTTTTTTTTGTAAAAAAAGAATTATTAAATTGTAATGATTAAGGAAGGTAGGTAGATTAATTCAAATAGAAAAATTAAATAGAAAAATGAAGGGCTAAGTTGAAATGAAAAACCAAGTATTAAATCACAACATACGATCAATCTATTGAAATTATTAATTTTATGGTTGTTCGTTCATGTGAAGTTGGTTGATTTATGAAAAGTAAATCAAAGCAAGAGGTATACAATTCGGTATATCTTAAATTTTTATATTTTTTTCAACTTTAATAATGGCTTTCAGCTTTGTTGGTTTCTCAATTTCTCTTTTCTTCCCCATTTATTTTAAGCGTGACTTTATATCACAAATGATAAATATATATGAGGTGATTTTGATTGAATGTCAAAATATAAGTTTAATTGTAATAATAAAAATAAAATATTATCAAATTATTTATAATTTATCATAAATTTATAACAAATAAATTTTCGTTAAATATAGATTCTTTTTATGCGTGTTCAAAAATAAAATACTTACTTTATGAAAATCACTTTAATAGTTTAATATTGTTTTATGAAAAAAAAGAGATTAATATTGTTTCTAAAACTCAAAAATTGATAATTTCATATATCTTATGTTACGGTCAGAGAATGATTCTACTTATTTTCAAAGAGTGAAAAAAGTATAATTGTCTTTAAGGGATATTAGTTTAATAATTATTATTTAATTATATTAAATAGATACATACATTTTTTAAATATTATTCTTATATATTTGAAAAAATAATTTAGTAAATAACAAAGGATGAATATCTATAGAAAATATAACACTATAAAATGACCATCTCTACACCAGTGGTTGGAGTGTCCCGAACAACGTCAAACTCTAGGTATTAAAAACAAAATCTAAAAATATGATTAATAAAAAAGAAAATCGCCCGTATCAGTGGTTGGACTGTTTTGCTTATTCAGTCCTTGAACCCACCCATTAGTTTTACTATTTACATCCTCCAGTTTCACCTCGTAATTATTCTCTTCAAGCCCACTGTCATCACTTTTTTCAACATTATCGGTTTCAAAAATTTCTTGGACAATTGACTCTACGTCAATATCGTTATTTCCACTTATATCCTCCTCATTCCCATTTTCGGGAATATACGGAGGCCTCGGAATTTGTACCAAAGAATCCCAATCCGTACCTCTAAAGAAATCGTGACCCTTGATTTCTTCAATTCCGATTCTCTGTCGTTGATCTTTTTCTAACAGTTTCCTAATCAAGTCCCTTAGCGATGTCGGTTCACCTGTTAGCTCTGGTTCCTTCGTTAATATTCTGTAAAATGTTTCTTTTCTGTTCCACCCTTTAAACGGCGTCGTCCCATACAACATTTCGTAGAGAAGAACCCCAAGTGCCCACCAATCAACAGTAAAATAGTGACCATTGCCTGAAACTACCTCCGGAGCCATGTAGTCCTCCGTTCCGACGAACGAATTCGACTTCTCGGACGAGTTTGACGTTGTTCGGGACGAGTTAACGATGAGTTCCGTTGGCGATACAGAATCATCCTGCGACATTCCCGAGTTACAGCACCTTTCGAAAGGAGAGAACCGTTTCTTCTTTTTAACCGGTTGGGATTTGATGATCAAATTAGGACTCGGTGAAGAACGAGGAGTTCTTGGCGATAGTTTGGTGGACAAATCGAAATCGACAAGCATAATGTGACCGTTTTCTTGAATCATTATATTCTCTGGTTTCAAATCTCTGTAAACAATCCCTAAACTGTGCAAGTACTCCAGCGCGATAACCAATTCAGCAGCGAAAAACCTAAAAAAATAACCGAATCCGTAAATTTCCGAGCAACCAAACAGATGGACAAGCATAGAAATAAAAAAACATTTGGATTTAAAGATGAAACTAACCTTATTACTTCATCAGAGAACATTTTCTCAGTCTGTCTTTTTCTTAACGAATGAAGATCACGTCCGGGGCAATAATCAATGGCGTAACCAACCAATTTCTCCGTATCGAAAACACCATGCAATTTCGGAAAAAGCGGATGATCAAAACGACGTAGCACATCTTGTTCAAAGTAAACTCTTCTGTACTCATTCTGATCACCGTTGTTACCAGATTTCCCTTTCCTCTCAATCAATGCTTTCGAAATTACCTTCAGAGCTAGAAACTCGTCTCGCTCTTCGTCTTTCACGAGAAACACTACACCTTTGGCTCCTCTACCAAGAGGCATAATCACTTTGAGACGATGAAAGTTCAAGGTATGGATTTGATTGAGCTCTTCCTCGTCTTCCATGGCGGAAAAGGAGAAAACTCTTGTTGGATATGATAAAAAAAAACTCCTGTTGGATCAGGCTTTTATATACAAGTGGAACTCTTGCTGAAGAAAATATTTCCTTACTGATGAAGAGTACAATCAAATGATGGCCATATGATCACACGTTTCCAATTTGATATCTTCTGATTACGTGCAGTGTAGTAGTGGAAAACTTTAAATATTTCTAGTATTATTTTATTTTTACTTAAAATTAAATTTAATTATTTTAAAAAAATTATAAAATTAATATTAATAATAAAAACAACACTTAATATTAACTTGTAAATTTTTTAATTTAAAATAATAGTATTGTTTTTTGTCATAAATTTTAAGATATTATTTTAGATAATTTTTAAATTTTTATTAATTAATGTAAATCTAGACACATCTATAATTACCAATTTAAAAAAATGAGTAAGATTTCTAATTTCTATTCATTTCTTTTAAAACAAACGAAAAAATTACGTTAAAATAATGGAATTAAAATATATAGGGAAGCATGGGGTGTGATTCTAGAAACTGCGTAGAGTTGAAATTATGGCACAAAATGGAATTAAAATATATAAGGAAGCATGGGGTGTGAGATTCTAGAAAATGTGTAGCGAAAATTATTTTTAATCTTGGCATAAATTGACACGTTCGTCTGAATTAATAAAAATGGAGAAGATAAATTATGTTTGCAAAAATTGAATGTTGGGATGATAATTTTGTTTATTTCAAATGTAGCTTAATATTTTAATTTAAAAAAATATTTTAATTTTTTTTTACTAAAATGATATCGTATAAATATAAATTTAATTTTTTTATTTTCTTTAAAAAATATTTATTTCTCCTATAATTATATTTTTGATAAGTATATAAGAAAAAAATTAATATTTAACAAAACAATTACTCAGATTCTTTAAGAATTTTTTTTCCAATCATAAAAAATAAAAAATTTATCGTTTAATATTCAAAATCATAAATTATAATATGTAAATTTATTTAAGTTTTATTTTAATAATTTAAATAATTTTTTACTTATAAATAAATTGAATATAAACATGAATATTTATACGTGATATTTCGTTATATTTAATAAACAATAAAAAAATTAAAATTTTCACTGCATAACACATTTTTCATAAGTAGATTTAAAAATATGTGTCATTTAAGATGAATGTTTCATTAATCCATGCTACATCAATTTAATTTCGTGGACCGGATTGGTATGGTAAATAGAATATTATTCTATTTATCTCTAATAGATCTAGATGATAAGTGAAATTATGAAAAATAAAATAAAAATAAAATATTTTTATTTATAATAATTATGAATCTATTAAGAACAATTTTAAATTGGATGTGATGTGATGTAATAAAATTTAAATAAGATGAGAAAATTTTAACACATAAAATTATCATAGATCTTAAATGAGACATAAGATGTGATGGAACAAACAACTCATTGAAATTCTCTAGTTAAAAATATATTTTATAAGTTAGGATATTAAAGAGTACTTAAGGTATGAATATAAGAACTTGTATGACACTTTTTTTTTTAGAAAAATATAAACAAATCAATGATTTGTGTTGCACCAAAGAAATTTAGTCTAATTTTTATTTATTATGCTATCAATCATTACTATAAAATAGATTATTAAAGTTGGTTAAAAACTGACTTAAAATTTAAAGTCGGTTCAACATGTGAACTGATTTTTAATTTTTAATTTTATTTTTACAAAATTTACTCTTTTTTTATTATATTCAAATTAAAATATGTATTCGATAACTACATAATACTAGAAAAATATCAAAATTTGTTTCACATATAGTTTAAATAATACAAATAATAAAAAATTAAATATTAATTAATAGTAGAAAAATTATCATGATGTTGTCATGTGTTATTCAAGATCATCATATTCTTCTTCTGATGTTATAATACAAGGCCTACATATATAATAGAAAAATTTATACACATAAATAATAACACATAATAGCAAAAAAAAAATACGAATAATAAGTGTGTAGGATTAAAGGAAATATTTACAAGAGTGAATGAAGTGATAAAATGAAGGAATAAAATGAAGGAAATGAAAAAATTGTGTTTTGTAAGTGAGAAATGAGTATAAAAAATTTGAGTATTTTGTTCAAAAAAGTAGGGGATCTAAAAGATAAGTTACAGAGTAAGAAAACTCATTAACCGGTGCTGAAATTGGTGGTCGTAGGTGATCAAAAAATGAGAAAGAGTGGAGGAAGTTTTGGGTTTTTTAGAGTTATACAACGTTTAAAATAGTTTCTGTCTGGGGAAGAAAGAAGAGAAGAAAAAAAATTCACATGTATAGTATCGTTTTACATATCGACTTAAATGTCACGATTTGAAGTAGTAAATGATAATAAAAAAATGATATTGAAATTAAACTAAACGTGTCAAATTTTGTTAGATTTATTGACAAAATGGATAAAAATCCCTAAATGTAATGTAATTAAATATATCTTTTTAACAAATCAAATATTGGAAAAACAATTTGCAACTTGTCCAATATATTAAGAACATGAAACATAATTTGGATATTAGAGAAAAGAAGAATTCTGAAAATTACTTAAAATAATACTCAAAACATTAATAACAATAAAATTAATATTATTTCTTTAAATTAAGAGGGTACATATTAATATCTATTTTTATTATAATAAATTTTATATGATGAAAAAAAAATCTCATTATTATGGATCAACCGTTCCAAGATTAACAAATAAGTACTCGTGGAGAGGGGAGTGTTTCAATTGAAATGCGAGCGGTGGAGGACTTTCTTAAGGACTTCTTTAATGGATGACGCTTTTGATAGCAAATTGCAAAAATTAAAAGGGCGAGCCGCCAACCATTTGGGAGTGTTTACTATTATTTTTTTTCCTTTTAAAATATTGACATTTTAAAAAAACATAAACATAATGTCTATAATTCTTTAAAATTAATTTGTATCATTTTTGTGATGTTTAATATTTTAAAATTAATTTGTATCATTTTGTGATGTTTAATATTTTTAATGTGATAATAATTTAAAGCTTTTTCATCTCAAATAATTAAAACAAATCTTATTCATCATATCATATATATATATATATATATATATATATATTATAGACTTTATGTACAACAGATTAAACATAATGTTTATAATTCTTTGGTATTATTATTCTTTCAGTTAAAACTTTGAAATATAAATAATTATATTTGATTTTTCAATTTTATATTTACACTAATCTCATTTAGTATGTATGACAAATAAAACATTTGAAATTGTCTCATATTAGTACGATTACAAATCTTTAAGTTGCAGAAGTTCATTAATTCTAAAGGATCAAAAGATTACGGTAAAAAAAATATTGTGAATAATGTGAACGGACTGATTTAAGAGCATACTTTTAGAATTTTATTAAACATTAAGAACCACTCTTTCAAAGTTAGTGGGGAATTATGTCATAGAACTTATATTTTCTTAAAAACAAAATACTTTGATTTACCTTCATAATTCATTACACTTATTTATTTATTTATTTATTTATTTAAATATGCCGCTCATATCTATTTTGAGTCAACTAAAAATATATCTATCCTTATTTGTTGAAAAAGCAAAAAAATAAAAATTAAAAAAATCTATATGTTTTAGAAATTACCAATTGACTAAAAAATAATAATTATGTTTTGGTTTTATTTTTACATTTCGTACTCGTTTTTTTTTTATTTTTATTGAGAAAGACCATAGTAAAAAGCTAGAATTGTGGTCTTTGCCAGAAAAAAAACAGGCCATCGAGAAGGAAACTAACACTATTTGAACTAAAAAGTCAAACTTATTTCTAATTGAAATAAATTTTAATAGTAGAACTAATTATGAAACTAACACTAAATTCAAAAAATTTAGTTTGAACATAAAAAAAGTAAAAAACATGAGTAGTCAAAAAATGAGTATGAAACTATTTTCATTTTATTTATACCACCAAATTTAAAAAAAAAATTATATTTATATCATTCTATTAATCTTTATATATATTTTATATATTTTATATAATTTATTAATAAAAATAATTTTATGGATACCATTATTCGTTACTCAATGAAACAAAACCAATTTATCCTAAACTAGTCGTATTTGGCGGGATTGGATTTTGGGCGTGGGACTTTGTCTGTTCGGGCAATGTTGATAAAAATAGAAATAGAACTCATTGGGCTGGGCAACTAGTTGCACGATTAAAGCCCAGTTTGCAATTTATCAAGTATATATATATATATAACTTAGCATTTTTTGATTAAAGAAAAAAGGGGTCTTCCATAAGATGTAGTCACACTAAACTTGTATTTCATAAACATAGCAAATGCAGGTTCAAACCCAAAACACTGGGTTTTAGTGACATTTAAGTCAGTAATACAACATTGATGAAAATAGACGTACATTTTCTATATTCTTATGTAATTTTGTATTTTGGATTTTGGATAGAAAGATATTGAAATATTTTTATTTATATAAACAGTATCATTTAGTTTCTTAACATTAAAGATATGATATTTAGTTTATTTATTTATAAAAATTGTAGCAAAAAGAGACATTTAGTAATTTTAAATTCATTTTTTTAAAAAAGTGAAATTATAAAGGGCATCCTAGTCATTTCACTATTCAATATATGAAATGACCAAAATACCCCTAATCCAATTCTATTTGTAATTTTTTTTATTTGACAGAGTGAGGAGTAAAGGACGAAAATATCTTCGTACATATATGTTTAAAAAAAATTTAACAATAAAAATATGTTTTTTGAGTTATTTTTTTTATAAATAAAAAGACTAATGGTTATATTTTTTTTAAAAAGTAAAATGACTAATGAATACATTCCTAAAGTTATAGAACTAAACAACATATTTAATAAAACGAAAAAAAATAACTCGATGAATTTTTATCATCTTGATAAAATTAAGTTTTTCAAAATGCATGTATATAGGTTAATTATGTTACAACAGAAGACGCAAAATATTTCTATTAACAAATGTATTTTCCTTCAGTTCAGTACTGCATGTAGATGCTGAAAATGAATATAATTCCACATTCATTCATATAGAACATATATAAGTAGCCATCACATATAAACACACCAATTATTATGCTGTTTTACATCTTATCACATGAAATAATTCACAAATAAGACAGTCTTGCCACATATTCCTCAACTTTTCTTTTTTTTCTTTCTTTATTTTGTTTTTTTTCCAGCTTCATTTATAGTTTCATTGTTAATAATTTGTCAACCTTTATCGAATCAGATTAATTGTAGTACAGATATCACATGGTAGACCCATCCATTCATTGTTCCTGGATCAAGTCATTCGTTTAATCATATATATATATATATATATATATATATATATAGTAAAGGTCACTTTCTTTCTTCATCATATAACTACTATTTCCACACACATGGGGTATTCTAGGGTGCAAGTTCGAGTATTAGAATATTATTTTAAAAGTTGATTTTGATTTATTTTTTTTTATATATAAATATTGGATGATAACATTTTTATAACGTTCCCAAGATCCGTTTTTTTTTATAACTTTTACATTATGCTTATTTTTTTATTATTTTTTTAATGAAAACAACTCTTACACTAATTTTAAACCCAAAAAGAACTAAGTAAGCCGTTGGTCAACGTTACTATTACCAAAGTTAACTATGTAAAACAATATGCTAAATTAGAAATTCATTATTTAAAATAGGAATTTTTGATTCTTAACTATTCTTTATGTTTACTACCAATCATATTAATAGTTTTTAATTTTATAAGTAAATTACAATACATTTAATTTTTTAATTCCATAGAATAATACTTTTAAAATTTATAATAATAAAAATAATATTATAATGATATTTAACATTATTTAATTGGACGATGTTTAACGTTAAAATAATACCAATGAGTATAGTTTAATTGAAACGATACTTATTAAGATTATATTTTTATTTTTGTTTTTTTTTCTCAAAAATATTTACTCAAAAAAGGCACGTGAATAAAGTATAGTACACATCATCCATCGATAATTTTAAATATGAAGTCACATTCTCCTTATTGCTTGTTTTGAAATTCTTTAATAACCATGCATTACTTTGTTTTGAATCATCCAGATTTGTGTATATTTTTGTTTTGTTTCCGTTCCTAGATCAAAAGAAAGCTAAAGCTTCAACTTGGATTCTAGCCAAACTGTTCAGCATAACCTAAAAGTACTACACTGGAGATCTTAACTCTCAAATAATAGGAGGATCATCATGGGGCCACTAACTTCATCTAGCTTTTTTTTTCTTGCAGTCTTGGGATTGACTGCCTATTAATTAAAACACTTAACAACAATATTTAGGTTTCAATTTTAAAACACTAACTTCTTTTTCAACTTCAAACCAATGGATTTGAAAGGGAAAGATCATGATGTTTTGGATCAGCTTTATAAGTACTTAATCAGAGAGACACTACCATAAAACGGATCTTGGAACTCACATAAAAAAGAGAAGAATGTACAAAATATAGAATATGCATGACCAAAGGAAAGCCTGAACTGTAAATATTGCATCAAGGACCAGGGAGGAGACAGACATAGATGTTGCATTTACACCGGTATTAGTAGGGTCTTGTTCATGCAGTATGTGTTAAGTTCACGGCTCTGTTCAGTCTTTCTAGAATGCCGCTAGCTTTCCTCTTTGCCCTCGAAGTGCCATTTTGAGCAAGATCAGATATACTTCCATATATATTTTCTTCTTCCTTCATTTGCTTCCATTTGGTTCTATCGTTTAAGCAGACAGTGTGAAGGATTGCTATGGAATTCTCCTTGTTACGAGCACACGTGCTCTCTCTCATAATTTTAAGCAAACAATGAACACCTCCTTGATCTCCCATATCTTCCACAGCCTGTTGATGACTTGAAAGCATTGCAAGGATTGCCAACAACTCATCAACAAGCACATTGTTTATTATCTTCTTCAGGATGACTCGCACTGCACCTTCACGCACAGCTCTTGCCTTGTTTTCATGGATGATGCATAGACTAAAAATTGCAGAAGCAACATCTTTCAATGCTAATGGATGCCCTTCTTCTAATAGATTGATAAGTGGTTTCAAGGCACCGGATTTCCCAATCAGAGTCTTATTTGAATCAAGTGCTGACAAAGTGAAAATGGCTGCAGCTGCATTGCTTCTTGTTTCAATGGTTCCTGACCTTAGCGCATCCATGAGTGTAGGAATCACTGTAGGAGTTTCAGCAACCAGCTTCTTGTTGTTGTCATGGATCGAAAGATTTAATAGAGTCGTGATAACATCTTCTTGAATTTCATGGTGAATGTTACTACCAGCTTTGCCTCCTGAGAGGGGAAAAATCAATTGAGGGATGGCATCTAATGACTCGCCAAAGAGTGCTCGGAATGATGGCATTCTCTTTGTCAACGATCGAAGCTCCTTTGCAGCCACTTTCTGCTCAGGCTGTGATGAAGACATCTTCCCAAGCAAAGAAAGAAAATGATCACGGTCTGCTTCTGTTACTCCATCCTCGTTTATACAATGAACCCGATCTGACAATTCAATCCCTTGACTGTCACACCATTGGGATATCATATCCCTAATCAAGCAATTAGGGGCAAGGATTGTGTGTGAGAGTACTTGTTGGGTTTGAGGACATGTTCTGTTGCCTGCTTTTAGCCATTTCTGGATGAACGGTCTGTCATATGTCTATCAAGCAAGACAAAGATGTGAAATTAATTAGGTCTAGTTGCAACTCATAACTCAAAAACAGAACTGTAAAGGTTGCACAGTACCAACAATATTTCTCCTGTCTTCATCTACAATATTAGCTATTCAAGACAGCTAACCATGTCAATAATTAAGACATGTTTGCCCACAAATATAAAGATTACAACTTCAAATTAATGTTTCTGCAAAAATAAATTCATGATAGTAATTCAGGCATGAACACCCTACTTCCATTTTTTATACAATAAATATGCTAAATCGTTGAAAATAGAATCATTTTTAATTTTTTACAGACCAAAAGTCCCGTTTGAAACAGCAAGTATCAGCATAAGTAATGACTAGGATCTATCTCTAAAATATATCACTAGGGAAGAAGAAAACAGGATTCGATATTAATTGCACTGCATACTACCTTTATATAAATGAAGTTTTATTTTTAATTTCCTCAATGCATATATGTTTTTTTTTTCATGTAACATATAAAACACATGGTTTTTTAAATGGTTTAAAAGTAAAACTTGGAAAAAATAAAAACTGAAGGATATATAATGCATATATTTGTTCGCTTCCATGCACATAGCTTCACAACGTCTGTTATCTAAAGTTTTCACAAGTTCTGCATAGTCTTCTCCTTCTAGTTTGAACTCAATCTTTTTCTTTTCATAATCATCCCCTTACATTTTAGAAATGCAAACTTTAGTCATCATTTTAATCGAGTTATTTCAATTTTATTACCATTTAAACATATAAAAATAACATGAAACCATATAATTAAGAGACAATTTTATATTTACAAATTTATCTCTGGTGAGACATCACTTTTAAATATCTTAATAATAATCAAATTTAAATAATTAGTTTAAAATAAATTTATATACACTTCAAAAATAAAAATAAAAGTAAGGAAAATAACTTATAGTATACATTTTAAAAAATTAATGTACTTCAAGACCCGGTATTTTGGGCATTCTTAATTTACCTATTCCTCGCTTTTGTTCGATTGTTGTGAAGATGTTAATTTGACAAATTTGTATTTGCCTTCACCAAGTGCACCCTTATATACTATTCCATTCAAGTCCTTATAGAATTACACTAACGAAACTTAAATCTTTTAGAAGAACTATCAATATTTTTTTATTCAATTTTGTTTAAAAAATCGAGTGAACAAATGAAAATAACTTTTTACATAAATTAAGGAATTTACACGTATTAGGAGTCTTATATAGATTTATGAATTATTTATTTATTTTATTTTTGAAAGAATTTAGATTGTGATTTGATAAATTTATTTTTTTTAACCAAATATATAGTTTTTTTTTTTAAGAAAAAAAAAATAGCTAATCGAATTCCCACGAAACTCATAACTTGAATACATTATATCACTCATTCTCTAAGAGAACAAACAGAGGGAACGAGAACGCTGAATCCCGAAAGTGGGAATATCAAACTAACCTGACCAGTAGAAACAATGACAGGATCTCTCATCAACTCTTTGGAGAGTGGACAGCGAAACTCTTGGGGACAAGAGAAAGAATCATGAAGCTTCAAAGAGAGCGATCGCTTTCTTAGCTTGACTTCTTTGAGAGCCGAAAGAGTATCTTTAGCCTGATCGATTGTTTCTGTACAGTAATCCTCATCGTTGATGATAGCCCTGACAAATCTCTGGAGCTCCTTCTTCAATTCAGTCACTTTCGTCATCACCATAGGATCAGAATCCAACACATCTGTCTTCGCCATATAACCCAGAGAATCAGAACCGTTCTTTCAAATGAAAGAATTGTTGTTGCCCAGAATGTCGAAACAGAGAATCAGAAGAAAAAATGTTCCGTTTTTGTTCCATATCTTCATCTCGCACGCGGGTTCCCTCAATTATTAAGGGTTTTCTTTTTTTTATTCTAAGTTGAGTATTTCATTTCTCGTTCTAATACTCAGTTAATTATGTGGAATTGAGTCATAAACTGGATACGAAACAAAAGGCGCAAATCAACAAATACCACCCACCACTGTGCCACGCAATTTGTGTGTGTGTGTCTCTCTCTCTCTCTCTCTCTCTTTCTCTCTTTCTTTCTTTCTTTCTTTCTCTGTATAGTAATAATATAGACTGCATTAATTTCCTTCGTTTTTTCTAATGAAATTTATAGATTTCTTTTTTTAAGAAACGATTACTTGAAGTAAAAGATAAATAAATCTTATAATTGGATCACTACATAAATTATTTTTTTAAAAAAAGTTAAATTACAAAAGAATGATAAGATCTACTTAAATAATTGATAATTATTTTTATAACACATGTTGTAATTATTTAAAAATATAATTTTTTTATTTTTAAAATAATTACTCAAAGTGTTTTAATATAAGCTGCTTGAAAACAAAAACAAAAAAATATGAATTCACGTAATATTAGTAAAAGTTGGTTATTATTAGTAAAAAAAAAGTATTCATTATTTCTATAATATATTATTACTATAGGACATATTTCTTTCACTATGAAATGTAATGCATAATTCGTAATGGATAGAATATTTTCCTCTCTTTTTGTTAATTATACAATGCGTTAATTTTTTTTTTAGAAAAATACAATATATTCTTTATATTAATGCATAATAAATATTTTTTTAACACAATTTAAAAGTATCGTTGTCAATTTAAAACATTAGCATCAAATATAATATGTAATCAACAAAATTTGGTCCGACAATGTACATATTTTTTGTGATTTGTCCCACTTTTCTTTAAAATTAGGTGGTTTAAGTGATGTTTTAAGAATTTATTTATCCTATTTTTACATTTTTAAAAGAACACATTTTAAGCATACAATATTTAGGATAAAATGCCTTATTTTTTTTTTTTTGTATATTCTATAAGCAAGAGAGGTATCCATAAAATGTCATTTGTGAAATCAATTCTCACCTTTCCTTATCACGGTGAGAAAAATAAATTTACGGAAAATTTGGCTGGCAACTCAATATACGGCATTATCATTCACTTCTCATGTATTTCAAGTTACAAATTTATATCATTTGATTAAAATAAATAAATCATAAATATTTTTCTCCTCCATGACATGATACATACCATGTATTTCTTTTATTTTTTTAAAATAACTATCATGCATTCAATCACGAATATATATAATGTTTGGTTTAAATCACGTCTATTTTACAATTTAAAAAAAACATCTTAATATTTATGGGTGTAAGATAACATAGATCCTTTAATTATCTATAAAAAAAATTTAATCCTAAAATTTGTAGATTTTACATCTCAAATTCAATAATTTATAAGAAAATACATTAGTTCTATTCGTAAAGTTTCATTAGAAAAACTGACATTAAATAACATATAGCAAGCATATAATCTTCTTCACACAAAGATTACGTATGAGATAAATAAATTCTGGATGTTTTAATATTTTTAACATATTTTTCTTATTTTAATGTAATTTAACTATAAGAATTAAAATAAATTATATTGATTATACATTTTATATTTCTAAATTTTGGAAATATAATATGTTACGAATATATTATTAAAATTAAAACGACTTAATACAATTGAACGATAAAAAGAATAAGAAATAAACTATAAGCAAAGAGAGAAAATATAGCCTATCATATATTCTATTTCATTCATTTTTTTTCTTTTTTTTTAATGTCTTTTTTTTATTTATAATTTAATTTGTTCGTTAGTTAAGATTTAAAAAAAATATAGGGATAAAATAAAATTCATTTGATTATCTCATATTTTAATCATCCATGATATCACAATTATTATTAACAAATTAAACCAAAATCTTTAAAATTATTTTAGTTAATTAAAGAAAATAATGAGATTTGTATTAACTAAGGTAACATTCTCACTATTTAAATGTATTTTTAAGTATAATTTCAAAAATTAAAAACATTTTTAATCTTAATTTTAAAATTAATTTAACATTTTTTCCAATATTTATTCATTATTAGGGAGGGTAAGGTTAATAACTCATAAATAGTTATAAAATTCATTTCTATTGAATCCAATTTTACCATGTTTTTAAAACAGATCGTGATTTAAAGAATTATTTATGTAGATTTTCGGTGTAAAATTTTCACATATTGGTATAAAAATTGCATATCACACAAATATACATTAGTTGTGTGTATCATACGAAAATATTAAATTAAGAATTAAAATTAATAAAAATATCCAAAATTTAATTATATTAAAATAAAATGATCGTAATGAATTTTTTTAAAATTTATAATAATTTAAAAAATATTAAAATTATCAACTAAATTTTAATAGGTTATAATACATAATCTATATTAATAATATTTTTTAGCACTTCTTTTAATCCATGAAATAACATCTTAAATGAGTTAGTAAAATATAAAAAATTTATAAAATGTAATCTCAAATTTATTAATCAATTAAATAATACTGTCCCATTTAAAAAAAAAAATTCCTATTTTAATCCATCGTAAGAAAGTATAATAATAATAACAATAACAAAAGTAGAACCCACATAGTGTATGATGTTATTAAACGCAATCACGGAATCAATGGGCTGAAACAGCTGTCATAAAGGCTTCAACAAACTTGCCCCGCAGTCAGCACAACAACACAGATCCATCAACTTAGGGGCCGCTGATGACTGATCTATATAATAGAAAAAAAAACAATGAGGTTTTTATTTGACACATCCGGTTCTACAGTAATACTTGTGTTCACGCGTTTTTTAAAACTTTACATGTGATGAATGTTGGAGGAAACTTGTCTTGTTGTATACTTTTTTTTTTCTTTCAAAAATCTATTAATCAATTTAAGTTTAACATCAAACATCAAACACATCATATACTTGTCTTGTTGTATACTTTTCTTCTTTTTTTTTCTTTCAAAAATCTATGATCAATTTAAGTTTAACATCAAACACATCATATATATTAATTTTTTAATATATTTTTAATTATTATTTTATATATTATAATTATAATTATAATTTATTTAAAATTATAAAATCTAAACTTAATTAATGGACATTCTTACTCGTATACTCAAATATTTACTTTTAAATAGTATTAATTATGAAAAATAATAATCATTTTATGCATTTTAATCTCTATAAACCAATTTCTATATTTATATTATTTTCAAAACTTAAAGTAAAAAATGAATGTTTTCAATTTATTATAAATTTCTAAACGTCATTTTTGCAACAAAATAGTTATTTAAATCATTATAATAGATTGTCAACTTAAGTCTTTTATTTTTATGTAATTATCATTATAACACATGTTCGTTAACACATCATATACTTGGTCTAATATTTTTAAACCAATAATTTTTTTTACAATACAATATATACTACATGTTCGTTATTGATGTTATGAGATTTCATTTATATTTATAGATCCATTTGATGTTCGATAAGTTGTTAAGCATAATCTAATTTTTTTTATAATTATTCTTTTTGAAATTTTTAATGATTAATTTTAAAAATAATCACAATTTTTATATTTTCATAAAACTTACTATAACTATTTTATCTATTTTTATTGATAGGAGATTAAGTAAATATAATATATAATGAAAATGATTTTTAAGTTAAATTATATAATATATATTTTTTATTTTAATCCGATAAAAATTTATATTATATTATAATTATAGATCTAAAATTAATGGAATAAATTTTACTTAAATTAAAGTTTGGTTTTTTAGGAGTTAGGGTTAAAATTTTGGATATACAAACTTATAAAATGGCTAAAAAAATAACTTAACCAACGCCTAATCAATTCCAATTCTATTGTAGAGAAAAGTATAGCCACTTAAAAAAAAAAAAAACACTGACCAACCCCTAGTCAATTCTATCGATAAGGAAAAGTAGCGACTTAATAAAAAATAAAAATAAAAACACCTATTCAAGTGGCCTTATAGTTTAGTCGATAAATAGAAGGCTGCCTATAATTTTTATTTGTATTGCTATTTGGCTACAATTTTACATTAATAAAAAAGAATTTGCATGAATTCAATTTATGTAACAGACGTAACGTAATTTTATGGCTGGATTTTACTTAATTATGTTAAGGTTCGAAAAATTAGGATTATTTATAATAATCATAAATTATTACAGATAATTTTAAATAAAATAACCTTAATTGATGAATTTATTAAAAATATTAAATAATACTTAAAGTTGAGATAATATATTAATTTGATATATTTAAGTTAGAGGTGAGCACGATTTGATTTTTTTATAATTAAAATGCTAATGGATCTAACATATAAAGATTTTTTAAATTAAAAAGTGTAGATGGTTTATAAAATATTAGTTAAGAGAATATTTTGGCTATATTTGTTTAATTAAGATTTATTTTTTAATCAATAATTTAATTAAAAATTATATATTATCATTTAAATTATAATCGTGTATCAATTTTCAAGTAGAAAAGAACTTTTAAAATAAGTAACTTGTAGAGAACAAAAGTTAATTTTTATTTTTTTTACTTATAGTAATTTTTTTTTAAAAATGAAGATAAGAAAAGAATAATATAAGTTATTTGACCTTACATAAAAGTTTAACTAAAATTATATAATTATAAATATATATGATATATGTGTTACAAATGTATAATTTTTTTTAAAAAAATAGATGTATTAATTATACGTAGATAATTTCGTTTAAGTATTAAATTACGAATTTAAAAATCTTAATCAATTTGATATATATTGATTTTTATTTTTTTAAAATTAAAATTAATATATTTGAATCTATAAAATATAAAATTAAATTAAATATGATTAAATTAATTTATCAATTATTATATACAACTTTGCATAATTGTGATCGGGAGAGTTATTATAATATTCTATAACCTAAAAAATGATCAAACAATATAGATTACTAGCTACTATTTCCAATAGGAAAAATTAAAAAAAATAGCAAAACATTAAAATTAATTTAGTTTGAGTAAAGGATAAGAGCTGACTGCAAGGCTCTACTTGAAAGTCAAAATTACTATTTTATTATTGGGGGATTAATGCACCAAACTTTACATTTAAATTTTATTTAACTGTTCTTCTTTACTTTATTGCCTTTGCTTAATCTATAAGTAAATATTAATTATTATTTTTATAAGTTATAAACATTATTATTTTATTATCATATAATTTATTAAAGTATTTGACATTTTTATATTAGTAAATATCTTTGCTGCTTATGTAAGAGATATAATAGTTATTTTTCAAAATTGTTAGTATTTTAATTTGCACACAAAATAAAAAATAAAAAATGGCGAGCATAATTTTGTCATTAATTTAAGCAAGTCCCCCATGTATTTATAACTTGTCACATTTTTTTCGGATAGCCAAATAAGGGATTGTGTTTGTTATTTTCTAATAGAAGGGTATAGATTTTTATAGAAAACAATAATATAATCTTACAAAACTTTGAAGTGTGTCAATGAACAAAATAAACTCACACATTATATATATATAAAAAAAAAATTTATCATCATCAATGGAATCAATATTTGAGATCTAAGATTATATTTTTTTTTTATCAATTCAATCACAATTTAAGTTTTTCTTTTCTTTACCAGTAAACTACATATAATTATAGGACAAGGAGTACAAGAGATCTTATAGTTTTTATATATATAAAAAAATGTTTTTTATTTTATTATTTTGAATTATAATGCTTTAATTTCATAGTTTTGATAAAATGTATATTTGAATTTTAAAAGTTAAAAGTTATAGGAATTATGTGTACCCTTATCAAGATTAAACTAAACATTTTAAAAAAAAAATTGTATTTTTTTTTCAAAATTATAAAACTTAAATTAAATGGTTCAGTAAATAACTACAGAATTATTTAAAGTCATTGGTGCCCTTTTCCTGAAATTATATAACTTGGAAAGTTAGATATAAGCCATAAAGTCAATAAAGAAATGTATACGTGTGACACTCAATTCTATTTACGTTCTTCTTTCTTTACTATTATTGCATTGGTTCAAACGTAAATTGAGAAAAAAAAAAAACAAATAAACATACGAAAGAGCGAGATCAGTAGTATAATACTCTAGATATAATTATTAATTAGAAAGTTAATTTGTTATTTTCTTTTATTTGCTTTATGCTAATTGTTGGGTATAGTACAACATTTACTATGGTTAAGGATTGAATGTGAGCTGAAAAAGGGGGTTTAAAGATATATAATTAGTAGAGAAATTAATTTGATCAAGTTTCACGTACAAATAAATAATATCTTGAAATGGGTTTGTTCCTAATGGATGGGCGACACGTATATATAATGGGTCATGTATATTACCAAAAGATCAATTTGTATGTATAAATTAAGAATTATACCCCTAAATTACTCAAAGTCATGCTTATAGTCAAAATTAATGATAAAAAAAAATGAATGCTTTTATCAAAAGATTAGATACAAAGGCATGCATGAAAAGAAGAAGAAAACAATAAAAATAAATCGCAGTGGGATCACAAATATTGGAATTTAATTTTTGAATAGTTTAGCAAGTTTATTAAAGCTTAATTTGTTTTTTCCTAATGAGTTAAAAGTAAGATCTCGTAGATCATGGATGTTTTATTATTCCTTTTTTAATTTTTTTTTTCTGAGCGATGGATAATTCAAATTATCCAAGTGAAATAATTATATAATACTATTAAATTAAAATAATAGATTTTTTAAAAAAAAAAATTAAAAAAATAAATTATATCCCGTTTGAATTACATGGTATTTTGAAATTAAAGAAAATAATTTTAGGTTTATTGTTTCGTTAGTTCTTTGGCGTTAATTGCTTTATTGGTAATGGGTCTTTTTCCGAGTACCTTCTTTAATTTGCTAAAGCAGAAAATCCCATCATGTCTTTTGTTTGTTTTGGAAGTTATGGTTTGCTACTTGCTAATCATGAATAGAGAATCTATAAAACTGAGTGTAAGATAGTTGTTTTTTCAATACTAGAGTAAACAATGTTCTTGTATTATTTTATATTTTTAAGCATATTTAATAATTTTTTTTTTGAATTTTATACTTTAATAACCTTAATTAATAAAAATTATTTAACCTCTCAATCAACCTTAATTTTTTATAATTTAAAAATAAATAAAAAAATATTGACGCAAAGGAAAATTATGCAATGTTTTATTCCAGGTGTTCAAAATAATAATAGTAATTTATTTTACATATTTTTACACTTTATTTAAGCTCCTTCAAAAATTATGTTAAAACTAAACAGAATTTTAAAATTTTCAATAATCACCTGAAATCGGAATGATTACTTGTTTTGGGGTTTTGTTTTGTTTTTTTTTTTTTTACGGTGATTCCTGCGGATCAACCGCTATTGATTTATTCAAAGATGTGGACGTGAGGTGGGTTCCACTTCTCAACTTGACAAGAAGTATTGGAATGTCCCTGACTGTTCTCAGTGTGTCCATATATATATATATATATCACATCTCAACTTCACATGCTTCTTCTCTTTTTGCCAAAAAAAAATTATCAGATATTTTATTATGATATATATATATATATATATATTTTAAAAAAAAAAAATATTCTTTTGTAATTTTGATCTAATAATACTAATGATTTTTTTTAAGGTGATCTTACTACCTGAATTATTTTTAAACATTAAATTGAAAAGAAATTTTAATTTCTAACATTAATCTTTATTGTTAGGAAACTCTCTAAATTAGGAGTAACAAAAAAAAAAAACATATTTTTACATTCTATTATTATATTATCTCGTATTTGTTCCAAGACTATCAATAACTCCTCCTGGACACTCCGTTCTAGCTAACCTCAATAATGTATATTTTAGTAATCATACCAAATTTATGAAGATTTAAACGAGAGATTATTTAATTAATAAAATTAAAACTCGTGTAAGCTCTTGTCAGAGTAGTTAATTCGTATAACTAGTTAGTACTAGTATTCATATATTGCAATAAATTTGTAATATATAATAAAGCACTGATTTTTTATCTTTCTACTTTCAGAAAAATGGAAATCAACTCCCATTATTTCTTCTATTTGTTTCGTTTAAATATTCAATTTATTTTTTTAATGTTCCCTGTTTTTCTGTGTGGATTTGTTCATAAATTATTACTTAAATTCTTCTATCATTCTTTTTAATCTTATCATGTTAGCTATGATAGAATAATGAAAGAGAAAAAAAAAAGGAAAGAAAAGTAGAATGAGAGGAAAAAATTTGAAGGAAATAATAAAAAATACTAAATTATCATTTATTTTTATTACACAAATTTGATAAAACATGATATTTATTGTTAGAAAAATATGAGCTTTAATTATTTGATATATTGTAAGTTTCTTTGATTGATATATTTGATGCTATTTATAAACAATTAAACCTTTTTACAATCTTTTAATCTTTAACATAGTTCATTTAGATAAATATATAGATTTTTAATAAAAATACAAATAAAACTAACATAAATAAAATATATATCATCTTAAATTAATAACTAGATGAAAAACATGATCATAAGTGAAACAATATCTAAGTCAAGAAGTACGAATATATGTTTAAATAAAAAAAACGATGAAAGCTTATCTATTGGAGAAGAATTAATACAAAATAGATCATCTCCGATGAAAAACAAACTTTAGAAGAGAGATGGGAGAAAGCAACCGCCAGGTTCTAAATGCAAAGCACTGTCATCAAAACTGGTGATTGTTTTTGGTGGTACAAAAGCCAGCTCCTTTTGTAGTCAAAACACATAGATCTTGTGAATTAAAATCTAAAATCATTGATGATTTAAACACAATTAAGTCAATATTATCAATACCAAAATTCATTGATTTGATAAAAAAACTAAAAAAACCTTAAATTTCATTTTTGGGAAAGAATAATAGAAAATAAAGAACGTCTACGTTTGTGACGAAAGATGTTAGATATTGATGATGATCCCTTTTCAACAGGATAAATAAAATCGTTATTTTTTAATAAAAATAAATACAACACACTCAAAAGTAATAACATTATTGTTATGAGTCTCCTATTTGTTAGACTTATGCATAAAATACTTAAGACTTCCACATTTTGAAGTTGATATCCAACCCAACACAAACATGTAACTTTGTACAGCTTTCTCTTGGGATCATAATGATTCTCTAGTCCAGATTATGCATAAGTAAATCTAAAAGTTCAACGTTGAAAGGAGACAATCGGGATAGATATGTGAAACATAGACTTAATTAATGGCATCCATGTACTAATAATAAAGGCTGAAGCATGCTCTCTCTTTTTTAGAATAAAATAAAGAATAAATATTTTAATCATGTTTTTGTAAAGAGAGCTTCTTTATACCATAAGTTGTCATAGAATATCAAATATACTGTAGATAATTGTCGACTGAAATATTAAAATCTATTTTTTTTAACTTATAATTAACTTACAACATTTAAATAGACTTTTTCTTAAAACACAAAGGGAGTTCTGAGTTGGGAAAAAAATACCATTTACATCAACAACTGACCTGTAGTGTTTTGATCGGCCCTTAAATACAAGGTCCATTAGGATATGGAAAAGCAAAGCAAATAACACACAAAATCACTTTCCTAACCAAAAAAAAAAAATACTGTTTAAGTGATACATTCTACCCTGAACTAAATTAAAGATTGTGGAGATGAATGATGATGTAGCTCAATTGGTAAAGTTTCATAGAGATTCTTGAGAGCTTTATCAAAAGATATAAATCCCATAAACCAGAATTCATGACCATCTCTTGTTACAACATGTATGTACTTTTCTGTAGGGTTCCATCTGTTCGTAGCTGGATTTACATTTCTCAGTTGATCATTCTGTATCACAACCTACATACTCAAACCACTTAAATAAGAAAATCAAAACTTCATTTATTTGTATACTTTAAATAAATAAAAAATATTGGATGCAAAAGACTCTGAACCTTTGACTGATCACGAGTTCATTCCAATTTACAAACTGATAATGAAGAAGGACCAATTACAACACATAATATTAATCCAATCAAATTGGTTTCGAGTCTTATGAAATACCAATTGGGTTGAGTATTTCAAAAGCCCACCAAAGCTGAGCCGACTCATCATTCTTCTATACTTAAAAAATGCAAAACATATACTATACCTTTTTTTATATTTATTTTTGGTTAGATAACCTATGGGGACTGGGGAAAGGGATTTTTAAGTGCTTGCTCATACCACTTCATTGAAGAGAGCTTGACAAATATCAAACATTTTGCCTAAACCGAAGCTAGAACCATGATCCTTTGGATATGAGCCACTTCCATTACCACCTATGCTAAAGGGTTGGGGCATATATTATACAAAAATCATCTCATTTAGATTCAAGTTTTAACATATTTCATAAATTGATGAGTTAAACAATTTTTTTAAGATAGAGCTTGGGTATGTGAAAAGGAAAAGGAAAGTTAAATGGGATGCGAAAATTCCACATAGACTTGTAACATGTTACAAGTATGTGTAGAATTTCACATATGTGTGCCAGTTGTATGGAAATGAAAATTGAAAAAACTGAATAGTAAATAAAATAGGCATTAAAATATATTGTGAAATAGAGCTAACTCAAATTAGACAGTAAATATTAATATAACTTAACCATATATTGTGAGTTTTCCTAAATTATACTATCTGTTTGTTAATGCAGTAAGGCTTTCAATTCTGGTCTCATATGTATCACTCTCCACAAAAAAATAGAATAAAACAAAAAAAAAATTAATTTTCCAGCTAGATGGTCTGACATATCAGTATCTGATACCTTGAGTTTATAACACCCTGGTTTACGAATAAAAATTGTTGAGCTTTTACTTTCTATGGTATCTCGTGTGGCACCTTTAGAAATCAATACTAGCAGTGCACTTGAGTTTTAAAGCTACGTGTCTGTAGTTTAATTGCATATAATGTATATTTTACTGAATTTGATTTCAATAAGAGTCAAAGAGAAAGGAAAGTGAGTTGCTATTTTTTCGTCTTAGACCAACAAGAGGATGGGATAACTTAATTTTTTACTAGCTTTTATTGGATGAAGTTTTCAATTGTTGACTGAACAGGACAAAACAACTATGATGTTTTAAATGATGAGTGGCTCCTAAACTATATGTTTTACCGAACATTGTAACATCTATCAACATTAATAGCTTCTCTGCAATTTAAATTTCTGGAATTCAGAATGAATTGAATAAGTAGAAGAAACATACCTTGTAATATATCCATTCTTGATTCCCATATGACGAATAATGGCTGAGAGGAACATCACTACAAAAAGCTATTCTTTTGTTGGATATGTAGAGAGTGCCAATAACAGGTCCGGTAGACGTTGATAGATAGCAAGCATATGAATGTAAAAGCTTCTCTCCTGGTGAGGTCTCAAATATTTGCCGGAATACCTTATCATATCCTCCTTCAGTTAGAACCTTTGTCCCTTGAGTAAGCCTTGCCATAGCTGCATCGGTGAAACTGGGACTAATTTTGACTGTAACAGAAGAAAGAACTCCATTGGGCATTAGAATCCAGATGACATGCAGATTATGGTTAATGAAAAAACAAAGATCTAGACTTGTATATATACAGAAATCAAACAAGAAAACGCATGCATAATTAAATAGGGAAGAACGAAACAAGTAAATAAGGAGAAAAATATAAAATGGGTTGAGTCAAAAAAATGAATAATATATTTTTCAGCTAGAAATTCTGGAATCGGCATCATAGGAATCTTTCAAGTGAAAAAGAACTGAATTTTAGAAACAGTGAGTAAGATTTAAAAGTTTAAATTGCAGGTGCTGGTAGAAAAATGGTGATAGTCATAACTGCAGCATTTAGAAATGAAGTGTTGATATCGGCAATGGTGATAAGGTGTAGATGGCAGTGTCCATGCAGTGGTGGCGGGCAATGGTGGTGCAATTGCAGACCTAATTGTATTATTAGGATTGTAAACTGTAGTTGTTTTAGAAACCAGGATATGGAGATTTAAAATTAAGCATTCAGAAGGGATTCAATTCAGGAAGGCAATCCAAATATACAAAATCATTGAGAATAGAACAGTTGCAAAATAATTGAAAATAGAACAGGTGCTATGAGATCCCACTGAAGAGCACATATAAAAGCCGTCTCTCCTGATTGCTTTTTATTTTATACACGCCAAAAGTCCCATTTGAATTAGGCTGAACCGATCAGCATAAGTAACAGCGTGATATGCAGTCTTTTAACGGTTATGTAGCTACAAATTACTTATTTCATCTATATATATGCACACACACAATTTAACTAAAACATAACTAGGGAAGTTCTTTGCCAGAAACGACGAAGCTTGCATTATTTTCCTTTTTGCAAAAATTGAGTAAATTGGCTAATTCTCAGAAAGGAATATTAGCAATGAAATCACTGTAAGTTTCTGTTCATTAGTTTAGAATTAATGGAGTTAAACTTGTTACGAAAATGTGTCAATTAATCCCAAACTTCAACTAAAATAAGTCAATTAATCAATATATTACCCCCAAACATAATGTTGATTAAATAAATAACTTGTAAGAAATCAAGGAAGAGACGAATCAAGATTAAAAAAAAAAAAAGACGGAAGAACTAACAGTGATGCCAGACATCGTCAGCAATAGCTCCAGCTTGTCTGGCTGCATCTTCAACTCTTTGCCCGCACCGGGTCAAGCACCCCATCACACTGACCCTCGGACCTACAACCCCCAACCCAATTAGTGTATAAAAAAAAGCTGATCATAAGTGTTTGATAAAATGAATTTAATTATAATATTAAATATCTGCTTACCCTATTGCACATAATAAACATCTATCATAACAATTGAAGCTAAAAATACAAAACCCATGACATACAACAAAAGAAACAAAACAAGGTTCAGCTGATAGGTTTAATTTGCTCAAATCAACACAGAAAACTGGATGATAAAGATTAAATTAACAAAGAAAAAAAAGGGTAAAAGAAACACTGACGATTACCGGATGAAGACGACATAGGAGCAGGAGAATACTGGACATATGGGTTGTTGTTCATACTGTGATCAGTGGATGCAGAGCTTGACTGAGTATGATATATGTGGCTAGCCATGATGATGAATTTGGTGAATTGGTGGTGGTGGGTAGCTAAGCTCTGTTAGGTTTATACTTCAGCTGCTGGGAATGGTACTATTATTGATTGATTACTATTTAATGGACTTATAGGGATATGGACACAAAAGGGTTCCATTATTCCGAGACCAAATATGAAACTTACAGATTCTCATTCTAACATATGGGAGAAGTGACGATAATGTTTATGTACACGTAGAGGTGTCTCTCTATAAAAAAAGATTGATAGGACACGTCTAAATACAATATTTTTTTTTTACCACACCATTAAACATATGTGTCCTTTACGATTCGAAAGAATTAACAAAGATTGATTAACTTTTAAATAACCCGATATTAATTATTGTAAGGGGTTTATATGGAAAAATTATTACAATAACATATTTTATTTTATTTATTAAAATATAATATAATTTATGATAAATATATCCCAAATATAATTAACAATTTATTAGTTGATAACGAAACTTAAGTTCATATATCTGTCGAATTCCTTATAAAAAATTTCTAGCATACTATTATTGTATATTGTATTGATAGTTGTTATAGTGTAAATAATAAAAATAAGTATAAATCGATTGCTACTATTACTAAAGAATATGTAGTTGATTAGGTGTTATTTACTTACAACAAAATGAATAAAAATAATTAGTTATTAATTAAAAAATATTTACATGTTTATAATACTTATTTTTAAAATTTTAAATTCTAAATTCTAAATATTAAACCCTGATACTTAAACAAGATTAATTATTATTTAATTTTTTAAAATATATATTATATTGTTAAATTATATATTTTAATTATTAAATATGTTTTTATTTCATTTTATTATTGTATTCAACGATAGATCGATACGTTGGATAATGCGAAATGGATATGGTTGAAACCCATTTGATCGGAGTCTTTGCGAAATGGATATGGTTGAAACATATTCAGGGTTTTTGGGTTTTATTAAATATCTGCCTCAACTAGTTCAATCGTTTCCTGGCCCATGTTATTGAAGTTTTAATAGGCTATATACTGTAACGGGCTCACAATTAGCGGTCAGCTCAAATAATAAAACTAATAATTTAATTAAGGTTGGGCTTAAAATTAACATTTTAATTATTTATAAAAATTTAAATTTTTTTAAATAATCATAATAAAAATAATTATTATAATATTGAAATTATATTCTATTAAAATTGAATATATAATAATATTTTTTTATAAATATAATTATATAAAAATACACTTTTAATAATAAAATATACAATATTTTAAATAATTAGATTAAATTTTATTTATATTTAATTTTATATATTTTTAATGTACTTATAAATATGTGTTAAATAGTTAAAAAATAAATATATAATATTTTAAATAATATAATAGAGTAAAAAATATGTTAACATTTAGTTTTTTAAAATTAAATATATTTTTAAATAAACGTTAAAAAATAAAAAACGTAATTAAATCGTAAATAAATTGTTATCGACTCATAATCAACAATTATTAATTGAATCTATCTGAAAATAGTATAAAACGATTATGGCTATTAACATAACCGTCTCTACGATCATCCCATCTATTCCTAGTTGGTTTGGCTCAGAGATATTTTTTATATATATTTTGTTTGAAGATAAAGAATATATGGTTTTGATAAAATAAATAAATATATGTTTGTGCTATCTATTTTAAAAGGCCTAACCTGTTAGAGTCTCAATTCAATCCAAAAACATTCATAAAATCATATGAACTCGTAATTTAAATGCCACGGAAACAAAATTGGATTGAAAACATACCTCCTGTCATTGATCAAATTTCAGCACTTCCACGGGAATTCCAATGAATTTTCTGTTCGATGCTTTCACTAGTTTCTCACACTTATTCTCTCAGATTACAGATCTCAATTGTTACGCAGCTTAATGTGAGAGGACCCGATACTTTATTAAGGTTCTTCTATCAAGAACCTCGTTTCTGCTTCGAACCGACGACGGCTTCCGACGAACCGAATCATTCACCACGGTTCACTAACGTTGCACCACTTTGATTTACATTCTCCCACTTGGTGCAAACGCAATCGAAATTCTCTCGAGTAACAAAACACATGAATCATAGCGATAGTCCTCAAGAAAGTATTATCTTCCATGTATTACAAATGTATTTAGTTTCTCAAGTACTATACTTTACGTGGTAACTAAACTTAATGAATAAATCCTATATTTATTCTCGGGTCCAATAAAATATATATATTTTCTCAAATAAATTAAGGTGCACATGAATACGAGAAAATATCACAATATATAAGAGTTTCATTAATTAATTGTATATATACATTTACAAAGTGGAACCAATTCCCATTTTCTACATGATCCTTGAATTTCATTGGGTGGTACGCCTTTAGTCAAAGGATCAAGAATCATCAACTCCTCGCTTACGTGCTCACCCACCACTTTCTTTTCCTTAACACGCTCTTACGTACAAGTACTTAATGTCGACGTGCTTTCTACGACTACCACTTTTGTTGTTCTTAGCCATAAATACAAGAAAGCAGTTATCACAATATAATCTTAATATAGAAATAGAGTCAACTACTCTAAGCCCGAAATGAAACTCTTTAACCATACACCATGCGATGTGGCCTCAAAACATGATACGAACTCCCTACTTCCATAAGGAAGTAGTGCTCAATGACCGTTTCGCACTCCTCCAAGACACAGCTCCACCGACAAGCATGAAAATGTAACCGTATGTTGATTTTCGTGAATCAATACAACCAACAAAGTCCGCAGACGGAAAGAGCTTTCAATTACTTCTCATCTACTCGTCTATACGAGCATATAATCCTCGTCCTCAGAAATACCTCATCACTTTTCAGCAGTGTTTCCAATGGTCAACACTTGGATTACTCGATATCTCCCTAAAGATCCCAACAACAATGCAAATGTCGTCCGTGCACCGAGCATACATTAAAGCTTTCAACTACCGAAGCATACGGAATGGTTTTCATTTGTTCTCTTCAAAATCATTCTTCGGGGCATCGTCCAAATTGAACTTATCAACCTTCAAAATGGGAGCAACACTTGGTGAACAATCCTTCATCCGAAATCTCTCTAAAACTTTATTGATATAGGTTTCCTGAGACAAACCCAAGACACCTCGAAGTCTATCTCTATGGATCTTAATGCTAATGACATAAGATGCCTCACCCATATCCTTCATATCAAAATTTTTATAGAGGAATTATTTTACCTCATATAGCAAACCCCTATCATTGGTTGCAAGCAAAATATCATCCACATATAGCACCAAGAAACAAATCTTACTCCTACTAACTTTCTGGTATATACATTGATCCATGACATTCTCTTCAAAACCAAATGAAGTGATGACGTTATGAAATTTCAAATACCATTGACGGAAGGCTTGCTTTAATCGATATATGGATTTATTAAGCTTACAAACCAAATGCTCACCATCACTAGAGAAGAATCCTTCAAGTTGTTTCATATAAACCTCTTCCTCTAGGTTACCATTAAGGAAAACCATTTTCACATCCATTTGTTGCAAATCCAAATCAAAATGGGCAACCAATGCCATGACCACACGAAGTGAATCTTTCTTAGATACAGGAGAAAATGTCTCCGTGTAGTCAATTCCTTCCTTTTGAGTGAATCCTTTGGCAACGAGTCTTGCCTTATGTCTCTCAATGTTGCCTTGTGAGTCGAGTCTTTCTTTGTTTTGAAGACTCATTTACATCCAATGGATTTCACACCATCGTGCAACTTGACGAGATCCCAAACCTGCTAGACGCCATAGAATCCATCTCTTCTTTCACGGCATTGCACCATAAGTTCGAAACCTCGAACTCATAGCCTGGTGGAAAACGTCTCGTGGATCATTTTCTATCCCAACATTATAGTCACATTCTCAGATACACAACATAATCATTAGGTATCGTTGATTTCCTTACTCTAGTAGATCTTCTTAACGTTGCATCAACATTCTCCCGAGGAGCAGGATCATGTTGTTCAACGCCTGTAGGCATTTGTTGAACTTCAACATCTACTGATCATCACGATCAATGTACTTTACGGTACTTCCAAGACCGGGTTCTTCAACATGCATTTGTACTCGAGGCACGTTGTTAACACAACGATCAGTCCATTACTTTAAAGGGGCATATCGAGCATCCTAATGATCTTTCTCGTATTCAATGCCCGGGATCGAACGCTCCCAAAGAATCATAATTTCAAGAAATTTTGCATTTCTTGATTCCACAAAACCTAGTGTTCTAAGATGGACAATAAAATCTATAACCTATGTAATCGTTCTATATCCAATGAAATACCCACTAATGGTCCTTGGTCCAAATTTTTCTCAGGATTATAAATCCTCACTTCCGTACGTGGCATCCCCAAACATGCATATGTTGCAAACCTCGCTCCAACCTTTCCATAATTCAAATGGTGTCTTTGAGACATCCTTGGCTCGGAACTCTATTAATATATACACACTGCCTTTAAAGCTTCAATCCACAAGGATTTAGGAAGATTCGTAGCTGTTAAGCATACTCCGCACCATGTCCAATAGTGTTCGGTTTCTTCTTTCTCGCTACACCATTCTGTCACCGTGAACCAGGCATAACAGTGTATCAAGTAACTATCCCATGCGTTTCAAGAAATTTAGCAAACTGATCAGCGCTCATTCATTCTCAAGGTATCTACCATAATATTCACCACCTCTATCCGATCTCACGATCTTTATTTGCTTTCCACATTGTTTCTCTACTTCAACCTTTTAAGCTAAGGCATCCAATGCTTGCTCTTATTACGAAGCATAGAGATACATATATCGAGAAAAATCATCAATAAAGGTGATAAAATATTTTTGACCTTGAACGCCCTACGCCTGACAACATATATCCGTATGCATGATTTCTAATATGTTTGAACTTCTATTGGCACCTTTCTTTGCCTTGTTAGTCTACTTTTCCTTAATGCAACCACACATGTTCAAAATCAAGAAAATCTGTGAGTACTAAGTACCCCATCTTTCACTAATCTTTAATTCTTTCTACGGAGATATGCCATAACATGTAAGAGTCATCACAATAATATACCTTTTAGTGCCAAATAACATGTATAGCATTACGCGTGGCATTATTTCGTAAATTAATGCAAGAAAGACCATCGACAAAATACCATTCCTCAACACAATCAAATTTATTAAATAAACTGAAAGATGTTTCTCAAAAGTGAAAGTGTATAACCATAAGGTACAAGTCTTGAAATTGAAATCAAATTTCTAGAGAAACTTGGAACATAAAAGGTCTTTTTCTAATTTTAAAATAAAACCACTACTTAAAAATCAAACTACATGTCCTTCTTCCATACGCGAGCCCATCTTTACTCTGGATAAGATGTATTGCTCACTTCCCACTAGCTTCCTTAGATTTTGCATACCCTCGTAGCGAATTTGCAAATACTTGTAGATCCGTAATCAATCCACCAAGTGTTAATATTAAAATTAACCATATTAGATTCATAACAAACAAACGAGGTTGGATTACCTTTATTCTCAAGTCATTTCTGGAATTTGATACATTTCTTCTTCACTCGTCCCTTCTTTTTATAGAAGAAACACTTGGCTTCTTTTTTAATATCACCGAGGTGGAATTATCCCCTTTTCCTTTACGCTTGTATTGAGATTTTCCTTTCTCGGTACGCTAGAAGCCAACATCGCACTTTTACCAAATTTCATAACAAGCCTCCTTCCTCTTGAACACACATGATCATTAGTTCATTGATTGACCATTTATCTTTACGTGTATTGTACAAGATTTTGAATGGCCCGCACTGCGCGAGAGTGTTAAGGATATAGTACCAGGAAGGATTCCACATCTCAACCTCGAGATGCTTAAGTCGAGCCACAATGTCCCTCATTTGCATAATGTGCTCGCGCACACCTTTCACACTCACAGTCTTAAAGAGAGAACTTCATAATTAAGGGTGCCATAAAGCCTTATCCTCAAGTGACGAATTGATCATTAATGGCCTTTAGCAAGTCTTGAACATTGGTACGCCGATCAACTAACCACGAATACCAAAGAGATTTTCGCCTTAACGAACATCATACTAAGGCGATTAGATCGTTCCCTATTGCTCATAAAGCATGATATTCTCTCGAGTACTAGTTTGAGTAATTTTAGGTGGTTCGCTTTTCCTAACAGCATAATCAATATCCATCCACCCTAATTGGAAGGAGAATTCTTTCCTTCCATATTTTATAGTTATCCCCTTCGTGACGTGGAAATATCACAAAGATATATCGAGAAATTTACACGCTGGTAAGTCTAATTAAAGATTATATGCTTATTAAAATTAGACCTAAACTATAATCATTCTTTACCAATGTAAATCATGAATAATATTAATCTAGTGACATAAAACTTTCCCAAGCAAAGTTTTAATTCAATTAAATTCATCATAACTTTACGATAAAACTATCAAATTATGCTTTTTCCTAATCCTCAGGTAAAATTAGAAAATATAATTTAATATTATATCCTAATTAATCACACAAAATATAATAAAAATTCCTGTGGAATAAGATTTATTATATCAGATATGATTAATTACAATTAATATTTAGTTTCTAAATGTGATCATAAATAAAATTTATTATAGTTTTAATTAATTAAAGATGCTATGGCTACTCCCTAATTAATTAAACTATATGAATCACTTAAATATTAATTAAATTCTTATGCTCAATTATTGCATAAAAACATAAGTAATATTAATTTAATTTCAAATGTGCAAATATTATTTATCTTAAAATGACAATAAATTATACAAGGAAAAATTAAATATTATAAGCACTAATTAAATCCACAAGAGCCATTAAAAATTAATTTCATTATGCATAAATTATTTAACTCAATTTTATATGTATAATTAATTACAAAATTTATACATATAAATACCCAAAACAAATAATTTAAGCACAATGTATTTAAAATAAAATTTTAATGTGCTCAAAAAATTATTTAAATAAATATAACATGTATAATAAATATTATACATATGATAAACATAATTTAAAATTATATTCAAAATTATTTTATACATATCAATATATATATATATATATTTTGTTTTGTTTTAATAAAATTAAATATCTAATATATATAAAATATTACACAAATAATACACATAACATGTTGTAGCCTATTAGTTTGGTCCTTGAATTCTCAATCTTAAGACCAAGGTTCAAGTCACAAATAATCCAAATGTTTGATTTTTTTAATAAGACTAACTTCTGATTTTATATAAAAATATCATGTTACACAACATAGCAAAAAGGGCTTTGTGGTAAGTGGTCAATTCATTGCAAAACTTGATGTGTAATCTGGGTTCAATTCCCTGATAAAGCAAGTTTTTTTTTAATAAAACTTCATCTTCGATCTCTACCCGGGTCAATACGACCCGTTTTTACACTAACGGATACCCGGACGTATCTTTCTATTCCGACGACGAAATCCAGCGTTTTTTTATCAAAATTCTCAGAATTCAATTTCTGAGTGATTCATGATCTTAATTTGAAGTAAAAACTTCATTTTAAACAAAAAGTTAATTAATGAAGGAAATAAATACCCACGGTAAATTGGATTTATTTTCTTCATTGTTTTTTAAGTTTAATTTTACAGAATCACTCAAAAATCAATATTGAAACACTTTATAATTTTCCATATGCATAAAAAACAATCAAAATAAAAAACCCAAAATTTCAGTTCTCGTGAAACAGAACAAAACAAAGTTGTTTTCAAATGGCTCCATACCAAATAGAGCTTAATTCAATCCGTAAACATTCATAAAACCATATACGAACTCATAACTTAAATGCAAATGGAAACAAAATTGGATTGAAAACATACCTTTTTGCCATTGATCAAATTTCAAGACTTACACCTTTTAATTCAAAATGAATTTTCTGCTCGATGCTTTCATCTGTTTCTCACACTTATTCTCTCGCGGATTGATGTATCAATCAATTGCTAGCTAATAATAGAGACTCAATACTTTATTAAGGCTTCTTCCATCAAGAACCTCGGGTTTTGCTTTGAAACCGATGCATCTGCCCGACGAACTGAATCATACCACTAAGCTCACTAACTTTGCACCACTTTGATTTACATAACCATCTTAATATAAAGTTGATTCTCGAATTCACATTCTTAAGATATGACTAAAAATGAGAAGACTTGTTCGAGGTGTCAGTGGCTCAATCCAATTAGGAACAGACTTAGCCTTCATTGGAATTGTGTAGTGAATGGTGTTAAATTTAGATGGAATCGTGGGTTAATTTGGTACAACTCTTTTAAGCATAGTACCCTGAGTCCTAGTTGCTAGAATCGTTCTAAATTTAGTCCAAGTCACAAGACTAGTTAGTATTTTTAAGCCTTATATCAGTCCCAGACACCAGTGTTGTTAGAGCTAATAAATTTGGAATTCCAACCTCAATGTTTCAAAGAAAGCACCTGGTAGATCATTTGCAAATTTAATTAATTTGGCTGTTATTGCAAGGATTGGATTTGGAAAATTTGTTACTCTCCGACAGATGAAAAAAGTATATTTTTTATAATATTCAAATAGAATTTAAAAATTTATAATTACAGCGCAAAAAATCAAAAGAGATAATTATTAAATTATTATATAGATAGTTTAATATTTTTAAACTAAAATAATAAAATATTTAAATATAACATAATATAAAATAATATATATATATATATATATATATATTTATAATTTTATATTGTATTACAATAAATTATAAAATATATGAATCTAAATTCGATTCATATCTAAATGAATAGTATGCTTTCTAATCTTACTATAAAATCTACTAATTTAATTTAATCTAAATTTATCGTATTAGATATAATTTGTTAATCCATTGATCAAATTATTTGATTGCGTAAAAATATCAAATAATAATATTCTTACAAACTTGTAAGCTTTTATAGTTACTTGTTAATAACAGAATAATTTTTTAAGTTCAAATAATAATTTCTTTATGATTAAAACTTATGAATTGAAATTAATAAGGAAAAAATCTTATTATTATATCAGTAGCTAAACACAATTATATAATTTATACAAAACAAATGATGCTTATAGTTTGAAAAAGAAAAAAACACACTTCCAAACCATAATTATAAATCTAATGAAGAAATCTTTTTTTTTAAAATAAAATAAAAAGGAAAAAAACAAATCTCAAACTTTAAGAAGTCAAAAATACACCAGAATATCACATTGTAGATGTGTTACTGCATAAACCAAGATGAAAATGATCTTAATCAGCTTTTGAAAAATTGAACCGATTGCAATATTCCAGATATAAAATTACTAGATTAATGTGACGAAAAACATGTATATAAATACTTATTAATTAATCAATGATTGATTAAATTAATTTTAGGGAATTTAAATAATTTTCATACGTAATGAAATTGAGGAAATTATCGGTAGCTTGGGATAAAACATTTTCTCATAATCTCAGGGGTGGAATGGGACATGAATTCTTTTGTTTCTACGACGGTTTAGATGTTGGCGCCCCTGGTTTCAGGACCATTCAGCTCAAGTTTTGGACAATGCACCGACAATTAATTTAATTTTATTATTATGTAATGTAATTTTTATCCTTCAATTTTAAATTAATATATATATATATATGGACCCCACTATTCTATTTCTTAATTATTATTTAAAAAAAACTCCATACATTTCCTTTAAACCAGTACTCAATCTATTAAAAAAAACATTGTTTATGTGCTCAAGCGAAGTAGACCCTAGACTCTTTCTATAATTAATTCATTTGTTTATTATTTATCTTTACAAAATATTTATTTACAAAATATAATTTCATAATTAGAATAGCTTGCTTTGTGTGTGCTAGTCCCAAGTACAAGAAAGGTAAGGAACCAAAAGCATAAGCGCTAAGCTGCATATATTATGAGCAAATTAATAAGGGAAGAAGGCGCCTTTAATTATGGTTTTAAGCAATCATTAATTAAAAATATATATTCTTATCATTATTGTGAAGGGATTATAGAAGAATAAAAAATAAAATTTATATAAAATATATAATAAAATACTATTATTTAATATGTTTAAAATGGATATTAAAACTAAAAATGTATAATATATAAACAAAATGATATATTAAAGTATTTGAGTTATTATTAAATGGTAGAAATAGTGATTAAAATGTTAACTTTAATCTCGAAATCGTGTATCGTAATAAGTTTAATTAAAAAAAATTTAATTTTTTTTTAATTTATAAAAAATAGCTTTATTTTTAAGCAATAAAATTAGATGATTTAATCTAAAAAAAATTAGGTGGGATCTTTTTCATTAATAATATCACAAGATAACCAAATTAATTATTAATCTATGTAAAATGAAACTACGAACATACCTTACCTTTTTATCATTAAATTGTGATTTTTTCCCTATGGACCTATCATCTAGTTAAGTTTAATAATTCGAATGTATGACTCAGATGTATAAAAAGAAATGTAAGTAGTAAAAATATTAGAAGCCTTGCTTTATATATGGTCTATATTAATTTTTAAGGTGGGGGAACTACTGATTTTCTCATGTTTTGGCTTTATCATTAAATATGTCTTAAGTTTAACAAGTGATTGGATTGTATTTAAATTATCTTCTTTATTTAATAATAAAAAAAAGATGAACTCGGAGTATTTTATTTAAAAAAAAAGTTTTAAGTTTAATAAGGGTTAATTATTTTATTTTTGATTTCTTATTATACATTGCGATAAATAAGTATGTAAAATTAGTTTAAGATGTGTATATTATTATATATAAAATATTCATTTTTACTCTTTATATATATATATATAGGGAAACATTAAAAATTAACACTCAATTTTAATTTAGAATGTGTTAACTGCAATATGGACGACATACATGTGGTGGTTGTTATACTTGAATGTTATCTTCGTAAGAGTTAACCTTTGTAAATTCTAATTAAAAATGAATAATGACCCACAGTTTAAGGAATAATAGTCTTTATACTAAATTTTTTCAAGGAAAATAAGAAGAGTTAGAACCTGTATTATTTGTAATCAGAAATGAAGATTCTTAACTATAATTTAATCCATCTTCATGAAAAATTATTGTTTTATTTTATAAAAAGACAAGTGAAAGGGTGTAAAATATAATTTTAATTAATGTAAGATTATTTAAGTATATAACCTAAAAATAAAAAATAAACAAAATTAGTTCGTTTATTGGCTTGACAATTAAATTATCTTTTTTTTTTGTTTGAAGTTATAAATTTAAATACATAAACTACCTAAAAAAATCAATGAAAAGATTCCTAATTCATATTGGAATGTATCATCCCAACAATTTTTAGGGAGATATTTTCTTTTAACTTTGAAGTAACAAAATTAAAGGCAATTTCATGAAATAGATTCTTAATTTACGCCATGACATTAAACTTACATTTTATAAAATATGTTGCACACTCGTGGAAGGTTAATTACAACATACACTTGTAACCAATTTCATATATAATGGAGTAATTATATGCAATTTAAATATTTTACATAGGTACTTGCTAAAATCTTTAAAAAAAAAAAAACATGAATTTTCTAATGTAAAAATGTTAATGCGATGTTTAAAGACATTTGTGTTTCTTATCATATTTATCATAATATTTTTTTCATTAATGTAAAACTTTCATTTTTCCTAAATTTTCTTTAAAAGTGTTGAGTTATTTAGCATAATATTTTATATTTTAAAAATATTTTTATTATATTTTAAAAATATTTTTATTATATTTTAGTTTTATTTATATCATTTTTTTTATTTTTATTTTCTTTTAAGACCCATAATGTGTATTGTTTTCAAGCGTTAATGACTGCACCGCAAATTTTACTAAATTTTCTCCAAGGGAATAAAGCCAAAGCCCAAGCCCAAATAGGATAATTTCTGTGAAGAGAAAAATGATCATCCGATGAGACTATATTATGGCGAAAATGTATATTTTTTCGTAAAGCATTTCCTAATTCTTCTTTTCTATGTATAATTTGGTTAAAAAAAAAGTTAATTCTAAGGTCCCTATAATTACAACTTGATTCATAGATATCCTCAAACTTACAAAAATTACAATCTTAATTATCTCCAAACATTTAAAAATGTCATATTTTACTTTATTAAACATAATCAACTTGCTGACCCATTATAAGTTACACATGTAACCCTAACTAATTTCATAAACACGTAGGTATGATTTATGCTTTAATGCTCATCTTTCATCAACCGGCTAAGTGAATTATGAAATTAAGTATTTTTCTACTGTAATTTTAAATTAGTATATAAAACATATTAATTAATAAAGATATTCGTTTCATGTTTATAAGTAATATGATATATATATATATATCATATTTACTTATTATTATTATTATTATTATTATTATGTGATTTATAACAAAACATAATAATAAAAATAATAATAATAGTGAGAACTGTACCTGGATTCCATAAAAACTTTGCCACTGCTGTACGCTGGAATACATTAAATGAATATGACATTACTGGTTTTTAAATTATTAATTAGATTGGCAACTAATCAATATATATATATATATATATATATATATATATATATATATATATATATATATATATATTGCTACAAAAATAATCTGTCTTACTAAAGGTGAGCTGATAACGTTGTGTGACTTATGTGAAATAAAAATTGGGCTCTTCTGACGTATATATAAAGTACCAGGACAAGGCACATCCCAGAAATCACTCAATTACCCATTAAATGTATTAGAAATTATTTGTAATTGATAATTTAGTATTTTAATTTAATAAAATTTAAAATTAACTTAACTTGATTTTGAAAATAATAAATACTTAATAGAGAGATAAAAAAATATAATTGATAAAAAATATACTTTAAAAAATAATAAATAGAAATTGTATTATATCTATTTTATAGATATTCTTGTATTTAAAATAATCATTATACACACGATAGATATATTTTCCTCTCCAGTACCATTTGTTTTTCAATAAAAAAATAAAAAAAAATATTAAATATATAGACTGTACCGATCATTATTATTAATAAATGTATAAGACAGCTTTTATTTAAAAATATTAAGTAGCAGTATAATTAATACACGGTAGGCATTCATTAATTAACTAATTAATATTGTATTATTAATCAGACAAATGTGGTGACGTACTCTTAACTAATCGCTGGCCGGCCTGCTTTATATATAGTATTCAACAAGTCTTGCCTTGCTATATATTGCCTGTTATGTTGGAACCTTCATGTGAAGAATATTTTTAATTTTTTACTAATTAACTTATATTAAGAGACCATACGGTTATTTTAATTAATTTTTTTTTTTATCAATTGATTAAACAGTTAACCCTACCCCCCTTTTTTTGTCCGTGATTAAATAGTTGACATTTTTTTTGTGGGGGGGGGGGGGGGGGGGTCCGAAGATTAAACAGTTAACCGTTGAGATGGTTGTTTGTACAGTAAGAAAAATTGGACTGAGAATTGAAAACATGAAAGGTATGACCAGTAAGTAACCACATGCCAGTATTTTAACTCAAAATCGCACGTTAGTAATAAAAAGTACTTGTTGCTACCTTGTCCATCCAATCGGACTATCCCAAGCGCAAAAGTTCAGGTTCGGGTCAACCAGGACTTTTAAATCAACATATATATACCGATCGGGTTAGGTTGGATTTTTTTTTAATTTAATGAAATTCCTAAACTCGGCCCTAGATAAGATCATTCATGTAAGTTCGGGCACGACTTTTTTGAAAAATAAATTGACTCAAGTTAATCTTCAAATTTAAATAAAAAAATAATTTATAAAATAATATCAAATATATATATATTTTATAAAATATAAACTTAAATAAAACTTTACTATCATGTTTTGATAATATTTATAATATAAACATTTGATCCTAAATATGAACTTAAAATTATTTGGTTAAGAAGCTAAGTTTTTTGAATCAAATTGAGTCTTTTAGTTGAATCCAATCAAATTGAATTATTTAAACTTTAAATAAATATGATTAGATTTGCATCTCTATTACTCCCATGTATATTTAAAATAATAATTATAACAATAAATAAAGTAACCTAAATATGAATATTGTCACTTTTATTTTTGAAAATTATTAAATAAAAAAATTATTATTATTTTGTTAATAAGTATTTTCTTTATTTTTTATCAAATGAAAAAATATATTATTTGTGTAATGTGTAAATGTTTAAAATTTTAATGAGTACGAGAGATATAAATACCTTTAAATTAAAATGTAGAGTGATATAATTTTATTTTATACATGTAACTTTTTATAATTTTATAGATATTATATATGTAAGTCCCACTGTGTTTGTGTTTGTGTTTGTGTTGTGTATTGATATCCTATGTGTAAAACACAATGTTTATTTTATTCTAACCTAATGTATTTACCTTTCTTTGTGTAATATTCGTTATAGTGAATCAATAATACACACATGTACATAAATAAAAAAACTTTGTATGTAAGCATGTTTACACACACCATGGGTTTGTTTATCGTACTATATATGCTAGTTGAAATATTGATTTTTAACAAACAAATCGACATTTTTACTTGGGTTTTTGAATATTTTCGGATACGGTATTTATAAAGCTTATTTGGTAATTTTTGGAAACCAAAAATATGATTTTTGGCACCTTGTTGTGGACCACGCCAACCATTTCGCCATGGGTGGTGATGAGGTTGGCCATGGCTTTAAAAATTTATATAAATACTTATCCATTTCTTTATGTTTGGTACCTAGAAAAATGTAATGGAGTTCTATCAATTTGACATCTCATTTTTTTTTGTTTATGGATTAATAATACCTTTAGGTGGTGTTTGGTTCGTGGAATGGAATCGGAATCGGAATCGGAATCTGAATGGAATGGAATGGAAAGGAAACAATTTTGTTTGGTTTGACCACTGAAATCAAAGCTGAGAATCAGGATTATAGTTTTTGGTTTGCCACTGGAATGGAATGAAAAAAGTTGTAAATGATCATAATACCCCTACATGCTGTAAAGTTCAAATAATGTCATTTAATTACTATTTTTTCGTCACAAAAAATACATTATTGAAATCATTTTTTTTCTAAATAAGTATTACTTAATTAAAAAGAAATATATTATTAAAATTATTATTTTTCTAAATAGGGTTTAGGGTTTTGAGGTTTGGGATGTGTGATTTAGGGTTTAGGGATTTAGGATTTGGGGTTATATTTGTAGGTTAAGGTTTAGAGTTAAAATTATTATTTTTCTAAAAATAGTTTAGGGTTTTAGAATTTTGTATTTAGGGTTTTAGAATTTTGGATTTAGGGTTTTAGGGTTTTAAGGTTTAAGGTTTAGGGTTTATGGGTTTAGGATTTAGAATTTGGGGTTTATGGTTTTGGGATTTATGTTTTAGGATTTTGGGTTTTGAGATTTATGTTTTAAGGTTTAGGGATTAGGTTTTAGGGATTTGGAGATTTGGGGTTTAGGGTTTTAGGGTTTATGGATTTAGGGTTTAGGATTTAGGGATTTAGGGTTTAGGGTTTTGGGATTTGGGATTTGTTATTTAGGGTTTAGGGTTTAGGGTTTTTGGATTTATGTTTTAGGGTTTTGGGTTTTGGGTTTTGGGATTTATGTTTTAAGGTTTAGGGTTTAGGGATTTGGGATTTATGGTTACGGGATTTAGGGTTTAGGGATTTGGGGTTTAGGATTTAGGGTTTTAGGATTTGGAATTTGGGATTTAGGGTTTAGGGTTTAGGGTTTAGGGTTTAGGGTTTAGGGATTTGGGATTTGGGATTTATGTTTTAGGGTTTTGGGATTTATGTTTTAAGGTTTAGGGTTTTAGGGTTTAGGGTTTAGGGATTTGAGGTTTTGGGTTTAAGGATTTTAGGATTTGGATTTAGGGTTTTGAATTTTTGGGTTTAGGGTTTAGGATTTTGGAATTTTGTGTTTGAGAATTTGGGATTTGAATTTAAGGTTATATTTTAGGTGAGGGTAAAATTGGGGAAAAAAAGTTTAGATGGGAATGGAATAATGATTACCAAAGGTGGGAGAAGGAATTGTGATTCTTTCTCTTTTAGTAATCAAATTCCATTCCGCCCTCCATTCCGTCCAACCAAACACACAAAATGGAAGGAATCAATTCTGATTTCATTCCATTCCCTCCAACCAAACGTGGGGTTAGTGTTGTTTGACATTAATGTGTTGTGATTGTGTGAGCAAATCATTTTGTGAGTGTTTAGTACTCAAGACGATGTTTACGAGTGGGTTGTATGTGAGCCATATGTTGGCTAGGAATTACTTAGATGCAATTGTTCATTTCTGAAAACCCTATTGTGAGAATGAGCTAAATTAAATGCTTTGATTTCTCATATTTCTTATTATATGCAATAAGAAATATGTTATTTGAGTTCGACTTTGGTACTAAAAATTAAGAGTTGTTACACTTTTGGTTACTTATTATACCATATTAAGTGATGCAAGCTTTGGATGATAGTTAGGTCCATGTATCAAACTAGGTCGTTGCGGAAGCAACAAGCAATGACAATAATATGAAGTTCGAATAGAGGTTATGATTAATAGATGTGTTTGTAGTTTTATTATTTTATCAATTATAATTGTTTTATCAATTGATGAATTATTTACTACTAAGTTGTTGTCTTAACCAACCCAAGGATACGACCACATAGATAAGGGTTCTATGTAGGTTTACATCATTATATTTATTATTATGTATGATCTAGGATTGTGATAGTATAATTTGAGTTTATATGTGTATATTCCAACATATTAGATTTAAATTCTAATAAGAAATCTTATTTTTTTTGTGCAATTACATGGTTTTTTTAATTTTCTTGTAACATGCCTATAATTTCTAATTATTACTTATACTTTATGATTATGTTTTTTTTTTTGTTTGAGTCTTTAAAGAGTTTGTATCTCCTTAACTTTGACTCTTTATTATAGTTTGTTATGTAATGAATGATTATATACTGTGATAGTACAATTATCATTTATAAAATATGTTTCCACATATGAGATCTTGAAGAAATAGAAATTCCTTACATATTTTCAATATGTACGACTCTTTTGCATGCTGTGTGATGTTTATTATGTATATGCATGCTACTATCTTAGACAAGAGCCTCTGAGGTACATTTTACAGTAATATGTTTATTATACTTTCTTCTTTCTTATTGCAGGTTATTTTAGTTGTGTGTTAAATTGAGAATGTTGTTTTATATTTTCGTTGTGTTAGTTTTGCATTCACGTTGTTAGATCTAATTGATCGAATTAATATAAAATTCATAAAAAAAACTCCTAAGTTTATATTTTCATCCTTCATGTGGGTCTCATTTATCTATTTAAGCTAGAAAAATAATTGATATTTATGTAATTATTCCTATGTATGAGAATCTTCAATATATAATTTTATTTGTAAAGACTATAGAAGAGATCAGTGCCCCTTTTAGCTACATTTAGGGATCCAACCTTGTAGTGGTAGAACAAAGGGGTGGGGGTGGGCTATATTGTCATTATCGATGGAAAGACTATCGAAATCATGAAATTTATTTATAAAACATTAAGAAAATTAATTTCTTATATTTTTAAAATAATTTCTTATTTAATACATATATTTATAAAAATTATGTTATATACATTTTGATCAATAAAATCAATTATTTAATCAGATTATTTGGGAATGATTAGTTAAAATATGAAATAACTATTTAGATTGTAATTGTAATATTACTATAAATGAAAAATCTCGACGATACATAATATAATTTAAATTATGAAAAAAAACAAAAATTATAAATAACTATTGTTAAATAAATGTGAAAATGGGATATAAAAAAATATATGTGAAAAAAACATAAAATATTTTTTTAAGATTAAAAAAATAATAATATTTTGATCGAAGATAAAAAAAACTACAAATAGATAAATTTAAAGATAAATTATTTAGTAAATAAAAAAAATAAAATTTTTAATTTGTAATAATATTTTATCGATAATTTCATGAAAATATCCATAATATCTACTATACTTTGATATAAAATAAATAAAATTTTCATGACATTTTTTCGAGAACAATATTTTGTATATAATATTGCAACATTTTTAATATTTTAGCAAAAAGTATAAGAATATCATAGATTCAATACCAAGATATACTAAAAAGTAAAAATATTGCAACAATATCATCAATCTTTGATGGCTAAGTCCTCTTTACTTCAATAGATTTTTAAAGTTGTATGTAATTAATTTTAAAACTTAGATATTTTGTATGAATAAAATAAACATTTAATCTTTTATTATAATAAAGATATTTATTTTTATATAAAAGTAAATAAAAATTAAACGATTTATCTTATAATTGTTTTTAATGTTTTTAGGAACATTTTTTATAATTTTTAATTTATAATATAATATTATAATGACCAATGATGTTATTTATGCTATTCAATCTCTATTAAAGCAAGAAAATATTATTATATTTACCACCAATAAAATTATAGTATATATAAGTTTAATTTTAGTTATGTTTTCATAAAAAAAATTAATTATATTTAGCATAATTTTAATTTTTAGAAATATGCACCTTTAACATAGGAAAAAGGGAAGATGAATTTGAAGAAAAAAAAAGTACAAAAAGAAAAAATGCATGAGTGAATTGATTGTTGCACTACTAACATATTGACTAGAAAAGTCTCTTTCAGAATGCAACTTACCATGATCCTTAAAGAAAAAAAGGCGACTAATGCTTTAAAATGTTTGTCAGCTAATTTGGACTCCTGATTTTAAACGAGATTTTAGTGCTATTTTCAGAAGTTTTTATTTTTACTAATATTAAAGTAAAATTTATATTTTTAAAAATATTTAGACAGTAAGTTATGAGAAAAAAATTTAATTGTTTTGATATTAATTTTTATTATTTTATAAATATTAATTCTCAATTTTATTTTTTTATTATTTACTGTTTATTGTATATAGATATATCTATATATTAAAAATTAGTAAATATATTATTTTTTAACTGATAAAAAAATAATGAATTGCTTAAAATTTGAACTAGTAATAAAATACATGTATGCATGCTCATAGTTTCGTACATTTTTAGACTATATTCAATGTAAAAGTTTGGATTTATATATATATATATATATATATATATATATAGAAGTAACATCATATATATAATAAAAAATATTATTATTTATTATTTATTTTTAATTAATTTTTTGTTCATATTTATCTATTTTAATAAAAATATATTAAAATTATTAAAATTTATTGATATATTAAAATTTAAAATTTAGGTAAGATAAAATTATATTTTATGTATTAATTTATTTATAATTTTATAAATATTATATTTAAAATATTTTTATTAAAAGTTGAGATGAAACTGTACCCTATCTAACCAATAAATGCATCTGCAACTGATTATACTATGCATTTGAAACTAATTACGAGTTTTAAAATTTACGGAGAAATAATTATATATATATATATGTGTGTGTCATGATTTATTATATTTTATTATATAGTTAACTGTTAAAAATTAAAAAGAGTGATTCTTTTATTCTATAAATCTTGATGGTTTAGATAATAGTATAAAGTAATAAATTATAATTATTAATGATGTAATAAATCTTTTATTAGCTTGTCGCTAGGACGGTGGAGTTGTCCAAATCAGACATGCCACTAGAATTCAATTCATTGAGAAGTTATGAGTTTTTCCAGAGACGTATATATTTTTTTTAATTAATTAGTTAAGAGACTTTCCTACTATAAATAAAAGTTATTTACTTACACTAGTGATTCAAAAATAAACAGTACTTTTATTTGTTAAAGAAAATTGTCAAAAGAAAAATTCCTTTAGTAATATTATATTCACTCGTTAGTTTAAAAGTTATTTTTAGGTTGATTTACTGTTTTAAATTATTAAAATGCTTATTTAAAGATCAATATAGTATTATTAAATTAATTCTACTTTAAAATTAATAAGATATATAGTAATATTACTAAGCTATTATCTTATTATAAGTTTGTTATAGTAATTGTCGAGTGAATTAGTTTACGTGTTTTTACCAAAAAAAAAAAATGAGTTTCATTAGTTTAAAGGCTGTTCACTCATCCCATACGGATGAATTATACCTAAATTATTTTATTTTATAAATTAATCATTTTAGTTATTTTCTTTTAAGTTGTTCACCCTAAGTTATTTTATTTTTTAAAAAAACAAATTTACTTTAATTTATATTATTATATTTAAATCAAAAAATATACCCTCGGAAAAAGAAACATCATTATAAATCAATTAATTTATTTCATATTCTAATAATAAAAAATATAACTTTTAACATAATAATCTCATTTTCACAAATATCTCATACTATATGTAAAAATGATACATAATTAAAAAAAATGATTTAAGATATATTTTATACATATAAAATGAGTTAACAATATTTAAACTAATCATGCTAATTTTTGTTTTAATATTTATCATATCATAAAGATAAAGAAACTTATTTATACAAGCAATATAATAAATATATAATAGGACAATAGCTTACTAATATTACTCAAATACACAAGTATCCTAATAACTATAGAGGAGTATCAACCTAAGAATATTATATTGATCTCTAACTACCATTTTAATAGTTTTAGAGTAAGAAGTTAGCTTAAAAATATTTATATATAGATGAATTAATTTTTAAATAAGAGAGAAAATATGATATCCGAAAGGAAAAATAAAAGAGAAGAAAAAGTTGAGATTTTTTTTATTTTAATGACATATAAATTATCGTTTATCATATAAATTAAAATTTAATTTAAATTTAAATTAAAATTATTTTTTTTGTTTATTTCGTTTTGCTCTTAATTTCTTTTATGATAAATTCAGTTTTTTTTTCTAAATAATTTAATTTTTTTTAAGAAATAACATATAAACACTTTTTAAATAACATTACATTAGTAATAACTTAATATTTTTAAAAAATAATTTTTAATATTTCATTTTAATAACAAAACATGCTATATTTAATAACCTCGTTCTTTTTTTCTTTCCAAACAATATATTTATTTTTTTAATAATATGATATTTATTTTTTTAAATAACCTGCATAATAATATAATATTAAATAACCTTTAACAATAAAAAAAATTGAATCCATTAAGTATAAAAATAATATTGAGAAAACTAAGTTAAAAATATTAAAATGTAATAAAATCTAAATAATATGAAATAAAATAAGCATAAATTTCTATTTAAATTTAAAATCACATAAAGTAAATTTTTCATAAATTTAATATAATCATAATTTTTTATAAAATAGTAATAATTATATTTCAAAAATGGATTAAAGATGTTCAATAGAATTTGAACCATCTTTACAAAATGAACATAATTTTTTATTAAAAATTCAAAATCAATTTTTCAAAAATTAAATTTCATTAACTTTTTAATACCTTATGAAATTATTTATAATATTCCATGAGTTAATACAATTTATATTTTAAAAAATAATTAAAAAATATTTAGTAGAATCTGAACGAACATAAATTTTATTTTATTTAACTGGTAAAAGTAAAATTTTATTTTGTTTTTTTTTTCTTAGTTAATTATAAAAAATTAATAAAATAAATTTTATTTTATTTAACTTAAAATAAAAATAATCATATTACTTCTTTAAATAATCATATAGAATTAATATCACTAAGAGTCAAGATATCTAACAAAGAGTGTGTACAGTTTGACTACGTCCAAAAAGGTAACGTGTTTCAGCCCATATTAAGTCTCCCATATATTTTCCAAAATGTCGGAAATGTTATATGAAAAATGTCGGAAAAGTTATATAAAAGTGGAATAACATTTATATCAGAAGTGAGGGCCAGGTTCGGCAAATTTGGTAGAGAATTGCTTGTAATACAATTGGTGCATCCAATCCGGTACATTCAGCACTTGGTTTTTGTATGAAAGTGCAGAGACTGAAAATTAAATGCCGGGTCAGACATGAAATTTTTATTTTCTTCTCTCTTTCGTAAATTACAGCTTTAACATAAATGTTGGTAGCTACCCATGCTAGCTAGCAATCTGAACATAATTAACGTGTTCTCTAAAAAAAATTAAGTATTTTGCCTTTTACAACCACATGTAAAATGAGATGGCTTACATTTAATTCATAATAAAATTTATTAATTATATCTAAAAATTTATACCAATTTATATTATTTAAATTTATAAGAGGTTAAAATGATAATAACTTAGGAATTTAAATTAAATGTATTATTTTTGGATATTAAATGGATTGAAATAAACGTAGTTAAATTTAAATAACGTTTAATATAAAATAATAAATTTATTTTTTTAATAATAAAAATATATAATCTAGATAAAAAAAATATTATTTTTATAACTATAAATTTTAAATATATTATTGTTATTATAATCTAAAAAATTTAAGATAATTATTAATGATCATTAAACAATAATAAAAGAGTGATATATATATATATATATGTTTAGATAATATTGTATTAGAATAAATAATTTCATCAATTCATATCGGATTAGAACGAATTATAAATGCTTTCGTTTATAAATAATAAATCATAAAATTTTAAATCAAATGTAATCAAATCAAAATATTAATTTTAATTATTAATTGAATTCAGTTGGATTCATGAATGAAATCCATAACATGTGATATGGTGATAGAAAAATTATTGCAAAGAAAATTTAGTAGCTCCTTATAAATTACATATTTATTATTAATTTCTATGTGTGCCAGCAGAGTGTGTATCAATCCACTGCAATTACAAGATGTTGCAAAGTCCAATTTTTCTGAACAAAAAATAAAATTATAAGATGTTGCACCAAGACAGTTGTAGTTTGACGAAGAGATAATCGATATACTATTGGGCAGGTATATATTTTCACATTACAAAGGCTTTATTGATCGGATCATATTATAATTTTTTTAGTTTAACAAAGTTTTTTTAACATGCTTACTTTATTCAGCTTAATTACTCTTTACTTTATTATTAATTTAAATTTTAGAAAATAAAAATAAAATTCTTAAAAATTATAATTATAAAAATAACATAATTTATTAACAAAAATTTAATATATCATTTCATAATTAATGCTATTGAAATTGAATTACGATTATTTATATAATTTTAATATTAAACGTTTTTAATATTATTATATATTTTATTATTATTATAAATTTTAAAAATATTATTTTTATAATTTTTTTAAGTTTTATTTAACATCATTTACTTAGCATTCTTATTGTTTGTTTCTTTGTAACGATGGTAAATTTAAGAATTATATTAGTACAATACACGCATAGCATGCATGAGAGAGGAACTAAAGGGTATGTGGTGGGGGTGAGTACTACCCATCTCCAATAAAAATTAATACCTTTAAAAATATTATAGTTATATATTTATTATTAAAATAATATTTAAATTATATATTTATTTTTTAATTATTTTATTTTATTATTATTAAAAAGTGATTATAAAGAACAATTTTTTTTTAACTGTATTAGATATAAATTATTTTAATTTGAATAAACTATAACATAAAGAATTGAAAAAATAAATAAATAAATAACATAATAAATGATTATTTGTTCTAAAATATCATAAAAATAAGTATATTTTCTGTAAAATCACCTTCCATTGTTTAAAATAATATTTAATGTAAATATAAATTCAAATAAGAATAAAATTGTTATTCCATATCCAACTTAATTTTTTTTTTTTTTTTTGTCACGCCTATGCCCAGAACCAGCAGAAACTAAAAAACTATACTAACTTTTTGGTTATTTTCTTTCAACCCTATGCATTTAATGTTATAATAATATTTTATGTTCATGTCATGCTTGCTTTTGGTACTACTACTACTAATAAACAAATTTTGATGGAACTTATATTTACCCGATTGATACAATTCGTTTTCGGTAAAACGAATCATATAATTATCATTAATTTTCAATTTTTAAATAAGTTGTATATTGTTTAAGCCAATAAATAGAGCGGAGTACAAAATAAAAGATTTATTTTGACATGAAATGAATATATATTCGTACCTCTCAATAAAAAAAATAGATTTTTATATTTAAATTTCTTATCTCTTTTTTTTATTTAATTGATATTTTATTTAATAATATTTTATTTTGAATTTTTACACAATATTTTTTATATTATGATTTAAGTAGTTTTACAAAACTCGATTCTCATTTTCATAATTTTTTTTTTCTCGATTCTATCTTTTAATTACGTACAAGTTTCTTGTTCGGTAAAAAAAATCATTTATATGTTCGACAAAATTTTTATTTCTATACAATAATTGAATTAAAACGGATATTCTTTAATGTTAAAAGGGTGAATCTATTAATCCCTTTTTAAGTATATATAAATAGTAAAATATCACGAACTTAAATGAATGAATAAATAATTTTTTTTAAAGAAAAGTAGTTTACGAGACAGCCGGTAATATAAGCTGAAATTTATAAGAGTGTTTACATACATTGGCATATAATCGTACCCACTTGATCAGTTTGGACCCTCTGGATCGTACCGATCGAGTGTAGAGCACAAAAATGTCCTAATATTATAATGTACAATTTGTATTATATGTAGGAGTTTTACATTGCGAGTTTGAGATATTCTTTATACAACCTCTAATAAGATGCTATACTATGGTCTTAATACCCCACTTGGTCATTAAAGTAAGCATATATTTAAGATCATAGTACTACTAGTGTTTGCAATTTATGAATTTGTAATTAAAACAGAGAGAGAATGATGCGTTCTAACTTAGGAAGCATAAGTCTTTAATATGAAGGAGATCGAATCTTATAATTTTGATTAATTATTAGCATTCATTAATCATTACGTACCAAACATGTATATATATATATAGAGAGAGAGAGAGAGTCAATAGACGATAATAATGGTATGAACCATCTAATAATGGGAGAAAGTTTTACACAAATATATGTACGGAGTACATTTAAAATTATTCCTATCGATATTTGATTTAATTAAAACAATAAAATATTGCATTTATTTGACTAAATTTTTTAGACAAATATATTCGATGTCTGTTAGTTATATTAATTAAAATAATTAAAATAATTTATGATTTTATTTTAACAATTAGTCATTCTTATCATTATTAAAAATGACAATATAAGAATAATTAATTAAACTTTCGTTTTTTTATCAATTTTATAATAATTATTGTTTATTATTAAAAATAATTTATTAAAATAATATTTTAATAATAGTTAAAATAGTACAAGAGATCTAAATTGTTAGGAAAAAAATAAATGTTTATAAAAAATTAGCGAAAACTTTTGTCCCACGTTTTTTTAGGTTACTTAAAAAAAATATAAATAGTAAAAAGATAATTATTGGGATTGGATCCCAAGTGATACCCATTTTTGTAGATGAGAGAAAACTTAGTCAAATGTAATACCATACGTGCGCGCCCGTCGTTATCATCCGAGCCAAGTTCGTGAGGTGTCATTTTATTTTTTGAAAATTTGTTCTTATTAAAATACTTTTCCACTCAAAAAATAGTTGTTATATTTTTAATAAAAAAACCATTATTTTCTTTAACTCAGAATATGGCTATTGTTTTCTTTTACTCGAAATATACCTGTTAAATGGTAGTTATTCTTCTTTACTGAGAAAATGACTGTTATTCTTCTTTACTCATAAAATGACCTTTACTCTTAGAAATCTAAGAAACAGACAATATTGGCTCAATCTACAATGGAGTCTGAAATTATAACACTAGCCATTGCTAGTGAAGAAGCAGATTGGTTAAGAAGTATGTTAGCTGAGATCCCTTTATGGGAAAGATCGATACCAATTGTCTTGATCCATTGCTATAGTACCGTGGCTATTGGAAAGATTCAGAATCATTACTACAACGGCAAGAGACGACAGATATGTCGTAAGCATAGTACTGTTAGAGAATTTATCTCTACAGGAGCTGTAAGAGTAGATCATGTACGTTTTGATGAAAAATTGACAAATCCTTTGATAAAAGAATTACCGAGAGATAAGGTTTTCAAAACCTCAAAAAGAATGAGACTAATGCCTTTAGAATGAAGAGTCACTCGTGATGGTAACCCAATTTATAGACTGGAGATCTCAAGAAATAAGTTCAAAGGATAATAACAAGTCATGAAGTGATATGAGATGAATCATACTATTTTTGAAATCTCATTCTATATTGTTAGAAGCATGGAGTCCTGAAACGATAGAAAATGATGAGTTAATTGTTAAACTCTTAATAAGTTCTATACTCTATATGGAGTGGAGTACATAGCTACATGAGTGCTCTTGATAAACTCAACTATGTGAATGTGGAAGTTTGGCCGTTTCCTATGGAAATTTTTTGGGCAAAAATTACTAGAGCGTTCACTATACTGGGATACGCGTGCATGGCCGTAAAACACAGATTTTTCAAACTACACGTTGAAAAGATTGTGTGTGTAATATTGTTAGAGATAGAGTTTAAGACTACGAGTTACTCTAGTATATTCTAAAGCATCAATATTATGCAAAGGTTTCAAGTCAATAAACACTTTTTACTTATGCATAATCTTATATTTTTAATTGTTTGGTTGCTCGATAAAAATTATTTTTATATAAAATTTAAGTGGGGGATTGTTGGAAAAAAGTGAATGTTTATAAAAAATGAGTGAAGCCAATTTTTAGCCTTGTCTCACATTGCTTTTTTATATTACTTAGAAGATGTATAAATAGTAAAGAGTTGACTATTGAGATTTAGTCCAAAGGAGTATCCATTTTTGTGGAAAGAGAAAGGACTTAGGCAAATGTGATATCACACGCGGGCCATCGTTGTCGTCTGACCAATTGATCGATCGATCGACCCGAGTCCGAGTGTGTGTGCGTGTTGTGGCATTTTAATTTTTGGAAAAGTTTTTTATTAAAATACTTTTTTCACTCAAAAAATAGTTGTTACATTTTTACTCAAAAAAAATAATAATTATTTTCTTTTACTCAGAATAAGTTCGTATGTTTTTTTACTCAGAATATGACTGTTAAATTGTTGTTTCTCTTCTTTACTGAGAAAATTGTCATTATTCTTCTTTACTTAGAAAAATGGTTGTTATGTTCTCCATCTCCAGACATTACTGTTATTATCATAATGATCACACGATTTCTAAAACCTATAAATAGAGGGGATTAACTATTTGTTTTGACATAAAAACCTACAAACTCGTCTCATTAAGAAAAAAAATCCTCTTAGAAAAAAAAAAGAAATCCTAAATTACTTTTGAGTTTTCCGAGCGATAAAAATTTATAGGTGTAACATTATGATCTTTATCAGTGCAGTGAAGTTTTGTGACAAAAAAAAAAACAAAGATTTTGGATTGTTTTATCGTGAGTACGACGGGGCTGTATTTGCTTGTATAAATTTGAACAGAGTCGCGAAACATCTTAAAAAAACGACCTAATACGTGATTTAAACCAAATAATTTATTTTAAATTATCGATAGTATTATTCTAAATATTCTAATAATGTTTTAATGTACTTGTATTTAAATTATTTGCTTAGTGAGATTAAAAATGAGTTTACTCTTAGTATCGTTCGGTATACTTTTTGTTACATAATGATATTAAGAGGTTTTTTTTTTACGTATGAATTTTTCACACTTTTCCATATAATTAAAAGGGTATAAATTAAAGCAATAATATCAGGATTTTGTTGGGTACTATTTGGTTGGGGAGTCAAGAGCTAGCCTATATGTAGTTTAGAGCTGCGCAAGGGTTATGGTATTAGGTCTAATCATTGTAATAACATGTAATGACAAGAATGTAATGCTATCTTTTAGTTATCCTATGTTTTTTTTTATTTCCCTTTTCAACTAAAGTTACTCTTATTTTTCTTTTTAGGTGCTCGATGTGTTTCATTTCATAACATAATTAGTAGGTAGGATTCGAGTACGTGGAATAGGTTGACAATATCAAGAAATATTATAGCCAATTTTTCAGTATCTTATGTACTTATAGCACTAAATATATTTTCATTTTCGATTAATACGGGTTTATTGCTAATGTATTTCTAATATTTATATAATTATAAATATTTTTATAAAATATTTAAAATTATAGATATACTTATTATATATTTAATATTTATAAATTTTAACTTATTTATATTTTTATACTTAATTTTAAAATTTTAAATACGTTATATATTCATAACTATATATATACTCAAAATGCTAAAGGATTTTATCATTTTATTTAATTTGATAATTTTAAAAATATTATAAAAATATATTTAATAATTTTAAATTTATTTTTTAAAAAATAAAATTATAAAAGTTATTCTATTCATAGAATTAGTTTAAAAATAGTAATAATTTTATTAGTTATATTTGTAATTTTTTTGTTTGATATGTCGAAAACAAATGACGAAAATACTTTTATTAATATTTATTTAAATTTTTTATACCTTTATTAATATTTATTTAAATTTTTTTATACCTTTATTAATATTTATTTAAATTTTTTTTATTTTCTATAAGTAAAAGGATTAACAAATATTTTTTTATAAATAAAAATATTAATGAATATTTTTTATATATAAAGAATTAATGAATATATTTTTATATATAAAATGTTAATAATTAATTTTTAAAATTAAAAAATTAAATAATATTATATATATATATATATATATATATATATATATAAATAATTTGTATGTTCTAGAGGCCATATTTAAGTACTACGAGAGAGGAGTGATGGTGTCACAGTCATCTTATTTCCGTGTACACGCGTCCAAAGTTTTGGAATATTCATATCAAACTAACTACCTAAGTATTTTTAGGAAATCAGCTAACCTGTTTTTATTAATTTTATTTTAAGGTGATAAATATGTGTAAAAACTATAAATAAAATAATATTAATGAGAATAAATTATGTTAACTTATTTACCTATATTTAAGTTTTTTCGTCAAAATAAAAAAGAATAATTATTCATGTATGTCTTAGTTATATATGTTGCACCATGATAGATATATGTATATAAAATATATAAAAATTAATTCAATATATCGTAACCTAATTCAATATTTTGGTTTTAAAATTTTACTGGTTTGAATTAGTTTTTTTTTACAAAATATATTTATATCAAATTAGATTGATTTTTATTTATTTAAATCGATTACATATTGAACTCATCTAATTTATTTATTTTATTTTTTTTATAAACTTTATATAATAATTTTTTAATCATAATCTTCTTAAGGTTGGTGGACTTTATATATTATTTATAAATCAAAATTTTTAGTCATTGTTTCTTCTCATTTATACTTAAAGTTGAAAATGATAATAAAAAAATAAAAAAATAATTAATTAATAAATTATTGTTATGTTTTTAATTCTATCTAAGAAGACAATTTTTTATTTTAAATAATATTTTGTAATTAGATTATCTTTTAGTTTGTTAACATGAAATAAACATATTTTACTTATTTTTGTTATTAGAGTTTGGATATTTAAGTCAAATTCATGCAAAAAAAATTAGACTAGATAGTCTGTTTTTTTTTCTTAATACATTAATTTTATACTATTTAATTATTTATTTATTATAATTTATAAATACATATTTACATCCCTAATGATATATTTCCATTTTAATGAATAAAAAAAAGGCATGCTTTTTCTTATCGAAAATAAGGACATGCATTATTTGCTTTATTTTTGTTAAAATAAATTCTTTGCACTTAATTAACTTTATATATAAACATTTTCTAAAAAAACTTTAGTTATAAACATGCATGTATCGATAAATAATTTACGATGTCTATATCATTGATTAGTCTTAAATTACGGCCATGTATTGTTATAAATTAAGGTTAAAAAGAAATAAAGTTGATTCATCAACTGAGAGTAATTATATATTTTACTTTTTGCTAGTTTGAAAAATACTAATTAGTATAGAATGACTTAGTGGTAAAGCTACTCATCATCCTAAGTGGATGATAAAGTTCAAATCTTTGAAATCGTTTTTTTGTTATATAGTTTAATCGATAAGCTTTAATGCTTATATATATATATATATATATAATAAAATTACAAGAGAGAAACAAACACGTATAGAGATGTCAAAAGACCAATAAACTAGGACAGAACACACTACTAACAATGTAATACGAAAAGCTAACATGATATTACGTGGATTTTGTTTCACATAGTTGAATTAAAATGAAAATGTAATGAAATGGAAATAAAATAGTATTATTATTATTATTATTATATTATTTAGTTTGATTAAAGAAATTAAATAATAAATCAATATTATAATGTTTGATTTACAATTAAAATTGAATAAAAAATAGTTATATTATCTTAATACTTCTATATTCATTAAATTTTAAATAATATAATTTAATTATTATTTTTTCGTAAGACAAAATATATTATTGAAATTATTATTTTTTAAAATAATTATTACTTAAAAATAAAATATATTATTAAAATTATTATTTTTCTAAATATAGTTTTAGGGTTTGAGATTTATGATTTAAGGTTTATGTTACATGACCACCTTATAGTTTTGACTTAAGATGAAATTTTAATAAAATATATGGTATAATTTATTAATTTTGAAAGACTATCTTATCTTTTTTCACTTAATTTTTAATGAGATGAGATAATACTAATTGAGATATTTCGTTTATATCTTATAGATCTAAATGAGATAAGTAATAATAGAAAAATAATACATGATTATTTATAATTTAAGTTTAATAAAAAATGATACAATATATGTTTAAAGGTATGTTATAATATAAATAATATGAAATGAGATTAAATAATATTTAAATTAAAATAAAATAATATTATATCATAAATTTATTATATACAACTCAATTTATATTTCTACGTGATGCTAGCTATTAATAGTAATGTAATTGCACGATTCCCATAATCCAATCCACTTAAATAAAAAATAATAATTTGATGAATACATGGTTTTTAGGCGCTTTCCAAATTTGCCAAAACTCATTAACAAAATTGTCTTATTAATTTGATGTTTTTAAAAAAGAAATTAAAGAGGTGTAGTTGCGAAAAATGCATTAATAATACTAGTATTAAAGGAGCGAGCTTTACAAATCTTAAAATGGCTACGATATGAATGAAGTGATTATTAAAATATATTGAGTTTTTATAAGTTAATTATTAATTAGTATTATGGCTCAATCTTTTAACTCGTGGAGATAAAGTCTATATTCAAGTGCATAATGTTTTGTGACAGGTAGGGGTATGAATCTCTCGATTATTAATAAAATAAAATTTTACTTATAATATTTATAAAATTATCAATAAATTATATATATAACATAAAATTTTAATTTTTATGCATTTGTTATTCAAGAATTAGATCACAAAAACTTAATATTTTAAACATATTTTATACACTAATAAGAGATATATAACATCTTTTTTATTAAATAGAAAATAAAAAATATACTTATAATTATATTCTCTTTATTATTAATTATTATTATGCTATAATTATTAAATTATAAATTATAAAAAGTAAATAACAAACAATATTTTGGTGACTCTTGAATTAACATGTTATGTTCATAGCCGTCTATATTGATAATAAATTTTACACGAAAGTAATAAGAAATAGTGTAAAATGTAGATAACTAAAATGTGATGGTTTTTATTTAATTCAATTTTTTTTATATTTAAGAATTTATTCTATATTGTACTATTTAAATTTGTAACGGATTGAGATGGTATTAATGTAAAACAAAGAAGATGTTACATCTATTTTGTTTCAATGATTATATATATATATATATTTATTTAAAAATAAAAAAAATCATTAAATTAAAATGAATAAAACATGAGATTTTATAGTAATTAAAAAAGTTTAAGTTCTTTAGGAGAGAAAAAGCTCAACTTACCTAAAATACATTAAGAGTAAAATAAAATAAAATAAAAATTCATTTAAAGTTAAATTGAATTTAAATCAATAATCTATATCCATTTAAGTTGGGTGAGTTGAGGTGGTTTTTAAATGGGATGTATTATGTTTGAATTTAGAATTATTAAAAAAAAATTAAATGAGAATAATATAAGGTGGGTATCCCATTTCATATTTCTATTAAAACTCTATGTTATTAGTATTCATAAGTTGCTATATGTAGGTACGTGACAGTAATCAATAAGCTTCATATTTCTTATATTTTTTTTAAACAGGGACTTGTTTTAATGTGTTTTTATTATAAATGATTTTAAGAGAAGTGATTTAAAATAAAATAGTTTAATTAAAAGTGATTTTAAGGAAAACATTTATATATATTTGAAATGAAAATATTAAAACTTTGATAACTATTTTAAGATTGAAGTATATGCATTCAAAATATTTTCTCTTAAAAATAATAATTATTTATTTTTCTTAAGAAAACAAATAGTATTTCTCAAAATTTTAAAATCACTTTTAATAGAGATTATTAAACACACTTGAAATTAATTTGATGTATTTAAAAGCATTTTTAAATAAAAGAAAAAACAGTTCCAAACATAAGATTTACTTTTTAATCGTGGAAATTATAATCACAATACCTAAATAACCATTTGGTAAAATGACGTCAATCTTTATACTGTATCGCACATATACAGAGAATTCTCATGAATAGCACATAGGTTTTGGAATTGAAGATGTACAGTATGATCTCGTTGTTATGTGAACCCGACCAAACCTCAGTTAAAACCGCCGAGTTTTTGAATTTAATTCAACCATTGACTCACCCTTAATCTCAACACGTTCAATATTATTTTTATTCATTACTATTTTTTTTAATAAGAAACGTATTATATTAATTTTCTCATAAATTAAATGAAGTTAAACCGCCTTAATAAAAGAACATATTTGATATTTAATTGTTTTGACTTTTAATCCAAACAGGCCCAATTGTTGACTCTAATCATTGTTTATATAAATATATATAAAAAAAATTGTTACTTAAATATTACCCACCCATTATCAACGAAGGGCAGGGAAATAAAATAAGTACGAATAAGGAAAAAGAATTCTATCTTGGAATCGCAATAAATATATATATATATATAATTAATTTAATAAGATTTTATTTGATATAGTTTTATAAATTAATTATAGTTTTAATTAAATTTTGAGATATTATTTAAAATCTACAAAATTATGATATTTTAAATTTTCCATCTTAAAATTAACCCATTTTGTATTCAACGTAAGTGGGCAGAAAGTGAGGTCCAACAACTTTGGCATGAACTCTTTCCATAACAAGTAAATTGGTTTATATCTACTTGTATTTTTGAGTTATTAAAGAGATGTGTGAAATGAAACACAAGTTTGTCTCAGTATCATTTGAAAAAAAAATGATTTATATTTATTTATATTATGAAAAATGATTGAATAATTTTTAAAAATAAAATTTTTATTTTAAAAAATAGGTCAGATCAAAGATGTCATAGAACAATATAGACAAAAAAGTAAAATATTTAACCTAAAAGCCGAATAGTGGCTGAGTTACATCAACGAGTTGATGGCCGACTGGGCTTTTTCCTCGATCAAAACAGATCAACTCTCTTTCTTGTCATCCAAAAATCGGTCGAATCGGGCGCCCCGGAAAGTCGAATGAAATATATGATATTATAATATTACGTTGCTTTAGCAACTTTCTAACATTTGTTTTAATTGTACTGTAAATTCATCTTAATTTATTTTTATTTTAATAAACAGTTATATCATTAAAATATAAATTCTTATTTATATATATAAAAAAAACAATTCATTATAATAATTTTATTTATTAAAGATTTTTAAATTAATATGTTTTATTAATTATATACATGTATACATACATAATAACAAGATTTGAATTCAAACTATTTTATTAAAATATTAATTTAATAATTTTAGTTATCTTATGATATTTTGTTCCTTTGACAAAATAATTAAAAATGTTTATATTGTATAAATCTTGTTAGGATTATTATATTATATCAAAAATTAGTGTATTATTAATTATTTTAATATGTAATAATATCAAATTTAATTGATAAAAAAAATAATACAATTATAACTAACTAAAATTTATAACAAATTATTAACATGTATGTGATTTTAAATAACATATTTCTAAACCTAGACATCTTTGGAACATTTTTAAACATTATGCATAATATCTCAGTTATAAAAAGTTCTATATATGAATTCTTAATTAATAAACAACTAAAATATATAATAATAAAATATATGAATTTTAAAATAAAATAGAGGCATTATTACGTTAGAAAAAAATAACACATCTTATATTATATTAATTTATATTAATTTGATAACTTATTAATTTTAAATATTATTTCATATTTTTAATTTATTGATAAGTATTGAAAATATTATAAATAAAATATTTGACATTTAAAATAATTTTTAAGAATAATTTTTCCCTAGTATTGAAAAATATGTTTTTATGTTTTTTTTTATTTTTATACAATTTTTCAAAACAATAGCTAAATAACTAATTTTTTAAAATTATTGAAAATTAATTTTTAATAATAAGTTAAAAATAATTTTTAAGAATTATTATCAAATTAAGCACTAAAATAAATTGTAATTTTTTTTAAAAAAATCCAATTATAAATTAGGTAAATTGGATATTTCAAAAGTGACTTGTTTTTTTATTTTTTAATGTATGCGCGTTCATTACAAACTTACCAGAGAAACACTTTTGGTCCTGGTTTAAATCTAAATTTACTGTAATTTAATTTTTTGGAATTCTCGTGGGTTCTTGGTGGTGTTAACGGATGTCAAAGATAATGCTGATGCCAGCTTGCCAAATGTCTGATTAGAAGTCGCTCTAGAACTCGTTTCCTCTATCCTTTTCTGGAAATCAAATTTTTGTACGAATCATATTCACATATAAATATATATATATATATATATATTATTTAATTAATTTTAAAAATATATTGTTAATTTATATATAAAAGTAAAGAAATTATTTATTTTCTATACGATGATAAGTATTATAAAAAAATAAAATTTAAGATTAATGAATTTTTTTAAAATAAACACTTAATAAAAAATGAAAAGATAAAATAATTTGAATGCTTAAAAGTATAATTTAAAGAATTCATGATTAATATAAATATTATTTATTATCAATGATAAAATAAATAAAAATATAAAGTTAATAATTATAAAATATATTTAAAAAAATAACGAATTATTACATATATGTTTTATAGTAGTTAAATCTTAAACAATAAATCTAAAAATTTAAAAATTATACTTTAAATCTTGATTTAAACGTTAAGCTGTAAACATTTAAAATGATTAGATATATGATTAATTTAATCTTTTTAATATATATATATATAATTATTAAATATTTTATTTTTAGTTATTTTGATATTAAATATAAATATTAGTTATATTAAATCTTCTATTCATATAGAATAGAGGAATAATAAATATGATTTATAATAATAGCATCCAATTTTCATAATTGAATTTTAGTCCTAAATTTAATATTAATGAAATTAATGCCAGTTCGATCGAGAAAATAGAGTAGGCTGTGCAGTACACTGTATACTTGATTGTCCCAAGAGGAAGGGAATAGGTATGGAAATATTTAGATATGCTGTGACGTCCCAGGCCCGGCAATTAACCCTTTTTCCGCTTTTTACGGAAAATAAGAATTACACCACTCAACCACTCAACCACTCAATTACAACCCCACGCAAATTAAAAAATAATAATAAAAAAACAAAGATAAATTTTAATTAGATTTATATATATATATAAATTATTTTAAATTTATAAAATATATAATTTTATTTTTAAAATAAATAAGTTGTAATAATATATTTATTAAATTAATGTTATTTATTAGATTAGATGTTAAATTAATAATATAAAAATAAGAATAATATTTTTAAAATTTATAATTAAAAAATATTATATTTTATATTTAATTTAAATATTTTAATAATAATAAAATTTATCTTATTATTTTATATTAAATATGATGTTAAGTTATATTATAAAATTAAATTATATTTAATAATATTTTGATTAATATAAATTTAAAAAATATATAGTATCGTGAGAGAGAAACAAATACCTAAAAGTTCGAATAAAAAACATTTTCATTGCCAAAAATAAAAGATAAAAGAGTAATTAAAGTCAAACAATCAATTTTCTTTTCCCAAGGCCTATTTAAACACTTGATGACTCCAAACCCTTCCGTTCGTTCCCCATCCCTCTCTTCTCATTCTCTGTATTCCTTCGACCTTCGTTTTTCTCCACTCAACTTATTCCAAATTTCAGTACTGCTTATTTCTTGTTCTTCCATTTCTATTACTAAACTAGACACATGTAATATTCTTTCTTTCTCTCCTCTTCAAAGTGGCAAAACCTTTCTCATAATTAGTGTCAACTTTCTTTAAGCACTTGCTAGTTCTTCTTCCCTTTTTGCTTCTTCAATGGAGAATGAATTCTATTCCAGTGCGGGAATCCCACCACCATTGCGATTTGAATCATCAAATCCAATGTCCACGTGGCAACCACTCTCCGTCGCCATGGAAATTCAAGCAACGTCAGTACTCAATTGTTCTTCAGGCCCATCCCCAGATTGCTTTTACATTCCCAATATTGATCATAACATGAACTTTGATTCAGCTTTAAGCTCAATGGTTTCTTCTCCGGTGGCATCCAATTCCAATGTCACGCATGAAAAATCTGTCTTTCATGAATTGATTGGAAAGTTAGGTAATATTGGCAATTCCGGTGAGATCTCACCTCATTCTCATCCATTATTTGGAAATCCCCAAAATGCCCTTGGAACGATAGCTTCAGCTTCTTATATAAATGGTGGAAATAGTAGCAGAAAAACTTCTTGTTATAACACTCCATTAAATTCTCCTCCAAAACTTAGCTTACCCTTGATGGATCAATTAGTGAAAGAGAAGATTTCCAGTATGCCTATGAATTCTAGTTTAGTAGAATTCTCAGCTGATCCTGGATTTGTAGAGAGAGCTGCAAGATTTTCTTGCTTCGGAAGTAGGAGTTTTAATGGCAGAACTAGCCAATTGGGTTTGAATTCTTCTGAATTGCCCAAAAATAGGTCTAACCCATTAATGGATAGCGTTAAATTATCAAGAGTTTCAAGCAGCCCTTCTCTTAAAGTACTTGGATCTGAGATGGGTTTGCAGGAAAAGAGAACTACAGGGTTGGCTAATTCCCAAGAGGAATCTACAATTTCTGAACAAAATCCAATTGGGGAATCAAATTTGAGACCCTCAAATGATAACAATTCCAGGAAAAGAAAAGCAGTTTCCAAAGCTAAACCTAAGGAAACCCTAATTTCTTCCCCATCTACCATTGCTACGACAAAGGTATGAACAAAAGTTACAAAACCCAGAAATATTCAATTTCCCATTTTCTCAATTTGATTTTGTTTAGGAGAAAGGAATTGATAATCTTTTTTTATCTTTCAGATGGCTGAAAACAACGATAATACAAATGCAAAAAGGTGCAAACCAAATGAAGGAAATGGAAATGAAAACGAAACAAATAATAAAACAGAGGAAGATAAAACAAGTCCAAATCCCCCCGAACCTCTCAAGGACTACATTCATGTTAGAGCTCGAAGGGGTCAAGCTACTGATAGCCATAGTCTTGCTGAAAGAGTTAGTACTTTTCAAAATTCTTGTTTAATTCTTTAATACAATGTTTTTTTATTTAATTTAATTTTTATATAAAATGTGAACAGGTTAGAAGAGAGAAAATCAGTGAAAGAATGAAGCTTCTTCAAGATCTTGTACCTGGTTGTAATAAGGTGAAAAAAAAACCCCAATGAATCTGAACATAAACATTAATTATGTACCGTTTCTTTTACTGAAATTGCCTTTTATTTTCTTCTACTTTTTAGGTCACTGGAAAAGCACTCATGCTTGATGAAATTATAAATTATGTTCAGTCGTTACAACGTCAAGTTGAGGTAATTTTTAAAAATTAAAAATAAATTCCAATGTATTCCCAGAAAAAAACGAGGAAAAAATAACCATTTTCTAAGTTTTCAATTGGGTTGGTAATTGTATGATCCATTTTTGCAGTTTCTTTCTATGAAGTTGTCCTCTGTGAATACCAGTCTAGATATTAACGTGGACACTTTAATGTCAAAAGATGTAAGTTTTTATTTTATTCTCCTCAAGAGAATGACTTTCTTCTGCTAAAAGTTTCCGATTTTTTTTTTAAATACCTAATTTGGTGGTTTGTTTTTATAGATGTTTCAACCAAACAATACTTTACCACACCCATTATTCCCATTAGATTCCTCGTCACAACCCATTTATGGGCAACAGACCCAACAAAATCAACAAGAGCATAGCAACATCCCAAATGGGCCAGTGAACCATTACTCTGTAGACCCTTTGGACTCTATACTTTGTCAGTTACCCTCACTTAATGGATTTTCTGATTCCGTTTCTCAGGTAATTAATTTTCCATTCAAAATTCCATAGAAAAAATAAGAAATTTAAGTTAATTAAATGTGTATGTTTTAATGTTTTTCAGTATCCAACATTTGGTGAAGATGATTTGCAAACCTTAGTTCAGATGGGTTTTGGCCAAAATCTTGACAGAGAAACAGCATTGCACGTTCAGAACATCCAAGGTATGCCCAAAAAAAGAAAGAACGAAAGAAAAAGAAAAATGTTATTTTTTTAGTGCTTGGAATGAAAATGATTATTGGTTAATGCAGGTCTAAATCAAATATCTGACATGAAAATTGAACTATGATCAAGTGATCAAGGTCCTTCCCTCCTATCCAATACAAACATTGGCTGCTGTTTGGTTAATGCAGCAGGTCTAAATGAAATCTGACATGAAGATTGAACTATGATCAACGTCCTTCCCTCCTATCTAATACAAACATTGGCTGCTGTAAATATAAGGGATTAATTTGGATCGTCCGATGAAAAGAACTAAGCTTTTTATCATCTGCTTGGTATTAATTAAGCCAATCAATTATCATTTAGGTCCTTATGGAAGATATTCATTTTTGTTTGGGATGTAATCATTTCAATTTTATTTTTTTTAACACATTTTGTTGTCTATTTTTTGTGGCGATTACAATTTATAAGTATTATTTGTAAAATTTCAGATAAAATTCTGTATCCTTGTTCTTCGTGCAGCTAGCATACATAGTCTTTAATTAAAGCACCACTTGTAAGATACATCACTTAAGTACTAATTAAAAGAATAGTTTTTCTTCCCCTTTTTCTCCCCTACCTTTCATTATCATAATCTCATTGCACTTATTGCCTATTATTTTATGAATCTTTTGTCTTAATTGAAATATCTTTTGGTGTCTTATCAATTAGAAAGTGATAAATGATTTAATGACTGATCTTTTGGCTTGTGCTCTTTCTGTGTTGTAAACAGCTGTATTAGTGGATATCTGCTTTTATAAAGTCCCTATGACAAATGCGAAATTTATATCAACCAATTAAATTTATTATCGTAATAATTATAAATTATTACATGTTAAAATTATTTTTAATATTTATTATATCATAATTAATTTAAAATATGAATTTATATGTATGTATCGTTACTCGAATTTATATTTGAATGATTATGATGATTAGGCAATTAAAATTTATCCTAAACTAAGTCAACCCATAATTTCTGACATATTTTTGGTTCCTGTTATTTTCAGGGATGAACCAAAAACAGAAAGTTTTATAATTTAATTTAAAAAATTAAAATTAAAATAAATAAGAAGTATAGTTGTTTTGTAAGTTTTTTTTTATATTAATAAAACAAAATTATTATGAAATAAGTATCATTTTACAATAATTAAAGAATTATATAAATATTTTAAAATTTATATAAGAAAAAGGTTAGAAGTTAGAATGAACCACTCCTATAAGAAAAGTTGTTAATGAGTTTTTTTTATAACATACAATGACATCAAAAGAATCCCAGGTCACATTGGTGAGATTCTGACTAGGCCCAATGAAACAATTAAAGATTATTATTTTTATAAATTATAATCTCACCAAATATTGAATTAAATAGAAATTAAAAAGAAAAGAGGCTTAATATAGTGGAGTTCAGGTTTGTAAAGATACCCATAAATAATAATAAAATATTTTTTTATTAGAGGTGGTTAGTAAAAATCCAGTTTTTGGGTTCTACAAAAGATTTATAAATTGTAGCTTTTTATATTGTAAATTATTATATTCAGAAGTCTATTATTTGCCTGCAGGGTTAGTGTTATATTAATTAATAATATAGAAATGAAGATGCTTTGAATGTGGTGAGATGTACAGAGAATAGTAAAAAAAAAAAAAATCTAGTATATTTTAATCACAATGATTACGCAAATAAAAAGGTATTAATGGAGAAATTTTATTCTGACAGTTCTGTCTCTATTAGGTAATTAAATGATCCAATCATATTGAGACGTGTCTAATAATAGTGAATTCTTTTGTTATCTTCTATCCTTCTAATTTATAATTCTTTGGCATTTTCTGCTTATAATATTCTTTCGAATCTGCTAAAATTTCTGAATGACAAACACAGTCGGAAAAAAAACCACTGAACCTTGACAAACAATGGACTCTCTCTGCCAGTCTAGACGTCGCTGGTTTCTAATTAAGTTTCTCTTTTACTAGCCAGCATTTCACATTAATTCAAACTCCTTATATTTTTATATGTATGATTATTACTCTTCATTCTTATTACTTTTTTAGTGTTACGATGAATACGTTATGCTTTCTTAAAAGTGACTTCTAAGGGTTAGAAATGTAACATTGATGACAAAATTTACGATACTAATAATCCTTCTAAAAAAATACAAATTTAAACTCATAACAATTTAATCATATTTAACAAATATAACTAATAAATTATTATGCCAATAAAATGTGTAGGCAATATAAATATTAAAACTGTTATATATGAATATAAAAATACGATGGTAAAAAAATATTAAGGTATTTATGCCTTGGAATTTAAAGATAAATCATGTTAATTATATTCAAAACCCTAACTTAATTGTGAAAAATTAAACCTTAAAATTTGTAAGACATTTTTATCCTTATGCGTTATTCATAAGATGAGCACCCGCAGAGGTGTTTGCGTGTAGAGTCGAGCAAAGTATATGTACCCTAAACCTTAATTATTAACAAATAAAATTTAAATATAATATATTATAGATAAATTAAGTAAAATAAAAATATTTTAATTTTATTAATTTTAATAGTAAATATCTAAAAAAAAATTTAATAATTCAAATATATTTTTATTAAAATAAGATACATATAACTAAAATTAAAAATTAAAAATAACTTAAATATAATTTATATTATTTTTCGGTTTATATGATTTTTTTTTTAGATGTAAATCATCACCCATCACTCCCCACAAGTATTTGGTACTGTGACTTGTTAAAAGCATTGGATACATAATTTCTTAGCTTAACCATGTTTTAATAAACTATTAAATGTTTAAAAAAATAAATAAATTTTCTGCTTATTTCCCTCATTCTTAAACATTGTTTTTATAGCAAAAAATAAAAAATAAAAAATAAAAAATAAAAAATCATTTGAAAAAAAAAACTCTGTATCTGTATATGCCATGGTATTTCTTTGAAGCCAGCTAATCGTAGAAAGGATAGAGGATCAATTGTCAATATGAAACCCTGTAATAAATGGGGAAAGAACCTTCTCTGTGTTTCGTTGATTTTAGGCTGTGGATTTCCCAACCCAAAATGAAAAGAAAATAAGGTATATATATATATAAAGGAGTTATTTTTCTTTTTCACAAAATAAATTATAATTATTTATTAACCATCTGGCTTGTTTGTTGCGGTGCACTTTATTAAAATTTAAGATTCAATTTCAACACTCTCAAAATGAGTATTTATCATTTTAAATAATAAAAAATTTATATTTCACCAAGCTGTCACTGTTACATCTCCCATTTTTTCTTTAGTGAGAGAAAGCTAATTTACTAAGTCATAAACTTTGATTGGTGCTTTTGCTTTTGTAAGGAAGGATAATATTGGCCATAAGCATCATTCCTTTCACCAACCAGACATTTTTTCATGCTCTCCAACTGTATAAAGCGTGTTTTACAGGTTTTTCTACATTTCAAAGGTTCTTACATTATATTTCTCAAAAAAAAAAAAAAAAAACTATTAACATTATATATCGTAACATTGAATCGATCAATTTGTGATATCCATGGATAAAAAAGTCCACTTATTAGCCAAAAAAAAAAAATCAATTCGGTATATTCTTTTTAATTTTTTTTAAATACAATTATCTATTTTATGATACACATCTACTAACTTTTTTTATAATATATTTAATCTTTTATTATTTTAAGTTGTATTACATTTAAATTACACTAAATATTATTATATAAAATTAAAAATATCAAAAGAAATATTTGAACAGGATTATATTCAATTGGGCAAATTTTACTTTTGGAAATTTATAATTGGAATTTGTAAATTTGTAGAATAATATATACCACTTTAATTCAAGTGTTATATGTGAGGGAATGCACAATCTCTAGAATACGATAGAATATATTAATGTCTTTGTGAGGTGAAGTGTTTCAAATTGAGATAATATTCTTTGTCAAGTTGGGTTAATTAAATCCCGTATATAATCATATTCATAAATTAATTTTCACGAAATAAATACAATGAATGGAAAGTTATTTTGAGAGGTATAGGTAAAAAAAAAAGAGAGATTATTTTGAGAGATAATCGTCCATTTTTTTATTTTTTATTTTGAAAAAAAAAATTCATTTAAGAGTATTTGATAATGATATTTGTAATAATGTTTATGCTTTGTGTTTGTATGTTTTTGTTTTTGAGTAAAATATGGAGTCTTATTTTATTTAGTATTATGTTTTTTTCCATGTAAGGTTTATTATTACATATTAGTAACGTACATATAGAGTTAAAAATATTGTGATTTAAAACATGTTTTTAGACCCTACGAGATTAGTCGTTTAATATACACGTTAGGCTGTGAGTGACAAATTTTGACTCGATTCGAATGTGCATATTTAAGAAAATTATTCGACAATTTTTGGATTAAAAAATGTGATTTTTCACACCCTAACGAGATCCTAAAAAGGGTCTTGTTGGTCCCTTTGAGGACCCTAATGAGATGGTTAGGCTGTTGGTATTTCTTCTATAAATATTGTCCTCTTTATCCATTTTTGATGTACCAAAATTCTAACAAAATTTTCATTAAAAATTACATTTGATTGTCAAATTACTTTGGAAATGTTTACGTATATATATTATAGTGTAGTGTGTGAAATATAGTGTTTTATGTGTTGAGCACTTGACTATTTTACTTCATTTGTGAGACATAACATTGTGAGATTTGGGTGGGTTGATTTGATAAGTTTGTATATCGTTAATTATGTGCAATACGTATATTAACTTTGTGTCCTACATAGACAATTTGCGATTTGTGGTTTTACTGTGTATCCCACGATAATCGTTGGTTGCTCGTGATTGAGGATAGTCTTCAAAGTTAATAGTTCCTTTTCACTTCACATTATTGATCACACCATATTAGGTGTTGTTGGCTTTGAAAGAAAGCCATGTTTGTGTCAAAATAGGTTGTTACGAATGCAAAAATAAATAATTTGGACAGAGATCCTGATTAGTAAAGACATTAATGATTTTATTTATATTATGTTTATAATTTTTTTATTACTTAGTATATTGTTTGCTGTCAAATAGTTGTTATAAGCAAATCGAGTATGATACCATATATATTATATGTGAATTTACTTTTTTATATCAATTGTTGTGCATGCTCTCTTATTCTATTAGTACAATTTGAGTTTAAGGTATGTTTTTATAACATGTTAAAACTTAAACTCATATAAAAAAAGTTTATATTTTTTGCATGTTTTTTTATTAATAAATAAAATATATAGCATAAAATTATCTACCTACTTATTAATGTTGATATGTTTTGTTTAAGTATTTTTTATTTTGTTATTTGCATGTTAAAGATGAGTCTTTAAAGAGTCTATATGTCTTTACAATGATAGTGAATTAGGTTGCAAAATTTTTCAATTTAGATTTTTGATTTTTATATTTTAAGAAATAATTACTAAACGATGAAATGATTCATAAATTTTTAAAAAGAAGAATTTTAAATCAAATTTTTGATTTTTTAAGTTTTACTCACTTTTTTTCTAGGGAGTAAATTAAGTTTTATAATTTTTGTATGATTAAGTATTTGAAAATAATAATAAAAAATTTGTATTTAAAAAAAATAAAAAAATATAAAGTGTTATAAAACAATTTTTAGGTTTTTTTTTCAAATCATTAAATAGAAATAATTATTAAACATATTGGTGATTATTTTTACAAAAATTAGAAAATCAAAAATCAAAAAATTAATTATTTAATTATAAGTGATAATCATTATCAAGTAAAACCTTACCAAACCACAACCAATTGACCTGAAAACAAGAAACCAATCCAAATAGCTCCAACTTCGGTTGCAGAGATACAACCTATGGTACTACAACCCTCCAACTACTATAGCAGGAAGCTATCAAGGCATAGTTCTCATTAGGAAAACTAGCACCCTCTACACTAGCATCAACCCAGCATGGTAAGAAACAAAAGAGTAATTCCCTAATAATAACAGACACTACAAGATACCAAAGACAATGGAACAAGCACCAAAGCCTGAACCAAGACCAAAACCGAAAAGCAATATAAAAGTTAGACAGCAAACTAGAAAAAAGACAAAACAAACACACTTCTTTACAAAGCAGATTCATGAATATGGAGACAGCTTGATCCAAAGTTATTATCTCCATATATGCAGTTCCAAGACAATGCTCATTTACAGTAGAGCAATCACCTTGATCTTTCAATACATTCAGCTCACCTTCTATTCCTTCCATATTCTCATAATTTCCAACCAAATTAGACACAATTTATGTCTTTAAGCTCTTTGAGCACCCTTTTTCCTGAATAGTCTTAACCTCACTAACAATCTTATTCTCATAAGCCAACTAATACCTCTTTTACCATTTTTTTCCTTCCTAAAGCATAACATTTCCCACTTGCCAAGACACCCAAGCTGATAGAAGGAGCAAAAGCCTTCACAGTAGCATCACCAATAGTAGCCGAGAACTTCATTGAACTCTTTTTAGCATTAGAAACAATATGAGAACTAGACCCAGGGCCAGAGGTTTGTTTAGACTCAAACCTCTTCTTTACCCTTCTTTAAAATGAACAGACACCCTCATATTCATCTCAGCACGTATGCGCTCACCAAACGAAGCATTTTTCTTCCAAATCCTGTACACATTTCCTTAGCAAAACTACAAAACTTAGTCTCATGAGTAATTTTACAACAACCATAGCAAAAGTGAGGGAAACGCTCATATTTGAACTCAATCCATACCAATTCATTCTTAAAAGGAATCCATACTCCAAGGATTAACGAGCTGCTTAATTGAAATGACACTCGAGCTTTAACCGCTTTCATAACTCCAATGACCAACGAATATATAGTTATAAAACTCAATAACCTGCCCAACATTACAAGCAATTCTTGAGACAATCGAGCTCTATTTTCGATCCATAGGCATGCCACCAATTTGAATCCAAAGCAGCTAAACATCAAAACTAGGATGTTTATCTAAAATGTCCCTAGGGTTTTGTTAGGAAATTTGGATAAAATGATATAATAACAAATTCTTCCTCCCAAGATTTCCTTACCAGAATATCAAATAACAAAGAAATAGATAATACACAACGCAAAAATTATAGTGGAAACTCTAAATTAGAGAAAAACCACTTTCGTTGTCAAAAGACAACCAGAGAAAAATTCACTATGTGGAAAATTGTTATAACCACACTCTCAGTAATTTTCCCACACACCCAAAAGACAAGAGCAATTACAAGCTCAAGAGAATTTTCCCACAAAATTCCCTCACTTAAGAACTTCTCATACAAGCTTTTCTCTAATTTTGTGATGATTATCAATGAAGAAAATGAAGCCATATTTATAGCCTTCAAGTTCTCATTTCATATGCAAAACATTTCTTCATTAAACAAAATTAAGCTACCTAATTTTCCTATTCTTTATTCAAACAAAGTTAGGCACTTTCATCTTTGACAATATGGTAATCCACCTTCCATGAATTTTCTTCTAAATTAGTCACCTTCTATTTTGACTAACAAACCTAATATTATTTTTAATCAATCATAACAATCTCCACCTTGATTAAAAATAAACATGGTTACCACTACAACACTGTTTATTCCAACAATCATAATTCTCTACACCGAGAATTATCATACTCTACCATAAAGAGTACATCCACTTAGAATTAATCACAAATTTTAAGAATTTCACATCGGCTCATGTCGAAAAAAAACTTGCTGAAATTTATGGTGCAACTCTCACACTTGGTTTTCCCGAGAGTTCATCAGCCATCAACATCCTTTCCACCACACACCTTGCATCTATACCAAGCCAATGCCCGCGTGCAAACTTATGGACCCGTGATAACTGTATTTTATATAGTTATTTTCATCGATTTTATTAATGATAATTGCTATGTTCTTTACATTTTGTTTAATTTTAATTAAATAAATTAATATTTATGTGTTAAGAAATACATTTTTAATAAAATTAAATAATTTATATCGAAAATATACTTAATTTCATATTTATGTCCACAAATATAATTTCAAATAATATAGTTCTTAATTACAATTTATCAAAATCGAAAATATAATTTAAATTGAATTTGGGCTTAATTATAATTATTAAAAATTTAAAAATTTAATTTAAAATTAGAAAAGGGCTTAACTATAATTTAAGAAAGTTCAAAATGTAATTTGAATTAAATTTGTGGGTCAAAATGCAATTAATTAAAGTTTGATTTTTTGCGCAGGTGAGAAGAATCCACGAGCTAATCTGCACGCGTGAAACGTGGACCATCCGATCAAAGAAGAAACGGCTGAGATTCGCGCGTCCTTATTACACCCGACCAAAGTGAGTGGATGCAGGTCTTTATTCTTCACGCGGCTCGGCACCAGTGGGGCCCACCTGACTCGCAGCTCTGCCTGCAGTATGGACCCACGTGTTTGTTACACGTCTGCCAAAGTTTGTAATCTCGTGCGGCTGAACCACGTGCAATCATTCCCTCCAACCATTTAACGTACGCCACGTGTTCAACGTTTCTCGCACGAATCAAGAAATGGACGCGTGGTACGTTTCGAGGCATGAAAAAGCGTGCCGAATCCCGCACTGTTTTCACTCGTCCCACACGTTTCGCGCTCTTATCCCGTGCGACAGTTCTACGTGCACCCATTCGCCAGAACCAATGATTGGCTGCCACATGTCCCACTTTAAGCTTTCAACCAATCATATCTCGACACGTGGCATGCATAATGAATTAAAAAATGCGTAAATCCGCTTCTTCTTTCACGCGTGAATTAAAATAAGGTTTTGATTTTTCACGTTACCACGGATTTTAAGGAGAATGTCAGTTTTTATTTTTCGATACAAATTGTTACGCGTATGTATCTTAATATTTTTAATGTATTTTTTTTGTGCTATAAATGTGTGATATTATAATGTAGCAAGGAAGTTTTTTTGGAAAGTTTAGTTTTGGATTTTCTCAGAAGAGCCTTGTCGATTGGGAACACGCAGGCCATTTTTGGCTTCGTCAGGTTCTCACGTGTCAAATATTTACGATCCGAAATGTTTTAATTTTTTTTTTTTTTCTTCTAATTTTTCTGCATCTACTGTAATTTTTATTTTAAATTAATGAAGTAATTTAATTTTTCTATGGTTGCATTTGACCTAAATTTATGAAAATTTTATTTTAATTATTTTTGATAGATTTATAAGACGCTCGATTTGTTCATTCTATTTTGTGCTTAATGCTTTTTGATTATTTACTTAATCTTATCAAAACGATCTCTGTGGCACATAAATAAACTGGAAGAGGCATTTGTAAGGTATCGCTTCGTAGATAGAATGACATGTACGATGAATGATAGAAATATACCCCAATCAGACAGTGTGACCATTCGAGAACTTAACTTAATAAATCTTGGTGAATTTAATTTCATGTAGATATAGTGAATTAATTTAACGACGATGTCAGATTTGCACTTTCTGAAGAGATGTATGAATAAAATTAGAAATTTCGGTTGACAAATTAAATGTACTAAAAAATATAAATCAAAAGAAAATAATATGGTAAGAATGGATTAATTTGGTGAAAAATTGCAATCCTATATTTCTTTTATTTTCTTATTACATTTTTTTTATAATCAACGATTGTTTTGGATAAAATAAGAGAGATACATTTTTAGTACTCAACAAACTATAGTAACAAATCGCCGTGGGAACGATACTCTACTTACAAATCTTTATTACTTGTGACCGTATATGCTTGCACGATTTTATGTTCTCCGAAAGAGACAACAACCCGCTACTAGTAACACACCCTCTTTCATGGCAATATTTAGAGACTAATGGCATGCCATGAGGATGTACACACTCTTTTCAAAGAGCATCACTATAGTATTTGAAAACAGACATACTATTAGCGTCACCGTCGGTATTTAAGCTTCTTGTAGGATCAGCTCCATCCTTGGGACAATTTATTTTGAGATGCCCAGATTGTCCACACCCCCAGCACACTATCTTCTTTTTCATGAAATTGTTTCTTTCGGTTGTCAGCTACCAATGCTGAGTTTTCAGGCGAAACATTTCTTTCACCACTCAGCCTTTTTTCTTTAGAAAACAACTTGCTAGTAACTTCTGAAAAAATTATTTTCTCTTTTCCATGAATCAAGATAGGTTTCATATGATCATAAGAAGATGGAAGAGACCAGATGAGCCTTAAAGCTATATCTTCATCATCAAGTTTAACTCCAATGGTTTCCAGTTCAGAGACAATACCATTGAGAACACTTAGATGGTCAGACATAATAGTTCCTTCATTCATACGCAAAGTATGAAAATTGCTCTTTCAATTACACTTGATTTGAAACGCCTTTAGCCTGATACAATTCTTTAAGCTTTTCCCAGAGTTCTTTGGCCATAGATATTCCATGCACATTTGCAAGAATATTTTTGGCTAAACAAAGCCGAATTGCACTTGCAGCTCTTAGATCAAGATCTTCCCAATCTTCATCACTTATATTGGTTTTACTGGACTCAATACCAGTAATAAGGGCTGGTTTCCCCTTTAACGCCTTGTGTAACCCATATTGGATCAACAAATCTTTGACTTGTACTTGCCATAAGCCAAAATTGATTCTCCCATCAAATTTCTGAATGTCAATCTTGACTCTTGACATTTTCTCCTTCTTTCTTTGAAATTGGCTCTGATACCAGTTGTTAAGAAATTTGGATAAAATGGTATAATCACATATTCTCACTCCCAAGATCTTCCTTAGCAGAATATCAAATAACAGAGAAATAAATAATACACAACACAAGAATTATAGTGGAAACTCCAAATTAGAGAAAAACCACTTTCGTTGTCAAAAGACAGCCAGAGAAAAATTCATTATATGGAAAATTGTTATAACCACACTCTCAGTAATTTTCTCACACACCCAAAAGACAAGAGCAATTACAAGCCCAAGAGAATTTTCCCACAAAATTCCCTCACTTAAGAACATCTCATACAAGCTTTTCTCTAATTTTGGGATGATTATCAATGAAGAAATGAAGTCATATTTATATTATAGCCTTCAAGTTCTCATTTCATATGCCAAACATTTCTTCATTCAAAAAAATTAGGCTACCTAATTTTCCTATTCTTTATTCAAACAAGGTTAGGCACCTCCATCTTTGACAATATGGTAAGCCACCTTCAATGAATTTTCTTCTTAATTAGGCACCTTCTATTTTGACTAACAAACCTAATATTATTTTTAATCAATCATGACAGGTTTAACATATATTCATTTATGTCCTTGAGGTTTATAGAAAATGTTATAATAACCCTAAACTTTATAATAAATATCATTAACGTTCTTAAATCTAACATGTTAATTTTTTCATCCATATTATTTTAATATTATTATGACTCTCATACCAAATTAGAGGTTAGATGTTTAACGTTAATTATTAATATGATGTAAGTAATGTATATTATTAATTAGAGATACTTTTTCTAATTATATTATTTCTATTTTCATCTTCTTGTTTATTATAATAAATTGATACAAGCGAATATTTCAATATTCAAGATCCTTAATTAGCTTAAAGTTTATAATTATTATATCTAAATTTAATGGGTCTACCACGGTGTTCCTTTCTGTTAGTCTCATCTTGTTATACCGTTTATACCTTAGTTTTGCTCAAACATTAATACTTTCTTTTGTAATAGTGAGCATTCTACATTTGTACACAGATGATGTCTAATTCTAACTTACTAGAAAATAGTAACTAAACTCCATTTTATTAATAACATAATAATTATTACAATCTTAAAACAAACTAAGAACCTTGAAAGGATTCTTAGTTTCACATAATTACTGGATACATAATTACTGATTGAGATTTATAAATAGTGGGGGTTACTATATGTGTATTTTGTGAGTTATGTGCTCTTATTTTTTTCGTGTTTTTTAAATGAAATAAGGGTTCCTTTTATAGCCCAAGAAATCCATGTTTATTAGATGATAATTACTATTTTATCATTCCTTTAATAATTCATCTGCTTTACTACTTTAAATATCAGCCACTATTTTTTTCTTGATACATGCTGCCGACTAAAGATGTGGGTTTACATTGTTATTTTTTCTTTGTCTTCTTCTACTTACAGTTCCTCCTTTTTATTTTTCTTTGTCATTTTCTGCCAAGAGTATTTTAGATGACATTGATGATGAAACATTTTCGTCTTTTTGGTCTTTTTTGAAAGAGTCATTTTACTATGATAAGTGATGATGACTTTACTAGTGAAGTGATTTATTTTGATTTTGGTAGAGTTATCAATTTTCTTGAGTTCATAGATAATATGGCTTAACATTTGTCATCTTAATACACATAGTTCTTCTGTGTTGAATTCCTTTCCTAAAAGTGACATTGGTTTGGAAACTTCTCTATTTGTATTAGAAATCCTTAGCTTGATAAAGTGGTAGGGATTGATACATTCTTCCTCATTCCTATCTATTAATGAACTGAAAAATCTGAGATAAACAGACTTATCACCTGCTCTTATCTTCTTCTTGGATACATGTTTTCTTTTAGTTATGCACGGAAAGCTTTGTAAACAAATATTAGATCATCTCTTTCGAAAATATTGAATTTACTTCCCGTATAAATTCATTTTCTATAGTGTTGAACTTTATATCTTTTATGTGTTCTTAGGTAGATTTTATGGCCAAGTGGTTTGCTAAGATTTATATATTAGTCATTTTTATCTTCAATGATTAATGAATTTTTGTGAGACATTTTCTTGAATAGCACTGAATGTCAAAATGTTTTTGATGTCTGTGGGAGAGATGCTTTTTTAAATAGTATTGAAGGTCTTACTATTTTTCCTAAGGTTATCGACTTGCTTGGTAATACTAGTTTTTATTGTAGTGTTATAAAGTAATTCCTTACTATCTTCTATAAAGTTATTAGTTTTGGTACCTTATAATTGGCATAATTGCCTTCAGTTTTTATTCTGTAGGTGAAGGTTCTATGAGTTATTCTACTAAATCCTATAATAGATTTACTAGCTTCTACCTAGTTGTTGTAAATTCTTGGTTTTGGATTATTGTAGACCACATAAATCTTTTTTTGTTACTCTTTTTATGCTTCATCCACCCATTTGAACTTTCTTATTTTAGATATGTTACTTTCTTTTGAATTTGTTAGATTTTTCCTTTTCATTTTGAATTCTTTCTTTAGAAGTTTTTATCTTCTTTTTGATTTTTTGATGAAGATTTCTCTTTTGAATTTTTGGACTCTAAGAGTTGTTTTGAACAATCAAGTTTTTTCTATTTCCTATCTCCATAAGAGATTTCTCGAGGTATAAGAGTTGTTTATGTAGAATATTTATCTCATTTTTCTTTATTTTGATCATAATATCAAGATGTTACATTCTTGTAAACATAAAAATAGTTAAATGTGCTAATTTTCTAGTAATAGCATATGCTAAACTATTCTTATTTCTCGGGAGATGCTCGACATCAAAATTATAGTGATTAAACCAATGTTATTATCTAACTAATCTTCTTTGTTTATAGTCACCTATAATATTAATTATTAAGAAATGACCAAAATTCTTGTTATTGGTTATAAGTGTGAATCTGAAACTTATGACATATATTGTAAATTTTTTATTAACCTTTTTAACAGCCAAGTATTCTTTTTCATTACTATGATAATTTAATTCTAGACTTTGAAAAGATTCTGATATATATCTACAAAAATATTCATACTTATCATATACTTTTGTTTTTAAAACTACTCTTCAATATTCTTGTGAATTATCTATTTCAATTATCATTTTATCATCTAACCTAGATGGTATAAAGTTGGTAAAGTTTTTATTTGTGTTTTTACTTTATTCATATAAGAGTATCTTATTCTATCCATTTCCAAATACGATCCTTTTCAATTTTACTTGTAAGTTTCTTGATATATGTTTATGCATATGTTAAACTTCCTAGAAATCTTTGTAATTGATTTTATTTTTTAATTAATTAGGAAAACCTTGAATTCTATTTAATATATATGATTGTAGATTAAATTGTCCCACTTCAATTTCCAACTCCAAATACTTAATTTTCTACTAATTATTGCTTTCTTTTCAAATAGTACAATGCATTCTTTTTTGCATTCTTGTAAAAATATTAATAATATCCAAATAAAATTTATTTAATTCATTACTGAAAACAAAAATATCATTTATATAGACACAACTAAATACCATTAATTTTTAAGATTCTTCAACTAGTCTTATTTGCCAAAACCTATTTTTGCAATCAAAATTTGACAAATATTTTTTTTCCTTTTATTAATGATAATAATTCTTCTTTCTTTATAATAAAGTATCTATCATCAATGGTTTCTTTATTTAATGTTTTAAAATTTATTACTATTCTCTTTTTTTTCTTCTTTTTTCAACTTCTTTTTTGACTTAGAATGTTGGAATAGAGTGATGTGAATTACTTGGTACTATAACTTTTAGTTCCCAAAGTTCTTGAATTTATTTTTCAAATTCAATCCTATCTTATGGAGTATAAATCATTAGTTATACTCTCATAACCATATTAAGGTCTCTTACATTTATGTTGGTAATCAATTTAGATTTATTTATTTTTGGATTTAAAAGATTTTTTGAGCTTACTATTTTTAATAATTTTCTGATAATTATTAGGGCTTTATCTTCTTATATTTCATTAAGTAAAGATTTTTGTTTCTATTTTATATCTAATAAAATATTTTCTAAATAAATTTTTTGTTACTTTGTGTTTATTTCACCACGTTTTCACTCTATATATTATTGCATAAAAGTTAGCTTTGATATAGTTAAATGATTTCTTATCTTTGATACATAAATGATATCACTATTTAATGTTGTTAGACTTATTTTGTCTAATTATTGTGTAAAAGGTTGATATAAGTATAAAACATTATTTTCTGTTGATAAATCAACTTCTGTTTCTTATTGGTATATGATAAGAATATGATAATTTTCTCATCCTTTCATTATATATGTATATTTCAAAACCTTATTAAAATTTATTGTAATATTATTAGCAATTCTTATGATTAGATCTTTCTATACCTGTTTCTATTATTCTTCTAAAAATACATATTTTCTTGTTATACATATAATAACTCTTGTATCTATAAATGCATGTAAATGATAGATAACATAGTTTTTAAATTTAAGTCTTACCTTAATATAGGTACTATTTGGATTTACAATACTATACAAATCATTCATCTTCTCATGAAGAGTATCCATATTTTGAATGTTCATATATTCTGAGTCGTTTATTTTCTTTTGGGAAATTTTAGGTGGTTTATTTAATATAATTTCTTTGTAAATTAATGATATATTATACATTTTTTTTATATTTGTAATATTAATGTTCATTTCTTTATTATTTATTCAATAATAAATTATATATTTTCTTGGAAATAGTTTCCTTAAAGATGAAAATGGTGGATCTTTAAATTTATCACTTTCTTTAAGATTTAATTTAATTTTTTTAATTTCTTCATTTTTTTTACTTATTATTAGGTTTTGTGAAAAATATCATAAGATGTCTTCTATTTCTAATTCTAATATTTTTGATTTCCTATTATTTCTTAGTTCTATTTTATTTTTTCTATTTTCTTAATAAAATGTTGCTATTCACTTTCATTAAAGTTAAGTTCCATTATGTATTAGGATATTTTAAATTTTTTAAAATCTTAAGATATTTTTGAAGATATCTCAAAACTTAAAGACATTGTTGATATTATTCCATCAAAACTAAGATTAGAATGAGAGATACATAGTGAGATGCAATTCAACACCCATAAATTATTCTCAAAATCTATGTAGCATGTTTATGAGTAGTTTCAAAATCCTCAAGTTCCTCAAAATAAAACATGAATGTGACACAATTGAGAACCCTAAGGTCAAGGTCTTCATTTTTTGTCCAATTATGCCTAAACACACAAAATAGGGCTTCAAAACTCACGAATTTTCCAAGCATAATGCCAACAGTTAGTGTCAATTCTAGGAATTTTTTAATCCTTTATGTTCAAATCCTCAATTTTTAGAGACAAATCCAACTTCTTCAAATGACTTATAATTTCTTCTATTTAATAAGTTGAGAATTGAAAAAACAACGCAATGTAGACAAGAGTAAAGAAAGAGAGAAAATAGGTCAAGAAACATAATAGAAATGCAAACCGACACTAGAATAAAGGTGAATTCTAGAGAAAATAGTTTAGACACTTGGAAATTTTTTTATTTTGTTTGGGTCATCTATTTTGAGAGTTATAATATAATGCAAGATTATTGTGTTATTTTTTTGGGTGAAAATCTTCAAAGAATATTAACACGGAATATAAAATTTTATTTATAAATGCTTTGAGGTTTGAAATGAAACTCAATAATTTTTTTAATTTTTAATTTTCTTCTTATACTTAAAAACCTAATCATACCAAGATGAAACATCATAGTAAAGAGAAATTATACATTAACTTTTTTGATCAACTAAATAATAGGAAGATCATAGTGGTTCTTTTAATGATTTATAGTCAAATTTATTATTCTATAGTTTAAATTTTAAACAATCATAAATATAATTTGATTTAAAAAAATAAGAAGCTCATATTTGTTATAACAATTTGAATCTCATTCTTACATATTATATAAATATATTTAAATGAGAATATTTTTCTACCAAGCCAATACAAAATTCGTGATTAACTTTTTAAGCTATCTCTCAAATAACAAAACATTGTTAAATAAATAAAAAAAAATATTTTTTAAATTATAAACAGCAAACATGCACGATAAGTCAATTCTACGTAACTCCATTAGCCTAACATACTTTTAGAAGTATATATGGGATACATTAAAAAAATTAAAAATTCTTAAACTTTCATTACCCTCGATCAATTTAGTATATATAATTTTTTTCTTTTTAATTACCCTCAATCAATTTAGTAAAACTAGCTGGTGATTTAGTATTATACTGACAAGATTGAGAACCTATGAAATTAAAATCACACAAATTTTTTAATAAACAAATACACGCGGCACAATTTAAATTGAAAAGGTTCAAATGGAATCCTTTTAGTGCTCACTAATATGGGGTATATACTATTATATTACAACGTAATTTGCAGCAATATAAACCACATAATTGTTCTTAAGATTAAAGCAGTCAGTAAATAATATTTAAAAAAAAATTTATTTAAAGAATAATATTTGAAATATTTATTTGTAATTATGAGAAATCTCATAGTACTGTTACTATATTTATTTAAGATAAAGAAAGTGCAACAAGTGATAGGCCGAAACCTAATACCAGCCTACATGCTATAAACTTAGCTTGTAATAAAGGAGCCGGTATTAGTTATTTTTAAAACAATTACGTGAATACAAAACAATAACAATATTATCACGATAACATGAAATGAATTGATTGATTTGAGTTGCGGATTAGTTTCCTCTCTTTAACATGTTTCGCGGTTCTATTCAAAATTATGAAAACAAATACAACATCGTCGTCCATAGGATATAACATCCCAGAATCGTTATGATTTTTTGTATCGAAACTTCACTGTACTGATGAAGACTAAAATGTTACACCTATAAATTTTTGTTGTTCGGAAAACTCAAACAATTTAAATTCTTTTTCTTTTTCTTTTTGAGAGTTTTTTCTTAGTGAGAGATGTTTAAAAATTGATGTGTAGAAACTGAGAGTTGAGGCCCTATATTTCTAGGTTTGAGAGAACGTGTGACTATTATAATAATAACGATCATATCTGAGTGGAAAGAGTAACATCCATTTTATAAAAGAAAAAATAACGGTAATTTTTTGAGTAAAGAAAAATAACAGATATTTCCGAGTAATGAAAAAATAACAGTCATTTTCTGAGTATAAAAATATTTTAACAAAAAATAAAATGTTACCTCATGCACACGCACTCGGACTCGGCACAGTCGGTTGGTCGAACGGCGACGGCGCGCGCACGTGTGTGGTATTACATTTGTCTAAGTCCTCTCTCCTTAAAAAAATGGGTGTCCTTTGGGGTCCAAACACAATAACCAATCATTTTTTATTTATATATCTCTTTAAGTAATATAAAATAACAATGTTGGATAAAGCAAAAAAATTTACATCATTTATTTTATAAAAAATTACTTTTTTTCAACAATTATTCTTTGAATTAATGTGTTTACTCTGATCATTGATAGGTTTAGTTTTAATTATCATAATAAATAACAATTTTTAAGACATTGTATGTTAAGATGTTCTCAACATGGATGGATATTAACAGGCTGAAGAGAAGATAGGAAGGTTATTTCCATCCATAGTTAAATAATTGTTGGGGCGGACGGAAATTTTATGAAATTAGATATTTTGTCATTGGGCTGAGCCCATTATGATAAGGCTTTGTGTCTACACATTTATCTTATTAACAAAAATAAAATAGGAAATAGTTACTAATTTATGAAAGTAGTAGTAGGTAATAATATCCCGCTAAATTGGTTGCACTCTAATTAGCATTTAGCATAATAACCCTCTCCACTTCCTTCTCCGAATCATGCCCGCCATTCACAAATAGAAAAAGAGCGAAGCAACACCAACACAGACACTCATTTCAAAATTTACTACCTAAAAGGCAATCAACAAACACAATTAGATAGAGAAAATGTTCAAATCGATCTGATAATACACTCAATACATCATAATACAACAACCATTTTTTGTCGATGACTCGAGGTCCCAACTACGAGTTTCAGGAATGGTGGAACAATCAACGACACAAAAACCACGAAGATCTCTTTCTCGACGATAATACCACTTCAACAAGGAACATTAATAACAATTACGATAATAGCCTCAGCGTCGAGATCCCAATCCCCACCAATAACAAATCGGATCGGACCTTCGACAAAGATCATTCTCGGTCCGCCCGACAGCTCTCCTGGGTTTGCCTTCTCAAATTTCAACATATCTTTGCGTCTCTTGCTTCCATTACCAGCGGTCTAGTTTATATTCTTCGCATCGCGAATCGAAGAATTGCCTCTCCCGGTTTTCCTGTCGATTCGTCTTCGTCTCGGCTATATCGTGTAATCAAAGGGTTTCTGATTGTGGTATTGTTGTTGTTGTGTTTTGAGCTCGTTGCTTATTTCAATGGCTGGCATTTCAACCCGCCTTCGGTGAACTCTGCTGATGTGCTGGGTTTGTTGGAGCTGTTTTATGCTAATTGGCTCAAGATTCGGGCCAATTACTTGGCCCCACCATTGCAGAGCTTGACCAATGTCTGTATTGTGCTGTTCCTCGTGCAGTCTGTGGATCGGATTGTTTTGTTGCTTGGATGTTTCTGGATCAAGCTTCGTAGGATTAAACCAAAACCGCTTATGGAGTACGAGACTGGCTCATTGGTGGAGGATAATGTGGAGAATTATCCAATGGTGTTGATGCAAATGCCTATGTGCAATGAGAGGGAGGTAAGAAGTATTAGAGTATAATTCATGCATCTCATTATATTATAAGGTAGGCAGTTAGTTACATTGCCACATAGACATGTGCCTTAGCTAGAATACTATATATATTCATGTATTGCTGTAACCAATTCAGTGGAGTTTAATTCACACAGATTAGACATTTTCCTTCTATCTCTTGTTTGTTAATATGTTATCAGAACCTAACGGCTTAAACAACTACAAGCTTCTTGCGTGACAAAGCTTGCTTTATTTTTCAGCCATGGCAAACAAGTCTATGTCCTATCGTGATGTTGTAAATTCATCAGTGCAATCTCTTCATAATCTTCACTCGGGTTCTGTATCAAACACTTCGAATCTTGTTTCACAATCTGTCGATCTATTTGCTCAAAATTTTGATTCCATTCCTCCTGTGAATGAAAGTCTGTGAATCAAACTTGATCACAACAATTACCTCTTATGACGTGAACATATGGAAAGTTTGATCATAGCTTATGGCTTGGAAGGGCTTGGAAGGATTCATATCGAAAGAACAAAAATATCTCCACCAAAGTTTCTTGATCTTGGATGTAATAATGTCAATTTGAGAGATATAAATTGGAATCGACTCAATAACATCGTTAAAAGTTAGATTTATGCATTAGTTTCCAGATATATGAACACTCACGTTTCATAAAAAGAAACTGCCTATGATCAATGGAAGTCTCTTGAGGACACATTTGCTTCTAGTGTTCATTTGAAAATTCTGGATCTTCGCACTCAATTTCAAACACTAAGAAAAAAAGGAATATTTGTTTATGATTACATAACTAAAGCATGAACAATTGCAAATCATCTTGTTGTAGGTGAATCTATTTCAGATAGAGATTTGGTGATGCATTCTCTTGTTGGTCTTAATACTAATTCCAGTTACAACCTCAATTAACATGATGGTTGAGAAAATTAATTTCAGTGTATTTCATAGCCAGTTAGGAACTTATGAGCATATGCTTTTGCAATAGTTAGGGGGACAAAGGTCATGTGCTTCGTGCTAATGTAGCCTTTGTCAATCATTTTGGCAACTCTAAAAAACCTAATTTCACTCAAACTAAACATGAATCTTGGAATCTGCGAGGCTTTTGAAAAATATGAACCTTCAAACCATCAAACCTTCCTCAAACCCCTATGCTTCCTCATGACCACCAAACAACACCAGTAACAAAAATTATGCCTCTAATATCTCATCTCAATCTAAGAAGCCAACTGGAGAAAAACATTTTTGTCAAATTTGTGCAAAAGTTAGTCATCAAACTGCTAGATATTTTGTTCTTCACGATCTATTGAACAAAACCTACAGGTGGATACACCTCTAATTCATCTGGTCATTCAGCCTTTGTAACTAATGTTTCTTCTCCCTTTAATTCTATCAACACAAACTCTTGGCTTCCAGGCACAGGAGCTAGTTATCACATTGCTTCTGATTCAATCAATGTTGCTCAAGTTTATCCTTACAATGGCAATGAAGGAGTGACTCTTGGTAATAATAATGTTTTATCCATTCACTGTATTGGTTAAGGTCTACTTTCTCTTGCCTATCATGAATGTTTTTTTCTTTGAATCAGATTTTACACATTCCTCATGCCCCTCACAATCTTATATCTATACACAAGTTATGTATTAATAACAATGTTTATGAGAATTTCATCAAAATGTTTTTATGTCAAGGATTCTTCCACAAAGGAGGTCCTATTGCAAGGAATCAATAAAAGAGGTTTACACAAGTTGATAGGAGTAGTGTCCATCACAACTGGCTCTCCCATTCCCACAGCACTAACTGTGTCTATTGAGCATTGGTATTCATGTCTTGGTCATCTTTCCTTTGTTTCTATAAACACTCTAGCAAATAAAAGTTTAGTTGAGGCAACTAAAGTCCCTAAGAAAGACTTTTTTGTAATCATTGTCAAACATCTAAGTCATACAAGTTTCCTTTTTCTTTAGGAAAGAAAAGAGCAATTATGTTTTTTAACTATTATTCTTAGATTTGTGGACATCACATGTAATTTCTTGTAATAGTGATCGTTATTTTCTGTCTATTGTTGATGATTGTTATCTTTTGTCTATTGTTGATGATTGTTATCGTTTTATATCGATATAATATCTTAAATCTAAATATCAAACTTGGCAAATTTTTCAACATTTTCTTTCTTTTATTTCTACTCAATTTGGTGCTTTTATCAAAAGTATTCAAATTAATGAAGGGGTAAATCTGTTGCCCTTAAATCATTGCTTAGAAAGCATGGCATCATTTATCGTTTCACTTGTCCCCGCACCTCTGAATAAAATGGTGTGGTGTGTGGTGGAATGCATGCACAAACGCATTGTAGAAAATAACCTTGTTCTTATGCAACAAGCTAGCATGCCTTTTCAAGCCTTATGCCATGAGCACCTGAACATATTACCTACTAAGGTTTTAAATGGCTTATTTTCATGAGTTTTTATTTCATAAACCACTTGATTTCACTATTTTGTGTATATTTGGCACTCAATGCCTTCCATGTCTTATGCTCATAAAAAGTTGCAAGCTCTTTCTATTGGATATGTTTTTATTAGTTATGCTACTTCTCATCATGGCTATCTTTTCTTAGATAAAAATATAGGTTGAGCATGCATTAGTCGACATGTCATATTCAATGAACAAGTTTTCCCTTTTCTCTTGTCTAAATCCTTCACTTATTCATCTCCTGCTTCATCCAGTGTTTTAATTCCTAGTATTCTTCCCTTCCTTCATCTACCTCAATTATCTCCTCATTCTTCTTCACATCACCATCATTTGTATCCTCTACACCTTTACCTCACATTTATGTTCTCTCTCTGAGTCCACTGGCATCTGTTGTACTTGTTCAATCAATCTCACCAACCATCAATTCGTGTACTCGTTTCATAATTGCTGTTGATGACCACCAATTTGCATCAATTACCTCTCCATCTCACTTGTATGATATTTCTGATACTATCTTTTTACCTATCTCAGCTATACCTACATCTCTCATTGTTCCAATTAACAGTTATCTCATACTTACTAGAGCTAAAGCTAGTAGATGTAAACCAAAATTGTATACTCAAGATAACATCTTACTAGTGCCCAAGTCCTAGAAAATAGCAAATAAAATCCCTGAATGGTAGGATTCAATGCAAAAGGAATATGATGCTTTACTAAACAATGGTACATGGGAATTGGTACCATTGTTAGCACATCAAAAAGCAATTGAGTGCAAATAAAATTACTCAGTTCAAGTTTTTTGGATAAATACAAGAGTAGACTTGTCGCTTTGGGTTATGAGAAGAAGCAGATGTAGATTTTTATGACACTTTTAGCCTTATAATAAAACCAGCAACCATACATGTTGTATTATGTCTTGCATTGCACTTTAACCGGCAACTTTGTCAAGTAAATGTGAACAATGCATTCTTAAATGGTGATATTAATGAATTTTTTTACATAAAATGGCCTCCAAGCTTTGAAAAAGGAACTGAATTAGTGTGCAAATTTCACAACGCGTTGTATGGATTGAAACAAGCACCACGTGCTTGGTTTCACAAATTGAGCAATTTTCTTGTGTAGTATGGGTACGTTTGCTTACAATCTGATGCTAATTTGTTCATTTCTATTAACTAATTTGTAATTATGTTGGCTCTTGTTTACGTTGTTGACATTATTTTCACGAGAAACAAGCTGCATGCAACGTTTTCTCTCAAGGATTTGGGTAGACTAAACTATTTCCTTGGTGTAGAAGTTTATTATGGCCCTGATGGTTTCCATTTAAGGTAACAAAACTATGCACGTGATCTTGTTCAACGTTGTAGTTTATAAGATAGCAAATATGTAGACATTCCCATGAATGCAGACAAACAATTGAGTAAATATGCAAGTACTCTTGAGGATGCTATTGGATATCGTAGTATTGTTGGTGCTTTGCAATACCTCACACTCATTCGTCTTGAGATTTTCTTTGTTGTCAACAAGTTGTGCCTATTCATGGCCTTACCTACTGATGCTCATTGGCTTGCAGTTAAACGTTTACCCAGATATGTTAATGGCACTCTTAGCTATGATGTTCAATTTTTTAAAGGCTCTTTTATTGATTTAGTCGCATTTAGTGATGTTGATTGGGCTGGATGTCTTGATGATAATAAATGTACAAATGATTATTGTGTGTTATTGGGGAATAGTCTTGTGTCTTGAAAATGCTATAAATAAAAAGTGGTTTCGCAATTGTCAACTAAATCTGAATATCGTGCTCTAGCTTGTGCTACCATTGAGTTTGTATGGTTACAATCTTTATTGCTTGAGTTGCAGTTTGTCTTATTATCCATTTCGCTCATCTTGTGTGACAATCTTAGTGTTAAATTTCTCTGTCATAATCCAATTTTCCATGCGTGAACTAAACACATCGAGTTGGATCATCATTTTGTGAGAGATTATGTCATTAAAGGACGTCTTGATTTGCAACATGTTTTCACCACCGATCAACTTGCTGATGTGCTCACAAGACCGCTTGGCACCACTCATTTTCATAGTTTAAGCTCAAAATTAATGGTGTTGCGATGCCATCAATTTGAGGGGGACTATTAGAGTAAGTATTATATTGTAAGGTACTTACTTCCAGTTCATATGCATTAGACAAAAGTGTTTTTTGTCCTCCTATATTTGAGTGTCAACATATTATGCCCCTCTGATGTTGCACCAGAGGAAAATGTGATTAGGTACTATTTGTTTTGTTCGCATTGGGGTTCAAAGCAAAAACAACATCGAGATAAACGTAAAATGCAAGTAGTCGCGGCACTTCTTAGCAGTGAGCAGTGCCCGTCTGTGGTAAATAAACCGTAGAATATCTGATTAGTCATCTTTTCTGACTATGATATATGTCGCTTTACATAATTTTTATTTCCCTTTCTGCTCCTATGATTATCAGCTGCCGCCTTCTATGTTTTCCTGCTCCCTTTATAGTAAGAAATAGAATCATACTTCAATTGGTTTGCCACACAGGTTTACCACCAATCAATTGCAGCAGCATGTGTCCAGGACTGGCCAAAGGAAAGAATGCTTATACAGGTTCTAGATGATTCTGATGAATTAGATACTCAACTCCTTATCAAGGCAGAGGTACATAAATGGCAACAGCGTGGTGTTCGCATACTGTACAGGCATCGTCTTATACGAACAGGCTATAAAGCGGGGAATCTCAAGTCTGCCATGACCTGTGATTATGTGAAAGATTATGAGTTTGTAGCTATCTTTGATGCAGATTTTCAACCTGGACCAGATTTTTTAAAGAAAACTATTCCTTATTTCAAGGTTAAGATGAATATCTCTATAACTATTCTTTTCAGATGTCCACATGCATATATACTTGAAGGGCTAATTAAAAGATTATATTCTTGGAACTATTTAAGTATTGATAAATTCATTTGGGAATATTTATCATTGTAAATTTATTTGTCATCGTGGGAAATGCTTTTCTGTCTCTTTTTTAGTTATGCGACTATACTTGCTCAATCTACCCCTTTGCTCTTATTTCCTAGGTTCGTCTATAAATTTAAAAAGCTTCTATTCAGAGTTGATGCACAATTATTTGTTTATCTGACTAACGTAGTTTTTTTTTTATATATTTATTTTTCTTGAAGGGAAATGACAATGTAGCACTGGTGCAGACTAGGTGGGCTTTTGTAAACAAGGATGAGAACTTGCTCACTAGACTTCAGAACATTAACTTGTCTTTTCACTTCGAGGTTGAACAGCAGGTGAATGGTATATTTATCAACTTCTTTGGTTTTAATGGTACTGCTGGTGTATGGAGACTTAAGGCCCTCGAGGAATCTGGGGGCTGGTTAGAACGTACAACCGTTGAAGACATGGATATTGCTGTACGTGCGCATCTAGGTGGATGGAAGTTCATTTATTTGAATGATGTTGAGGTGTGTGCTTTCTCTCATTGACATCCTTTCTTCCTACATGATTAGTGTCTATTAGTTGCTGACTCCTGCTATGCAGTGCCTTTGTGAACTTCCCGAGTCTTATGAAGCTTACAAGAAACAGCAACATCGATGGCATTCTGGTCCTATGCAGTTGTTCCGATTGTGCTTTTTTGATGTACTCCGCTCCAAGGTATGGAAGTGGCTTTTCTTAATTCTTTTTTTCAATAGCCACTGAATTTCTTCAGTAAATATTTTATAATTATAATTGTCACATGGGGAATAATACAGTTGTATGAGCTAAACTGTAGTGGTGAGTTTTATGATACAATACGATATTAATACGACCGACAATACGACTTGTTTATTGAATGGATTGACTCGACTCATGAATTGCCACACTACTAATTAGTTACAACAAAAGGACTCTAAGGCCTTTCCTTTTCTTTCTTTGTTGTAAAAGTTCTAATGCACTAATTTTTTTTATTTTATTTTTGCTCGAGTCTCAGATGAGCTTGGCCAAGAAAGCAAATTTGATATTTCTCTTCTTCCTTCTAAGGAAGCTTATCCTGCCATTTTATTCCTTCACTCTTTTCTGTATCATTCTTCCATTGACCATGTTTCTACCAGAAGCTCAGCTGCCAGTATGGGTTGTTTGTTATGTTCCTGGAATCATGTCTATCTTGAATATCCTTCCAGCACCACGGTCATTCCCATTTATAGTCCCTTATCTTCTCTTTGAGAACACCATGTCTGTGACCAAGTTTAATGCCATGATATCAGGCTTGTTTCGGCTTGGAAGCTCTTATGAGTGGATAGTGACAAAGAAATTGGGGAGATCATCCGAGGTAGATCTAGTTGCTCTTGAAAGGGAATCTGAGACTCTGATAGATAAAGCTATAATTACCAGGTCATCCTCAGATTCGGGCCTTGAAGAGCTTAGCAAACTAGTGACATCTAAGAAAACTGGGAAACACAAAAGAAATCGCTTATATAGGAAGGAACTTGCTCTTTCTTTTATATTGTTAAGTGCTTCAGTAAGAAGTTTGTTGTCTGCCCAAGGAGTTCACTTTTATTTTCTGCTATTTCAAGGAATCAGTTTTCTAGTTGTAGGTCTTGATTTAATTGGAGAGCAGGTTAATTGACAGCTTGTTGGTTGCTGTTGTGAGTTGTATCAAAAGCTGTTGGCTGAAGTTTGGCCTGTGTTTGCTATCACCAGTGATTTCGAAGCCAATCCCAGTATACTGAATGCAGAATCCTAGAGGTGCATGCCTGATTCTGTGATTGTTGGTTTTTAATTGAAGCAATTCATTTTTGCTTGGCGCATATTTGTAATCTAAGTTAAAACACTCGCTAAGCCATTGTTGTATCATTATGATTGTGGTAAGTTGTCTCCATTCATTTGAAAGATCTCAAAGGACTAGACAGTTATTTGGATGGATTCTTCTAGCCAATCCATTTATTTGTTTGTTTGTTTCTTTGATGTCATACTACTGTACACAACTGGTGGTGACTGACATTATTAATCTAGCAAATTGTTCATTCTTTATTATTCTATTTTATGGCAACTTTTGTATAAAAATATCACATCAGTGCGTGCCTTGATCAATTTGTTTGTCAAATTTTATTTCTTAAACTTGCTTTCTCATCCAACGTCCATGGGTCTCATGCTTATATTTTTTGTTCCATCGAGTTAGGATATAGGAATGGGTAAAAAAATCGTGGGTTATGTTATCCGTAGTTATCTAAACCAATGGTTTGATTTTTACTCGATAAATTTTAAAAACGGTGATAATTTTGGGTAAAAATTGAACATGAAACAACGGATATTGTTTGGTTACGGTTATATTAAAAATCGTATCTATTTGTAACTGAAATTAATTATATAAATTGTTTGGTCTTTTTAATAACCGTCCCGAACTGTTAACTACGAGTAAAAAATCGTCTTCAAATCGTAACCGTTTTCGGCCGATTTTGGGTACTAAATTTATAATTTGATTAGGTACGGTAATATCAAACCGTCCCCGCCCGCTATTAGACATTTGCTCACCAATCATTCTAAAGCCACCGACTGATGGCCCGTACTTATTTTTATAACAAATATACGTCATTTTATTATCTAGCTGGAAACAGAATATACATTACTCGATTTTGAAATAGTTTGAGATCCATGCCTTAACGAGCAATTAAATTTGAAATCAGTTCGTGGTTGGACAGTAAAATTCTTTCCTTTCTAAAATCACACTAAACAAGTTTTAACGAGCTTGGAATTTGTTTCTCTAATAACTTGGATTTACGTTCCTGTTGTCAAGTCACATAGGTTACATTTTATTTGTAACGGAAAGATAACTGTAATAGAATTAAATGATTTGTTAATAAAATCAAAGAAAGAATTAATATTGATATGTTTAGTTTACGATTTAAATTAAATAAAATAATAATATATATTAATTTATTAATCTTTTATTCGGTAAAATTTAAACAATGTTATTTAATTATTATTTTCTCATAAATAATATATTATTAAAAATTATTATTTTTAAATAATTATTACTTAGAAAATTTTATTTTATCTTTAAAAAAAGTAAAAACATTTTACCATTCTCAACCACATTCATACCGACCAAAATATCACCCTAGTGTCTTAAATCTCTTTGGTGACTAACCACCTCTGTTAGCAGATTGATAATAGTTTTGATATCATCTCCCCACGAATTAACTGCCAACTCACCAGAAAAGATATTGTACATTAGTACATACTACATACATATACTTCTCACATAACAGAAATACCCACGTTGTCAATATTAAAGACTAAAAATTAAACGATTCTCACAACCCACATGGAGCCCACAGTTTAAGAAAAGAAAAGAAAAAGACCACAAAAAGAATCAAGAATTTGAGACCTAATATCTTATTCTACGAAATGAAATTATCTGGATGAAACGAATGCAAGTCTAAGAACAGCCACAAATCTCGTATTCAATAGCATTTTACCGATAAATAACCGATGACAACTGCCTAGAAGAGAGATAATCTATTTCAACTTTAGAAGATAAAATCCTAGAAATAAAACAAAGCGGGATAGGAAACTATGAAAACAGTGTTTGCTCTTGCTTCCATGGTAAAAAACAGTCTGTGCGGCTCATTTTAAGCAGTGCCGTCTACACTAATTGGTTCGACCTTCTCAACCGCTGCTTTCTGCAAAGGCAATGTGCAGCAATCAGCTTCAATCAAAAACCAAACGTTCCCAACCCAGAATCACCAGCAGCAAGCCACAGTCCCAGTTAACAAATATTAGAGTATTTCATAAAGCAAAGGCAAAGCACTTACATTTGAATCTGCAGACCCTTACTTAGACATCTTAGCAAACATGTTTCCATAGAACTTGGCCTCTTTCTTGTTATATTCCTTTAATTTCTCCTTTAAATTTTTGTACTCAAGTTTTACATCCCTGTTAAAACGTGGCAACAACAGATAAGCCGTTTTGAAAAAGACAAGAGGAGGAAGACATGAATTTAAGGTAGAGCAAGCAATCTGGAACATCATTTTTACAGTACCAAGTGAAAATATAACATCATGAGGGTTGGGGCACGACTGAATTTTCTATCATACACGGATAAACTTTCAGGATAAAACACAGAAGGCAAAAACAAAGTCTATAGCACATACCTGTTGCTTGGGTCAATTTCCAGAGCCTTCTTGATGTCTAATTCAGCCAAGTCCAAATCAGCCAGCTGGATATATGCCTGAGCTCTTCTATATAGAGCCTTAACATTTATACTATCCATGTCTAATACCTGCCTAGCAGAACGACAGCATTCAGATCAAATAGAAGCATATATAACTTGGGTGATACAAGTCATGCAACATAAAAAAAACTTAATTCCAATGTCACAAACCTTGGTGCATAGTTTCTCAGCCTGTTTGTTATCTTTCATCTTCAGCTTGCAAGCAGCATTATTGAGATTGCAAGCAACCTTCAAAGCTTTTGCCTTTTTTTTCTCCTCTTCAAGGAAAGCAGAATCATATTCAATGTATTTCACAGCCTGCATGTTGTAAAGGCTCAGTAACTACATGGAGAAGAAGATTCAATTACACAGGATTTGGTTAACACTTATCTTGGCATTACCTTCTCATATCTCTTGGAAGCTTTGGAATATTTACCTGCCTTGAAAAAGGCATTTCCTTCTTCCCTCTTCTTACCTGCAGCTTCAATTTTCTCTGGGGTGCTCATGTCCCAAGACTCCTTCTCCTAAAAGAAACAATTAAGAAACATAACATATTTGTCGATAAATACACATAGAAATGATCTGAAACAAGCATCATTACTTACCTTGACAAAAGACACCAACTCAGCCTCAAAGAATAGAGTAGAATTAGGAGGTACCACTGCAAACTCCTGCTGAGACTGAGACGAGCCAAACGCATACTCTGGCGCAATTGTCAAAAGAGCTACTTCACCCTTCTTCATTGTCATAATGGCTCTATCAAGCCCTTCAATAACTTGCTCTGCCCAAAGATAGGATTCAGCAAACAAATGCAAATAATCATAAGAAAAAGTACATTAGAGTCTAGAGAGAACACTCTTGAGTTGTGACCTTCATCCGTCTTGAATTCCAAAAACTCATCACCATCATCGTGTCCTTTATTCAAAAATACAGTTCCATCTTGCAGTTTTCCAATTAATTTCACTGCCATGCAAAATAGCCCAGTCAAAAAACCATAGAAACAGGTGCAACAGGCAAAATTTATTTATGAAAGTTACAAGAAAACTCACACTTCACAGTCGCTCCTTCATTTGGACGCTCATAACCCTCGCCCTCCTTAAGGATCTTCTTTACCACCTTCTTGTCATCAGTTACTTCTGAAACAGTTTTCCATGATACCAACTCAAGAGTGACCTGAAGCGTTGCATTCGGTGGAACTGCAGCTTCATCACCACATACTGGTTTCCCATTCTCTCCAAATCCATCTGTACAACAGTCACATAATCAGAATAATTGGATTTAAGAGAATTTAATAGAACCAAGAGGCCAGAACGGATTAACAACATACATTGAGGTTTTACTGTTAAAAGTACTTTTTCTCCCTTCTTCATTGTTTTGACAGCGTTGGACAACGCAGGGCAGAAGCAACCTGATCAAAAGAGTTACATTACTATGGAACCTTGTAATTAGTAAAGCTAAAATACCTCAAAATTTTGAGCATATCAGAATCAGAACTTTACCATCTCTCACGGTAAACTCGACTCCATCTGACTTCCCAACAAGGGTTCCGTCCTCAAGCCGAGCCTCATACTTAACTGCAAGAACAAGCAGAAATAGTATCACTCTTAAGCAAAACCCCATCTATAATGCCTATGCTAACAAATGAACACAAAAGGACATTAACCTAGCACTTCATCAGGGTCTTTCGGGTTCTCCCATTTCTCTCCTGCTGTCAGAACTTTCTTGAAAATACCACCATCCTTGCAAATATCCTTCACACTAGCCCAAGAAAGCAACTCTACGTCAAATTGTAAGGTAGCATTGGGAGGAATAGTGGGAGGAGATCCAGACTCGCCATAAGCTAATTCAGGAGGAATGGTGAATAGGGCCTTCTCATCTTTTTTCATAGTCTTAATACCTTCGTCCCATCCTTTGATAACTTGCCCTGCATCAAAAAGTTAATGCAATTACTTTATAAGAGAGTTAGCATTTGATCATTAGTTTAATTTAATCTACATTATATAAGTCATTTCGTGTAAGCAGTCCAGAATCCAGATAACGTAAACAGTATCAGGGAAATCATTTACAACCATCCATCATCACTGTAAGAAGGCCATAACATAGTGAAGAAAGCAATGCTGAGAAAGACTCAACTGGACGCGCATCATCAAGAGCATTGATGACAACTCCCGCATACAGAGGAAAAAGAGGTTACAGATTAGAAATTTCTCCCACATTCTGTTCATGTCAACTTCATTGAAGATAATCTATTATTAATACAATTTCTAGATCAGACATATAATAACATATTTACAGGAGATTGGTACTTTTGTAATAGCCATGTTTTGACAAAAGTTCTAAAAATTGACCATGTCTCGAAATGGTTCCAATCTAGCACCTATAATGTCTATTAAGTTTGGGTTTAGTCCTTTTGTACAGTAAATGGCAAAGAATAAGGGTACTAAATTTGATAACATAGGTACTAAACCTTTAAAAATGGAACTTTTAAAGCATTATAGGTACTAAATGGATACCATTTCAAAACATGGGTGACATAGTAGTACAAAAATACCGAGCCCATCAATCAAGTAGTCACATTTTACTGTAGGTTATCTCATCAAAACTTCTTTCTAAGCTGTAAAACAATGCCAACAGGAAATTTCAACAAACGAAAAAATAAAACAAATCAACCAATGCGAGATCGCATAATGAACTGCATCATCACATTTCCTACAAAAGTAACCGACAAGTAACCCAAAAGAAAAAAAGCCACGTGAAATCCCACCTTGTCCAAGAGTGAACTTGAACGGCGTCCCTCTATCACGGCTCGAATCAAACTTGGTTCCATCCAATAGAGTTCCGGTATAATGAACTGAAAACCAAGCATTACAAGTTTACAACCAACTCGTCAAGACCTAAATCACTGCGACAAAAAACATTAATAGAAACAATCGGCTCGTTCGAAAAACAAAAGAAATAAATCGCACCTTCAACCTCATCTCCAATATCAGGAGTATCAAAGCGTTCACCTTCCTTGAGAAGCTTCTTCTTAAGACCTAGCTTGCCGATCTCCTTCTCCTCACCGACCTTAAGAATCGGGCCCTCGTCAGGCAGATCGAAATCTCCATTCATCGACTCCAGCGGCGGCATATCGAAGCCCTCTTCCATAACTCCGGCGAACGAAAATCAAAGAACCTAGAGAGAAAACGAGGTAAAGAGAGCACTGAGCACAGAAACAGAAGACGAGATTGTCTAGGAGAATATGAGTGAGCCTACGGCTAAGGGTGAGTATAGGCGTAAGATGGGAGGAGAATTAGGACAACTCACTTCATAGGGTAAAACCTTTGTTTTTTTTTTTTAATGAGTTTTGATACAAATTATAATATTTTATTTGTTGGAAGTAAATTTAAATAAAATAAGAAAATATATATATTAAAAAAAATTATATTTATATAAATAATTTAATAAAAAATAATGGGATATTACATTTATATTTATATGAATAATATAAATAATTTAATGAAAAATAATGGGATATTACATTTAAAATAAATTATACTTAAATTATGATATAAATTAATAAACTATATTTAAATAAAATTGATAGATTTTAAATTATTAAAAGATATAAAATAACATGAAATACTTGAGTTATTGCTACAAACATTTAAATAATAATTCTAAAGAGAGATATAAAAGATAAAGTCTTCGTATTTTTTAAAGAATAGTGTATTAAAAAAAATTAAGAACACTTAAAAGGAAGATTGATTTATATTTTAACAATATTCAAAAGGTAATAGATGTAAGGTTATAGAAAAATAACACTCTAGATATTGTCCGTAAACATACAAAGATTGGTAATACCTAACTAACTAATTACTAATTAGGTTTATCATGTGAAGGTTGCTAGATAGATAATTAAATCAAACTATTTACATTAGATAAAGAAATTACATGGAGCAAGTAAATATAATAGTTAATGTGATTTTTAACTCTAGAATATAAAAATGAGTATCTTATTGACAAACCAGTATTGTGGTGCACATATTCAACTTATTCCAATCTGAAACACTAGGAAAATAGATGAGAAATTACACCTACCTTTACATTGAAAAGAATGACGCGGAGATTAGTGGGAATTCGTTGAACTTCTTGATTTATAAATGTGTACATCCATTGTGGGATAAGGGATATCATAAGTTAAGTTTAGAGGTTATATAAGTAATATAATATTAAAATATAAGTATTGATATTTAAAGAGTACTATATTTTGTAGTAAAGTACCAATAACGAGTATTTACGATATTATTTAGGTTAACGAGAATAAAAAATTAAACAATATTTAATACGATTATCAAATTAAATTAATATCGAATAAACAATTTTAACCTAAAAAAAACTTAGGATTTTAAAATCTCATAACCACCCCATGTAATTCAAAACAATATTTAAATGAGTTTTCTGATGTCTAGGTATATGATTTTAGATATCGATGAATATTTTTCAAATAATCATATATTTCACATAAATAATCACATTTTTGTAATGTTTTGTTTATATAATGATTACATTCACGTGTAATCATGTTACATATATATTAGTTATATGTTTCGTAATATTATAATACATACGTTAATTAATCTACGAATAATTTATTTTTTATTTTTTTTAAATCAGAATGTAAACCTTAATATTATCCCATCAATGACAGCTTAATTAAAGTATTAAATATAAAATTAATTAATATATCAATTAAAGAAAAAAATCATATAAATAAAATTGTTTTAATTACGTTAATAAAATAACAACATTTGATTAAAGTTGAATGAAACTCGATCGATCGAGTAACAATTTTTATAATTTTGCTAAAAAATCCAATTTATGATGAAGTGTTTTTGATAAAGCTTGATGTATAGAGTGATAATTTTCTTAACTTTATTAAGAGTGTTATAACTCATCTATTTGAACTCCAATTGATATTGTTTACCTACGTAATGCACATGAAAGCCACTGTAATGTGGATGTTGTTCTGTTTGATGACATTGGTTCATGGGTTTGTGAAGAATAAGCAAATATATGCATCTAGGCGTTTTTTGATTAGATGAATGAGAGAAACTTGATATCATGGATGGCAATAATTTATAGTTTTGTTTCAATAATTCATTAATTTATAGGTGTTTGACCTATTTGAGACGTTCTAGGCGTATCAATTTAAATCACAAAGAGTTTACTGCATGACATATTTATAGAACACCATTTGAGTTCGGTTCAATTTGAATCTTAACCATATATATTTATTATTCAATATTTTATATTATTATTGTTCAAAACATGCCAATGGTTTGAACCACTCACCCTCGTGATATACAAACCGATCCATATCTTTAATTAGAATCGTTAATATGATTCGTCTCGGAGTTAACCGGAACCAACCCATTGCATCCTTAGCTTGAGCCTCATTTGAAAGATTTGCAAATTTGGCATATTCATTCACTGCTTGGCTGTGAATTAATTATGGAATAATTTTATTGATGGGTGTCTGCCTTGGAAACTCTCTAATAGACTTTTCATATATGCAAAATCTAGAAGATTGGGTAAGGCTAATATTATCTGAGAAGTTACCATATAAGAATGTTGTCTCATGGGATTAATGCAATGTTAAATGGGATTATATATGCAGAAATGGAGTAATAAGCCAAAATCTTTTTTTTTAGTCGCTATTGATTAAAAAAATAATCTTTTAAATGGTGATTTCTGACAAGGATTTAGTTTATTGGAACACCATGATAAATTCATACGCTAGATCTCATCGATTCATGGACTTGTTTGAAGTTTGAACTATTCCATGAATTGTAGAGCTCATATGTATAGCCAGACAGACTCACTTGTTTCAGTGTGCTAACATATGAGCTTTGAATAATGGCATTTGAATCCATGTCTAGTTACATAAAAAAAATGAATCTCATTGAGTTGGAGAACATATTGGGAAATGCAACTAACTTGTACGGAAAGTGTGAAATCATAGAGATTTTTTTAAAAAATAAAATAAAATTATACAGCAGCATAAAGAAAGTTCACAAGTTATTATCCATTTTGTGAGGTTTATTGCTCCAACAAAAATACAAGCCCAGAACAATTTATGAGCAAAAGCTTTGCTTCAAGACAAAGTCATTCCTGCAAATGCTATTAAAGGGCAAGCCTTAACAATGAAAATAAAAGCAACTTGGGTAAACTCTGATCATGTCAATTTCATTCACTACTCATGTAATCCTTACCATTCAGACTACTTTTTTGCTTCACCTCCTATTAAGTTATTTTTCAAAAAAAAATTACACTAATACATAATTTTATTGACCTAAAATAACACATCATTATATACTCCAAAACCAATAAATAACTTCTCTTCTAAAGATTATTGATGATACCTGGTTATGATATTCAGATGTATAAAAAAAATACACGAAAGATAACAAATAAATTGCTTAAAAGAGTAATTCATATTACGTCCAAAACTGGTTCAGTTTACAGTTTAGTCACAAAAGCGAGATTATTTAAAACTGGGGAAGGCCACAAAAATAGGCTTTCCCACTTTCAAGTGATATTATGATAATATGACAATAATTCTTTGTAACATATATTAATATTTGACTCATGAAAGAAAAAGGATATAAGTAGACTCATGAAAAGAAAAAAAATATAAGTAGCACATTCATATCAACCACCATAACCACGGTAACTGAATCACAATTAGAAGACGCGACAATGTACAAAAAAAGATCATCCATGGCTGGCAAGATGCACATAAAACAGCACTTGTGGGACAGACGATCAACAGCGTCAATATTGTGCCAGTCTCTCCATCCACAGCAATGGTGGCTGCAGAATGCAAGTCTCTATATATCAGGAATGATGCCAGTCTCAAAAAGCTTATTGCCAACATCAAACATGGGTGGTTCTTCAAAATCTTTTTTGTTAGATTTCTCCAATTCCTCATCAATCAAAATCTCTAGCGAGCGGCATTCAAAACTGCAAAATGCTTTCTCACCCCTGCATGTTGAATTAGTAATTAATCAGCTAAGAAGCTTTGTAGAACAAACCTATACATTTGCTTGAGGGAACTAAAGTGACGTGGATTTGAACCCCACCAATGTAATATGTTCGTGCGCATTTCAGAAACAAAAGAAAATAAATAAAAAATCAAGTGCCAAATAGATTTGCATGCTGCAAACCTGTACATGTAAATGTCCTTGCCCTCTTCAAGTTTCTTTTTGCAGGAATAACAAACGCTCAAGAAATCACACGAAGGGTATCCAACAGAAATATCTGAGTCCGTTATGGGCAGGGGAACTCCACTCTCCTTGTACACTTTCTTATTGCTAGAGCTCAAATCATTAGAGTGAGCTTCCAAAATGCAGTCACCATATATAAGAGTTGTTTTGGGATTGGGACCATGTGAGATCACACAAGTATAATCCTCAGAAAGTTCAATCTCACTAGCTGAGAGAGACTCGTGTGTTACATCTTGAGAACCATGGTCTCTCCTCAGTTTTGAATCTGAAAATTGGTTGGAATTTTGACTTCCTCCAAAAAATTTCAGAGATGAACAAACTCGAGTAGATACATTCTCTAATTGAGAATTTCTAGAATTGAAATTAGGGTTAAGTTTGATTAAACCTGAGAATGCTCTACCAGAATCAAATGAAGAAGACCTGATAGTTGCATATGGTTCAGCTTCAAAGGAGTTTTCTACAATTTCAAAAAGAACATCAGAGCTACCCTTCTGTAAGGGTGATTTAGTTTTGGAATGAGGAAAAATTGCATGATCTTTAGGAAGAGATTTAGGTAACTCAAAAGAATTGTTACCAGATACACCATTTGGGGGTTTCTTCCTCAATTGCGGTCCAAAAAGAATGTTCTTGCTCTCCGATGATCGAAAAACTTTCACAGAAACTTTCTTATCATGATCAAGAGAATCTATAATGCTTAGGCCTACTTTACTATTATCCCAGCCCCTCTGTTGTCCGTCTTGGGATGATCTTGGAGATTTGAAGGACTGTCCTATATTTGAAAAGACCCTAAATTCTAAAGGAGATTTTGGGCTCCTAATATAATCAGAATCAGTTAAACCCTTAGGAATCAAACCTACTAACAGACCAGGGACGCTATGAAAAGAGTAGTTGCTTTTGAGGTAATGCCCCATAACATCAGAATGGAAAAAGGACTCAGACCCAGCATCAAATATTGGTAGGTGACCCATTTGGTGTTGATCCTTCTGAATTGACCTTGTCCTCTTTCTCAGCATTATCTAAAGAAATCCCCACTCTCTGCACCAGAAACAACAGGGCTTATAAATTAACACTTAATATTAAAATCAGAAGATTTTTTTTTTAAATATATTATTTACCCCCAAATTTAAATAATAACAATTATAAAAAGAAGAAAAAGAAAGAAAGAAAAAAAAACATAATCATAGTACATGAAACTGCAAAACAAGAAATAAGCTCAGGATTCAGGGGCACAACAAACAATACATACTATGAATCTGTTAGCTGCATTGAGCATAAGGCTTTCTATGTGACATAAATCAAACATATAATACTCTCATAGATTAAGATCGAAGAAATATTCCTGTGATCTTGCTTCTAAAATAACCCCAAAAAAATCGTAACATGGAAAACGCAAAAAAGAGGCATATGAATCCCCTCGCGTGATTAAGGAAACAAAAGTATATCTCGAAAGGTAAGGAAATTTCTAATGAAATGCAAGAGTGGGATTAGCTGGCTTGGTATAAAAAGAACCTGAGAAGTATACAGATGAGGGGTTGAATCTCTGAAGATAATTTTTGAGATTGAAATTAGGAAAAAAATTGTTAAAAGAAACAAAAATTACTAAATCAAACAACATATAAAATTTATAAATAAATAAAGGAAATAAAAAAGATAAAACAAATTACAAGGAGTTATCGGCCAAAAGAACCCGGCGTTTTTGTGCAATAAACCCCTCCGGCCGAGTAAAAAAAAAATCAACCAGTTCAACGAAACCTAGATAGAGAACTCCATCAAAGATAAAATGCTCCAAAATGCAGATAAAATAACACTATCATAAACAATACCCAATAAAGGTACAAGCTTGAACCCCAAAAAGAAAAATGGAGAAAGAAAACACCTCTACACCAGAAATTAAACCAAAACTCAAATCAGATAGAAGAAAACAAAGACAATGAAGGAAAATCCCACCTGGGTTTCACTCCTTTCTCTGTTCTGTAAACTTCACAGAGATGATGCTTAAGATTTCGGAGACTCAAATGCAGTAAAAATATATGTTTTATTGACAAGTCTCAAACTTGCTTAGCACTCACTCCTCTCCCTCTCTGTCTCTCTCTCTCTGTTCATGCCTCAAAATTAACAAAACGGTGAGCTTCTGTAATACGCCTCTGTTTCTCTCACTCACTCATACTCACCACTTTTTTTCTCCCCTTCCTCTCACCGAAACAGTAAATGTCCCTGTTTTGTGTACGAATTCTACCAACTTTTTCCTAAAAATGCATCCTCTATTTTCCTTTTTTATATGACTCCCAATTCTTCCTATTTTTTGTGTTAATGTTTGTACTGATAATACATAATAATAATAATAATAATAATAATAATAATAATAATAAGTAAAAGTAATTAAAAATATGAAATTTTGTTATATAAAATATAATTTTTTATCATATTTATCTATTATTGTAATATATAAAATAATACATTAAAATTAAAATAAATAAATTCCTTCATTTTTACATAATCTATATATTCTTTGCGTAGTTTCTTATCATCTTGTATATTAAATCATAAAAAGAATTATAATATTTAAATTTGGAACCGAATTATTCCCTTTATTATAATTAAAATATCTTAGAATTATATCATTTTATAATAATTTATTTATCAATAATAAATTATTATTTTTAAATCAAAATAATGATTTAAAAATAACTATAAATTATTAATAATTTAAGTTATAAGAATTACAACTATAAGTAAATAATAGATTTTTGAAAAATGTTTTGATAAATTAAAATATTTTTAAATTTATAATAAAAATAACACTAATTATATGAGATTTAAGGTTAAATAAATTTAAATAAATTTAATTTAATTTTAATAAAATAACATTTAATATAAAATTATGTGACTTATTTTTAGTAAAATTATATGAGTTAAATATAATAGATGTTATCTTAAAGTTAGAAGTTTTAGAACTATTATTTTTTTATTATAAATAAATAATTTATATATTAAATTTTAATTAATCTTATGAAATTTTTATTAAATTAATAATTAATATATTATTTAATATATACAACAATACATATTCATACAACACTAAAATTAAAATTATTATTTGGTACTAATTTGCTATTAAGAAATAATAATCACTCAATGGTCTAAGGTAAAGAGAAAGACGGTAACTTTAATAATAATAATAATAGTAAGCTACCTTTTAAATATACAATTAAAAAAGCTGTATGCATGTACTTCAGGAATAGAATAACAAATTATTATTTTTTCACCTCTGTCCCTCCTCTTTTCCCCCCACCCCTTTTTTTTTTCAATTAGAGGTTTATCTCGGATTTTCAAGGGTATTAATAGTGGAAAAGAAAAACTTGAACGTGCACGACTCGTGATTAAACTTAATAATATTTTTTAATTACAATTGAATTTATATATATTTTATAGTTATATTTTTTTATTGTGTGTTAGGTATCATGATAACTTAAATAATAAATAATAATTAACTTTTCTATGTAACTTATTAATTAATTTTTTTTGTGTATGTTGTCATTTCAACTTAAGCTGCTTAATTTGTAGGGTAAAAGAGTATATATCAGTAAAATAATGTGATGTGAAAGTTTAACTAAGAGAGCTAGATTCATTTTATTTTTTTAAGTGAGAATTATATTAATTATATTGCAGCATAAATAAAATAATTTTTAAAATAAAACTTTTGATACATGTAATATTATATTTGAGTAAATAAATTTATGTAAAATAAGCATAATTAGCATTTTTATTTTCTAAAATTTAATTTAGGGAGTGAAGGATGATACAAAACAAAACAAAAAAAAACTACAATATCTTTGAAATATTTTTATTTATATCATTAATATATAAAAATAATTAAAAATATAAATTTTTATTTAACAATTTATTAATCATTAAACACTTATCAATAATAAAATAAGTATAAAACTTAAAAAAAAAAAAAATTGAAAAGTGAGCAAAATTAAAAGAGGATGGCATAGTTTTAGTTTCGCTTTTGCTTTTTCTCAGGACTGAATCATCAGAAAAGGACAACAATGACCTTGTAGACTCAGGTCTTTATTGTAACCAACAAACGGTCACCGCCTTTAACGGGAACGTCTTGGTTAAATTTCTACTAATCCAATTCATCGCTTCAATGATCATATAATCGTCGAGAGTATCGTATTAAAGTGAAAGACCAAAATATCTCTTCCTTCCCGGAAAATTCTTATGTTTAAAGTTTTAACTTCAACGCGTTTACGACTATTCTACTTTATTGACTTCAAAACTAAGTTTTACACAGTTATTGGTATTAGTTTCAACGTTTAATAATCACATTGTCAGTCATATAAATATTAAAATATAATATTATATACTTTTAAATTATTATTTATTTATTATTATGTAATATATATATATTTATTAATTATTAAATTCATATTATATTTTTAAGTAATAAAAATTCAAATTTATAAATATATTATGTACATGTCATGTCATGTCATTTATTAATAATATTATAAATATTACTTACAAAAATTTTAGTTTCACTAGGTGCGAAGAAACCCATGTCACCCGTGTAGTTACGCCAGTGGATAGATATCACCAAATAACTACTAAAAATAATACAGAAAATTACATTACATATTGAGTTTTTTAAAAACAACTGAATTTTTGGACGAAAGCACGAAAAGTTCGTAAGTTTGACAAAAAAAAAAATAAATATATTTTAATCTCGTTATTTTTAATCAAAATATCTTAATTTTATATATTTTTTTAAAATATATTTTAATTTTAAAAATTTAAAATTATAATATTTATTTGTATTTCTTTTAAAATTAAAATATATATTTTTTAAAATTATAAAATATACAATTTTTTAAAATGATGGGATTAATTTAAATCACCTCTTTATCCAAAATTATGAAACCACTGTCACACTTCATCCAATTTTTTATATGATCAAATTTTTCTTTTTTCTTTTTTAATATCCAATAAGCATATATAATTTTACAGTGAGTTACATTATGTCTAAGCTTTTGTTTTAATAGTATGAGAAAATTTTGAACAATAACCTTTTTAAACATATTTAATGAGATTTTGAATGAAAAAAACTTATTTTACTTACCTCTATTTGTGTCGGCAAAATGTAAAATAAGTTGTATTATGATACCTATTTGAAGGATTCATGTTCCTGTATTTGTGTCTTATAGTTTATCATTAACAAGAAAAATTCAATAAAAAATTAAGGATTACAATAAATATATTAAATATTATTAAGAAATTATAAAATGATAATAATAACTTAAAATTTATAATAATAAAAATAATAATTTAATTAAATATGTTTTTATTTTAAACATATGTAAATAAATAAATAAATATAATTTAATTTAAATAATATTTAGTTAGATTAGGTTTAAAATAAAATAGTATGATAAATTTTTTAATAATTAAATTAATATAAATAATATTATTTTATTTTTATAAATTTTAATATACATATTTTATTATTTTTACTCCAAGATAATTATATAATATAAAATTTTAATTACTAAGTTAATTAATTGTTAACTGTGAACTTATAAAAACTGACTATTATATTCATGTTGGGATGTCAAATTTTACGGTGTATTCGAGTAAATGCGGATAATAACTTAACGGAATTGATTTTTGAGTATTTTAGTTTGATTTTTTATTTTTTATTTTTGAATTCACTTAATTCTTTTCCTTAAAATTTTGGGTTCGTGTGAGATAATAAGTTTAAAATTATAAATTTATATTTTATTAAATTATATATTTTTTATATTAGGGAGATAAAAACAATTATACCTCATTAAGTAGGAAGAAAAAATTAAATATAATAATATATTATTTTTTATTTATAAATATTTTTTATAATAAAATTTAATTTTTTTTGAATAATTTTAAATTAAAAATATAATAAAATATAATTTTTAAACTTCCTAATGACTAATTATTACTAGGTAATATATATATATATATCGTCATTATTAATTTTAATTTTAATTATAAATTGTTTTTATTCTGTGTTAATATTATATTATATCATAATTTTTTGTATTAAATTGGGATATTTGGATAAAAATATAAACTATCACTATAATTGTAATATGATATGATTATTTTATTTTAAAAAAAAATAATAAATATATTAATTAGAGTAATTAAATAATCGATTAAAAGATTTTATAATAAAATGATAAAAATTTAAAATTTTCTCTGTATGTTTAATAGATTTTTAATTTTTTGACATAAATTAATATTATTTTAAAAGATTATTAATTAGTATTTTGACTCTAAATTAAGCCTTTTAATAAACAATTTATTATTATTTGCTCGCAACTAGTTTATCTGATTTTTGTCGTGATAGTGTATTATTTATCATCATATAATAAATATACGACTAAAAATAACCATAGATGTGAATCATTTGCATAAAATTGGATATTCATGATTAGTAAAATAATAACTGTACTCAATAAACATAATTAATTATTATGCTTATTTAAACAATAAAATTAAAATAATTATAATATTTTAATAAATTTTATAAAAATAAAAATAATAATTTTTTATTTATAAATGAGGTGAAATTATAAAAATAATAAATAATTTATATTTAATTTTTAAATTAATAATCAAATTAAATATATAAATATATAAATATTTTAAATTATTTTTATTAAGTTACTATTAACCAAATACTACATTTTCGTATATAATGACACATATAAAATATTACACATCAATTTATCTTCAAAATAAATTCTATAATTCGCATATTATTATAACGTAAGTAATTTTATAAATGAAAATGGTTAGGCATGTATCGTAATCATAAAAAGTAATAGTCATTTAGTCAAATCCAAATATTACATCAGTGTGGATTATATTTACGATATGTTTTGCCAAGCATTCTCTACTGCTACGAAGGGGTTTTTTTTTTAGTAGTGCCAACAAGCTAATTTACTTAATATAGAATAATTAAAATTAAATTATAAATATATAAATAATATAATTATTTAAAAACAATACTATATTATTGATACATTCTTTATACTGGATAAAGAATTAAAGATGTACATTTTGTAGTTACTATTTTCACAATAATAAAAATATCATTATTAAAATAAATAACTTATTTTTAAAAGTAAAATTTTATTAAGATGATAGTGATTATTATTTTATGTTAAAAAAATATCAGAAATGATAAACGCATTAATATGGTCAATTAAAATAGAATTAGCAAACCTTCTTAATCGCCAATTTCAGTCATAATACCGATTTTATGAAACCCCAATATTACGGGTAAAGAAACAGATCATAACGGTACGTAACGTCGTGAAATTAACCGTCGCTAATATAATTCGGTGGTCAGTGTCAATGGCCACGTCATTGGGTTTAACTAACTTAACCATGGTTGGAAAGTACCTGTAATTATTACTCCCTCTGTGAAATTTATGTCCTTTATTTCATACTCTATTTTTCTTCTCTAATTCCTTTTATTTTTCACACTTGAAAACTAAGGTATTTTATTGTTTGTCCTTTTCCTCTATTAATTTTAACGCTCAGGCCAACACGTGTGCGAAATCCAACGGATATGATATGAATTTGTATTTTAGCTCTCTGACATGAAAGTCTTTTTAAAGTTTATGTTCCCCAGTTTTATATTATATTTCTGGTTTAGGAATTCAAGTTCAAGCATGCATATGATACTGCCTGTTGAAAAGGAAAAAATTAAAGTGTCCCGTGACAAATCTAATTTAAATGGAGTGTGGGGGCACTGCAGGTATTTTTTTTTATTTTTTAAATCTACTAGTATTAATTATTATTATAAAAAATAAATTATAATTTTTAAAAATTACATTTTCAATTTTATAATTATTTATTTTAAATATTTTTGGGATCAATTTTATAATAAAATGTCTAACTTTTATAATAAAATAATTAATTTTTTAATAATTTTCGAAATAATTTTTACACCTAATAAGAAAACTTATGAACCTTTTTTTCTAAATTTAAATGTAAGTCGTTGATATCTCTTTTTATACAAAAGTTTTTAAATGAACGGACATGATGAACGGAATATACCGACCTGTAATGTCCCGTCCTACACAATTTTTTCTCTTAGAAAAAATACTTAAAACAGAGAGAGAAGTTTTGTCTCTTTCAATTTTTTTTAAATGTAATTTACTTAAATCTTTTATTTATTTTTATAATAATTTAATTATATTTTTATAAAAAATTGTATAAAGACAAATTATTCTTTTATATTTTTATTTTAATTTATCTAATTTAATTTAAAAAAATAAAAAAAATACTTTTAATAATAATAATAACTAACTTTTATAAAAATAAATGCAAATGTTATCATAGAATTTTTTTATTTTTTTTTTCTCACTTCCAATGATATTACTTTATTTAATACATCACAAAATATTTACAATATAATACTAAAAATTTGAGATGCCATGATTTAAGCAGCGGTGATGATTTGTAAATGTTGTGCATATTCACATCGTATATATTCAATTGTACGTATTTATGCATATTAAATATATTTGTATCTGTATTTTGATCTAAATTCATATATATATATATTTATTTTTTTATTAAAAATAAATTATTTTTAATTAATTTATTTATGTATAATAATTAATTTACATTGGGTTTGTATTTTGGTTTCTAGCCCAATTATCACTCCTAGATATAGGAACAGATTATATGGCTCTTCTAAGTTTTTTATACATAAATTTCTTTTTGTTACATTTTATACAACTTCTTGTTTGTTAATCATGTAATGCAACACACAAAGTCCATAGAAGAACACCAATAGTTATGGCAGCCACTAACATAACGCAAGGTTGCATGGTGTCCCTAAAGTTTCTTTAGATAAGTCAGTTGGAAACAATGTTGCTCTCCAAAAATGCAGAAAGCAATTTCTTGACCTTTGAGGTGTCATTCCTTACTGTTTGAACAAAAAAAATGGACAAAGGTATCCACGATTAAGGGGTATTTCTCTTATTGTTTAGAAAAAGTGGACTAAGGTACCTACAATTAGAGTATATTATTGAACACAGTGTTGAACCTAGTATCTACAACCAGAGTACTTTACTAGACAAAGTATTAAACTAAGGCACCCACGACCATGGGATACTTCACTGGACAAAGTGTTGAATCGAGGTATCTACGACCAGGAGATATTTCCCTCAAACAAGATGCCCATGATTAGAACGTACTTTTACTCAAGCGAGGTGCCCACGATCTCTAATATTATTTGGAGAGCATGTGTATCAAGTTGGTTAAAAATGATATCAGAAAAGTACCCAATGACTTAGACATTTCATAGATGTACAAATATGATTTCATCTTAGGACAATGTACCTATATCGACGCCATAAATAGTTAAAAATGATCGCACCGTTTAAGTAACGATAAGTATAACTCAAAATGTTTATTATATATATAAAACTATGTATCCATTGTATATGATTTGATTTCTCTCTATAGTTCCTAAACTACTACTATTACTCTCTAAACAATTACTATGAAACAAAACAGACCATATTCACCATCAATCAAGTTATTTGTGGCAAATAACATTCCTCTCTCTTTTTTTGGACAAACAATATCTTCTGAAATTGGACATTTGTACTCTTGCCATGTATTGTTCATCCGAGGTAAGCAGAAGTTCAAGGCCAAGTGATAATTGCAATAAACTTCTACGATCAAGAGCAAACTTAAATCATTTTTGGGAGAATTAGTTTATTACATAATAAAATGAGCCAAAGGGTACCACCAGCATAATCAATCTCTTAAGGAGTCTAATTTCTTATACAAAATAAGTTATTGGAAAAAGATAATTTAGCAAACACATTCATTATAATACCGCCTATACAAAAATATGTATTTGAAAAGTCCTAGAATTAGAAATTGTAGGAAAGTTCTTCATGCATGTATTCTGACTACCTTACTGGTTTCACTTTGGATCATAATGCTTCTATATGTCACCAACATCTCCTGGATCAGAAACTGGGGGTGAAATTGCCTTCCCTGAATCACTTTGGTTTGTGTCCTCTGATTTGTTTTCAGCATCAGAGCCTGGTTCAACAATGGAATCCATGGCAGAATTATGAGTGGGTCTTTGTTTCAACCTATTATTTGTTCTCAAGGTTCCATTTTCCACAACGGCTTGGGCATTGCCTGCAGCCAATCTAATACTCCATCGCTGCCCATGAGGGTTCCTTGCAACACAACCTGTCTCTACTTCACTATCCAAGTCACTAAGATTGTTGGAAGCATCATCTTTTTGTTCTCCAGAAACACTGTTCTCATCATCACTATCAAATTCCTGAACATAATTTGTATCACTATCCATTGAGTCATCTCTTTTACATGTATCATCAGCATCATCATCCAAATATGTTCCTTTTTCTTTATCAGAATCTCCAGAGTTTGTATTTCTTTCTGGGGCATCATCATTACTTTGAGACTCATTACACTCGATTTCTTGCTTTGGCTCCTCAGCATTTTTCCTAGTTCTGGATTACAAATTGGTAACTATGGTAAATACTTGATACAGGGAGCTCGGTTTAGATATTAGAGTTAAGAGTTACCCCAACAGTGAAATTTTTAACCACGTGAACTTAAACACAGCCAGCATATTGTAATTTTCCAGGTCCATTAGAAGGTAAAAAAAACAGGCCATGTAATTTCTTCGGCTTCATAAGCAAGAAAAAAAATAAAATGCAAAACAACCATTTGCCTTAATATAAAGTCCATTAAACTTTGATTACTCGGTGCAAATATTCATGCATGTCACACAAACAATGTATAGACAAAATTATGCATATTACCAATTGAACTATATTACATGATACGATTTGAAGATGTCATTAAGAACACAAACTTACCTGGACAATTTTATAGCCTCATCAATTGACCGGTCATAATCATCTGCACATATCCAGTAACAGGGAAACTCTATTACACCAAAAGAAGGATTCAAAAAATAATAATCTACAATTCTAAATCACTCCTCACAGTAGACACATCAAATAACTAAGCAAGGGACATGAGAAATTTCATATATATGCCAAAAACAATTATAGATGAATATTTAACAGTGTTTTCAATTTTTGATTAATGGGAAAAATTCCAGATTCCAGCCGGTTGCTTTAGACAATGAAGGAAAAAAAGCATTAAAATCAGAATGTCTTAAGCATTAGGTGGACTTTTCTTTTTCTATTCTTTCTTCCCCACACAGTTAGTACTTAATTCCTAGGTTTTACTTGAAGACTGTAAATGCATTTAACGAGGTTTGTAGAATAAGAAATTTCCAAACGCAAAATAGACTAACATATTGCCATCAGAACTTGAACCATAAAGGCCTAGAGTTCTCTTTTCGTTTTGACTTTTCAGAAGCTTTACATAAGAGATGCTGACCTTAAGTGTGGTCAGTATCTCAAGCAACCAGAACTTGACAACATATACTAGTAACATGAAGGCCTTAGGTTGAATTTCCAGACATGATGGTCTTTATCACTTATCACATAGCCAGAAACTGTAATGAAAACAAGAGCATACCAAATGTGTAGTTTACAGGCCCACGATTACGACAGGGGCGAATAACTCCAACGGGATTGAAAGTCCTAAAGTCATTTAGAAGCCTCTCTTCTTGCCTTTGTTTTTTCTTCATAGCTCTATCTTTATCCTATAGCAAAGAACAATAATTGTTGGTGTAGAGGGTAGATATTTAAACAGGTATAAGACAGTGGGGGGGGGGGGGGGGGGGAGGATAATAATATCTTTTTAATCTCTTAATATATTTAATGCCAAACCATTAAAAATATTAAGAGATTAAAAAGAAAATGTTTTATTAGGTAAGTTTAATGTTGAACATTTTCCCTTTTCTAGTTAGAAAACTATGCAATTAATTGTTTCTTTTTCTTTTCTTTTCTTTTTTTCCCGAAACTTGGTTGATAAATAATAGGTAAAATGATGTACGAAGTTCTACTTGCTAGAATGAAAAGGAAATAGGATTTAAAAAACGAATCATAATTACTTATATACTCTTTCTTTGAACTCTATCTTTTAAATTCTTGTTACATCCTAAGTAAATTATAGAAAACAAATGCATAACATATAAAGCAAATTAAAAGATTAATGCAAACTCATAATTAACTAGAAACCTCCTCCTTTGTTGGGATTTTCCCCCCACTTTTTGCAAAAGTACACTTTAAAGACGAGAAATTTTTTTACAACAATATAATAAAAAAACTTTAAACCGGGCAATAAACAAAGCTGCCACATCAAATCATCTTGAGTCTCACTGGAAGTTTGATAGCAAAGCTTTAGTTGCTAAGTTATTTTATTTTTTTTATTCTCTCTTTCTTTGGTTTATTGAAAAAGAAACGTGCCAAAAATAAAGATTATTTTTTAACAACTAGTACATCAGGAGGGGGGAAGGGAAAGACTCACTAGTCACTACAACCTTTGTCAGATTCGAATCTTGCACTTACATGTAACAAAAAAGGCTTCTACTGAGACATCAAAGGTTTGGCATTATATGAATTATTAGACAGCCTATAAACTGAGGGATATGATCAAAGAGACAAGAATAGACAAACGAAAACAATTCAGAGGATCCTGATCCTTAGCGTTTACCTTCTGAACTTTCTCAAGAACAGCAATAGCATCATTTTTAACAATTCTACCAACTGAAGCTTCTGTTCCAACTTTGCTTGATGATAGTGCATCCTGGAATTATATTAAAAAGAGTAAACTAAGGGATCCTTTTTTCACTCTTCACAATATATCAACTTACCACAACTTCATGGAACTCCTCAAGGTTTGTTGCCAGTGTTTCCCACTGAGAGCTGATGGTGGATTGGTCCAAATATCGTTTTCCCTTAGACATTGTCTTTGAATCACCTATAGTTGCTTCTCTGTACAATCTGTAACCAATTATTTTATTTCCATCGTACCTGCCACAAATTCAATGAGAATTGTTAAAACTGGTAAAGTTATGATTTTATGACACACACACACATATATATATAAGATTACCAGTAAGAAATTCCATTTCCATCTACTCCAATCTTGTCTTTACGGAAAGAAGAAACTGGAGTTCCTTGCTTTAGAGCATCACTTATATATGCTACTGTATCTTCTTGCTGCATACATAAAAGGTTTCTTAAATTCAAATAGGCAGTAGAAGGGAGAACGGCAGTGATAACGAGAACACAAGGAGCTTATAAATTACATCAGCTCGTATTTCACATAGTGCTTTTAACATCAGTAAACGTTCTGTTGGGTTAAGTCCATTGTACCTAGACATCTCTTCCCTGCATAAACAACAGTACGAAAAGTTGAAAAGCCACCGTGGCCTCAGTTTTCTAAATGACCTTAAATAAATGATTGCTAGAAAGTTAACATAAATTACATGAACCATAAGCTTATTACTAAATACCCTTTGGCTGCCCTTAGGGGGACATCTCCTTCGGCAACCTGCAGTATAAGGCAATGTAGATGTGTAGTGCTCAATTGAGACAGAGATAGTAAACATAAAAACTTAGAAGTCATCACAATCCAGAATGACTAACCCATGGCCACCATGGAGCGAGTTTCTTAGAGAGCACAGTCACCCACACATCAGAAACGTCCAGTGTTTTACTAATGGGTGGGATCCCCTGGTAGAAATTCAGGAAACATAAGTCATGTCAAGAGATATGTGAGCGGAAATTAACAATACTAGCTGAAACAATTTGGAACTCTGATTAGACTAAGAAGCAACAAGAAACAAACCTGCATTCAGTAAAACCAAACATGGACCATTAATCATTTCAAAATGCTAGTATTAATGTTGAAGCTATAAAGATCGGCTTCATGATGGTGTCACTAGAAGCGCCTACGCTAAACATCTAAGTTGCTAAAGCAACATAAGGAAGAAACATGCCCATATGTGCAGCAACAAGAAGATGACTATACAAGTATCGAAGGAATGTAAACGAATTGTTACAACATAAAATGAAAAGAAGGAGGCAACTCGTTGCAACAAACAACGCAGCAAAAGTAAAGAAAGAAGAAAAATTGAAACTGGACAGCCAGCTAGCAAGAAGTATGACAAGAACTGAATGAGTACCTTCAAAAGCGCAATGTGAAGCTGAGCAAGCGAACTGTTGGGCTTTATCAAACCTGTCTCAATCTCTTCCGCTGATATCTTCATATTAATCCCGATTAAAGGCTCGAAAACCTGAAATCACATTTCAAAGCGATAGTCAACCTGCATTTGAGCTACAAAATTGGTCGAACACGAGAACGCTCTCTTTCTCTCCTCTATCGTTTGAGGATATACGAAAACTATATGGTATGTGATGCTAGAAACTAATGCTGTATTAAGAGAAGAGTATATTCTTACATTCAAAAAATTCAAGACCGATGCTAATTCCCATCGCTCGCGTAACTTCGCAATCTCCCTTGTTAGAGAACATCGCTGGCTTCCTTCTTCCTCGTCCAAAACAACCATGGCCTCTTCTTCCTTTTTCACCGGCAGCTCTTCTCCTCCAACTGGCGGTTCCGTAAGCCTCCGACGAGTTCCAACCATGCTTTTCACAGAGCGATGCTCACAAAGTGAAACTCTTCCAATGAAACCAACACGATAGAAATAGATCGCGAGAGACTTGAAGCTCAAAGAACTTAGGACAATGGGAGGTTAATATAGAGGTTTTCCCGCCTTAATCTATTTCACCTCTTTTTCGTGGTTAAAACTCACTTTCTAGGGCTAATTAATTTCAGGACTGCATCAACCACGGACTCGGACTTCACATCTCCCACTACCTGACCACCAAAACGCACAGTCTGGAATTTTTCTGTAATGAAACTAATAAATAATTACATTAATTTCGTAAAAGTATTTTAATTATAGAATTTTAAAAATAGATATACTTTATTTTTAAAAGATTGCATTTTAGGCTTAATAATGATACAGATAAATCTTATAATTTCGAATATTAATGACCTATTGAAAGAAACATGATTAAATCTACAAGCAGGCACTGCACTTTAATGCTAAAATAGTACATTTTAATTTTAAAAATATATATAATTTTTGATTTTTTTTTAAATCGTGAATATAAAGTAATATGACAAAAATGAACAGAATTAAAATAATTATTCTTGTCCTTCACTCCACTTTAATCTTAAAATAATGTATTTTAATATTAAAACAATTACATATAAATTTTTTAATTTTAGACTTTTAAGATTAAAATATAGATTTTTTAAAAATTATAAAATTAAAATATTTTAATTAAAAATAATTACATTAAAATATTTATTTTATAAAAATTATAATTGCTTTTATGTCCTTCCCTTTTATTATTCTAAAAAAAACATATATTACAATTACACATTTTCTTTTTTATTTTATATATTTGTAAACATACACCATATTTATTTAAGATAATTTACATTTTGTTAAATTTTTATGTAAACTAATAACTTATATTACTCTATATTTATTATATTATTACTAATAAAAAATTATATTTTTAAAACTAAAATTACATTTGTTATTAATTTTAAATATTTCACTCATTTTATGGGGTTATTCTACTTAAAAAAAATTGTATATAATTTAAATTTAAATGATAATATGAATTTTTTTAATTAAATCTTATTTATTCATTTAATATTAACATAAAATTAAAATAATTTTATTTTCCTTTAAAAGTAATACATGTAAATCAAAAATCAAACTTATAAATTTACCTGGATAGATAGATTGACGTGATGTTATGTATCCATATTTCATGAGTAAAATTTAATTCTTGAATTAAGTAAGCAGTAGATATACGTAAACATTGAAAAATTAATCAAATTTTCGATAAATCAGATTTATGAGAGAACAAGAATAGAAAAATAACACATAAATTTGATAACGGAGTTCGGCCAATCTTGCTTACGTTTAGGACCCTCTGAGATCTTTTTCTTGAAAGGAGAAATTACACAAGGTGTTTACAACACTCACAACTCACAACCCAATTACACCCAAGAAAATTACTCTCAATTTTCTCTCACAAAAGTTTTTCTCTCAATTGGAATGAACGCTTTTGATGATTAATTCATTATAATTACACATATATTTATAGGAAAATTCACTCCTTGAATTACTCCTTAAATTAATGGTTATTTGAATTGCTCCTTGAATTAAGCTCCATGTTTTGCTCCTTAAATTAAGGAGCTTTATAACAATCTCCAACAATCCCCCACTTGAAGACTGATTTCAATCTGTCTTCACACCTCGATCAATGCATCAGCTTTTATAGTCTTTGTTACTCTAGCAGACCAACTGAAGTTGAGCACAACTTCAGTTTGTCAATAGTTACCACCTTTGTTAACATATCTGCTTGATTTTTGCTTCCTTGAATCTTTTCCAGTATTAACACATCATCTTCCAATAGAGATATGATGAAGTGATAACGAAGTCCAATATGCTTGGTCCAAGAATGAAATGCCGAATTCTTCGCCAAGTGCATTGCACTTTGACTATCACTATGCAGAACATTCTTCTCCTGTTTGAATCCCAGCTCAGTTATCAAACCTTGAAGTCATATCATCTCTTTACTAGCTTCAGTTACTACTACATACTCAGTCTCTGTAGTGGATAGAGTGACAATTTTCTGTATTTGTGACATCCAACTAACAGCTATAGTTCCAATAGTAAATATATAACCGATGGTGCTTCTTCTGTGATCAATTTCACCTCCAAAGTTTGCATCTACGTACCCTTGTACTTTTAACTCTCTTTTACTAAAGTACAAGCACTTTTATGTGGTGCCTCGTAGATACCTCAAAATCCACTTGACTGCTTTCCAATGAGTTTTTCCTGGATTTGACATAAATCTACTAACAACTCCCACTGCATGGCTAATGTCTGGTCTCGTACAAACCATTGCATACATCAAACTTCCAATGGCTGAGGCATAAGAAACCTTAGACATGAATTCTCTCTCTTCCTCTGTCTGAGAGGAATGATCCTTGGATAGGCGAAAATGATTGGCCAAGGGTGTGCTAACTGTCTTGGCATCACCTATGTTGAATCTCTGTAAAACATGATTGATGTACTCTACCTGAGATAACTGCAAGGATCATTTTCTTCTTATTTCTTGTGATTTGCATTCCAAGAATCTTCTTTGTTGGACCCAAGTCTTTCATGTCAAACTTCTTTGACAATTGCTGCTTCAACCTTTTAATATCATCCATATCTGAACCTGCTACTAACATATCATCATCATAAAGTAGTAAAATAATATAACTGGACCTATATCTCTTGAAGTAGCAACAATGGTCAACATTGCACTTCTGGAAACCTTCCTTGTGCATGAAACTGTCAAACTTTTTGTACCATTGTCGCAGGGCTTGTTTCAGGCCATACAAACTCTTCTTAAGTCTACACACCATGTTCTTCTTCTCTCTTTCTGATAAACCTTCTTGCTGGTACATGTATATTTCTTCATCTAAATCTCCATGAAGGAATGCAGTCTTCACATCCAACTGTTCAAGATAAAGATCTTCAATGGCTACAATACTCAATGCTGATATGATAGTATTGAGCTTCACAACGGGAGCGAAAATGTCAATGTAGTCAACTCCTTCCTTCTGTTGAAACCCTTTGACAACTAGACGGGCTTTGTATCTCTTGGAACCATCATGCTCCTCTTTCACCCGGTACACCCATTTATTGTGAAGTGCCTTCTTTCCTATAGGTAACTCAACTAGTTCCCATGTCTGGTTGGAGATGAGAGATTTCATTTCTTCTTTCATAGCAAGCTCCCATTTGTTGGAATCTCGAGTCTCACAAGCTTCATCATAGCATTCAGGCTCCCCTCCATTAGTCAGCAACATATAGTTCATGTATTTCCTGTTAGGCACATGAGGTCGAGAAGACCTTCTCAATACAGGAGCTGGAGTAAGAGGTTGTGGTGTGTCACAATGTTGTGTACTGCTCTGTCCAACAAGTTCCTCTGGCTGAAAACTTGTTACAATTGGTTCTGTTGCGGAACTATCTGGGACATCATCTGCATCTGCAATTACTGACTCATTCTGCTCTGAGTCATTGGCGTCTATTTTATGCATGTCCTTATACATCATCATTTCGTTGAAAATCACATCTCTGTTACGGATAACTTTCTTCTTTTCGTCATCCCAAATGCGGTAGCCAAACTCATACTCACCATAACCGATGAATGTGCATTTCTTGGATTTAGGATCAAGCTTATTCCTGCCTTGATCACTGATATGCACAAAATGCTATACAGACGGAAACTTTTAGATGTGATAGTTTCACCTCTTTTCTGCTCCATACCTCCTCTGATATTCTATGCTCCAATGGAATAGATGGGCCTCGGTTGATCAAGTAAGATGCCGTGTTGACTACTTCTGCCCAGAACTGCTTTGGTAGACCTGACTGTATACGAATACTTCTGGCTCTTTCTGTCAACGTTCGGTTCATACGCTCAGCTACACCATTTGTGTTGAGGCGTGCCTGGCACAGTTTTTTCCATTCTGATCCCGTGCTCATAACATAAATTTTTGAATCTGGTATCTTCATATTCATCACCATTAACAGTTCTGAGCTTTTTGATCTTTAAACCCGTCTCATTTTCCACCATAGCTTTCCATCTTTTGAAAGCCTCAAACACTTCAGACTTATGCTTTAGAAAGTAAACCCATACCTTCCAAGAGTGATCATTGATGAAAGTCACGAAGTAGTGTTTCCCATCAATAGATGAGACGGTCGTTGGTCCCCAAACATTAGAGTGAATAAACTCTACCCTTTCCTTCTTTGGGGTTCTTCCATTTGTCTGAAAGTTGACTCTCTTTTGCTTTCCAAGTATACAATCTTCGCACATGTCCATCTCTACAGACTGTAGACCTGGAAGTTTTTCTTTTTGAGTGCATAATTTTCATCCCCTTCCCACTCATGTGGCCTAGTCTCTGGTGCCACAGATTTGGTGTTTCATTGACTACTGCAATTGTGATTGAACAACGTGCCTCTGTTGTCATGTAAAGAGTGCCACTTTTCTTGCCTCGAGCAACTGTCATTGCACCCTTTGAAATCTTCCAATCATCACCATGGAAGATCGTAGTGTATCCTTCACTGGCCAACTCCCCTACTGAGATTAAGTTTCTTCTAAGGTCGGGAATATGCCTAACATCCTTCATATCCCAAACAGACCCGTTCAACTTAATCTTCACTACACCTTTGCCAATAATAGCACATGGTTTATCATCACCAAGATATACCTTTCCAAGGTTTCTGAGGACATATTTCTCGAAGAATTCTTTCTGTTAAGTAGCATGGAACGATGCTCCAGAGTCTAACACCTAAGATTCTTTCTTGCTCTCCAAAGAGCATATCAATGCATCATTCCCTCCTGAGGTGGAAGTAACATTTGCCTCTGCCTTCACTTGTTTGTCCTTCGGTGCACTTTTGCACTGATTTTTATAGTGCCCGGTTCTTCCACAATTCCAACACTCGATAGTCTTCGAGCTATGGGAATTATTAGGATTCCTGGATTTGGACCTTCTGTCCTTTGATCTACCTCGGTAGTCTGTTCTGCCACGTCCATTCCCTTTGCTTGAATTTCTTCCTCTTGACTCTGTATGCAAAACTGAAGAAGTTGACGATTCACCTGACTCTCTACGTCGGATTTCTTCATTGAGAACCATATCATGAATATCGTCAAATTTCAACTTATTGCTTCCTGACGAGTTACTCATAGCCGTGACAGTAGCATTCCAACTTTCTGGTAAAGAAGACAAAAGTATCAATGCTCGTACTTCTTCATCGAATTCAATTTCCACTGAACTTAACTGGGTTGTGACTGTGTTGAGTTCATTGAGATGTTGAGCTATCGATGCGCCTTCATTCATCCGCAAATTGAACAAACGCCTCATCAAGTGCACTTTGTTTGAGGCTGATGGCTTCTCATGCATATTGGAGAGAGTTGTCATAAGACACGCCGTGGTCTTCTCCTTTGCTATGTTGAAAGCAACATTACGGGATAGCGTCAATCGAATAACTCTGAGGGCTTGTTTGTCTAGAAAATTCCAATCTTCTTCCTTCATAGCCTCTAGCTTCTTCCCTGAGAGAGGTTGATATATATTTCTTTGATACAGATATTCATCTATCTGTATTTTCCAAAACTCGAAATCTGTGCCATCAAATTTCTCGAGTTTCACCCTTCCTTCATCTGTGGCCATTGCTCTCACTCAAATCTGACTTCCTCCGGATCGTTTCTGACAATTTCTGTAAACCATTGTGTATTAGAACACCTTCGTCAACGAACAAATATCGTCGACAAAATGTCACTATTCATGTAAATAATAACCTTGCAGACAATTGACAGAAATCACCACCAATAGCTCTAATACCAGTTGTTGGAAAATTACGCAAATTCCCGATAAGTCAGATTTATGAGAAAGCAGTAATAGAAAAATAACACATAAATTTGATAACAGAGTTCGGACAATCTTACTTACGTCTCTGGACCTACTGTAGATCTTTTTTACTGAAAGGGGAGAAATTACAAAAGGTGTTTACAACACTCACAACTCACAACCCAATTACACCCAAGAAAATTACTCTCAATTTTCTCTCATAAATCTTTTTCTCTCAATTGGAATTAACAATTTTGATGATTAATTCATTACAATTACACATCTATTTATGGGAAAATTCACTCCTTAAATTACTGCTTAAATTAATGGTTTATTGAATTGTTCATTGAATTAAGCTTCATGTTTTACTATTTATTTTGCTTTATATTTTGCTCCTTAAATTAAGTAGCTTTATAACAATCTATAATAGTGGATTGGTTTAGTATTTTAGGCATGCAAAAAAAAATCCAACCGAATTGTGGCAACCTCTAGTATTTTTTTTAAACAAAATAATTAAATATTTATATTAATAATAAGATATGTTTTGATACAAATATAATTAAAAATAATAGCTTGAAAGACATGTATATATCCAATATTTAATACTCAAATAAATGATATCATTGTACTTCATATTATAATTCTGTCGAACCCATTTACTAATAATATACCTCCATTAATTCAAGTGATAAATCTGTTGATAGATTTTTTTTTCCTTTTAAATCATAAATACAAATTATATCAAGTATTATTCATTAAAAAAATAGTATATCTCGTTATCTCTTCCCGAAGCTTACGTGGGTTGCAAAAAAAAAAAAAAATTCCCAAAGTAACTAACAAAAATCTATAGAGGGGACTCCTAAGTCTACTTAGTTAAGTAATACATGAACGCCAATTATAAGGTGTAATTTAATTTTTTTAACTTATTGAATTTCATATTGTTACTTTTTTTTTTGGGTAAACATGAAGATATTGTTACTTCATGTGAATTTTCGCACTACTATAAAGAAAAAATAGTGTCAAAAGGCATGCATAGAAATAAAGATAACTTGAAATAAATAGCAAACATAATAAAGAGGAAAATATTGTTCTTGAAATTCATTAATAATTATATATTATAATTAAATTAGGTTTATTATTATATTATTTTAAATGAATTTAAATTTGACTTGTATCTTTTAATTTTAAATATTATTATTATTAGTATATTTTGATGTAATTAAATATTCTTTATTTTGAGATTAAATTAATTATTAGAATATCAAAATTATAATAAATATACTTTAAAGTTATTAAAATAATATATATATATATATATATACACACACGATACAGAGACACATCTGTAAATTGATTCATTAAATTTTTGTAATTAATCTAAGTAAAAAAAATTAATTAATTTAATAACATCAAATCTGATGAAAATGGATCTAACGTACATGACATATTAAAAATTTCCATACTTTTATTATTATCGTACTTCCAATTAAATAAATTTTTAATTTAAATGTCCTACTAACAAGCCAAATCATTTAAATTTTTAAATTTTGTAAATAAATTTCACATATTAAAAATTATAATAAGCTAACAAATCTATCAATAAATTTTATTAATTTATTAAAATATTTTATTTAACTTTTAAACAAGATAAATATAACATCAATTTTATAACAAGTGTTATAAAAATACATTCATTATTATTTATATAACAAAAATTGATGTTTTTGTCAAATAAAATCAACATTGCAAACAAAATTACAATTAATTTTTTATAATTTATTTAAATCTATCATTTAAATTAATAATGTGTGGTTTAGATGACAAAAATACTTAAATAATTACGATAATATTTTTATAATATTTATAAAAAAAATTGATATTGCATTTATCATACCTAAAAAATTTATTAATTTATCCTTAAATTATATTTAAAAAATATTCAATATATATTTATCTAACTTACAATTTTTTTAAGATATATAAAATACGGTGAATCGTGCTCATTCATGCACTTCTTCCAGCATTTATGTATTTATAAGATTACACGGTAAAAATTTTAAATAACAAAAAGGGTGCAATGTTAATTGAATTAAAATTGAATCATTACTTAAATTATTGAATTAAAATTGAATCATTACTTAAATTTGTATCATGATGTATCATTATATTTACATGAGACGGTTAATTACAGATAAATATTTAACGGTTAATAATTAAAATTAATCGTAAAAATACGATGATTTTAAATAAAAACAATCGTAATTGATAAAACGTGAGATAAGAATAATTATTATAATATTAAAACTATAATTTTAAATAAAAATGATAATAATTGATAAAATGTAAGATAAAAATAATTATTATAATATTAAAATTATGATTAATCAAAATCGAATATATATTAATATTATTTTTACATGTATATAATTAAATTAAAAAATATATTATAATAATAAAACATAATGTGTTTATAATAATTAGATTTATTTTTATTTAATTTAATTTTTATATTTATTTATTTATTTAAAAATATATATTAAATAATTAAAAAATAAAAATATTTTAAATAATATAATAGAATAAAAATTGTATTAAGATTTAATTTTTTAAAATTAAATATATTTTAAAATAAATATTAAAAATAAATTGTTAGTTAAAATTAGTAATCAATAATTATTAAATATATTTAAGATTAATACAAAATAACTGCCATTTCTCAAATATAGTTTTCTTTGATTTTCCCCTTCCCACGTCCTTTTCACTTTGCACATCGAGAACGATGTCTTCGGAGCCGAGCCAAACGCCACAGCTAGAAGAGGAGAAATCGAAGTCGGTGAGCAAGAAAGCGGCGAAGAAAGAGGCCGCCAAGCAAGAGAAGTTTCGCCGCCGACAAGAAGTAGCATAACGGAGGCGACTTCGTCTCTCGCTGTTGAAGAGGAAGATCCTCTGGCTTCAAATTATGGCGATGTTCCACTCTTGGAGCTTCAATCGAAGACTGGCCGATATTAAGCAATGGACTGAGGTCGGGGCGCTTAACGAGTCTTTGAAGGGCCAGCAAGTGTTGGTGAGTGGGCGAGTTCAGACGACCCGACCCGTTAATAAGAAGATGAGATGATGATTCTATATGATATATAATTTATAAATATTCTTAGATATATTTAACGTATCTTATTTATTGTTAATTTTAAACTAATTAATTATTTTTATTTATTTTTTTAAAGAGTAAAAAAAATTAATTTTTATTTTAAAATTTTAAAATTTAGTTTATAAATAACATAAACTTCTTAAAAATTATTTTATTATTATTATAATATTTGTTTATAATACATATATTTGTGTAATTATTTTACATAATTTGTATCGATTAGTCGGAACTAATATGATGTCGTCAGTGGGATGACGAGAGTTCCATTGAGTTCGTCGACGATAGCTATCGAAGACATAGAATATTGCTTTAGTCTTATTTTATTGGTTATAAAATATTGATATTTTGATTTATTTATTAAATAATTTAATTAAATTTTAGAACGATTTATTAATAATTAAAAAAAATTAATTAATTTATTAAAAATAATATATTTAAACCGAAACTTGGTTACAAATTGTCAGATTATCAAACGGTGTTTTTAAATGAAAATGGGCCGGCCAAAGGGCCCAAAGTTGATAAAAAGTCGGATTTTATTTTACCTTTATCTTATATAATAAGCCAACGCACATGATTTTGTTCCTTTGCTCAACGCCCTTTTCTTAACACTCTTATAAGAGATTTGGGATCCGTTTATTATACTAACACTATTATGGTAAAGTTTTCCTAAAATAAAAAGAAAAGCAAGAGAAATGTGAGGGCATGAGCCTAGAAATATGGTCAATATTTTAAAAAATAAAAATAAAAAAAATATGGGGGTGAAGATTAAACTAAGGAACTTGGTTATCATTGAAGAAACCACATCAAGCGGTATTCTTGCAAATGAATCCAATAGCGAGCTTTGGTTTTTGAGAATACGCTACATATTTAAAATCAGTGCGTTAACAAATTTAATTTAGTCTTTGGTAACTATTCTCCAGTCTATGCTATATGTTAGCTAACAAAAATGGAATATCACAAGTCAAGTTGATGAGATGAACACGTTCTTTCTTTTTTTTTTGGGGGAGGGGTGGTGTGGATCTTTCTCGAATAGAAGAATATTGATATAATCATGGGAATAGCACCGCAAAAAATAATTACATGATCTGGCTGGCCTTTAATCCCTGTTGACTTGGATAAATAACTAACATTCAGTAATTAAAATCGTTACCCCACATAATCCTCTTCATCATCGCTGCTAAATGCCTCCAACAAGTGACTTTCGTCTTCATCCTCATCGTCACCTTCTGTTACAATCTCTAGCATACCACCTCCTCCTACTTCAAATTCTAAATCATCCATGACGAAATCCCCATCATCATCATCATCATCATCACCCTCATCATCAAATGCGCTATCGTCGTCATCACCATTACTCATATCATCAGCATCACTATCACCATCATCCCCACCTAGATCACCAAGTAAAGAGTCAATGTCAGCATCATCATCGTCATCTTCATCTTCTTCCTCACTTTCGGCATCATCAGGATCAGAATCATCATCAGTTGGCCTTCTGCGACCTATTTCATAAACCCTAGCTGAAGAAAACATCTCGTCCTGATCATCCATAGTAATCAACCCAACAACAGAATCTGTTGACTCAGTCGCAAAATCAAGGACACAACGATCAACTGGAATGGTGGCTATGTCAGAGTAGTTAACTGCATCAACTGTACGGAAAGCAGCAAAGAGGGGATGTTTCGCACGACGATGGTTGGTCGCTGATGATACATCCTCCATATTCCTTCTAAGGACTGCATAAATTACATCACCACGTGAATTAAATGTTATAGTTGTTTGGTCCAGTGAAGGCACACTCCTCATGAGTCTACACTTCCGAAGATCCCAGACCTCAGAGTTTATGATAACCTGGATAAAATATAAGAGGCGGCAAAAGAGCACATGATTGTTAGATGAATCATCAACAGAAGTATGGAGATGTCAAAGAATAAAATAAAGTGACACCAAAACCAGTTCAACATGACTTTACTTGAATAAGATTAGACTTTACAAATTAGGGAACCATTAAACTTTTTGACAAACTTCAGACGAAAAGTTGGAAGGTTACTAGTGATCGGTATAATATTCGGACAAGAATTGGCTAATTATACACATTTGATTAGGAACCATTGTACCTCGTTTCCAGCCGGATGGAAGCCACCACCCCCATAATCTGTAAACTGATCAAAACGATGAACGGGGGTTGAAACTCTCCTGTCCCACAAAATCCCATTCCAGAGGATCATTGTGTCTGAGGGATTGAAATGTATAAGTGAATACAAATGTCCCCGACCAGTAGCAACAGTGGATGCATCTGACAGTTTTGTTTCCAACTGGCACGTTTGGATATCATACAAGAGAATTTCTCGATGGGGTGGATCTGATGATAGAGCTGCAAAATTATCCCCAGAATTATTAAATCTTGCAACCCTACACCCTTCAAACGAATGCATTGGTCCACCTGAGACTGAAGAAGCATCCCACAACTTAACATCCAGGGGGCTCGAAGAAAGCACCAGCTGGTTCTCACCAGAGAAAGATGACTGAACAAGTGTCACAGAAGATGGATGACTATTGCAAGTCTCCAATACACTGTTGTTATTCGAGTCAAAAATTTTCAGTTCCCCAGTCTGGCTACCAACTGCAATATGAGAAGAATCATTAAGAAAAGTAATGCATGTAAAGAGAGAACCAGCATCATCTCGACAAGTTCGCCAGGGCCGCAATCTGCTGTATACAAACTGACGATCTTTGCGATTTCCATGAACCCCACCATACATACTTCTAAATTCACGTGTACTCAGCCGCGCTGTTACATTGGTAGGAGCATCAAGATTTCGTCTTGGTTCTGGACAAACATGAGGGTGTAAAAGAGAGAGTGGGGGAAGCGTGGTTATGGGAGCAGGACACTGGCGATGCTGATGCTTCAGATACTGAACAACAAGAGAATCTAGAGTTAACCGCTCATTGTTACTGTTTTGGGGTTCATTTTGAAGCCCAATTTGCAAATTAGCATATTGGTTATCATCCAAATAATCCGAAGGATAAGCATTTGTAATAGAACGTCCATGTGTATCTCTCAAGCTAAAACTTGGTGTGGAGAAACCAATAGTATCAGTTGGTAGACTGCTTTTCTGGACAGTATTTGAGGTCGGACAAACTGGAGTTCTAAATCCTTGATCCCCTGCATGAAGTCTCTTCCCAGAGGATGTGAGACATCCAATATCCTTCAAATCAGATGACTTTCTTTTCATTGGCAATAATATTGGAGTCTTACATTGGGAGTCCATATCAGTGTTGGGTTTCTGTGAGAACCCTGTAGGAATCTCTGCAACATCTGTAGGAACAAAGACCTTCCTGACTGACAGCGAGTGAGAATCATGGGACAGAGAAGAATTCTTTGAGTGTAAACCAAAAGTAGGTGAAAAAACAAGCGATCTTTTTTTTGAAGAACCAACTGATTCACCCTTCGAACTTGTATCCTCATTCACAGCACCAAGCTTTGATTTGTTGGTAAAAAATCCACAAGGGGTTCGACTAGAGGGCCAATGAAGTTGGATAATAGGGCCTTCTTGTGTGGAGTTTTGGTGCATTAGAGATGAAGGGGCAGCCAACGATGGCAGGGGCATCAACTGTGCCTCTTCTAGCAGTGTAGAAGCTGTTTTACCCAAACCAGATGCTTGTAGATGTTCATGAATTAGGAGTAAAAGTTCCCTGAATTATACATAAGCATATATAAAAACAGAAAAATAGTAAAAGGGTGGAATAAATATCAATACATAATAGATACATGATAGATAGTTGTGGTAATTGCACCAAGCAACATAGACTGAGTACCTGGAATGGTAAGAGATTGGGGTTGCAGCAGCAATGGCTGCTCTCTCTATGCGCCTCAAAGTAGGAGTTGCTGCATCAGTAGCCGCAATTGTACTAGCTCGTCCAGAATTTGTCACAATCTAGAAGTAGATAAAAGTAAAATGAGTTTCAGTACTCCAACAGACTCAAAGAGAAGCATGAAACATTGAATTGTCTAATTTATATGCAAATGGGGGGGAAAAGACACTTGATGCAACTATAAATATCACAGTTCACAGCTTGTGTAAGATGATGAACTAATTCTTATGAATACAAAATGTATTTCTTGACGACCATAAGTATATACATTTAGAGATGCAAACATTACCGCAATTAGTTCTATTGCAGCCTGGGAAAGTTCAGCTTGCCACCTCCCTTGCTCAGTTCCCTGTGTCTGGCTTCCTGAATCTCGAATAAGTTCTGACAGCTTTTTCCCAACCTATTAATGTTAAGATTAGTTGCAAAGATTAGCTAGAGATATTACTAGCCTACTTCAGACCACCACCCCCAAACAATTATTGCATATTTTTACGAAAAAGCATGCCAAAGGCAATAATTTGCTAAATTTCAAGCATGTGCATACATACACATACAATAGCATATTACATCTCTGTATGACTAAAAGTGGAGAGAGAGACTTCATTTAAAGTAATAAACTAACAGAGGCAGAAAATAAAAAAAAAGAATTTGCTCTTAATGCTACTGTGCCGCACTACAATTATGCTAATAGCTATCTTTGAAGGTACTTCTTGTATATGGGGATTCGATGTTATATAAGAAGCATTTCTAATTAAATATGGGCTTACAAAGAAGTTCCACATTTGGTATGAAAAAAATTAATATAGAAAACAGTTTAAAAGCATTTTTAACTGTAATGCAATAAATTACTGAAAAACTTTAAACGTGCAGTATTGGACATGGAAAACAAGGGAGTAATATCAGAATTTTGTGAAAGGTTAATTATTAAAGGTGGGTAACATGCACAACACGTCAAATAAACCTTAGCTGTGAGGTAGTTCTCGTTGAAAACCAGAGTTTCAGTAAACTCGGGTCTCAAGGTGAGTTTGGGATTGTTGTGGATTTTGAATAAAGCAATTTGGAAAAGGCAGTTTTCACTGTAAAAACTGATGTTGGATGGCTTCCTCAAAATTTGGCCTATACAAAAGAACCTAGCGCATAACAGATTTCAAAACGGCTGATCCCTGTACTTAATACTTTCTTCTAGAAAACAAGTTCAACTTCCATTTACACGCTACTCGTATAAATTACAATGTAATAACCATCATGTGTATATATATATATATATAAAATAACTAAATTACTCACGTACCCATAACTGGAAAAAGAACCAGTCATTCCACATGCCTAAGTAGACTATAAGCTTTAGAGTATCATGTGTATTTTAGTAACTAGAAAATACTACCAGATTTTTAAGTTTAGTTTACCAAGCCTTTAATTTTTATTTAAGCAAACACATTTCCTGTCCTTAAAAAACTCTAAATATTTTACACAACACTATCTTTTTCATCACAGCTATTCTCCCTAGTACAACCATAAAATAATTATTTTCCCAATTGCTACACCCAAAAAAAAAACGTCCCTTAAACGTGGAATTTGGAATATAATTATGTGAAGGAACTACTACAAAAACTGATTCTTTTCTTCAAGAATATAATAAAAACCAGTTCAAGTTGCTCAGGCTTCCACGTCAAATCAAACCAGTAAAGGATCCCATTGGGGGGTTAAGTACTATATTCTGCTTTGCATTTTATTTTTTATCCCCTCTTTTATAGTCAATTTCTCATTAAAAACCATAGGGCACTCCATTTGAATAGTACACGCATTCCAAAAGATAAATGAATAGTTAAATTTTTTAAATAAAAGATATAGTAATCTACCTGAAGCTTTGTTAGTATGTGAGCAATAGTATCATCTCTAGCTAAACCAAGCAGTACTCGACAAGCAAGTGCACGAAGACAATCAAGAGCAGCAGGAGGTGAATATATGCGTGGCTGAAGCAGATGCAAGAGAACCTTTATACCATTGTTGGCACGTACAGTCTCTCTTGCCTGACGATATCCTTGTTCTAACTGTGCAGCAAGTCCAGCACAACCCGCTCCAGCACCTAATGATATTCTACGATCTCCAACTAACCCCGAAGTAGGTGTGGGAGGAGGAACTGGCAGATTACTATTACTGGGTGCACCAACTGCTGCCACACTACCTTCCCCACCGCGGTCCCTCGCATCATTCTGAGCAGATACATTTAGAGTACGATCTGAGACACTACGGTCAAGGTTTCTCTCTCTGTTCTCCAAAAGGGGACCATTTGAGGCTTGTGTATGCGATGAAGACTGCTGGCTTTGTGACAGTATAGGTGGTTTATTGCTGATTGAAGGAGGAGGACAAACAAGATTTACTAAGACATTTAGAGCTGGCTGAATAATCTGCAAAGAAAGAAAACATCAATTAGAATAACTGTAATCATAACAAAATAACCAGATATCAAACTAAGCAGTAAATGTTGCACAAAGAATCTTACATCAGGGTCCACATAACTACCAGCAACACTGGCTGCATCCAAAATAACAGCTATTCCTACTCGATTGTTACTCAATGTAGCATTTACTATCATCTTGCGGCTACCAGGCACCAGCGTAACAATGTGTAGTACACCCAATGCATACTGAAGTAGATCATGCAAATAGCGCTCAACAGGCGGGGCCTACAGAACACAAAATTCAATTTGACTACGAAAGAGAGAAAATGAACCAGGGGAAGTTGAAGGCTGATGAGGAGTACCTGACATAATTCCAACATCGTAAGATGTCCATTAGAGGTTAAAAACTTCTCAACTGCAGGCCAGCGAGTTCTTACAAAAGCAGGACCAAGCTTCCTGTCTTTCTGTAACTGCAGTAGGACTGCATCTATGGCTTCATTACTGATGTCCAGTGGCTTGTATGCAGCTCTTAAACTTGGGATATTCCTGGCTGAACTACGGCTGTTTTTATTTGGACGGATTGAATCCAAAAGCAATAAAAGATGAGCCCTGAAATATTGCCTCAGTGCAACACAGGTATGATAAGCTATCTGCTTCTCTGATGATGTCAATACTTCAGTGGGTGAGCGATCATTCCGAAGGGTACCTGAATTAGACAATGCTAAAGCACTGGAGTTTACTCCAGATCTTACCGATGCAGCATCATTCAGAAGACCCAGTAATTTCTGCAAGCCATCTTGAGCATCAAAAGCATCAAGAACAGCTCTGAAAACAAATGCAGCAGCAAAAAATAGGGCTGAATTCTTTCTGGCTTGATCCATTGAACACTCAAGAAGCTGAATGGACAACTCAACCAGCTGATACACAATGTCAGATGGAAGAGCACATACACGTTCCATTATACCCTGAATAAAAAAATATACTGATGAGAGTTATCCCATGGGCATAATAGACAAATATTATAATAAGAAAATCATATATTTTCACTTCAAAAAGTTAAACATCGCATGCTGATACCTGGAGAGAACCAATAGTAAACAAGCAAGAAGAAAGGCCAAAGAAGGTTTGAGTTACTCTGGGGACAGCAAGCAATTTCTGCATGCCGCCCCTGTCCACAAACAATGCAGCGAATTTCCGGTGAGCAGCCAAAGCACAAATGAGCTTCATTACATCTGGCAAAAGCATTACAATCTTTGATGGCTCTTTGTGTTTAGAATTTCGCTGCAATAGTGCAATGCACACATCCACCCCTTTTTCATGAAGTACAGGACCGAGAACTTCAACGTATTCTCCAAGAGCCTCAAGACACTGAATACAATACTTTTCTCTCAACAGCGCAAGGGATTCAACATCAGGAATAAAGTACTCTTCAAAATCTTCCTTGGTTTCTGCTTCTATGCTACTTGGATTCGTTGCACTAGAATTAATGATGCCGGAGCTCCTGCACCATCAGCAAAAGATGTCAGAAAAGCCTCTGCCATATGCTGTTTACTTAAAAATAGAATTCCAAACCTTGAAACTTCAACTGCAATGGCAGCATCGATAACAGTAGAGGCTGCTTTGGAAGCAGCCAAAACTGCAGCTTCTTCATCATTTGTAGTTGCGAACTCCTGAATACATTATACAGAAAATAACGGAGTAAAACACAAATTTACATTCATGAGAATAAATGAGAGCAGGGAGAGGTTGCAAACCTCCAAAGCTGCACTTTTCACAACTTCAGCAGCAGCATCACCAGCTGCTTTAATCGCATCTATAGGTGCATTAGCTGCTCCTGCTTCAGCTTCAGCAGCCTTAACTGCCTTCTTTACTAAGTCAGATATATCTGTGGTTCCAATTCTGCAGTCTTGGAAGCATTCATCATTATCATCTCTTTCTACAGCAAAAACATGAGAAGAGTTTGTGTCCAAATACTTCCTAGCATCAGGTAACTTTTTCACATCTTTATTTTTTAAAGAACATCTGTCTCGGGCAGTACGCCCCTGTCCAAATCGGCTTCCAGATCCTGGTGACATCAAAACTTGTTCATTCTCTACAGGTCCTTCATTAGTTCTTCCCTTCCCTCTAGATTTTGCCCATCCACGGCTTGGTTTGCGCCTTGTAGAGTCATCTCTTCCATTTTCATCAAAATCAGCCAATTTTGTCCTTCCCTCACACATATCTCGAGTATGCCATCTGTTCTCACCATCCACATCTGCCTCTTCAGTCAACCCATCAGGTGGCACTTCATCAACCCAGCATTCTTCTCTCAAGACTTTCCTTTCTTCTCTTTCTACAATTTGATCATCTAAGGGTCTCTCATCTGTACTCCTTGTACCATCAAAATGAGTATTTTCGAAGACCTGCCTAACCTTATTCCGGCTCTCATCTCTGCTTCTTGTGATACCATTCTTTGTCTCTATTAAATGACCAGAATCTTTGTGACCAGTACTAGTCTCCCCCAGGACTCGCAGACGGAGGTAACGCATAAGCTTGGCAGACAATCCTGATGTCAAGACATCCTCCACAACTTGACCTCCACTGAGAATAAAGTATAGATATGTGAGTCAAAGCAGTGGAAACACTATCATGAAAAGGGAAAATAAACTATCCACTGTACTCTCATACCCAGACAGACAAACAGCAAGAAGTCCAGTAGAATAAGTCTTCAACATTTCAGAATCTGAGACCTCATTTCTTCCCAGATCATGCTTCAAACTTTGGTTTTCACTGGAAAAACTAGCACTCTCATCCATCACCCAGTTTTTTATGTTATCTAGGACAGCGTCTTCAAACACATGAGGGTACTGTACCACATTTCTGATGCCATAAGCTTCAAAATATAAAACTAATTTTTTTTATATGAAATAAGTTTACTTCCATTAAAATCTGCTTACCATCCATGTCAAAGAACAGCTCAAAAGAAGTCTGGCAGCAGCTGCCTGGATGGAAGCAGGGTATCTTGTTTCTGATAGATACTTTGAAGATATCAATTCAAAGAAATCATCATTATCCTGAATTTTGTAAGAGAGGTCGACACAAAATAATTAGGGCAATACATCAGACACTAAAATCAACAATTTCAAATTTATATCTTAACATAATATAGCTCCAAATTTAGGAAAAGCGAGGGTTGAGAGAGGACACAGGCCATAATGTACCCGAATCAAGTTCCCCAACCGTCCAACATTATGGGACGCACGACCATTGTTGGAGGCATAACCAACCTCTTCCATGTATCTGCTTTTTTTCAATATATATAATGATCATCTCAAATCAGCAAAGTGAAGGAAAAGCAAAATATTAGGCAAAAAATCTTGTAAGTGCATGATTTGTGATAATTATAATAGATGTAAAGTAAAGCTAACACATCATCTCTGGATGATAATAATTGGAAGGAAAATATGAGGATAAATTTTAACAACTAAAACCCAAATGTTTTAACAGCTAAAATTCAAATTATAAGACTGACCTGCCTATTTACAATTTTAAGACACAGAATGAAGAAGAAAAAGCAACTACACGTGCCATCTTTTGAACAAAACAACAATAAACATGCCACCTGGTAAGATGGTCTCCCATTTATGTAGGCAAATTGGCAAAGTCCATAGTCTATAAGAGACTGACATTATACCTATTGTTCTATCTATATTTCCATAACTGTTCTCTACTTACTATAATACCAACATCAAACACGTACGCCTATCAGCAGACAACTCAATTAATAAAATTCACGGATGAAAGTTAATCTTTACATTGAATTGATTAAAGATTCGGATTTCATGTAAGGTTCAATCAAATCAGGACTAGGTTGATCAGAAAATAAATCCACTCAGCATTACCACTCACTAAATGATTTCCCGAATGAAAGAGTAACGCTACTTTCCAAGACTTGAAGGAATTAAGAAAAAGTACATATACGTTAACATTCAAATAAAATGATTGCATAACTGATATCAGAAATGTTAATTTTTCTTACAGCGCCAAGAAAAAGCACAAGCACTAGCGCGCACAAAAGGCGTAGTTTTAGCCTTAAAACTTGTATACAACAGGAACAATAAATTCAAATAAATGAACTCAATGAAGATAGATAACCAAAAATATTTGTTCATATTTCAAAACCCACATACTAAAAAAAAAAGTATACAAGAACCCAAAGATGCCACCATTGCAATTCTTCCCACCGAGTTATTTATAAGAATCACTTCAATGGAATACAATACTTCAAAAGAAAGGAAAATAATCTAAGCCAACGGCAAGCAAAAGAAAGACAACTGTACCGAGATTCTTGTGTTTCCAACAATGACACAAGAGCGTGAAGAACACTACAATTAGGGTTGTCAGGCGATGAAGTGATCTTCTCCATCAGTTTCTGAGCTTTAGCAATCAATTCTTCGTCTTCATTCGCTGCCTCCTCGTCCGCCACTTCTTCCTCTTCAACATTTTCTTGTTGAGATTCTGTTAGTGATGGTGGAGGTGGAGGTGGAGGCTCGGCTTGCCCTTGTGATTGGGTTGATTGCTCATCCATGGCCAAAATACAGTGATAAGAGGGGTTTTAAAACAATGATAACTTCCTACTTCAATAATCAAAAAAGAAATTAGGGCTAATTTTAAGTTGATATATGTTACGAATATATTTATATACTAATTACGGTTCTGGTACGTTCCGAATTGGAGAACAGAAAGAAATATAAGAATGAAAGAGGAACTCAGAGAAGACGGTGTATGCGTTCCCATTTATAGTGAAGCCCAAATGAACGCGACAAATTGGATCTGAATGTTTGAGAAAAATCCGACCCGGTTTACCCCAATGTAACCTACCAGTTTTTATACAAACCAGGTTAAACTCTTCTATTTGTGGACCACGTAGGAGCCCATTTTCGCAGTTTCTTCATAGACCGGAAGTAAAGTTTTGATAAATTAAAAATTAGATTGTTTCAAACATTTTAAATTCAATTTGTTATTGGTATTTTATAAAAAATTTAAATGTTAAAATTGTGATTATATTTTTATTTTTATTTTTATATTTATATTTATATTTTATAAAATATAAAGATGCATGTAATTTAGTGCTTAATGGTTTTGCATCAGATTTTTTTATTAATGTTATCATGGTTAAAAATTAACAGTACATTGTCTTATAAACTACAATAAAAAAATAATTATGTTAATAATATTATAAATTAATCAGATTAAATCAAATTAAGTCCTATCTTGTCCATTAAGTAAGAATGATTAAATTTGTTTAAATTTTATAAAATTAAAACTGTATTAATACGTTATTTATTCTTAGTTTTTTTCTCGTGATTGTGTGTGCTGTAATTTTTTCCTAACAAAATAAATAAAACGTTAAAAAAATAATAAAATTAAACTACTCTAATTATCATAATGAATATTAAGCGCATTTGTCTCGTATTTTAAAGGATATTGAGTGAACCACCGTGTGTGTGCAATGATTTAAATAATGATTCACCTGCTAATCTATGTAAAACTTATTTTTACACCATCTTATTAATAATGTTATATACATTACTATTGTATCATAATAAATTGAATATTAAACTAATAAAATAACATATTGAAACAATTACGGGGCTACTTATGTTAACAAAGTGACTTCTTAAATATTTTTTATAAAAATGAGTAATACATGTATAAAATTAGGATAACTAATTTATTTTATTTTATAATCTTTTGAATCATTTTAATCCTCTATTTTTTTAAAATTGAATATTTTAATTTATTTATTCTTTAAGATGAAATAAATGTTAATTATTATTGTAAATTTTATATTTAATTTTATAATAAATATATATAATTCAAGATATTTAAGATACAAATGATTTTTACTTTTTCATCCTAAATGAATCTAGATCCTTATAAAGAAATATGAACATTTGATGAAGAAAATTTGCCTTGTGATACAATTATTTAAATAAATGGTGATAGATTTATTATCTCTTCACTTCCTCTTGGCATCCAAAAAAGATGGTAAAATTTATATTTAAAAATAACCAAAATTTTGTAACAGTAGCATATTATATATACCATAAATTATATTATATCATATCATATCATATCAGTTATTTAATAAAATAGATATTAAAATAAATAAATAAAGTTGATTATAAAAACCCTCAAAATTAGGTTTTATTTTAGCAAATTCTCAAAAATTATTTAATAAAACACAACCCCAACGAGAAGTGTCTGTGACGAGTAAAAGTATATCTAAATAATAAAAAGTCCTCCTACAAACGTTCAATTGAGTATTAATATTAGGCTAAAATTTTTAATTCACTAATTTTAATATTTTTTTAAATTAATTATTTTTATTATTAAAATTTATTTCAATTAATTATTTTAATAAAAAATTGGTCATATATATATATTTTTAAGTTAATTACGTGAAATATTAAGTTATAAGTGCTTATTACGAATAAAAAATGAAGTTATAATTTAAGTGTTATGTTAATGATTTAAATTTTATAATTAAATTTATCAATTTTTAACAATAATAATTGATTGAAAAATATTTTAACTATACAAGTGTTCAACTAATAATAATAATAAATTAATTTTTTTAGGTAATATTATTCATCTAAAATCGTAAGTAACATATACCTTGAGGGTTTTTTATTTGATATATTATATTTATTTTTAATTATTTAAATTATTTTGTTAGATATTAAATTAGTTATTTTTATATTAAATATTATTTAACATGGTTTAAATAAATTACTTAAAATGAAAAAAAATTTACATACGTAACAATAATTCAACCACGTTAAATTAATCAAAAAATAATGTATAAAATGCATCAAACAAAAATAACAATGTATTAAAATATATACGAGTAATTATATAAACAATAATAAATAACATTATATGATTTTCATCTAAAACAAAAAATAAATACATACGAAATTTCTTTATTTGAAAAATGTCAGGAGAAGACAATAAATAAAATATATGAAATAGAAATCATAAACTAAATAGTTATATAAATAATGGAAAATAAAATTATATGATTTAAAATGATAAACGTGAATTTGTTTTTTATTCGGCTAATATTAATAGAATACAAAACATTTGTGAGTTAAAAATATATATTTTTATCTTAAAAGTAAATATATAATTATTAAAGTAATTACTTGAATGAAATACACTTCAACGTTATTTAATAAAAACATCTCAATTTTATAAAAAATTATATATATATAAGTGTCACTTTTTATCGATAAAAATTTGATAAAAACTAAGAGTTTCGTATACCATTTTAATCGATTATAGAATTTAGGTACAAAATTGCTCAATTTAATTTTAAAAAAACTTTAGAAAATAAGAAATTTTATCATTCAATTTCTCTTTTATTAATTAGTTATCTCACAATAATTGATCGGTTAAATTATAAAACATAATTTATTAAATTAATTATTTAAAAAAATTAATTTGATGAATTTTTAAAAATATTGAATTAATTAAGTAAAAGAAATAAAAGAAAAATTATCTACAAAATTATAATATATCAAACTATTTATTCTTAATATTTGTAATTTATATACTATTAATTACTTTATTTATTAAAAAATCTATTTATTATAAGTTAATAATATATCATAATTGATGTATCATTAATGTTATTGATAGGTATAATCAAAATCACATAATTATATTTAATAAAAAATTATCATCATTTATGATTGTAATATAATTATAATATATAAAAATACACTTATTTATTTTATAATAAAATTTTTTAAAAACATTTCGTATTTTAATTGAGACATCATGTTAATTTATAAAAAAAATAACTTTTATTAATAATCGATGAATTTATTAATATATCCTTCGTACATTAGTTAACATTTTTGCTGTGAAAAAATTGATAAAGCCTAACAAAACTATTGACAATTTGCAGGCGATTTGCAACAAAAAATTGTAAGACAAAGCTTTTACTATTTGATTATTAACTTAATTTTTTGAGATTTTTTTTCTCTTTATATCTTTAATATACACTTTTTTATTTCAAAGTATTAAGATTTATATTAATAAGTAACGAAGTGTTAGGAGATATGTTGAATTTTAAAAGAAAAAAATCTTATATATTAAGGTAGAGATTGTTTAGTATGATAGATAAAATATTTTAGAAAAAAATACTAAAATCTTGATTATGTTAAAACATACAATAATAAAATAATCATTTCTAAAATATTTTAGAGTTTATGGGATGCTCTGTAATAAGTTTGGAGATTTTTATTTGAAAGTATGTAATGAATTGATGATAAGATTCATTATCTCTTTCCTTTTAAATCAAAATTTTTAAGGAAAAAAATACGAAATAATACACGACAATTAGTTGGAATTCCTGAGCGTACCCGGAAACGAGCCATAGATTTGCTGTTTGGTCGTATGGAGAATCCTAATCCAACAATTGAAAATACTCCCCAAGTTGCCTTAGACGAATCATCATCTTCTTCTTCGATTCAACTCCAAAATTGGACTGAGTGTGAAAATACTCCCCAAGTTGCCTTAGACGAATCATCATCATCTTCTTCGATTCAACTCCAAAATTGGACCGAGTAAGCAAAACAACATACAAACAACTCGTTTGTAACGTAATCTATTCAACCTTTTTTATTGTTCGATTTTCAGAACTCAAAATTTGTTGAAGAGGAAGTTGATAGTAGAAGACGATTTCAAATGGGCAATACCCAGAACCAGAAATACTGGCTCAAGAGTGTCAATACTGGAGGAAGAGAAGGAAAGAGAGGGAGAGGTGTTAAAGTATGTAGGTGGGGTTGATATTAGTTTTTCTAAGGAAGACCCATCAGTTGCTTGCGGTATCCTTCTAGTTTTGGACCTCCATACTCTCCAAGTTGTCTATGAAGACTCCTCTTTGGTCACCCTTAATGTTCCTTATGTTCCCGGCTTCTTAGCTTTTAGAGAAGTTTGTTTCTTGTGCTTCTTTTGTTGTTTGAATTTCTATAATATTGTTTTAAGATTACTTCAACGTTTTTCACTTGGATCTTCAATGCATTTTGACTGTTCTATTTTGTCTAGGTCCCTGTGCTTCTGGAGCTTTTGAAAAGAATGAAAAATCAAAATAGTCCTTTCTACCCTCAGGTGAATCTTATATTTTATGTTGATAATTCCTGTACTTGTTTTGATGTTTTTCCCTGTATCTTTGTATGACTTGAGTGAAAAGGTTGTACTCTGGTTATTGGCATCATTTGAAAATTTTGTACTGAGAAAGCAATTCACTATTCTGCTTAGTTAACCAAGGAAAATGTTGTAAAAGCTTTAAGTGCATGTAGCAAAACTGGAAAAGCATCTATTGATTATGCTTCATTTAGTTTTTGTATAATTTCCTTAACAGTGCTTCCTTCTTTTGCCCCAACAGGTGCTAATGGTTGATGGAAATGGAATACTTCATCCTCGAGGTAAGTGCTTAAGCACATCTCAGTCATAATTATAGTTCCTTTTGTGTACAAATTCTCAATGGAGGTTTGTATTTCTGGACGTGAAGGTCTGTGAATATGTTGTTCAATCCTATTCTTTTAAGCCTGGTAGAAATATAATATTCGAATTTTTCAATTTGATCTGAGCATGAGCCTTATTACTAGTCAATCCTTTCTCATTCACACCCAGTAGAATGGCAAAATGAAGCACAAGCTTGAGCTTTTATGTAAAATGATGCATCTGGCCAGTGAGTCATCTAATAAGGATGCTTTTGATGATATTCTCTTTTTGATATCCATTGTTTATCATGATTGATTTCTGATTCTGTATAACATTAAATTTATGCAAATGATGACTTATGCTTGAAGGAGATGCAACTTGCTTATCCTCTGCCTTTAGTAGGCGACATCTAATTTCATTGCTTAGCACTTTGGGGAAGGCAACAAATTCTTTAATCATTGGAAGCATCTAGAATTGTTTGCCTTCAATAGAACAAAATGCTGTTATGCTATTGATTCGATTGGGATTATAGCCTATAATTGATCCAAGGCAACTATTATATAATTTTCTTTTATCTTATTGGGTAATATTTTTTTATTTGTTCTCTTCTTTTGGTCTAGGTTTTGGCTTGGCTTGTCATTTAGGTGTTCTGGCTAATCTCCCTACTATAGGGATAGGAAAGAATGTGAGTCCTGATACTACTTACAGCAAACTTATGATGATATTAAAGTTATGCTTAGTGCACAAAGTAGTATCTTTTAATACTTGTCTCTTACATACATACAGAACTCTTGAAAGTTGAACAATTATAATAATAATCCGGGAAAATACTCCTGGGAATCCCTCAACTAATCTAAGAAAAACACTTCAGTTCCTTACTTGTTTGTTGGAGCATTGGAAAAAGTGGACAGGTGAGTCAAAAACGGGGGACTAAATTGTCCAAAATAAATGCTCTAAAGTCATAAGTAGGGGACTAAATTGTTAAAAAAGAAGTTACTTTTAATAAAACTAAGATGTTTCAAACTTGCAATAAAAGAATTTTTATGTGCTATGTTCTCATCCTATTAGTTGTCCATGCCATTGTTGTACGACAAAGACTTCATTCCTTGGGGTCATTGATCATTTATGTCTGTCAGCTGCATCACGTGGACGGTCTCACCCTGTCTGGGGTAAATCAACTTCTTAAAGGCAGGGAAAATTCTGCTGAAGGTTTTATTACTTTAAGAGGAATCTACGGATGCATCTGGGGTGTGGTAAGAGATTAGCACTTTTTATCCTTGCAGAACCAATGAATAAATAACTGTGAAATCGGGTCAGGGGATCCAATCCTATAAGGTGACCATGAATGTAATTTTGGAGATGATAGTTACTCTAATTTGTGAATTTTGATTACTTGTTTGATTGTTTCTGCTTCTTGCCAGATATGGAGTGAGCTAAGAAGTGGCCTTACCTTTTGGGATTGGTTTGGTTACTTGTGATATATGCTATATTATCTTATTCTAAGGACACTAAGTTTTAATGGTTATATATTCTTGAAGACAAATTATATAGACTTCAGCTAGGGAAAAGTCTTTGATTGGCATGATATTATGTTACCTCATTTTTTAAGTCTTCCTATTCACAGTTGGTCATCATTTATTCTTTTTTTTTTTCCTGAGCATTTGTTTCCAGGTAAGTTAAAATGTTTGCAAATCAATCCTCAAATTACCAAATTTTTTTCAGGCCATGAATACAGGAGAATCAAGAAAACCAATATTTATTTCAGTTGGTCACCGCATATCACTTTACACTGCAATCCAAATTGTTAAAGGTACTTGCAAGTATCGGGTGCCAGAGCCCATTAGACAGGTAACAATCAGAAGCTGTTACAGAGCTTTGATTAAAAATTATTATAAATAAATAACATGATTAAAAATAATTTAAAAATGTTAATTTGGCATGAGTAATACGAAAACAAACTCACATGAGCATGTACAACACAATACAGACCCCTACTAAAAAGCTGACTTTGCTGGGGTCTAGACATTGAATATTTTACATATTATTTGACTCCTCGTCCTGCATTTTATATTGAATGCAGGCTGATATAAGATCAAGGGATCACATTAGGAAGCATCAAAGTGGAGCACTTTGATAGTGCACCTCTCTTGACCATGATATTGCACTTCTCTTGACCATATTGGTACTTCAAACTTACCTTTCTAGAATAAGAGGTGTTTCAGTTTATGCATTATTCAAAGAGTCTTGTTTATGAAACCCCTTTCCATGTTTTTCTTGACAGATGTAGAACTTCCTTTGAGATATCCATGTTCTAATCTTTGAGTTATTCTTGAACTTCATGCCAGTTCTATTCCTGATAAGAGCTCTAAAAATATCCAAGGGGCAAGCCCCTGAAAAACACTAAATGTGAATGCAATAGAGAATTTCTTGGCGAGAGACTATTAAGAATGATGTGTTCCAAATCCTGGATCACCATCATGCAGATGTTCGTATAGGTACTGTGCGAAATGTCTGATTCAATTTCAAAGGTACTGCGTTTACTTTATGGTGCCAACAAGGTTTATGAAAGTGTTTCTGAGACTGCCTTCTGTACTCTCTGTATTCAGCAAGTTTTGGACATGAAGTATCTCTTCTGTTGCCAATTTCACTCTTAATTCTTCATATTTTGGGCATGTTAGAATTTTGTTTGTTATATAATCCGAACTTGCTTATTTTTGGTTTATCTCTTATTTATCCCTTCATATGTATATGAATATTTCTTATTTTATATTAATAAAATTTCTCTTGCAGGGAAGATAAAGGTAAATTAGATGTACAAATAAAATAAGAGTACATTTTTTCTCATCTTTCTGCTTTTTCTTTGAAGACTAATCTCCTTGATATGGTTCTAACTTCTAAGTGAACAAAGTCTGGTGATGGCTGTAGTGACTAGGGATAATAAAATTACAGAGAAGAATGTGACCATATTTTTCATTTTCTTCAAACAACAATTTCACAATCGAAGTTGAAAAGTGTTTCACAATATAGTCAGTTACACGCTCATTCAACTTAATTATACAGATTACTAATTATATTGTGAAATGCGCATATCTCAGTCTAGATCCTAAATTTAAGCATAAAAGACATATGACATCTATTTGTTCATAATTGGTAGACAGAAACCTGTAAAACATTAGCGAGCATAATTGAATCCCGCCATTCTCCCAACGATATCGTTTTGCATAAAAAAGAATAAATACCACTAATTTCATTTTCTATGTATAAATACCAATAAAAAATGAAGAAAAAAAGTTGTATACAAACATACCAAAAATCAGAAAAATATATACAGTGGCAAGAACATCAATAACATCAAACCAAAAGGCCTTGCAAGACACCCAACTCCACCCTGGGAACTCAAAGACGACGCCTGGATCATGATCCTAAATTTGCAGCTTCCAACTGATGGATCTTTATCGGTAACAACTGAAAGATTTGGAAATCTACAAGCACTATCCATCTGATTCTGTATCTGATAATAACTGTTAAATGCATATGAAATATTTCCGAGAGCATCCAAATTCCCACAAGAAGTCCCATACCCAAGACTAGTACAATCAGCATTTGAACAAGCATAACTTACACTTGATGCAACTTCTGGATTATCAAGACTAGCTGATGGAATCATAACACACCATTTTGTAGCCAAATAATGCACATTACTTGCTGCTACTAATCCATTAGAGTTTGTACTTACCTTAAGTTCATATTTAGGTTTTCCATCAAAGTAAAATAGACCCCAATGGCGTTCGAAATTACCTGGCTGAATGCTTTTGTCATCTTCATCAATTAAACTAAACAAGTATGCATCCATTGGACCAGGTCTCAATGGAGTTCCTTTACTGTTGACATACCGGGACATGAATCCTTGGTTGAACTGCTGCGCAAACTGTAAATTCGCATTTCGGTCTCCATCAGTTGGCCATCCAATCTCTCCGATGATTATGGACATGTTTCCATAACCATTTTTCTGTAATGCCCGTACAAGAGTATCATGGTTGGCATCAAACACATTGGTGTAGATTTTCCCGTTGTCATTTATAGGACTTGAGTAGCCATTGAAGAAGGCATAGTCTATGGGGAAATTGGGATCATTGTATAGACTAATAAAGGGATAGATGTTTACAGTGAAAGGAGCTCCATTGTTGCTTAAGAATTGAACAATTTCTAGCATTACATCATGAATGTCTGCTCTGAAGTCACCATCTGAAGGATTTTCAGTAGGACTAATATATACATCAGCATTTAAAGGAACGGTGACCTTGATTCGAGTACTTAAACCGGCTTTTATGATAGCTGCTTGAATATTTTGAAGAGCTGGAATAGTTGTTCCAAGAAAGCTTCCATTGTATGTCTTCAAGAATGGTTCATTCCCTACTGCAACGTATCTTTAAAAAGAGTGAAAGAATTGTCAAGTTGGTACTGAACATCAACTGTATAGTGAAATTTTCAACAGGAAAATAAGATGTGATTTAAGCTTCTTAGCATAAAAGATGACAAGTTCAATTTTTTGTAATATCCATCATTTTTTCACAGTATCAAATTTTATCGGAGTCATCATCAATAGCCATTAATTATTCAACTTTCCTGATTTCTGTTGGAAAAAAAAATCATCAATAAAATTGAGGATTAATCATATCTTATTTGTATCATTAGGCCCTAAAACTGATCTATATATCAAATTTATCTTTTAAAGTTTGGTAATTAACAAGATTCAAGTTCTATTAATAATTTTAATCTGGTGAAGGACTAAATTAAAGAGTGTTAATTTCTCATGTCCCATATAACTAAAGTTTCCTCGAATCTCCAAAAACTTTCGATTTTTAATAAATTTCCACCAAATTACAGCCTTTATCATATCCATTCGACAAGGATATTTAACGAAAAATGAAGAGTTTAGAGGATTTTACAACATAAATTAAAATAAGTTGCACATATTTGAAGACAGATAGATATGCATAGGAATGGAAGAAAATTCAAACAAAACGCTCCTTAGTCAAATGGAAAAAATACGTCAAAAGTGCTTCAGGATTAAGGAACTCATTTTGTGTTTATGGCAAGAAGCACAATCACTCTTCTAAAATCACTCTTGATTGAAACCACTTTCAATAAAAGTAAAAGCAAACAAACCCATGACCATGAAATCAAGTCAAATACCACATCAATATGAAGTTTAGTTGATATTCCCATCTGAAATCAATTGATATGCAAAATTGAAATTAAGAAAAGTGTAAAGCAAATTGATTTAACTAGTTACCTTATATCAACACCATTAGAAGAATGTGAAGACACATTTTTGGCAACCCAATTTTCAGCTGCCTCAACACTATTAGCCAAAGTAGAGAGCATTTCATTTGGAATACCCACCGTAACTTGAAGACTAGACTTGCTTAGAGCATTCAATATCGAAGACTCGGCATCAAAAAGCTTAACTTTATCAAAACCATTGTCTCTTAACATCTTCACTATTGTAGAAGGAGGCAAAGGGTGCGTTGACTGTGTTCCCCAGTTGACTCCAATTCCAGTCACCGAACTCACTAACACATCAAATAACAGAAGAAAAACAAAAGACCCACCTAGACCCATGACTGCCGTTATTCAAAATAATCACAACAAAACTGGTTTTGTAGAATTTGCTGTCAAAAGGCTGGTTTTTGACATATGGGTTTAGAAGTCATTGAAGAAAAAAATTATAAAAAAATACTATAGAATTGAGTAAAAATTAAATAAATTAATAGCAAAAACAGTAAAGACAGAGAAGTTCAAACAGACTATATCAATATGAGATGACATGCAAATTAGATGCAGAGGAATCTAAAGCAAAAAAATTGAGACCCAGAAGAAAGTTGTTGATAACTGAATAAAAGGAAAAGGAAAAGGAAAAAAATAAAGTACAAAAGCTGAGATTGAGAAGCAGAAAAAGCTAACGAGTCGGTTGAATTCTGAGTGTTCATGTATAGCTTTCTAGCATATCAGAGAACACAGGGTTAATGATTCTTCCAATGATTGCACTTTTCCCATAATTTAAAAATTAAATTAAAACATAAGATGATCGTGTTTCCTTCTTTTCAATAAAATTAAAGAAATGAAAAGAGACGAAGAAAGAATGTTGTTTAATTTGGTGGGACTTTTACATGAAAAGTATTGTTCATAGTACTAAGGCTTAATTATATATATCTTGATTATATTCTTTAACCAAATAAAAAAAAAACACTAAAGAAGGATCTTGAATCCTCTAGCTACTTCAAGCCTTTGAATTTGACTTATTTACTCCGTAGGGGCATGCTTAGCAATTTAGCACAAGTAAGCATTTGATTGAAGAAATAGACCCCGTACATTAGTTAAAAATCTCATTCCTGAAGGATAGTTTTCGGGCAGTAGTATTGCAAATTAAGATATTTTATCAGTTTTATCTTTATATATTAAAAATGAGAAAAAGTTTGGTGACCGTTTTTGTTAAGGTGATGATTAAATTATCATTTTTTTTTTATTTTTAGAGTTTATTTGACCGTATTATTCAAAAATTATTTTTTATATTTAAAAATAAAAATTATTTTTTAAAATAAATAATTATTTGACTATTATTTTTAAATTATTATTTTTAAAATAATATATTTTAAAAATAAAAAATAAAAAATAACTTAAATATGTTCTCATTATTTTAAGAAACAACCAAAATACGATATATGACGCAACTTTTTAGAATTTTTTTTATATTACGTTGCTTTTTACTGTAGTTGAATTTTCTTTCTTTCACTTCTTTTTATTCGATGGATTATTTTGATTTTATAATTTTTTATAATTTAAATTTGTATTAGTAAAAAATATTATCTAATATTTAATTTTTATTAGTAAGTGATCATATAATAATTTATATATTTTATCTCTATTAAAAAATATCAAAATATTTAACTTTTCTTCGGGATAATTATTTTAAGGATTCATTTATATTTATTATTTTTTTTATATTTAATATTTTTTAAAAAATATCACTTATAATTACTTTTAATATATAAGATATAGTGTTTTTTAAAAAATCTAAATTAATATCAAATCAATACTTACTAAAGAAGTTATTTTATGGTATCTTTTTATTAACTACTTATTTAGTTAAAAATTCCACACTTTTTCACCTTTTTACTTTATCAATTTAATAATTTAAAGTATTTTTTAATATTTTAATTATTATAAAATAAGAATAAATTTTAAAAATTATTTTAAAAGACTGATTTTAAGATATATATATATATATAAATATTATAGTTGTTGAAATTTTTTATAATTGTGATTTAAAAACAATTTTTAAATTAAGTGTACATCAATTTTTTTTATATTAATAAATATCAAAATATTATATAATAAATATGTCATATTTTTATAAAAAAAATCATTAATAATTTTGTGTGTATTATCTTTACATAATTAATCTACACTAATATTTTTAATTGCATAAAAAATGTTACACCTATAATCTTTGACAATGGTGATTGTTTATAAGGTTTATCGTCATTCTGGCGGAACGAATTCAATTTATTTATGAACGGATTATATTTGTATTAAACAAATCATTTTATATCAATTAAAAAAAATCAACTAATATATATTATTTTTAAGAAAAAATGGTTATAAATATATTTATTAAATTTAATCAAATCGTACTTATTATGATCATGTTGAATTAATTTTTTAAATAATAATAAAAATATTAATTAAATATAACCATTTGTATTATCTTATTATATTTAACTTATTTATTAAATAACGTTACGTAATTCTTGTCAATATCGTGTTTAGCCTGTATATCACGATCATTTATTACCACGCTTATAAAATAATAATTATTATATATTAATTATTCATTAAAGTATTAAATTAATTAACTATTTATTTTAAGAGTATTTTTATAAATTTTATACGTAATTTTGTAAAATTTATAAGTGTTGACGATATTCATGAACATAATATTTAAATCTAAACTAGTTTCTAGATACATTTTCATGACCATTATTCAAAGACGATGAAACGTTTAAGCTTTAATTTGATGTGATTTAGGTATATGCATTTTAATATATATTGATCGATCGATTGAGTATTAGTTTAATTGATCGAGGATCAATCGTGTACGATCTAGTTACTCTCGAGTTGAAATTCTAATTAGGGTGGATCGATTGAAGTCAGGTTCGATTGATCAAGAGTTAAAATTGATCAAGGATGATATGCCTATTATAAGGTTTTTTATTAATCTTTGCTGAATTGATCAAAATAGAAAATGGTTTTGATCGATAGCCTGGTCTGGATCGATTAAGCATGTAAGTTTTTAGCTTAAAGCTTTTTAGTTTACTAAAACTAAACTAGTAGTTTATCATATTATCCCCATTTATTTTTTCTTTATGATTGTTTTATGGATAAAATAGTCATTGTCCAATGACCTAGCATTAAGGTTTCAATTTCCCTATTTAAATAACCGAATGCTATTTATTTATAACAAATTCTATTCATCTTGTGTTTTCTCTCTCAAAATGTTTCTAAAAACTATATCATATTTCTTTAGGCTCGTTTTTGATTTAATATTTCAAATATTATGTATTACATCTTGAATCTTCTAGTTAGTGTTTTCTACTATTGAATCTGTTATAAGACACACTTTGTACTTATGATATTTGTGCTAACTTTTCAGGTGCTTACTGAACGGGTTCGATTGCTTGTGTGACTCAAAATTTCGAAACGTTGGTCCGAATCCATACACCTATCTTGTGGAGATTGAGAAAGAAGTGACAATTTGTAGGTAGATTACATTGAGGCTTTATATATGAATGATTGTTTAAGACTTGACTTTGTAATTGAACATTGATTTTCATAGTGATAATTAGATAGTTTAGTAGACAGTGATTTTTCTCTTAGGTCATTGTTGTAACCTAGGTTATTTTCACTTAAAATATCATGTGTCAAGTTTATCTTTATTTTTTCTTTATAAAATTTAAACATGATTTTATGTATAGTTGCATGGTAAATTTTAATTAGATATATTTAACAAAATTGTCTATTCACCTCCTCTAGGTTAATTATATTTGTAAGTTTAAATTTTCAATTGGTATCAGAGTGGTCACTATATATACTTAGTGTTTCCTAGGAGTTGTTCTAGATCATTTGAGATATGGTTCTTTTATAACATCTGCTCCCTTATTTGATGGGTCTAACTACTTATATTGGAAGGCTCATATGAGAGCTTTTTACATTTTCTAAATAAGAGTGTGTAGAATTCTGTTATTTATAGTTAGAAATCGCCTATTGTTACCAAAGATAATATTGTTACACTTAAGCTTAGGAACAAATTGACCACTAAGGATAAAATTGATAGTAGTTAAGATACTTTAGAGATTACTCATGAGGCCACCACCTAAGTTAAATGAACCAAACTTCGTATGCTAGACACTAGGTTTGAAAACCTTATAATGGAAGAAAATGAGACATTTTTTTATGTTAAACTGTGTGACATTGCTAACACCTATTCAAATCTTGGAAAGAAAACTAATGAATTCAAGTTAGTCCGGAAGATTCTTTGCTCATTACATGATCCTTCCATGCAAAAGTTACTATCATTGATGAAAGCAACGATGTAGACACCATCAAACTTGAGGAACTCATTGATTCACTTTAAACCTTTGATACAAGATTTCAAATACTTACAAAGAACAAAGGTGTTGTTTTCAAAACCACTATGACTGATAATGATGATAATAAGAATGATAGGGATGATAAAGAATTGGAACTCTTAGTCAAAAGATTCAAGAAAATCTTCAACTAGAACAACTCACAGAGCAACTAATAACCAAGTTGTATAAAGGATCATAATGACAATAGCTTGAAATTTTGTAAAGGTTAATTTAATGAGTTATGTGAAATAAATGGCATAGTGAGATACCGTACTGTACGTAATACACTAGAATAAAATAGACTTATAGAATGTATTAATAGAACTTTTTTGGAAAGAGCTCATTGTATGCTCTTTCAAACTAGTTTGGATAAATCTTTTTGGATTGAAGCTTGTAATCATGCCTGTTATTTAGTGAATCAGTCTCCATACTACAATTGAGTTAAAAACTCCATTTAAGGAATTCTATGGTACTCCTATTAATTATTTTGATTTGAAATTTTTTTGTTTTTGTTTTTATGCTTATGTTAATGATGGTAAGCTTGAGTCTATGACATTAAAATGTATATTTTTGAGGTATCCTTTTGCAGTTAGGGGTTATAGATTGTAGTGTGTTAAACTTATGTCACCTAAATTTTTGATTAATAGAGATGTTAAATTTGATGAGTTTTTCATGTTGGAAAAGAAAAAAAAGGATCTATTGTTATAAGTAAATACTATAGTGTTAATGAGCAAGTGTATCTTGAGAGTGAAGTTCTTAGTCAAGTGTAAGAGGGAACTTCATATCAACCGTCTATGGATGAAGTAGATGATTCTACTCATGAAATAAAAGATTAGCAACATGAGCAACCATACAATAACACCAAAGGTAAATGAGTAAGAGAGATTTGACGCCCTTAGAGTTACTAAAATCTATACTTAATTTATGTTGCATTATCTGTGGTAGAGTGTATTGAGTTGTATAAACCTTCTAGTTATCATGAAACTGTCATGTGTGATAAGTCTACTAAGTGGTTAGTTTCTATGAATGAAGAGATTGAGTCACTTTATAAGATTCATACTTGAGAATTGATGAAACCGCCTAAATGTTAGAAGATTGTCGGAAAAAATGAGTCTTCAATAAAAATGAAGGTATACCTGAAGTTGAAATATATAGATTTAAGGCATGTATTGTTACAAAGAGCTATTATCAGAAAAAAGAGTATTGAATTCAATGAAGTATTTTCATTCGTTGTGAAACATAACTCTATTTGTATATTGCTTGCTATGGTTATATTGTTTAATATATAATTAGAACAAATTGATGTAAAAAAAACTTATTACATAGTGAGCTTAAGGAATAAATATATGCATTGATAAGTGCTTAAAAAACATTAAAATTATCATGATTTAATACACTTTAATTGATTAAATATATTTATATTTATATGATTTTATCATATTTTTATATAAATTTATCTTTTTGAAATCACGGATATTTTTATTATTTTTTAGGTATTTTCGTTCGAAAATAATTTAAAAACTCAAAGAAAAATATTGTAGTCAATACATCACAAATATGTTAAGAAAAATGAAAAAATTGACAAAATTAGTCAAAATGGTCAAAAATGTTGAGTCCCGTGCACGCACACATCGAGTCCCCCACATCCAGCATATGCCCGCATTGAGTCCCACGCATGCCAGCACACATCCGCGTCTGTCCTACACGCACCATCGTCTGTCTACCTCAAATCTCACCCCTACACGCATGCCAGCCTGTCCAAACGCATCCAAAATCAATTTTTGAAATATTTTTTCATCTTTTTTGGTCTTTTCCTTGTCTATTAAAGGATCATCTATCCCATTGTAAAAATCAACCCCTCAAATCCCTCAAATCCCTCAAATCCCTCAAAATCTCTTTTCTCTCTCTCTAGTTTTTAGTTTTTTTTAGTTTTAAATTTCTTCTCTTTTTTAGAAGAACTAATTATGTTTTTATAAATTTTTAGTTTTTGATTCAGTAAACGAAAATGCAAATCCGTTTAAAGGTTTTTCAACAACAGAATTAACATAAAATTTCTGTAAGGATTCTTTTGTGGTACAATTTTAAAATGAATTATTTACAGTTATGTTTTATGTTTTATTCTTATATGTTATGTTTAATTTATCTGTGATTTAATTTAACATGTCTGGCTATTTGTAAATATGATATAATACTAACGTTATTTTTATCACGAAATATTAAATAGGTAAAATATTTATATAAAATAATTTGATTTTGTTTTTATTCAATATTTGATATTAAAGATGTTAGAGAGAAATATATTATTTTTCATTACAAACTTGAATCTGAAAATTAGATTATAAGGTTTAATTATCTGATCTAATTTAGAGTAGTACTATTTTATTTGTTTATACAATCATTCGGCAGTTAGAGTGAAGTTCTATTTCGATTTTTTTATAAGACCTATTATTTGAAAATGTATTGATGTCATATTTTTAGTAATGATTTTGAAACTTGAAAATTAGTACTCGAATGATTAAATTCTTAGGTTTAATTTAGACACTTTGAATAAATTCTAATTAATTAATTCTGCCTAAAGCTGTGATTAGATAATTTGTTATTTTCTTATAAAAAAACTAAAATTTAATACTTAATTAATTAATAGACACCACATAAAGATATTAGTTAATTAATATTAAATAAAATAATTTTAGCTTGCCTAAGTAAACTTTTATACCAAAAAGATAAAATCAATGAATATCAATTTATATTTTTAATAACCTAAATAATATGAGTAAGGATAATGAAATTAATTATTATATCCATAAATACTCTACTATTATGAATGATAAAAATTTACATTGTTATTTGTTGAATCAATATCTATGTTTATTATTTTTATGTCATTAGATTAGGAAACAAAAATCAAAATATTGTGACAAGATGTTTATAATTTAATTTCATTTTTAAAAGTTTGAATAATAAATTAAAAACCACATATAATCCTTCCTTGAATCGACCTTGGGAGAATACTTGTTATTTTCTATAAAATGATTCGTGTATTTACGAGAGTTTTACAAATATAAAACCAAAGTATCTACGAGATCGATGTTGCTAACCTAATGTCGGTATTTGCTAAATCGACATTGTTGATTTAATTTCTTTTACATTATCTGTGGCAAAGTTTATTGAGATGTATAAACCTTTTAGTTATCATAAAGTTATCACATGTGATAAGTCTACTCAGTGATTGGTTTCTATGGATGAAAATATTGAGTCACTTTATAAGATTCACACTTGAGAATTTGTGAAGCCGTCTAAAGGCTAGAAGATTGTTGAAAAAAAATTGGTTTTCAAGAAAAAATAAGGTATACTTGAAATTGAAATGGATAGATTCAAGGCATGTGTTGTTGTAAGGAGTTATTATCAGAAAAAGAGTATTGAATTCAATAAAGTATTTTCATTCGTTGTGAAAAACAACTCAATTAGTATATTGCTTGCTATGGTTACACTATTTAGCATAAAATTAGAACAAATTGATATCAAAACAACTTCTTACATAGTGAGCTTGAGGAACAAATACATGCATTAGTAAAAGGGATTTGTTGTTCAAGGTAAGAAAAACCATATTTGTTTATTGAAGAAGTCTTTATATGGGTTGATGCAATTTTCTAGGTAATAGTATAAACGTTTTGATTCTTTTATGATTGGTCGTGGTTATTATAGGTGTGATTATGTTAGTTGTGTTTATCATCAAATATTTCATGATGATTCATTTATCTATTTGTTGTTATATGTTGATGACATACTTATTTCTTCTAAGAATAAATTTAAGATTCATAAATTAAAGTCTTAGCTAAATGGTGAGATTGAGATGAAAGATTTGGGTGAAATGAAAAAAATTTAGGCATGAAAATTTATAATAGGCAAGCAGTCAAGCTATATTTGATGTAGAAAAGTTATATTGAAATTTTTTTTGAACACTTTGGTATGAAAAAGTCTAAATCTGTGAGTATGCCGTTATTTGTGCATTTTAGGCTTTCTTTATAAGTATATTGTTAGTTGCGTATTTCAGGCTTTTTTTGGATATGTCATCACAGTCAGAAGAAGATAAGTAATACATGTCTCAGGTTCTATATACTAGTGCCTTTAGTAGTTTGATGTACATGATGATTTTTACTAGTCTACACATTTCACATGCATATAGTGTTATTAGTAGATATATGGGTAATTTCTGTAAGGTCATTGGCAAGTAGTGAAATGGATGCTTCGGTATTTGAAAAACACTTCTAATTTTGGTTTGGTATATGATATGAGTTCTAATATTGATTATAGTGTTATTGGCTATGTGAACTCCAATTATTTTAGTGATTTAGATAAAAGGAGATTTCTAATAGGTTGTGTCTTCATTCTTTCTCATTATACTATTTGTTGAAAGATAACTTTACAATCAATAGTTGTTTTGTCTACTACAAATGTAGAGTATATGGTAGCAATAGAAGCAATAAAGGAAGCCATTTGGCTTAGAGAGTTTATTTGTGATTTATGTTTACAATATGATACTTTTATTATATTTTGTGATAGTCAAAGTATGATACACTTGACCAATAATTGAAAATTTATAAATTATGAACCTGATTAACATAGAGGGGGTGAATATGTTATTTTCAATTTTTATTAATTTATAATTTAATAACCTAAATAAAGTAATCAGACATGCAATCGTGTGTAAAAATAAGTGCGGAAATAAAATAATAACACACGATATTTTTAGGTGAAAACAACCTAGGCCACAACCAGGATTTAAGAGAAAAACCACCAGACCACCTAACTTTCCACTATGAAAATCAAATGTTCAAGTACAAACTCGGTCTTATGCTATCTTCCCTAGGATACTGCCCCAATGTACTTTACTTACGAGCCCTTACTCTATTTTCATAGTTTCCAATATTAGCATGAGCGGTTTCCAAACCAACGTTCTAATAAGCTTACCGCTAATCAAATACGTTTCCGAAGTAATTACAAAATAATTAGCACAAAAACACAAGTGCTTGTGTGTTCTAGAACGAATTTAATAATGAATAATCCTAACTAGATGATTCAAAACATATGTCATTTAAATTAAATCAACTAGCAAATCCTAGAGCAAAAAGATCAAGCACAAGTTCAATAAAAATAGCTTCTTTAAAGATTAATAATCAAATCAAATAATTATGATATGACAAAAATAATTATTTGATCTAACAATTTAATAACAAAAATAAAGAAGAAGCCATAATAACATATTATCAAAATATCATAAAATAATTAGGTTTATTAATCAATCAAATATAACCACCAATATTTTATAGATTAACTAAATAAAAAAAGCTAAAGAATTATGATCTTATATTTGTAAAACAAGATAGAGAAATTAAGAAGAATAGAATAATGCTCTTGTGTGATTTTTTGAAAAAATGAACAATGAGTTTTATTTATAGAAAAAATTAAAACTCTTAATCCTATGTAATTGATAAATATCTTTTCTATTATAAATAGGATTAATAATATTCATTAATTAAGATAACTCATATATGATTGATAGATATTTTTTTATTACAAATAGGATTAGTAATATTCACTAATTAAGAAGACTCATATTTAAAATAAATTTCTTTTAAAATAAATTTTATGTTATCTTTTATGTTAAAGATTTCAACTATAATTTAGAGTATATATTATCTAATATCTTTTAGCATATATTATTTTATAGTATATCTTATCTAATATCTTTTAGCATATCTTATTCTATATTTTAGCACTAAAAATAATTTAAGATTTATAAGCATGTGCTATTAAATGCATAAATGTAATTTTATATGTCGTAGTTATCAAAGATATACCTGAATTATAATTATCTGGAATTCGAGTATTTATTTGATTTTTCTTTATAGACTTGATAACAATCATAAGAACAAATTTACAGATAAATATTTTGTCCACCAAAATAACCAATACTCATAATCATTATAATAATATTATGCATCAAGATAAGACCAAACACATTAATATTAGATATCACTTCATTAATGATAATGTGTCTCATGTTACTATTGTTGTGAATAATAAGATAACGATTATTGAGAATCTAACTCATCAAGTTAGTTTTATTCAACAAGTTCAAATATTGTTTGAACTTAATTGGCATTTGCACTATATGATCGCTTTTTGGGGTTCTTTGGATGACACCGAATAGATATTTAGAGGAATTTGTATTTGAATAAGTTGGTTTCCGTTTTTTATTACGTAGGAGATTTGTTATTTAATAAATGTCATCAAAATAATGCTATTCAAGTTATAACTAAATTACAATTTTGATAAATATGAATTTATATAATGTACTTTTTGGACATTGTTGGGATAAATTTAAAAATCCTTACTTTGTCAAGCCATCATCATCTTAATTTCTGAAAGGAGTGGCCTTTTTCTACTCTTAATTAGTGAACTCAAATCCAACTCACAGAGCAGGCTTCTATTAATTAGTTCTCGTGTATTCAGTTCTCTCATTGCTTTTTATACGGTAATATTTATAAAATATTGCAAGTAAATTCCAATATTCTGATATTTATACTGCCGTGTATTTTTGAGATTATTTGGATATATTTTACTTTGATTTTTTGAATGAATTTTTAACATTAATATTTGTATTTTTTATTTGTATTTTTATTTTAATAGTGAAATTTTTTATGGGCAGTTATCAATAAAGTATATTTTTTAGATTAAAAAGTTAAAACATTTATTTTTTTATTTTATTATTATTTATTTTATTATTATTTATTTATACAATAAAATTGAATATAAACTTTACTTTGAGTAATGTTAATTTATAACATATATCATGCATAATAATAAAGTAAGATTATGAATATATTTAATAATAATAATAATAATAAATTTTATCTCACCGTGATTTTTATAAAAAGTAAGATCGTGAGGAGATATTTGTTAGTGTATGAGCATATAAAAAGGTCATGCAAACATTACATAATAAAACTTATCTCGTAATAAAATAATACTTTATTATATCAGTAAGTAAGCGATTTTAATAGAAAAAACAGTGATCTTTTGCTTTCATTTCTCTCTTTATCTGATTACAGGTGCTCACACTTTCTCACACTGTGCTAAATATGAGATGTATATATCATTTCAAGTTTAAAGGTTATTAGAGAGATCAACTTTTCTCACCTTTTTCTAACTTGGGATTTCATATATTTCAATGAAACGTGCAAAGGCTCCTCATTTAGTTTTTTATTTTATTTTAAATATTTTATCTAAATATCAATAATACTTTTCAAATTTTATTTTGCTTCAATAAGATTCCCTGTGCTTTAAGCTATTATTAAAAACAATACTATATGTAATAATTGATAATAAAAAAAAAGACTATAGATAATTGTAAAATATATTATAATATCATCTTATTTCTATTATGATTTATAATAGTTTCAATCAATCTCTATTGTCAAAATTGTTCATATAATATATGTTAAAAAAATTCTAATTAATTTTGACATTATAGCTGAATTGAATAGCATGAATTTTTTCTTAAAATTGTATTTATATTGATCAAAAATATTTTTTAAAATAAAAAAAATCTTTTATTTGATTACAATACGTGGTTATATTTATTGTATAATTAATTGAAAGTTACAAAATGAAAAACAAAAGTTTCCACCTGTCATGCAGGTGACTCGGGTTGATTCTCTGCAACAACGTTAAAACTTGATGAGTTTAAGATAAATAGTTAATTTAATCTTTATTTTAAATTGTTTAAGATATTGTAAATTAGTATATAAAAAGTAAAGTTATTTTTTATAAAATATTTTAAAAATTAATTCTTATTTATTAAAATAAGTTTTGATTTTATAAATTAAAAATTAATAAAAATAAAATAAAATATAAATATTATGATAAAAATTTAAATAAAAGAAAGATTACGTGATCATTCTATGACACTATCATGTATTACAAATCAACAATAACATATTCTATTCTTTTATTTTTTTATTATACTAACTTATAGATTTGTTTAAATCAAAACTTTATTTACGTTTAAAAGCATATATACCTGATATAAACATATAAGCAACAATTGGCCACTCTTGGACCTAATATTCTAGCCCTAAACTAAAATAGGCAAACTTTCATTTATTACAGTTAGAAGTATGATCACATTAAAGTAACCACCTATTATTGGAACAAATATAAAAAGAAAAATACCATGCTTTTAAGCTTTTTCTGTGAAATTCATAAACTCTGTTTTTGTCTTCGTTCTCTCATTTTATAAAGCTATGTAATGTTTATCTTAAAGGAAGAGAAATCCATCGATCTCCTTCGTATTCTTTGAGATGATAGTTCCTCCCCCTTTTATTCTTTAAAATTAAAAAGAGAGAAGAAGAAGAAGAAGAAGAAGAAGAAGAAGAAGAAGAAGAAGAAGAAGAAGAAGAAGAAGAAGAAGAAAAAGAGAGAGAACGTGTTTGAGGCAATTTTACTATTAAGGCCTGATGGCTTATTATATTCATCATATAAATATACATGTGAGAAAATTAAGAGTATATTTGATTCTACATGTTGAATTGTATAAATATAACGATGTAACTATTAATTTTTATTAAATTATATCATAATTAATTTATTCATTATGTTATAATAATATTAATATTAAAATAAGGAGATATATAAACTAATAATATTAATCAATAAATCTAATCAATTATATTTAATATTTAAATTATAAATATGTTATTTGATTTTTCTTTAATATCATAAATTATTAATTAATTTTAATTAAAATATTTGGTTAATAATATTAATATCCGTTACTTTAATATTTTTAATAAAATTGTTTATATTAAAGATTTAATTTACTTATCGTAACTATGTATCAAAATGTAAGTAAAATACTTTCAACCCAATGTATCAAAATTAATATTTAATTTATTATTTATATTTTTCTTATATATTTTAAATAAAAATATGTTTTATTTTTATTTAAAATTAAATTAAATTTAAGATATATAATTTTACGTATAATTTTTTATATTTTTAAAATAAAAATATATATAAAATACATGATTATACATAAAATATACCGTATTTCAATATGAAACTACCACACATGCATAAGAATCCAATTTGTCTTTCCACCTACTTACCCTAATTTTCATCCTCTCCCGTCAAGTATCCCCCGAATATTATAGTTAGGTTATTTTTATTTTATTTGTGGCTTCCATTGATTGTTTCCCGAGAAAAACAACAAACACCTGGATCTTCAAATTGGTCTTTTATTACTTTAGATTGAAATTGGAGATTTCAAGGTTTTGTTTGCTAGATTGAGATTATAGATTTGTTTTATTTGTGATCCCAGGCGATTCAGAGACCATGTACAACGGTATAGGGTTACAGACCCCAAGAGGGTCTGGGACAAATGGCTACATCCAGAGTAACAAGTTCTTTGTGAAGCCGAAGACTGGCAAGGTTTCCGGGAATTCCAAGGGTTTCGACGACGATCAAGGCACGGCTGGGGTCACCAAGAAGCCGAACAAGGATATCCTTGAGCACGATCGCAAGCGCCAGATCGAGCTCAGACTTGTGGTGCTTGAGGACAAGTTGATCGACCAGGGCTACACCGATGCTGAGATCGCTGAAAAGCTCCGGGAGGCTCGAAAGACTTTGGAAGCTGCTACGGCTTCGGAGGATAGTGCTGGACCCACCGCCTTAACCGACAAGAAGTATGTTCGCTCTTAAATTCGAATTGATGTCAATAGTATAATAGTATCTTTCTTGTTACTAGTTAATTTGATTTTTAAGTTCTTAACATCTTGCTTGTTCCTAGTGAATTTGATTTTTACGTTCTCAATATTATGATCCACTGCGAGCTATTGATTTGAAGATGGTAAATTTGCTTTTCCTTTTGGCTTGAATAGGGTTTCGGATACACAAACTCACCAAATTGCAGCTAGGAAAGAGAAGCAGATGGAAACACTAAAGGCTGCTCTGGGAATACGTTCATCTGAACCTGATGAACAAGTTATTGATGAGGTTGACGATGAACTAAGAAATGGTGGGAAGAATGGTGGTGATGATGATAACAAGCATCGTGAGAAGCGTGAGCATGCCTTTCTGGATAGAGATTATGGGCGAAAGAAAAATGAGGAGTATCAGAAAGTAGAAAAGGATTATAAGAGAAAGAGTGGTAAGGAATCTGGGCGAAACAAGAAGGAAGAAAGTAGAAAGAAGAAGCATGTAGATGACTCTTCCGATTCAGATGACAGTGTGGGTCGTAAGAAAACAAATAAAAAGAAGTATCGTAGGAATAGTAGTGGAGCAGATTCTTCTGATATAGATGTTGACAAGAAGAGCAAGAATCCAAAGAAGCATAAAAAAAGTGGAAGGAATGATGGTGATGATTCTGATTATAGTAGTAGTGATGATAGCAAAGGGAAGTCCAGAAAGGAAGTTGAAAAGCAAAGACTATCTCGCGTGAGGCATGACTCAGATGATGAATCTGATCAAGATGAAAAGTCTTTGAAGAATAGAAGTAAAAAGGGACAACAACACAGGAGAAGAGGCAGACACAGTAGCACTGATTCTGATTCAGATACTGTCTCCTCTAATTCTGATTCAGATTCTTACTCCTCAGATTCAGATTATGCTACCAGTGAGGATTATCAGAACAAGAAGACTTCTCGAAAAGAAGTTGAGAAATATAAAAGGTCTAGGAGGCATGACTCAGATGATGATTCTGATCTTGATGATCGGTCACTAAAGAATAAAACTAAACAGGGGAACCATACAAGTAAGCGACGAGACTCTGCTTCTGACTCTGATTTTGCTTCCAACAAAGATGAGCGGAGCAACAAGAAATCCATAAAAGATTCTGTTAAAACGAAAAGATCTAATAGAAGGCATGACTATGATGATTCTGGTTCTGATGATGAATTAAACGAAAGGGAAGTGAAGCAGCAGCATGCCAGAACAAAAAGAGGACATGATTCACATAGTGATTCTGGTTATGAAAGGTCTAGAGGAAGGCATGAAAGTGGCAAAACCCGTACTGATGATTATTCTGGTGCACAAAAAGATGCTAGGAACAAAAAATATAAAACTAGGAGGCATGATAATGATGGTGCAGAACTTCATTATGGTAGGAAAGAGGCTACGATCTCTAAGGCAAGGGAGAAAACTGTTGAAAAGAGGTTGGATTCTCCAGCCAATGTGGGTAAGGAAAACAGTGGTAGTGACCTGGGTGAACTCAAGAGGACCTCTAATAGCAAGAGTAGGCATGGGGATGATGTGAATAAAAGACGAGGACAAGATAGCTACAAAGACGGTGAGCTTGAAGTTCGGAACAAGAATGATAAAGACTCAAGGTTTGTTAGATTTGGTGAAGGGCGTGAACGTGACATCAAAATTTACAGTAAGGAGGACGAAGTTCCTCACGTTAGTAGGAGTACTGAAGAGCATGGAGGAAGCAAAAGGCACTATAGAAGTGAAGAAGAGCAAAGAGGGAGAAAGCATGGAAGAGATGAAAGGGATGAGGATGAGCATGGAAGAGATGAACGGGATGGGGATGATTATAAAGATCGTGAATATAGAAGCTACAGAAGAAGGGAGGAGGAGCTTGAAAAGAAAGCTGATGAGCAGGATAGAAGAATAGAGTACCATAAGAGAGCAAGATATGAAGATTACAAGTCAAGTGACCGAAAAAGGCATGGTGACAACCGCTATGGTGATAGGGACAGACGTAGAGATTAATACTATATTAGTCTTCTAGTCCTTCTAGGCAGGGTAAGTTATCGTCTTGAGTGGAAACTACTTACATACGTTCCTTTTATTAGTATTAAAATATATAATATTTTAGGGTTTCATCGAAGAATGTAGTAATCAATTGGTCGAAGGCTTACAGATTTACTTATAACATGCTTTGTTTCAAGTTTTAATCAAGTGATTTATATGGCAGTTTCAACTACAGGTTGAATTTATCTGGAAGAGCTTGAGGGGTTAATACTAGCATATATAATATTTTGTGGTTTGTTGAATAATGTACATGTTATTTATGTCATGTTTCCTTTCAAGTTGTATATATCTGTTATAGCCTGTGGGGCTTAAGGGTTTATGGAATGTTCTTGATAGTTGCAAGTTATTTTTGTTCTTTTGGTTGCATACTTCTGGGACAGCTTGCTTATGCTAACCTAGTTACACTGAAGAAAATCATGCATTGAATTAGATTGTTGAATAGTATTGAGCAAGTGACATTAAGTTACTTTAGTTCGTCATATACAGGTTGAGAAACTCTTGGAACAGTTGATGATGTGTCTCTCCAGGCCTCTGGACCATTAGTCATTGAACTAAATAGAAGGCATACATCTTTGATACGCTATTTCCATGAAATCATCTTCTATGGTCACTAATTTAGCTTTGTATCTTTCACAGGGGGTGTCAAAATCGAATGTGGTTTATGCCGTTAGCAAGATTGAATATACATGAGTCATTAATTGCCGTTTGTTGAAACATCGATTCCGTGATCAGCTGATGGAAATTTGCATGCTGACTTGGGACAATGCGAGTACGAATCTTGTATACTATAATAATGCCACTTCTCTGTCATACAGTTTTTCATCGTTTGTGTGCTTTCATACGCTTGTTCTAATCAAACCCATAAAAAAGGAGGCTATTTCAATTATTTTGACCTTCGCGTTGTCGTTGTTGTTGAATTTTATGAATTAATTTAATATCGTTTTCTGCTTTCTAGGATTTTTGTGGGTATTACAAGTTATATTGGTTTCGGCACACTATTAACGTCATTTATCAAAGATCTTTACTATATTTTTCCCTGGAATTTCAAGCATTAATTCTCGATTGCTGCTTATTCAACATCATCTCTAGCTTTTGCATTAATGTAAACAAATGATTGAAAGGACTTAGAGAATGCTTTTTGGCAAGGTTGGCAATCTCCAACAATAGAGCAATCTCATGTGATGCTGCACAGTACGCTTGTACAAGTGCAGAAACGAGCTCTTGATTACAGGTTAAAAAAAGTTGCGTATTGCACATCACTATTCACTAATGTCATTATTGTCCCTTGAATAATGGAATTGAGATATATAAATATTTAGTTTCAATGTTGGAATAAAAATGTGCAAATAAAGGAAAAATTAGAAATAAATTAACGGAAGTCCGACCACCCATAAATCAATTGCAACGGCCAACTTGTTTCAAATCTGTCCGAAGCTTTGCGTAGGTGCAACAATGCAGCAGTTAAAAAAACGTTGGGGAAGGAATGCCTCATGCGATGAATAATAACACACTGAACACAGAAGTGTAGCCATGGAGGAATATTTTTATGAGCTTTTAGGGCTTAAGCGTATTCTATTTTGCACCCGAAATAGATCAGAGTAGTAGAGCGAGAGTAACATAATTTGCGTGGAATCATCTGGGCTGTTTGATTAGTAAAAGCTGAGAAACGACTGCTTAGTAAATGAATGGAAAGTAATAAATGCATGGAGTATAATATTTTTATTAAGAGATGCATTAAAGTTTATTTTTTTATTAAATAAAAAAAATATTATACGGATGATATTAAAACTTGCATTCATTGTAATATAGGTGAAAAATCATCCCACTTGAACTACAAGTTAATTTCAAACTAAATCTTCCACTTATTTTTATTTGTTAAATCTAAACCATTCATTTTTAATATGTGGGTTAAAATATTATTTTTTATAGATAATTTCACATGTAAAATAAACATAAGAGATTTAAAAATAAGTATAAATAAAAAAAATACAATTTTTTTAGAGATTGGCTACCCTTGCTGTTATATATTAAATTAGTGTAAAACTCAATATAATCACGATTCAGAAGCCACCATACAGTAGTAGTCTTGGGGGCAGAATTTGGTTGGTTATTCCTGTGAGGATTTGCTAAGCTAAATTTACTAGTTAAAATATGGAATAAAAAGAAGACGAGAGAGAGAGAGAGAGAGATAGAGAGAAAGAGAGAAGTCGTCATCTCTGAATCTGAGTAATAGTTGCATGGAGCGAGCTCAATGTAAACAAAAAAAAATCAGAATGGTGACTACTCTTGTATTTTAGAGTAGGGGATTAGAATATAGAATTTAAATCACATCATTCCAAGGGAGGCATACAATATGTGTTATATGAACCAACTGCAATACATAATCAATCAAAGGGAGGTGAAATTTGATGATACCAGACAAGTGATAACATAACATGCTTAATTATTTTGACAAACTGTTTAAAATACAACTATAAACATCAGAAAATGTTATTAACATAAACATTTTTCTTTTAAGTGTGAGTTGGTTTAGGAGAAGACAAGAATGAAATTGTATCACGTTGGTATATTGGGATAAACACGGTAAAACCGAATTTCAGGGAAAAAAATCAAATAAGAAAAGAACAATCATTGAACTTATAAATTCCATAGACGACAAAGTAAGATTCTTGGACTGTTAACAGCAGAAACGAATTCACGTAGATTATAGAAAAGGGAATAAGAAAACAATTTTAAATAACAATGTTATTAATTGCATTCGATATATTAAATGGTGATAATGTAGGACACTACACATAACACAAACACAATGCGATAGAATAAAAAAATTTAATAATAGATTAATAGGTTTTTTCATGCTCTTAAAGTCTTATTATTTCTTACTATTATAAATAAATAACATGTACACAACATGATTGATGCTAAAACAGGACATTAACATGGCTAACACACCACAATTGACACCCCTAACATTAGACCTTCAAGAGGCTAAAACAATTTACTCATCTGTGCAGAAATGAAGACCAAATTCAAGGATAATGATCTGATTGCTGATGAACCCAATTGTCATAATCTCGTAGTAGTTGCTGTAGAAGCGATGGTACTAGCCGATCTATCAAAGCTTGTATCATTCTGTATGGATCTCATAGTAAATGCCACAGTTTATAAGGATTAGGTAGTAATTCTTGTCATCAAACATAGCAACACAGTTCTGAAGAGGGCAAAAAAGAGGTACAGTTCTAGAGGAGAAAAATAAGTAGGCATAAAGAAGGTGTCATTTAATTTTAAGTTAATACTATATTATATTTAGTTTGACTTGGATATCAAGAGGTTTATGAAAACCAAATCAAGCACAGAATACCAAGTTTACAATGACACAATAATCTTTAAAACCATGCAGGGTGTAGTATGACCTAGAATGAGAACTTATAAACAAACTACGGCGACATTCTCAAAAATTTCAAGGCTACTTATTTGAACATGAGCTCTGCATATATTTAGATTTAAAGGAGGTAGGTAATGCATAAATTTTAGAACACGAGTTCTAAATAGAATAGTGCAAATAAATATGCCTATTAAAATTGCTTACAAATTTCCAGGATACTCAACGGCTGATACTGGCATCATCGTAAGAGGGCGTGTGTAGATCTGCAACAACAGAGAACACCTTTGAAGTAAAATAAAAGATAAAATGGAAAAAAAAATCAATAGCATTTCCTAATGAAAATGGACAATTTGAAATTTCATGCTCCTCTTAGTATTTCTCTATTATAAGTTGGAACAAAATAAGTGGTAACATGGAAAAAAAACATCAATAACATTTACAAACAAAAATGATAAATTTAAAATTCCATGCTCCTTTTAGTATTTCACTATTACCTATCCTGAATAACCCTAGCCGACCCCAACTCCCAAAAAAAAAAGAAAAAGAACAATTAAGGCATGCCATATTACTACCTCAAGAGTGAGATTCAACTTCACATCAGCCTCCAAAAATGAATTAGAATCGTCTTTGTCCCATTTCATACGATTAATCATGAACGCTACAAGTGAAAATTGGAAGAAAATCTCACACAAAATCATATCATTGATATTAAAAGAGACCCATAAATACTTGGCAGCATACATGTATGAAAGCCATGTTGAAGCTCTTGACAAAATAATAAATCGGGTATTGGCCCAGGTCTTCTGCTAATTGTCACTTTCCATGGGCATACATTTTTCTATTTTAAAATCTCAATATGATGAGATCAAAGTTGGCACCTTTGAACTAATCTTAAATCCGATCTGAAAGTACAAACAGCTGGTTGAGAGTTATCCAAAATGTACCGGAGAAATGGTTGTTTTGGCGTTCCAAGACTTTTGAGCCCTCAAACTGCGAGTCACATGGGAAAAAAGTTAAAAGAAATTAATATAAGATGTTCACTATTAAGGACTTTCTGTTACTAGCCATTATGCACTTTCATCACCATATTATGTCTCGTTCTAGGGAGTAACCAAAAACGAAATGCCCTATGGCAACAAGGAATATGGTTGAAATACAAGAAGTATGATAAATTAGGGTCATTTAATTTTAAACTACAAACTTAAATGGAGATGATTATATGGTTTGCACAGGCCTTAAAAATCAAACTAATTATTGAGTACGCATGAAGTCACTTTCAAGTACAACCCTGTACGATAATCATTTTGATGTTTCTAGACTAAAAATTTCACACACAAGACAAATTCCTCCTACTCCCCCGCCTTCAATCATCGTCACAATACGAGAATCAAAATTCACCTTGCAAGAAAGCATCTCAACCATACAATCTTCATTTGTTGGGATCACTCGCAGGTCCATCACTGGAGCTGCTTCAAAGTTCAAGAACCTAGCCTTTGGAAGAGTGCACCTGACAGTTGCAAAGAGCAGTTCATTTGATATAAAATTTGATCTCACAAAATGCAAAAAGCATGAGCATCATAGTTCATGGGAACCAGGGCATCATAAATTCTTTTTACTAGATGCAAAAACTCATCTATGTTGCAACACATTGAAATATTAAAGGAAAAAAGAAGAAGCTGAATTCTCCCAAGCTCCTCACTTTTTTTTTTTTTTGCACAAAGAGGTCGAAAATGCCACTCAAAAATCTAGTAACAATTTAATTAGTTCTTCAAATTTGCCAACACTACGGAACTGTTTGCTTATGCATCTATTGGAAGTGATTTCAGTCAAAAATGATTTAACACCATTTTTGCTTTGTGCTTTTTGTGTCTTGAAAATACTTTTTGCATTTTTTTTATTTGATTCAGAAGAGCTTTTTTGTTGCTCTCATTTAGAGCTACTAAGAGCATATACAGACTCTGAGTAAATATGTAGAACCCAAGAAAGAATGGATGTGTATTGTTCCTTAAATAGCCACACTGGTGAGGCAACTGTCCTCTTGAGGCACAACAAGAATATTCTATATATTTGAAAAGCTACAAGGATCGTTAAACAAAGTACAGTTACCAACGGTCTTATATAATAATCAAAGCATAAACATTAGTTAAAGTATGATGAAATGACCTGTAAGTGTTGGTACCAAGGGGTTGAAAACTTTCCAAGGCACTTGTGTTGAGCATTGCTTCAATTCCTGATGGGTGGCTAAGAAATTCACTAATATGGAATCTCTTAGTCCCACAATCATCACCATAATTTGGCAGCTTAATTCTTTCCTTTCTTGCAGCAAACAATTTTGCTTTCTTTGTATTTGACTCTGACTCTGAGTTTCCTGCTCTGGATAATTTTATAACTCCAATTTTCTTCCTGAAGTTAAAAGAGGGAAAAACCTTAAAACACAAGCAAAAGACTAGAAAAGCAAAGATTAAAATGCTCACATGTCTTAAAGAAATGTTGTCCCACAATCTTAAGCTATTGGGAGAATAATAATTTTATATATTTATCACTTTTTCACAAGTGTAGTTCTATACAAAAGCCTTGAAATTCAACAATTAAGGTTATTGGGTTTGAAATATCGGATCCGTTTAGAACCGCTTTTCTTTTTGGTTGTAAGTGCTTTCAAATGGATTAAAGCCCTTTCAATGATATTTGGCAATATCTATGAAAATTGCATTTAAAAGTTTGAGAAATACAATTTGTGTATTTAAGAGAAGTAAATAATACTTACTTTTGGTAGAAGTAATTTTGAATGCATGCTTTCAATCTAAAATAATTATCAAAGTGTCACTTAAAAAGACTTCTAACATTTTCATCCAAATACCTAAATGCTTCTTAAAATCTACTTTTAACCAAACCATTTCATTTTAAACTACTTTTAAGAGAATTATATCCAAAAGGCTCATCATGTTAGAGTGTTAGCTCCTTTTAAGCTTGTGGGATGATTGGTGCTGAAGATAGTGAGGAAAAGCTTATAGCCAAACAAACAAAAAGATGGGGGGAAAGAGAGAGAGAAGGAACTAACCTTAGCTTAAAAATTGGGATTGCAGAGGACGGAAATAAAACACAACCATGTCGTTGGCCAATCCATTTGATAGTTAAAACCATCACTGCAGGACTGTAATTAAATAAAAAAGGAATTCAACATTTTAAGAAGAGATTCCCAAATAAAAAATGCATAGCATATACAGTTCTAGCAATCAAATAATTCTCAATTGAATAAAAAAAGTAAATTAACGATATAAAAATAAAAATATTTGCTTATCAAAGAGAGGACGGTGATTTAATTACCGTTTGGTTGCCGAGAAAATAAGTGAGAAATAAAAATTAAAAAACAGCACTGTATATTCATCCAGTCTGTTGTTATTAATTAATTATTCATAGTTGGAACTTGGAAGTCGTAGGAAAAATTGTAGTGGTTCTCGAAGATAAGAGATGCTGACGTAAGTGTATCAAAACTAAGATATTATACGAGATAAAAAATTGTAGTTTTTTTTTCTCTATTTCCTTCCTTCTTTAAAAAACATTTAAGCTTGTAAGCAAGTCCGCTTAAAAACAATCCTAAAATGTATAAATAATTTAATTATTTAAATTATTATTTTTAAAATAAGTTAAAAATAAAATTATATATATAAAAAGAATAATACCATGTAAATAAATCGAAAAATAATATAATAAAAATGAAATTAAGTTAAACAGTGATATTTAAAGAATTATATATATATATAAGTATATAAGTTTTATTTAAAAAATATTTTTTTAACTGCTTCAATTAAGATTAGGGTTTATAAAAAGTGTTTAATGTTATTTAAAAAATTAGTAAATGTTATTTTTATAAAAGAAATATTTTAAATTTAATTATTTCATATGTGTGATTTGGTCTTATGCTCACTATATAATAAGAATCGATTGAAAGAGAGAAGGTTATTAATAGTTAGGAGTTACTTGTTGACTATTATGTCAAGACATACCAGCTTTAAAAACATTTCACATGGAACTAGAGTGAGAGGGAAGAGAGAGAGAGAGACGCGGTACGTGGACGATCATTAGGGGGGGTGATGATAATGTACATTATAACCTTTCCCTCATTGGCTCATTCGTCCACAATCAATGATCCCTCATTGGCTCATCCGTACTGGCTATCTTTACTTTTTTTCTTTCTTTCTTTCTAATATTTGATAATATATATTTTTATATAATGGTTTAATTTCTTAATCCTTTTCCACATTGCTATTTTATAATTTAATTTTAAAAATATGAGAAAATGTAACTTCAATTATTTAAAAAAATAAAAATAAATAAATAGATGAAATTATAAGAAAGAAAATAATGGGGAAAGTAAAATTGAAAATGAGAGATCTTAAAAAAGTTAATGAAACATTGTGTAGTGGGGGTGCAGTTTATCCTTATATAATTATAATAATAGGTGAGACATAATATTGGAATCGAATTGGACAAATGGGAATGGAAATACATGCTTTATTGTAGTTGTTGGTTGGCTTGTTGTCTAACTTTTCCTAATCTATTTATTTGCTTTTTGACTTGCTACTTTTGTTTAAAATAAGGCCATTATTTCTTCTATCTATAAAATTAAAGATATTAAAATTATGCTTTCATCATTTATTTTATACTTGGTCCACTTCTCTAGCTGTTTTTTTTTTTTCAATCATGTTTGCAAGTTAGGTCCACTTTTTCCCCACCTTCCCACCTTCATATATCTCACTCTCTCTTATGTATGAAGCAAGATTTTGTTTTGAAATCAACAAAAGTGATACATGAGTTGATGATAAACTAGTGGCAATGGAAGAACAACATGAATCAAAGCCATCATCGTCTTTGTCGTCGCCGGCACGATTTGGAGGAGCAAAGAAAGAAGAAGAAGAACAAAAGCTTTCTCATAAATCTGAAGAGAAAGCAAAAGCAAGAGAGTCTTATTCCCCTTTCTTTGGGAAACATAGGATGGCCGCTTCCATAACCCATTTACAAAACCAAATCAACATCCTTCAGGTCCTCTTAATTATTCGTCTTATTTACTTATACATATTGCTTTGCTCTTTTATAGGGTTTTGTGAGGTTCAACTTGCATGATGTGTTTGTTTAACAAATGTCAATTTCAATTACAGGAAGAGCTCAATGAGATGGAGACTATAGATTCTTCCTCCATTGTGTGCAAAGAGTGAGCACATCAATTTCTTTGTTTTGTTTTTGTACTCATCCACATCAATTTTAGTCTGACCATTTTCTAATACTGGAGTAATTTATTCTCTTTTGCAGAATCATCTCAAGCGTTGAAACCATCCCAGATCCACTGCTTCCAATGTAAGAAAAATTATAATTTTCTATTTCTGAGTATTGTAGCTATCGTTATAATTTGTGCTAACAAACAAGAGGTTTGATTTGGCACGGTTGGTGCATACATCGATTATAGTACTACAAGTCCAGCAGATGTCAATTGGGACAGATGGTTCCGAGGATCCCAGAATTCCAGAAGCAATAAAAGGTGGATCTAAATCAACTTTTCCTCTAGGTTAATCGGACAATTCTCATTTCAATACTCAAGAGAACTTCAATTGTTGCAGCAATCAAATCACAGATGGTTTTGTTTGTTGGGTAACATTCGTTTTTCTAGTAAGGCTTAAAAAGAGAGAGAGAGAGAGAGAGAAAGAGAAAAGAAAAGAAGATATATCCGCTACGTTTTTGGGACACATGTCTCTACTGTTAACTGCTAGAAACAACTGTAAAGAAAGATAAAGTGAATGACTTGTATTGATTTCTTCCTTTATCTCAAGCCTGCATGAATATCGTTTAGTATATATTATTCTTGTCACACTGGTCATTTTAATGGATACATAACGATTCATAAGATTTTAATCATTGGGGTAAGAGAGAAATACGTAAAAAGTTGTCTTGTATTTTAGCATAATACATGTACATCAATATCGTGATACGTACTCATAATAATATACAACTTATACTAAATACCCGGATACAAAATAACATTGATAAGTAAATAAAGCCAAAACACCCGCACTAACAAAATGAGCATTGACTCCGTGATGATAAACCTAGAAAAAGGCTTGCGACCAGAATAACCATCTCTTTCCTTTCCTTCCTGTGAGCTATAGCAGTGTAGAATCACAAGCTCAAGTTTGGTATCCCAGAAACAAAAATCAGGTCTATCGTCTATCAACAACTCGAACTGAACAATCCTCGTAAAAATGGGGAAGCTTAATAGATATTAGGTAGTAGGTACCGCAACTCTTCCTGCCCAACAACAAACATTACTATATGCGAAACATTTAATTTAGGGTTTTGTAACAGCAATCTTCTGACCGACACATGTGTATAAGTATAGTTTACACAAATAGGAAAATCATGCATGTCTTGTTCTTTGAAAGAATGTAGGGATCATGGAGCTTAGAATTCCAAACATTCGAGAAGACACCGTAAAGGCCTACAGAGTCATCTACTGAAATAATGTAAACATTGCACTAGCGCCAATTCAAGAAATATGTCCATGAAAATTGACAATAGTATCAATTAAGCATGCAAAAACTAAGACAATTACAAAAGCTATGAAAAACGCTAATCTTTTTCAAATTCACAAAGAACTTCGCATCTCTCTTCTAATTTCTAATCAAATATAAGTAACTTGTACCTTTCTTTTCTGTCAAAATAAATTAAAAGATTGTGCTTGTGGGTCCATAAAATATGCTTCTGTGACAGACAGCAGTTAAATCATTTTTTAAGCAAAAGCACCCAACATATTACTGACTAATGTGCTACTATATGGAGAATGCTTGTTTCAATCGGTCATGAGATTGCCAATAATGAGGTTTTTAGATCTAGACAGCCCGTCATCACCTGCCACATTCATAATTTAGCTCTTTATTATATCCCCCCAGTTATTAGGATGACCACGGATATCTATTTTCTTTCAAAGATCTGTCAGTTTATATTTATTTAATTTTTTTTACAGCCTTGTACGGCAGGCAATCTCTCAGGTCCCTATTCCTTGTGAGTACTTATCCTTAGGATAGACGAACTCTAGTGCCCTAACATAAAATCAAGTATTAAGCATTTGAAACTAGTGAAAGCTTTTATTCCCTGCCATAGAAGAACTCTGAATCAAAGTTTTGAATCATTGATGTAAATGCTACGAGAATCTCAAATTAGCAACATCAATGCCTCTTTGTCAATAAAAAATACTGTGGTCGTTTGATCTTAATCACCAACAGCCATATCACGAATTCACATGTACCACAGAGCAATTAAAGAACTTAAATTTTAATGGAATTGAGAATAAGCAACCAAGCCAAGCCTCAAATAGAAAGACTGCTACCAGCTATATTAAAATATGAAGGCAAAAAACGGTTGGATGATGAGAAATAACTTACTGCCAAATTAAAGGTCGCCAAAATGTAGCTTGAAAATTGAAGATTCAACAATATCAACAAAAACCCGGTTGTACAAGGGTGGGTATCAACTAAAGAAAGCAGCATCTCATACAAGTTGAGATGATACACTAGCTGTCAGAAGCGTTCCATGAAATCCTTTCTCTGCATTTTCCACTTCCATTCTTTGGTCAGAAAGTTCATCTGGTACAAAAATGGAGAAATGTTCAATGAGGACAAGTCTGGTGCCATTGAAACTTTAACAGCAATAACTCAACTTCAATAACAAGGACATAGAAAGCATAAAATAAAATACAGCGTATCTGAGCTTTGAAATGTTAGACATTCTCAGATTGTGAGCAATATATACTATTCTCATATGCTGGATGCCATTTAGTAGAACACGTTATAAAGTCATCATTTTCTGAACTTTTCTTGTGAGAACAGCCTAAAAATTTTGATTAGAATATAGTTCATATTTCAATTTTGATCACAGAAAAATGAACATAAAGGTGAGAACGATTGAAATATAAGACATCCAAAGAGAAACTAAAATCTCTGTAAACTTCAATTTATTGATGTAGTATATACAGCTATTCAATAGTATGATTGTATCTATGTTATTTTGTGATGTCAGGATCAGAAAGAATAAGAAATTATGAAAGTATAACCAACTAGCCATAACCATCTTCACTATCGCTCTAACCATGCTATGCTATGCCAGCCAAAATTATTTCTTACACATGCTCTTTCAAGATTTCATAAGCATTGGACATTGGTTGCTCTAGAAAGTAAAAGTATATAAAATTACATGGGTACTTTTGTAATTGTTGCTATACAGGCATTCATCTACTTCATAATAGTGTTAGTTATGCCTATATTAGTGACAGGCTCTTAGGGCATGTGCTCTCACTTTCTCACGATTTATCTATTCTCCTTTCCTTCAAAAGAAAGTTGCAATGAGAGAAGAAAAGAGAACGGGAATAGCCCTTCTTTAAAGCATTCCCTTTTCAGTTAGAAGCTTGTACACATACCAGCAATGTCTCGATTCTCATGGACTTCAGAATCAATCATCCAAAGCATGTCTCCAGGGAATATATTCATGTCTGCAAGAGTAGCACATTCCTTATCAATCACCTGGGTACCTTTGTGAAGTATCTGGTTTTCCTTAACAACCTGCAGAAGTAAAAGCTCAAGATAGTAAGATGGTCAAGAAGAAACATATATAAAGTACAGCCAAAGGCAAGAAAAGAAACATAAACCAAAGGCAAAAAGAGGATCTATAACCAGGGAATAATAAGAACAGCCTAAAACTTCTTATTTTCCCATTACAAACTACTAGATAGTAACTAGTCTAAGAAAACGCATTATAAACAAACTCCCCCCTTCCCACAAAAAAAAACAGTTCCTAATATGTTGCAAATAACCAAAAGAAGCAATCCAAATTGATGCATACAGAAAAATCAACACAACTATTAGCCAAAACTATATTGCATAAGATTCAACAATTCCTCAAGATAGCACCAGAAAAGAAAACTGTGAGACACCATACATACAAATACCCGAAATCCATAGGAATGACGATATTAATGTTTGCATGAAAGGCATGTGCACTTCTCAGCATGCATGGATGCATATACTTATCATAGCATACCCCAAAGGATTCCCAGATCATCATCTTTAACTGGTATATTGTTGTGGAACCAGAAACTCTTAAACTGATTTGATTTCCTGAGTTCGTCTTTCGAGAACGTTTTGAAATTCTACGATCTGGATCAAAAGTGGTCTCGGATGCTTCAATAATTGATTTTGGAGCTTCCTTGCCACGTACAAAACATACATATATGTCCTCATCAGAATAGTTAAGCTTCTGCATAAGTTTTAAGCTTTCTCGTTCTCCAATACAAGCTTCACATATCTAACACATTAAAATGCAAAATTTGATTTAACAATTTTAGACAAATGATTTCTACACTTCAGAAGAAAAAAGGATTAATTCATGCACTTTTCAGGAATGCAACGCCACCAAATCACAGTTACAGAAATACAGACAAATAGAAGTAACTTTGATTAAGCTTTTGGCTGTAAAATGGTTCAGCTAATGTTCCAAATACATTATGCTTTTGGCTGTAAAAATGTTCATTTAATAATTCAGAAATCCCAGATATATAGGAAGAACATTAGAGATTACAAAGGCATCAACATTTAGTTCTATGAGGCAATCTAAGTTAGCATCCTATACACAATCTAGAATAACTAAAAATAAAATTGGAACAAAGAATTCACTAACTCACAAAAATAGGGAGCAAACCCAAACTTACCTCGGGACAAGTTTTAATCTGGGGTTCCCTGGATTCAGTTTCATTAGTGGTTTCATCAGGGGAACCCAGATCGTCCTCACATACTGGCATCTCTAAGCAGGTTCCAGCAGAATTATTTCCTGTAGAATTCCTAAGCTCGATCTGGGCAGATATGCATTTCTCTTCATGACCATTCCAGTCTTTACAGAAGCATTTCCAATCATTCTCAGTAATGATAGTTAACCCATCTGACTGAAATCCAGAGAAAATAGAAGGAAAATAAAAATTAGAGGGAGAAAATGGATTGAGGGCTTTGCGGAAAATATTTTGTAGAATAAGAGTAAAGAATAAACATAAACTGGCATATTTTATTTCATGTACTTACAGTGGAAGGCTTGGGGAACACAGAACCACGCTTCCAGATCAAGTCAGGAGGTCTCTCTATGAGTAGAGAATGCTGCAATAAAACATACATAAAGGTTGAAATATCGATGTCACTCAAATTATAGACTTAAATTTTAAGAATATGTAGAAGATATTGCCATTGTCAACGGAAAAAAAAATTCATGAAAATTATAGACAAATAGAATTATGAAAACTTTAATAAACTTTCAAAAATATCAAAACAATCAATTATTTATTTCTTAAATTAATTGTCTTATTTAACATAAAAATATAAATACTTTTTATATATATTTTGATCAATAAATCAAAAATCTATTTTTTAATAAAATAGGTAGTTAAAATATTTAAAATAACTATTCAAATTAATAAATTTTATGATTAACAAAATTAAATAAAGATATTTAATGGTAAATTATTTAAAAATAATAATCATAAACAACATTTTACCAACAGCATCTATAATAGTAATTGACATTCTATCGATATCTTCTCAATATTGACATGTCGAAATTGTAGTGGACAATGTGTATCAATATCGAAACCTCTAAAATAAGGATATTGTCTAGACATCGTCGACAAAGTCAAATATATTTTCATCCTTATTACAATCACAAACTACTCCTCAATATAGTGAATAGAAAAAAGTTACAAAAAGATGAGTTTTGAAGTAAAGAGATCATCCTTAGCTTTTAGACCATCACAGATAGAGGTCAATGGAAAAAAATTCATAAAAAACAGACATAAAATTATGAAAACTTTAATAAACTTTCAAAAATATCAAAACAATCATTATTTATTTCTTGAATTAATTGTCTTATTTAATACATATAAATTTAAATACGTTTTATATATATTTTGATCAACAAATCAAAAAGATATTTTTTAATAAAATAGGTAGTTAACAGTATTTAAAATAACTATTCAAATTAATAAATTTTATGATTAATAAAATTAAATAAAAATATTTAATGGTAAATTCTTTAAAAAAAATTAATCATAACCAACATTTTACTGACAATATCTATATTACTAACTGACATTCTATCGATATTTTCTCAATATTGACATGTCGAAATTGTTGTGGACAATGTGTATCAATATCAAAACCACTAAAAATACGGATATTGTTGACAATGTCAAATATATTTTCATCCTTATTACAATCACAAACTACTGTCCAATATAGTGAGTAGAAAAAAGTTACAAAAAGCTGAGCTTTGAAGTAAAGAGATCATCCTTAGCTTTTAGACCATCACAGATAGAGGCCAACGGAAAAAAATTCATGAAAATTATAGACAAATAAAACTATGAAAACTTTAATAAACTTTCAAAAATATCAAAACAATCAATTATTTATTTCTTAACTTAATTGTCTTATTTAATACATATAAATATAAATACATTATATATATCAATAAATCAAAAAGCTATTTTTAAATAAAATAGCTAGTTAAAATATTTAAAATAACTATTCAAATTAATAAATTTTATGATTAATAAAATTAAATAAAGATATTTAATGGTAAATTATTTAAAAAAATTAATCATAAACAACATTTTACCAACAGCATCTATATTTTAGTAATTGGCATTCTATGGATATCTTCTCAATATTGACATGTTGAAATTGTTAAAGACAATGTGTATCAATATCGAAACCTTTAAAATATGGATATTGTCTAAACATTGCCAACAATGTTGAAGATATTTTCATCCTTATTACAATCACAAACTACTGCCCAATATAGTGAATAGAAAAAAGTTACAAAAAGCTGAGTTTTGAAGTAAAAATATCATCCTTAGCTTTTAGACCATCACAGATTGAGGTCGAGCTATTTAATCTCATTAACTTCTCCATTCACTTCTTTTGTTATTTTTGGGCAATAATAACTCCCTCAGCTCCGCATTCATTAAATCAGTTATATCTATTATGGAACTATTGAAATAAGTCTCGCACATACCAATTACCAAGAACCATTCAAGCATATGTAGTAGAATAAACATGTAAACAGAGTTGCACGTACCTTTTCACACCTCAGCAAATCAATGATGGAATCTAATGTTTCAGGTTTCATTGATGAAGAAGCATTTTTCCCAATTGCATTAATGTAATTTCTCCATTTTAGAAGCCATGAAGAGGGCACCATGTAATACTTGCAATTGAGAGAAAGTGGAAAGCTTTTCCCTGAAGCTAATTTTTCATGATTCTGACGCTGTTTCAGCTTCTCCATTCTGTAGCAAAAATAGTAAGAGCCAAGCTGGTGAGCAAGATATCGACTCTGCATATATAAAAAAGTTAAAATGACCTTAGAGAATCCTCCAGGCATGCCATTTCAGATAGTTCATGCTCGCATTTGGAACATTGCTTTGAGTCAGCAGTAAAAGCTGGACAACCCAAGAGATCATCGTGTTTCACTGAGACTGCATCTTCATACAAGAAGGACCACAGATTCTCGGGAATAAGCAAGCGTTTAGCTCCAACTGCCTGCTCGGGCATAAGATGACTATGAGGACACCGAATTGGAATTGTTGGCCCAGCATCAGCTTCAGATGGAGCATCAAGAATTTTTCTTTTAAGCCACTGTTGCAACCTACATGTATGGACTAACTGGCATCAACGTGAATTTTTTATTCAGCAATATTCTTATTTCTAGTACGAAAGGGAACTCATGTGAATTGAAATATAAAGCATGATGGCAAGTAAGACAAAAGGCAAAATCTGTTATACTGAGAGTGAACCATACTCTATTTGTAATGCACATAGATTAATATGAATCACAGAAGATAATAGTCTATCAGCTAACTTCTGAAATGAAAATAGGCTTTGCCAAGGAATCCAGGATAAGTCAAATAAAGAAAAACGAAAAACTTATTTTCTATGTTGGTTGCAAGCAGTAAGAGCAACTGCAGTCATACCATGACTTAGAAACATAGAAGGTTCCATCTCGGCACCTCCCTGCAAGTGCATCCTCAGCAATTTGTTTCATTAATGTCCTGCGATCCCTATAGCTATCAGCAGACACCAGAGTCCGGGCCTCATCAATAAGGCAATCCATGCAGTAATCATCATTGGCTAGTTCTGGACCCCCCTTGTACTGAAATCACAACCATAAATGATGTAAATTAGGAAAGATAGCATTACTTTAAGAATCTATCATAGTTTAGAATTTATGTTATTTGTTATTTAAGTTAAGCCTGTTAGGTAATTAGGGTTTCAATGTTGGGATGACTTTATATTTCGTTCTCTCAATTGTAATTTCGTAGACTTGGTTTATGAATTGAGTATTGGCTTCTCCCCTTTTTTGTCTCTATTTCCATCCCTGATTTCTATTATTCAATCCCAAACTTAATGATGTTTTGTTCTTCCCCTTCTCTTCTATATAGGTTAACTTTCTCTTGGCTCTGCATCAAGTGTTTTGAGTAATGAAATTGATAATAACCACAGATTGGAGAATTAAAAATAGGAGACCCAAAAAAGAGACAAAATAAAATAACGAATAATAGATTATCACCACTTCGAAAAGAAGAATAAGCAATTGAATTATGTACAAAGTAGATCATACAAATTTCCCGATAACGCTCCATTACGTGCATCAAAAGCTTCCAACAAGTTCAGACATTCCATGTCAAATATTACAAAAGATAGCCTGGACTGTAGGAAAAAACTGAAAACTACCCAGGAAAATAGATCCATGATTCAGATAGCGCATTGAAGAAATTTGGACAAACAAATAGTTGAATTACACCAGAACATGTGCATACACACGTTCTATACAAGCCATTAAAGTTCATAATTTAGCCTTACATTTTTTCAATAGTTAGGAAATAAAAATAAAAAAAGTATAAATAACTCTAATTCAATTAATATTCTAACATAAAAAATATTTGTTATACATTAGAATACATGTAACAATATAACATATATCTCTATCTTTTGGAAATTCATGATACTATTAATAACTTAAATAATTCATAGTTTAATATCTATAAAATTATTTTCTTAAATATAAATAAATAGAAAAAGGCAATCAATGTCATTATCTTAAAAATTAAGGATATTTTTGTCCAAAAAATTTAAGGCATGATTTAGACTTTTATATATATAGTACAGATATAGATTAGAATTGAACTGCAAATGGAAACCAGACTAAAAATAATCCTTAGAAGATCAGGCAATATCCAAAAGCAATGCGAATATCATTCCTAGGACTTCTACTCTGACGAAAACTTCCAACTACAAAATAAATCTTCACTTACTGCATCAAGCAATCAAAGGTATAAACATTTTCTTTTTGTCTATTGGTATATTATCCAACCTTGGCCAACACTTCCACTAGACATGAACAGACACTTAAGGAGTTTTCCATCATATACACTTTAAACTATAAAACAAGCGATCATACTCCAGTAAATATTAAATAGTACCTTCCCATTATTAACCATTTTGTGACCAATCAATGAGATTAATATTACCAAGGTTCTTGGAATAACTGTGCTGTCATTCTTTAGACAAAAATGGTTTCCTGCACTGAAAATAACAATACAAGCAAATACCTTGGAGAACAGTATGGTCCAAGCTGTAGTTGACAAACGTTTCATGAAGCCAACTTTTGACACAGGTGCTTTTCCATGTGAGCATTGAATCGAAGTATTGTCAAGAGTACTGCATGAAATTAACACACAAACCAACAGGAAAAGTGAGGGGAAGAAGGGGACTGAAAAATCACAAAGAAGAAGAGGGAGAGAAAAATAATATAAAGAAGTGGTCATGCTACACTAACAGAATAAGTTTAAAACTGTGAGTAAATACACGAATCAGAAAATTCAAGAAATTCAAGGAATTAAAAGAAGTTGAGCCATCCAATTTCATAATACACGGTGGTTATATGACAGTTATAGGGATAAAATTGATTCTAATATTTTCAACGAGCACTAAATCTACTGCAGTGGCCATCATTCCTAAATTACTAAAGTCTACACTCAAATATGTAGCAAATATACCCACTAATCAGACCAATGCTTGCATATGGAACAGTGGAAAATTCTAATGTATAACTTGATAACATGATAATAATCTTTGCAAATTGTAATCAACCCATAACAAGAATATTGGAATCAGAGAGCTAATTACAGTGGAGTAACGGTGTCAGCCCACTGACGCAGCCAATCTGTAGAAATCCAATAAAATGGTTCTTCAAGAGAACGAACAGGAGCTTCATTTATAACTGTCCGTACTTCCTTTTTTCTTTCTGTAATTTGATTCATCTCCATTTCTTTCTTCAATTTGTATTTTTGGCAAGCATCAGCATATGATGCATTAAAGTTTTCCAACTCTTCACAAAGATAAGATGGTATCAAAACACCATTGTGTAGGGATGCCATGTCATCATCCACTTCCATACCATTAGCACCACAGACCACGTGTTTTTTGTCAACATCCTTCTGGGAACACCTAAGATTATACATCAGCATATAAGCATCATTGGAAGAAAATATCTCTATGTGGCTACCAGTATTAGGCTCTGATGTTTGCTGCTCAACAGCATCCTTGTGATCTCCATCAGAAATGGTGCTCGCTGGTTCCATGTGTGTTGAGCTAGCAACTGGATCAGTCCTAGCAGGTTTAGAATTTAAACTTGAAGACCCTTCTCCGAAAGGATGCCGGCCTAAGTCTGAGACTTGCTCATCATCAAATTCCCACCATTGCCCTGTATTCTGATCCTTAATATGAGCCACATAATGGCCACTGTTAACTGCAGTTCCCTTGTGAATAAGCACAGCTGACAAGTCATAGATTGATTCAAATTGAGAAGCTTCTGATAGCCTCTGATGCATGTCAAGTTCACCGGGGAAAGAAAATGCAGAAGTAATTTTCTTCTTTGTTGTAGTCTACTGACCCACAAATATGTGAAATAATGTATTAGAAGAATGCAAGATGGTGAGCTAATTTTCACGTGACAAATGTAGATGTTGTGTTAAGAAAAATATATAACGATGCTAATTAATCAGCAAGCCTGTATGCCATGAATTTTAGATAAAACTAATAATCAAAGATAGACCAACATCAGTTGAATTTTGAACTTTATATTACAGCCTTTACAATTAAATTAAAACTATCTACATGTTAAAAGCTAAGTTACATGGACTCGGCAGGAAGTGTCGGGTGCAGGTACATGTCTAGGCGTCTAACTCGCTCCTTAATTCAATTTTAAGACACGGGGACACGGCTATGAAGTGTCCAATATTTAGATACGGATACTTGGGAAATGGCTTACAATTATATAAAATGTATATTTCTATACCTCACCCCTTAAAAAATAAATTTATATTGTTTGTATAAACGTATTTAGTATATTGATGATTTTTAACTTTGTATTGATATTTTTTCATATATTATTTCAGAATAAAAATAGAAAAACAAAATCTTAGTAAAAAATGAAAAATGAAAGAACAAAAAAAGTAAAATTAAAATTGTAAGTTTAATTAAGGGAATATTATTTTTTTGTCAAATCTACTTGTTCTTAATTTTATTTGTCAAATCTAAGCCATACATTCTTAAAGGGTTAAAATATTATTTTTTATTAATAGCTTCAAATCACCACATGCATTAGATATAAAATGAACATTTGAGATTTAAAAACAAATACAAACAAGAAGAGGAAAAAAAAAAAGCAAAGGATCATAGTCCTTAACTAAGAGCCATAGCCTATCTTAAAAGTGTCTTCAACCTCAAAGCCCATCTTAAAGGTGTCTGCAGCCTCAAAGCCCTATCTTTTACTTTCTCATTTCCCAATCAGTTTCCTTCTTCCGCTTGTATTATTTTCTGCATTATTTTTTAGAGAGAAAATACGAAAACAGAGAAGATAATAGAATGGGTCAGATTGTGCGATGGAAGCAGTAGGGAAGGCGAGAAGTTTTTCTTGTGCCTCAACGAAATACAGTGGCAATTGCCGTATCTAGGAGAGTAGCTGTCGCACCTGACACATATCCCACACCCAAGTCGGTGTCGCCTCGTGTCGCGTGGGTATGGCAGCCAAAACTGCCTAGTCGAGGTAACATAGGCTAAAAGTTTAATTATTTTAGAAATAGTTTTCCAAATCTAGTAGCATTTGGATGTGCAGACATGAACTCATCCTCTCCACTGTAAATGATCGTGACAGAATCACAATGAACTGAATTTTTAAAAAAAATTAAAACAATTTAATTGTTGTCTTTAATAGCAAAAAAATAAAATAAAATTAAGCATTTACAAACATTCAACATGAAGAAATATGCAGAAACTAAGACGGAATGTTTGTCACATGCACATACTGGTGATAAAGAAAAACTAAATCTCAAAAAATTACCTTTGGAAGGAAGACACATCGCTTGAGCTGAAAATTAAGCACTCGTGGCAATGTGCGCAGCTTGATGCTACGAGTAGCATCCACTCTTGTTTTACATGACTCACAAAAATATTGATTATCTCCATGAAGCTCTTCTAGACTAAGGTAATCATCTAAACTTTCATCTAAACTTTTCAGACCCCGCACATTCAACTCTACCTCATAAAAGTCTTCCACGTTTGAAGATGCTTCCGAGGCTTTTCCACATTGGGAGCACCTATAGAAGATAGGGATAATATCAAATAAACATCAACTGTACAAACTATGGTACCACAGATTCAAAATAGTAGTGTAACCAAGCGTATCTTACATTGTCACATGAGATACACTCCCACGGAAAATGTCTTGGACAATGGTTTTTGATGTAGAAATATTAGAATGGCTAAGACAACGCTCAAGCAAAGAAAGAAGCAATGTCAAAAACTCATGGCTATCCTGCTGAACACCATTATCCAACTCCAGCGTCTTTACGAAGGGAGATGAGTCTATAAAAGCCATTTTACTGACATGTAATTCTGCAAAAAGTCTTACAAGCTGACCCAACACTGGTTGTTGTTTCAAAAGAGCTGGTTCAACACTAAAGATGCCTTCACGAAAGGATTTATTCATGTACAAGCACTGAAGTATGCTGTTGGCATAGCATGTTGCACCAAGATTTGTAAGACCCGCAGGCGTGTCAGTAGAAACACGGAGATCATCAGATGGATCCGGACCAAGAGCTTCAAGAATCTCAGATGTTTTCTGCCACAAACCAGATTTACGGCTGCCATTGGGAGGTGGAATCAGCCCACAAAAGCAATTCGGGTTATCTTTCGTGTTCACACGACACCCTTGACATACTGACTTTGAAACTTTATAGAGCATATTAATTTCATCTCTACTTATTTGAGATGTTGTATGAATTTTCCTACACAAAGACCAAAAGAAGTTAAATTGTGACACAGTAAGGATACATAGTCATCAACAATGACAATTAAATTGCTGGAGTAGAAATGGACATACCTCAATATTTCAGAAGTGGTGTCAACATCATCCCCTTGCCTGTTTTTTTTATTTTTACCACGTGTAGTTGGTCGGCTCATTTTAACAACGGACCGGCCCTGCAGTTACCTCAAAAAGAAGACCTTAATAACAATAAATTGAACAATAAAATACAGATGCAATTAGAACTCATATTTTATAGAATAAAAGCAGACCAAAACTACAAACCATCACCTGTCTCATAGTCATAATGCTTATTTATTCTAAGCATTCTTTTGATTTATTTTAGACTAAGTGAGTTAATGTTGAATGGGGAGGAAAACATTTAGGCGTTCTTGAGTCTTTGTTTTGTTTTGTTTTTTTGTTTTTTGTTTTTTTTTTTTTTTTTGGGGGGGGGGGGGGGGGGGTGAAGCAAAAATTGGCAAAGAATATGAGGATCACTTCATATGTCCCAAAATTTCAACTTATACAAACATGTTACAATAACATTACGCTGGTAAACGATGAACGATTAAAGAAAAACAAAGAAATGAGATAAAAAGAAAAACCATGTACAATTTCCCTATATATATATATACATATGAGTAAAAATCCTAACGTAAGCAATAACTTAGAAAAATAGTCAAAGCCACACTGCATTATCCTCCCTAAAATCTTATAAAATCAATATAAATAAATAAAAAAAAGGAGCTTGATTTAGTAGGAAATATTGAAACCCTAGAAAAATAAATCACATCAAGAAGTGGAGAAAATTGCATCAAACTAAAATCTATCATTCAATCTCGATGATAAAACATTATAAATCCGAAAAAAGAACAGACTATTAATTAAATAAGAGAAAACAGTAAAGGCGGTGTACCTCGGTGACAGAACGTGAGCTGAAAGAGGGAGAAGAAGATCAAAGAAAAATAGAAAGAAAAAGGTGAGTAAAAAACCTTGGCGCTGTTGGGTCGAAAAGTAATATAATTTTTTTTTTTTTTGTACAATCGGTAAATACAATATATATTGTATATTGAATATTGAAGAACTGAATTAAGAGAATAAGAGCATCTATTTATTTATTTTTCTAATAACTGTTATATATTTATTTACTTATTTAAGATAAGATATATTAATTATTAAATTTAATTTAAAAAGAATGTGATGTGACAAACTACGAACGGGGGTCGTACGACATAAAGAGTGGGAAATGGTGGAGGGAAAGAAGAGGTCAGAAGAGACTTAGAAGGAGAGAATAGAAAGAAATTGAGTGAGAGAGGTTAACTTAGTGGGATACACACTTTTTTATTTTCTAAGAATTTGGATGAGTTGGGGGACCAGAGGCCGTGACACAATCGGACGCAAAAGCAACTCCTCAAAATCGAGTCAAAGCCTCAGGAGAGGACTCTGTTTGACGGCACGTTCTCTCTTGTCTCTAGACTCTCTAACAGGCTAATAGTCTTAGACTATTATAATGTCGTATATATATATATATATATACTTTTCCATTAAATATGTATTCAATTGTATTTTTACATATTACTAGTAATATTTTACCAAACTAAATTATTATAAATATTTTTTTTTCTTATACAAAACACCACAATTATTATATAACAAAATAGTGAGTTAATGTTATTAAATACAATATTTTTACGTTAAATTTATATATTTTTATTATTAAAAAAATAAATATCATAAAGATTCTTTATATTATTAGATTCGTAAATATGTTACTTTATAAAATGTATCATTTAATTTTTTATATTTTATAAAAAGTGACAAATAATAATAAAGTCAACTATTTACATAATATTTTAATAATTTTATTAAATATATTATTGTATATGCTTTAACATAAGATGTATGATAGTTATATATATTGTATTATTTACACTTTATATTTAGTTATAACTAACTATCTACCAGTGAGTTTATATATTTATTTAGAGTGAAATATATTCAATGAATTATTCATCAATTGATTCTTTTATCAAAGGTTTACATGATATCAAAACAAATTTGTCAATATGAGAATTTTTCTTTTTGTCTTGGCATGAATTTGTTGCATTTCTTCTTTTGTTTTCTTGCATTCTTTGTTTTCCTTCATATCAGTCATAATCTTCTTGTGAATAATGGATCCTGATGTTGAGAAAGAGCGGGGAGGTATCAATGAGTTCTTGAGCTTTCTTGCTCAAAATTCCATCTCAATTCTACCTATAAACATATCATTTTCGACGAAGTTTAATTGAAGCAACTTTCTTGTTTGGAAAGAACAATTGATGAGAATGATGCATGCCTTGTATGCCTATAGAATTGTTGAATATAGATAGTACTTATCAAGAAAATGATTAGATTATGACTAGTAATTCAAAGATTAATCCTTGAGTAGAGTAGGATTAACGATACGTTAAAGAATTAGATATACAATTTAGTGTCGGAATTCATACACAACCATATGGTTTGAAAAAGCCACTACTCAAGAACAATGGCTTGCTTTGGCAATTGAGTTCCCTTCTTCTTTAAGATCAAGAATAATGGAGATAAAGAGCATGTTGCGAGCAATCTTGAAAGACAATCTATCAATTAATGATTATGTATTTAAAATGAAGTCTCTTGGGATTAAATTAAATGCCATTGGAAAAAGCATTTATAAAAGAGACATAATTATGTATGTCTTAAATGATCTTAGTTCTTATTTTAACCCGTGTATTTGTTCTTTGAATAATAAGGGAGATGAAATTTCAATGGAAGTAGTCTATAATTAGCTTTTGACATATAAGCATCTTCATATAAAACAAAATAAATGTTTGGAAAGCCAAGTAACCCAGGCAAAAAATTTTAGAGGACCTGTTGGAAGAGAAAAACCAATGGCTCCAATTTTCAAAATGCCAATTATTATCCCAATGTTGGTTGAGGATCTAATTGTGCTGCTAGAAGTCGTGGTAGAGTGCCTCAAAGAAATATGCAATGTTAATTCTACCTTAAGCCTAGTCACATTAGTGCTTTGTTATAAATAACTTGATTGGTGGAAGTCTCGTAAGAAACAATGGAAATTTTAGGTCAATTACTTCTATTAACAACCAGATTAGGTCTCGAATGAGTCATGCATCTTATCTTACTTCTTTTACTAAGAGTTTTGATTAATTTGAGGCTTAGTACATTGACCAATTTGCTTATTCCTTGATGGTTCTTATAGAAAAAATGAATATCAAGGTTTTGTCTCTTTGCAATAGATTCTTAACAAATGGCGTAATAAGTCATATGACACATGACATATTTATTATTGAAAATCTAGTGACATATAATGGCACAAACAATGTGGTAGTACATAATGACAATTCTTTTTCTATTGTTCATATTGGAAATTCAAGAATTGATACTTTCATAAATTCTTTTAAGCTTAAAGATGCTTGCATTTCCTTAAATTAAGTTTCAACTTGATTTTTGTTCAATGATTTTGTTAAGACAATAATGTTTATGTTGAATTTCACTCTGCTTGTTTTTATGTAAAGAATATCATCTCGAGAATAATCATTTATTAAGGGTTGCTTGTCAAAGATTTGTTCATGTTTGTTGGCACATCATCTTCTTAAGAAATGAAAGAATCTTTAATTGTCACCGATAAGATTTTGTTAACAAATTTATGTATATAGCATGATAGATTAGACCATATTTCACACAATGTAATGAATAAAGTGTTTGTTGTTAGTAATGCTCAAGCATAAAAGAATGAAAGTCTATATGTATGCACAACACATGCTTTGTCAAAATCTCATCGATTGTCTTTTAATAATAAACATGTTTCTATTATGTCCTCTTTTGATTAGGTGTATTTTGACACATAAGGACTTGCCCTTATGAAAGGAAAAAATAATGAAAAGGCATTTTCTATTGATTATCAATTATTGTGCTCACTTTTGTTGGATCTTCTTTTTAAAAACAAGAGATGAAGCTTCTGCTATTTTTTTCAAATTTAAAGCAATGTTTAAGACTCAATTTTTAGTAATAATTGGACATGTTCAAAGCGATGGTGCTTGTAAATTCAAACATTTAGCAAGAAAATTAGCATATTATGGAATTGATTATAGGCTTACTTGTCCACACAATTCACAAAAGCATGGTATGGTAGATTATTGTCATAGGAGGGTAATTGATACAGATTTGGCTTTGCTTTTTAGAGCTAATGTACCAATACATTATTGGCCATATGTATTCAGAAGTGTTGTGTTTACTATTAACATAAACTCCTTTAAGATATTAAATTTAAAATCTTCTAATGATAAATTGTTTTCTAAGGTACTTGACTATACTTTTTAAGGGTACTCGGGTGTTTATTGATCAACACGAATTGTGTATAATAGATACAAAGTATACACATCACAAACAAGTAATATAATAATAAAAGAATATTGTTTTCATGAAGATTATTTTATTAGAAACTAATTTTAAAACTAAAAAAATATATATCATTTTTTTTGTGTTTTGAGAAAAGAAAATTAAAATAACTAAAAATAAATAGCAGTAATTAATTAACTCAAAATTAACAGCTAAAAAAATATATGAGAAAATATCTAGGAATACCTAATTTCTCAATTTTTTAAACATGTGAATTACTAAAATCCTCCCAATGTAATTACTAATTAATTACATGATCAATTGAATCTACCCTAGTATGTATTATTCTTTAAAGTAAACTAAACACTATATAGTAACTAACATAATCACACTCACATGTCATTTAGATTACATAGCACTAGTCATTAAGTTCATTAATTATGGATCACGTATATAAGAATCATACATCTCTATCTAAAAATTATATTTGTTATTTAAACAAGACAGATAATTAAATAATTATCTCAAATATATTTAATTGCCTATATAGATTAGTTGTTGGTCAAACAATTAATAACATAAAAACTAGATTAAATAATATAAATTGAAAACAAAATTGGGGTAAAAATATTAGATCATCACATATTAAAAATTGGGTTCATAAGACACGTAGAACAATAAATTAGCTATACATAATTATATTTATAAAATTTATTTTTTTCATAAAAATTGATAAAGAAAAAATAATAATAACAAATACAATCAATCTCTTGAATTGTATCATCAATCTCTTCTCGAATCTATACTATATTGTATTTTTCGTTTGAACTTTTTCTGTATTTTCTCTCTTATTAACATAAAAAACTGATAAAAATTATAAATTTGACTCCTGGGGTTCAAATTGCCCTAAAAAGTCTATAAGCTAAAGAAAGTTTTATATGGCTTAAAACAAACTCCTCGAGTATGGGTTTTCAAGCTTAACATTTATCTACGATAACGTGACTTTGTAAATAAAAAGTTAGATACCAACCTATTTGTTCTCTTTGAGTCTAAGGTTATTGTTCTTATTTTTATCTATATCAATGACATAATTACCACTATAACAATGCTTTAAGAGTTCAATAGGTCATCATTAATGTACGTCACACTTTTGTTCTAAAAAGACACAGGGTTGTTGCACTATGTCCTTGACATTGAGGTAGCTCATGTCATTAACAATTTGCACATTAATCAGTCCAAATACATTTTCTCTTTACTAGACAAAACTAGGCTACTTGATTCAAAATCTCTTAACAGTTTTATAGTTTCAAGGTAAGTTTTATGCATGTATGATGATACTTCTATCCAAGATGCATCTATATTTCAAAGTGCGATGGAAGTTTTACAATATTGCCCGATGACAAGACCAAATATTACCTTTGTTGTAAATAGGCTATGTTAATTCATACTTGTACCAACTAACTTGCATTGGGAGGCTGTGAAACACTTGTTGAGATATTTGAAGGAACTCTTTATCATGTCTTACTTTTCACTCAACCAACTTAGTTAGATCTCTTTGCATACATTATACTGATTTAGAAAATTAAATTATTTATTCAATATTTTAATAATTTTTATGTAAGATATCATAACAAAAAAAATTATACTTTTTTTTATTTGTCAATAAAATAAAGTAATAAGAAAATACTACTATTTTATTTTGAATATCTATAAAAAATAGTTTTTGTCATTCTTCATTCTTTTTTACAATAGGAAAGCACTAATAACACATTTTTTTAAGTGACTAATTAGTTTAATGTTAGAGATCTGTGTGGTATTTTTCTCAAAAAAAAAAAATTAACTCATTATTTCATATTTAATATCTTTTAATTAGATGTCGTTTAAGTTAAATTATAATCATTTAGACTTATTTAATGTTAAACTCTATTCGATTTGACTAGTTTCAATATTATTATAATGTTATTTTTGTTATTATCAATTTTAAAAATGTGATTTTATATAATTTTTTTATATTTATATTTTTACCTACAATTATTTTAACATTATAACTAAAAGGTCAAAAATATATAATTATCATTAAAAAGTTTCATATTATTCATAATGATCACTTTTCGTATTGAAAAGAAAATTCTAGATAAACTATTAATTAAGCTAGAAATTTACGCTTTTGAGGGATTCTTTTTCATTTTTGCTGAGAATGCACTTCTGCTTCTTCTTACTTTTTCTTTTTTTCTTATTTAATTATTGTCCTTGACTTATCTGTTAAGATATGTAATGTTTTTCTTTCTTCTTCATGGAAGTAATCCTTTTTCCACCAAACTTAAGAAGTAATTCGTAGAACATGGAGACAAACTTGAGAAAGCTTCTCGGCTTAAATAACACGTTCTTTGAATAATCCTAAAAGCTTTACTCAAAGTGCAATTTAGTCAAAAAATTTAATAAGAGCATGTGTTACATAAAATATATAAATGGTGTACATAGAGTTCTCCCTCTCTCTCTTTTTTCACTTGTAGCGTACCTTTTGTACAATTTATAAGACTTAAGTACAGATAAATTAAAAAAAAAAACATAAAATACTTTTGGGGTAAGTTTTGGTATTCTTGTGGTATTTTTTAACAGCTCATTTTTGGACGGGCCCTGCTCTATAGTGACCTACATTCTGTTTTTTTTTTTTAACTTTTAAAAATCTGTAGCATATCCTAAAAGAAAATGAAGAAGGAATACCATAATTTATGGAGCAAGACTTGAACAATAAACACGAGTTGGTAATATCGTTCAACTCTTTGACGCTAAGATAACTAACGGAAATTTAGTTCAATTGAACATCTCTCTCTGATCTTTATGATTAAAACAGAACTGTTTTTGACTTTAGGAAAAAAGAAGAAGCTCTTTTGTCGTTATTTTCTTTCACTGGGGAATTATATATCCAATAACTAACAAAAAGAAAGTACAAAATTTTTATTTCCTACAGACTCGGGTAAAATAACAGAATTTAGGAGATCACCTTTCTATGATCACCCTCGCATTTAAAAGTAACATGTATCTAAGATGCCAACTAGAAACATTGACCATATTATATTAGTATTGTCACCCTAACGTGTCATTGTGAGCTTAGTTTGTTTGTTCCCTCCCTAAAATAACAAACCATAAACACACAACATAATAGGGAAGCTAAGAACTTGTTCCGCTAAAAAGCAAACTGAGAACGTAGACCACTATTAGACAGTAAATTCAGAGGAGCCTCAACAAAATGGCCCGCACGGAAGATAAACAACGGAAATCAATATGCAAACGATGTACAGGAGTATAAGAAGCCATGTATATGATCTATGTATAAAAAGCATAAAGCACCAAACATTTCTCCCAAGATTCGCAACATTTTCTCGTACAACCAAGCAAACCCATAAATCATCTCGTACATCCAATCAAATTCAAAAAAATCCATCAGTCACACTATGCCAAATCCGCATCTCAATCAACTACATCTGCCTCTGCAGCCTCTTCACTTTTTTCCTCGACCTCAGGACCAGTCAATGCAGTGCTGCTGCTTGCTAGTACACTTTCACTTGGAGAACCATTAGGATTGCTTATAATATCACCAGGATCACTTTCTCTCACTGCACTTATTGTATCACCAGATAAACCTGATGTCACTGCGCTTATTGTATCACAAGATAAACCAGCTGTCAAGGCACCTAAATTAGGAGTATTAAAACCAGGAACTCGCTCTTCAGACTGTTTTGTCTTGTTTAGTGCATGACAATGTGGACAATAGTAGGTGATGTAAGGAAAATCTTCCTTTCTTGCAAGCCCTGTGCACAAAATAATGAATTATTTTCCTATCCACTCTAAAAAAAGAAAGTCAAAAGCAACCAGCGGTGCAAGAAAATGCACACGGCAAATAAAGCAAAAACAAAAGAAAAGAAAAAAGGCCATATGAGCTCTGCAGAGGCTGTGAAACCCAGACCACTCACCATTGTGCATGTGGCAGTTCCCACATATGAGAGCATAGGACTGGGTCGGATCCTCACCCACAAGTAATGCTGCAATACGAGCAACCCATCCTCCATCATGACTGGATGGTCCTTGGGGAAAATGATGGTCCACAACAACTTGATTATGATCAGGAGTTTGAGTACCATCACCGTGAGGTGATACTGCTTCTGATTGAACCATAGGAGTGTTCCCTGCACTAGCGAATTTCATGTTTCCCTGTTTCCTGTTTCTAAGTCCACCAGATTGAACTTCAACATCATTGCTCTTGCCTGCTGGGGCATTGACAGTAGATTCATCTCCCAAATATACTTTCAACCCCGATTCTGCACCCAACTTGGATGCTAAAACAGTTGCAGCTGCAGCTTTTGCTGCTGGATCAGGATCATATCTCTGTGCAAGAACTCTCACCCTAAGTACATGATGTAAAGCAATATGCAGCTTCCAATATTTACACGATTGTAATTTGTACATATGCTCTATGGAGAAACACATGGACGACAAAAGGGGGCAACTGACTAGGCATAAGGCTCAACTTTGAGATAATTAAAATTGTCCTCAAATGAGCCCGATAAAATAGACGACTGAAACTATTTAAGATGTTATTTTAAATTTTTAATTATACCCTCAACAGTTGTTATATTCTTTTATATCTATTTCAAGCTCGGAAAATTATTTTTATTAATGTTTTAACGTATAAATTATTGTTTCGCAAATTATTCATTTAAAGACTTAATAACCTGGGACATTTTTACATTGATTATTTATTACTATGTTAAAACTCTCAAGAAAAGGAAAAGGAAAAGCTAAAGCTAAAGGGGGTACAAGTATTCAATTGTGTTGAACTAAAACAAAAGGATAGAGAAATATGATGCATAACGGAAGAAACCAATATGTCAAGCTTCAAAGTAGAGGGCTTTGAAATCTTCTGTGTCAGAACAGGCATTGGGCACAATTGGAGAACATAAAATCCTTTTAATGGTCACCTGAATAAGCTGTTGAGTGGTATAATAATTTGTTCTTTCTTTGAGTTCATTAATTTTCGCTTGCCTTTCAGTCCTAAGCCTTTCCAGCGTATTTTGGTCCTTGCGATCACCTAAACAATCAAGAAAACACTGAATAATAACATCAAAAACATTACTTGTTTGCAGTGTCAATGCTGTAACTAATCACAAAGACACAGCATGTAAGTATGTTACATTACAATATTAAAATTATTAACATAAAAGAGCATCAAAATTGATCGGCACACTCCACTAAATTGAAGTGCTCAAGTAGAAGGAAAAAAACATCCTAAGTTTCAATAAGCTGATACATCTCCTTTTAGTTTTAGGAATAAATTCTCAAATAATAAAAGCAATCCTGAAAATGTTAGCCATACAACTTGAGATATTATGAGAGTGTTGAAAATTGAATTTAGAATATAATCCACTAATCATCCTAAACTACCAAGCTATCACATTAAGTCCATCAACTTAAGACATGCGACAACTTTGGAAAAAAAAGGACAAGAAAGAAGAGGGAATGAAATTTTTGAACCTAAACAAACAAACAAAAAAGCAATGGAAGAATAACAGTCACAGTCACAAATGTTCTGAGCCCCATTAGACCTTGGATAATCAGCAATCTGGGCACATGAATTCAGTGATACTTAATCTACTAAATAAAACAATTTATATAAACCCAAAACAAGACATCATTTAAAAACAAGACACTTGCAAAGAAGCTTCCATCATTAAAGCACCAAATTCCTCAAAATTAAGGAAGAATGTAATAGGACTTCGTTGTCTTTGATTGGGCTTAAAGAGGATTAAATGGTCGTGTACATTGCTAATAATTTTCTTCTCTTTCTTTGGGAGCATGTTCATCACTAAGATACTATCAAACATGTTTTTGGAGGCAAAATAATTCAATTCATCCTTTATTGAAGTGAATGATACAAAGTAGAAATGGGCTTTAAGTCTAAGAACCAGACACAGAAAAATAATCAAAATAAGTCTTCTGGATTATAAATAGAAGAACTATTTTCATGAAAAACATGAAAAACAATAATATACTGCAAAAGGGTTAGTTGAAAATTAAAAAACTTACGCCTCTTTGTCCATCCCACCAATGCTGAATGAGAAAAATAAGATAAAACAGGCCACATAAATATTGGGAAGACATACACTGCCCTCATCTTCCAATCCAGATTTGTTGATCTTGTCATCATAACAGCAAAACCAACTGCTAGAACCTGAAAATTAAACCAGCTTTTAGCAAAAACTCTTGGGGAATTGAATTTTGTGAAACTCAGGAAATCATCCTTTTATCATAAATTAAATGGAGCTACATAAGAAGATAACTTCTTGTTCATTATCCATATACAAGTCGTTTTACTAAAAGAATGTTAATGAACTTCTTGGTCACGTATTTGAACTTTAAAGGAAATAAAAACGTCTCAATATTTTTAAAGTTGCACAGAACCTATGACTAAAAAGTAAATTCTAAAGCAAGAGTAATATTCAACTAAAAACTTTCCAACTGCAAATGCTAAAAGAAAAAAGGAAAGAAAAAAAATTAAGCATGCATTCATAGCACAAAGCTACTAAGCAGTTGCAACATTAATTAGGCAAAGTTAAACGAATTATTGAGCCATGTTTTGCCTGCAAAATCTAGTTATAATTATCAACGACAAGTCGTGCCTATCGGTATACATTGGCAGCGAGCATCAATCACTAATCTGTAATCATTGTCAATGCCTTTAATCAGACCAATAACACGATGGAAAAAGTAAATAAAAGGATTACCTCAAAAAAGAGGGAAAATAGAATAAGTTGCCTATTCCTCAACCTCCAGGTTTGGGCTCTCCTTTTCATACGAGATAGAACAACAGCTTCTTCTTTAGAAATATATTGAAGCCGCTTCTCAAAATCATCACCATTTACCCTAAAAATCCCATTCCAAATTCGAGAAATAATGTTTTTCTTTTGCTTTTTCTTCTTTGATGTACCAGTAGCAGCAACGTCTTTCTTCTCAGCTTCCACGACCATTTTATTTCCCTATCTACAAAAATATACAGAACCACAAACTCAACAATCAACAATACTAGAACCCGATATCCCTCAATCAATACAAAGTACAAACATACACGTATATATTCACAAAATGGATCACAGATCCAAATGATTAAATGAAAATAACAGGTCCAAAAGTTCAAAAGAAAAACATCAAACCTGGGGATGGAGAAGAATAAAAGATGATGGATCTAGAGTGTTCTAATCAATCACCGAATCTTCCTCTTCTTTCTCTAATTTTGGATCACAGAGAGGAAAAAAAATACGGTAATGGAGTCCATAGAGGCAACGCAAACGAACAGGATGAACAACACGCTGGTTTACAGAGAGGGAACGCAGTGTACGGAGTGAGTGAAAGAATGGAAAAGAGGAAAATATAAGAAGTCAGGCGAGACTCCCGGGAAGGTGTTTTGCGTTTGTTCTCTCTGATTTTTCAATTTTCAATTTTCTGGTGATCTAACACGCACTGCTACGCGTCTACTTGAGCCCCTTCCCTACTCCAACCGCCGTTCTTTACGAAAATGGTTATTATTAGGAGTGAAATGTAATATTATTTCTTTTATTTACTTTATTTATAAAAATATATTAAAAAATATTTAATAATTTTAAATTTATTTAAAAATAAAAAAATTACCAAAATTATTTTAATCATAAAATAAAAATAAAATATAATAATATTTTCAACATGTTTATAATTTAATTTTTTGTTTGATAAGAAGTGAATAAATAACGAAAACATTTTTTTAATATTTGTTTAAAAAAAATTTTATCAATAAAATTTTTTTAAAGTCTATTTTTTTTATAAAAAAGTTAATTAATAAATATTATTTTTTAACTAAAAGGACTATGAGAATATTTTTTATAAATAAAATATTAATTAATATATATTTTAAAATTGAAACACTAAACAACACTTAAATTTTAAGAAAAAAAATCTATAACATTTTTCCTATTATTATTGTTGTTGTTGTTGCTGCAGCAGCTCAAATTCTTAAGAATTTTTTACTTCATTTGTTATGTTTTTTAACAGTTTTTTTCCCTTCATTCTTTCATTTTCCCTCCCTTTTGAAAAAGTATTAATGCAATAATAAATAAATAATTTTTAATTTTTTAAATGTTTAAGATAATATTTTTAATAATAGAAATGATAATTACAAATAAATAAATTAGTAAAAATTTAAAATTTAAATATTTATCCGTAATTTTTTTTATAAAAGAATGACTAAACATTTACAAAAATAAAAAAACAATTAAACTATTCTAACTTAAATAAATAAAAGAATTTGAACACATTTTTATCACATATTTTATGTAAAAAATATTATGCAACTTGAATAAGGTAGACATTAAAGAAATTAATTAAATTGGATCATTCATATTAATCAAACTCAATCGAACCGAACCGTTTAATTATTAAAAATGTTATAACTGAACGGTTTTGTACGATTTTATTAATGATTTTCAACGATTTTACTTGGTTAATAATACATAAATATGATCCACCTAATGATCTTTAATTAAAATATGAAAAATTTAATCAACGATTTGTGAGAAATAATATGAAAAATTTAATATATTATTAAAATCGTTCTGATCCAACTGGTTCGACCGATTTACAAATTATTATAATCAAACTAGACAGTTTGAAAAACGATTTTAATTAATACAAATTGGATTTAACTGTTTGATTTATAAAATTATTTGAACCAGTCTGATCTAGTTCGTTCTTTTAGTTTAAATCAATCTGGTCTAATTTTTGGACAACTTTAATAGACTATTTACATAGTTTATATCATTGACTTTTTTTAGTATTTTAAAGTTTGCTAAGATAATAAAGTAATATTTTAAAATTTTATTAAGTTAATAAATTACGATAATAAAAATTTATTTAAAAACTTAACATTTGATCACTTTATTTACATAGGAGTTATTGGAGATAAAATTAAGGAGTACTTTAATGAGTAAATTAAGGAGTGTTAACTACTTAATTTAATGAGTAAATAAAGAACCTTAATTCAAGGAGTAAATTAAGGAGTAAATCAAGGAGTTATCATCCTTGATTTAAGGATTAATTCAAGGAAAAAACAAGGAATCCTTAATTAAAGGAGTAAAATAAAGAATCCTTAAAGTTGTATTGTTTCTTTCATATTTTCATTACAATTCTATAGCTATATATAAGGAAATTTACTCCTTGAATTACTATTTGAATTAAACATTCATTGATTTACTCATTGAATTAAGGATTCCTTATTTTACTCCTTGAATTAAGGATTACTTATTTTACTTCTTGAATTAAGGATTACTTATTTTACTCCTTTAATTAATGATTCCTTTTTTTTCTCCTTGAATTAATCCTTAAATTAAGGACGATAACTCCTTTATTTACTCCTTGAATTAAGTTTCTTGATTTACCCCTTAAATTACTCCTTAATTTTATCTCCAATACTCCCCCTCAAGCTGGATCCATAAGGTTTATGGATCTAAGCTTGCACAAAATTCGTTGAAACTGATGAGAAGCCAAGGCAGCAAATGTAAAACTAACAAAAAAAATGTTGATTACGATAGCAAAAAAAAATATTATTGTTGTCGATATGTGACTTTTCCTTTTACCACAATACTTCCCCTCCACATCGGGCAGGTAGGAGCTGTAGGAGAGATTTAATCCATCATCGCCAAGAGCTTAGTTTCAATGTGGGACCTTTCCTTTTACCATAATACTCCTCCACATCAGGTAGGTAGAAGCTGCAGGAGAGATTTAATCCATCATCGCCAAGAGCTTGGTTTCAATGTGGGACCTTTCCTTTTACCACAATACTCCTCCTCCACATCAAGTCGGTAGAAGCTATAGGAGAGATTTAATCCATCATCGCCAAGAGCTTGGTTTCAATGTGGGACCTTTCCTTTTACCACAATACTCCTCCTCCACATCAAGTCGGTAGAAGCTGCAGGAGAGATTTAATCCATCATCGCCAAGAAATTTGGTTTGAAAAAACAAAAAGAATAAGAAATCGCTCTGATAGAGTGTCAAACGCACTTTGAGCAAAAGAATAACAATTTTTTTAAGAAGATCGACTTGCTTTGATACCATGTTGAAAATTAGTGTTGAAAACACAAAAGGTCAAAGGCCTTGCCAAATAAAAAAAGCTCTCTCAAAGTTGTATTCTTTCTTTCATATTTTCATTACAATTTTATAGCTATATATAATGAGATTTACTCCTTGAATTACTATTTGAATTAAACATTCATTGATTTACTCATTGAATTAAGGATTCCTTGTTTTACTCCTTGAATTAAGGATTCATTGTTTTACTCCTTTAATTAAGGATTCCTTGTTTTTCTCTTTAAATTAATCCTTAAATTAAGGATGATAACTCATTGATTTACTCCTTAATTTACTTCTTGAATTAAGTTTATTGATTTACTCGTTAAATTACTCCTTAAATTTGTTAATTATAGATCAAACTTGAGTGTTATATTCGATCATTCTCACTCTCTGTTCTTATTATATTTGCTAATTATAAATATTGTTTTCCTTTTTTTATTGTGAAATCAACTATGAAGTGATGATTTCATTAAAAAAACTATGAAGCGGTGATGGATATTCTAATAACTATATATGTAGTTCGATTAACTATCATTTAGGAGTTATGGTATAAAGTTATTTATATATTTTTATTATTTATTATTTAAAAAAAAGATTTCTAATCTGCAGTAAAATGTACAATCCTAAAATCAGTTTGATAATATTTCAATAAGTAATTATCAAACCCACACGTTTGCTTAAATGATAAATGTTTTTTTAAATGATAGTTTACATATCTAAATTTACACTCATATAAATTAAATAACTTTAAAAAAGATAAAAATTATTAATGTTTTTTAAAAAATTTATCACGTATCACACCATAATATAAATACCATTTTATAGCTTAAATATCACAACCCCTTTTAAAATTTAAAAAATATCACAAAAACATATAAAATTTAAATTTAAGTGTAGTGCGCAGCAAAATTCTACTTTTTTCAATATGTAATTTATAAATAAGTCAATTTTTTTGCATGAGACTATTTCTTTATTGGATAATTGGTCACGTAGTTTTATTTTCATAAATTTAGTACGTTAATCACTTCAAAATTTAGTAAACTTACTGTTACCTTTTAAACAATTGATTTTTTATTATTTTATTTTTCAATTTGAAGTAATTGAGCTAAATAGTAGACTGCATAAGCCTATAGCCGCTTTCATTAAATACAAGGCACGTGCGACTTGAACCAAACCATCACTTATGTGGTGCATTACAGTCACAGAAGTTCACAAATGACACTCAAGACTGAATGGCCCAAGCAACCCTCGATTTTATTAAGTTCGTACTGAAAACGTCAAACTTTTACATGGATAAGGAGTGGTTGAACACAAGGCTAGGACTTGACCAAAAGAAATAACAATTGTTTTCTTTCTCTTTAAGCATATGTGTAATAACTATTTCTCTAAAGATCAGTAGATCATGTTTTCAGATCTTCTAATACACTGACTACGAAACTATATATATATATATATAGTGAAGAATATGGGGGGAAAAAAGACAGGTGGCATCTTCTTGTCTCTCTTTCTTTTATTGGACACCATGATGTATTTCCACAAGTGAGTTTTAGTCTAAGACATGGTAGAGACAGAGACAAAGGAAAACCATTGACCTGCAGGCCTTGGACAAAAACAGTTGCCACCTGATCAGTTTTCACCATATCTTTGATAGCCCTTGTGGCTGGGAATAAATCGCGGCAAGCACGAAAGTAATATATAAAATAAACTTCGCTTAAACGAGCATTGCGTGCACTCCATTGTTCATGTTTTCCAAGTACGGTAATTGATGGCAAGTAGCAACAACAGAACTCATCAAAGTACAGCATACATAATAGTTGAGACTCTGAATGGTCAGTATGCAGAAATAAAATGCTGAAGAAACCAACCTGAACGACCAGCATCATTACTTACAATTGAGTACAGTCCACTTCATCAAGATTCAACCCTGTAATGACGGATCAGATTGATATTTGTTTGACTTCATCTAAGCTTGACTTGTCAAAATTGAACACTCCATCAAGATTGGAATGTCAAGTTTGACCAAATATTGAGAAGCACAATCAGTAGAGCAGGGTTACCAACCGATCTGCCAAAAGATCCTGGCAAGAATTGCAAAGTACCATCAGCCATATAGGTATTGTGACAAAAATACATTCTGACCTAGATTGACAGCTCTAAATAAAGAATGAAAAAGTCCACTGAATGCGCTAAACTGTAATAAATAGTAATGATAATAATCTCCAAGGTTTGTAAATGAGATAAATAAGTAAAAGAACAAATACCTGTCTCATTGGCAAATAAAAGTTTGACACTACTGCAGAGGAGTGGTGCCGCAAGCAGGAAAGATTCTTTTCAGTTCATTGACAATGAATATGATTAGCAACCCAAGGTGCACCTTGTTTTACTAAACCAAAACTCTGCTATATGCTTATGCATGTTTTATGCATATCAGCACGGAGTAACTCAGAAAAACTTAATCAGAGGCCACTCGGTGAGAAGTGACCAGAAGGGCAGCAGAGACTTTGCAAAGAGATACGGTTTCTGATTTACAATTGATCACACTTCGCAAAGATACTTATCAAAACAAGCTGGAAAATGAGGGAGCAGCCTAATAAGATAAGACATTTGACCTCTACCTTAAATGGTTTTTATAAGATATGAACCAGTGACCTGATTGATATCCCAGTTGCTTCATTTCATCACATAAATGAAGTGCAGAGTGAATGTTCCCTGAGTTACAAGCACCACCTATCAACAAATTATAAGTGACCACATCAGGAAAAACACCAAATGAAAGCATCTCCTGTTTGAGTAAATAAGCATCACAAATGTTCCCTTGTTTTACGTGTGCATGAATCAATGCATTGTAGGTATACACATTTGGTTGAATTCCATAAGCCAACATCTGATCCTTAGATGACAATGCATTATCAAAATCTCCACATCTTCCATAGTAATCAATAACAAGGTTCCATATATGAGCCTCAGGTACAATAGACTTCTCCAACATACCAACAAGAAGCTCTTTAGCTCTGACAATATCTCCACTAATACATAAGCTTTGAATAATCAATCTGTATGAAAGTTGATCTGGATTTGCTCCAATTCTTGACATACGGCCAAGGATATAACGAGCCTCCTCAAATTTTCCTTCCTTGCAAAGACAACTTATAAGTGTATTATAGGTAAAAACATCAGGTAGTAGCCCTCTTTTTATCATTGCACAAAAGTATCCGTAAGCAAGATTCATGTCTCGGCTCAAACAAAGTCCATGGATGAGCACATTATAAGCAACTACATCTACTGGGGTATTCATATTCATCATGCCGAACCAGTGGTTAAGGGCCTGAAGCATATTTCCACTTTTAAAATAACCATCCATTAATATAGTTGAGGTAATCAAATCTGGTGTTGTTTTCTCATTATCATTTAATATTTCTTCAAAACGCTTAATAGCATCATCCAAGAGACCTTTCCTGCATAATGCGTGGACAAGTATGTTACAAGTAACTCTATTTGGCTTAATACGACCTAAGACCATAGTAGAGGACAGGTACTCTTGAGCTTTATCAACATTATCGCCAAGGCAATAACCCTTAATGAAAGTGTTATAAGTGGCATGATTGGGAGATGGACCCAATTTTAACATCTCCTTTATAAGCAAATCTACTTTATCTAAGTGACCAGCTTTGCACAGTCCATTAATGAGATAGTTGTGTGTAATAACATCAGGGACAACACCTTTCTGTATCATTTGTTGCCGAAGACATAGTGCTGTTGCCAACTTACCATCCAAGGATAAATCCTTAATTATTGCTACATGATCATGGTAGTTAACTTTCACAGACAACCTCAGAAAAGCTATCTTCGCTGAAGATACATTTTCCCTGAAAAGTTTGAATAATAAATAAAGTATGTTGTAAATTCTGAAATTTACAATTGTATTATAATGTATACATTATAAGATTAATTCTTTTAAAAACATACTTACCATAGAATCAAATGCTCCATGCTATTTCAAGGAGGACTAGTTTGCCTAGACTCCCAAATAGAAAACATAAAAGAGAAAATCTAATCTTACAGTTACTCAATCAAGATACAATCTTATCTAACACTTGTAATCGAATCCTGTTAACATAGAATACATCTTTAAAACATAATGCAGATTATTTACTCTCTCCCCTTTTTCTTTAAACAATTGCAAAGCTAACCCATGCTACACCTGAAAAAAACTACAGCAGGATAGCTTGTCAGGGAGTTGAAAACAACTGGCATGCGATTACGAAGCTTCTCCCTATGGAATACATTGCTAACCCATTCCAAAGGGGAAAGTGCACATCCTTAGTCACTTATTTATTTATTTAAATCTTACTTATCAAAGTATAATTAATATAAAAAATAAGCATCTTCAAAATCACTTGTTATATACAATGCCATAAGAACTAGGATAGAGAGGGGAGAGAAGTTTGAGGACAGAGAAGGATTCAGCCTTTCAAGTTGCAACTACCAATCAATACCAGAAACAAAGTTCAACCCTATATCTAATAATACAAGCAGTTACAAAATGTTAAAAGATGATAATTCAGATAGAAAATTCCGAGCTTAAACAGAACAAAACGTGCATTTTTGCCTAGATTCTAAAACAAGTATGACCTTCTAATGCTATTTATTGAAGACAGTATTTTTTTTATTGATTGAATTATTGAAGATAATATTGAATCACAAGAATTAACTTTGACATTATACATGCATCGTCATCGAAATAAACCCCCAAGTACAATCCATGTGAAAGATTCAACTAGCTCAATCCATTATGATTATCTTTCCATTTATCATAAGAACAGCAAGTTCAAGCCACATAACTATAAAAACAAAAACAAAACAAAAAAAGAAAAAAGAAAGAAAGCTTACTTCATCATTTTCAAACGATCCAAGCTGTCCTTCAGCATTCCATCCAACACATTGAAAACTAGATGTGGATCTTGTTTATCATCACCATCCTTCTTCCTTAAGAACCAATTTTCAGCACTCAACTGGTAATCTTCACCCAATTTCATCATAAAATCTTCAATATCATATGGTATTAGATTCTCATTCCCCAGAGTCCTTTCACATTTATAAAATAATACGAGGATAAAATATATTAGCCAAAAAAAATAATCCAGAGAAGCACTTAATTCTGCTTTGCAAAACAAAGCGATAACAACAAACGAAATATATTATTGAATAATATATATCATGTTAAATCAAAGTAAAGCAGCCCATTTCAAGATGCAAACAATATATTAAACTCTGAATTGCAAAGAGTATATAGAAATCAATAAACTCTGTATATAGAATCAATGTTATTGTTATGCAGAAAAATTTCATTATCTGGGAAAGAACGTAGCACATATTGCATCATCAACCCTTTATCAAACTGGGATGTGCCCATGGGAAAATATTTGTCTTTCCCTTTTTCTATTTCGTTTACCCCGTCTACTTTCTAAGCAACCAATACCCAACAAACAAAAATACCTGGCATCTGCGCCACTATTGGATTGGCAGCAGAAAATGTTACTAAACGTCCGAGCAATATTGTTCTTGATGGAATCTAGGGTTCGATCCAGAAACCTAAAGAATAAAAAATGGGAAGGGGACGTTTCCCCACAGGCAATTGCCAACTGAATCACATCCAAAATAACAAAATGACCCGAAATTAATCAAATATCTGATAAACCCATTATTAAATAAATAAATAAATATGAAAATTTAGAAATCAAAGAGAGAGACTAGTAGATTAGTATTGACTCACCGCCATTGGATGCTTAAGTGGAGTCTTTTGATGTCAGTGAGAAAAATAGAAAGAAGCTGAAGACGTTGAAGCTATGACCTAATATTCCCTGGTATTACCGTTAGCTGTTGTGATATGTCGCATACTCGCAGCTTCTCTCTTCTTCTTTCTCTGGTCTTTAGTTCAGTCCCCTACTCGGACTCGTATATACGATAACGCGGTGGCGAGGGCAATGCTTTATGATACGAGGGCAGAATGGGCTTGTGGAATATCGATAGATACAAATAAATATAATCATTTCTTATTAATTTTAAATATATTTATATAATAATGTTAATAATTTTTTCATCATTTAATTATATATCTTATTTTTATTATTTATTTAAAAATATATTTAATTTTTGAAAAATTAAATTTTAAGAAAATTCTTACTCTATTATATTTTAAAATATAAATATAAATTTTTATTTTTATTTTTTAATTATTTAATACATATTTCTAAATAAAATAAAAATATAAAATTAATAATAAATAAAATTTAATTTAATTATTTCAAATACTGTGTGTTTTATTATTAAAAGTGTATATGTAATTATGTGTATATAAAAAAATAATGATAATATATATTCATTTTCGATTAACAATAATTTTGATATTTCAATAATCATCTACATGTTACATTTTATCGATTATAATTATTTTCGATTAAAAATCATTATATTTTTATAATTAATTAAAATTTTAAATATAATTAAAATATTTATTTTTAATCTTTATTTAATGTTAGTAAAAAAGATTATATTCAATGCATAAATAATCAATTCATTTAATTGATTTTACTTTTAATATTTTAATAAAAAACACATATCTTCGTTTTTCTTACGGGTTAAAAAATATATACTAATTTACATTATAAACAAAATAAATATATATTTTGCTAGAGATTTAAAAATAAAACTCTAATATAAAGATAGTTATATCATACTATTAAATTAAAAAAAATTCTATAAAACAATGTCATTCTTTTAAATATAAGGTTTGAACATGTACAATGTGGTGTTTTGATTTTTAATTTTTTCCATAAAATTTAAATTTTTAAATCAAAGATAATTTTAACATTTTATGTTCTAATTGGCATATAGTAAAAAAACAGTTTATTTATTAAAATTATCATGTTTTTTATTATTGTGCATAATTAATTTAAAATGAAAGGAGGCATATATAATAAGATTATTCATTTTAAAAAAATAGATCTATATTAATCAATAACAAATTCAAAAGAATTAGAATATCTATTACATTCTTCATTCTATTCACTTCATGCCTTAATTTGCTAGATAAAAAAATATGATAGAAATAGATTTTCTTGCTGAAATGGAGAGATATGCTGATATATGAATTGTTTATATTTTATTTTTATTGACCAATGACAAAGGTACACTTTATGATTTCTAATGGCAATTATGATAATAAAAAATATATTTAATTACATAACATAATATTTTTAAAAATAAGAATTCATTTGTAACTGTCTTTTAGGAGCTAAATACATATTTTTTATAACTTGATGAATACATGTCCGTGATGAAAAGTTAAAACTAAAGAGAATATATCATGCACACCGAAACCTAAAGTTATCCATTGATTCCATGGAAGTGTTTCCTTTTATTTTATTTTTCTTTTACTTGAAAAATAAAAGGTACTGAAGAACCGAAGAATGCCCAAAAGGATAAAGCAGTAAAACTTATCAAAAGAACTCACTTTTCATAGGATGACGTCAATGCAAAGCACTTTGAGTTATTCATCAACCAAGCATAATAGCAAAATTGTTCTTTCTTAGATATACATTCAATGATATTTTACATGAAGAGCACACTACGATTATTTTCAAGAGAGACTACTGAGTCGTTTGAACACAAATAAAGAGCCTCTAGAGCCTTTCCCCAATCTGATATCCTCGTCTACGTAAGTGATCTGGAGTTTAACCTCGCTTTCACCACCGTATCGAAATTTCAATGATCCAACCTTCAACTCCGGTGGCTCAAATATAACTTGAACCCATTTATTATCCAGTGCCTTGAGTTTTCCTGCCCCATAAAATATGCAGAGAGTTAATACATTATTTGACATTGCAAGAACTTGAACATAAAGTTATAAAAAGCAGGCAGAATAAGTGGGGCATTTATTAATCCATAATGAGAATAAAATGAATCAAATTAAGGAGGAAAGAATAAAATGAATCAAATTAAGGAGGAAAGGGAATAAAAATAATCATTACCTTTGACTAAAAATTGAAATAAAAATATTAATTTATTGATTTTCCTTTTTAAACCGATAATTATAAATATAAATTAAATAAAATACTAAAATAAGAATAATTTTGTACATACATTTTGAAAAAATTGAGTAAATGACAAGATATGACCATGGAATAAATCACTGAAAATCACTCCTAAATTTGTGGGACCCTGATTTACTTTCTTTTCGTTAAGTAAACAAAAAAAATAAGAATAACTCATTTTTTTTTACCCCCTTTCCTAATCTTAAATATTATAAGTATTATGTGTGCTTCCAACCATTCAGATCAATCTTTTGAGACTAAAAATCCCATGATTTTTATGAATTTTGATATGATCTCCGAGCTTCAATAGATACTACTATGATATCTCCACTCATTGGATTAACTTTTTCAGATTGAAAGACCATGTTATTATGTACTTTGTTATAAATAAAGAGAGTGGGGACCTTGAAAAATAACAATATGTCATGTCTCTACCAACATACCATTTTTGATATTGAAAACAACGTAAGTTTGGTGATAAGCACGTTGTTGCTTCAGTGTTCTTATATTTCAACAATTGCCAAACAAAACATGTATTTTGTTTTTAGTCAATAGTCATTTAGTGATACTAAGTCCAGATTAATTACTACAGCATTATAAGGATAAGGCCTGAAGATTATGACCTACCTTTCAAAGAGACCTCTCCATCCAAGAATCCTAAAGCAGAAAAGGACACCTTGTTAAACACGGTTTCGGGAGCTTCAATAGCCTGAATCATTTCCTTTGTTTTAAAAACAAGACGGCCCAATGCACTCCTGTAGCCACCTCCAGGTGATGTTGGTCTTGAACAGTATAGTACATCCCACTCTGAAAGGTTTTAAACAGCATGTAGTGAATAAAACAATGCTGACGAAACCACAATGTCTTCTTTTAGAATTGAGCAGAATATCATATATCCAAAGAACCCATTTCGAAGGAAAAACAATTTGTCATTTTTGTGTGTGCATATTTGTTAAAGAGTTTAATAATACATGTTATATAGCATAACATGGTGGAAATTGCAAAGTAAGATCTTTGGAGCTGAGATTGACTTCAATCTTTTTCCATTGTTCATATTCATCCAGTTAGATATGCCCATAGAATCATTTACAAGACTAACATAAGAAGCCTCATCAATCCAAAACACTCATTCCTTGCATACGGTATCTGATGGACGAAGACCAATCAGCTAGTACTAAAAAGTCAGAGATAGTAAAGGATTTTGAAGATCTAAGGAGTGTACCTCCAAAAATGAGGGGGCATTTCACTGGCTCATTAACACAATATTTTTGCAACTCCTGTGCAACTTCCGCTACTTCTTTGTGCTCTTCCTTTTTCAGCGAGACTCCTCTATCTGAACTTTTCACCTGAACCAAGATTTACAACCCAAGCTTTCATGATAATCAAATCAAAACCACAAAAATAAATTGCTCAAATAATTCTAGAGTAAACTGTTTCGACATAATTGTAAACTTGATCTATTTGACTTTAAACCATATGAAACTATCGTATCCATATTTCTTCCTAAGACATTCATAATGCAAGCACAGTGACAACTTCATATCAAATATTCCCATCAACTCACTTGAAATAATTTCCTAATCTGAATATACAAATTTCCCACGAAATTAATAGATGCTTGGGTTTTGTTTGCTTCTCCTTTTGAGACCATCCATAATGACGCATGAGGTCTTTTGACAAACTCTAAACCAAAATAGCTTCAGAGGTTGAGGATCAATTCATTAATTGAAGCCTCTGACTCACTAAGGAAAATCAAGTTTCATAGAGACAATTGTAAACTGATAATATCAAAAGATGCTTAAGGGTGAGTGGTGTGAGGATTATATAAGGGAAATATAACAACTTCAATGTCACGTAACGACAGTATAAGAGAATAAAAGTAAACAACATAATACACAAACTACACTATAATAAGCAAAGAACATTGTAAGGTTAATAGCATAAAACTAAATAAAAATAGCTAAAGGAGGATAAAATGCACCTGCATCACATAAGCACATAAAAAAAAACAAATTTTGTGCTTACTAACAAAAACACTAATGGAATGATTTTTCCTGAAAACATTTTCTTGTGAAATCACTTACAATTGAAGCAAAAACATGGCCCATATTTTCTCAGCAATAAAAAAAAATTAAATTCCTAACGATTAGTTGGAAACAAAGACGAATAGTCAGAGCTCTACCTTAGAAAGAATGAAAGCAACAAGATCACCAGGAGCAGTTAGAACTTCTGGGTTAGAGACCGAAACCGAAGCCCAAACTCTCAACGCAAGCAAAAAATTTGTGGGTTTAGAGCGAGAGTATATACATTTTGGTTTAGAGGGCTCGTGTCCTCCTCTGAACGCAGAGGGCAACCAAACTAGGGAAGAAGAAGCAGCAGCAGCCATGTAAAGTGAAAGAGAAAACTCTGGATTTCGAATCGTAGGGGTAAAATCTGTATCAGCTAATAAAAGTTCTTGAAAATTGATGTTGTTTTCCAAAATTTTCTATTATTGCGAATTCAGATAGCGTTCTTGCAAATGAAGGTGGACTGGACCCACAGGTTGTATAATTACTGGTGTCGAATATCACGCGTAGGAAAAATCCATATCAGTGCCTTATCTTTTATTAGCTAGTGTCGTGTTATTTTAATAGATTAGGGTGTCAACTATCTTGTTTTTTTATCGATATTTACAGAAAAAAACACTTAACATCAAAATATTGAAAAAAATTATCTTATAATTTAATACTCTAAAATTTATAAAAATATAAATATTATTATGATATTATCAAATTCTATTCTAGAAATAAGATTATCCTTATTTTTTAGGTTAATGTCACCAAGAATTTTCAAATTATGTAATTTAAATATTTTAATCACATAATTATTAAATTAGACATCAAATATCTCTTAATTTTTTAAAAAATAAATAATTAATTTTCATAATTTTTGAGTTAAATACATATAATAATTCTATTATTTATGAAAGTTAGATACTATAAATAATATTTTTTATATTTTTAACAGATAAAAAATATTTATTTCAATGAATCATAGTAATGAAAGTTATTTATTTTTCATAATAAAAAACTGTAGTAGTATCAAACTCATAAATTACAATATTAAAATATTTATTTTTAAAAAATTATATATTTTTTAATGCATAACTCAATAATTATAGAATTAATATATTTATTTAATATTAATTATCTTTTCTTATTTTTTATATGTTTTGGAAAAAAAATTTCATGTTTATTTGTGTTACTTAACTTGTATTTTTCTTTTACTTTTTTTTACAAATTTACATTTTTTTAATAATATTAAAATAAAATTATCAATTTTTTAAATCTAGTTCTCTGCTTAAACTTTTTAGAGACATGTTAATATCTTAAATTAATTAAAATAAATAAATAAATAAACAAAACGGTAATATTTATATTTAATTATTTATATATAAAAAGAGTTTGGTAATTTTATTATGTATTTATTTATGTTATTATCTTATATAATTATTTTAATTATATTAATGATAATTATTAATAAAATTTATGTTTGTTATCTAATAAATATATCTTATTCAATCAATTTATTTATGAATAAATCTTATTTGTATCGAATTTATGATTTTTATGTCTCATATTTCATATAGTTTAAAAAATAGTCAAATATTATACATGTTTTTGGGAAAATATTTACCAAAATATTTATTAAATTCGATTAAATCGTATCTAGTATATCTATTATATATATATATATATATTAATTTCTTAAATAATTATAAAAATATTAATTAAATAAGTTTATATATTAATTTATTATATTTATATTAATTATATAAATCTTAACAATATTATACTAAATTATTTATATTTATATTTTATTATTTTGACAAGTTATTACATTTATTATTCATAAAATAATAATTATTATAATTTTATTATTGATTAAAATAATAAATTATTTATTTACTTATTTAAGAATATTATTTAAAAAAAATTATAAACTTTAAATATCATTTTTTCAATAAAAACCCAAAAAAAATTATATTAATTTTTTTAAATAAATAATTTTAAAACAATATTAATTATTATTTAATAATTAATATTATCATATATTTACTAAATTTAAATCATACAATCAGTTTTATATAAAGTTGCAAACAAACAGTAATAAAAATTAGGATCACGTGGGAAGATGTTAATGAATGAATTACATTAATAATATTTTTTTATAAATAGATAATTTTAATTATATATATTTTTAAATAAGTTTTTTTATTTTATTTTTAAAAAATAACAAATTTATTTTAAAATAAAAAAAATTATTTCATTTTATTTTAATTTTTTTAAATATTATTTTTCTATACAATAATCAAAATGCTTACAAATGTGTCATACTGTATACAAATTTTTATAATAAAAAATAAATTTTATAAAGTTATATGAATCTTTATAATAAAAATGTTTAAAAACAATTATAAAAAATGAAAGGAATTAATTGATTTTCAATAATGTTTCTTATTATTTGAATATTTTTTTTAATTTAAATATAATAATATAAATTAAAATAAATTTGTAGTATTTTAAAAAAAAATTTAAGATGAATATAGTGTTATTTTTATCTCCATCTTCTTTATTTATCAGTATTATAAATTGATATAAATAAATATTTAAATATTAAAGATCCTTAATTGACTTAAAAAATTATTATTATTATAACTAAATTTAATGGTTCTATCACGTTTTTTCTTTCTATTCATTTACTCTTATTACATTAATTATATCTTATTTTTGCTTAAACCCTCTTAATAATGATAAACTTTTCACGTCGTTACATAAATGATGTCTAATTTAGACTAATTAAAAAAGAATAACTGCATTCTATTTTATTTATAATATAATAATTATTATAATTCTAAGATTAACTAAGAACCTTAAAAAGATTCTTAACAACTCATAATTACTAGATATACAATTATTGATTGAAATTTTTGGAAAGAGAGATTGTTATGCTAGAATTTGTGTGCTTTATTTTTTTCGTGTCTTTCTAAATGTAAATAATGATTTATTTTATAGCCTCTTTATAAGATGTGAATTCCTATTTTATCCTTATTTTAATAACTTATTTGCTTTTATGCTTTTTGGTTTATAAATTTTAGTTATTGTTTTTTCTTGGCATATGTTGTCGATTAAAGATGTGGATACTACATCTTTGTTTTTTTTATCGTCTTCTATCGATAATTCTTCCGATTTTTCTTCCTTGTCATTTTCTGTCGATAGTCTTTTGGACGATGTTGATGATGACGCATCTTCGTCTTCTCGATATTTGATGCAATAAATACACATGTGCTATTTAGTGGCTTTTCTAGCATAAAAGCATAATACCTTCATTATTTTTTGACCAATTTTTAAGTTATTGTTGTTAAAATTTGTTTCATCTTTGGTGATTTTTTCACCATTCTCTTCGTAGAGAACCATACTATTTTAAGAAGTAATGATGATTTCATAGTAAAATTGGCTTAATATTTTACCTCTTAATACACATAGTTTTTTTATGTTGAATTTTTTCTCTCGAAACACCTTCCTAGCTAGATGAAGTAATAGAGATTGATACATCATTCCTTATTACAGTCTATTAGTAAACTAAAAACTAAAAATTATGAGATAAATAGTCTTCTCACATGTTCTTATCTTTTTCTTGAAGTTTTTGATTGTTTTTTTTGAAGTTTTTTGAAAAATAATTTAATTCCTTTAAATTAATTTATGAATATATGTTTTCTATTAGTCCATATGAATTTTTTTATAAACAAATATTGGATTAACTCATTTCAAAATGTTGAATTTAATTCTTGTTGGGAATTCTTGGGTAGATTTTTTGGTAAGTTATATAGAGACTTAACCATCGTAATTTGTTAGAATTTCTATATTAGTTATATATATCATTAGTCATTAAAATGAAAATAACTAATGCTTTTTTTAGAAAATGTTTTATTAAATAGTAGCTGATGATTTATTATCTTTAATGTTTATGTGCCTCTTTAAATAGTACTCGACCTATTAATACATTTTTCTTAAGTTTTCAACCTATTTGGTGCTGGAAGTGATTATAATAATGTTATAAAGTAATTTTTTCTTAGTATCTCCTCTAAAAACTCATGCACTTTCCTTTGTAACCACTTTCAATTCCATTTGATCAACGAGCAAAGCATTATATATTTCATTTCAATAGATATAGAAATTTATTAATATATATTTCATTCATTACGTTTTTCTTGCTTTGCTTCGCCTTTGTTCTTTTCTTTTCCTCGGCTAGTTCTGCCGTTGATATCACCAAAATGCTTAGCTCAAACCCAAATTTTAGTCAATTCAGTACCTTGCTTACACAAACAAAAGTTGCTGAACAAATCAATAGTCGTCAAACTATAACAGTCCTTGTTCTGAGCAATACAGCCGTAGGTTCCATTGCTGGAAAGCCTCAAGATATATTAAAGAAGATATTGAGTGTTCATGTTGTTCTTGATTACCATGATATTGAAAAGCTAACCAAGCTTGCTGTTACTAACAAGAGTGGACCAGCTCTTACCACTTTGTTCCAAGCCTCTGGTCAGGCTCTTGACCAAGAAGGGTTCTTGACAGTTTATGTGTTGAATGAAGGAGAGGTTACTTTGGGTTCTTCTGTAAAAGGTGCTCCCCTGGATTCCATGCTTGTTAAATCTGTTGCTACCCAGCCCACCAGCATTGCTGTGATTCAAATTATTAAACCAATTGAGATCCCTGGCATTGAAACTCCAAACCCAAATGCCCCAAAAGACAACAATGCCAATGCCAAGCCTAAAGTTGGCGATGCTGCTACTGCTCATCCTCAAGCTAGTGGTGCAAGTGCTCCCAATAAAGCCCCACAAGCTGCAGCTCCAATTAAAGCCCAAGCTCAAGCCCCATCAAAGAAAATGGGAGCCCCTACCCCAGGTGTAGGAGACCAACCTCAGAACACTGCAGTCGCAGCTTTTGCCCAACTCAGAAGAAGCCAGCAGTAGCAGCAGCTTCTGCACCAACCCATAACCCGCAGGTAGCACCAACCCAGAAGCCGCAAGCAGCATCTCCTATTCCAACCAAGAAGGACCCAGCGGCTTCTACATTGTTAAATTTCGGCCTAACTCCATCTCAAAACCCAAGTTATGAGATGAATGACTGCTCTTGTTTATATGCACAATGTGAGTACGATCCCTAGTCGATGTGAGACTTTAACACTCCCCCTTACATCGGCAAGGGTTTGTCCCTTTGAGACCGATGAGGATGTTGAGCTTATGGAGCCCAAGTGCCAGATTGCATCACTCATTAGTGACGAAATAACTACACCGACTGAGTAACTTGCTCTGATACCATGTTAAATTTAGGCCTAACTACATCTAAAATCCCAGGTTATGAGATGAAGAACTGTCCTTGTTTATATGCGTAGCGTGGACGCGATTCCCAATCGATGTGGGACTTTAACATGCACCAATCCAAAAGGAGCCACCAGCAGCAGCTCCTACTCAAACTGAGGACTCAACAGCTGCTGCCCCAGTAACAACTCAAAACTCAACTTCTGCTCCTGTACCTACTCAAAAGGACTCCGCAATGTTATGATTGATTAAAAATAATATTAGGTTTGTTAGTCAAAATAGGAGGTGCCTAATTTAGAAGAAAATTCATAGAAGGTGGCTTACCATATTGTCAAAGATGGAGATGCCTAACCTTGTTTGAATAAAGAATAGAAAAATTAGGTAGCCTAATTTTGTTGAATGAAGAAATGTTTGGCATATGAAATGAGAACTTGAAGCCTATAAATATGGCTTCATTCCTTCATTGATAATCATCCCAAAAATAGAGAAAAGCTTGTATGAGAAGTTCTTAAGTGAGAAAATTTTGTGGGAAAATTCTCTTGGCTTGTAATTGCTCTTGTCTTTTGGGTGTGTGAGAAAATTACTGAGAGTGTGGTTGTAACAATTTTTCACATAGTGAATTTTTCTCTGGTTGTCTTTTGACAACGAAAGTGGTTTTTCTCCAATTTAGAGTTTCCACTATAATTCTCGTGTTGTGTATTATCTATTTCTCTGTTATTTGATATTCTGTTAAGGAAGATCTTGGCAGGGAGAATTTATGATTATACCATTTTATCCAAATTTCCTAACACGCAGTTGCTGCACCATCACAAAAAGAATCAGTGACAACCCCAGCACAGTCACCAGTGGGGGACCAAATTCCAGCAGCAGCAACATGTTATTATTGATTAAAAATAATATTAGGTTTGTTAGTCAAAATAGGAGGTGTCTAATTTAGAAGAAAATTCATGGAATGTGGCTTACCATATTGTCAAAGATGAAGGTGCCTAACCTTGTTTGAATAAAGAATAGGAAAATTAGGTAGCCTAATTTTGTTGAATGAAGAAATGTTTGGCATATGAAATGAGAACTTGAAGGCTATAAATATGGTTTCATTTCTTCATTGATAATCATCCAAAAAATAGAGAAAAGCTTGTATGAGAAGTTCTTGAGTGAGAGAATTTTGTGGGAAAATTCTCTTGGGCTTGTAATTGCTCTTGTCTTTTGGGTGTGTGAGAAAATTACTAAGAGTGTGGTTGTAACATTTTTCACATAATGAATTTTTCTCTGGTTGTCTTTTGACAACGAAAGTGGTTTTTCTCTAATTTGGAGTTTCCACTATAATTCTTGTGTTGTGTATTATCTATTTCTCTGTTATTTGATATTCTTCAAAGGAAGATCTTGGGAGGGAGAATTTGTGATTATACCATTTTATCCAAATTTCCTAACAACTGGTATCAGAGCCAATTTCAAAGAAAGAAGGAGAAATGTCAGGAGTCAAGATTGACATTGAGAAATTTGATGGGAGAATCAATTTTGGCTTGTGGTAAGTACAAGTCAAAGATTTTTTGATCCAATATGGGTTATACAAGGCGTTAAAGGGGAAACCAGTCCTTGTTACTGGTATTGAGTCCAGTAAAACCAATATAAGTGATGAAGATTGGGAAGATCTTGATCTAAGAGCTGCAAGTGCAATTCGGCTTTGTTTGGCCAAAAATATTCTTGCAAATGTGCATGGAATATCTATGGTCAAAGAACTCTGGGAAAAGCTTGAAGAATTGTATCAGGCAAAAGGCGTTTCAAATTGGGTGTATTTGAAAGAGCAGTTTCATACTTTGCGTATGAATGAAGAAACTATTATGTCTGACCATCTAAGTGTTCTCAATGGTATTGTCTCTGAATTGGAAACCATTGGAGTTAAACTTGATGATGAAGATATAGCTTTAAGGCTTATCTGGTCTCTTCTATCTTCTTATGATCACATGAAACCTATCTTGATTCATGGAAAGGAGAAAATAATTTTTTCAGAAGTTACTAGCAAGTTGTTTTCTGAAGAAATAAGGCTGAGTGGTGAAAGAAATGTTTCGCCTGAAAACTCAACATTGGTAGCTGACAACCGAAAGAAAAACAATTTCATAAAAAAGAAGATAGTGTGCTGGGGGTGTGGACAATCTGGGCACCTCAAAAGAAATTGTCCAAAGGGTAGAGCTGATCCTGCAAGAAGCTCAAATACCGACGGTGACGCTAATAGTATGTCTGTTTTCAAAGACTATAGTGATGCTCTTTGAAAAGAGCGTGTACATCCTTATGGTATGCCGCTAGTCTCTAAATATTGCCATGAAAGAGGGTGTGTTACTGGTAGTGGGTCCACAAGTTTACACACGGGCATTGGCTTGGTATAGATGCAAGGTGTGTGGTGGAAATGATGTCGATGGCTGATGAACTCTCGGGAAAACCAAGTGTGAGAGTTGCACCATAAATTTCAGCAAGTTTTTTTTTTCGACATGAGCCGATGTGAAATTCTTAGAATTGGTGATTAATTCTAAGTGGGTGTACTCTTTATGGTGGAGTATGATAATTCTCGGTGTAGAGAATTATGACTGTTGGAATAGACAGTGTTGTAGTGGTAACCATGTTTATTTTTTAATCAAGGTGGAGATTGTTGTTATTGATTAAAAATAATATTAGGTTTGTTAGTCAAAATAGGAGGTGTCTAATTTAGAAGAAAATTCATGGAATGTGGCTTACCATATTGTCAAAGATGAAGGTGCCTAACCTTGTTTGAATAAAGAATAGGAAAATTAGGTAGCCTAATTTTGTTAAATGAAGAAATGTTTGGCATATGAAATGAGAACTTGAAGGCTATAAATATGGCTTCATTTCTTCATTGATAATCATCCCAAAAATAGAAAAAAACTTGTATGAAAAGTTCTTGAGTGAGAGAATTTTGTGGGAAAATTCTCTTGGACTTGTACTTGCTCTTGTCTTTTGGGTGTGTGAGAAAATTACTGAGAGTGTGGTTGTAACAATTTTCCACATAGTGAATTTTTCTCTGGTTGTCTATTGACAACGAAAATGGTTTTTCTCTAATTTGGAGTTTCTACTATAATTCTCGTGTTGTGTATTATCTATTTTTCTGTTATTTGATATTCTGTTAAGGAAGATCTTGACAGTGAGAATTTGTGATTATATCATTTTATCTAAATTTTCTAACACGCAGCTGGTGCACTATCACAAAAAGAATCAGCGACAACCCCAGCACAGTCACCAGTGGGGGACCAAACTCCAGCAGCAGCAACACCAGCCACAAGCACACCTATTGCTGCAACTCCAGCAGCAAGTTCTTCCAAGGATGATGGTACTCCTCCACCATTCAGGACCTCTGCCCCTAAACAAAAGGTGGCTATTGGTTTTGTATTTTTGATGGCTTTGGTTTCTTTTGTGGGTTTCTAAGTTAGGTGATTGATTGAAGTTAGCCAAAACAAAGAACGAGGAATTCACGAGGAATGGTGTATGATTTGCCATGTAACTTTAAGTATTTATGATTTTTAACACCAAAATTCTTAAAATTCTTTATGTATCATATATTTTAAAATGGAAGAAAACCTTGATTTCTATAAATTGATGTTTTTTTTTGGTGAGAATTCTAACAAACCAATAAGTCTCTTTGCTATTAAATTTTCTTAATCCAATACTGTACAAATATCAAATATAAATAGTATTATTTTGAAGCAACTACAGAAAAAGAATCATCTTACTTCACAAAGACAGCATATATTTGTCAGCCTTTTGGCTTAAGATCAACTGTTCTTATCAATTTATTATCCAATACGTGGATCAATGATTCACAAACCTTCTTCATTTCAGCTTCTGTAAGATATATCATTTGACATATATCCTAACTGGGTTGCAAGCATGTTAATTTAAATCTAATATTAAGAAAACAAACAAATAAATAAAAAAGTAAAAAATGAAAACGAAAGACAGACTAATTGAAAAGCCAACCCTTAAGAAACAATAGTAAACATATTAGGAGAAGTAATTACTAATATACCACTAAGAACCACTTTTAATAATTTTATGTCAAAGCTAAATGTTTTTTTTAAAACACTTAATTTCAAATTGCTTCCCTTGGAATTACTTTTAGAATAAGCACTTCCTAACATACCATTTTTCAAGCAGCAATGCTGCAATTATCATATGTGTCTACAGCTGAAGAGAATTACTGAATACCCAATTAGTTCACTGGTAACAACTTTTATGTATGGAAAATGAGCTTTGAGTCTTTAACTTTTACCAAGCAACTGGAACTTGATGAAGTTGAAGTCTGCAACGTGAAGGGGATGGATGAAGAAACGCAGATAAATGAAATGAAAGATGGATGTTATAAAAAAAAATGAAAGATGGATGATGAAACCAAAATAAAATTAGATAATGAAGCTCAATAGGTAGCGTCTATCAAGGCCCAGGAAGAGACCCTGATGGACCTATTCATCCATGGACTTTTTTTCTCTTAAGGATATTGATCCATGAAGACATGGTAAGTGAATACAACTCCACCAAGTACTATAGCAGACTCCATAAAATCGAAAATATGATTAATTTCTTAAGTGAATGTTAAAGTTACATAAAGTTATACTTATTTTTGGTGTAATTATTTTGAAAATTAATAAGACACACCGTATATAATAGCTAGACATGTATACAAATTTGTATTCCATTAATATTTTGGTTAATATGGATGCACTTTGGGGCATTTTAGATTTGAGACTTAAAAGGAAGAGAAAGACTAGTTCTAATATAAACATTTGAAATTACAAAAAATAAGTAAATAAAATAATAATACATTTAAAATTTATAATAATAATAATAATAAAAATAATATTTTAATAATATTAAACGGATTGTTTATCATTGAATGTACTAAATGATCGTAGTTTAATTTGAACAATATTTAATTGGACGATATTTAAAATAAAACGACGTATTATATTTTTTTAATAGTAAAAATGCACGAAATTGACATAAGAAACGCTATTTTGTGATTATAATTTTTAAGGGCACGATTTTTTCCTAATAAACATTTTATTTTCATGTAGAAAAATAACTAAGATTTTCTAAACTTTTTGTTATTTTTTTCCTTCTTGTAATTGTGAATAGCAGATTAAGGAATAAATTATATTATTTTTTTAAAAAAAGAAGATAGAAATATATATTGTTTAATTGAAATTCAGCCTGGCTTAAAATAAATTTTCTTATTGAGATATTTTAGGTAAACAAACCCCAAAAGCTTTTAGCATAAAATGTATTTGTTTAGACTAAAGAGAGCTTCTTGAAGGTTTGATTCTCAAAGGAATCTATCAAAAAATATATTTAATAGTAGCATTAATTGTGTTAAATCCAGAAGAAGAAACAAAAATTCTACATAATTAAATATGCTGCTTGTTCTACAAAGTTTTTTTCTTAAATAATTTTGGTAATTAAAATTTAAAACGATAAAGCTATATGATCACTTAATTAAAACACTCCAGTTGTTCCTATATATATATATATATATTCTTTTTTATGGGAATAATTAAATAAGATTTCAAAACTAAACAAGCTATCTTTATCAATACACTCATGTAGCCTTTAATTTTTAGTGTTGACATTATTGAAACTCGTGGAAGATGAGGAAATACAACACACACATATATATATATATATATAAAAGACGGAGAAAAAGAGAAATAGTACACGTTGGCTAGTCCGCAAGCGTATATATATATATATATATATGTACTATTTTTTTATTTTTTTTTCATTTCATTTAATAATTAAAGTCAGTGATAAAATTATTCTTTCCACCTACAGCCTTTAATTAAAAAAAAAGAAAATATATTTACTCCACTAACCATGCTTATGTGCGAAATAAAATACATAATTAGCATATATGCTACCGGTACATTTAAATTGAATATTTATGAAAATTGATTTCCTGTTATAAAATAACTGCAAAGAGCAAAAAGTAAAAAGCTTTAAAGGTATGGTGACATACGTACATATATAAGTTGTAAAAAGTTTTTTAGTGATATCAAAAGACAAATCGGATTGGTACTTTAGTGAATATTAGGTCTGTTACCAATTATATATACATAATTGCTTGTAGCCATTAATTGCTAATAAAAAAGTATATTATATATGTGTAATGTATGAGACAAAATTACATTTTAGCTTCTCAGTAAAGAAGAATATTGAAACTTTTTGCAGCCTTTATCAAGAATTTTAAATCGGAATATTTTTAAAGGAATCTGAATTAATATATTATATTATGGAATTTAATGTTAACTAATCATAGTTATAAAACAATTTATTTAGAACATTCGATTATCACAATTGAGATTTTTAATTGTACATATATAAAGAAATTATTCTCCAGATCAATAAGAATATATATATATATATATATATAATTCTGTAGTGATCTGCATGAAATTTGTATGTTTTTCTGTTGTGATTATTATTAATTTATATTATTTGAAAAAAAAAGACATATTCTACTGGGGAACTAACTTTTTCTTGATTCTTCCTTTAATAAAAAAAACTGGGAGGATGTTGATATAATTTAAGAAATAAATCATGATATATAATTGAATTTTTTGAATTTTACAACCTATTTATTAAAAACAATTAATTTTAGTTACACAATTGTATAAATACGTTTCACAGGTGTTTATTAACATGGTTCCGTACACATGTGTAGCTGGAATTCAAAAATATACATTTCGAAATTCATGGAACTTTTGTAAGTGGTGGTAGTTAATCTTAAAAAAAAAACAGAAATTAATTAACTAAATCAGAATTAATAAATACGTTGAAACTCAAATTAAGAATTATATTTGAAGGAAATGTAATGGGTTTATCCTCCAATATACAAGACATGACAAATTCAATTATTGTCATTCTAGCTATAAAAATATTAATATTAATTAAATGGATAATCAAATTGTTGAAACCAAATTTTGAATACTATATACGGTGAAATTTCAAATATCACAAAATTATACCTTGTATTAATTGAATTTGAACTATATAATTAACAAATAATTTTAAATATATAAAATAATATTTGACTTTTCTCCTAATATATTAAGTTTTTTTTTTTGAAAAAAATTGATTTTCTAACTACTTATTTTATTGTATGAAAGTGTAAGATTCTTTATTCAAAACATATTAACCTTAATTGTTAAATTAATTGTAAGTATTCGATTTACATGTTACATAGAAAATACTTTTTAAAAAGTTATAAATATATAAAAATATAATTAGTTATTCTGTTATTAATTAAAGTCTTTTTAATCACGTTTAGTCTGTTAGTACAAGGGATTGGAATTGGGTTTGGTATGAAAATCTTCACTATTATAAGATTGCTATCTGGGGGTGTTTTTGTAAAAGAGATTGGGATTAGGGGTGGTGTTTGTAATACTTTTTTTTTTTTTGCTTTTAATGGAAATTTTCTCTTTTTCTCAAAAATAAAATAAAATATAAAGGGATAGAAACTTTGAAGAATCTTGATTCTTCTACCCTTAGGAGTTAAGGCTATAGCTGATATCTTTTTTCAAAAGAGAAGATAGAGAGAAAGTCACAATCCGAGTGGGCAATTTTGAATTGGTGGTATGTTAAGACAAATAGGATCTATATTTATCAGGATGGACCTTCGGGCATGCATAAAGAGGAACACAATGAACCAAAGGTGTCATTTGTGTTCCATACTTGGATGTCTAAAGGTAAACATATAACCCTATATGCACTTCTCCTCTCTATTTACATGCATTATTTGAGATATAAGTCAATGGGTTTCAACAATTTATTCGAACCAAAAGCTTTTGGACCACCATTATTAGGTGACTCTTGTAGATCAAGTTACTTAGCTTCCCCTACCCCCTCTCTTTTTTGGAATATATATATATATATATATAATAGGATGAGATTTACCAATACATTGATTATAGTCAATTTTCCATGTTATTTGAATAAGCTTACTCATTTTGATTCATTTTATTAATAGTAATAGATTAAGATTATTCTTTTTAGATAATTATAATATTACTCCTAAATTCGAGCTCTAAATTATATGCATGCTACATAAACTTCATGCTATGAGTTAAAAGCTCATTGGCCAAAAAATTCTTTTATTAAAATCCATGATCATCGATCCCTAAACATTGTTTGGTAAAATATAAAAAACTTCAGAACTCATAACAAGCTAGATCCGGATACTTTTCAGAGCATAAATGAAGGTAATATAAACCTCTTTTAAGACTAGGATTCATTTATGTAACTTTTTTATTTTATTTTATTTTATTTTAGAGAGTAAAAAAAGACTTAGTACTCATTTAAAAGTAGGATTCATTTATGTACTGTACTAAAAGCCAACTGATTCAAGGCTTAAAGTTAAGTAATTGATTTAGGATGAGAATTCGCTATTAATTAGTTTCCAAAATAAATGGATTAACCAAGTTTCAACTATTCACTTCAAAAGAATTTTTTAATTAAAAAAATATTTAAGAGCGGGGATGATAGTGATACTATAGCTAATACTGCTATAAAATATCCTTTAAAGTCAATAGCTAAAATAAAATAAAAAATTACTATCATTTTTTTTACATCAAAAGATATTTATTATAATCGGTGGATTTGACTAGATTTTAAAGGTGTCCATTTCATTATTTTTGATAAAAATGTTTTTTAATATAAATGAAAAACATCTTTTATTATTTATACGGCCCATCTTGATCTTTATTCCTAGATCTATCACTCCTTGTAACTTAAAATAAAAGGTCAAAATCAGTTTATAGAAGAATTGAAGATGAATATTTAGTGATACATGTTTTAAAAAAAAAACTATTATTGTTTTGAGTGTAAAACTTAATTGATATTTGTAAAACGTTATCGTATTGTTTGAAAGAAAATTAAAAAAAAAAAAGAATCGTAAAACATAAAAAGATTTGCCCAAAATGATTACAGGTTTTGAAAGGTTAATTAAATAGTTTATTTACCTAGGTTGATTACGTGTAATTTAAAAAGTAATATTGAGTTATATATGACTGGATGATGAATATGATGTAACTAACCATGGATTTGACGAGACAAGAATGATGCTAAAAAAAGGCCCTAAAATGTATAGGGCAGGACCATGTAGCCCATGTGATACAACACGACATGTGGGCAACAAGGCATTTTTATAGCAATATAATACTAAGAGACTGTGATGAAGATCACCTGAAGAATGGTGTATGGTATATAATTCCTTGCAAGGATCCCAAGGATAATGCATACAAACTCATTTGTGGTGATTGGTGGAGTGGTCCTTCATTTTTATCTTTTACAAGCCTACATCTCTTTAATTAGGGCTCATTTTTATTCTAATTCACCCGTATCTAAGCAGAGAATTTTACATATATGGATAACGGATAGTATAACGGTATTAAGTTTTTACATTTGTATATAATGATTGAAATTTATAAGAAAATAAAAAAAAAATGGTAATTTAAATTCTAATGCTTTATTATATATATATATATATATATAATAAATAAATAATCTTTTTTATCGGCTGTGATATCACTTAATTTTAAAATGTTATAAAATTAAGACCAAACTTTTATTGTTATTATATAGATATAATTAACGTTAAAATTTGTTAAAAATTAACTAATAATACCATAACTATGTGGTTAAATTAAAAAAAAATATTATTTTTTGTTTTGGCTAATTAACGTATTCATATATATATATATATATATCTTAGTATTAAAGAATTGCGTGCATGTCACTTATAAAAAAATAATTTGGTTTACAAAAACATGGAGAAATGAGAAGTGATTTAATAGAAATAAAATATATTAAGATAAAAAAAGCCTTCCTAAAAGATGCCTACTTTGAATGAATGTTAGAGTATAAAAAATTTGTTTCTCACTGTTTAAAAATGACAGTAATGTAATTTTTATATATCATTAATTTACCATGATTCGGGAGTTAATACTGATCAGTAATTACTAAGGTAAAAATCCCACAAATTATATAAGTATTTTTTTTTTACTTTTTATTACAAAAATAAGTATCTAATTTCAAGAACAAGCAAGAATCAAATACATGGATAAAACTTATGAAAACAAAATGCATGGACAAGACAACACATTCACTTTAACGAGTGTAGCTAACTTTAAGGTTTCAATCTCAATTGTTCCAATTACGAGTCTCCAAAAAAAAAAAATGCCCCTTTCAGTTGCCAAACCCACCAGCAATATTTTGAACTCACATTCATACAAAACACCTCACACACAATGCCTTCACGTGGGCATCTCGTGATATAAGTGGGAATTTTGTACATAAAAAAATATTTCTTACTTATTTCCCCAACTTTTTAAAATTTATATTAGATTCTCCATTAGAAAAGCATAGCAATTATTTCAAATATAACTACAACAATCAATATATTCTCCCAAAGCCAAAAAGTGGTACTTTTGGTGCCCTAAAATCATTTACCATCTCTTATATTTAAAACCCATATGACCCACAATATCTAGATTCTATACCCAAACCCAAACATGCCCTAACCATACATCACCTCACCATCTATCAATTCTCTCCCCCACACTCTTAAGAGTATATATATTTTAAAATTATTTTTTTTTTCTATCCCTTAACCCTTATAAATACCCCTCAAACCTTATACATTCCTCACAACCAAAATTCTCATTCTTCTCTATCTTCCTATAGCAAGCAAAAAAAAAAAAAAAACCCAGAAACCACTATTATACCAAAAATTTTAGAATAAAAAATGGCAGGGGTTTGGGTTTTCAATAATAATGGTGTTATTAGACTAGTCGAAAATCCACAAGCAGAGAATTGTTCTAGAAGAAATAAGGTTTTGGTGCACTTGCAAAGTGGTCAAGTTGTATCTTCTTACTCTTTTCTTGAGGAAATATTAACTGATTTAGGTTGGGAAAGGTACTATGGAGGTGAAGCTGATCTTCTTCAATACCATAAACGATCTGCTATTGACTTAATCTCTCTTCCAAGAGATTTTTCTAGATTCAACTCGGTTCATATGTATGATATTGTCGTTAAGACACCTAACATCTTCCATGTCCGAGACATGTGAGAGTTCATAAACTCTCTAGCTTCCTATATCTAATTATGTTTTCATAAACATTTTTATCATGTATTATTGTTGATTCATTAGTTTTGTGTGTGTGTTTTTTTAACTATGTATTGGGTTGGTTTGTTTAGAATATGGGTTATATATGTTGTGTATTATATAATAACAACAATATTAATCAAATTGGAAGTTCACTGTACTTAATTTGTATCCATTTATATATGCGTGATTTATAATATATAATATATTCAATATTTCTACTGAATCAATATTTATAATAAAAAAATTTATAAATGTTTTTTGTTGTTGTTGATATTGATAATATTTTAATATATTAATGTAAATAGATATGATTTACTTAATAAAACTTATCTCTTATTCATTTTAAGTCATAAAATTCAAATGATATAGATAAAAAAAATGGTTGAGACATTAACTATATAAAAAAAATAAAAATTTATAATTTATAGGAGTGATGATAAAAATATATTTGTATAATGACATTTATTTTCAACCCTAATAGGATTAGAGGTATAAGAAAATGATTTATATCTCTACTTTTTCATCAGTTTTCATGAAAGAATATAATTAACATAATTATTTTAATATTATATATTTTTATTTTTATATTCAATATAAATCACTTTATACATACATATACATATACATACAAATACAAATTATGCGTATAATGTTTTAAAATCATTACTCAAACTCATATGGAATTCAATTTCATACCATAAATCATCCCACATATCCGGGAGTAGTCATTATTTTATAAAAAAAAAATACATAAAATCATTTAAACATTTTGAGAAAATTTCTAAATATTCTCTCAAGTATCAATCCACGCGCCATGTAAAAATAAGGTTGATTACCAAGATTTAAAATAGTTGTAAGGCAAAGAAAAACAAAATTATTAATCGATGGCTAACGTTACGAAGTATTTTACATTATTTGATGAATTTTCATGAATGCCTTATCCAATGAATTAAAAGCAAAGACAAATCCAATATTACAGAAACAAGAAAGTCAAAGAAATGATCATTATCCAATGATATAAACAAGTACATTAAGTCGCTTTGTTCATACCACGTGGATGCTTACAAGTACTTTAATTGATTTGGTTACGATTGGATGTTTGAAAATTTAGAATAAGGTCCCCTGATCTTATGAAATTGGACCCCAATTCAAAGGGAAGAGAAATATAGATATACCCCCGATGGGGCTTCACGTGAAGAAGATCATGACAGTTCATTAGTGACCAGGTGTAACCTGCCACATGTCCAAACGGGATGTAATCTTTCAGTTAACTTAATTTTCATAGTTGGACGTGTCACGTATGGACACGTGATATATACCTTAAATAAACCAAGAAAATGAGACTAGATCATATGTAAGCTTATATGCTATACCCGAAAAACTACTTTCTCATTTCCATTTCATCCACAAAAAGGTTTTTTGCTGCTCGTGGTGACCACAATTTTTCTTTCTCATGCGCAAAAGGAGCAAACATTGGGTGGGTTTGGAATTGCTATGGCATCCAAGAAAAGTAATTTTGCTATAATTTATTTAAGAGTTAGTTGTTTGATAAAATAATTTCTAGTAAACTTTCCTAGAAACTAGGTAAATTACACACCAATTTGTAATACTTGGGCAATCTCATACAATAAAATTATACACAAATAATATAATAAATAAATAAAAATATTTTAATAGTTCAAATGATTTATTAGGTTTGGAGGCACGTACTATGCACGTTAGTTATATTTTTAAATTATTAGTTAATACAAATATAAAATTTAAAATAAGATAATAAATTATTTTTGAAAAAATAACATTATAAATTTTCTTAAAGTATAATTTTTTTAATGATATATATATATATAATATGTGCACATGTAAGTAATTAATTCTTCAAATAAATATCAAAAAAATTTAAACGCTAATTTATAAAAAAAAATTATTGACTTAAATAATGATATTGTAAATATAAAGAGATAATAATTTTTTGAGGAAAATTTAGCTCTTAAATTGAATGATATTTATGCCTATTTTTTATTTTTATATTTTAAATATTATATTTTAAAAATACAATTTGACGTGAATATTATAATTAATGTTTTATAACGTGACCAAATTATAAATAATAAATTTTTTAAATTTTTAAATTTTAATATAAATATACTTGTTAAAATATGTATATTTATTATAAATATATTATGTAATAGTTAGTACTTTATCCGTGACCTCAAATATGAGTTTTGTTAGATATTTTTATTTACCTGTATTTCTACACAAAATTTTCAATTATCGTAGACTTAAAATTAAAAAAAAATTACAATAATTTTACATAAAATGAACATTTAAGATTAATGCAATTGTAATTAATATTATTTTCTCAATTGTAATACATGATTTGGATAATAAAAAATATCTTTAGATATAATTTGATTTGTATGAATCAAATAAACAAAATTTCATAACTAAGTGACAACGTTCAAAATCATAACTTCAAATCTTGACATTATTATTATATATATTATATTTAAAATTTAATTTTTTAAATTCATAATATAAATTTAAAAACCTTGATATTATCATAATATATAAATAATGTATTAAATATTAATTTTTTAAAATTTATAATATAAATTTAACTTTAAAAGAGAGACAACGACACAAAATCATAGTATAATTTTTTAATCAAGCAGTAAACTTAAAATGCACTATTAAAAATCATAAATTCAAGTATTTGAATTTTCTATCATAATAGATATTATAACTTATTTAAATGTAATTTTAATTTATACATGAATTAGATAAAAAGTATAATCATGATTTCATAATAATATATAAATATAAAATATCAGGATAAGTTTTAATTAAAATACAATGACAAATGTAATAAAAATAAAATTTATTTTGATAATAAAAAAATAAAAAATATTACTTTTAAGTATGACATTTTATTATAAAATTATTACTAATTTTTTATTCAACTGGAAGTATGAAAATTTGTTACTCCAGTATCAATCTGAGCACGTACAAACACCCAATTTTGGTAAAGCTAAATTTTAGGCCGTTATTAATATTACATAACGCAATAAAATTTAAGTTAATAAATCATTAATGATATATTAGTTGCATGAACTAATATAATTTTTCTAAAAAGTAGATTCTTATTTCGTGTATTTAAATATGTATTAATATTCATTGTAATTGTGTGATTGTAAATACATTTCAATATATTCAATTTGGTATCAGATCAGGAAAGAAAAAAAATTTATTACCGGTTTTTGAGCAGCATCGTCGCCTAGCGTCAACGCTAGTTTTTTATGCAGTGCAGTTAATCTTCTCGCATTGTCCAAGCCAGATCGCAGCTTGTAGATCCGTCATTCACCACGCCCAACCTGTCGCTCCATCCTCAAGGTCTACCAGACTACCATACATGATCCACCAGACACTACCAGACTGTTTAACCTCAAGGCTTATTCACAGATTATTCAAATCATTGCCCAAATTGACAGATCCTCAGATGCTATCCAATTCACTTCTCCATTCTCAGGCGAGTCCACACAACTCATGCATTGCTCTGTTCAGTTTTTTAAATTTTTTTCCTTTTCAGTTTTTTAAGCTCTGCCCTAATCAGCCCAAGCCCATCAGCCCTAATCCAAGCCCATCAACCCAAACACTTATCAGCTCAACCTGGCCAAAAAAAATCCAAAATCTTTATTCCGTTGCACAATATATTTTTTATTATTATTTCAATGGAAGATTCAAGACAACATCAAGTTTCCAGAATTCATGAAGTTCCAAATTTTGAAGTTTCTATTAAGAGTTCAAAAATTGGTTCTTTCGGGGGTACTAAACTTAATGGTATAAATTTTTAAACATGGAAAAAAGTTATGTTTGTTTATCTTCGTGGGATGCATAAGATGGGACATGTATCTGGATCAATCAGGGCTCCTAGTTAAGATGATATAGAAGCCTATACTAGGTGGGAAGATGATGATGGCTTTGTCATGTCAATTCTATTTAGAGCCATCACTGATGATATATTACAAATGGTGGAAGAATGTGAAACTGCTAAGGCCATATGGAATACCTTAAGCGATCTTTATACAAATGAGTCTGACTTTATTCAAGTTCATGAACTCATGTGCAAAGTTGCTGACATGCAGTAAAATGAGCAACCAGTATCTCTTTTTTTTACCAAACTGAAAAATGTATGGGTTGAAATTGACCAGAAATGCCTGTGTAAAATTAAAAATCCAGAAGACCTTATGTGGTATCAGAAGGAGAAGGAGCTTGAACGAGTACATGCCTTTTTAAGAGGCCTTGATACATAACATAATAGTGCTAAAGGCGAATTGCTTCGAATGTTAGATCCTCCGAGCTTGACTTCCACCTTTACATACATCCGTAAAGACGAATCTCAGCAAGAGAGTCTTTATCAGTCACATGTTGAGGTATCAAGCCTAGCCATTCAAGCCAAATCAAAGGCACCTCTTCTCCAGCAGCAAAATTCAATTCCACTTTATCAATAGGGACCTCCACCAGGTTTTACCAATCGCCCTCGTTCTCACTGCTCTTATTGCAATGAACAGTGGCATCTTCGTGAGACTTGTTGGAAACTGTATCCATACTTGAAACCAAAAGCAGACTACTATGGAGCAAAACGACAACAAGGGCATTGTTCTAAAGCAAAAGCAACTGCAGTGCAAATTGTCCAAGAACCAGACTACTATGGACAGAATCATCCTATGGAATGTGGAGGTATCCCTACAGCTTCAATAGCTGGTCGTGATAAGATTGGTATGACCTTAAATGTTTCTCACTCTATTGGATCTAATACTTGGATTATTGATTTTGGTGCATCTGATCATATGACTTATGATAAATCTTATTTTAATGAGTTATCTCCCCCACCAGTGTCTTATGTTACAAATGCTAATGGTGAGACTTTTCCTGTCTTAGGAAATGGGTCAGTTCATATCACTCCATCTTTACAGCTCTATAATGTTTTATATGTACATGACTTATCTCATCATTTAATATATGTCCCACAGTTGAATATTGAGTCTAAATGTTTTGTAACCTTTTATCCTATGTATGTGATTTTTCAGGATCTTCTTACTAGGGAAATAATTGGTCGAGGGTATCTGAGGGGCAGATTGTTCTGTTTAGATCAGAACTACGGAGGGGAGAAACCAGGAGCACGGGAACGCACTACTTTGACTTCTAGATTCGATAAGTTAAGTGAAATTTGGTTGTGGCATCGCCGCTTAGGGCATCCGTCTTTTAGTCTTATGAAAAAAAACCATGCCCACTTTATTTATTGGTGTTAGTGAGACTGTTTTACATTGTGAGACTTGTGTTTTGGCCAAGAGCCATCGTATTACTTATTCTCTTAGTATTTATAATAAAAGTACTATTTTTTTAATTAATTCATTCTGATGTTTGGGGACCATCTAAAGAGCCCATTATATCAGGTATGAGATATTTTGTTTCATTTATCAATGACTGTACAAGGTTATTGTGGATTTCTCTTCTTAGAACAAAAGATGAAATTTTTTCAGTTTTTCAAAAATTTCATACCTTCGTTCAAACACAATACAATGGCATCATTCAGATCCTCCATTCTGACAATGGGGGAGAATATATTAATCATGTTTTTCAAGATTTTTTCAAAACACATGGGATTATTCACCACATCACTTGTCCGCAAACACCGTAACAAAATGGAATATCTGAAAGAAAAAATTGTCATTTACTTGATATGGCTCGTGCACTCTTATTTAGTGCTTATATGCCAAAATACCTTTGGGGTGATGCTGTACAAGCTTCTGCCCATCTCATCAATCGTCTCCCGTCTAGTGTCCTTAACGGAAAAATCTCATTCCAAATTCTCACATCTTAAGTCTCCTTATCATCCTTCCATAATCTTCCTACCCGTGTATTTGGTTGTGCTGCTTTTGTGCATGTTCCTAAAAATCAAAGGTCTAAATTAGATACTCATGCAATTAAATGGGTGTTTGTTGGTTATGGAAGTTATCAGAAAGGATACAAGTGCTTCCATCGACCGACCAGAAAGTATTATGTCACTATGGATGTTACCTTCTCTGAGGACATAAGTTATTTTTCCTCACCCGATACTGCTCGTCATGGGGAGAATACATATTTTGAAGAACTGTATCATGGTGAGGGGAGGCATTAGGAGAATCACCAACTGATGTTTCAATGAGATCAGATGAGACTCCTAAGTCATTGAATCCAGTCATTGCAGAAGCAGATGCTCCAAGTATTCAAGCATCAAATTCACTTACAACAAATGAAGTTGAAGACACAACTGTACCCTCAGGCATTACTCTTACCCCTGATCAACAACTCCCTGGTACCGAAGGTTACTCATCTGAGGTATGTACACCTACTGATACTAATAGCATCGAGTTTAATGTTGGACAATATGTGTTACCAAATAGGTCTACTCGAGGTCAACCAGCCAAAATGTATGAACCACATATTCATGCAAAATCAAAATACCCAGTAGCCAATTACATGTCCATTAAAAGATTATCTAAGTCATATAAATCATTTGTGAATCAAATATCTGGTGTATCAGTACCTAACAAAGTGCAGGATGCGTTGGGAGATCCAATATAGAGGAAGGCAATGGCTGAAGAGATGGATGGGTTAAAGAAGAACGATACTTGGCAACTTGTGCCACCACCACAAGGAAAAAAGGCAATTGGTTGTCGATGGGTGTTTGCTGTAAAACATAATGGTGATGGATCCATAAATCGGTATAAAGCTCGTCTTGTAGCAAAAGGGTTTACTCAAACGTATGGTGTAGACTACGATGAGACTTTTGTTCCTGTTGCCAAAATGAACACTATTAAGGTTTTTCTCTCACTTACTGCTAACCTAAACTGGTCACTTTGGCAGTTTGATGTCAAGAATGCGTTTATTCATAGAGAATTAGCCGAGGAGGTGTACATGAGTCTTCCACCTGGGTATGTAGTTGATTCTCCTGGTAATTTTGTATGCAAATTGAGGAAGTCTTTATATGGCCTCAAGCAATCCTCTCGAGCTTGGTTTGGAAGGTTTTCACAGTTCATGCAAAAGGTTGGTTATACACAAAGTAATTCAGACCACACTCTATTTCTCAAACATCAACCAGGGATGGTAACAACCCTAATCATTTATGTTGATGATATGGTAATCACTGGTGATGATATGGTAATCACTAGTGATGATACTATTGAGATTGATAAATTATAAAGACAACTAGCCTCTGAATTCGAGATGAAAGACTTAGGTGAACTAAAGTACTTCTTAGAAATTGAGGTAGCTAGGGGAAGAGAAGGAATATATCTGTGTAAGAGGAAGTACATTATTGATATGCTAATAGAGACACGTATGTTGGATTGCAAACCTATTAACACTCTTATTGAGCAAAACCATTGTTTAACAGAGTATCCAGATCAGATATCAACTGATCGAGCTCGCTATCAGAGATTGATTGGACATTTGATTTACTTAGCTCATACTAGACCAGATGTTGCATATGCAATAAGTGTGGTGAGTCAGTTCATGCATAATCCAAGTGAGAACCATATGAATGTTGTTTTGAGAATTTTAAGGTATTTGAAATCGACTCTAGGAAGGGGAGTAATATTCTCTAAACACAACAATCCTCTTAAAGTCTATGGATTCACAGATGCAGATTGGGCAGGAAGTATTACAGATAGAAAGTCAACATCAGGTTATTTTACCTTTGTGGGAGGAAATTTGGTTACATGGAAAAGTAAGAAGCAGAAAGTAGTGGCACGATCTAGTGCTGAGGGCGAGTATAGAGGTATGACTCATGGGGTTTGTGAATTGCTGTGGATAAGAACTTTGTTATTGGATTTGGGTTTCGAACTCAAAAATACTATGCAGATGTATTGTGACAATCGGGCAGCCATTGATATATCACAAAATCCAGTACAATATGATCGCACTAAGCATGTAGAGGTTGATCGTCACTTTATAAAAGAGAAGTTAGATGCCAAACTTATTAGTTTTCTTTTTGTTCCCATAGAAGATCTACTTGCAGATATGCTTACCAAGGGAGTTTCCAAGAAGGCATTATATAGTTCACTAAGCAAGTTGGACATGATCGATATCTATGCGCCAACTTGAGGGAAAGTGTTAATAAATCATTAATGGTATATTAGTTATATGCAACTAATATACTTTATCAGCTGTATATTAGTTGTATGCAACTAATATATTTTTCCTAAAAACACTTTTCTAAAAAGCAGATTCTTATTTCCTGTATTTAAACATATATTAGTATTCATTGTAATTGTGTGATTGTAAATACTATCTCCAAATTAAATGAACTCCAAAATTATAACTAATTTAGGTAAAATTGAGCTAATCAATTATCCTTATAAAAGAGAAGAAGATATACAAATTTTGGGACGTTTTAAAAGTGGAGAAAATAGCTTTATTTATAGCCCAAAATACAACACCCAACTTCATTCCTAATCAATATGAGACTTTTTCAATTTGCTTACTAAGTAGCTATACAACAAATCTACACTTTAGCAACATATAGTGATTCTTAAATGATTTATTCAATCTCTAAATCAACGACACCATTACTAATTCAAATTTTCAGGATGTTAATCAAGTCTAGACAATGTTTGAACTAGATTGTTGTTACCACATTAGTCATCATATCTGTAGAATTCTCTGTAATATTAATCTTTTGACCTAATACCCCACCTTCTTCAATACTCTCTCGCACGAAATGGTAATGACCATCAATGTGCTTTGTACATGCATGGTAGATTTTGTTCTTTGCTAAATAAATAGCACTCTGACTGTCACAAAACACCTTAATATGTTTTTGACCAACTCCCAAGTCGTCAAGCAAACCTCGTAACCAAATAGCTTCCTTCATAGCCTCTATAACTGTCATATACTTTGACTCTGTAGTAGACAAAACAATTATGGATTGCAAGGTAAACTTCCAAATGACTGGTGCTCTAACAAAAGTAAATACATAACCAGTAATTGATGGACGCTTATCTAAATCTCTTGTATAATCGGAATTATAATATCTGACTACACATTGACCAACAATATTATCTTGTTGAAATATTAAGCAAGCATATACAGATATTAAAATATACAGTAGAATCCATTTAACAACCAACCAATGTCATTTATCATGATCATGCATGTACCTACTTACAGCACCAACCACATATGAAATGTCAGGTCTCGTACACACCATTGCATACATCAAGCTACCAACCGCATATGCATACGGTACCTTTGCCATGTATTCTCGTTCTGCATTATTCTTAAGAGATAATTGAGCACTAAGCTTAAAATGAGGAACAAGTGAAGTACTTACAGGTTTTGTTTGTTCATTCATACCAAAATGTTGTAGTGTCTTCTTCAAATATTGACTTTAGGTCAAACTAAGCTTTCCTTTCTTCATGTCTCTGATTATCTCTATATTGAGAATCTTCTTGGCTTCTCCTAGATCTTTCATCTCGAACTCCTAATTTAGTTAAGCCTTCAAATTCTAAATTCCTTCTTGGCTTTTCGATACAATTAACATATCATCGACGTACAATAGGAGATAAATGAAAGACTAATCTTGTAGCTTGCAAAAATACACACAATGATAATGTGTACTTCTAGTATACTTCTCCTACAACATAAACTGATCAAATCGTTTGTAACACTACCTCAAAGATTGTTTTAATCCATACAATGATTTGTTCAACTTGCAAACTCAATTCTCTTTTCCAGCAACATTAAACCCTTATGGCTAAGACATATAGATTTTTTCTTCCAAGTCACCATGTAAAAATGTGATTTTCACATCAAGTTGAACTAGTTCCAAATCCAAATGTGTTATCAAAACCAACAAAATTCTAATGAAGGAATATTTTACAATTGGAGAAAATACCTCATTATAATTGATTCCCTCCATATGAGCGTAGCCCTTAGCCACCAACCTTACCTTGTAGCGAACACCATCTTTGTTAGGAAATCCTTCTTTCTTTGCATACACCCATTTGCAACCAATTGCCTCCTTACCCTTAGGTAGTTGTATCAACTTCCATGTCTTATTCTTCTGAAGGGGTAGAAGTTCTTCGTCCATGCCTTCCTTCCATCTTTCAACTTCAAGGTTTCTAATTGTTTCTTTATATATGGAAGGAACGTCATCATGCACAACTAAAAGTGTACAGTCCATCGTATTCTCAAACTAAGTAGATAGATCTTTCATATCTTTGTATCGAGCAAGCATCTTAACATTTTGTCGTCATGGCCTATCAACTGTAGTTTCTTCTTGTTATTGTAGATGTTCTTAAGTTAAAACCTCTTCTTCACCCGATTCATCTTCTGCCAAATAACGATCAGCTTCTGTCTTAATTATCTCATCCAACTGGATTAACAATTCTACTTTCAAACTTCACTTGCTTCAGAGTTTACTCAACTTGCTATAAAGTGCTATCAATCTTCTCAGTTATCATTCTCAACAAGGTAAATTCATAAAAGATACCATCTCTACTAAAGATTTTTTTTTTATTTTAAGGCATCATATTTGATATCCTTTAGAACTAAAGGGGATCCTAAAAAAATAACTTTTTTGACTCTTGGATCCAACTTTGATTCCGTTATATGGCAGTATGCAATAAAATCTTACCTCCATATGCATTTTGCCTTAAAGAGTGGACGATGGTATATGGTTAACAAGATGACATGCATACATTACAAACTTAGCCCGCCTAACCTAACATTTGACAACATACATCGAATCTTCTCCAACAACGTCCAATTCATACGTTCTGTGACTCCTTTCTGTAGTGGTGTTTTTTGAATAGTAAAATATCATACTATCTTTTCTTTTTCACAAACTTTCATAAATGAATCATTTGTGTACTCAATATCATTATCATACCTCATACGCTTGATCTTTCTACCAATTTAAGTCTCAATCATTTTCTTCAACTTGAGAAAAATTCCCAACACTCATCCTTCTTCTTCATGAGATACACTTAAACTCTTCTAAAGAAGTCATTAATAAAATACATTTAAAGACAATACGGACTCCTTTTGATACATCGTGTTGCTATATAATAATGAAAAAAAATACCAGAATTTATTTGGGTTAATTCGTGGATTAAATCTCTTTATGATATTCCACTGCTATATCTAAAATATACAAGCAATATACTTCTTTTAAACTACTTATAAAATAAACAAATTATACCTTTACTTGCCTCGATGGTAACAAGCTCGGAGAAAAGTGGTATTTGAAGTGACTCACATGCAAACAAGTGAATAACCATTAGGAGGGCCAATGTAGATATTCCTGTAACACGTGATTAAAAAGAAGCTTAAATATACATATGTAAGTAGCTGTGGGAGAGCCAGAGCCAGAGCCAGAGCCAATCAGGGTTAAAATTTAAATTTGGCTTCGTAGGAACACGATGAGAAATTTTAAAGGCACGTCCGGTTGGGATGATAAAATTTAGGGTCCAATTTTTTTTTATTTTCTAAAAATGATTTAAGACCTCTTTTTTTATTAAATTTATTCACAAATGTAATGATTAAAATAACATATATTTTTAACTTTAATACGTGTAAAGTAATTAATAATAAAATTAACAAATTCAACTAAAATATTGAAATTAAATTACAACAAATTAATGTTTTCGGATCAAATAACTTGGATTAAACTATTACTATCACATTTGCTGAATACGATAAGTTAAAACTTGTAATTTTATTAATTATATTAAAAAAAATTAATTTTAGTAAAAAATTGTCAAAATAGATGCATTTATTTTTCTTTAATTTAATTAATTAGTTTTTTCATCAATAATAAATTTTAATTAGGATAGAAAATTATTGGAGATAAAATTAAGGAGTAATTTAAAGAGTAAATTAAGGAGTAAATCAAGAACCTTAATTTAAGGAGTAAATCAAGAACTTTAATTCAATGAGTAAATCAAGGATTTAAGGATTAATTCAAGTTAAAACAATGAATGTTTAATTCAAAGAGTAATTCAAGGAGTAAATCTACTTATATATAGTTATAGAATTATAATGAAAACATAAAAAAAACAATACAACTTTGAGATAGCTTGTTTTATTTGGCAAGGCCTTTAGGCCTTTGGTCTTGCGTTTTAAACAAAAATTTTCAACAAAAATTTTGGACCATGCATCAAAAATAAAAATATTTTTAAAAGAATCAACGGTGAAAAGAGAGTAAGGAAAACGAGGCGGAGAACGACTTCCCGGTCTATATTATCAGGGTAGACAATAATTAATTATCCATTCACCAATTGATTTTAGTTGTCGTTAATTATTTTTCCCTCACCGGTTGATTTTGTAAAGGACAAAATATTTATCAGTTAGATATTTTCTTGATGTCTTGTTGTAATTTACCGAATGATATTTTCAAGATATGTTTTTTATTATGTTGACACGTGGGTGCATCTGGACCACCATTATATCACTCCCTTTTTTAGCAATAAATTGCACAACGTATAAAGGGAGAAATGGTGTTGGATATTTAAGTATACGATTGCATGTAAATGGTGTTGGATATTTAAGTATACGATTGCTTAGTGTTAGGGTTTGCATTTACGCTTGCATTCCTAGTTATTAGTAAAGCTTATAACTGCATAATTGTATGCAATTTAGTATAATGGATTAATAATTAAATATAATGCTGATATTTTTGCAATCTTTTAACCAAAATGACAATTTCTTTGAAAAACTTAAGAAATGATTATAAATATATAAAGATAATAAAGTAAATTACGAAGAAATCATGCCATCAAAGATGTTAAACATAATCGTATATTCTTCAACCCATTTCAATGAAAGCAAGTAAATAAATTACATATATAACTTTTGTACCATGAGTCCTAATTTATAATTATTTTATTGTTTGGATATTCTTTGTTCTCTCAATTGTTACTTGTATGTGTATGCTTGTTGTGTTATAGTGTAATAACTCAATAATTGAATTGCGATTTCCCTTGCTTTATTTATGTTAACAAGATGAAACTATTAAGATTACATGTACTAACAAAACTGACTTGACTTTTATAAATGCCAAACAATTCAAATTTAACTAAACAAATTGTTACGCTTAACATAACACACCCAACATATCATTTATCTCTATCATTTTGATTGATCAATTATGGCAAGTGATAGCTAGAAATTGACGGACGAGATGGAGTGTTTAAGGTGCGAGGTGGGCATGAAAAAACGCAAGGTTCTGTTACTTCAAAAACACACGAGCACGCTATCTGATCGACATCAAAAGGCTCTGAACGAGATGGCTCGCAAGTTTTTATTTTTATTTTTTTGGGTTAATTATGTACTTTTATTCTATGTCAAACTTAAATAAATGATCGATAGAAAATATTATAGTTAGATACTTATTAATACTAACCTTGAAGTGAGTTATTACTATTTATATTTAATCTATAAATAATTGTATCTTTTAGACCTTTTTTTTAACCATACTATATTACTTTAAACATGTTAACTACTAATTTTAGAAATGCTAATTTCTCCAAAAATAGAATGGTTAATATATATAAATAGTTATTTAGAAAGACAAATAAAAAATATAACCAAAAAATCATGTTCTATTAGCAAGCAAAAGATTTTTATCTAATTTTCAAAATAATTTCATGTCAAAGAGTTTATATTATAATTACTCTAAAATAGTTAATACTAATAAGATAATCAATTTAAAATAAAATGATAAAAATACCTAAAGAGCCACATAGACTATAGCCGTAGGAAACCTAAATGTAGAGTAAGTTCTCATTAATGTTATACTTGTAGAAAACATACAATTTAAACTTTTATACATGATATAGATGTATATTATAAATAATAATATTTAAATTAGAGTACATGTATTTCAAACTCTAAATTAATTTAAAAGTTTAAAATTCTAGCATTTAATCAATTTTAATTATAAGAGTATATAATAGAAAATTTAAAATTCAAAAGTATAATAAAAATTGCAAAATTTACATGGAACAATTAAGAAAATTTAAGTTTAAAAACCAATCCAAAAAAACTCCAATTTTTTAGTTAGGTTTGAATTGATTTTAGAACTCTAATATGTTTTAGTAGGGTTTTAATATTTTAAAAACCAATTAGATTAAATTAATTCAAGTTTTAGTTCAAAACACAATAAACCCAAATTTACACAACTATTTGCGACTTCTCAAATTATAAAATAATTATTAATCGAGCAAAACTGATAATTAACAAAAAATTTACAATATTCAGATGAAACCAAAAAAATCGTCCAATGATTTCCCTAAATCTAATACCTAACATATCTATGACGTCAAATGATTTCTTAAATTAAACCCAAAAGTAATAACCAATAGTTTGCATTTGGTGACTAAGAATATCAAGGCAAATTACTCAAGTATAAAGCCTCAATGATCTTAATCAGCAGACATATCTCATAAAAGAAAAACAAGTCCCAACGTTAGTTGTAAGATAATGCACAAAAGTTAACAACATTAAAACTTAAAAATCCTCGTCAAATCTAAAATACAACAATTATAGGTACCCTCAGGTGGAACCCACATATTTGTGGTTAAGTGAGAAGGGTAACTACAACTGTTGCTACACAATCGTTTCTCAGACTCACAGTATCTTTAACCATATTGGTTTCTCTATTAATAATTAATGTGTTTACCTTTCAGTCTTTCACATATCTAACATATCCAGCTCTGAATTGCAAGGACAAATGCTCACTTGCTTGCTAGGTGATTGCTTTCAAGTGCAAATCGTCAATAGTGGAAAATATCAAACCCTCGTTTATGAGGTATTCAACAGATTCCCTGAAAAGTATGATAAATGAAAAGAATATAGAAAAGTCAGATACATTCAAAAAAGCTATGCAGCCAAAAACAGAAAGGAAAAGAAAGAAAGATATAGATACTACATGATCTTGTCCACAGGAACTTTTAGTTGTTTGAAGAGCTCGTCTCTATGTATTCCATGTTCATGTGCCCTGCATAAGAAGCATTTCAAAAGGTCAAGAATTGAGTGTCCTAGTAGTAAGAATTATGTTTTTATTTAAATTAAATGTGTTGTGATTGCACGACACAAGAGTTACCATGAAAAAAACATTCTGGCCAGAGCCAACTTATCATTATATTTTATTCTTGGCACAAGACATTTTATAAATTGAGGCTAACCATAGAAAGGAAAGCTCATTTAGATTTACCTAAAAAAGTAGTTTATCCAACAAATGACTCACACGCCCACAACCATTTGAACCCAAAACCTCACTTGAAAGGAGGGAAACACCGCTTGACAGCAATTTTAAAGAATTTAGCAACAATACTCTAGGAAATTACTATTGAAGTAAGACACAAGCACTACCTAGAAATACCAAAAATAAGTAATTTATATTTCTTATTCAAGAAACCACATTGCCAAAGAGCAGGGAGATGACCAACACATCTAGTAAAATAAAAGAAGCATTAAACATTAATCCCCTCTTAATGAAACATATCTACTATTGAAACAGAACCACAATTAATTTATGAAAAAAAGATAAGAAATAAGAAAATGCAGAGGCTCAATAGAGAACTTACGTGCTCAACTGCCTTAGATAGTCCAGGACAAGTTTATTACAGCCTGTTAGCCCACCATCATCACTATACTGACCCAAGAACTACAAAAAAGAACATTAATAATCATGTCAATAGTCAAGTGTGAAAGTAAACAGGAACAGCATGAAAGAGTGCCCTAAACAGTCAGTTTCCGTACTTGACTAGACATGGAAGTATGATTTCCATGTGATTCAATTTTCACAGGAGTGCTCAGAAATGCACCTGAAGCCTGATGTTGAGTTGGAGCAGTTCCAAGCTGCTAAATCAACATGAAGGACAAATCAGAAACTATGTGTCATATATTAAGCATGTCTGCCTTTAGAAATCTGAAATGGTAAGTACTGATTCAAATATTCAAATTATCAGTACCTGTGATGTGGATTTCTGCAAGTAGGAATGAATGCATTCAATAAAGTGAAAAGCAACTTCATCAAAGTTTGCTACAGGCCTGAAACACACGTACAAGAGTAATATATATTTAACCAATCAACCTAATATAAAGGAACATTGAAAATAAAATTCAGAAAGTTATTCTTAATTGTGTTCATTTAACCAGAAAACTCCTCATTGACAAAATGGTAACTCACTGAAAATGGAGGCTCAAAAGCTCCACATGTACTAGTAAAAGAAAAAAAAACAAAAAAAAAACGATTATTTTTATCAATTCCAAAACATAAGATAAAGAGGGTCGTCATTTTGTTACAAGAATTATCTAAAATCTTTATCCAATGTTGGTTAATATACTAGTAAGATATTAAGACAGTAACATCATTTCTCAAACGATTTCCTTTCACTTATGCTTTTGTAGTATCTTCACCTGCACAATACCATATCTCAAAACAATTTTATTCATCCAATCACATCAACAAAACAATATCTGCACTACCTAGAGCTGAATGTAAACTGATTTTCATGCATATTAAAATCTGAATTTATTACACAATTATTTGCCCAAGTATAGAGAGTAGAAGCATTAATTATGGCATACTTTTTAGCAAGTTATTTTCCCCTTCAAGTTGCCTACATCAAGTCATCAACCATATAGAAAGTGAGTACTGAAGACAGAACAATTGCTCTCATTATAGTTACAGGTGTTGTTGAAATGATCAATTTAACTATATAAATAAGCGTGCAGTTATTCCCTTCTACCTATGTATATTACCGTATAACATATTTCAGATATTCTCCCACAGATTGGGGAAAAAATTGTCAGCTTAAAAAATAAATGAATGTTTAGTCCGTTCTCAACTGAAAAGTATCTTCTCCTAAATGACCGTCCAGCAAGTTCATTATGGCCAGAGAAGATCATATAAACCTTCAAATATGACATTTTAAAAAACTCCATGCAATAAGCAATAAAATTGTAAGTCCATACCTTACAGAAAAGGCATGTACTTGACGAATTCCTTGAAAGACTTTCAAGGACCCAATAATACGCACATACATTTCATTCCTATTGCAAAATCATATAAAAATTACATCAAAATAGTTCTATAATCTGAACAATCATTAAGTAAAGCAAAAAAAAAAATGGTGCAACAAACATCTGACTTACTGTATTTCATCCATTTCCCTTTTATCAAAATTGTCATTTACCCTGTCAAAATTTAACATAGTTTTATATTAGTTTGCATCATCTAGCAAATAACAGAGAATAATAAAATATTGGAATGTCATACAAAGAACAAGTGAAGTAGGATCTATCCATTAAGCTATTTTATACAGAGGAGTGAGGACAAATGTCAAACTATATTTATGCATGTTTCTGACTCTTTGCGTAGAAAATGCCTCAATTAGGTTCACAATATTCCAATTACTTGTTTAGTTTCTTCTGTAGGAAATACTGATATTTTTTAACTCAACAAATATCACTTGACTGTTCTCCTTCTAAACTATGCAGGCATAAGACTTGAAAATTACCATCTTTTACAATGTATACGTCCTGTTCCATCATCGAGTGTGAAATTAACATCTATGTTTCTTTCTTCTTTGTTGAACACCATTCCAACCAAAGTAACCTACATAAACAACGTGTTGCAGCACAAACTCAATAATATAACCCAAAAAAATCCCTATTTACTTTATCGCATTATTCCCATATTACTCTAGCTTTTTCTGAATGCAAATGGATTTAAAACAAATATATATAAATCGCAAAATCAACAGTACATTAGTAACGTCACTGCCATTGATCACAAAATTTGATTTCTCTTCACCGGAATGATAGGCTTCACTTATCTGCTTCACCGTCAAAGGGATCAACCCATGATTGTCCCGGCTCTGCACCCGTAATGAAAAAACATTAATCAGTAATATACCCAAACCATTTTCCCTCAGATTAAGATAATCTTCGCATTAATCAGACATCATATCATGTCTTAACACGCTAATAAACTAAAACACAATATTAAACCCATAGTGCACCAAAGAAAAATTACAGCAACAGTTGGCAACCTTATTCGTAATATTGCTCTTGTTTCTTGGGGAAAAAAATAGAGAGTAAATGCACACGATGTATAATTTAACGAGTTGCTACAGAACTATCGATAAAACATTTTTATAACACTTCATCTATACTCCACATTAAAAAAATAAAAAAATACTGCAATTTCTCGTAAGCCAAACGGGCAGTCAGCAGAAAAAAATAAAGCGACGACTTGCCTTTGCCGTAGAAGGAAATGAATCATTATCCTGGATCGACTGCGACGGCATAAACCCACCGCCGGAAAAAGCGGCGTTGGGATCGAATTGACTGCCTAATGGCATCTTACGAAACCCTAACCCTAAAGATTGACAGAGGGTTGAGGAGGAAAGAAGGAAAATGAATCGATTGAGCAATAAAGGAGTATATATTAATGATGGAATTTGCATTTACTTACTCTGAAATCTGACTATAAAGGATTTCCCCGCCAACGCGCTTTTGGTTTCCCGCTATGTGCTTTTATTTATTTATTTTTTTCAAATGCTGTATGCATAGTATTGAATATCAAGTTTAATAAATAAATACCGGTTAAACTAAAAAATATATGATCGAATTATTCGGAACAAACGTATTATTTAATTATACTAATCGATAAAAATAATATTTAATTATAATTAATGATATAAATATATTTTTTAATAATTATGTTATATTTTTTATGATATATTTATATAATTAATAAAAAATTTAATAATAAATTTTATGATAAATTTATTATACCAAAAGTAAATTTATACCATTAATAAAATAAGTTATGTTTGTTATGTTTAATTTTTTACAAGATTATTATTAATATTTAATTTGTTGTAAATTTATTTCATTATTTAATTTTATTAATATTTATATCATTTTAGTTTCTACTTTAAAAAATTAATAGTTATATGTGTGATATTAAAATACTATCTTTGTCAACAAAGATTAAAAAAAAACACAAATATTAAAATAACTAAAATTTATCATTAAAATTTATAATTATAAAAAATAATATAACTTATATTTATATTTTATATTTATATTATTAAAATATATATTATTTTATTTTATTTTAGACTATGTCTAATAAACGCCGTCCAATGCCCGTTTATTTAACAGAATACATTAGAGTTTAGTAAATTAACAAAAATACTACAAATATTTTATATAGTTCATTGAATCATGTGAAAAAAATGTCGACTTCTCTGACCAAATAATCATTATGTAATACTTATAAAAAGAATTAATCGTATATTTATTATTGCGTGAAAATTAAATTATATCTTTCCATCTTTTTATATATAAAATTGTGAATATTTCATTGATGATCGAAGTACACTCTCTTTTAACATTTTAATATTTTTTATGATAATAATATTAAAATATTTATATAATAAATATTTTTTTTATAACATTAACGATAAATAAATATAATTCATGATTTCATTTAATAAGTGTTCATTTTATTTATTTACGACCATATCATAATTTTATTTTTTTACCATAAATACCAAAAATGTATATATAATAAATTTTATTTTACTTTTTGTTAGTTTTATCCACCAATAAATATTAGAATAAATATAATTTTTATAAATAGTTATTTTGTTTAATGTAATTATTTTTAAGACATGTGATTGTATAAATCTTATACTTATTTTAAAAATAATATTTAAATTTTATACTTATTTTTTGTGATAATTTAATAACATTTTGTAATAAGTATACTATCTAAGTATCAAAAATATTAAAAAAAGAGTAGTAAATTAATATAAATTATTTTTAAGTAAAATATATTTATCATTAATATATAATTAACTTTTTAGATAATAAAAATATTTATTGAATAAATTTATATATTATTTCATTATATTTAATTTATTTATTAAATAAATTTATGTATTTATTATCAATATATTAATAAATCACTCGTATTTATATTGTTTTTGAATTATTTTTTTTATAAAATAATTAATATTATATATTTATTTATCACTAAAATAATAAATTAATTATTTATTTATTTTAAGAGTATTTTTATAGAATACTATATAAAGCATTTTAATATCAACTTTGAAATTATAATAAAAATAACTTAAAAATTTATATTTAAAAACTTATTTTTTTTCTTTATTTTATAAAATTAAAAATAAAAAAATAAAAAATTATTATTTAATAATTAATATTATTATATATTTACTAAATTTAAACCACAAAACTAATATTTAACGACACATGAATTTTGTCCTAGTTTTGCTGTAATATCACATTAAAGTTGCAACATAGTTGCCATAGTACGAAAGAAAAACTTCCCAAATCTCCTATTACAAACGGGAAAAAATAATAGTGGTTTTTAAACTTATATTTTTGAATATTTTAGTAATTAAATTTTTAATTAATATATTTTAATATTCTAAAATTTCAAGATGTTAAGTAAAAAGAAATCTTAAAATTTATATCTTTCAAACATTTTATTCTCTAAATTGTATTAAAGTTTTAAAATTTATGAATTAAAATATATATTTTTCTTCTAAAAATAATACTTAAATATATTAAATAAAAAATTAAAAATTAAAACATTTTAAAGACATCAATAAACTTGTGACATTCATCTTTACAAATAAGAGTATTTTTTTTCTCATCAAATTGTTGATTAACAAGAAGTGATTTTACATATAATAACTAAAATTTGATTCGCTTTTTCTAACCAATTTTTACCTGACACGTAAATTATCTCTTCAAAAACAAATGGTGAAGTTATCCCAATTTTTGTTGGAATCAAGTCATTCTATATATACACTTTATTTTATTGAGTAATTAAATTTTGTGTTATAAATTATTTAATGATAAATAATATTATATTTATATGATTGATAATAAGATATTTTATGAAATATAAAATATTATATTAATTATTTGATTTTTATTTATTTTTATATAATAATATTAATTTTATTATAATAAAGTTTAAAATATTTTATTTTATTTTTAAAAATATTAAAAACTAACCCATCTTAATCTCCTACTTTAGTTCCTATTAAAAAATAATTTTATAATCTTATAATATATAATAATTAAATAATATAATTAGATACATTTTTATAATATATTTTTTGTACAAATAATTATAACTGTGACACTATTTTTTCCTTTTTCTTTTTTCTTGTTTTTCACTCGCAATACACACAGAAAAATGGGAACCCGCAACTCTGAAATAAGAACCTCTGTAACCGTTGCACACTTTTGCTCTCTCTCATACGTTTAACGATGAATTCCATTTTTAGATCTCGCCGGGCCATAGAGGTTCGTTCAGGCGGCAAGATGGTTCGTCCAAGGCGAACAACTGGTCCCCAAACCCCCTACGACCGTCCTCGACCACAATTCACTGGTCCTCGTCACGAAAACCCTAATTGGATTTCCAGACTCATTCTTTCTCCTACTCGAATGGTTGTGACTGGTGCCGGAAAGCTTCTCTCCGCTGTGTTTTCTCCCTCTGATTCTTCTTCTTCTTCTTCTTATTCTTCATCTTCCTCTTCGGATTTTGGTTCTGTTTCAGGTATGAATCTGTACCTTTTGTGTTTCCACGTGTTATTATTATTTTTTGTCGAGGCTTCTGTTTTTAACTTGTATTGTTGTATGTTTAGTGCAGTAGTTCGTGTATGTTATTATGCCTACATATTGACTTTGAAAATTAGTTATTAAAACAAAAGCAAGAAAAATATTAACTGAGTTAATTGTAATTATGATTTTGTTAGTAGTTTAACCATGGTGTTTTTAAGATGAAATTTTTTAGCAGTTCGGTTGTTTTCTGAGTTTTTTTTCCCTTCCAAATTAAAAGGGCTTCTGTTTTTACTTACAGCTATATCTTTACATCGGTACATCTTTTTGGCTATTTCTTTTTTGGGTGCATTCTTTTACGTTAGGATTGGAGTGTGTGGTATCCTTTACTTTGCAACTCTAGCTGCTACAGATAAACCACAATTAGATTAACTCCTGACGTTGCAAAATGAGAGGGTTTTGCATTTGAAGTTTTTATTTTTTATGGGTCGCTATTGCTTTGAGGTATTTGGTTTGGCATCCTTTGATAGGCTTAAAAAAATACAGGGGATGCCATTGAAGATAACTATGGTGCCAATGATGTCTCTTCTCAATTTGCTGACAGATTAGAAAAGGTACCTGTTCTTCCTACCATTTCGTTTTCCTATATTAGAAGCATGGTATGTTGTTGAAGTGGGCTTCTTCTGTACTCATGAATATGACAAAATTGAGTTCCCTGATATTTCAAACAAATCCTTAATTTTTATTCATGTTCGAGTGTTAGGAATTCATTATTATGCAATCCAAAAGAACGTAAGCTTCTATTCCCTACCACTAGGGCAGCTTATCTTGGTCTCTATACGTATTTTTATTTTCTTCTCTTGCACAGGGAACAATTACATTTGTGTTCTTGCTATGATATTGAATTAATGTTTATCTTATTCCATTTGTATTTAATCCAACATTTGTGTGTGATTATTGTGGCTTCATTAGAGGAATAGGACATCAAGAATGATAGAGAGCTTCAACAAGGATTGCCTACCAATAGTAGGGGACTGTGGTAAGCATGTAATTGAACAGCTACTTATGCAGAAAACCTTCACCAGGTGATTTTCTTGTATTTTACTGTAGATTTGTTTTTCTTTGTCGCTGCCTTGAGGATCATCCTCTATTTTTTATTTTTTTTGCTGTAGATGTTTACCTTTTTTTTCATAAAGAAGTTTTCATTGGATGCATATGTATCTCTGCTGGGTTTGGTTTTGAATATATATTTTTTGACCCTTGTCCAGGGAAGAATGCAATAAGTTAATAAAGATTATTAAATCAAGAGTTGTTGATAATTGCGCTAATGAAGACGAGGGGATGTTGTACAAAACGAAAGGAGGTGGAACTACTTACAAGATAATCATAAATTTTACTTGCATATTGTCTATAATTGATTCATGATGTAAAATTATTAATTATGTTGTAGAAACAGACAATCGTGATCTTTGCAGCACTGCCATCATGGAGGCAAGAAAATGGTTGACTGAGAAGAAAGTGGGATCGGCTTCAAAATTGGATTTGGATAATGTAATATGCTTTCAACTTCTTTGATGTTTCCCAAAGTTATTATCTTGAAACATGATTGGTAGACACCTATTAAGTTGATGCTATCACATGTTGGCTTGTCCATTCCCCCTGTTATATTTTCTACTTTTGTCTTTAGATTGTATAGATTAGATATACATTCCATTGTTCCTTTTTCCTTGTAATTTGTAAATACGATCATTTTTGTGTTATATCTTGGTGCCTTGAAACTAACATTAATTCATATTTTATATATTTTTAGCTTTATCTTTGGTAGCTCGTTAAAGTTAGGGTTTGTTACTGACAATGTTTGTGAAGCCTTTCTGAGATTTTCCTTTGGATGAATTGGGAAGACCGTTCCAGTCATTTCTGAGAGTTTTGTACCAATCCTATTTATATCTTTGGCCATGATCTCTTATTAGGTTTTTGTTTTATTTATACGCCCCTGCAGTTTCAAATAATGGATTCATCTAAGCTATCTGCAAATGAAACATTTTTGCGACTAGATTGTTCCATTAATGTATATTTTGTTTTCAAGACTGTCCCTCTGCCGTTTCTCATGTCTCTGTTTCAAACTTGATCCAACTTATTTATACTATGTATTGTAAGAAGTTGTATTGTAATTCATTGATTGTTGTTAAAATATACTTGGAAATAAATACTAGCGCTCGCTGACTTCATTATGTAACAATTTAAAATTATTATTGGATTTTGTTATGTAGGAACGGTACTAAAATTATGGAAATCTAAAGAGCTTCTTTATACATATATGGTGTAATTGGTTGTACATGAGAAGCTGGTTCTTTTGATGTAGGTTGTTGAAGATGAAATGGGTTCACCAGTGGATATGGCCAAATCATTCATGCAGGAACGTCCACTATGGATATCTCCTTCTTTTAACCATGGAGAACATAAATCGTCATCCACAATTTTGGCTCCACTCCCACAACGAGAAACACCATATTCAATTGGTAAAGCGGCATCCTTGTCTAAGGTAAAATTTTTTGTTATACCTTTTGTTAACTGTAAAGTTCTTATCTTGTTTCCAAGTTGGCTAGGTTTATCTTTTCTTTATTATCATTATTACTATTTTTGGGACTGGTGGTTATGCAGCTGTATTTAGACATATCATTATGGTTTTTACTTCTGATCAGTGTGTAGGCATAGTTTCTTTTGTCTCTCCCACGTCCTCCAAATTATCATGTGGGAAAAATATTTCCACCCTCTTGTCTGATTGAGGAGATACATGGATTTTACTTGTCTTGGCATTTTGCAAATTCAACATGTTGAAATTTGAATGCAGCCAAAAAGGGATACACCCACCACAGGGTCCTGGAATATCCAGGAGGAAATACAAAGGGTGCGAGCTAAAGCAACAGAGGAGATGCTAAGGAATTTACCATCTAAAAGGGTTGATTGGTCTGTTTCAAGCTTGGACAAAAACACGAGCACAAATTCTTTGGTATCTGAAAGTATAGAAGCGGATGTGAAAGACAAAATGCAAAGTTCTACAGAAAATGCAGATGCATCTTTGCATACAACAGCAGAAAAATCCATTTCCCATGAGTTACACGGTATGTAATACTTATCTGTCAGTCTTTTCTAGTAAACTGTTGTCATAAGTAACACGTTCTTTCCTTTTTGTATCATTTTGACTTTTAGAAGACACTAGAAACTATATTTAGAAAGTCTAAGACATGGAACCACATTTTTTGCCTCTTCAGTTTTGGAGTTGACACAAGATGGGTTGCAAAATGAAGCTTCACACGATCGTGTTAACGTCATTTCTTGGAAAAATCAGGTTTAAAAGCTGTGGAATTTGAGCTTTTACTACGACATGAAAGTTAACTAATTATTTTATGGAACAATTCCTTACCCAATTTGAGCTTTTAGAAGTTTGAACTATTAGATGTATTTACATTGTTTATGATTGTTTTTTTGAAGGATTTGGAAGCCGTTCAAATAACTTATGGAAACAGAGGTTATTAATTATTTTTCTTACTCTTAAGCAATTTCTTGAATCCGTAATTATTAGCTCCTTGCAGTTTTGGCTTACAAATCAAAGTCATTGTATTAGGTCCAAAGGACATTTTAGAAGATTTGGGGAACACAGAACATCAAATTGAGGCATCTCAAGATGTCACAATCATCTCCCACAGGTTTGGTTCCCTCTATTTCTTTAATGTCTTTCTTTCGTTTTGCTCAGCTTGCATTTACCTAGGAAATTATCAAATTAGGTACCTTAGCAACAAGCTTCAAATCTTGAGGACTCCTCTGAGGCTAGAAAGGTTGTAATCTAATCAAAGTAAAGATGTGGATGTTACCTACTCAAAGTAAAGAGAGAGAATTTAGCCTAGATTACAATAAGTTTTGGGTGACAGTAATGGAATACTCAACTTTGGGGTGACAGTAATGGAATACTCAACTTTGGGGTGACAGTAATGGAATACTCAACTTTGGGGTGACAGTAATGAAATATAGTGGATTAAAATTATGATCATTTCTATGCTCAGTTTGACTAATACGGAAAGGAAATGAATTATTCCATGAAAACTCTTTCCACCTTAGCTCTTGGCATTGAAATGCTATGTTTTCTATGTTTATTTTATTTTTTCTCCCATATTTCCTCATTTAGAACACAATAAAGTTTCTTTTCCAATTCTTCCCCCATTTTGAATACGCGAAAATTTCATTATAATTTTACCCTCATTTGTTTCCAATTTCCAAACCGAACAGAGTAATGATGATGTTGTTTTTATGTTTTTATTCAATTTAGATCTGTTTATGATATCCACCAAGCATGACCTAAATTATAAATTACTATGTAGAATGACATGCTTATAAAAATATAACATTTTTCTTCTGTATGTTATAAGGGGCATGCCTATTATGGATACATTTCATGGGATGCATATGCATTGTTTTCTTTTATCTATATTACATGTATTTCTCTATGAGGTTCGCCCAATTTGAGTAGTCCTGAAAAATGCTTATGATAATGTACATAATTTGCTTCTTTGATTAATGTTTTCATCTGTCATGAAATAATTTCAATGGTCTAAAGAAAATGGATAAACGTTCATTTTCGTACTTATATTATATGAAAATTTTCAATTTACTACTTTTGTTATTTTTTTGTTGCAATTGAGTATTTATATTATTACAATATACATCTAATACTCTAAAATTTGTATATCTAGAGAAATTAAATAAGTGTTGTGGAATTTTTTTAAAATTTTTGAATGAAATAATTGATTGAAAGAGATTGTAATAACATAAGTAACCGATTGCAACAAAAAATACAAAAGTAGTAAATTGAAAATTTTCACACAAGTATCAAAATTCAAAATGAATGTTTGCCCAAAGAAAATATGAAATCACTTTAAATTAATCCCCTTTTGAGCAACATGTTCATGATCTGAGAACTGTCCTTAAATTAGCAACATGCTAAAATTTGCTCCTGAAATTTGTTGTGTGTTGCACGTACACGTGTACTGCACCACTGGCTCCACCAAATAACGTATTTCCTTTATTTTAAGAGAATTCTGATGAGACAAATGGAGAATAAAACATTTTGATAGTAGTTAAAAGTTTTTTTGTTGCTTTTTTTTTTGTTGCACGTACATGTTTTGCGGTTCTGGTTTTATGTTGTTGAACATATATAATACAAAATCCTAGTACAGCCCTACTCCCCTAGACAGTGATTTGTGTTTTAAACTCTTTTCTTTCCCTTTTGTTTTTCCCTGCTTGATGATATCAGTTGTGGTTATATGTCACGAAACCTTTTAAGTTCCATTTCTGTAGGGATAATGATGCTGATGTACATGGCCATGAAGACAATAATGTTGCAGACCAGCACCTAAGCAATATGGGTGAAGGAAATATGGAAGGTAAGGATTGCACATGGTTACAGCCAAACACATAAGAGTTCATCGCTTAGACTTGTATGAGCTTTTGCATCATTGACAGCAATCATTATCCATCTCATTTCACTATTCTGTATTTTCTAATTTTACATGCCTCCATCGACTTCTGAATGCAATTCCAGATCCAAGATCACAAGAGAGGAACTGTTCAATGCCCAATGAAGTGACTGGGAGCAGAATCGATAATATGACTAATGGTTTTCCTTCTTCAGGATATAGGTGAAAGGGTTACTAAACGTCATTTTTTTGAGTGATTTAATATGTGAACAAAGCCATTTTAAAATTGGTATTTCCTTTTCAGGTTGTCTGCAGAAGTGGTTGATGAACATAATGATCTACAAAATCAAGAGGAACAGAATCTGGTTAGTTCAATTGACAACATGGCAACTGGTGTACGTGGTGATGAGACCTGCAAGTTTCTAACTGAAACTTCTATGGAGATCCCCAATATGAATGATACCGTCGATGAGAATGGCAGTATTGCTAGTGGCACTCAAAATGGGTTAGTTAAGGATAATGAGTTACCACGGATCCGAACGCGGCCTACCTCAATGAGCAGTCCAGTAACCAAAACCAGTGACCTTTCGAAGCCTCGGGCAAAGAGATTGACTAGATACAATAAGAGAAGCAGGGGACGGGGGAAGTAAGAAGTATACAACTTGTTGTTTAATGTATTGTAATGTAAACTATCCTAGGAAGCTAGATCAGTTTTCCACTTAATCATTTTGATATTTATTAGTTCAATGTTGGCTTAGGTTAGGTTGTATAATTGTCAAATGTTCGTTTCTTGAAATTTTCCTTTACAACTTGAAGTTGACTAGAATGACTAATTGATACGAGTGCTAGAGTGATGAGTAGGAAATATGGAGGTGAAACCACTCATAGAGCTTTTGTATTATCTGGTCAGCAGATCACCATGGAAAAAATTGCTAGTGTAACTTTATCTTCCGTCCAGAGATACTGAGTTTGTAAAATGTGTCTTTTGTTCTTTAAACAGCTTGTGAATGTAACATTGTTATTACAAGTGGTTGGCTATTTAAATGTTACAATATTTATAAGCTCAAGTTGGGTTATTTTTTGTTCTCGAAAACAGCCAAAATATCATTCTTAAATGTGGTTAGAACATGTAACCACGTTATGGAAAATATATATATATATATATATATATAATTATAAAAATAATACATTTTATCTTAATTTTATATATTTTTATTATTAAATAAAAATTTGGTCTATTATTTTATATTAAATGTAGTCTAATTGAATATTGAATAATATCATTTAGACTTATTTATTATTAATTTTTGTTTAATTTAATTCGTTTAATATTATAGTTATTTTTTTATAAATTTAAAAAGTTGTTATTTTACATAATTTCATACTTTTTTAGCTTATATAATAGTCTGTAATTGGACAGTGTATTGAAGCAACTGTGTATTACTATCCGTACATACAAAATAGCCAGTATACAAAATCAGAGGTGTTGGAATTGCTTCAGCATTAACAAGTTTTAAGTATATGTTGTACGTATTATTTAAAATCAGAGGTGTTGGATTTGCTTCAGCATTAACAAGTTTTAAGTATATGTTGTACGTATTATTTAAAATCAGAGGTGTTGGAATTGCTTCAGCATTAACAAGTTTTAAGTATATGTTGTACGTATTATTTGAAAGAGTTTATACAAAGAGGCGTGTATAATATATATATACTAAATAGCATACCTGCCCCTTGAGAGCCTAAAATGACATTTTGTATACCAAGAAAATTTAAGTACACAAATTTACAATATGTCATATAATAAAATACTTTTAAAAATATAAAATAATTCATTATTGAAATGATTCTGTCAAGTAAAAAAACATAACCAACATTTGTCTAAAAGACCTAAGCAAGTGAAAAATATTTATTGAGGCCTTTTGGAGACATTTTATTAAATAAATAGGTTTTTTTATAACAATAAATAGGTCACATTTATAATAACTAATCCATTAAAATGTGAAAAACATTTAGTGCTAACAATATGTCACATTTGATTAATAAAAAACAAGACAGTGATATTTGTAAGTTTGACTAGGTTATATAATCCATAATAACTATTCAACAAAACATTCATCGAGATCACTTTTCGATTATTTTTTAAAAAATTTGATCATATGAAACCTTTTTCGACAACAATTTTTTTTTCGTTAAAAAATCTTAATGATAGTATAATTTGAATGGATGCAATGCCAAATTTTCCAATTATTTTTTACAAGTATATTAACAAATAATATCTTAGAGTTCAATTAAGTTTATAAAGTATTATATCAAATGTTCTAATGGATCTATACTATACATTTTTTTAAATATAATGAATCTTTAATCTTTAATGTCTAATTTACGTTAAATTTGAAAAAAAATTGAGACATCAAAGGTTTATTATATTTGAAAATTAAAAAAATGAAAGATATTTATAGATTTTTAGTATTTTTTTTTAACTTAGTAGACTTTGAATATGATATCTAAAAATTAATAGATTTAAGTATCTAATTTATCAAACTTAATGAACTTTTAAAATATTTTTTCGTTAATTTAAATACGTAACTTAATTTTTTTCCCATAATTATAATCTATCAAATATTATAAAATCTTATTTTAAATATTAAGGTGTTTTTATTAAGTAATGCAAAGCTTAAGCTTCTCGTAAACCTTAAATTTTAATTTTAAAGATATAAATATTCATAAACCCAACTATTAATCTAATAAGTAATTAAACATTAAAATATAAATATAAATTAAACATGAACAATAAAACAATCAAAATGAGTTATATGGATTGAAACTTTATTACTTAAATTTAAAATTATCGGAGCAATCAACAATGGTTGAGAAAGATCAAATAACAGAAATATTACTTGATTAAAAAAAATTAAATAGAGGAAAAATATTACTTGCAATGTTACATTTTAATGATTGTCAAAATTTATATAGTCAAAAGAAATAAAAGAGATTGGTAGAGGGAAGACAAAATATATTATAGCAATTCTAATAGTATTTGATCATGAAATTGATATTCTTCACCCTCCTTTTTTTTTCTTTTTTTTCTTTTTTTCTTTCCTTATATATGAATTTTTTACTTTTTTTTTTACAGATTACTCATAAAATCAACTTAAAAAAATAGTTAATTAATGTTATAGTCTTCATCACCTCTAGAATATAAACTTTAAAATATAATCCTGAAAAAGGAAGAAAAAAAAAACACAAATCTTAATTTACCACACAAGATTATAACCTGAAAATTTTATTTTAAAACTGATATCAAAGCCTATCTAAAAAAAAACCACTTCGATAATGAATCTATCAATCTAAAGTTTTTTTTCTTTCCATTTCTTTTTTAGGCGCGTGTAAAAATTGGCAATATATAAGCACACCCATAAGATATGCTACTTTCGAAAGCGAAAGAACAAAAGATAAAAAAAAACTAATATTAAAGGATAATGATATCTTATAATAATTTTTATTATTATGATAATAAAATTACATATAATATTTATTTTATCTTTAATATTAATTGTACATTTAAATTATTAATATTAAATAAAATTATACATTTAAATTATTAATATTAAATAAAAATTCATGATGTGTTATTCATCAGTTATCAAGTATTATTTTCTATCTTAATAAAATAATGATTTTTTATTTGTATTATTTTTTTAAAAAAATTAGTTACATTAATTATGCATTTTATTAACTTATGTATCAAATTATCATTTATAAAATAATTTCTCTTAGTTGTTAATAAATAAATTACGTAATGATAAGTTTGAATATATAGAAGATTTAAAACATGAGTGTATACAAGTAATACAGTTTATTTAAAAATTAAAAAAAAAATCTCTTAGCTCGATATAAGTTTAGAATATAGTGTGAATTTATAATGAAAAATAAAGAAAGAGCATTAAAAATTAGTATAGATAAACAATCTCCCTATGACTTTTTTCCATTTTCATTCGGTCTCTTAGATTGAGAATAAATCCTATGCAAAGAATAAATGGTTAATTAAATTTTATGTTACAAATATATTAGGTTTGTTACCCATACATCCATAACATTTATAAAATTATAAATATATAAATAATATATTTAAAATTTTAAAATTATATAATACATGCTACAAAAATACACATAAGATTTATGTTGGGTTTAATTTTGTAAGAAAATCAACATTCATAGTTTATAAATTCTAATGTATTTATACCAAATATGTCTATCATTTTAGAGTAATAAAATATATTACGGGTATGTTTATAACTTTATAACATTATTTATGATCAATGTAATTTTATTTATATATTTGTGTATCAATTTTTATATATTTATATTGATTTATTATTTGTTATATATTTTATGTATTTATTTTATATTATACGTATGTTAGAAATAAAAGAAGCAAAAAGATGTCAAAATGTGTATTTAGAGTTAAAACATAATTATAATTTGTAATGTGTATTGGAATATGTTTGTGGTAACATACTACTTTCGAATCACTCAATATCTTGGAAATCATACAAAGTGCACCGTGATATGATCTTTATGTGCAAACTAACACAATCCTCTCCAATCTAATGCATTAAATAATGTGTGTCGTGACTCGTGATTTGTGTATGCACACTTGAATAACATGTTTCAAAGTCTAATCTTAATTGTATTATGTTTAAACCTATATATATATACAATTAATAATAAAATATATATAAAAAATATTTGAAACGAAGATCAAATAGCACATAAAAGATAAGACTTTTGAAAAAGATCAACAAGGAAGGATCTAAGGTCGAAGATCGGAGAATGGAGTTTTTTTGGTTTCATCATTAACAATTTTTAAGTTTTTTTTTTTGTCCCTTATTAACTTCTTAGTTTAAATGATTATAATAATAATTAATTTTGAATAAATGTCTAGTTAAATTTTTAACGTGATTATAGCTGATTTCATCTTAAATTATGATTTAAATTAATTTAATATCATGATAAATTTTAGTTTTAATTTTTGATTATTGATGCATTCAATTCTATATTTAAATGTTAAAACCATATATATAGATTAAGTTGTCAAGTAGTTTATTACATGGGTATAAAATATCTAACATAAGATGTTAATAGGTAATCTTTAATATTTTTATTCAAAATGGTAACTTGTGGTTATTATCACAAGTAGAGTTGAATCTAAAAGTTAAATGATTATTCTAATTTTACATAATTTAATTATTTCATTTTTAAATTTTAATGCAATAAATAAATTAAATTTAATAAGTAAATCTTTAGGTTGTTTAAGATTTATATTAATTAATAAATTGTATAATTAATTATTATATAATAAGAAAATGTGAAAAAATCTTAACTACGTTAATTATTATATAATAACAATTTTTAATTAATATAGTAATTTAGTATTTAATAAACTAAATATTGAGTTATGATATGATTAATTGAATGGTAGTTTATTAGTGAGAATAGTCGTATTGTTACGTATATTTCATAACTTTTATCATTTTATTTTATAATTTTAAATTATTTTTTTCAAAAACAATTTCAAAATACTTTGTTAATTTTTAATTAACTCGTTAACAAACTAACAAGTAGTAGTATAGATTGTCACCAATTCATATGAATACGATAATTATAGTTCTTAAAATCACTTATTATTTGTACAATTGACCACGTATACTTACGTGTTTTTAGACGTTTGACATATTTGTAACAAAAGAGGTATAAAATATAATTAACTTAAAAATAAAATATAAAAGGATAGCTACGATGTAATAATATAATTTGTTATTAATAAAAGAATATTTTATTAAAGATAATATTATATAATAATAGTAATGTATAATTAATACTATATGTAAAATATGCATTTAATGTAATTTTATTATATTAATATCATTACTTAATATAAGATCTAATAATATAAGTGACCTAAATGTAATTAGTATAGATTTAAAAAATAACAAAAATAACGTTATTAAAATTTGTAATTATAAAAATAACACTTTTTTAAATTTAATTATTATCATTTAGATTCATTTAATTTTAAATCGTAATTTATTTGAATATGATTTAATATTATTAAAGTTTTATTTTTATTGTTATAATTGTTAAAAAAATTATTAATATCCACAGTATACTAATTTTTTATTAATTAATGTAAGTCTTAAATTGTTTAAAAATGAATTCTATTTATAATTATTAATAAAAAAATAGACCTACGTCTCCAAAATATTTTAATTTTTTGTATGTTATTTATATATATATTTTAAATTTCAGATCAAACTCTCTATTTCATAGAAATCTAGGGTATTCGGTCTAGTTGTGATCTTCCGCCCTTTGAGGCAAAAAAAATGAACCTCATAGAGCTATTCCCTTCGTCAGCCCAAATAGCTCAGCAAACTTGGGAGCTTGAAAACAACATCATTCCCATGGACGCTCATTCCACAACGACAAAACTGGACCCTTCGTCTAACGCCATATTCTTCTACGACAAAACGGCTTAGTCCAAGCACCAGCCAGAGAAGCCATGGACCAATGATCTCCACTACTTCAAGCTCGTTAAGATCTCCGCTCCTGCCCTCCTCAAAATGGTCGTTCACGCTAGCTCTTGTGGCACCATTGAGGTCATGGATCATATGCAGTGCAAGACAGACGATGATGCCATCATCGTCATGGACGCTTTTGCTTTGCTTGTTGAAGGCATTGAGACTTGGGTTAATGCCCAGGCTGACGCCTATGGTCGACTATTCTCAGACTAACAAACAAGTTTTTGTTTTATTCCCCTTGCTTCGTTCTAGGAAATTTTTCAATTTGTTGTTGACTATGTACGAGGAATTTAGGAAACCTGGTTTTAATCTCTTTGGGCATGCGTTTTGGAATCGCTGCCTTGCTCTAACTGCTAGGTTAAGGTTGTTTGATATTGTCATTGTAGCGGTGTGGTGTTATCTAGAATCTGAATTTAGTTTATATGTCATGACGTTATGCAAAAAAATGGTGGAAAACACTAAAGGCAGTTTGAGAGATAGTGAGAAAAGCTTTTTTTTTTCCTGGTATGATTCATCATAGGGCATCTGGATTATTGAAGTATTTCTGTGTGTATCTGCTGAAACAATTTGCCGTATACGATCATACATTGTGTCATCTACAAGTCAGATTCTTTTCACTTCTGACTTATTTTGTAACAAGTCATTATCTATGCAAATGTCATTTCTCCTATATTGATCAACTTTATCTTGTCACTGTTACTGGTAAGTATTCAGGTACTGGTGGCCTTCTAATTCAGACGGTTAATTTCTTTTACTGAACATGTAGGGAGGACGGTTGGAGAACGTGTTTGGTTGGAATCATTCTCATCCTTGATACGGATGCTGGCTATCAGGTATCGATGTTTCAACGCAAATGATAAAGCAGCAATTTCAGGAGCCTTTTTTGGCAGTTGTTATTGACGTACAAATTTTGTATTTTATAAATATTTCATAAGTGCACTAAACAATTATAATAATAGACACATTTACTCCAAAGGTTAGTCTTAAGAATAACTACCTGATTTTAAATAATTTTTTAAATTTTTTAAAAATTTAAACAAATACAAAAAAAACCCTAAACATTCTATCATAATAATTTTGTTTTGATAATCCAAATATAATAACAAATAATTAAAAATACTTAAATATAGATTCAATTAAAACAAATCATGATAGATATAAAATAAATATTCAATGTAGAATTTATAGGAATATTTAACTAATTAATTATGCTTGTTTATAATTAATTAGGTTAATAAAAATATAAATTCAGATTATTGATTTTTTCCTTTATCAAAAATCCTTCTAGGGGATTAGTTTCTTTATTAATGAAATTAATTAAAGTCTTTTGGTAGATATTATTAACTAATAGGTTAAATTATGCATTATTCTCAAGGAAATAGTAAACTATTTAAATAAATGTTTTTTTGCGGAATTATTAATTTAAACTCTTATTCAAAGCATTCAAATTAAATTTATACGATGTTTATAAAACATAATTATTATATTTTAAATCTATTATGAAAAATAAATTATCAATAAATTAATCAATAATAAATCTTGTAATAAATTTTGAATAAAGAAATAATATTTATTTATTTTATAAAAATATTCACGTAAATAAATATACACAAACATGAAAATAGAGTTAAATTTTTATAGTTAAAATTAACCAGACTTGTTTACTGGATTAAAAATAGCATTCAAATATTCAAAAAATACAAAAAGATTAATTTGAATATAAAATTATTACAAATCAAATCTACAATACCAATTAAGGATTAATGATGTGTCTTGCTCGATAATTGTAATCTTTATCTTCAAAGTTTTCTTGAATAATCAAATATCTTTTGTATTTTCCTTGATTTGAAAAACCTCTTAAGACGTGTTATGAATCTACTATATATTGTGTTTAACAAATAAAAACTAAACTAAGAAAATATATAGTTGACGGCTAAGAAATATTCTATGTTCTACGCATAACCTAATGGGGCTTAATTATATATTTATAAGAAAAATGTGTACCTCTAGCTTTGGGAGTGAAAATCAGTGTTGCGTGCTACGCCATGAAAATTTCTTTGCCGTGGCATGGATTTTGTTCATTTCGCACCAAATCAACCCTAGAGGGCCTCACTGCAGCACAACCTATTCTATGTAACACTACAGAAAATTCAATATGTCTAGTAATTCATCCCAAACAGTGTGCACTGTGGAACATTATTTTCTTCCCTGTGGTACACTTGTATACCTTACAAAATGGTTGGTCTTACACACCTTACTCTTTTAAGTTCGTAGGTGCAAATTAAGTGTGTCAAGTGTTGTTCTTTATGCGTTAACAAGTTTATCTATTTTTAAGCTAAAAACACCTGAAATATAATAAAATATATACGTGATTCTTAATTGATAGATTTGCATATAAATAATGATATAAATATGCTATAATCAAATCTATTTATTACAATTAAGTACAAAATATGAGTGCTTTTGAAGCACTTATCAGTTATTGATCCAATGAGGACTGTTTCTGCTGGAAAAGTTGATATTGGGGCATTCACGACATGCCCAGATGGACATAAGCCACTTGATGATCCTATATCTGAGTATCAAACCATCCCTCTGAATAAGATTGAGGACTTCTGTGTCCACTGTAAACAGGTTTTAATATTTGTGTCATTTCTTTTTACATGAGCTCATAGCCAATTAGTTCGTTGTTGTCTTAAACTCTCTTTGCATGTGTTTTTGCAGTATTTTGCTTTGGATATCACTTATTGTAAGTCTTCTCTTGATAGCCACCTGTTTGGATCTGCTATGGAACAAGTATTGGGTGAACACATTTTCATCATCGCCATTATTGAGGAATGAGGACTACATTGTTGGGCAAATCTTGCTTCTAGATAATCATATTTTTTTAATAATTATTTTTTAATGATTTCAGGCTTATTAACTGACTTATGTTCCTTTTGTATTGCAGTGGAGAAGCTCGAGCAAGCAGAATAACAGTTGGCTCATTCCTGCTTTGGGCCACTTGTAGCTGTTAAATATTAGCTCTAAAAGTAACAAATTAGTGGCATAATTTAAGGAAATTAGTGGCATAATTTAAGGAAATTAGTGGCCTAATTTAAGGCTTAAATTATGGCACAATTTAGGTAAAGGGAGCCTTTCTTTATCTATAAATAGAGAGGAGTTCATGCATTGAAGAACAAGGCAAAAATAAAAAAAATCAGAGAGAGTATAAGCAAACTCAAAGAGAGAAAATACTTGCGAGTTTGGGAAAACACTTGAGAGATATTATTAGTGAGGAAATCTGTATCTGTATTCTGTATATTTTCTACTCAGTTCAAATAATATCTACTGCCTCCCGTGGACCTAGGCGAATTGTCGAACCACGTAAATTTTGTGTGTTCATTTTATTGCTTTGATATATTCATATACCGCTATTTATTGCTTCCGCCCACAACAGTAGCACCCCCACAAAGAAAGGAAGATGCGAGTATTATAGATCTTTTATGTCTGCTTTAGAGAATATTTTGAACGTGGTATTGTGATTAGGCTTGTTTCATAGAACTTGGGGTCTTAAAATTGAAGCATTTCAAACCTGTGGTGATTTCATTTCAAACCTGTTTTGATCTCGTTACCAACTAATAGCCAAACATGTACAAAACAATATTATGGAAGAGCTCAAATTTGGTAGAACTTCACTTCTTACGTTCTTTTATTTTGTGTTTAGTTATTAATAAAGCAAAAAAGAAAGCTAGTATACATCAAGCTTCTAATGTCTTCAGGCTAAGCTTGGATTCCAACTCCAAGGTTTTTCTTCGTGAATGAAACTTGTGAGAGAAAAGGGAAAAGGTGAAGCAGAGGGGACAAAAGAGAGACTTCAATGGTTAATCTAGTTCTGAATTTTAGCTACTTTCTATTAACCATGATCTTGCCTTGAACATATAAAGATAACAAAAGCCTAATGGAATTTCTGATCCACAAATTTGTTGTGATACAGACATTGTTATCATGTTGTAGTTTTAAAGGACGCTCAGATCATTTTTCTTGTGTGTTTTATTGTAAACTGGATGTAGATACGTATTCGAGTTAAAAAGTGTGTGTTGTGCTTTCAGTTACTTGCATCGATTATTAACTTTATTCAGACATACATTTAATCACGATGTTACTTTCAAAGAGAACCTTGGCCTTCACGCCATTTGTAAATTTTTTATGATATTTATGCCCCAATTATTGTTTTTCCATAGGCTAAGTCAATGAATCGCCATTCAGCATTGGCCTCACATCTTGTCATGGTTTATTGGCCATTCAGATAACGCTTTCTGAAGAAATCCATTGCTTAATTTTTTCCAAAAGAGCTCTCAAAGAGGAAGGGTTGCCATAGACTTATAAGTACAGCAGAAACCCAATGCTCAATCGATGTGGGACTTCCACACTCCCCCTCACATCGATTTCCGACCAGGGATATGGAGCGCCTCCCCCTCACACCGGCACAGGGTTCATCCCCTACAACTGGCCAAGTACCGACCGATTCACCTGGCTCTAATACCATGAAGAAATCCATGGCCTAACTCCCTTCAAAAAGATAATGACATATTAGCTTCGATCAATGAGGCACGGACAACTTCCAACAAGTGTCGATTTTTTCTTTCTGCAACTCCGTTTTGTTGAGGTGTATCAACACAAGTAGTTTGATGAATAATCCATTTTGTTTTAAGATATTCTTGAAGCTCAAAACTTTTATATTCTCCTCCATTGTCACTTCGTAGAACTTGAATCTATGTTTTATATTGAGTACGAACCATTTTATGAATTTTTTTGAATAATACGTTTACCTCACTTTTAGATTTCATTAAATAGACCTAAGTCATTCTACTAAAATCATCAATAAATGTAACAAACCAACGTGATCCTCCCAAAGTAGAGACTTTGGAAGGACCCCATACATCAGAATGTATAACCATAAACGGAAATGGACTTTTATTTAAGGTTATAGTAAATGAGGAACGATGACTTTTTGCTAGTTCACAGACATCACATTTTAAAGTAGAAAGATCGAAGCTCAAAAATAAACTTGGAAATAATTTCTTTAAATATCCAAAAGAAGCATGACCCAATCTTCTATGCCATAGCCATATATTTGATTCATCCTTTTTAGATCCAGTTGCTACCAATGCATAATTTGTTGAATCCAAGTCCAAATAATATAGGTTTCCTTGCCTAACACCACGACCAATCGTTTGTTTTGTTTGAATGTCCTTGAATACACAAAAGTCAGGCCAAAAAATAACAAAACAAGATAAAGCAATGGTTATTTGAAAAACAGATATAAGGTTATACTCTAAAGAGGGAACAACTAGTACTAAGTCTAAATTCAAGGTACTTGTGAGAGACGAAGATCTTTCCCCAATTACTGGAGTTGTGTTACCATTGGCAGTGCAAACAGCTTTGTGTGAGGATGGTTTTGAGATTTGTCTAGAATCGAATGTCATATAATCAGTTGCACCTAAATCAATTATCCATGTATTATTAAAAACAAGAGAAAAAGTTTTAAGTATCTTACCAACATTTGCTGAGGAGTTTGCAACATGATCTTTTGTTGTTTCAGCAATGGTGGCAGTAGACATCTGTCGTGGATTTTTCTTTCGAGAGTCACGGTTGTGATCCCACCAGTCATGATATCCCACAAGTTCAAAACATCGTTCTTTAGTATGACCATTTTGATGACAATGGGTACATTTAAATGATGATTTATCAGTCACCCTTCGTTCTTGCTGATTGGAAAAAGAACGATTTTTAGAAATCATGGCGGAAGCGTCAACGTCTCCAAATTTTTCCTTCAATAAGATTCGATGTACTACCTCCCGTCAAATCAAGGAATAACAACCTTCTAAATCTGGGATAGTTTCTTTTCGCAAAATTTCTCCACGAACTTGCTCAAATTCATCATCTAATCCAATAAGAAAAATATGTATCCTTAATCTTTCAACAAACTCTTGATATGATATTAGATCATTAGGGTCTTTCATGACCACCTTATCACGATGGTCTAGCTCTTGGAAAATTTCAGTCAACTCTCCATAATACTCTGAAAGTGATTTTCCATTTTGTTTGGAAGTAAATGCTTTTTGGTTTAAGACAAATACATGTAATTCGTCACTTCCATCATAGAATGCTTTTGCCAAAGCACCCCAAATTTCAAGAGCAGTAGGTATGCGTAAATATCGCTTCATGATTTCTGGACTCATTGACATAAGGATCCATCTCTTCACTTTTTGATTTTCTGCATACCACCAATCTATGCGCCGGTGTGAGGGGGAGGTGCTCTATATCCCCGGTCGGAAATCGATGTGAGGGGGAGTGTTGAAGTCTCACATCGATTGAGCATTGGGTTTCTGCTGCACTTATAAGTCTATAGCAACCCTTCCTCTTCAAGAGCTCTTTTGGAGGGAGTTAAGCCATGGATTTCTTCATGGTATCAGAGCCAGGTGACTCGATCGGTACCCGGCCGGTTGTAGGGGATAGATCCTACGCCGGTGTGAAGGGGAGGCGTTCTATATTCACGATCGGAAATCGATGTGAGGGGGAGTGTTGAAGTCCCACATCGATTGAGCATTGGGTTTCTGCTGTACTTATAAGTCTATGACAATCGTTTTTTTTAACAGCTCTTTTGAAGGAAGTTAGGACATGGATTTTTTCACTTTCATGGGTCATATCTTTACCTAGCTATTATTTGAAACTCAAATCACTTATTCTCTCCATCTTTTTTCAATCATTTTGACTACGAACTCGTAACTTAACGCTGTCATGAATTACGGAAAGAATCACAACTTGCTAAAATTACTCGTGACAATGCAAAAGTTACTGTGGTCCATGGTCCAAATGTCACAGGTGACCTACCAGCTATGAAAATCCTTGAATATTTATGATTGTTTAATTGGTTCTACTTTGTCATTGTTTGTTGAGCTTAAGAAGTTTTATGCATTCTATTTGTGCTTAGGTCATCAAGGACAGAGTGCAATCGAACAGCTCGAGCACAGAGCCTTTCTAGCCTTGAACCAATGATTGAAAGTTGATATGGATTTGATAGCATTCCAGGCTTCCAGCAATTGATGAATACTTTTTCTTTCTTGAGGACTGCTTATGATGAAGTCTGGATCAAATTTTGAAAAATCTGTTATGATCAAACCCTGAACCATTGAAAAGTAATCTTATTTCATACATGATGTAAACCATTTACGCGGTTATCATTGAGCTTTTTGACTTGGGTTATGCTTATTTTGATATCTAAAATCATCCGAATTTAGCTTACATTTATAATTATATATCAACTCAAGTAAACTACTTTGGTTACGTTTCTTGTTTACAGTTTTAAGTTGAGGAATAACTATATATGTTTTCAAGTATTGGGTTATTGGACTTGTTATGGACACGTTCCATAAAACTGGAATGATTTGAATCTTGATGTTCTTTATAAAAGCACAACCCCCATTTCAATCTCCATATGCAATAGTCTTTCCAGTTGCAGATTGAACATCGTCACTAAAATGGGGTTGATGAAAAGATGAATGTTGGCAAAGTTGAGGGAAAAAGGATTCTATTTTTGCTAGTGCTAGTGCTAGTGCTGTTAACATGCAACAAAGCATGTAGCTCGTGGGTCCTTATCTTTTGCAGATACCAAACTACAAGAGAACTTCGCTGTCTTCTCCATCATCAATCATCACCAATCGCCATACCAAACTACAAGATAACGAAAAGGGTGTGTTATAAACATCTCTCTCTCTCTCTCTCTCTCTCTCTCTCTCTCTCTCTGAAAATGTTGGTCCTCTCCTTAAGATTTGGATTTTTGTATACGTTACTCAGTAACTTTGAGCTACACGTGACAACTTCACATCATCACATGGAATTAGCCCTCCACCACTAGCTGTTCTCACTTCGCTCTCCCTTTCCAAACCTCTTATAATTCTTTCCTACTTTGTCCTTCTCTACTAATACTTTTTTTTAAGCTTCTCTCCCGTGACTCAAATATATTTACCCTTCTCTTCAATTTTCTTTAACTTTACGTGGATTTATAAAAATTGCTTAGAAGAATCCTATAAGAAAACAGTAATTTTGTTTAATAAATTTAAGAAAAACCAATAAAAATAACACCTTTAAAATTTATAATAAAAAAAATAACATTTCTTATGTTAAGATCATACATTTTCATGACATATCATTTCGTATCTAATCTCATCTAATATAACTCTATTTAAATTTAAATTATTTAAATTTAAATTATTTAAATTTGTTTAATATTTAACACATTTTAATTTAATTAAACTCATAAGATATTATTGAAATACTATTTTTATTACTATAAATTTTAGAGTATTATTATTTTTAATTTTCTTGTATTTATTTAAGTGTTTTATAAGTCAAAACTTAGAATACATTTAGAAGGCATAGTGTTTTTTTCTTTTTGTGATACCAAAATATTTTTATTATATTAATAGTGACAACTCATATAATAAATAAATACTAAAATTTTCATATAATAAATACATTTTTTATGAATAGTTATTTTATATAATACTTATTTAATTAATGTTCGATTAATTCACTTATATACAAATCATATTTTGTTAAACTAATAATTTTCATATCGAAAATATCATCTCATATTAATTAAAAATATATTCAATTAATATAACTTATTTTTAAACAAAAGAATGTTTATTATTTATGTAAGTTTAATTTCTTAGATAATAAAAATATTAATCGAATAAGTTTATATATTATTATATTATATTTGATTTATTTATTAAATAAAATTACGTAATTATTGTCAATATTATGGTAAACTACTCGTGTTTATATTATTATGGATTCTATCGTTATTAGAATGACCATATTTATTTATCATTAAAGTAAAAAATTAATTAACAATTTATTTTAAGAGTATTTATAAAAATTACCTTATAAAACATATTAGTATTAATTTTTTTATTATGATAAAAGTAACTTCAAATTTATATTTACAGATTTTTTTTATTTTATAAAATAAAGAATTTATAAAAATAATAATTTTTATTTAATAATTAATATTATTATATATTTATTAAATTTAAATAATTTGGCATGAGAACAAAAGCTAGTTATATAAAAAGAAAAAAAACTTCTTTAGTTTAGGCAATTTCGCATGAACCCAAAAGCTAGTTATATTAAAAAAAAATCTTTAGTTTAGGTCAGTGCCTATCGATTCATATGACCCATTCTAACAACTTTGCTTTCTTTTGTTAAATTGCTAGATAGCCATACCAATAACATAATGTAATCAACCCGTGAATTGTCTACCTGCATGCAGCTTTCATTTGTCAAATGTCAATGCTTTAAATAAATCTCTTCACGGCTTCGAGTTTTTTTTTCTTTTCTTTTCATAAACATATAAAGGAAACCAGAGGAGAGACTAGGGAGACTTCGAGTTTTCAAATATACATATTATTAAAAGTTAACTAACTCCTCTTTATCGTGATATGTTTATCGGTACGATCATAATATATATATATATTTAACAATATTGTTATTAATGTAATTAATAATAAGAGTAAAATAATAATTTATATATTTTTATTATGATAATAACAGTAAAAATATAATTACTTTATAATAAAATAATAAAATGTTAAAAGAAATAGTTATAAAATCCTTAATATGACCATATATGATAAGAACAGCAGTATCTCAACCAAAAGTAGTAAAATAGCAATATTATATTCATAATTATGCAAAAGTGGAGAATCTTAATAATATAGCTTATTCATTTTCTGTAACTCCTTCTATTAAGAACAAAAGGAAAGGGAGAGAGAAAAGGGCTGTATATATGGCACATGAAATTTAATGCTTCATCTCATTTTATCTTTTTTTTAGATAATAATTATATAAGTTAAGATATTTTATTTTTATTCAAATAAATTTAAATGAGATAGTAAAAATATAAAAAAAACAATGAAAAAAATAAAATAAAATTATTTATAATATGAAAATTTTCTAGAAATAAAAATAACTAGATATTATATTTAAATTAATATATATATATATATATAATAATTTGTATAAAATGAAAATAAATATGATGAGATTTAAATATGATGAAATAAATTTAACTAATAAATAATTAATGATATTAAAGTAGATACGGATGGATTCTAAGTTTACATCTAAAGTAGTCTCAATCCATTTTAGAAATTGATGGGTATTTCAGGACAAGTTAAATGAATGGTTATAGAATAATATGCTCAGAGCACTTAGAAAGTGGGTTTATCTACTCTCTCTCTCCATCAGTCCAAGGTGGAAACTAGCAAGTTGGTTCTTTCACTTTTTCAGAAGCACTTATTTACCTCTAACATTGTTGTGGAGAAGCTTTCCAATTTGAAGTAGTCCTCTTTTTATCTATCTGGCACGCTAACATGTTGTGGAGAAGCTTTTCAATTTGAAATACTCCTCTTTTTATCTATCTGTCACAAATTTTGATGAACAGTCACTACTACAAATAAGATTAATGTCCATTCATTTTACCAAAATGTGTTACGTCCTCTTCGGCTATTTTGAGAGCAAAATGTAAATTTAGAGTTAAAACTCATAAAAATTACTCTATTAATGTAAATATTTTTTGACTAAACTTATTCAAATGTACACATAATCACATACACTTAGATTGATTCATCAATATGAAATAACATAGATGATTAAATTTGGGTATAATTATACCTCAAAATTCAGGTTATTAGATGAATGATTGTTCTCGTTTATATATAAGTTGGATATTTTATACTCAGTCGATGTGATATTTTTTAACACTCTCTTTCACATTAACAGTTTATCGATGGACGATGATATACTTACATCTGCGTGTCACGGGGTGAGTTTGATTGTTTTGATACAATATTAAATTTGAATATAATTATATCTCAAAATTCAGGTTATAATATGTAAAATTGCTCTCATTTATATATAAATTGAATACTTCATGTCTAAACGATGTGAAACATTTTAACATAACCGATAATACTTACTTCTAAGAATACGTAACTTCATCATGCACTAAAGTATTAACGTAACTAAAGATTTGGAAGATACAAGTACAACTATTCATCCTTTAGCGATGAGAATTATTATTCCCTTGGCCTCTTTGTTATCTTCCTTTATTTCTTTTCCCACTTTAATACAATTCTGTACATGCTAATTATTGTTCATTTTGTCACTCTCTTAGTAGGTCAAAATTGACATTTCTCAATGCCTAAACAAAGTAGGAGGTTTGTCTAGCTAACTAACCAAGTGGTCCAATAGGAACCATGCCAAAAAACGTGAAGTATTAGTACTTTTCACTCTAGTACCATCAAAGGGTAATATTTTGAATGAAAAATTGTAAGTATATCAAATTTGAGATGTATAATTTTTTTTAATCAGATACATTAAAATGTATCAAATAAAAAACTATTTAAATGATAATATATTTGTATTATATAATAGTACAATGAAATATGTTAAAATGTTTGTTAATTGTGACTCAGGTCAGAAAAGCAATATTTTCTGACCTTTTCAATTAGTGAAGCCATATTACTATGCTAGGAGGTTAAGGAAGTGAAGCATTCTAAATCACTATTTAACCACATAATTTTAAAAGGATTGTACAGATTGTAACACATGAGACCCGGTCCATAATCCTTACTTAGTGAAAAGCTCTTACATGCATCTTGTGGTTCAGCAATACATTATCTGATAGAATTAGCGTACGGTCAATTGTAAATTTGTAATTTCAAACCACACAAATCTTAGGTTTTATTCATGGGTAATATTATTCATCATTATTTAAATAAATAATGACTAGTATTATTATAAATATACAAAATTATAACCAATAAAAATATATGATACATATATTACAAGCATTAAATGTAATACAAATTTAAATAATGCATATATACAGTGATTTGATATGTAATTGGTAAAATAATTATTATTATATTTTCTAAGATTATATATAATTAATTTTATTTTATTTATTTACTATCATTAATTTTTGTTTTGTTTTGTTTGTGTCGGGTACTATTAATATTCTTGTGATTTGTGAAGCTTACAGACTAAGACTACCAATCCGAATGGCTATAAATCCTTGTCCAAATGAAAATCATTGTAGACAGACTTATAACCACTCCAATATATATATATATATAATGCAATGAATCTAATAAGTTATAGAAGTGAAATACATATAATTCCATAATTTTCAGTGGATTATATTGATTGTGTTTCTTTTATTATCTTTTATTAAATTAATAATTAAAGTATTGTTTTAACGATTTACTGAAAAAATAAGCTAAATATTATCATTTATTAATCATATAATTAAATTTATAAAGTTATTTAATTCTAGTCATTTATCATGGATGTCTAATTTCATATAAGTTGATATCAATTATAATAATTTTAATAAAAAAATTGTAACATAATATGTATCAATTTTTTATTTAAAAGTCAAAATAAAATTTTAATATTAATTTTATGAAAACAACAACAAGTCATATAAGATTTATTAAAAGAATTGTAGAAATTATAAACAAAATATAGTAAGATTAAAAATGTCAGACTTTAATTAACACTTTTTAGATGGAGGGGTCATTCTAACTTAAAGAGGCTAAGATATATCTTTTTAATTTTTTAACCTTTAGATTTTTCAAAATTAACTTCATCCATTAAGTTTTATTTTATACACAAATTATATTTTCCTAAGAGAATTTTTTTGTCCCACTTTTTATGTCCTAATTCATGCATTATCAATCAGGGATATCATGTCAATAATTTAAGAAAAAAAATAAAAAAAAATGAAAAAAAAATTGATTATAATTTTTTAAATATTATTGACATTGTACTACTTGATTGTTAGCACACAAATCGATGAATTTTTTTCTTGTACTAAGATACGTAAGTTTTAATCGGGGAAAATTACATAAAAAAAATAATTTTAAAACTTATAACAATAAAATAACATATTCGTAATATTGAATAAGATTTAATTAAACAATATTTTACGTTAAATAGGTCTAAATAATTGCAATTTAATATGAAATGATATAACATATTTTTTTCTAGTAACAATATATAAATTGAACATAAAAGTTATTATTTTTATGGTTATAAATTTCAAATATATAATTTTGTTATTTTTCCTTAAAATTTACCATATAGTGAGGAGATTTAGTTTCTTTGTTTTTTAATGCTAAAAACTACCTTAAGTAATTAAAGTCTATTATTATTTGTTAGGATAAAAAAAACTTTATTTCTATAAAAATTACTTAAAAGACAAATAATTAGGATGTGGTACTTGAATTTTCTAATAAATCTTACCAAAGTGCAACTTAATTCTTTATTAAAAAAAACAATTTGGGTTAACGAGTTTCATAAGTAGTAATTTAGAGTTTTATTTTTTTTTTTTGGTCAGGAGGTGTACTTTTGCATAATTTAATTTATTCAAAGAAAAATAAAAATTCACTTTCCTGATAGAATAAATGAATATATAATTTTAATAAATAGAGTTTAAATAGACGGGTATTTGTGATGTGTATTATTATTTTTTGGTTAAGAGATGAACAGTTTAATTTTTGATGAATAAGAGGTTAAAATTTCGATTCTTGGTAGCTTTTGGTATCTATGCCAAGTAAAGTAACAATCATGCCATAAACACTCTATTGTTAGTTTTATAATCATTGATGATTCAAAAGATGTAATATTATCACTAATTTTAGTGAGATTTTTGTCAAAATAAAAAAATAAACAATTCTTTGCAAATCTAATAATTATATACATTTTGGTTTAGAATTCATTAATATAGGCGTATTATATTGGAGTCTTAAAAAAATGTTAAGGGTACTGCAGTCATTTAATTTTTTTAAAAAAATTAATTTAGTTAGTAATTAATTTTTAAATGAAATAATTTATTCTCATTAAATTAAATTTTATTTATTTTAAAAATAATATTAAGTGATTGATATTATTTTATTAATACATTTGTGGATTAATTTTCTTTTTGTTTTGAAATGTGTCAATATTTACTTAGCATAACTTTTCATAGATATAAATTTTATTTTTAACTTCATACCAAGTGTTAACACAAATATGTGTTATTTATAATATAAAGAACATATAGTTAATGTATTTTTATAAATAAATTTTAAACATTTTTTTATATATCTATATAACGTACCAACTTTAATGCAGTGAGAGAATTATATAGCCATGGCCCTCTTCAAGCGCTAAGCCATAATATAAGATTTAGATAACATAAATGGGTTACTACAAATATTCTATAATTTTTTAAGATTACATTTAATATTTAAATAAATAATTTTCTTTCTAAAAAAAATTAAATAATATTTTATAACAACTTATCTCAAAATAAATATATTTTTTTAAAAAAAATAAGGAATAAGATAAAGTAACATATAAATTAAATTTTATTAACAAATATTAAAGATAATATTAAGAGCAAAGTTTATCCACTAAATATATCATTAACCAATTTGATAAAGGAAAAATAATAATATATTTGTTATTACACGAAAAAACTTTCAAATATTTAATTATTTAAATTGATACATTTAATGTTCTTTAAAAACAATGGATATTATGTTATAATTTTTTAGATATTTAATCGTAAGACATTTAAATAAAATTCTAGATTCATAACGAAAACAAACAAAAGCAACATAAATATAATATAAACTATCATAAATTAAATAAATATAAATATATATTTTTATATATAATAAGAAAAGTAAAAAGATAAAATTAAAAAACAAATTTTAAAAGTGAGAGATGACAATCACCATTTTATTGGTTTATAAGGTGACATATTTTATGCATCGAAATTACGTTATTATTTGTTCAATGAATAACACACTTGTACGGTAAGTAACCAATTGTACTTTTGTGTTTTTACTTTAATGTTGGAGCATTGTGCCTGTACCACAAATTATTTGTGCCGAAGATTATAAAAGAAAAAAAAAAGAGAACAAAATAAATAAAAATAGTTCGGTATGATTTTAATTAGTATGTTTCCAAGTGAAGAAAGAATAATTCTATTGGTAGTACTAATCCTTTTAACTTTTTTTTATTTTTTAAGTCTCTTTTTTTTTGCAATTAAATACGCATCATATTAGTAAATTTGATGAGACTCGTATTTATAATGAAATATTTAATTTATTTTTTAAAAAAATATTAATGAGTTAGTAGTGAAAAATTAGGGATATGAAGAGTTCTCCACAAACCAAAAAAAAAATATATACAAATTTCCATCCAATTATCCTCGACATATGGATTTGGCAAGCTCTCATGTAGTTGGTGGCGGATTTATCTTTTAAATTTAGGAGGATATTATATAAATAATAAAATAACATTGTTAGTTAGTTAGCTTTTATAATTTATAATAATAATAATAATAATAATAATAATAATAATAATAATAATAAATATTTAAAATTTAAAATTTAAAGACAAAATTATATTTTATGTTAATTTTATATATATTATACTTAATTTTTTATTTTTTTTACTTTTGGTAGGTTATTGTCCCACCTAACTGCCTAACAAATACAATTCACCTCTACGTGTAGTTGTGGCCCGGAGGATAATATAAATACACCTTGACTTTTAGGTATTTTAAGGATAGATGCGTTAGGTTTATTTTATAATTTAATTTTACGCTTGTAATTTTAGAGAAATTAAAATCTTAATAGACATATAAATTCTCAAAAATTAACTTTTAAACTAGTTCATAAGATCGGTTTGATTGCAGTTAGTTTATAGATTCTAACCTTTTGTTTTTATCAAATATTTATTTACAAAAGTATAATATAGAACTAATTTTTTTTTATTATGATATATCTTAAATATATGTAAGTATTTAAAAATATTTAACTTTTGTTACAAATTAAATTATCTAAAAATTATTTTAAAATATATATCATATTCTAAAATAATATGGAGAATAAAGATTATTAAAATGTTTGAAATTTAAAAATAAATAAGAAATAAAAGTGATACAGAATGTCTATTTTTTGCTTAAAACATGTTTATCTTCTACTCCCAAAATGAAAAAGAATGTTTTATTTTACATTCACATTTTATTAGATTTAGAAAATAATATTTTTGGAAAATGATAAATTATTAATTTGTATTTATAATATTAGTTGTCCATTTTGATTTTTTTCAGTTTTACAAATTAAATTAAATATTTAATTTTTTTATGGTTAATGCATGATGGCATGGATTGAAACAAAAATCCTTTTTTTTTTCTTCTTCTTAATATTTCTTTTTGGTCGATTTTTTTCTTGTTATTAATTCAATTGTTTTAGAGCAAATAGAAAGAAAAAAAAAGAACATTGCAAATAAAAAAAATTTAATTATAGCCAGTCTTCCGTAAATTTATGCAGTGAAATAATTATTACCCTTCACAACAATAGATATCCACGTTTTCTCTTTAAAAAATGCTATTACACTCAAATTTATATTTATATTAATTATAATATATTATATTATATTTTAAGATAATATTAAAATTATTTATTTTTAAAAAAATCATATTACATTGTAAATTTGAATACATACTGTTAGAAGTTTGTCAAAAGCTTTAAATTTTTGAAAAAGATATATGTAACACTTTTTTATAAGTATTAATTGAATAATGTAAATTAAATACTTATAATTTAATAATTACTATCATTATATCTTAAATACATGATATTCAATTCTTATATTATATTATTAACAAATTTTATCAAAAACTTAAATTATTTAAATAAAATTTAATATTATTTTTATGCATTTATTAGATAAGAGATTTCTTCTACCAAAATTCAACTACTATGAGTTAATACTTATCATCTTGAGAAATCTATTTATATATAAATTTAAACACATATTTATATTTGTATTAATTGTCTTTCATAACGTATCTAAAATAATTTTAAAAATAATAAAATTACATTTTCGAAATTCTGTTATGACACTTTTATTCACGTGAGCATAATTTATTTGTACAAATTTGTACCCAAATAAAGTTTCCCTTCTCAGCGAAAACGTTCGAAAAATGTTTAATCGTGAATTCTTTGGTACACTAAAATTTCCTATTATTTCTAATATTATAATTAATAAATAAAAAAATTATCATTTTTAAAGTATGCATACCGGGAAAAAAAAACAAAGCAATACTATTTTCACCCATGTTATTCCCATATATTGACTTATTTAATAAAAGATAAGTAAGTTTTTATATAATTTTTATTTTTATTTAATTTTATAGCATATTTTTAATTTATCTAATAAAATAAGAATGAAATAAATAATAAAAAAATTATCAATGTTGAATTAATTATAACATATATGAAAAATGATATAATAAACATTATTCATTAAACTGCTTGAATTTCGAAAGAAAAAATTATAATAAATTAAAAAATAAGATATTTATTAAAAAAATTAACTCTTTAATATTGTATAAGTCTTTTATTGAAGGGCTAATTGTTTTAAATTGTTTTCTATATTTAAAATTAAATATAAATTGATAATATATATCATTATTGTAAAGTATAAGAACATTTTTGTTTAAAATTATTTTAGGTATAATTTAGATTTTTATATACAGTCTAAAATAGATAGATATAGATAAATATAAATATAAATATAAATATAAGATAAAAAATTATATAATAATCTTTTTCTTCTGATAATACTAAAATTTGTTATAACCTCTTTTATATTTTTAATTAAATGAAGAATAAAACTAACTCAGTTGTGTTAGATATTTAGCTATTGCTTTGCTTTGTTAATAATTCTTTGTTAGGAACTTAATTAGCACTTGATCTATTCCTTTGGAGAATCCTTTTAAGACTTGGACGTGGGATATTGTTTTTCCTTGCTTCCGTAAGCCGATTTAATTAATTAGGCCTTTGATACAATTCAATAATAAATCTACTTTCGATCGGAAGAGTTTTAACCTAAATATTTAAACTTGTTGGACACCTAAAGCATTAAAATAACAAGAAACAAATGCAACAAAAATGAATATAAAAATGAAAAAATCAACCGTAAAACCAAAACAAAAGAAAAGTTAAGATGATTCGTTAAAGGATCTTTGTCCTACATTGATCAAGAGACTTAAAGTAATGCTGGTTATAAAAATGAAGAGTTTTACGCTAAATATTTAAACTTGTTAGACACCTAAAGCATTAAAATAACAAGAAACAAATGCAACAAAAATGAATATAAAAATGAAAAAATCAACAGTAAAACCAAAAGAAAAGAAAAGTTAAGATGATTCGTTAAAAGATATTTGTCCTATATTGATTAAGAGACTTACAGTAATGCTGGTTATAAGTTTAGGTAATCTTCTAAGTAATGCTGGTTATAAGTTTAGGTAATCTTCTAACTAAAAAGTTGGTTTTTAGGTTCAGAGTTAGGTTTGAATTTTTAATATAATATTAAAGAAGGGCTTAATCCGAATAAATACATCTGGGAAACTCATCTCGTGACACGCAGTTATAAACTCACCACCGTCCATCAATAAACCGTTGATGTAAAGGAGAGTGTTAAAAGATCGTTATCTCACATCAGTCAAGATATCGATGACAATACTGGTTATAAACCTAGACAATCTTCTAACTCAAAAGTTTATTTTTGAGTTTAGAATTAGTTTATAACATGATTCACCGATTTTTTGCTTGATATCCATACACATTTTATTTTAATAATATCATTACAAATTTAAAATGATACTCAAAATTAAAATATTATTAATGTCAAAAAATACTTATAGGATACTTTGTTATGAATAAAATATCTCTCATTAATTTCTTATTTATCGTGTTTACTAGTTACAATCCATTATTTTGCCGTATCTCTCATTGCACTCATTTTATAATTAAGTGCATCCCATCAACGCAATTACTACGATGCAAACATATTTTTAAAAAATCAAAAGGTCATCTTGCTCAAGGAATTCAACAGCAAGCTACGACTTAATACCCAAAATTAATCAAAAACTACTCTTCTAATTAATATGACCACTACCCAACATACTTTTGACTTCTTCTTATATATATATATATATATAACAAAAACTTACATATTCAACGTCTGGTATGAAAGCTCCTTCAAGGAGCCTGATCAAAGGAAGCAACAGTCTTTTCACTGGCAGCAACAAGATCAAATGGCGACAGAGAACAGTAGTTTTGTGCAACCAACAATCCCTCGCTTTGATGGTCATTATGGCCATTAATTGGAGCATATATGGCGATGAAATTTATGCAGTGATATAATTATTACCCTTGATCACAACAATATATATACACGTTTTATCTTTAAAAAATGCTACTACACTCAAATTTATATTTATTTTACATTTTAAGATAATATGAAAATTATTTATTTTAAAAAAAATTATATTACATTGTAAATTTGAATACATACTTTAGAAGGTTGTGAAAAGCTTTAAATTTTTGAAAATGATATATGTATTCAAACTTTAGAAGGTTGTGAAAAACTTTAAATTTTTTAAAATAATAATTAATATCATTAGATATTAAATTCATGATATTTAATATTGATGTTATATTCAAAGTTATTATTCACAAATTCTACCATAAACTTAAATTATTTAAATAAAAGTCAATATTATTTTTATACGTTTATTAGATATGGGATTTTTTAACCAAAATTCAACTTGCTATACTAACTTGAAAAATCTACTTACTTATAAATTTAAACACATATTTATATTTGTTTTAATTGTAATTCATAACATATCTAAAATAATTTTAAAAATAATAAAATTACGTTTTCTAAATTCTGTTACGACACTATTATTCATGTGAGCATAATTTATTTGTACAAATTTGTATCCAATTAAAGTTTCCCTTCTCATCGAAAACGTTCGAGTAACGATTAATTATGGATTCTTTGGTACAGTCAAATCTCCTATTACTTTTAATATTATAATTAATAAATAAATAAATTTATCATTTTTAAAGTATGCATACCAGTGGAAAAAATTAACAAAGCAACACGATTTTCACCCATGTTATTCCCATATATTGACTTATTTAATAAAAGACACGTAAAATTTTATATAATTTTTTAAATTTTATTTTATAACATATTTTTAATTTATTTTAAAAAAATAAGAATGAAAAAAATAATAAAAAATAATTATAAATATTGAATTAATTAGAACATACATATAAAAAACGATATAATAAATATTATTAATTAAACTACTTGAATTTTGGAATAAAAGATTCTAATAAGTTAAAAAATGAGATATTTATTAAAAAAATTAACTCCTTGATATTGTATAAGTCTTTTTACTGAAGGTAATTGTTCTAATTTTTTTCTATATTTAAAATTAAATGTAAATGGTAATATATGTCATTATTATAAAGTATAAGGATATTTTTGTTTAAAATTATTTTAGGTATAATTTAAAATTTTATATATAATTTAAAATAGATAGATATAGATAAATATAAATATAGATAAAAATTATATAGTAATCTTTTTCTTCTTATAATAAGAAAATTTGTTATAATCTTTTTTATATTTTTAATTAAATGAAGAATAAAACTAACTCTGTTGTGTTAGATATTTAGTTATTGCTTTGTTAATAATTCTTTTTTGTTAGGAACTTAGTTGGTGTTTGGTTCATTAAATGAAATCAAAATTAGAATAAGAATGAAATGAAATGGAAATGAAATATTTTGTTTGGTTTGATTATTGAAATCAAAGAATAAGGAATAAGTATTACAGTATTTGATTTACAATTGAAATGAAATAAAAAACACTGTATATTAATTTAATATCTCTATATTCAGTAAAATTTAAATAATATTATTTAATTATTATTTTTCGTTAGACAAAATACATTATTGAAATCATTCTTTTTCTAAATAATTATTAATTAAAATAAAATATATTATTAAAATTATTATTTTTATAAATAGGATTTAGGGTTTTGAGATTTGGAATTTAAAGATTTTAGGTTTAAGATTTTGGGATTTAAAGCTATATTTGTGGGTTAAGGTTTATAGTCAAAATTATTATTTTTCTAAATAGAATTTAGTGTTTAGGATTATGAGTTATATTAATGGGTTAAGATTTAAGGTTAAAATTATTATTTTTTTAAATAAGATTTTGGATTTAAAGATTTTAGAATTGAGATTTAAGGTTTACAATTTAAGATTTAAGATTATATTTAAAGTCGTGATAAAAAAAAGATAATAATAAAATAATGATTATTTTTGTAATAGATTTTATAAAATTTTGATTTTTTAATCTAATTAAATATAAAATTAAAAATAATTAATTCTGATTCCGTTCGTAACCGTTACTTTAATAATTAGCACTTCATCTATTCCTTTGGAGAATCCTTTTAAGACTTGACGTGGATATTGTTTTTCCTCGCTTCCGTAAGCCGATTTAATTAATTAGGCCTCTGATTTTTGTTCAATAATAAGCCTACTTTCACAAGAGTTTTACAATAAAGTATTTAAAGTTGTTGGGTACCAAAAGCATTAAAGTAACAATAACAAATGCAACAAAAATGAATATAAAAGTGAAAAAATTAACGGTAAAATCAGAACAATAGAAAAGTTAAGGTGATTAACCAAATTTTTTAATTCATATCCAACTTATTATTAATATTATATTTTAATATATAAATTTTAGTTCAATATCACATACACATCTTATTTTAATAATATCATTAAAAGTTTAAAATAATACTTAAAAATTAAAATCATACTACACGCAAATGTCACACAGATACAAAATAAAGAATTCAAAAAATACTTATATATAATATACTTTGTTTTGAATAAAATATCTCTCACTAATTTCTTATCAAACTCATACCCAAAATTAATCAAAAACTACTCTTCTAATTAATATGATTACTACCCAACATACTTTTGACTCTCTCTCTCTTTTAAAAAAAAAACTTACATATGCAACATCTGGTATGAAAGCTCCTTCAAGGGGCCTGATCGATCATCAAGGAAGCAACAGTCTTTTCACTGGTAGCAACAAGATCATATGGCGACAGAGAACAGTAATTTTGTGCAACCAGCAATCCCTCGTTTTCATGGTCATTATGACCATTAATTGGAGCATGGGGATGAAAAAATTTCTGAGATGTAGAGAGTATTGATGTTTTGTAGAGAATGGTATTGCTGAACCAGCAATAAGTGCAGTTTTAACTGATACACAGACAATGGTTCTGGATGAACAAAAGTTCCAGGAAATAGATTGGGCCACTCCGGAAACCATCTCAAGAAGGACACTGCTAAAGAGATTATGGGATTCCATGCATGAAAAAGAAGTATTAAGGCACACTTGGTTCAAAGGTGCACAACTTCAAGTTCTCCTCAAAGAGTATTCAAAGTTTGATAAAACTTGATTTGTTTTATTCTAAATAGCTAAGTTTGAAGTTCTGCATATAATATGATTAAAAACCAAGAAGTCAGTTTGTACCGACAAGTCGACAACCAACCTACTAAGTTTGAAGTTTTTGGTCATATTATTATATGATTAAAATATTTTAATTAAAATAACGGATTAAAAAACTTATTTTATAAAAATTATATGATTTTTCGTATCTCACTGTGATTATAATATATCATTAACAAAAATTAAACTGGGGAAATAAAAAAGAGTAAGAGATCCATTAATTACTTCTCTCAGATTTATTTTTCTTCGGAAAAGTAGCCTACGTACCGTTTTATCACAACCCAAACCCCACTGGACCAAGATCATACACGCCTCTACATTCTACAAGCAAGAGCGTGACAAGTGAGCGTTTTCTTTCATCTCTACAGGAGAAAAACAATAATGAAATAATGAAAAATAAGTTAATTTAACTTTTTGACCTTTTTATTTTAATGTTATCTTTACATTTAGAATTATCATAAATACCTATAAATTTTATTTTTTTTTAATATAAATAGTTATTTTATATATTATTAATAATAATTTTAATTTATAAATAAAATCAATATTTCTGTTAATTTTTTAATTTTTTTTATGCATTATTATACAAATTTTAAATTTTATAATTAAATAATTAATATTTATGATACAAATTTAAAAATTATAATCTTTATTAAATTATTTTACTCTAGATGTGTTGATTGGTATAGTTTAATTCTTTACTAATTTTAATTATTTTAACATAAAAAATTGTTAAATTTTCTTTTATTGAACAAAAAAAAAAATAAATCATCACATTAAATTGAAAAAAGAGCAGCATAAAATGAAGTTGTCTAAAAAAAGAAATTTCTATTTAAGGATTTTATTTATAAATTACTATTAATACTTTAAATAAAATTAATTATCTTAAATAATTCGTTTAATATATATTAATAGAAAAATTTATTCATTGGAAAAAAATTTACAATTTTCATAAAATATAACATGTTTTATCCTATATAACGTTATTAATGTTAAAAATATTTATGATATTTTTAAAAAGTTGAAAGTATTACAACAAAAATGTAAACTTAGAGATATTTGTAATAATTTCTCTATCTTACATTTAAAAAAGAGAATCAACATTTTATAACATATTACACAAAGGTTAGAATAATTAAACATTTTATCCAACAAGTTAATGCTATAATTTTTTTTTTCTATAGTATAAATACTGTTAAGATATTAACAAGTTTACTCTACAGGAAGTCTACTCATATAAAAAGTGCAAATAAGTTTTCCATGTTAAAATAAGATAAAAAAAATTTACTTAAACACGTTTAAAACTCACAATGATAAAAATAACAATATTTTATTAATTGAGAGTAAATATAAATTATCCATCGATTAATATTGGATATATTATTTTTATTAGTTATTATAAATTATCAAAAATTTATATAAATAGTGATATTATTATAATATAAATTGTTATTTTTATAAAAATAATTCATCAATGATAATTTTATATAATAATAATGATATTAATATACAATTAATACTAGAAATAAAATAAATATATTATATACTAATAATAATAAAAATTATTATAACAATATTATTAATTAATTATATTTATTATTTTTTAATTAAGATGAATAAAATAAAATGAAATTATATTATATTATTTATTTAAAATAACATTAAAAAATGTGAGTCAAGTGGATCTCATTTCCTAAAAAACATCTATAACATTTGTAAGTGAGTATTTAATATATGTTGATAATTTTAAAAAAAGTATTATTATTATTATTATTATTTGCTGATCTATACATAAATAAATATATCCATATAAAACAATAAAAAATAAAAAATAAAAAAAAATATCTCATAATTTATGAATATGTTGACATGTAGAGGTCCATCCGTCCAAAGAGGGAAGCGCACAAGTGTGAGATATAAATAAAGGAGACTGAGTACCCCTCTCCCTCTCCCTCTCCCTCTCCCTCTCCCTCTTCACTCATTCATTCACAAAGAATCAAGTCTCTCCAAAACATTCAAACACGATTTTTCTCTCTTAGACTATTCATCAAATATTTCCTCTTCTGGTACGACTCATTAAGGTTTTTTCTTTTTTTTTCTCTCTCTCTCTCTCTCTCACTATATATATATATATATATATATATATATATATATATATCTGTTTACAGCTTGTAATTCTGATCTTAACTGTTCATAGCCTTTGGAGCTCCTTTGAGCTACCAACATGGACGAAAAACAGGCTATCAGCCTCGAGGAGATCAAGAACGAGAACGTTGATCTGGTACGCACTATTTAATTCTGTATTTTTTTTCTTTCATTTTTACTATGTATGTGTTTTTGCTTGATGATCGAAGCAGAAAGCAAATTTCATCTAATTTTTCACCCTTTTTATTTATTTTTTTGGTATTTTGATCATTTTATTTTTAATTTTATTATTACTAGCGGAGTTATTAGGAAAAAGTTTTATTTATTTCTGAGTGCTTTCTTTAATTAGTGATGGTTAATTTGGAATATTATTCTATGTAATTTTTTTTTTGTTTGTTTCTCTAACTTTACCTTTCTTCTACTGAACCTTTTCATCTATAAATCACGGATAAAGTTTTTGTGATTCCTATTGATTTGATATCAAATTATCCTGCGGCGATAGTCTTTCCAAATTCCAATTAAAAATTAATATAAAATCATTTTTCTTTCCTTACAGAATTTTTGTAGTTTTTATTTATTTATTTATTTATAAATCGGAGTGTTCGGTAATTGAATATGTTGTTTCGAAGATGATCATTTCAGCGAGCATAGGTGAAGGATAAATTTATATGAGCCGTTTGATACATTCGGTTTGGCCCCAAGGATGTCATTCACGGTTTAGATGCAGCGTTTTTGCTTCAAGTATCATCCCTCAACTTCACCTACGAAATGATTTTCTTATTTTATAAAAAAAAAACAATAAAAATAATATATAATTATAAAAAAAATAATCTTTTTATCCTTAATTCATATATTTTTATTATTAAAATAAATTTAACTTATTATTTTACACCTTTCAATAATTTTACTAATTTAATCTTAAACATCATATAATTAAATATTATTTATTGTTATAATTTTATTTTTTTCACTTCTCCTAACTTAAAAATGCATGTTGCAATGACGCCAAAATATTTAAACTAAATTTTTAATTAAAACAATCAATTTTACTTTTATAAATAAAAAATATTGCAAATTATAGCTCCTAAACTTTAAGTTTTATCCTTTTTATTAAAAAATTTAGATTAAAATATGTATTTTTATTTTTACATAATATCTTAAATTCTTAAATTATAAAAAATAAAGTGTACACTTGCAAATTTATATATTAAAATATTTTTAGAAAATAAAGTTATTAAAAAAATTATTATATTATTTAGTATCATAAACTTAATTATTATTAAAATTTTAATGAAATTAACGAACGGAAATAAATATATACACCTGTGCCAATAGCATAAGATATAATTCATCCAAATTTACGACCACTGACTACTTTGTCCAAAAAATATATATATATGAGGTCTGCGTTTGTTCGGGGGGGCATAAGTTAAATACGCACTCGAGTAGCGAAAAAGAGGAAGAAAAAAAAGCCAAAAAAGAAAAGAAAAGAGAGAGAGTTAAATACGCACTCAATCACGCGCTATTTCTATATAGAACGTGGCTGACCGATGGAATACCGAATATGTTCAAGCTTTTGACCAGTGAAATAGATGAAAGACGAAGCGTTTTGTGTGTAATTAGTGAATTGAGAAAAATATTTGTAATTTCTTTACTTTGCGTTGAGTCTATTGAGTTAATAAATAAAAAATTAGTGTAGTTCGACCAGATTTTACTAAGTTTAGATAATATTTTATTTTTAAAAATCTTATAATATTAAAATGTGAGATAAAATATTTATTTATTATGATATTAATATTTTATATCCTAGAAATATAAATTCCAAAATATTAGACTAGAAAAAGATGAAAGAAAAATCAAACTTCCTTTGTCGTCACGCACCTTCCATACGAGAGCAATACGTAATTTCATGTAGCCAGTTTAGGAATTTAGTTCAACTAAAAAAAATTTATTCATTATTAATTATCATATTAGTTATTTATAAATTAAAAATAATATTTTTTTTTATTTTAATCATTTATTTATTTAATGGATTTTATCACAAATTGTGAGTGGTCATATTCTTTACATAAATTTTCAAACTATTATTATTTAATATACATTTGTCAACAGATGGTATCCATGATGTAATCTTATACACCCTCGTAGTCTCATCTCATACGTCTACCCACTATGTCATCTGTCTAATGAGGTCAATACAGCATTCCTAAACGAAAATATATTATTAGTTTATTTTGTGTCATTTTATTTTAAAGATATAGACTATAAAAAAGTTTATTAACTTTTACAAAAATAGTATAAATTTGTTATGTTTTTGAAATAATCACATAAATTTATTTGAAAATCTAGACCAAATTTTCAAGAATAAAATTAACATATTAAAAATATAACTTATTTTACTAAAAATAATTATCTTTTTTTAAAATTAAATAATTCATGATTTTAAATAATAAATAAAAAATTTAAATATTAAAAGGATATTATTGAAATTATTGTTAGTAACAAGATGAATTAAGATTTGATTGTGAATAAAAATAATTTTTCTAATATTTACTTGCATCATTTTTGGTAAAACAAATATATATATTTTTAAAAATATCAATTTTATCTTTGAAAATTTGACCAAAACCTTCCAAATGGATTTCAATAATCCTTACAAATAAGATAATTTACTTGTATTTTCTTTCCCTATAATTTAAGGATTAAATTTTTGTTACCTTTTATCCTTATTTGAATGTGTACTGTCCTGAATTCACATATAACTGAAAAAGGACTCAAGCTTTTTATGGACAATGGTTTGTTGAGAAATGCTTTAAAGCTCACATGAACAGTGAACTGAAATTAACCTTTATCTGTGAATCTTTTGACTACTATCCTGTGAAAAGCAGTTGGATGCATCTCCCAAGTTTATTTCAGTTTGCTGTAATAGTTTAGCATAAGAGTTTAAATATATTTTTTCTCTGTCAAAATAGAATCCAGAGTTGAAAGTTGAAATGTTTGACTCAGAATGACATTCTTTCTAGCAGACTGAGGATGATTCAAATCTTCATCCAGAAATAAAGTATTATTAAGAATGATTTTTTTTAATGAAAGAATAAAAAATTGTTTAGGAACACTGAGTTGCCTATTTATTCAATATATGTTGGTGCCTAACTATTGGTTTGGTCTTCCATTTAAAATGAAAATTATTGAGGTTAAGCTACAAAGATAAATGCTACTAACGAGGCATAAACCCAGGTTGAAAGAACTGTCTTGGTAATCAAGTGAAAATGTATATTCTCTTATGTTCATACCATAAATTGTTAGGAAATTTGGATAAAATGGTATAATCACAAATTCTTACTCCTAAGATCTTCTTTAGCAGAATATCAAATAACAGATAAATATATAATACACAACACAAGAATTATAGTGGAAGCTCCAAATTAGAAAAAAACTACTTTCGTTGTCAAAAGACAACTAGAGAAAAATTCACTATGTGAAAAATTGTTACAACCACACTATCAGTAATTTTCTCACACCTAAAAGACAAGAGCAATTACAAGCCCAAGGGAATTTTTCCACAAAATTTTCTCACTTAAGAACTTCTCATACAAATTTTTCTCTATTTTTGGGATGATTATCAATGAAGAAATGAAGCCATATTTATAGCCTTCAAGTTCTCATTTCATATGCCAAACATTTCTTCATTCAACAAAATTAGGCTACCTAATTTTCCTATTCTTTATTCAAACAAGGTTAGGTACATCCATCTTTGACAATATGGTAAGTCACCTTCCATGAATTTTCTTCTAAATTAGGCACCTCCTATTTTGACTAACAAACCTAATATTATTTATTAATCAATCATAAAAATCTCCACCTTGATTAAAAATAAACATGGTTACCACTACAACACTGTCTATTCCAACAGTCATAATTCTCTACACTGAGAATTATCATACTCCACCATAAAGAGTACACCCACTTAGAATTAATCACCAATTCTAAGAATTTCACATCTACCGTGTCGAAAAAAAAACTTGCTGAATTTTATGGTGCAACTCTCACACTTGGTTTTCCCGAGAGTTCATCAGCCATCGACATCCTTTCCACCACACACCTTGCATCTATACCAAGCCAATGCCCGTGTGCAAACTTGTGGACCCGCTACCAGTAACACACCCTTTTTCATGGCAATATTTAGAGACTTGCGGCATGCCATGAGGATGTACACGCTCTTTTCAAAGAGCATCACTATAGTCTTTGAAAACAGACATACTATTAGCGTCACCGTCAGTATTTGAGCTTCTTGCAGGATCAGCTCCACCCTTTGGACAATTTCTTTTGAGGTGCCCAGATTATCCACACCCCCAGCACACTATCTTCTTTTTCATGAAATTGTTTTTCTTTCGGTTGTCAGCTACCAATGCTGAGTTTTCAAAGCGAAACATTTCTTCCACCTCTCAGCCTTTTTTCTTCAGAAAACAACTTGTTAGTAACTTCTGAAAAAATTATTTTCTCCTTTCCATGAATCAAGATAGGTTTCATGTGATCATAAGAAGATGAAAGAGACCAGATGGGCCTTAAAGCTATATCTTCATCATCAAGTTTAACTCCAATGGTTTCCAGTTCAGAGACAATACCATTGAGAACACTTAGATGGTCAGACATAATAGTTTCTTCATTCATACGCAAAGTATGAAACTGCTCTTTCAAATACACACGATTTGAAACGCCTTTTGCCGGATACAATTCTTCAAGCTTTTCCCAGAGTTCTTTGACCATAGATATTCCATGCACATTTGCAAGAATATTTTTGGCCAAACAAAGCCGAATTGCACTTGCAGCTCTTAGATCAAGATCTTCCCAATCTTCATCACTTATATTGGTTTTACTGGACTCAATACCAGTAACAAGGGCTGGTTTCCCCTTTAACGCCTTGTGTAACCCATATTGGATTAACACATCTTTGACTTGTACTTGCCACAAGCCAAAATTGATTCTCCCATCAAATTTCTCAATGTCAATCTTGACTCCTGACATTTCTCCTTCTTTCTTTGAAATTAGCTCTGATACCAGTTGTTAGGAAATTTGGATAAAATGTTATAATCACAAATTCTCCCTCCCAAGATCTTACTTAGCAAAATATCAAATAACAGAGAAATAGATAATACACAACACAAGAATTATAGTGGAAGCTCCAAATTATAGAAAAACCACTTTCGTTGTCAAAAGACAACTAGAGAAAAATTCACTATGTGAAAAATTGTAACAACCACACTCTTAGTAATTTTCTCACACACCCAAAAGACAAGAGCAATTACAAGCCCAAGAGAATTTTTCCACAAAATTCTCTCACTTAAGAACTTCTCATACAAACTTTTCTCTATTTTTGGGATGATTATCAATGAAGAAATGAAGCCATATTTATAACCTTCAAGCTCTCATTTCATATGACAAACATTTCTTCGTTCAACAAAATTAGGCTACCTAATTTTCCTATTTTTTATTCAAACAAGTTAGGTACCTCCATCTTTGACAATATGGTAAAGCACCTTCTATGAATTTTCTTCTAAATTAGTCACCTCATATTTTGACTAACAAAACTAATATTATTTTTAATCAATCATAACATAAATATTTTAGAAACGTTACAACTTTTCCTCCTTGATAAACCTTTTTACAACTTTTGATCGAAAAAGAAAGCTAATATGAAAATAATATTACCGTAACTAGCTTGCTGTGTGTAGATTTTAGCAGGGTTTTGATTCTTAATTTGATGTTAACAGGAACGGATACCGGTAGAGGAAGTGTTCGAGCAATTGAAATGTTCAAAAGATGGGCTGACATCCGAAGAAGGAGCCAACCGGCTTCAAGTTTTTGGACCAAACAAATTAGAAGAGAAAAAGGTTCAATTCATAGTTTCTAGGATTCTAACTATCTTTTATTCGAAAAGTAATGTAATAGCATGTGTTAATTCCATTTTGCCATCAGGAAAGCAAATTTCTCAAGTTTTTGGGTTTTATGTGGAATCCTTTATCATGGGTCATGGAAGCTGCTGCATTGATGGCTATTGCCTTGGCAAACGGTGGTGGTAGGCCTCCTGATTGGCAAGACTTTGTTGGGATTATAACCTTGCTTCTCATCAACTCCACTATCAGTTTTATTGAAGAGAACAATGCTGGTAATGCAGCAGCTGCCCTTATGGCTGGTCTTGCTCCCAAAACAAAGGTAACGAAGACAAAATTTTCTTACCGAATGTAATAATTAGAATTTTTTCTTACTCCAATCCCCCGGCGGCCCGTTGATCTTTTAAATATTTTCCTATGGTGCCAATATTTTATAGGTTCTTAGAGATGGCCGATGGAGTGAGCAAGATGCTTCAATTTTGGTGCCTGGAGACATAATCACCATTAAATTGGGAGATATTGTTCCTGCTGATGCTCGTCTACTTGAGGGTGATCCTCTTAAAATAGATCAATCTGCTCTAACCGGAGAGTCTCTTCCTGTCACCAAGAATCCATCAGATGAAGTATTTTCTGGGTCGACTTGTAAACAAGGTGAAATAGAAGCTATTGTTATTGCCACTGGTGTGCATACCTTTTTTGGAAAAGCTGCCCATCTAGTGGACAGCACTAATCAAGTTGGACATTTTCAAAAGGTTCTTACAGCTATTGGTAACTTTTGCATTTGCTCAATTGCTATTGGGATAGCCGTTGAGCTTATAGTTATGTATCCAATACAACATCGACCGTATAGGGAGGGGATTGATAATTTGCTGGTTCTCTTGATTGGAGGGATTCCAATTGCTATGCCAACTGTTTTGTCTGTCACCATGGCTATTGGTTCACACAGGCTTTCTCAACAAGGTGCTATCACCAAAAGAATGACTGCCATTGAGGAAATGGCTGGGATGGATGTTCTTTGCAGTGACAAGACAGGCACCCTTACCCTCAACAAGTTGTCAGTCGACAGAAATTTGATTGAAGTGTTTGTCAAAGGAATGGAAAAGGAACACGTTATGCTTTTGGCAGCTAGGGCTTCTAGAACTGAAAATCAGGATGCTATTGATGCTGCAATTGTAGGGATGCTTGCTGATCCAAAAGAGGTATATATTTGTCAGTTATTTGACATGTATCTTATAGCTCAATTTGGTTGAGATGTTACATCGAAACTATTGTTTGGTATATGTACTTGACAGGCACGAGCTGGCATTAGAGAGATCCACTTTCTTCCTTTCAATCCTGTTGACAAGAGGACTGCATTGACATATATTGATTCTGATGGAAATTGGCATCGAGCTAGCAAAGGAGCACCTGAGCAGGTAACTTTATCTTAATTTTTGGTGGGGAAAATTTTTTCTAGTTGATGGAATGCTAATTTTTTTTCTCATGATATTGAATAGATTTTAACCCTTTGCAACTGCAAAGAGGATGTCAAGAAAAAGGTTCATGCAGTGATTGAGAAGTTTGCTGAACGTGGACTTCGTTCTTTAGCTGTTGCAAGACAGGTAATAAGTTGCTTATTAGAATATAACCATTTTCAAGTAAAATGGCTATATCCTAACTATTATTTCCCTATTGATGTCTTTAGGAAATACCTGAGAAGACAAAAGACAGTCCAGGGGGACCATGGCAATTTGTTGGTTTATTGCCCCTGTTTGATCCTCCTAGGCATGACAGTGCAGAAACCATTCGAAGAGCACTCAATCTTGGTGTGAACGTAAAGATGATTACAGGTAATTTCTTTAAATTTCCATCCTTTTCGAAGTTGGGGAGTTTGTCTCAAATTTTTTATTTCTTGTAGGGGATCAGCTTGCCATTGGCAAGGAAACTGGACGTAGACTTGGTATGGGAACAAATATGTATCCTTCTTCATCATTGCTTGGCCTAAATAAGGATCCATCCATGGCAGCATTGCCAGTGGATGAATTGATCGAGAAGGCAGATGGGTTTGCTGGAGTATTTCCAGGTGCAATTTCATGTCTGGCCCTTTCTATCTTACAAAGTATATTAGAAAATTTAATTTCTTGACTTTTGTTACTAATAAGCTCTCTTTTTCCTTGGTTCGTTTTCTTTTGTGATATGTTTAATTTTCTAAAATGTTTCAAACTATAAATTTGACTATGGAATTTTCTGTAACAATATAGGTCTTTTTTCCTCTAACTCTTTTTTGCTTGTTGTAGAACACAAATATGAAATTGTGAAGAGATTGCAGGAGAGGAAGCACATTTGTGGTATGACGGGAGATGGTGTGAATGATGCGCCTGCTTTAAAGAAAGCAGATATTGGGATTGCTGTTGCAGATGCTACTGATGCTGCTAGAGGTGCTTCAGACATCGTCCTAACTGAACCTGGTTTGAGTGTTATAATAAGTGCTGTACTGACCAGTAGGGCCATTTTTCAAAGAATGAAGAATTACACTGTGAGTTAATTCTTTTCTCAGCTTTTTATGCTATGCAGTTATTCTTTTTAGATGTCCAAGCTCACTTTTTAACAATATGCTTCTGCAGATCTATGCAGTTTCAATTACAATTCGTATAGTGGTAAGTGTTGAGCCATCACCTAGATAGTTAGCTTTAACGGTTTTTAGGTTTTCTAGGCTAATCCCAACAATGATCAATCCTTTTCAGTTTGGCTTCATGTTCATTGCTCTGATATGGAAGTTTGATTTTGCACCATTCATGGTTTTGATCATTGCAATCCTAAATGATGGTGAGATGGATACCTAGTACTTTCAATTAACTTTGTTTATTATTGAACAACGTTGTCTACTAATAGTGCTCTATCCTGGATTTAGGAACGATCATGACCATATCAAAAGATAGGGTGAAACCATCTCCATTGCCAGACAGTTGGAAATTAAAAGAAATTTTTGCTACTGGCATTGTCCTTGGAGGTTATCTGGCACTGATGACTGTTATATTCTTCTGGGCAATGAAAGATACTGACTTTTTCTCGGTATGTATTGATCTTGTACTTATCCCCTCTGTTTTTGCATTGCATGGTATGTATTTATTCACATATTATTCGTTTATAATTTTAAATGCAGGACAAATTTAAAGTGAGATCTTTGAGAAACAACCCTTATGAAATGATGGCAGCTCTGTACCTACAAGTCAGTATTGTGAGTCAGGCACTAATTTTTGTCACGAGGTCACGAAGCTGGTCATTTGTTGAACGTCCGGGCCTTCTTTTACTTGGTGCTTTCTTGATTGCTCAATTGGTAAGGATTTGCAAAGGATGAATGTAAGATTTAAGTAATCTAGTTTCTAGAAGCCCTTATGGGATTTCAACCACTATTGTAGTAACCTTAGGGCACCATTTACAGGTAGCAACATTCATTGCAGTCTATGCAAATTGGAGTTTTGCTCATATAAAAGGATGCGGCTGGGGATGGGCTGGTGTAATTTGGTTGTATAGTCTGGTAACATACGTTCCTCTTGATTTGCTGAAATTTGTAATCCGTTATGCTCTCAGTGGAAAAGCTTGGGACACTCTTTTGGAAAACAAGGTATGCAATCATGTGATTTTGTTATAAAATTGGAGTCGAAACCATTAATTGGTGGATTTTACATTATTAATTTAATTTCCATTGCACATTCTTTTTTGTGATAGACTGCCTTCACCACAAAGAAAGATTATGGCAAAGAAGAAAGGGAAGCACAATGGGCAGCTGCGCAGCGGACTCTACATGGTCTTCAGCCACCCGAATCCTCCAACCTTTTCCATGACAAAGTTAGTTACAGAGAACTTTCAGAGATTGCAGAACAAGCCAAGCGACGAGCTGAGGTTGCAAGGTAAGTGAATTAGCAGACTTACATATTGAAAAATAACTATGCCAAGTTTTGGAACTGGACTTTGCAAGTATCTATCATGTTACTAAATACCTGATTTTAGATATGAAAAACCTGGAATAACAATTTATTCAATTAAAAGAAAATATTGATGTCTGTTTTCTTCTTCAGGCTTCGGGAGTTGCAGACACTGAAGGGTCACGTCGAGTCAGTGGTGAAGCTGAAAGGGCTGGACATTGATAACATTCAACAGCATTATACGGTTTAGAAGGGATTTTGAGTTTGAATGGCGAAAATGAGTTGAATGCTACATCCCCCATTGCTTTAGAGCTGCAATGGTGATCAAGTTCTTAGTAAGAAGTTATGTTTTAGACGAGGGTCATCTTTCCTCTGGCTTAAATATTTGGTTAGTTATGGTTGATACCGCATGGCAAAGGGAAGTTACTGCCTTATTTAAAGCTATATCTATATAGATCATTAATTTAGAGTTGACTTTGTATTTGATAACTTTCACATGCTTTCTGTCGTCGCATTGGGCTGTTAGGACACTAAGTTCTACCTAATTTTGACGGTTGGTTGTCAAATAATTTTGGGTTGGTAATAATATTTTGATAAAAAAAAGTTATTAAAATAATATATATTTTTAATTATTTTTTATAAAATTAAATAACATTACTTTTAATATAAAAATTAAACAATATAAACAACATATTCTAATACATTTTTATATCACTTCATACTATCTCTTTTTAACTAATAAAAACAAATATAAACTTGTAATATAATTCTTAATTTTTTTTTAAAAAAATTTAAAAATAATTAAATGTAAAAATATAATTAAATTTAACTTAATTATAAAGTAATACATATCTTAAAAACTTCAATATAAAAACTATAGCTTAAAATAAAACTGTTTTAAGCCTGAATAATTTCAAAACGTTCAAGAAACGTCTCTTCTTTTATCCTCTCAATACATGTACACATTTATGTGACATGTCTCCCTCGTCTTTCGTGCACTTCAGATATTGAAAAAACAGTTAATCATATACAATTAGAAAAAGCTCTTCGTAAAATGTGAATGCTAAACTTGATCCAAAATATGTAATATATAGCACCAACAGAAAGTAAAGTGAAGTTCGTACAATCAAGTAGCAATGTTTTAATCTAGAGCAGTTCTTTTAATATAAAAAGACTAGTTCTTCCTTGCTAAAGGTTAAAAAAAAAAAAAACAACAACAACTACTAGGATGGAGTTCTTAATGAATTTATTTTGCTTCACCTTTATTCTTTGTTTTATTCCAAATCAGTAAATCTCAACTACAGAAACAAAAAGTGTTACGTTCTATTATCATTATCATGTAAATACTTTTTTTTTTCATTGGCATTTGCTTTCATTGTGTATTTTATTTGCTCTTGATTCTCAAGGGGTCTGTCTATCCACTTTAGATTTTTCGTGATTTTAATAGAATTTTAAAATTTAAGGCTACTTAATTAAGATTTTATAAAAATCATTAATTTTAAAGAGTTTTAAAACTTACGAATTTTTATAAATTTTAATAAATTTTTTAGTTAAAATTATAAGTAAAAAAATCCTTACACATTTTTTCTATCAGTAACTTCTAAGAATTTATATTTTAATTACTTCTCTCCAACTTTCTCGTTTTAATTGGTTTAGATATATCTATATAAATTTATAAATTCTAAAATAAAATACACTATAACCTACAAGAAGTCTTTAAAAGTTTAAAAAAAATTGTAACTCTTTAAAGTCTATCAAAATCCTAATTAATTCCCTCCGGAACAATCATATTTTCAGAAAGCCCCATTTGGTTTTATTGTATCTACAAGCAAATTATTTATTTCTTACTCGAGGAGCTACTTAAGACAGTAACTCTAAATATCAGAAATTTCAGGAACAATGCTCATCCAAATAGGATGCTTAAGTAGAAAAAGTGTTTTTACATTTCTTAAGATAGTGTGTTCAATTGGAACATCTTAACTAAAAGAACAAGCACGATCACATTTACAACATTCTGCTACTTGGATGTAGTCAGCACTTCGCAATCAAAGCCACAATGGCTATTATTGATTTATGGCTTTACGTTGCCGCAACATTACCCTCTTTTCAATCATTTATCAACAGCATTTTAGTATCAGGCACATACCCTACTCCTTTCATCTGCAAAATCAAATTCTCCAAAACTGAAAAAATTGTATCTGCTTCACGATGATCCCTGTCTCTCGCAACAAATGTATGAACCTCATCATTTACTTCAATCCAACTATGACCTGCTTCTTTCACCACCCCACTGAAATCCATTTTTTCCCTAATGCTTTTGACACCTGACCACATACCTCTTGATGCAAAAATGTTCGAAAGAAGTACATATGACCCACTATCTGAAGGATCATTCAGTATTGCCTTCTCCGCCGCATACTGACCCAATTCAACATTACCTGCAACTCTGCATGCACTAAGCAAGCTTCTCCATACAACTGCTGCTGGCTTTATTGGCATTTCCTCAATAAATTTATTTGCTTCTAATAACTTTCCTGCACGACCCAACAACGAAACTACGCAAGCATAATGATCTGTTCCCGGTTCAATTCCAAACTGGGGCATTGATTCAAAGTAATTGAGCCCTTCTTTAACTAGCCCTGCATGGCTACATGCTGAAAGCAAACTCACAAATGTGACATAGTTGGGTTTTACTCCCTCTCCTATCATTGTTTCAAACATCCTAAGAGCTTTTTCTGCTTCGCCATGTTGTGCATATGTTGAGATTATGGAATTCCAGCAGACAACATCCCTCCAATTTGTGGAAGTAAATGCTTTGCAAGCTTCATCAATGTTTCCACAGTTAGAATACATATCCACTAGGGAATTTGTGACAAAAGGGTCATTGTCAAGACCCAATTTAATGAGCTGACTGTGGAATTGTTGACCGTGCTGGAGGCTTGCCAAGTTACTTGCAGCCGTGAGTAATGCAGCGAAAGTAAATTCGTTAGGCTTTTGTTTAGATAACTGCAAATCCAAGTAGAGTTTGAAAGCATCTTCACTTTCTAACTGTTGAGCATATCCAAAGAACATTGCATTCCAGATAACGATATCTTTCTCATCTATCTCTTCGAACACAAGTCTGGCATCCCTGATACATGAACACTTGGAATAAACATCTACTAGAGCACTGGAAGCAAATATGTCCAAGAAAAATCCGTATTTAGTCATAAGACCATGAACTTGCTTGCTCAACTCCAAGGTACATAAACTAGCTGATACACCAAGAAGGCTGACAAAAGTCAAGAGACTTGGTTCAAATAATCTATTCCTCATATCTTGAAAAAGATCCAATGCTTCATGCAACTTCTCCTCTCTTGAATAACCTTCAATGATTGCATTATATGAAACCACATTGTGATCAGCCATGGTATCAAAAACTCTTCTTGCATCATTCAGCATTCCACATTTTGCATACATATCAATCAAACCATTCATCACAAAATTATCATCCTCAAGATTGACCTTGACAGTGTAAGCATGGACTTGTCTACCATGATTTAGTGACTCGATTGAACCACATGAAGTAAGAATACTGGTGCAGGCAAATCCATCTGGCTTCCAGCAAGCTTTGGCCATTTTAGAATATAGTTGCATGGCCTCAAAATGATGTGCATTTTTCATATACCCAGCTATCATTGTGGTCCATGAAATAATGTTTTTCACTAACATCTGATCAAAAAGCCTCTTTCCTACGTGTACTTTACCGCACTTTGTATAGAAATCTATAAGCACATTGACTACTGAAACATCAACGTCCACTCCTTTCCTCAACACATAAGCATGGATTTGCTTGCCACCCTCAATGAATTGTAGCATTGAACAAGCACTTAAAACACTTGACAGCACATATTTATCAGGAAGAACATCAGTTTCTTTCATTTGGTCAAACAACATCAAAGAAACTTCACTTCTTCCACTTTTTACATACCCTGTTATAATTGTAGTCCAGGTAACGGCAGTTTTAACTAATAATCCATCAAAAATCAATCTTGCTTCTTCAATACAGCCATACTTTGCATAAAAATCAATCAAAGAGGTACCCACATACACTTCCTGATCTAAACCAGTCTTTATAATAAAACTATGAACTTGGGCACCTTGACGTACACCTCCCAACCGTGTACAAGCCTTGACAATGTTAGCCAAAACATATGCACTCACATCAAAGTGAACACTCCTCTGGAAATCTGAGAAGATCACCAGTGCGTCTTCATAATGACCATGTTGGGTGTATGTAGAAATCATGGAGGACCAAGAAATTAAATTCTTTCTAGGCATTTTATCAAATAATTTCCGTGCCTCCTCAAGATAATTAGATTTTGAGTACAAGCTCAACAAAATATTAGCAAGCAAAATGTCATGTTGGAAGCCCAACATAACGATTTGGGCATGGATTCTCTTATAGTACACAACAGGTTCATCAGTAGGAAAGAGTTGTAAGTGATTGGCCAATGCATGCCGCTTTGCAGAAAGTTTTAGGTTTGGAACTTGAAGAGAAGAGAATGCCAAGCTGGAAAAGTAGAGGGTACACTTGCTTGCAATATTATGACAGCCTTTTAGGAGACAAGTTAAGCTTGTCATCAATATTTATGACAATTTCAAACTTGAAAGCAGCCATGACATGGAGAAATCCATTGGGAGGGTAGTTATTGTATTGACTGGTACTTTCATGTCATAAAGCTGGATTTCATGAAAATATTTTGCCACTATATAATGATGCTTGTTGTTGGTCAGTGGCTTCTAAAGAAAAGAGCCTGAATTAAACTGCATAAAATGAACTGCCATCTTACTAAAAAGAATCCAACGCATAGCAAAATTTAACTTTTTGTTGTAAACACATCAAATAACAGAAAGCAAGTGCAAAAAAAAAAAAATGCCAATTCATAAAGGACCATGGATAATTATAAACCAAAAAGATCCAGGAAAGTTAGAAACCACATTAACAATAAAACTCAGAAGCATCGAATGCATCTCATCATTATTGCCGACACATTGATACTTAAGGCTGGAAGTTTACATCAATATTGGTTCATAATAATCAAACCCAGTATCTAATCAAAATTTAAATTACTAAGAAAACTAGCAACAAGTGGATATTATAAACTAAAAACTTTTTGAGCTGAGTTCATATTGCAGCGAGCATGAAAAGGTAAAATAAATAGCTCTGTCATTGCCAACTTAGTGCAATCCATTTTACTCCATTTCCCATCTAAACTTAAAATCCAATGAGCAGAACAGAACACACACCACCATAGACGTATAGTACTCTTGAGTCTTGTCATTGGGGCATTTCTACAAACAGTTACTATTCTAAAAAGTTCATCATCAAGTCGAAAAGTTATAATCAATTATCCATCATAAACAAAAAGTTAAATACAACTATGGAGAAATTTCAGTCGGAAATTTCCAATTAGGAAGTGAAATACTTCTTTCAGTAAGAAGGAATGGTATAATAATAATAGGAGTTAAGGTCAGCTAAGCTTACCAGTTTGATAAAAGTGAAAAAGTACAAGTGTGTACAGTAGTTAAGATCGTAGCATTAGAGGACCATAGGCAATAGTTGGAAGTCTGAATCAGAACTCCAAAACAATCAAGACTTAGAAGAATGATACTCACCGCTGAGCTATCAGATATTATTTATTATTGATGTGATTTTGAAGCCGAAAGATCTCGTACCAAAAACGCATATATATACGTTTCTGAGTAACAAATAAAAAATGAACTCAAGAATTAATATCGGAAAATTTGAAAAAGTTTACTTTAAGCTGGTATCTCACTACTAGTCACTAGCATGAGATTAGTATAGAAATATATATATATATATATATATATATTTTCCCGCGTTTTTGTCTTAAAAAATTGTTCCATATATGATTTAATTGCCTGTAAATAATAGAATAATAATAATAATAATAAACATTTAATTGAATATAATCAATTTTCATACGAGCTTATTAATTAAATGTCATTAGTAACAATTGTACTAAAAGATCCTAATAACGAATATATAATGAAGAACCGATGAAAAATGTATATTTCTTATACTTAATTGTATTTACACACGTATATATAATATAAAAATAAATATTCTTAAAAATTATGAAAAAATTTAAAATCATATATTAATTTATAATTGAATGAATAATATACAATTGTGCTTAATTGTTTTATTTTTAAAATATTTCAAAGATTTTAAGATTTTAACATTCATTTAAATTGTACCATAGATATTGATTATGATAATTTGTAAGGAAACTCTTTGAAAGAGATATTTGTCTTTTGCTCTTTTGTGAGAATGTTGATAATGTAAATAATTATGTCTTCAATTTTTTTCCTTGATAAAATGTTCCTTTTACATATTTTCTCTTCTCTAAGAATGTTGATAATGTAAATAATTATGTCTTCAATTTTTTTTCCTTGATAAAATGTTCTTTTTACATATTTTCTCCGATGATGTTGAACTGAATTGAGAAAAATATTGATAAAAGTTTCGTTATCATAATAGACTTTGAAATTGAACCTTTATTTTGATTTGTAATTCTTCCAAGAGTTTTTTCGACAATAATCCTTCGCATACCACTTATGTAACTACTCAAAATTTAGATTCGACATTGCTTTCTCAAAATGGTAGTCTTTTATATTCTTTAACATTGTTAATCGTTTTTTTATAATATGTCATAAAATATACAAGATGGAGGGAAAAGTTAGGAAATTAATCATAATTTTTTGTTAGTTGATCAACGCATAATAAATTGCATAATAATTTTAGAACATGAAGAACATATTCGAAAGTTATAGAACTCGAAACTTTGATACTCTATTTTTTCACAATAGATGATCGAGTATCATCTTTAATTTTTGTTTTAAGATTTTTAGCATAAGTTAAATATGAAGAAAAAGATAATAAATATTTGTCATATAATCTAAAGCTCCTGAGTTAATAATTTAAGAAGTTTTAATCCGAGAAATATTACTTAAAGTTTTTAAAAAAATTCCTTTATAAATTGATAAATTAGAAGGAATATATGTGAAGAACTAACATGATGATTGAAAACTTGAGAATGCTTTATAGAGTTGTTCTATTTATTAAGAATTGAAAGTTTCATTGAAAATTGGTTTATCCCCTTAAAGTTTCTCAGTTTGGTGATCAATAGCAGTTTGATAACACAAATTCTTATTCCATCTCGATTTTTCAATCCACATATTTTTCGTGTATTTTTCAATAAGTATATTTTGTATGTTAATTTTCCCAACAATATTCACACCAAAGACACATTTTTTATTGATTTTGGCCAATATCAATTTAAGGCCTACGAAACAAGAGTCCATTAATTTTAGACCCAAAAGACCAAGGGTTGTTAATGACAACTAGAGTTGAGCCCATTATAAGGCCTAAAAATCCAATGGGATATTAAGGCTAAAAAACAAAATAATACCTATTGGCCTCAAACCTATATCCTTCACCATCATACCTCTACATCTTTTGTAATAAACCTTTGTGAACACTTCATGAGTTGATGGAAAAGGTCATTGATCGAGGATCCTTCCTTTCACAATTGAGTCTAGCAAGAAACTCAAACACTCTCTAACTTTTCAACTTTTTCTTATATAAAAGACTATTACTTAAATATTCTCATTCTTCTTCGAAACTCAAATCCAATTCTTGCTATAGTACCATCATTTTCATGTAATACTCGATGAAATCTCAATTCTCTTATTTCATCTATCATAGTTGGGTTTTTATTTCCAAAATCTGAGATAAGTTTTATGAATCAAAGTAAGTTTCACAAACAGTATCTCAAAAAATTTCGATCGTCACCAAGCATACATATGTTTTCTTGATTAAAGGCTTCATAGAATGCACTAGCCAAGATATTACTATCGAATTCTCTAACTTTCATTTTTGGAGACTAACAAAATTAGTTTCGGTGGCCTCTTCATCTCACTAGTGAAATGACTTAATTTTTTAATTTATTCACGTATAATCAATTTTTTTTAAATATTTTATTTTTTTATTCATTTTTCACCAAAAAGATAAGTAATTCATATTATCAATTTTTTTATACTAAATATAATTTAAACATAAATTACTAAAAATTAAATTATAGTTTGATTATATTATATGAGAAAATACATTAATGTTATAGTATATTTCTCTAAATATACTAATTTAGCATATATTAAATAAAAATTTGATTTTTTTAATATCGTAATAATATAAAATTATTATAATATTTATAAAAAAATATTATTTTAATTGTAAATTTCATTATTTATTTTTACACAGAATTAAGTTTTTGAGGAATGCTTTAATTTTTATTTTATTATAATCAAAGATAATTACTAATATATATAAATTAATTATTTTTATAATATATATGATTTAAAAAATATATTAAAATTTAATACATATTTATGAAATTTTAATTTTATAATAATCATGAGCTTTTTTTATAAATTTTCATCAAGAAAGAATTTAAAAATTTTAAATTTATTTATATATAATTAATTATTTTAAAAAAATTTTGATTTTATTTTTAATTCTAATTAATATTAAATATTTTTTATTAAATATAATTTCAAATAAATAAATTATAATTAAATTATAATTGAATTATGTTATAAAAAAATATTGATATTTATTATAGAATTTATCTATCAAAATATTGCATATTATTTATAAGATTATGATAATTATTTTTATATAAAAATATAAATTTATTTATTTATAAAAATTATAAAATTATAAGGTTAAAAGATAACATTATTTTTATCTTTTAAAAGTTTCATATAAAATGAGAGAATGGAAAAGATTGATTGATATTTCATGTATAAATATTAGCTATATAAATAACAATAAAATGCATAATAAAATAAATAAATGAAAAAATAATAATATTTGATATTTATTTTTCAACTGTATTAAAAAAAGCCATAACTAAAAATTGTCCTAGGATGTTAAATTAAAACCAAAAAGAAAATAACAGAGAAGAGAGAGAGAGAGAGAGAGAGGGAGGGAGGGAGAGAGAGAGAGAGAACGACTCAACGAGAAGCGTAGCTCCTGACGCACTGTGAGGTTCGATTTCTCTGAAATTCGTCAAGTTCGTTATGGTCAAGTAGTATCAATCTGTAAGCTATTTTCTCACAAGCGAAAGCTTTACCCTTTTCTTGTTTTTTAATTTTTGGCGCTTCATTGGAGGGTGCTATTTTCTTTCTCGTCAATTCGATTCCCCTGCAATTCACACTGTCACTTCAGCTTCAATTCGTTGAAGTCACAGATCTTATCCCCTCAAGTTCAATTTTTTATTTTGAAATCTTTAGCTTTTGAATTTATTTATTTTGGGATAAATGGGCGGATTTTAATTGGCGCGATGGTGTAATTTGCGGTTCCTGCAGTTCGTAATGGAAGCTATGTTGTTTCCAGCCCAACTTTGGTGATTCTAACCAAGGGGTTTTGATTTTATCATGGTTTCCAATAAACTCAGCTCGAGTTACGTGTTGCTGTGGTGGGATTTAGCGACCTGTGTACTGGGCTTGATCTCTAGGGTTTTGATTTTTAGAATATGAGATTTGAACTTACATTGTGTAGTTTGTTGCTGCCAGAATTTTGGGTCGTCTTGAAACGCGGGCTAGTGCAATTTACTTTTTATTCAGTTAGCGGTATTAGCTTCTGTTCGTTATGACATGCAGGACTTCTGGAGTTGATTTAGACTAAGGATATGTAGTGTTCTAGGTTTGTTTGGAAACAGAAGTAAATTTTAATTTTATCTGGATTCAGAATCTGTATGTTGACAATGCAACCTCAACAGAGCTCGAGAATTGATTTAGCCGAGATGAAAGCTCAGATAGTGAAGAGGATTGGGCCTGAGAGGTCAAAACGCTATTTTTATAATTTGAAAAAGTTGTTAAGTCAGAAGCTGAAGAAGAAAGAATTTGACAAGCAATGTTGTAGGGTGCTCGGTGCTGAGAATTTTTCGCTGCACAATCAATTTATAAGATCAATATTAAAGAATGCTTGTCAAGCCAAGACCCCTCCTCCAATGCATGAATCATGCCCTTCGAAGCTTGAGGAACAAGCTACAAATAGTTCTCCTAGTGGAGAAGATGGACAGGAACAATGTGGGGCAGATTTTGCAAATCAAAGTCAAAATGTACCTGTATGGTCAAATGGAGTTTTTATGGTATCACCACGTAAGGGTAGGTCTGGAATACGTGATCGGAAGCTCAGGGATAGACCAAGTCCACTTGGACCAAATGGGAAGTTAGATACTGTCTTGCAGCCATCTTATGGCCCAGAAGATAGTGGCAGTAAGGTTGATATAGAAAATGGAGTAGCAACTCCATGTGATTATCAGAAACCAGTACAGCATCTGCAACTAGTTGCAGAGCTACCTGAGATTGAAATGGATGCTGCAGTTCAACGATCCACAGAGAAACCCTGGGTACCCGGTAAAGATAATGTTGGAGCTTCAGTAATTGAAGAAAGTAAAGAGGTTGAGCAGTCTGACCATTTTAATATCTCCAGAAGTCCTCTAATTGCTCCACTTGGGATACCCCTATGCTCAGCTAGTATAGGTGGGGCTCGCAAAACTTTACCAATAGGTGGTGGTGGTCATGTTGTTGATTATTGTGACAGTGGTGGACTGTCTGATACAGAGACACTGAGAAAACGTATGGAGCATATTGCTTCCTCACAGGGTTTAGGTGTTGTTCCTCTTGAATGTGCCAATATGTTGAATAACATGTTAGATGTCTACTTGAAGAGATTAATAAGGTCTTGTGTTGAATTGGTTGGAGCAAGGTCTTCATTTGAACCAAAAAAGTCCCCTGCTCAGAAACCACAGTTTCAAGGCAAGGTTGGCAATGGAATGTGGCCAAGCAATCACCCACACATGCAGAGTGTTAATGGTTCCCTTGAAGCTATGCAGGACCTCAGGCTGCCATGTTCAATATCTTTGCTTGATTTTAAGGTTGCTATGGAGTTAAATCCTCAGCAACTGGGAGAAGATTGGTCGTTGCTGCTGGAGAAAATATGCATGCAAGCATTTGAGGAATGAGGCATCCTTAGAAGTTTTTTTCTTCCTTCCACAGCTGTGTTTGAGCCTGTCTGGTTGTGCCAAAATGGGTCTACAGTTGTTCGTTATTGACACCCCAGCTTTCCACTTTGCCTGGGCAAACCAGATGAATCCCAATTGGATTGAGCTCCAGAGCTTCAGAGATATTGTCGAACGTCAAAGGTTGTGTTTGCTCACTGCAGAGCCAGGATCTGCCGACAAAAAAATAAAGTGCAGCCACTCAAGGGCTGTCACAAATTCAAGGCCCATGGTTGATTTTTTCTGTTTTATGATTAGCATTGACATTTGGCTGTCTAGACTCCTACTTTGGAATTGGACCTTCTGCTTTTGGTTTAATATACAGCCGAAGAAGATGAAATCTAAGAAAATTTTGCAGGGATACTGTTATGTAACATCGACAAAGGTAAAATAACTTATGTAAGAAGCTAAGAGCTGCAGTGTTGATCTGTATATATTTCTACAATCTTGTAATTAATTGGAATTCCAATATGAATAACACATTAACATCAATTTATGCGTCCTTGATAATTTTCCTTTGAAACTTAACACTTCTTCTCATGAAATTTACTAACGTAATGTACCATTCATTGTGTAAATGAAGCTGATGCTGAACTTTACAAATCCGAGCAAAAAAACTCACATTTTAGAAAATAACTCCCATTGCATATTTACTTTGGTATATGTATATATATATATATAAACGTACGTACGTACCCTAAATTCCTCATTTTGTTCTCATTTTCTTATAAATTATGTAAATTTTGTGAAAATTTGTAAATTATGTAATATTTTGGTAGCTTTGCAGATGTTATATATAACTCATACATGCTGTTAACTTGTGCTTATCATTTTCTTTTATGATTTTTCTTGTCTTTGGGAAATAACTTCAGCTTTTATTGGAGGATACTGAGAATAGAAGAACTTCGGAAAATGAAGGCGAATGACCTGCAGATATCTGCTATCTGATAAATGCATATGCAGTTATACGCCCAACTTTAAGGTGAACGAACCCGTTGCTATCTGATAAATGCATTAACTATAAAAATTCAAAGGGCTATCTTGGATTGAAGTCTCAACAGTACATGATTGTCCAGTCTTTTTGAATCATAAGATATGTTTAGCTTTATTACAGTTACTGTTCTACACTACTATATAGACAACAAGGAGGAAATCCAAGGTTGTTGAGCAGGTAAAATCTTGTCATTTTTTTTAGATCATGAGCATATGTAAGAGAATTAATTAATTACCATGATTATCTTCTTGCTAGTGCTAGTTGGGTGACTTTATGATGGTGTATGGTTATAGATGCCCGGTAAAATAGTGTTGAATGTCATCTGCTGTCTTCCTGCTGCCGGGATCATTCAAGCACTTGGAAGTGGTTCCGGCTGGGGGGCGCTGTCATCTTCTTATTCTCATTATGTCATCTCAAAATTTATCCTTTTGTTCATAATTCAATGCAGACAATATTAGCAGGAATATAAAGTGTTTTAAGGTAAAAGGTTACAACTGTACAAAGTTATTTTGTATCCATTTTCTCCTTTCATACTTTCTCTTACACACAAACTAAATTGTATTTGGTCTGATGTATATTATAGGCTTGTAGCGTATCTAAAATCTTATCGGCTCTAAATAATTGGTCCGCCGTCATAAGACATTATCTAAATCTCTAATGATCCTCGGGAATCACTAATCACATGTTCATCTTTCGACCCAGTCTTTGACACTTTGATATTAACCGTGTAAAAAAATAATCAATTGCTAAATATAAAAGTCATTATTAACAGTTATTGTCCAAATTGGTCTACATTCATTCACTAAAATGTTGTCAATGGTATTTAAAAATTTAATGCACCCACGTTATAATATATAATTATACTTTTTTTTCTTATTGTATATATGATTTCCGGATATAAATCACAAGTATGCCGCTGGTCATATTGGTTGGATTTTCTTTTTATAATGAGAAATGCTACCTAATACTATTTTAGAGTTATATTTGGTACAATTTTATTATAATTATTAAAATTAGTAGAGAAAATGTAGAACAAAATAAATATGCAAAATAAAAATCAAGATAATAAAATGATGACATGGATTTAAAAATAATATTTCCAAACATTTTTCTTCGTAAAATAATTATAAAAGGCTGTTATAGAATGTAAAATTCTTCTTTTCAAAGTTTTATACCATATTGTACTGTAATATTATAACCTGGCATCCTCACTTGAAAGTTGAAATCGTATTTTTTTCACAAGTAATTCTTTTATTTTTTGAGAGACAACAAATCTCTGAAATATTTCGACTGTCTAAATATTATTTAGACTTTTAATCATGGTTATTACGATGTAAGATGTTGGCTGTATTGTGTGAACCGTTTAATATAAATAAAATTTATTTTAATTATTTTATATACTAAAAAAAGAAAAATAAAAAGATAATATTATTAAAAATATATAATCATAAAAATAATATTTTTTGTGTTTATTTCATACATTCTTGTTATTAGAAAAATAAAATTTTATAAAAACTACCTAAAAATTTATAACAAAAATAACAACCTAATAATATTAAACGAGATCTATTTGGATATCATTAAACATTAAAAAAAATGATCGTAGTTCAATTTGAACGATGTTCAAAATGAAATAATTTGTAAAAAAATTTAATAATAAAAATATATAAGATAAACATAAAATATGATATTTTTATGATTACAAGTTTTAAGGACGCTATTTTTATTGTTTTTTTAAAATAAAAATATTATATATATTCGATCCAATTAAATCTTATTTAATATTATTGAAATATTATTTTTATTATTATAAATTTTAAATACATTATTTCTTTTAATTTCCCAATAATATATTTACTACTACCAAACAAAACCATTACCAATTAAATCAATAAAGAAGCAACAAATGCTCGTATTATATATCGCAGCCCCGATTTAGGATGATTTGTCTTGTTTTTTCAATCTTATTCTCAATAACACTTGATATAAACTAAAAAGTAAAGAAAGATAAAAGCAAAGTTATGCTAATCTAAAATAAAACATAACTACTTAAATAAGCATGTATTACAATCTAATTAGTACGACAAATAATAAGATTGAAAAATATGCCCTTACTCCCAATTAGCAGCTCTATTTGGTCACATCTTAGTACAAGTGTGCACTCTTCGGAAAATTTGTGTTCATATAAACCTTGCTATTTTCTAAAAAAATAATATTTAATTACTTACATCATCCGTAACATCCCAAATATAGAACAGCCGACAACAGTGCCATAGAGAAGTGAGTTAACTATGTATTTTACACCAAAGAAAAATGCAAATGAAGTAGGAAACTTATTCAAAAAGAACCAATTGTGGATTGTATTCACAGATTTATAAGTTTGGACCATATAACAGCTTGGGTTATTATCTATAAATGGGAAGGCAACCAAAGGTATGTACATCCATAAAAGCTAAGAATGAGAGAGAAACTAAATCTTTTTACAAAGTAAAGTTGTTTCTTGACTTAAAGTTGGAATTATGTGGAGGGTGAGGGTGAGGGTGAAGGCAAGGATGCCGAAGCCTTACATATAGGGCACCAATTCTTGAACCGCAGCCATTGATCTACGCAGTCAACATGATACATATGCTCGCACTGTAACCTCCCAACTTCATCTCCAACTACATACTTTTCCTAAAAGGGAAAAAATGTTGAAGAAACAAGAAAAAAGGCCAATGAATATAAAAAATAAAAACTAAAGCCTGGTTAAGAGGAACCACCTACCAATTTATAATCTTTCATGCTATCGTATTTACTTGTGTGTGTGTGTGTTTTATAATGGGGTTGACCCAACTAACGTTGCTATTACAAGAGCCTGCATGGAGCCAGTAAGTTTTTTTTTCTTCATAGGTCTACATTAGACGAATTAAATACGTCAAAAGGGTAAGATACCAATTTTACAAAGGATGCACTACTAGAACGAACAATTTTCTCATCCTTCTAGTCAGTTAGTCACCATTCATCAACAATTAGGGTGTCTGAAGTGCATATTTTGCACCTTTTACAAAACTACTTAGCAAAAAAAACTTTTAAAATGAATTCGTATTTTTTGGGAAAGGTAAGGGACTTATATAGGACTATTTTCCCTTCACTAAATTAATCCATAAATGTAAATAGAAAAAAATGTTTTCATTAGCTTTTTTTAAAAAAAAAAATGTTATGAATTGAAAACAAGAAAGTTTGATATTTATATGATGTATTCAAATGATGGTGGAAAAACATTTATAGACAAACCACAGTCTACCTACTAGAGAAATCTAATAATATCTCCATAATTCTCCCAATCTTGTACTCTTAAAATCGTGTATAGTCATTACTATCTTAGTTCTACCATTCTTCACCGACTCTAATTTAGCTTCATAGAGAGGGGAAGGTCTAATGTGAGTGTGTAGGATGGGGGACTTGGTACGCTAAGACCTTAACAGAATGAACTCTACCTTACTTTTCTTGAATGGAACAGATTGATGAACTACGTTCTTCGCTCTTCACTGCAGAGCAGTGCTACTTATATATCATTGATCAATAAGAGAATTTTTTCAAGGGAAGAAAGAAGACCTGACAGATACTGCATATCATATCATCCTTATCTCCACTGCTAACTAAGCCAGCACCTTCAGGAGGAATAGATTGATAGATGCTTCTCTTAAGACATTTCAACAAATCATCTTCAGTAAGTGCGGTGCTCACAGAACCCATCCTCTCTTCTAGAGCTAATAATTCCTGTCATTGTATCAGAAAAGCATCGTAAGTAAACACATAATATAATATGGCTTGCGTGGTGTCCATGAAGAAAACAAGAGATGTTATATAATTCACACGTGAAATTAAATGAAGAATTCGCACAACAATAACTAACCTCATATGACATGTTATCAATATCCAGCCTCATGTCTCTATGTTGATCATAGAGATTTAGGCCACTTAGGAACAAATTGGTTTCAAGAACAAGCATTTGCTGCAAAACAAAAGGAATAACTGTATTAACATATTATGATCAAGAGAACTAAGAAACTCATCAGATGAAATACCTCAACAGTTAGCTCTTCGTCATGTTCAATCCTCTCAAGTGCCAACAATACCTGCACAATTTTAACACACAAAAGGAGAAACAAAATATTAGGAAAAAACCCCATAATACACAAGGTTCCAAAATACGAAAATGGGTACGGAGGCAGTTGTCCTAAATAAAGCAAGGCATAAGCCTCACTTAAAATTGAAAAAAATACAAAATTATTAATAACTTATTATATAGAGTAAAATTACACTAAATGTTAAAGACACAAATCATAAAATGTAAGAATATAATTAAGTAATTTAGATAAGTTACAAAACATAACTAAATGTCCAAAATACAAGTTAAGATTCAAATAAAGTACAAAACATGTTTCAAAATGAACCACAAATAACGTACAAAACATGTTTTAATATGATGGTCATTGTTAGTTTCTTCTTCATCATCCCTTGAGTCTACTAATTTAAGCTCTCACTCATCACTCATCACTCATAAGCACCCTCGTTACTATTGGTTTTATCATTTATTGAATCATCATCATATCTAGTTCCAATGTCTTGTTCATCTTCATCAATATATTTACTTACCTTTACACTTAGTATTTGTTGGTAGATTTTTTCTTTTAACTCTAAAATATCTCACTTTTTTGGTGTGATATTCATTCTTTCCCTCCAACAAAAGACTCATCATCAATTTCATTTGTATCTCTTAGTTGTAGGTTTTCTAGGTCTCTATTACCAACACATAATTTATCATTTGATGACTTATCATCAAGTACCAAAAGATCATCATCTTCTTGAAGTGCAGTTTCATGTGTCTATTTTTAAGTTTCTTGTTATATATAATATAAACCAAAAAATTCATCCTAAGTGTGTTGAATCGATTTTATTAAAGGATTTTAGGAGTCCTTTCATTTCTTCTTTTATTTTTATTTCATTTTTTTTCATTTAATGATTATTGAACTTTTATTAAAAATCTGGACCTAGCTTAAAAACAACATAATTTGACCCTTTATTGTTTCATGAAAGAGGCTTAAGTCTCATGGTGTCTCGAGCCGTATGCCTCACTATAAAAGGCTCAAATTACATAGATGAGGCGTAGCCTCATGGCCCCCATAAATCATCTCATCTTAAGGCGGTACCTCAATGCGTTTTTTGTGGAACTATGATAATTACATAGTTAGAGATTATTATGTTAAATTGGGGAGCTGAAAAGTCTGAGTACATTGTTTGACCATAGATGATATAAATGAAATATTACATAGGAAAAATACCTCTGCAATCCCATCCATATTGTAGCATCGCAAACTATCTCGATTCATTAAAGAGCAGGGAAGGCCAACTTCCGTATGTAAACTCCGATTGCTACTACCTGGTCGATTGAGAGAATTCAAGCACACTGCAGGGGTTTCAGCTGATAATGGCTGCGACAGACCAGAAACATTCATATCAATAGATACAGGTGAAGAAAGCTGGGGGGCAGCCACAGGGGATGCATTGCATGATGAACTGTTCCCATTTCCTTGCTTAGGAATTGTAGCCCTTGCATGACCATTTATTGATCTTCGAATCCTGACTGATGCAACACCATTATCCTTGTTAGGGAGCATATTTCTAGCTCTTCTTGAGTCAGAAATAGAGATCCCATGGTTAGAAGTGGGGTTGTTTCCTGATGCGAACCCATTTATCTTCTTCCCTCTAGCTGCAGAGCTGTTTTCTCCTTCAGAATTTTTTTTCTTTATATTTTCTCTCTTTCCACTGAGGCTGAAATCAGAAGATGAAGAATTTGATGGGACAACATCTGATATTGAGTTTGATCCAAGATTTCTCAAGCCATATCTTGTTCCACTAGCATGTGTGACCTGGTTTGCAGTTTTAGAACACAAACAAACAGAAGAGCCAACTGAAACATCTTGGTTGAGTAATCCAGATCTTTGGTGAAAATTACTTGGGGATCTTGTATTTGATGCTACACTAGAGCTTACCACTTTGGTTGATGAGAGCTCACTACTCGTAGCATTTTTTGTATCAAGGTGAATTCCTCTTTGAATCCTGCCATGTGGGGGGCTTAGTTTTGAAACTTCTGGCTCATCATGGACACTACTAGTTTCTGATGAATCTGTTTCTAATTGAGAAGAAGCCTTTTTTTGACATCCCACAGAAGATTTTTTTGGGTTGCTGACCACAGTACAGGTTGTAGATGAACTCCCAAATTTCTCCTTGCTATTTGAAGGTGAGCTCAGCAAAGGTCTTGAAGGTTTGCCAATTTGAGTACCTTTCATAGAGTTTGATCTTCCACTGCATCCACGTCTGTTGCAAAATTGAGGATTTCTATCTCCGTTGCTTGTGGTTTCCCTTAAAAGTGTACTGGATCCTTTTCTTGAGTCAACCGGCCCATGACCAGCTCGTTTACTGGAAAATTCATCCATGTACAGAACAGGATATAGACCCTTCGATTCTGCGACAGCAGTAACATGAAAGAGTATTTTAGACTAGCAAAACATACCGTGACTATAACTATGGTAAAGAATAAACAGCAATTCGTAACACAATCCGAAAACAACATTGCTAAACAAATAAAGTTATATAAAGAAATGACAGGGATGTATTTTTTGATTAATTCCCCAGATACATATATATTCATTCTCACTAAAACTTAACTAAATAATTTGATGAAATTCACGTAATGAACACAAGAATCAAGTTCAATTAACAAATAAATTGCAGATACTGAAGAATCAGATACCCTTAAAAATTAGGACCAATTCATTCAAGTTACAACCTACGCATGCACCAAAGAACCGAGTTCCAATTTTTATGCCAGTACTAACATAGAAAAAAAAAATTCAAACCATCAAGAATAATATATATATAATATAAATTCTTCCACTTAACGGTCAAGTAGCATAAAGAAAACCCACCTAATGAAGATTTAACTTAAATGAAACTGAAAGTTAAAAGCGATTACAGGGGGCAAAAAGTGGAAGGAAAGGGTAAGAAATCACTCCGGTATGAATCGTTCAATCATTTCGACAAATTACAAAGGGAGAGCAGCATTCTGATATTCTCAAAACATAAAATGGAACCCGAAAAAAAGGAAAAGGAAGAAGAGCAAACAAACAACTTGCTCAGATTTTTCAAACCCCGAAAAAAGTGGATTTTTTAATTTTTTTTGAGGATGAAAGAGTAGTTTGAATTATTCTACACAATGTATTTCTATTTTCTATCTTTAAAAAGACTTTTTTCTCCGTAATCTAAGGCCCCAAAAGCTGATTTCTCTCGTATCAGTAATACCTCTTCCCATTTATTCCCAAAAAACAAACAGGATTTTTCTCCAACATCCTAATATGATACCAATTAGGGGTGTAAACCTGTTTAATTTGGGGAAAAAACTAATTGAATTGTATAGTTTCGTTTATAAAATTATTTGATTTAATTTTTGGTTTGATTTAATTTTGGGATACATTTAATAAAAAATAAAAAATAATGTAAAAAAATTAATATATTATTAAATTATTTTTATCTGTTTCGATCGTCCGAACAGTTTAAAAATTATTCCAAATCAAATCGAATCGTTTGATTTATAAAATTGTTTAATTTAATCTGATTTTTTAGTTTGATTCGATCCAGTATACACTTATTATAACAATAAAAATTTTAAAAAAAATCAAATAATTCATAATTATTTGAATTTTCCAAGAAAAAATAAAGAAAATAGTAGGCAAAAAAAAAAAGCACCATCAGCATGACAGATTAATCAGTGCAACTCATGCACATTCAATATTAAATCAGCAAAGAATTTTAAAAAATAAATTTCTGGTTAAACCTTTCTCTCTATTTAATTAACTATTCTTCTGGTTGCTCTTCGTTGAATGCATAAAGAAGAAAGTCCAGAGACTTTCCGTACCTTCTAAGAGAAAGAGAAAGCGTTTCTCGTTTTGGAGAGTCCGGAGGAAATATATATATATATATATATATATATATATATAGAGAGAGAGAGAGAGAGAGAGAGAGAGAGCAATGTGAATGATTCGAGGCTACAACTATAAAAAAAAAGTGTCTCTGTTATTTATCTTTTATATAGATTCTTTGTAACTTGAAGCAATCTCTTAAAAAGCAAGCGACTAAGTGCCGTCCTAATTATAATTAGGGAAATTAAAAAAATAAGATAAATAAAACATATAATAATAAAAATAACTCTTACAATTATTTTAAAAAATCTTAATTATTATGTCATGTACAATAATAATTTTTTTAACAAATAAAAATTTCATTAGAAAAAAATTAATACAATCTAATAATTCTACAATCAACTAGACACATCATCATCGTTTATGGAATTAAGCTAACCAAATAACTAGTAATACAACTAACATAACATTGAAAATTTAGATATTATAAGTAATAATAGTTTTCCTCTTCAATAATCTAGATAATAATTAGAAGAAAAAAAACAGTTACACAAACAAGAAATAAAAACAACAGACTACTTCTATCAAAAGTAAAATCTCTAAAAACTATAAATTCATACTCACATTCAAATAAATTAATCAAAGTAAAGAAAACAAAAGACAAGTGAGATCACACCACAATAAAAGAAAAACAAGTAACAAAGTAGTAACAATGAAACAAATTCCAAATCCACACACTAAAGCAATATTGAGTCTAATAAAATATTGTAGCTTCAAAACCAAGAAAATTATCACCAAAATTTAAACTACTATTCATGAGAACTTATATGGATCTCATAACTTTTGTCAATAAATATCTTTTGGACTTAAAATAACATGAATATGCCAAACTTGTCAGAACTCAAGCATTAAGGCTAATAAGTCAATAAAACCATAAACAATAAATCCAAACTTAAAGTCTAATATGTCCAAACTACTAAACTTATCATCCATACCAAAATAGAAAACTAACTAGCAAATAATCAAATAAAAAAACAGAATCACACATAAAGATGGATTCAAAACGACTCTATAAAGCACTTGTGTCTCACGAATAAAATGAAGATAGATTGCAATGATGCATACAGTCATAGAATTAATCCAAAGGAAATGACAAGATGAAGAAACAAGAGAAAGATTCAAAAATCACCTATTCTTAGCTCAGATCCATTTTCTAAAAATTTTCGCTGTTAAGATCATAATATCTTTATTGAGACTATTTAGATCTCAAAATAATGTTCATTTGTTGTTTATATCAATCACCTCGTAACGAATGTAGTAAGAGTCGTATAGAGTTTAATCTTTCGAGGAGTTAAATCTTCAACGTTTGAAACAGTTTAATTCACATATTTCCATAATCTATTTTCTCTTTGTAAAATTCACTTCAATTATGAGTAATGAGTATTAAATAAATAATACATTTAGTACATTTTTTTGAGTTGAAGATAAATATACAAATATATGTCTTATTCTTTTCAATAATTCATATTTGTAGCAATGAAGTACTATTATCCTTATTTCAAGTGATAAATGATTAGCTTCTGGTAAACTGATCGCATTCAGTGATAAGTTAGGGAGTTCTAGGTTGCATACATGAAGACTCTAGTTGCTTGTTAATCTAGAGGGTCGAAAGAATTTTGGTATATAAAGTGTCTGGTTCAACAGTATATTCATGAAGTAGTAAACTCAATTAAATTGATCATTTGACCATTTTAAATAAGAATTTTGAGCAAATAGTTATTTCTAAATTTATTGACTATAAGATGTAATTTAATACATATTATTACAAATAATGAGTGGTTTGAGTCAAAGGAATACCTTATAAGTGAGTCCAATAAATGGTAAGTTATCATATAAGTATTATTATTATATAATATCTATAAAAAGATAAATGACTAATAATTATAACTAAATTATTCGAAAAAAATAATTATAGATAAATAATTATGATATTATAGTAATTCTATATGGACAATGAATATATATTAATTTACATATACTCCACATATATATATATATATTAACTATTGTACACGTTCACATAACAACTAAAATATCATATATGAGATTTAGGAACCATAGCTACAGAAAATCTATTTCATCTTCATTTTAGAACGAGATATTAATATCCTCTACATTTTACAAATCTCATTATTTGACTTAAGTATGATAAGATCAAAGCTTAATCAGAGTAATCTTAGGTACTAATAATTTATTCTAATTTTTAGATCTATGAATAACAGTTATATTAGTTGTTAACAAAAATTGACAATAATAAGAACCATTCAACAATATACAATAATTCTCAAAATCGATGTGTTAGGGTTTCTATCTCCTATAAATTTTTGTTAATCTCGTTGATTTTCCTTCGATTATTATTGATTTTTATATTGTTTCTTTTAATTTTTTCATATTTCTCTTACATTCAATAGATTACGGCGAAAAAAGTTTTCTCCTCAAGTTTGTATGTTTTTTTTTGTGTTTTTGTTGCTCTATTTTGTGATCGAGGATTGCAATGGAACACACGTTTAATAGTTTGTATAAGTTAGATCTAATGCTTGAGATTGAGGATTTCTTCATGTTATCAGCATAATATATTGTTTGAAAAATTGTTGGAAAAAAAAATGAAATTTATTAAAAAATAGATGTTGGGAATTGTGGCGTCATTCCACATCTTTTATAATATTTTAAAGTATGGATAAATAGTGAAAGAAGAGTTTGTTATTGGGACGCACGAGAACACCCACTTTTGTGGAAGGCGAGAGGACCAGGCAACGTGATACCACACACGCTGCTGCGCTGCCGCCCGCCGCCGCCGTCCGTCTGACCGACCGGCCGTGCGTCGTGCGGCCAAGCGAGTCCGAAGTGCGAAATAGTGCGTGTGTGGTGAAAGTGAGTGGTATTTTATTTTTTGGTAAAATATTCTTTTTAAGGAAATTTTTTCCACTTACAAAATGGTTGTTATATATATATATATATATTTTTTTTTTCGTAAAAAAAATAAGTTATGTTCCTTTATTAAGAATATACGTTGTCTTAATTCGAGAAAAATAAAGAGCCGTTGCCGTATTTATTCACAAAAATATCCGTTACTCGCCTTTAATCCGAAAATGGCCGTTACTTTTCATTACTCGTAACGGCCGTTACATTCTTAATTCCTAGACATTACCGTTTTATTCATAATTGCTACACGTTTTCTAAAGCCTATAAAAAGTTAAGGCTTCAAATTTCTCTCATTTTATCGATCAATCACAATCTCATCTCCTACGAAAACAATTCTCTACAATTTCTACAATTTTAAGTATTCTTTAGTTTTCTCGAGCAACAAATTTTCTCATGTAGCATTCCGCCTTTCATCTGATGAGCCTCCGAGTACGTAGATTACGATTAAAACGTTTTATCCTGGGACGACGAGGTGTTTGCTTGCACAAATTAGGCAGCCGTAAACGCCTTAAAGAGAATGACCTAGTCCGCGACTCAACCTGCCAGCTACTTTGAAGTTACCTCGGTATTATTGTTTCCTACACTGCTTTTATAAACTCGCTTCAACAATTTTAAGCGATTCAATCTGACCATGTCTACCGAAATGCTAATCATTGATCTAAACAAACCATTCCGTTTTGAAGGATTACACTTTAAAAGCATTTGGAGACAAAAATGTTGTTTTTCTTAACCATGAAAAAAAGTTGTTCTCGCTACTACCTCTTGAAAAACCAACACGGCCTAATCCTCCTTGAAGCGTCAGAATTCTAAGGATTTAGACACCTGGATGGAAAATGATTTTCTCTGCAAAAATTATATTCTTAATGGTTTAGTGATGACTTGTATGATTATTATAACCGTGATAAGTCCGCTAAGGAAATTTGGGAAGACTTCAAAAGAAATACGACAACGAGGAATTTGGAACTAAAAAGTATCTTGTCAAGAGATACTACGAAGTTTATGATCGATGGAAAATCGCTGGAAGCTCAATCACGAATCGGCAGAAGATAGCACACGAAATAACTTCAAGGTATGACTTTAGATGAACAATTTCAAGTAGTGTTATAATAGATAAATTACCCCTCGCTTGGAAAGATTTTAAGAATACACTTAGGCATAAAACAAAGGAATTTTCTTTAGAAAGTCTTATAACACGTTTAAGAATAGAAGTTAAGCTAGAAAACAAGACCAAAGAGATGAAGTACTTGTAGTCTCAAATAATAGTACCAATAAGAAACCTTCCTCTACACCAAAAACCTAAAGGTAGAAATATGAAAACTCATAATCGTAGTAATAATCAAAACCGCCACCACCAAAATAGAAATAGAAGCTATCCTCCCCTGCAACGGACCTCAACCCCTCAGGAATAACACATTCACGTGTTATAGTTGTAATAGACTCCGGCCACTTGGCTAGGAACCGCCGAATAGAATCGTCCCGCCACAAGCGAACCTTACCGAAGATCAACTTATTGCTATGATATTCAAGTCAATTTTGTTGGTGGATCCGGCGCGTGGTGGGTAGACAGCGCTTCTCGCCATGTTTGCTATGATCGAGACATGTTCAAATCCTATTCTGATTCTCGAGGATAAGAAAGTCTTTATTTGGTGACTCCCACTCCACTAAAGTCTTTGATCAGCGAGGTGGTTTTGAAGTTTACCTCTGAAAGAGCGTAAATCTTGAAGGATGTCCCGTACCTGCATGGAGATGAGAAAGAACTTAGTTTCGTGCTATCTTCTTAACAAAGTCGGATTTACTCAAACCATGGGCTGATTTATATACTATAACTAAAAATAATATATTTGTTGGGAAAGGGTACGCCATCCGATGGCATGTTTAAATTAAATGTTGAAATCAATAAAACTTCTTCTTCGCTACATGTTGAAGTTCTTTTTAATATTTGGCATGCTAGACTATGTCATGTTAATAAACGCATAATCAAGAATATGAGTAGTTTAGAACTAATTCTAAACTATCTTTAAATGATTTCGAAAAATGTGATTTTTGTAGTCAAGCTAAAATAACCAAAACTTCACATAAATCAAGAGTTAGAGAATCCGAACCTTTAGAATTAATTCATTCGATATACGTGAACTTGATGGAAATTTAACAAGAAATGGAAAACGCTATTTTATAACTTTTATAGATGACTGCTCGTATTACACACATGTATATCTAATGAAAAATAAAAGTGAAGCGTTTGACATGTTTAAAATATTTATGACCTAGATTGAAAATCAACTTAATAGAAAAATAAAGAGGTTTCAAGTGATAGAGGATCTGAATATGATTCCAATATCTTTAATGATTTTTATAAAACTCATGGAATCATTCATGAAAAAACCGCACCTTATTCTCCCGAAATGAATGGCAAGCCGAAAGAAAAATAGAACTTTTACCGAATCATTGTTGCAATTTTATTAAACTCTGCGCCGCTCTCCCATCATGTGGGAGAAATTTTATTAACTGTTTACATGTATAAATAGAAGGTTTGGGTCTACAAATAAAATTTCACCATATGAAATTTTTGAAAAAATAAGAAACCTAATTTAACTTATTTTAAAACTTGGGGTTGTTTAGCTCTATGTTAGGATCCTCGATCCTAAAAGAAATAAACTTACTGTAGAGCATATGAATGTGTATTCATAGGATACGCTTTGAATAGTAAAGCTTATAAATTCTATGACTTAAAAATCAAGTAGTTATAGAATCAAATGATGCCGACTTTTATGCGCAACATAGGTTTCCCTTTAAAATTAAGAATAGTGGCTCGTCTCTAAAAGAGTTTACCTATAACTAGAACTAGTGATCAAATTTGAAGAATTAAACACCGAAATTAGAAGTAAACGAGTCGAACCCTTAAGGATTTTGGGTCCGATTTTTTACGTTTATACCTTAGAGGAGATCCCCAAACTATTAAAGTTAAGCATTATCTTCTTTAGATGCCAACTTATGGGAAAAGCCATAAATGATGAAATGGACTCACTCGAGTATAATAAGACTTGGCATTTAGTTGACTTACCTCCCGGTTGCAAAACCATGGATGTAAATGGATACTAAAAAAGAAATTGAAACCTGATGGTACTATTGAAAAATATAAAGCTCGTCTCAGAAGTTAAAGGATATAAAGTAAAGGGAAAAATGTAGATTTCTTTGATACCTTTTTCACCGCCTTACACGAATAACTTCATACGTGTACTTTTCTCTCATTGCTATCTATGATTTAGTAGTACATCAAATGGATGTTAAAACTCGCTTTCTTAAATGGTGATTTAGAAGAAGAAATTTATATGGATCAACCTCAAGGTTTTGTTATCCCAGGGCAAGAAAATAAAGTTTGTAAATTAGATAAATCTCTTTATGGTCTAAAACAAGCACCTAAGCAATGGCATGAAAAATTTGATAATCTAGTTATCTCACATGGATTCAAAATAAATGAAAGTGACAAATGCATTTATTATAAATTAGAAGATAATATTTGCACTATTATATGTTTATACGTGGATGACATGCTTATTTTTGGATCAAATATTTATGTCAGGAATAATGTCAAAATGTTGTTAGAGCTAATTTTGATATGAAAGATCTCGGAGCGAGTGTAATCCTTGGTATAAAAATAACTAGGTCCTAAAAGGGAATTACTCTAGATCAATCTCACTACATCGAGAAGATCTTAAAGAAATATAATTACTTTAACCGTAAACCCGTATGTACTCCATGATCCTAGTGTAAAGTTGTTCAAGAACACCTATATCGCAGCCGTTAGACAACCGAGTATGCGAGCATCATCGTAGCTTACGTTACGCCTACTGATCGACTAGACCGCATAGCTTACGTTGTGGGACTACCATGTAGGTTTACCAAGAACCCAGTGTGAGGAAGCATTGGAATGCTATTGAAAGTGGTTATGAGATACCTTAAGAGAACTATGAACCTTGGATTACATTATAATAAGTTTCCCGCTGTTTTAGAAGGATACAATACGCAGATTGGAACACTTTATCGAAGACTCCAAAGCAACTAGTGGCTATATTTTTAACATACCGCGGAGTCGTTTCTGGAAGTCTAAACAAACAATATTGGCTCAATCTACAACGGAGTCCGAAATGATAGCACCTAGCCAACGCTATGAAGAAGACAGGCGCTAAGCAAGTTTGTTAACTGAGATCCCTTTATGGGAAAGACCGATACCACCGTTTGCCTTGATCCACAGCCAGTATCGCGGCTATTGCAAAGATTGAACCGTTACTACAATGGCAAGAGACTACGTACGTCGTAGAAGTAAATCGTTAGAGAATTTCTCTCAACTTTATGGGAGCAAGAAGAAAGTGGATCGTGTACGTTCGATGAAAATTTGGCGGATCCTTTGACGAAAGGATTACCAAGAGAGAAGGTTTTCAAAACCTCAAAAGGAACGGGATTAATGCCCTAGAATGAAGAGTCACTTACGATGGTAACCCAACTTATACCTCGAGATCCCAAGAAATAAGTTCAAAGGGTAATAACAAGTCATGAAGTGATATGAGATGTATCATGCTATTAATCAAATCTCATTCTATATTGTTATAAGTACGTGAAGTCCCGAAGCGATGAAAAGGATGAGTTATTTGTTAAACTCTTAATGAAGTTCTATACTCTACGTGAATGGGAGACATAGCCTACAGAGTACTCTTGATAGACTCACCTACGTGAACGTGGAAGTCGTGGTCGCTTCCTATGGAAATTTTTTGGGCAAAATTTACCAGAGCGTTCACTATCTTGGGATACACGTGTATGGCCGTAAAGCACGGGTTTTTTCGAACTACACCTCGGAAAGGTTGTGTGTGTGATGATTGTTAGAGATAGAGTTCAAAACTACGAGTTACTCTAGTATATTCTAAAGCATCAACACTATGCAAAGGTTCAAGTCGATAGACACCTTTTTGCTTATACCAATCTTATAATTTTTAATTGATCGGTTGCTCGATGAAAATTATTTTTTATATAAAATTCAAGCTGGGGGATTGTTGGAAAAAAATGAAATTTATTAAAAAATAGATGTTGGGAATCAGCGTTGTCATTCCACATCGCTTCTTTATAATATTTTAAAGAGGTATAAATAGTGGAAGAGTTTGTTATTGGGATTGGGCACCCACTTTTGCCGGGCAGACACCTGCGCAAGTGTGATACCACACACGCGCGCTGCCGCCCGTCGCTGCCCGTCCGTCCGACCAGGCCGGCCGAGGTCTTAGTCCGAAAGTCCGAGCGCGTGTGCGTGTGCGTGTGTGAGGAGTGAGGTGAGGTGGTATTTTATTTTTTGGTAAAATATTCTTTTTAAGGAAATTTTTTCCACTTACAAAATTGTTATATATATATATATATATATATTTTTTTTCTAGAAAAAAAATAACCGTTATGCTCCTTTATTAAGAATATACGTCATTGTCTTCTTAATTCAAAAATAAAAGAGCGCCGTCAGATTTATTCACAAAAATATCCGTTACTCGCCTTTAATCCGAAAACTACATTTTCATTACCTCGAATGGCCGTTACATTCTTAATTCCTGGGACATTACCGTTTTATTCATAATTGCTACACGTTTTCTAAAGCCTATAAAAAGAAACCACTCTATTTTATCGGATCAATCGAAGAATCTCATCTCCCCTACGAAAACAATTTCTACAATTTCTACAATTTTAAGTATTCTTTAGTTTTCTCGAGCAACAAATTTTACAGAAGATTCCGCCTTCATCAAATCGGTGCTTGAGAAGTTAGACATGATTACGATTGCTTTTATCCTCGGGAACGAGGTCTGGTTACAATAACAAAGTAAGCGAACGTCGTTTTAAAGAGAAATGACTAAATATCCGCGACCAACCCAAGAAGCATTTGAAGTTATCTAATATCGTTCTACAATCGCTTTTATAAACTTGCTTCAACAAAAATGAAGTAGTAACTAGTTTGATTATAGCAATTTTAAAAAGGTTATTTAGCTTGACAGATAGGAACATACATTTGGAGGTTGAGTAAATGAAAATCGTCTTGAAGAAGCCTATATGGAGTTTCAATAACTCTTTGATTGTTGTGCAAAAATTTCTTCTAAATAGAGGTATTTTGGTTCTCTCTTTTTTTTTATGCTATTTTGCTTTATTCCTTGATGTTTTGCTAACATTTTTGAATTTTGATGGTTTTTTAGATAATATTAAATAAAAAATTAATAAATTATATCTTAAATCTCATTAACTCCTATCTTAATTTATAACTCTGTATCTCAAATTCAAAATAAATAAATTAAAATCTGGAAAAAAGTAAAATAAAATGTATAAATATAATAGTGTTAACATTTTACTATACTAGCTATCTTTACACGGAAATAATTAAATATTAAATTAATAAAAAAAAATTCGAATCATATAACATAGTTGTATAAATATTATAAATATTATTAAAAATTCGAATTTTTATTTTTGAATTAAAATTGTGTTGTATATTTCTAGAAAAATTGTGTGGAGTTTGGTACGTATAGATTATATAATCCACAAGAATTTGTTGCACAAAAAATCTTCAATAAACTATTATCTAGAAAGAGCACAAGTACAAGAAACCTCGGGGGACCAATTTGTGAGCACGACGCACTTTAAAGTTTTGGGGCCCACATATTTACTTATATATCTATTTTAAAAAATAAATATATGCAAGTTTTAAAATGTATATCTCCACGAAAACATTAATATTTAAATTTTATAAAAATATTATTTTTATCAAAAAGAATTATAAAAAATTTATCAAATTTTAATTTTATAATATATATAAACTTATGATTTTACTCCCAAATAGATAAATTTAATACATATATTTAAAAATATTATCCTAAATTTAAAGAAATGATTTAATTGAAGATATAAAGATTATAAATATATAAATTTAAGAATAACTTATTTATTAAAAAATATGAAATACTTTTTTAAAAGGAAATTACTTTGGTTAATAATTTTACTATATTTTAACACAAAAAAATGATATATCTCCACGAAAACATTAATATTTAAATTTTATAAAAATATTATTTTTATCAAAAAGAATTATAAAAAATTTATCAAATTTTAATTTTATAATATATATAAACTTATGATTTTACTCCCAAATAGATAAATTTAATACATATATTTAAAAATATTATCCTAAATTTAAAGAAATGATTTAATTGAAGATATAAAGATTATAAATATATAAATTTAAGAATAACTTATTTATAAAAAAATATGAAATACTTTTTTAAAAGGAAATGACTTTGGTTAATAATTTTACTATATTTTAACAAAAAAAAATGATATATTTTTAATATTTTTGTAATATTCTCAAAATTTTATCAATATTTTTTATAATAAAAATAAATATTATATATTAACATATAATCAAGATGTACATCTTTATAACCGTGTATATTTATACCCGAGTATATATATAGATAAACAAAAAGTAAATATGTTTAATATTTTTTACAAAAAATTATAAAATTATATATTTAAATAATATTAAATAAGATTTAATTAATTTGAATTTATTTTTAACTTTTAAATGAAAAAAAAAAAGAAAATTACTTATTATTATATTATTATAATTTTCATTTTACAAATTTTATTGTCCCATGAAATCAGAACAACCATCATAACAATCACTAAAGCAGAGAACCATTCGGTATAAACTCATGTCTTGAATATGAATTTTTTTTCTATTTTCTATTGCTACCCATGTTAGGTTATATCTAGAAGAGGCAATTCGAAGAATAATTATATTTATATCTTTTTTTAAGTAAATTTTAAATTTAGATTAAAGGAACACTAGCTAGTATTTAAATTTATAATAAATTGATAACTTTTAATTTTCTATTTTTTTTAACTAAGTTATCAAACCCAATGTTATTTGAGGTTATTTAAAAAAAAAATTATAAACTTTCCTCAATTAGAAATTAGATATAAAGATAAAAATCAAGCATGAACACAATTGATTGGCTCCATGGTGCCCACGTGTAACTCAAGTAAAGGGCTAAAAGCTTCTACCACCACCACCACTAGTACGTGATTGGAACTCTTTTATCTTATACCTACTCTTGGTTTGCTTGCCAGCAATAAAGAATTTATAAAAAGTCAAAAAGATAATTTACAAATAATTATAAAAATATATAATCAAATCATATAAAATTAAAAAAAAAACTAAGCAATAATATTTTATAATTTATATCTTAATGGGTGCTGTGCAAAAGAAATTAAAACGCATAAAGATGTCATTATTTATATATTATTGAATTAAATATTATATGTTTGGATTAAACTAATTAATAAAGTATAATTTTATCTTTTAAAAAAATACCAATTTAATCCTTGCTTGGTCTACAGCTTGGCTTTTTGCATACTAGTCACTAAAAATAAATATTTGTAATCATCATTCTTATACTGAATGCTTTGTTAGATGTAGTTAATAATTTATACAATTTTTTAAAATTTAATTAATAATTATCTTTGTATTCACTATATTTATATAGATGAAACACACTATAAGTCTACAAGTTATTTTTTTTTTTATAAATGAATCACTTAATCACTTTCTTTCTTAGTAGTTCACCCAAACAATTGTTTTTTAAATGATTAAATTTAATTTAGTTTATATTATTATATATAAATTAGAGAAAAATATTTAAATGATAAAAAAATTGTTAAAAATTAATTAATTAATTTCATTTTTTACAAGTTTTTTTTAAACAATTTTTACATAGATGAATATAACTTTATAAAGTTTATTGAAAAAAAAATTATATATAATATAAGATTTTTATAAATATGAGATTTTTATGTTAAAAATATTATTTAAAGAATAAAAAATAAAATAAATTAGTTGATATCTAATAATATATTTTCTCATGTATTTTTATATAATTTTTATATAATAATATAAATTAAATAAATTATTTTATTTTTAAAAATAAAATAATTTATTGTGAGTAACCGAAAAAAAAATGATTAAAACGATTTACATGTAAAAGAAAATAATTTATCGTACAATTCATCCTATTCATGCTATATATGTCACTAATCATATAAAAAAAAAGCCTCAAATTTCCAAAATGACGTGTCGTTTAGGAGAATCTTACAAAATCGGCCCACCAAAACTCTTTTTAAAGCACACCAGAAAACATTTATTATATTCCCTTTTCTAAGAATGAGTGGGTTTACTTGGTGTTTAACATAGGCGCTTAGTACAAATGGTAAAAAAGCTGTCTAAAAGGATTAGTTACAGGTTTTTATCATTTCATATATTTTTTTAAAAAATAATATTATATATTTTTATTATAAAAATTATAATTAATTTTTTTTATATTTAATATAATTAAAATTAATTTATTTAGACTACTTTAATGTAAAAATTTAATTAATTAAATTCCATTAAATGTTATCGAGATATTATTTTTATTATTATAAGTTTTAAATATGTTATTTTATATAATTTCTTTATTTTTTTAAAAATGATATAAATAATATAATTAAAATTTATAACAAAAAAAAATAACACTTTAAATCAAATTAAACGGATATAATTGATAGGAGTTAAATATTAAATGAGTTTAGTCGATTGAATTTCAATTTAAATGTATCTAACTTTATATCATTTAATATGAAGTTTTTAAGGTAGAGTTTTTTTTTCTAAAAAATTATATAAATTAAATATAAGAAAGTTTTATTTTTGTGAATATAAATTTTAATAAACTTATTTTTACAATAGATTAATTAATATGTTGATAAAAAATTAATATAGAATAATTTTTCAAATTGTTTTATAGAGTAAGAGATCATGGTTTCACATCATCAAACGCGTCTCTCCTCCCACCCCTTCCTTTTCTCTCTTTATTTAAAGAGGGTGAAAACACAAAGATTTTAAGAAAATGCTCGGAAAAAATTTGGTCATGTATTAATGATGGTTTTTTAGAATTTTATTTTATTAATTCAATTGTTATTGTAATCTTGATTTCAATTTATACAAATTTAAATTAATGTATATAAAGAGCTACACTTATATTAACTTTGTGGTTAAACGTCGTGTTCGTCCTTGTGTTTTTTTTTTTTTTTTTGGTTATTTCCTTATCTTATAAAATACCATCACTTTTTCATGAAAAGATGTGCATAATAATAATAATAATAATAATAATAATAATAATAATAATAATAATAATACCAAAACGTACAACTAATTAACGTTTACTTTTTGGGTATTTATTGGATGCTAGATTAAGAAGTTGTTATGTTTAATATGTTTGCCTATATATATAAATCAAAATACAACTCAATTTTTTATTGGGTCAAAATTAATATAGTAGTATTTTTGGTCCAATAAAGAAACGGCCTACAAGAAAAGCATGGGTTAAACTTGGATCCATATGATTCCTCTCACAAGTTCCCAACTCTTTTTAACTTCCAAGTTTAAACGTGTATTTTTACAATTAAAATCATGGATCTCTCCGGGAAAAAAATTATTACGGGTAATGGTTCTTGTTTTCATTTACCTTTTATAATTCTCAACTCTTAAACAAATTTATATGTTTTTCTTTAAACCATAAGACTCTCGTTTAAACTCAAACAAATATATGTCTCTTCTTTGAACCATAAGATTTTGTTTGAATTCAACTTGTAATCTTCTTTCATTGCCAATGTACTAGAAATAATGATACAAAATTCCTTGGCATAACTCTAAGCTCATACTCTAAGATCATTACATGATTCCTAGGTCATGTATCCACCATCTTAAGAGTTGTTCATAATTTATCTTACAAACTTTGTCTAATCCAATTGTGCACTCCTTCCCTAAACGACTTGCCTATTTTACTTAATTTAATAAGTTTGATTAGGTTTGTAATTAATATTTAAAGGTTAAATGTATTTTACTTTTAAATTATGGATTAAAATTTATCTCTTAAAATAGTTTCACAGATAAGGTCACTGTATTAACAATCTTTAAACCATTATCTCTGATATTAATTTGTAAAAACTTAACATATCAATAGATCTCTATAAATATTATGAGTTCCGATCTAAAAAAAATAAAACATTTATAAATCTATTTAAATTGTCATATTTTTTTAACTCTTGTTTGAATTTATCATAATTTTTAAATATGTTGCAGTGTGAGGATCTTAAATATAAAACTCTTAAAAATACAAGTTTTTATCGAATGTATTTAAAAGCAGCTGACAAAATAACGTAAAATGTAAAATAACATTAATTGCGAAAATTTTATGAGACATGTATAATTATTAAGTAATAAAATTGTAAAATATGCCTGGATTGTCTTCTTATACCTTTTTTTTATATGCATGGAAAACCAGTCATTTTTGTCTGTTTTATATATACTAAAATATGTAAGTCATTTTTATATTTTTTTTATGTGAAAAATTAAGCTATATAAAAGTTAGGGATTTAATGCATGTGAATTTTTTTTTTGTAAAGTATGATATATTAATAATTAAAGAAATGCTACTTATATAATGCATAGAAATAACAAAACTTATTTTTGTTTTTATTTGTATTTGTAAAATTTATTTAATCCAAGAGTTAAAATATTTTTTTATTAATAGCTTCAATTCAACATATATATTTGATATAAAATTGATAAAAATAAATAAAAGAAGAAGAAGATGCTAGTGCAATGATAAGGATTCTTGTGAGTCTCATATATCAACATCCAAATCCACAAAACCAACCACAATCTCTACTATTTCTACTCATCACAAAGCAGAAGTCAAAAACTATCTCAAGCCTTCTATTAATATTCATATCCAAACTTTGAAATCCAAAAATAATCAAATGCCAACATTGAATAGAAGATCAATTGACATATCATCATCACTACCCCACCAAAAATCAATAGTATCTCCAAGTCCTCGTGTTTGAAATCAACAATTCATATGTGCTTTTATTTCTTCAAAAATTTCCTCCAGATCATCTATCTTCACTGACAAGATTACTATAATAAACCTCACCAACATTGGTATCCCAAGAAGAAGAACACAACTCACAACAAAAAGGAATTACCAAATGAGATTGAAGCTAATCATAAACAAGAAGCAGTTGCTACAGAGTCTTTGCTTGATCATTAAGTTAAAGATCAAATCTCAGAAAAAAAAATGAGTCAAATTTTTATCTTGATATTTACATAGTTTCTGAAGAAAGTACTAAAGCTGAAGACAGTAGTAGTAGTAATCAAGTAAACAAAGGAGATCAAATTCAAGGACAAGATATTGAAAACAGACAGATAAAATTGCTTGATGAGGAGGTAAACGAGGAAGATACCGATAGATATATAAAAACAACGTTTAACGTTTTTTCAATAGCATATATTTTACGGAGAATTAGTTTCCAACAACTTCTAATATAATATTATCATCGAATGTCTTGTGTTTAAGGTTCAATAATTACAATTATTAAATTACAAATATTTAGAATACATTATGCATATAATCAATATTTATGTAAAACTATAAAATAATGTTAACACTTCCCTTACTAGCTTAAGATTTAAGCAAAGTTAATTTCCAAACATTTTCTAACATAGTATTAGAGTTGAAAAAATTGTGTTTAAAGTCCAACAATTCAAGTTATTAAATTATAAGTGTCTCATTTACAAGGTACATAGAACAAACATTTATGATAATTAATAAATATATAAAAATAATATTGATAATTTTTTTCGATAGTTTAAGCTTTTGAGAGAGTTGATTTTTAACAAATTCTAATAAAAATGAGAGAAGAATATAACGATGGGAAGGAATTAGAAGAAGGTAAAGAAAAGGTTAATAGTGAAATAAATAATAATTAATTGGATAGTGTTACTTTAAAGGAAGAAGAAATAGAAACAGGGGAACAAGGAAAACGAGCATTGAGATTGAGGCACCAAAGTAGACAAGGGAGTAAAAGGAGTCTCCATCTTATAATGATGTGATTGAAGAAATTGCTTCCAAGCTCTTGGAAAAGAGGAAGAATAAGATTAGAGCACTTATTGGTGCTTTTGAAACTGTTATTGATTATGAACCTCAGTGAATTCAACCTCCTCTGTTTAGATGAATTTAAATTGTATTATTATAGTATAACTTGATCAATTAAAAAAAAGTGAAATAAACTACAAAGTTTTGACTCGTAGGTACAAAAACATAATTTTTAACTTTTAATTTCTATATAATTAAGTTATTCAATTAATTTGACTCGTAGTATAAAAAGATAATTTTTAGTTTTTAGTTTCTATATAATTAAGTTATTAAATTAATTTTACTTTTACGAAGAAATCCATGACCTAACTCCCTTCAAAAGAGCTCTCAAAGAAGGAGGGTTGTCATAGACTTATAAGTGCAGCGGAAACTTAGTGATCAATCGATGTGGGACTTCGCCTCCCCCTCACACCGACGTAGGGTTCATCCCCTACAACTGGCCGGGTACCGACCGATCACCTGGCTCTGATACCATGAAGAAATCCATGACCTAACTCCCTCCAAAAGAGCTCTCAAAAAGGGAGGATTGTCATAGACTTATAAATGCAGCGAAAACTTAGTGATCAATCGATGTGAGACTTCAACATTTTATATTATTAAAATAAAATACATTAAGTAGAAAATGTTTTTTTTTACACATATATACATCGTGTAAAGATTAAAAATGAAACTCTATCCATAAAAAGATGATACTATGTAATTAAAACTAATTTTAGGTCAAATAATCCGACTATGATGCATGTACCTACGTTGAAGAATTAAGATTCATTAATTTAAATATGAATTAGAAGTGTTTGAGAGAACCTTACAGAAGAATTACAACATATATGACCAAAGTCTGATTACCTTAGGTACAGGACCTAAGGTGCGTATTGAGCCATAAGTACAGTCAATAGGTTGATTTAACCTTGTAGGATTAGGCATGCGCGAATAGGTTTGATCATACGGGATAGAGGTGAGAATATCGATGATCGTGGGCTCATTGGTCGATCGATCGATCTTCGGGCAGTCTTAACGGGCTCATCAATTTGGCATCCGAGCCAAGTCAAATTCTCATTGGTCGGTCTGTCTTTGGGCGGTCTTAACAAGCTCATTGGTCTGATATCCAAGGTAGGTCGCCTGCTAATCAGTCTAAGCTCTAAATTGACTAGTGGGCTTATCAATCCGAACCTTGGTATGTGGGCTCAAGTGGTGTATGCTAAGTAATATTCCATCAAACTAAAGAGTCAAAGATGCAAAACTCGTTTGTGTGAAGCTACTCAGTTTTTACAAAATCACATTAGAGTGAGTTTATGTTTTTACAAAGTCAAATTAAAATTTCTGATTCATTTTAAGAGTGAGCCAGTAATTTGATTTCATTATAATGAAAAATCCTATACATCTTAAATATGAAATGAATTTTAAATAATATGACTCTATATTATAGATAAATAAAATCGAAACTATATAAATATATGTTTGGACATCTGAACCGGTCAAAAGATCAAGTTTTATACAGATCAAATCCAAATCCAGTCCAAAACATAAGATGAAACACCCTAGATATACCACCCGTGAGACAAACCAAACTCATATAGCCTCAACTCCTATCAAGACCGAGCTCGATGTCAGCTCGAGTTTGTTCACAGCACGACTTCGTGAAAAGCACGATTGAACCCGACTTGAATCCCTAACACATTATACCTTAAGTTAAATCATATCCTCCTGATATATATTTACATTTACACATTATTTATCTAATACATGTACCATTTATGTGTTATAAATAAGTGATCACTTATGAGGATTTACACGTTCAACCTTTGTATTAATCTCTCTAATTTTTCTCTATATAAACATTACAATCCCAACAATATATATAATAAAATATTATCGTATTAATTATAATCGTTATATTAACTGTGATTATTAATAATATCATTTATTTTTCAAGGGGAAATTGGAATAAAAAAAAGAGTATACAAGTCACCAATTTTTAATCACATACACATTCCTTCACAAATTCAGCACAAAACTTGAAAATCCTTCACATATAAACCAATAAGCCCCGAGCACAGTGACAATAGACCCATACATCCACTACTACAACTGATCAGTTTTTTCCCGTTCTCAATACAAGGTGGCAAAATGGGTTCATCTTCAAACTTGTTTAATAATAATTTTGATTTTAAACTTATAATTTTCCAATTATGTATTTTAGTAACGATTTTTTATTTTGATGATAATCTTTTTTTTTTAAGAAATCACTATCAAAATAGAGATAATTCATATATATATATATAAGATTTTTGAATCACATTTTTAATTTCAGATTTTTTTTCATTTTCGTCGAACATTTTTTAGAGAATAAATTAAGTCTTTCAACATTTTTTATTTATCAATATTTTAAAAAATAATTAAAAACATGAAATTTATAAATAATAACAAAAAAAATTATTTTTTTAAGTTTTCAAAAAGAATAAAAAAATCATAAAATATTACTAAAAAACTTGTAAGTAATTTTTAATGTTTTCTTAAAAATAACTAAGTAAAAATTATTATCAAAGATAATTGTGATTATTTTTATAAAAAATCATAAAACTAATTATTTAATCAAAAATCAAAATCATTATTGTAAATAAAAATTATTACAAAATATATTAATGATTATTTTAACCCAAAAAAAATCATAATACATAAAAACATTTATTTAATCATAAATAAGAATCTTCAATTAATTGAAATCACTATCAAATGTCTTTTCCATCACCGAAATTTCCAGCAACAATTAATGCCAGAGGTTCGGCTCCAAAGAGGTAATTCTAGGAGGAGATTCAATGTTTTATTGAATCAAAAGAAAACCAAATAATGGCAGAAACCATGAAGCAAATAGTGAATATATTGGCTTTAGGGAAAAGTACTTGTCAAGAGAAAATCAAAAGAGAAGCCAAGGAAAATTTTATCCTTCAAATTATGGGATTGACTCATCAATCAATTACATTAAGATGAAACTTAAAATTAGACATATTATCCCAAAATTGTATATTATCCTTAAATTTAAATGGTGATAAGTGATAGCAAACAAAAACAGGGGCTGAGTCATCACTTGTTATTTCCTGTACAAATGAATCATTTCAGAACTACGTTCCCAGTCCAAAACAGTACCGTATTATATTATTTATGCATTATCTCCTGTCCTCACAAACATATAAACTAATGTAACACAAGCTTCTTTTTCTTCTAATAAACACTACTAGTGTTCTTTTCTGCCTTGCTGTTAGTTTTATATATATATATATATATTGTTTTTGGCTATATGATTTTTATGATTTATTAGTTGTACCAATAACAATATCAAGTTTCAATAAATAAATAATAACTTAAATCATTCTTCAATAAAATTAATCTTATTTAATAACGATTTTAATTTATAACTAAATAATTCATTTTGTGGTTTATGATATTTTTTTAAAATAATCATCGATATGTTTGATAACAATTTTTATTTAATGATTTCAAGAAAAAATATTAAAAATCACTTATACAAATTGTTTGATAATGTTTTAAAAAAAAAAACTTAAAAATAAAGAATTTTTTATTATTATTTACAAATTTTATGTTTTTAATCATTTTATTCAAATATTTATAAACACAAAATTCAAAAAACTTGATTTATTCTCTAAAGAATGTTCAATGAAAATGAAAAAAATCTAATTTAAAAAGATTAATAAATCATCTCATATTTTAATAATGATTCCATAAAAAATCATAATTAAAATCATAAAATGTTACCAAATATACTCAATTGAAAAATTACCTAGAAAAAAATAATCATAAATCCAAAATCAAAATCATAGTTAATCAGACTATCATAAAACACGTTTCTAGGAAAATAAAAAATAAACTTAGGTTAATTGTTAACCGTTTTTTTTCCTTGTAGGATTAAGTTAACCGATTATATCAAATAAAATAAAACTATGTTATACATACATAATTGAATCATATAAAAATAATTAACATTGTTAAAAACTCAACATAATTCAACCCAATAAGATCTTATTAAATTAAGGGTTGTCAAAGTTTATAAGCAGTATTGTTGCTTTGTTCCTAGTCGATGTGGGGCAAAGATACTTAACAGCCTCCTTCTACACGGCGGAAAAATGTGGATATTAGCGTCACGATGATCACAGAACCTAATTTTGGCCCAAGACATGTAGACTACCGATACTACGTTAAAAACTCGCGCTTAACTTCAACCCACAAGATCTTATTAAATTAAGGGTTCTTGTTTATAAGCATTACGATTTGTTCTCTAATCGATGTGGAGACAAGGATATCTTAACAACCTCCTCCACACGACGACAAAGCGTAAACATATAACGCCATTAGATCAGAGATTTAACCAGCCCAAGACATGTAGCCTTTCAACCCAATAAGATCTTAATTGCCCAAGACATGTAGACCATGGCCAGCCTTTCAACCCAATAAGATCTTATTAAGTTAAGGGTTCTTGCCTTATAAAGATTATTTGCTGCTTTATTCTTAATGACGCGATGTAAACAAAGAACAATGATGCTTATGTTCAACAACACTTAACTTAACGAGATCTAATTAGGTTGAATTAGACTTGAATTTCTAACCGACATAATCAAAATTAATAACAATAATCGTCTTATTTTATACGAAAATAGTATAACTAGCTTCTATTCTTTTAATAAATAGAATTCTATGACATGAATCATAAATTAAGAAATACATACCCTTGCATTATTTACCTTTATATAACTTCAATAAACTCAACTTCCAAATCTTTAAATACAATATATATATATATATATATTCATTATTATTGTAAATGTTAAAATACAGAATAGAACAAAGAAGAAGATTAATTTTCAATTTTTCACTGAGTTAGATTTAGATCAATTCTTCAAAGAAACCATCTAAATATGTAATGACCTAGACCAAGCTCATTTGACAATTCAAGTATCATTTTTTTTTCAATAATATATATCCATTCTCCACCGATTAAATTAAATTGAATTATTGATCGTCCAATAAAAAAAATAAAATGTTGTTTCTTTTATATAATTATGTCTTTATTATGCTCTCCCAATTTCAGACCACAAAACACTATATGAACATGGACACATGTTATAAAGTTGATCCATACATTCTTCTTATCTGCGTGTTCCCTTTTATTTATATTTTTATGGACACTATTATTTTCACTTTTCTTACTTCTATGATCACCAACAAAACTAGAAAAGTGTGAGTGTGAAAGGATACCTTCATTTTCTATCTACCTAATAAATGAAAAATAATTCATTACTAAGAAGAAGGTTTTTTTTTTTTTGTTTCGGTCTTATAATAATACTAAACTAAATCATTTCATGTTTAAAATTAAGTAACCGTTTAACTCAATAAATTAACCAATAGAATAAAACGATATTACTTACTAACGCATAATTTATTTTGATAAAAAGAAAGAAAAAGATTAATATCAAAATATGATTAATTTAATTTAATATCAATTATAGTATTAAATATGTTAGCTCAAAGTATTTCTGATTAATACAGACAACTAATTTTTAAAGGTATTAATGATCTCTATAAGATTTAAAATAATATGATTTTTTTTTCAAACGTAGAGAAACACAAGCAACAATATGAATAATATGAAAACGCATACACAATACAAATACATGGTTTGATTAACTCGACAAGAGTGTCTCCTTTGTCAATTAATAGATGTGGAACCAACACAATTAGGGTAAATAGCCACACAAAATTGACACACAACCAACACATTAAGTGTGTGTGGTCCAGTCCTGTAATCACCTTGTTCCTTTTATATGTAAATTGTATGTCCTAAGACAACCCACTAAAATGGTTTAGTATCAAGCTAATCATTGAGTATACCTGCAGGGTATAACAACTTATGCTAGGCAACTATGTAGCATTGGATTAAAGTAAAGAGATTATTGATATAAAAAAGAAAAGAAAAGAAAAGAAAAGGAAAGGAAAAGCGAAGAGATTATCAAATAAATAAATAAAAATTTAAAGTATTTTTTGTCTCGTGGTAGGGTTTTCTTCTAATTTCTGTTAGGCCCCACAACTATTAAAAAAAAATAAAAGAATAAGTGAATTTGTTTTAGTTTACTCCCATTAAATACTATGATCCACACTGTGCACTATACTCAGAGTTGGATCTACCTAAACTATTTTACAATACAAACATAGAGCCCCAAATTCACTCTAATGAGCCACCTTTAAAACTTTAATAGTGAAACACCAATCATATTCCATCAAACTTCCGGTAACCGGCGGTATCTGCTCGTTTCCTAGCTTCGAAGACGTCATCGTTCCTTGATTCCCTATAACTTGTCAATTTATTCTTCTTTCTTTAATCTCCCAACTCCCAAGTCTCTGTTTCGATTTACCAGTGATTTCTTCCGTCACTTTTCGCTCCCTAATTATTCCCTTATATTCTGGTTTCTAGATTTTCTATTTCTCTCCCTTTTTTATTTAAAATTTACGGCCAACATAATAATAAAACAACATTGCTTTGCCTAATTCTCTATATAATATATATTATCTGTATAAAGTAAGTCTACTGTCTACCTACATATCTGTCTAGCTAGCTTCATATATATCAAAGTTCTAAAGCAAACAAAAAATACCCATTTGAGAATTTGGTTAATTACTACTTCCAGTGGATATGTATGAATTCCCCAAAATGGCGATTCAAAAACGTCTATCTTCTTCAATGTCCCCAGAAACTACTTGTGATCGCAAAGAGATGAGCGACGACGTAGTCGATCAGGATTCATCACAATCGTTGATTCCAGGACTACCAAACGACGTCTCAGAGCTGTGTCTTCTTCGTCTTCCATACCCATATAAAGCTCTGGTACGTTCAGTCTCATATTCATGGAACAAAGCAATCACCGACCCTTCATTTCTTCTCTCCAAGAAATCCCTCTCTCTCTCTCTACCTTACCTCTTCGTATTTGCGTTCAATAAATCAACGGGCAGAATTCAGTGGCAAGCTCTTGACCCACGATCTGGCCGTTGGTTTGTCTTACCTTCAATGCCATGTCCAAAGCCCGTTTGTCCACCAGGTTTTGCATGTGTGTCTCTTCCACGTCAGGGGCAGCTCATTGTTTTAGGCGGTATGCGTACGGACACTGAAACTTCCATGCAAAACACCATCATCTACCGTACATCAACAAATCAATGGTCCTTGGTTGCTCAAATGCCAACCCCACGATCGTTCTTCGAAGCTGCTTACATCAATGGTCAGATCATAGCCTTCGGAGGAAGTGGGACTATCAACGGTGATTCAATCACAACCGTCGAATGTTACAACCCGGAAGAAGACACTTGGAGGGTAGCCACTAAAATCCCTACGGCGTTGGCGAGGTACGATTCAGCTGTGGTTGGAAACAAATTGTATGTGACCGAAGGGTGGACGTGGCCTTTCATGTTTTCACCAAGAGGAGTAATTTACGAACCGGAAAGTGACACGTGGCAGGAGATGAGATCAGGGATGAGAGAAGGTTGGACCGGAATTAGTGTGGTATTGGGGGAGAGGTTGTTGGTGATATCGGAGTATGGGGATTGTCCAATAAAGGTGTACTATCCAGATGAAGACACGTGGATTTATGTGGGTGGAGATAGATTTCCATGTGATGTACTTAAAAGGCCTTTTGCTGCAATTGGGTTGGAAGGAAGGATATACCTAGTGGCATGTCGATTGAATGTGGGAATAGGAAGGTTATATGAGGCAGAGGGAGGAAAGGGGGATTTAAAGGTGGAATGGGAGGTAATAACAGCTCCAAATGCTTTTCAGGAGTATGCTCCTTCTAGTTGTCAAATACTTTATGCTTAACAATGTTCAGTACGTGATTGGCGGTTTTTTTTTTTTTTTTGTGGGTGTTTTTATTCCTCTTGGGATTCCAGAGTGGAGTCATATCTGTATTTGGCATTGTTAGGCAATATCCTTTAGCAGCAGACCACTAGTCTCCACTTTTTTTTTCTAAGTTTTAATTTAATTATTTTCGGTAATTCGGCTTGTAGTTGCTAAAAAGTAATATTATCCATTCTCTTCAAAATTAAATTTTTTTTTTAAGAAAATTAATTTTTTTCACTTATTTATAATATAATATTATTAGAGTTGAAATATTTGACTTCTCATATTATTTAAAAAAAAATGTAAGTGTATTTCATTAAACTTTTGTCGTTACTTGTACAATTCTTGTTATTCTTCATTTTATTTAATTAACTAATTTATAAAAATGGCGGATGGGGCTACAAGTTTCGAAAGAAAAACATTAGAAAAAAGGAAAATGAAAAGAAAGTTTCGAAAGAAAAACATTAGAAAAAAGGAAAATGAAAAGAAAGGATGGATGGATGGATGGATGGATGGATGGATGGCGAAAGAATGGCACACAATCTAAGACGTGTCGGTCATAGAACGCGGTATAAATAAGAAATATCTTAGTAATAACATTCTTAGCCGTGAGATTTTAGCATAAATTTAGTTTTAGGATTAGAATAATGGAATTTTCTAGATACGCGTTTCTTACATAAACTCTCCTAATATTTGCCCAAGTCCAGATTAAGCAATATTATCAATTTCAAACCATCTCACAAGACCTCTTTGTATAAAAAGGATCTATCGACTCGATTAACAATAGCTAGTTATCTAAAAGGTCAATTCTACAGAGCCAACAAGCACTTAATTTTGTCTGATCAAGGCAAACATTTGAAGAAGAAACAGCAACCAGGTGATTCAGTTTCTGAGAAAAGAAAAAGGACCCACGACTCCAGAAGAGCTCAAGGATGTGTTTGGTGTTTGTGTGTGATGAGGAGGAGAGGGTTCTCTCAAGGCAACCAGCACCAGGGGCTTGTACATACTGTGGAGGAATGGTGCAAGCTATGGACATTCAGAGCAATTGGAGGTTCTGTTTCGTGCCCTTCTACTGGAAGACCAAGCGCAAGTTCTATTGCAGCATTTGCACCAGACGCTTGGTAGTCCAGTGATGATTCTGATTTCTGAAATATGATGATTATATGAGATAGCAAAATTTTCATCTGTTTTCTCATTTTGTTTCTCTAGATTGTATTCCTTACACAGTACACACCTTGTGCATGATATATTATTATTTCTTATTACCATAATGAAATTTAAAAAGAGTTCTTTTTACTGATTTTGTTGATCATGTTTCATATTTGGGTTGGTTGCTTTTATCTTTCGGGGACTCGGAGAAAGTTAATCAGCAAAATCACTACGTATTCTAATTCGAAGTTTTATGAGGGATTTTAATGCAAAGTTTAGATATTTTATTAGCTGCAACTATCAAGATTTATTTTATTTTCTATTTTTTTATTTAATTTTCCTAGGAAATTTTCAAGACTACAAACTTGCTTATTAGGTCTTTTGCTTTGGGCTCGTTCTCCAAACTATAGGGTCAAAACAGCATATCTGCTTAACAATGAAGTTGTTTTTGCTAAGGTCAAGCAAATTGGGTGTTCTATTTGGAAATATATCGAACAGAAATTCACATTTTTATACTTCTAGTTCATATTTGTATATAAATTTTTAGCAAGCCAATTCAGAATCAAGGATCCCATAAAACTAGAATTATGAGCTCAAACGACATCTACAGAGTTTCTATTTCTAGAAATATGAAGATATCATGGACATGGGGTAACGTTTTGTAGCAAGGCATGTTGGGAAGGTTTCAGGTTGTTCAGTCCAAAGTTTATGCCCTGCCACCATCTATTATGAGCTTTTCTGACAAATTCTAGATTCAAAATTAGGAAAACATCGATCAATACAACCTAAATAGTTATTGCAACATATAACAAATAGATTAGCAAAGATCGTGGTGACTAAAAACAAGCTGCTGACGAGTGAATGGAAACAACAAATGGAACTTCTTCTAATGCCTCAATTCTTAGCTAGCAAGAATATCATTACCCTTAATACCAAATTCGAAATACTAAAAGAATTTAAATAACCTAACCTCCCTTTATAAGTAAGCTCAGCATCAGACTAACTTTTCTTTTTGCAATAAGAAAAGCATCTCACTTACACACATACAAGGATTTCAATATTTTGTTTCTATTTAAAATCATACCCTGTAAGAGAGGGATGAGGGTAAATAAATTTGGGAAAAGGAGCTCAAACAACTCCTCCAAGTAGTTTTTTTTTTTTTTTTTAATATTTTTCTAATATGCCATAGGATAAGTAGCCTTTGATAACTTATTTTGTCCATAAGGCCAACCACAAGTAGCCTTTCTTAATTTGTTACCCAAACTACGACCGAACTTTTCCTTCCTGAAATTAATTTTTAAGAATGTCATCAAGATCCGTTTCCTCAACATAGAGAGAAAGAAAGAGAACAAATGTTAATAACTACCTGCCATAGGTTGCAAGTTACTTCAACATAGAGAAAAAAATTCAAGCAATGACAATCAGAAAATAGATCATAAGTTGGAGGGTAGTGGCAGAGGCGGATTTACACATAATTGAGGAAGGATACGCGTCACACTTCAACTCTAGTTAAATAAAATTTTATGTGTAATATATATATATATATATATATATATATATATATGTATGAAAATATGTGATTTCCTTGCATATTAAATTTTAAAAATAATTAATAAAAAAACAATTACTTATTATTTTTGACTGTTATAATGTCCTAATTGAATACAAATCTTCAATCTGCAATCCAGTAGTGGTAAAGTAAGTTTATTACTTTAGGTTATCTGATGAGTCCATCGCATGATAAGTACAATACACAAATCATTTGTGTAAAATTTGGGGTAAGCTAAACTATTTGGACAAAATGAAAGGGGAGCTCGAGATCAATTCTTAAGTTGATATTTATGTTTTTTATTCTGAATTTTTTTTTTATTGTTTTTACTTTAAAATTTATTAATTATTTTCCTGTTTCTAGTTGCAGAGCAGTTTCACCGGAGAAGTTTTAGCTTACCACTGTGATTATTATGAATGTAATTTGTATGGGTTTTTTGGATGATCAGAATTCAAAATAAAAATTTCAAAAATAACGAACAGCTTAGATAGCTACTTCAACCACATATTTCAGTTTGAATAATATCAATCAACCCAGCAAAACTGACTAAAATTTGGAGCTAAACCAAATCGAAAAGCGAAGAGAGTATGTTGTTTACCTTGTGCACATAATCCAGAATCTTAGGGTTGCAATACTTGAAAGTATGAGGGTCATCCTTGTGAGGCCAAATGGCGGACACAGAAACCCGGCAGTCCTGAGTGACCACACTTCCAAGTTCCAACCACATACTGAACTTTAACATCTGAGGAGATTCACCTTAGCGACGTCGTTTTTAGGAAACTGTAGAACCTAGTATGGCAGCCGATGGCGAGTCGGGTTTTGCGATTTCTAATTGTCATACACTTCAGGGCCCATGCTGGCCCTTCATCCAAACTTTCAAGTCTATGCGCTGCCTCTGTCTTAATTAATATCCAGTATTTACAAAAAATTCAGTTGTATTTTTGCTAAAATAATAGTGTTTTACCACAATCAAAATACTATCAACATAATTAAAAGTGGCTTAGCCAAAAAAAAAAAATAAATAAATAAACAATTCAAAGTCAAAACTCTAAATTCCTATGTATAAATTGATGTATATATACAGCCTCATTTTTGAGCTTTTTATAAAAAAAAACAATTTATTCATGTAATGTTTTGGTACTTCTATATATGTTTCAAAGAGAGAAATTCTTTTAAGAAAATTCTTTTTCCAAGATTTTAATAAATTTGTAAGATAGTTATCTTTTGTAAAATGTGAATTATGATGGAAATATCTTTACCTTATGAAGGCCAGGAAAAAAGAAAAACTATTGCATTATTTAGCAAAATTTTCATTTATATATAATTAATATGCCAACCAAAGTGACCATTAGGACTTAGGATTTATGTTAAAAGGGATATTAAGTATAAGTTTAATAATAAAAATAAATAATTATTTTTGAAGAGATTTTAAAATGTATGAACTATTAGTATGTGTTATGTATATGGTTTTTAAATTACACTCATTCATTAACATGAACATTGAATCTATGAAATATTATGATAATTAATTCATAACCTTTGTATTTGATAAATCATTATAATAATTGATCATAACTATTAGATCCGTAATTGATTCATGAAGTTTGTATTTAATGAATTATTATAATGATTGATCATAAACATTCATCGATGATTGATTTATATTAACCAATTATTGCTCCATTTTAATCTAGGGTTAACAACATTAACTAAATATTGACTAGTCTACATAAAGTACAATCTAAGTTATACATTCATTAGATTACGATCTAAACTTTTGATTGATAACTATTAGTGAAATAGAATCATATTACTTGATATCTAACCATTAGATTGAGATGAAAAGGTTACAAATAAAACAATACAACACAAATGAATGAGTATCAAATTATTCTATAAATACTAAAGGTCTTAAGCCACAAAATTCATCCAAATTAATTTTTTTCTTATTAATTCGTTCTCTAAGATAATATTTTGTCCTAAAATATTCATAAATTTTAAATATATAAAGTAATATTATAATAACTATAATATTAAAATATTATATATATCTTGAGTGCTTTCAAGTTTAAGGTGTTATTCTTTGTTTTTATTAGTGCATATCACAGACAATAAAAATTTTATTATATTTTGGAGTCATATTTGTTAAACTTTAGTGCATCAACAAATTAGTGAAGGAAAATAGTATCTTAAGAAAAACAATATTATATGGTACCTTGAATCATTTATTAAATTTATAAAGTTCAACATAAATTTCTCATAATATTATTTTATTTTTTAACAATTATGGCATCACATGAAAATAATAAAATTAATCAATTTTTTAATCAATTTATTACAAAAATAATATAAAAAATGTATGGTTGATGTTGCAAAAATTTAATAAATTTCAATGATTTAGAATATTACATTAGTAGTGTTAAATGTTCAATATGTATTTCATCCGATTAAAAAAACTCAAAATTATATAAATTAAATTATAATAATATCAAATAATATAGGTCAATATCTACGTAAATTGATAAATAAAATTAAATAACATAAATTATAATAAAAAAAATTAAAAAAAACTCAAGTATGTGAGATAAAAAAGAGATAAGAATATAAATAACAATAATAGTTATAAATACACGTGATAGAAAAATAAATAATTAAATTGTATGTGAAAAAAATCAATATTTTTTATTTAATAAAATAATGTATAAAAATAAATATTTATCCCTATAAATAAATTAACGTGTGAAAATAATATTATGCAATTTGAAAATACATCTTATTTGAATGAAAATTTTATTATTAATTTTGATTGGCTTCTTATTTTTTTGAGATAATAAATCTTATCAAAGATTAAAACATTCAACCTAGATAAAAAAATTATCTATTTAAATACATTAACAATTAAAATTATTAAATAAAATTAAAATATACATGAAAAGGTTTTTATGTTTTTATTCTATTTGACAATTCTAATTAATTTAATTTTCTTCCTAACATATAAAATCTTGTTTTCGTACTATAATCTTATGAATCTTGATAATATGATCTAGATAACTACCTATATTTATAATATAATACAAAATTTATAATTATAAACATAACATAGATCATCATAAATAAATATCTAAACAAGAAAAATTATTCTATAGATATAATTTTTTCAAAATTATACGATAAAATAACTTTAATTAAAAAACATGTAATTAAAATATTTATTTTATAAAAGTTAAGATATCCCTCGCCATCTCACTCTTTTAAAACCGTAGTTTGTGGGGTATTCATGAATGTAGAAGGGGAGAAAAGCGTATGTGTTAGAATGGGTAACCTTTGATCTTTATTTTAGTGGGGTGCCGGGGTGGGGGATATATGGGCTCAGGTGGGTTGAATTCCAATTTAAACTTTAAACGATTTTTTTTTATGTACATAAACAATATTTTTTAAAGTTATTAAAAATTAAATATATATTTACAATTAATAATTTTTGAAAACTATATAAAATGATATCATTAAATTTTTAACAAAAAATAACACCAAATTATATTTAATTTGATTAAATTAGAAGAAATTCATAGATATTAAACAAATTTAAATTACTATAATTCGATTTTCAATATAAAATAATATTTAAAAATTTTAATTAATAGTAAACAATATATTTATGAAAATAAATATATTATTTTAAGTTTATTTTTAATATTTTTTTTCAATTTTACATTCAATTTTGAGATACACGTTCACTATATACAATTTTAAAATGACATGAGATTCAAAACCAAATCCAAAATCGTACATAATATTGCATTTATTATAAGCTATTTGGGTGATAGGTGGCTTATTATTTAAAAGATAAAAAGGAAAACTTAAAATTATAAAAATATAAATATTTTTTCTCTCTAAATAAATAGAATATATCATCTTATCTCTTTTCAATCCCGCTCGTTTTTTTAAATTTTTTACTATTTTATTTTTCTTCTTTGTTTTATTAATTATTTTTAATTTATTTTATTAAAAAAATAAAATAAAATAACCTTTGTCATCCTTGTTTTATTATTATTTTTTTCTTTCTCTTGTAGTCAGAGTTTTTATTATTTGATAGACCATTTATTTTTATAATTAATTAGTATATAATTTTGTTAATATTTTTTTATAATAAATAAAATTTAATGCATTAAAATATATATAAATCACTTTTATAACATTTTGATGTTATTCCACTATTTTTATAATTTTAATAAATATATGTTATAATAAAAATTACAATATCTATGAACCATTTTATATATAATTTTAATTTTAGTTCTAAATTTTTTATACGAGGTATGTATTTTTACAAAATAATATAAACACCGCGACTCGTGGGTTGTAATATTAACTCGTTTTGATTTGGAATAATGTTACTTGGTTGTTGGCCAGCACTTGTTGGTTGCATATTTATTGTCAATTATGTTTGAGTTTTAATGCTCATGTAACGTGTCCTTTTTATGATTATAATTGTATCCAATGTTGTTCTTTATAATGTATAATAATAATTGAAATGGATGTACAATTATAAAGCCTTATAATTTGTATATAAGCCAATGATAATAAGCATGTATATAAAATCTTTATATTTTCGCCAAACAATATATATATATATATATATATAATTTTTGTTAAAAGTGGGACTGTAATTTTCTATTAAAAAAATTTGAAAACAACCAAAACAACGTTTATCATACTAGTACTCTTACATTAATTATTTAATACTTTTAAAATATGATGGGATGATATTTTATGTTTATGAAATTGTAAGATTGTTTAACGAAGAACGAAAGAAATTTACTTTTTAATAAAATTTCTTCAAATTAAAATGATTTATTTTATTTAATATTTTTAATAAATCTATGATATAATAGTATTTTATTTTAACATCATTTTATTTAAATTATAACTCTAATATATATAATTTTAAGCATAATATTGTATTATTTTTTTATTAATCTCGTATATTATATTATATTTTTTTATTTACTTATTTTATTTAATAGTATTAAAAATAAAATAAAAGAAGATGATGTATGTTTTAAAAATTAATTAATTATACTATAAATTTTATTAATAGCTTATCTAAATTTACATCCATAATTTTAAGTAACATATAGACAATATTATACAAGTTTTAATAATTTTAAAAAAAATTATAACCTTAAAACTTATAACAAGAAAAATAACATCTTAATAATATTGAATCATTTTCAATTGAACGATGTTTATTAAATGTGTCTAAATATTCGCTGTTTAATTTAGATATTATTCAATTAGATAATATTTAAAATAAATAGTATAAAAGATATTTTAAAAATATACGAAGTTAACATAAAAAAAAATATTATTTTTTGTTTATATTATTATAAATTTTATTTTTCTATTTTTTAACTCAAAGAAATTATATTATTATTTTAAGTATAATATTTATATAACATACCCACGTTACATGCTCGTGATTAGATACCAAAACCAATTTCTAATTTTGATGCAAATAATGAAAAGTAGTTGTGTCCGGATGGATTTAGGCAACTTTATCCCAAAGAAACAATCATAATTAGATCCAATATTCTCACCCATCAATGACTTTTAATTAAAATAGAAAGTATATTGGATAATACAGCAACTACGACTTTTAATTATTTTTTGGATAAGGTTAAGACAAAGGTTTCCTAGTCATCCATCATATCCCATTGGTCCCAAATCGCAATGCACCTAATATAAGGGCATCGTTGTCCTTTCCTGTGCTCCCTTAAAAAATCCGTAACGCTTGACTCCATTTACAACCGGAGTCATATTCTTTCTTTTCTTTAGTAACCGATCTAAAGATGTATTCAAATCTATATCCTCCATTTAACCCTACACATCTTTGAAAAAAAAAATTATAATAATTGATTTAATTGGATGTTATAATTTTTAATATTTATTAAAATATATATTTAATATTTTTTGAAACACATATTTTATAATACTAATTACTATTATCATTAACTATTACATAATTTATTTAAAATTCTTATTTTTATATATTAATAGTTAAAATATTGATAATTATATAAATTATAATTATTGTATATACAATGTTATTCATTTAAAATAAAATAAATAACTACACTTTTTAAAGTTAATTATTTTAAATTTTTTAAATTAATGAAATAATAAATTAATAATAATTAAAATATTAAGATTATAATTATTTATATTTTTTGTATAATGTTATATATTAATTAACGCAAATAATTATATTTTTTATAATTAATTATTTTAAATTATTAATAGAGACGAGTGTTATGAATATTATAATATTACTATCTTACAAATTTTAATAAATATTATTTAAAAAAATGTCATAATTTTTTATTCAAATTAGATATTTACATAATAAAATTATGTAATATAACATATTTATATTATTTGTAATGAATTTTTTTATTTAATTATAGAAATTATTTCAGGGTATGATAACTCATGCAACGCACGTTACTTTAATTAATAAAATTATAAATATTTATTTTTAATAATTTAATATATGAAAAATATTTATTTTAAAAATTATAATATTAAAAATACTTATTAATAATAATAAGATAAATAATCAATAGATAATTTTATCCTTACTCATCTATGCTATCTTGCATTGAAAAAAAATTATTTTTGAAAAAAAAAACTTGTGCATAGAAATTTTCTTATCCATACACGTCAAAAGAAAGCATTTGGATCCTGTATTTATTTTTTTATTTTAATATTTTATTTTATATCCAATATATTTAATAAATTTATAATTATTAATACATTATATTTTAAAAATATTATTTAAATTACTTAATAAAAAAATAATCCCAACTCTAAAATAAAGGGGCAGATTCTTTGAAAAAAAAATCATATATATATATATATATTATTTTATCGCAAAAACATTCATATATAAACACACATCCGTAAAATATATCTCAATTTTTTAAATTAAATTTCTTAATATTTTCCGCGAATGGGCATAAATAAACACACATTTCCAACCAAAGAAATAAAGGAGGGAAAATAAAGAAAAAAGAAAATAATAATATGATTCAAATTTGTGATCCATTATTTTCTTGTAGATCTGCAAGAGAAAAGCAACTCTTGGATTTGAAACTCCTAAGCCTCCTGCTACGATGCAGTTTTGATAGTCCTTGTTTATTCTCACAAAATCCATTAATACTTTCTTGTTCTTCATCTTCTTCTCGTTGTTTTTCATCTGATAACGATTGATCATCTTTTCGTTTTTCATCTTCTTCGTTGAGAGCTAAGAGAGGCATAGATACTGGGTTGTTTGACCATCCATAAAAAGATGATTTCCTTGACCATTTAGACGCTATTATCATTCTCCTCCTCTTGTTCAATGGGTTTTCTTTTTTCTGTACATCGTTCACAGAGCTCGCCTCTGTTAAATTTACAAATGATTTTGTTTTTCCCGAGAAAAAATTCGATAACCCTCTCCTGCAATCAATTCAATTGAACATCTGAAAACCATACGTAAATTCAATCAAAAAACTAAAGCCGCTTCTAACATGATTCCAATTATTTACAAAAAGAAGTTTAGGTTGAAGCCCATCTGATCCAAAATAAGAAAGAGCCACTTACTTTACAGGCAGAGACTCTTCCAACGAACCGAAAGAACCCAACCCTTTACTGCTCTGAGTCTCATCGCTTTTAGACGACACGTCGTCCTCCTCGTCTTCGTTTTCGTCTGGAGCTCCGATAGATGACGAGCTATCTGATGACTCGTCGTTTGGGTGAATTCCAAGACGCGATCTGACCCAAACAGAGACATCGTTTTGAGGAAACAAGCAGGCAGTTACACCGGCATGTTTATCCTGCGCCGAATCTCTAGCGTACGCCGGTGTAGAAGAAACGTTAGTGCCGATTAACGGATTAAGCAAGACATCCATAACCTTAACCCCTTTTGCGTCTTTTCACTCGAAAGAAAAGTTAGGTCACTGAGTGGGACGATATAAATGAGTTTGGATAAAGAAATTACAAAATCAACCTTCGCCTCTTCGTCGTCTTCTGCATTTGAGCTTCCAAGTTAGAGGATTTGTTGTCATCAATTGACGGTAAACAACAGATAAAATGGAGAAAACCCAAAACAGAGGTGCGTAGGATAAGGAGGAGACGTGGCTGATGGTTAATTGGTTGTAATTTGTAAAAGAGGGACAGCCAGTGGAGACTATTGGGGTGTCTCTTAAGCCTTAATCTCAAGAGAGAAATAAGGTAAAGACATGAGAGAAGAAAAATTATATTTATCATAAACTTATAATAAATTATAAATAATATGATATAATATTTTATTAAATATAATATAATTTATATAATTATAATTATATATAAATACAATATATAAAAATTTATTAATATGTTAAGTGGGTAGCAAATGAGTGCCAATAACATTCTTATTTTTAATTAACTATTTTTTAAATTATAGTATTAACATTTTAAAAAATATTAAAAAGATCTAAAAAATAAAATTTATATATATATATATATTACTTATGAAAATAATGTAAGTAAAATTATAATTATAATTAAGAATATTGTTAATACTGTCAATTAATGAATAGAAAACGAACCTAGAAATGATAATGGATTCGGTAATATAGTGTTATTTAAGTTCATTGATAAATACTTAATTTTATCTATATATTTAAAATATTTTAATTTAGTATCTCAATCTATAAAATGATTCTTATATTGTTAAATTAAAACAATATATTTATTTAATTTGAGGATTTTTAAACGTGTATTGTACATAACAAAACTATAGGAGATAATTTTACCGTTTAACTTTTTTTCATTTATGAAATAACACAAATAATAGTAGCGATGAGAGATGTGTTCACAAAAGAGAGGTTTAAATTTTGTAAAAAAGGGTAAAGGACTGTAAAAAAAAAGACTGGTATAAGGGAGAAATTGAGTTACTTTTTTTTTTTTTGTACAAGGAAAAGGGTACGGTGAGAACTTGATGGTTTTTAAATTGTAAATAAAGGTAGGTGGTAGTTTTGGAAATAGTATTCCTAGTTATCAACACCTATCTAATACTACTTTGTATGTAAAAATATTTTGTATATATTCTAACACTTTAGATAATAACGTAATTTTATATATTCTCAACACCTATTTAATAAATAATATATATAATTATTTAGTGAGAAAAAGAATACACTTCTTAGTTATTAACATCTCATACTTATTTTTAGAATTATTAAAATTTTATGTGGTATGAAAATTTTCTAAACAGTGTATATGTAAAATTCTTTAAATTTAATATAGATATAGTTTTAATAAAGGTAAAAAATAATTTTATAAATTAAAATACTTGTGAGATTAACTTTAGTATCACTGTAGTAATGATAATAATGTACGTCGGCGGAGTAGGAGGTGTTATGGTAACGCATTTTGGCACGTTCATTATGACGTTGACCATAAAAATTCTTTTTATTAGAAAAGACAAAAATTCTTATTATAAAATGAAATAAAAAAAAACTTTACGTGTAATATTAAATTATTGTAGAAAATATTAATACGTAAGTTATAAATAATTTACTTTTAGATAAAAATAATTTTCCAAAATAAAAATATAGTTAAATATAAATTAATAAATATATTATTAAATTTAAATTATTGATATGAATGTACAACGACTTTAAGTTATAAAATTTTTATTTACATAAATATACCATCAAAATTTTATTATTTATTTAAATTTATTATCAAAATGTATAATAATAATAAATTTATAATATTTATAAAGAATGTGTTGATAGGTATATTATAAAAATTATGAATTTATCACATTTATATAATATGTGATGTTAATACAAAGTTGTAAATTTATAACACTAAAAATAATTTATTGTTAGATTTATCTTAATTCAAAATTAAATAATAAATTTGGTTTAATTATTTAAAGATAAATTGTACGGTTTACTCTATCTTATATAATAAAAACCAATGCACTCCTATGGATTCGTCTCACTCTAAATTTATTTCCATAAAATATTTGAATTTTGTTTTTTTTTTGTTTTTTATACTAAATATTTGAATTTTATTTGGTAGTGCGCTTTCATGAAAGATATATAAGCCGTGATTATTTTAAATGTGTATAAATAAAATTCTTGTTATCGGTGGTCAATATCATGGATTTTTTTTTTTCAAAAATAACGCTAATAGATAAGGCTTGGATGGAAATTATTATTTTAATATTAAAATAGTGTTTAATTAAAATTAAATGTATATTAATATAATTATTTTATATATATATATATATATAAATTATAATTTTGATAATATAAAATATAATTAGATTAAATTTTATTTATTTTATTTAAAAAATATTTACCGTCGGTGTGCTTAATTTTGATAGATGCATAAAGTATACAGTGTGAACTTTTTGTTCATTATCCTAAATTTTGATGGCTTCGTTTATCACATACCTTTTATCTCTATCGTTATCCTTTTCCATATGTATCGCTTCAATTTTATTATAAGATTATTTAGGGGATATTTATTGCATATTATCACACAAGCTCATTTTGTGGTCCATAAATAAGTCTTAGTACTTGTATTTGTTTTAATAATATTCACTCATGCTTATTATAATCACGAGAAAAATATATAAAATATTTATTTTATTTTTAATATTAATATTAAAAATATTATAATTACGAATTATTTTTATGATTATTAAAATATTATAATAAAATTTCTTTCTAATATGAATGCTCTTATTAATAATAAAGAGATATTTATATTTATAAATAATACATAAATAAAATATTATCCGTTAATAATAAACTAAATCAATATTAATCGAACTAGTCTTAATCCTCTATCTTATTTTACACCACGCTTGACACGATGAACTTGTACATCCAAAAAATCCTTTTAAGATTCTCCTTTTGAGTTGAGAATAAGTTAAGATAGTCCTCAAATGTATCACAATAATAACAGAGAGAGAGAGTGAGATATAAATACAAGTTTTATTAATAATATACAAATAAAATATTATCTATCGATAATAAACTAAATTAAAGTTCAATAAACTAATCTTAAAATTACTAATAATTTAATCCTTTATTTTAATTATTAAAATTACTACTTTAATCCTTAAATTAAGAATTAATTCACCAGACACCAAAACCTCATCACATGTAAATAAATCTACTAGTTATATCAAATCAGTTAGCAACTAAAAATAGTAACAATCTTATCATTTTGTTAGCATATAATTATTCACTCTTTAAAGCAAAAATTTTTGGAAACAATATAATATGTCACATATATTATAATACCAACTTAGTTAATATCAAATTTTAAAATTTAACGATTAAATTGTATGTTTTAAATTTTTTGAAATTTATATATAAATTTATTTAAATTTTTGAGACTTACGAAACGTCGACTTGATCATAGATCATCCCATATTTATGTGTTGTTTTAAATAATGCTTAATTATTTTATCTACTTAGCTAGTTGACATATTAAAGCTAATTTTCAAGATAAGATGATACTAGTCTTGTTTAAGTTGTTGCCTTTGTTTTCCCTCGGTCATGTTGCGCTTTATCAAGAATTGTACCCTGCAAATTCTCACTAATTGTTCAAAATTTTCAAAGTAAATTGTTTATTTTATTCAATGGCAATGCAGTTATGTATTTTTTTTATTATTATTTGTAAAATTCTAAATATTCCCTCTAAAATTTATCATCAATATATTTCTACTAAAAAAAATAAATTATATATTACGTAAATATTTATAGATTTTATTTAATTTAATAACGAAATTTATATTTAAAAATAATATAAAATTAACATGGTATTTACACAAATAATTTTTCTTTTTTTTAATAATGATATTTCTACTACAAAAAGTTGTTCATTAATTTCTTAACAAAGTTGGGATGAATTGACAAATTACTCACAATTATTAATTTTTATTGTTCATAAGGCAAATGATTCTCAATAGACAGGCCAAATTAATTGAGATGCATTAACATATATTAATATATTTCTTTTCATGTGTTCAATCGATGAAAGGAGGAGGGAATGACACAGGAAAAAAAGATACCACGCTAATTTATCTTGCTTTAAGACTTTCTAATCTAGAGTTTGGAGTATTAAAAGCCGAAATGTAACGTAGCATATAAATTTTGATATATATCATCCCATAATTTTTTATAAAATATTAATTATAATTTATTAAAAAATTATGATAAATATATTTAAATAATGTATAATATTGATATTAAAATTTAAATAAATTCAAACATAAGTTTCAAAAAATTTAAAACATACAATTTGGTAGTAAAATTTTTGATACATTGATCATAAAATTTTTAAATATTACGATTTAATTAAATTTTTGATAAATAAATATAGATTTTAGAAAACAAACGTTTAAAATTTTAATAGTCTGATAACTATATTTTATGATTTAAAAATTTAAAGATAAAATTATAATTTTAAAAATCTGTTTATAAAATTGAAGTTTCAATCAAACGCATATATTTTTCCAAACGTAGATAGATAGATGGACGGACAAGCTAAATAAGATTCCCACCTGATTTGATTTTTCAAAAGTTGTATGGGCCCGTTATTTACATTACCATTTAAATATTGCTTATTTTTATCAGGATAGTTGACAAATGTAAGGTAGTCATAATTTTAATTTAAATGATTAATTTTTTTATAAAATATTTAATTTATTACTATATATTCGAAGCTTATAGTAGAAATTATTGTTATTTTTTAATTTTTTAATTGAACAATAATTATAATAACTATTATCACATAATGTTCGATTTTGATATTTAAAGTATTGATTTATTGATAAAATTTTATCAAAGTTTATTTAGTTTAACTTTAAAAAGTTTACAAATATATTTTAAAAATTATAATAATGGGATCGATGAATAGACAAATTGTAGAGGTCGATTCCTAACTCACTCTGTTCCCACAGCTGTCAAAATAAGTGTTTTCACGTGTATGAAAAAAAATTATTCTTTTAAAATTTGTATACACCTAATAAAATTCAATATATTAATTAATATTTAATATCATTAAATTAAATATTTTTTAAATTTAATTATAATTATTTAGATTCGTTTTACGTTAAACACTATTTAATTTAACTCATTTAATATCATTAGGGTGTTAGTTTTATTATTATAAATTTTAAGATGATTATGTTATATAATTTACTCTTATATTTTTATGAATATTTACCGTTCTTCAAAGTCAAAATATACACATGCCTTGAAATTTTTAAATATTATGTGTAATATGTTAGTGATATTTAATAAAAAAAATTAACTTAATTTTGGTTCTGTTTATTACTTATCACATAAAATGCTAAAATTATCAGCAACCAAAAACTTGGGTAGAGAGTAGAGATCTACTTAAAACGAAATTCCGATAAATAAAGGTAATCTAATTGCAAATAATATATCAAAATAAAAAAAGTTTATTTAATTGTATTACTATGTATAAGATACGAAAGGTAATTATAAATTAAAAAAATAAATTTTATTATTTTAATTAATAATTACAAATTAATTATAAATATACTATAATTTATAATATAAATACTTCACTCATCACCAAAAATTATATAACGTAGTTGAGACTCTTGGAGTATCTTTATATATAATAATAAAATTGTTACGGATACGTTACTTTATCTAAAACTTAAAATATTGTACTTTATGCAGACAATGATAATTTTATTTTAAGAAAATATTATAAATTTTGTCACTTATTTAACTTGGGTGGATAATTGTATCTAAACTATTGATTTTACACTTATTCAATTCGATCTGATCATCCGATCAGATTGAAACATCTTAATCCGCAACCGATCCGATCAGATTGAAACATCTTAATCCGCAACCGATCCGATCAACTCTCACATCCGCTCAATCCGATCAGTAAACTATTCGGATGACATCCGATCAGTAAACTATTCGGATGACATCCGATCAATCCGACCAATAAATTTAATTAACTCTATTTTTTGTATTTTTAAATAAAAAATTTAAATTTTCACGTAAATCATAACATAAAATTATTTGACTTAAAAAACATTAAAAAATCAAATAAATATAATTAATTATATATATATATATATATTTAATCGACCACCGAACAGAAATAAGAAAAGGTGAAAAAGCAAAACAAGAAATCATGAGAGTTAACAAGTACAATTATACCTACGTAAATATATCGATAAAAAAACTGTCACGAGAGTTAACATTTCCTAAAAAATGATGAATGGAATCGAAATCATGAGTTCAAACTTGAATCAATTAAATCAGGGGCATAATTTATATGAAGAAAATAAGCATCAAAAGGTTCAGTACAGAATATATTCTCAATAAGTAACATAGTCAGCCATTTGAGAGCAGCATAAGAACTGGGATCTCATGAAGACTTCTTTCTAACTTACATACCCTTTTCATATTTCTAGCAAGTAGACATTCCAATCACATCTAGCTAACTAAATGTACTCTATGAAAGATTCGTACATGAAATCTACCACTCCACATAGATTATCTGCTGCCTACCTAGCAACTGAATTGATGAGTTCAAGGTAAATAAATAATTGATATTTATACCTGATTATTTTATCAATGAACTTAGGAAATACCCCTTCTCATTATATTTATGTGAAGAATTCTAAGTGACCTTTTGATTTTGCAAAATCTTCATGGCAGTCAACTCAATCTTCATGACATTGAGACTTGCAGCGAGGCTACAAAATATACATTATGGAAACCTCAGGCAATGTATCGAAAATATTTAGAGAATAACATCATGACCTAATTAAATAGAAAGCTTGGATGAGATGGTACCATGCCCTGCCGAAGTAAATATATACAAAGTGAAGGCTGACCCATATGACAATCAACATGATGATTTTGGCACGTCACTCTTTGAGATAAGTTATAAGATGATCACATTACAGCAGAGGCAGTACGATGATGATCTGTCATTCCATTAATGAATTTCTCACTAGGTGACCTACTTTTGAAGCTGCCATATCTCCCTTGTTTTGGCTGAAAGAGTGACAGGATCATCTTTTCCAAATTCTGAACAGAATACCTTACGTACTTGGCAGAACTTGGATCCTGCTCAACCAAGGGTCCATAGTTTTGCATGTAGCTTCGATATATGGGTACAATAGCCTGCACTATGAGCTGGCATGTTTTCTCCCGTAGATCCTTCTCCGGTATAACCCAACATGATTGCCTGTTATACATATCATCAAATGTTTCATTGAACTTTTTGAGTCTCTTCTTGACAAGATCACGAGCTGTGGCACGCCCACCCGAAAACAGAATGAGCCCCTCCCTACTTAAACTAATGGGAAGCTTTCCCCATGTATCTCTCAAGAAAACTGTGGTGTAATAATCCTTGTACTGCTCATGTTCTCTCAACCATGTGTCCCCTAAGAGGTTCCCAAGTTTTGTTCCTCTAAGGTGCTTATACAAATGCCAGTGATTGTTCATTGCAAAAAAGTTGGATATATTTGCATCCTCATAAGCCTTCATCCAGGACTCCAGGTTCAGCTCAATAGCTTTAACTATATTCAAAATTTCAGTTATAAGAAGCTTTTCCTGAAACTTCTCATGCTTCCAACTTCGGTGAATGATCAGAACCTGTGTCAGGATGGGCTTATAATCATCCCCAAGCAACTTGTTGCAGTAATCTGTAATAAAACTTACCAATCTCGGAACACCCCCATCTAGAGGAGGTGGAGTCTGCCTTTGTAATTCAACCTGAACCAGAAGTTCCCAGAAAATCTCAGCCGCTCCATCTATCACCCCCCTGATGAGATCCCTAGTCTGATTTTGGATTTCTAAACATGGTTCTCCGCCAAAAATACGGTTGAAGTCCAGTCTCAATTTGTTCAAAGATGCAAATATATCCAGCAACTTCAAAAGCTTTATAGGGTCCTTCTTACTCACAGTAACAGTCTTCCCAAATTGAAGAAATGCAAGAATACCAGATTGAGATGCAATTTTTGCAAAGCAACCCATCCACACATCTAATCCAATCCTCTCAAACACATCGTTACAGAGCTTGTACTCTGCCTCGAATAAATGTTTCACCGCAAACTCCAAATGTCTTCCCCACTGCGCTATATACACTTCTATACTCTGCACATTGTTGAATTCTGAAACAGATATCTCAAGATAATCCAAATTTAGGGCCTGCAAGCTTGCCCTGACATTTGAACCACGGACTTCAACATAGATAAAGATGCACTTCTCAAGTCTATTATTGACAATCAGCCTCCCGAGTATGGCTTGCAACTTCTGAATAACAGTAACTGGCAATGGTGAGGGCGCAATGCAGGCTTGTTCTCCAACAGATGTTGACATTGGAAGTGGCTCGCTATTTTCAGTCAGGAGGCGTCGAAACTCATTTTCTAATTTGTCCAATGCAGCTTCCCGAAGTCCACCATCAAGCTGTGTCTTTCCCTCATCATGCTGCAATTCTCTTAGGTTTTTTAACGACTTCTTCAGATTCAAAAGATATCTTTCATCTGCGACAGAATGATCCTCCAAGTACTCTACAATATCCTCTAACCACTGAACCGCTAATCCACAGTTATCACCCAAAAATTTCAAAGCCTCTTCGAGACGTTTTAATACGGACAAGTAACCAAAAAGATCATTACGGGGATCAAATAACAATGCTTTTTCAAGCCCATGGACAGCATCAAATACCTTAAGCACTGCAGCAGCAGGACCAACTGCACAATTAATGTGACCACCAACAGCAACAAGTGCCTCTTTATCAGCACGAATAGGTCTCACTGCAGCTTCTAGGGTAGGCAATCTATGGTTAATCTCTTTAAATCTAGGGCCTGTTTTCTCTAGAGCTAACCCAATGACTTTTGATTTCTCTAAGCACACCCTCAAAGACTTACTCGCAACTATCAAATTCTCAATACTACCGTTATTTCCCGAAGACCCCATTCAAGTAAAACCAAACCCTTACCCAGAAAGATCAAAGCTTGAAATTCAAAATCAAAATGCAAAAATCCAAAACTGGGTTTCTCTCTATAAGTAGATTGAACTTATCAGTTACCTTAGGAATCATGGAAAATGTAGAAGAAAATCAAACAAGACAAGTAAACTCATAATATGTCACCTAACTACACCAATAAATGCCACTGACATCACAAAACCCATATTTTCGCGTAATATATAAATTGCTAAAGAGGGAAAAATAAATAATCTTACTTAGAATAAAACAGAGAATGAATCACCCCACTTTGATTTGAAAATGAAGTGCTGGGATTCGGGATCAACTTTCAGAATTCCAAGGGAGAAAAAGCAAGGAGTAAACCCTAATGAGAGAGAATGTGAAAAGAATGAGTGAAGTGAATACTGTGCGGGAAAGAGAAGTACTTTTTGAATTTTATTTGCTTTGTTTTCGACAATACCGACGAATCGTGCCAAATTGCATCACAGTAAAGCAAGGAAAAAGAAAAAAATTAGGACCTCATCACTCTCCTAATATATTCATTCTCTCTGAGCCTTCCTGTAATTTTCACATTTCTTTAAATATAGTTCAAATCTCCCTGAGCTCATTGAATTTTCTTTTTTTGGAAATTTTTTCTTACTTTTTTTTTAAATAATAATTACTATTATACATTTCAAAAATAGTATTAGTATAATTAATTTAATACAAATTTATTTGTTATAATTTTATAAACTAGTTGTATTTATTCGATTAAAATCTGTAATAAATTGTAATGTTTTGATTTATTTATTTTGCTAACGTGATAGTAAAGTTTTGAAAAACATTTTATAAATAATACTTTTATAAATAACTTTTAATTAATTTGACATTAATTTGAAAAATATTTTTTTCTTTTTCTTTAAAAATGGTAATTCACTTTCTATGCATTTAGAGAGTAAATTTATACAATGGTAGTATATATTAGAAATTCGTAGAGTAGTCATGGCTTAAATGACCTTACTCTTTACAAGAAGCTATATTTAAGTATTTTTATCTCTTTATATTAGTTCGGGCATGTGTATCTACTTTTGTGTTCTCTAATTTGAAAAGATAAAATTGGTAAGGTTTTTAGTTTCAAATTTGGAGCAAAATTAATATAATTATTTTAAAAAATATTTTTGTCTATTTAATACTAAAAAAACTCAAATTCAATTAAAGTTATAAATTATAATAAAAAATTACAAATCTATATAATTTTAATTTAAATGTTAAAAATTTTTATTTGTTCTAGTTAAAAAATATTTAACTTATAAAATCATAAAAATAACAAATAAAATGAACATTTCAACTTAAAAAACTTAAAAGACTAGTTTTACTAATATATTTTTAGTCTAATTGAATCACATAATATTCTTTCATGTACGAAACTTTATCTTAATTTCTTCAAAAGTGTCCAAAAAAATAGTCATTTTTAACCCCTTAAAAAAATAAAAAATACGTTTATTTTTCTTACAAAATAAATAAAAATTTGTTTTTTAATGTTTTAAGAAAATGAAAATATATTTTTGTACCATAAAGATTAAAATTAAATAATTAAGTCATTTATACAATAAAATTTATATGTTTTTAGTTATAAATAGGAAAATAATAAGATATTTTGAAAATAAGAAAATATTAATTACAATATATTATATATTCTTATTAATATAAGTTGTTGATCTTGTTTCTATATTTAAATTTTTGTCTTTTTATAAAAATAATAATCAAGATGATTTCATTCCATCATGTATATATTTACTCCCATTGTATGAAAAGATTATCTCCTTAATGATAACAGAATTCTTAGTATTTTATTTTATTATAGAAAGATATAGAGTATCATCTCTTACAAGTCTCGTGGCACAGAAAAAACTCAATCTACTTTTCTTTTCTTACTAATATCATGTCTTTTATAACTCGAAAGAGCTAAGGTTCTCTAAGGAGAGATGTTAGAATATTTTGTACAATATAATCAATTTATTTGCATCAACATAACACTTCAATAAGATTATTTTCATAAAAATACATCAATGCTCAATTATTAAAAACACGAGAGTTTAGCTACTATTTTAAATAGTTAAACGATATTTTAATAGTGAATGAAAAAGAATAAAAAAAAAGCATTTGAAACCTTAGTCACTTTTTGTTCTTCTTTTTTTCATCGAAGCCTTTTAAGAAATTAATTTATTTTCTATCAAAGAGACTAAAGATCCTTTCTCCGTTAGATTTGTTTTTAATTATTTTTCTCAAATTTTTATTAATTATTTTAAATAGAAATATATATTTAGAGAGATTTTTTTTCATCTAAGTATTTATATATGATGATATATTTCTTATTTATGCATGTGAAAATTTATTTTCTTGTTAATCTAGATATTTATTTAGAGCCGTAATCTTGAAAATAATGAATGTAAAGATTATAAGTGTTTGTTTTTTTCATTGTTTTGAAGCTTGCTATTAAATCTATCAAGTAAAGTCGAAGAAACGTTATAATCGTAGATAGTCGTACTTCAATGTATATATATTATAATTATAACACATAATATTACACTCACGCATTTAATAGCACGTATTCATAAATCTATAATTTTTTTTGTTGCTAAAATATAGAATAAGATATATATTAAAATATCATAAAAGATATAACCTAAAATAATATACTAAATTTTATCCTAAAAGATAACCTAAAATATATTTTACAATGACTCTTTTTTAAATAAAAGTCTTTTTAATTAATGAATATACTTTAAAAGAATTATTCTTTAAATAGAAGTTTTTTTAATTAATGAATATTACTAATCCTATTTGTACTATAAAATAAATTAATATATTACATAGGATTAAGAGTTTTAATTTTTCTTATAAATAAAACATATTTCTCATTGTTTCAAATAATCACACAAGAGCATTATTCTCTTCTTCGTAATCTCTCTATTATTTTACAAATATAATACCATAATTATTTAGGCTTCTTTATTTGATTAATCAATCAAGCATTGTTAGTTGTATTTGATTGATTAACATGCTTAATTAGTTTATGATATTTTGATCATTTGATTTTGTAGCTCGTTCTTTATTTTTGTTCTTAATTTATTAGATCAAATAATTGTATGTGCCATATCATAATTATTTGATTTGATCATTGATCTTTAAAGAATCTATTATTAATAACATCGTGCTTAATTTACTTGCTTTAAGATTTGTTAGTTGATTTGATTTAAATGACATATGTTTTAAATTATCTAGTTATAATTATTCATTATTAAATTCGTTATAGAACACATGAATATTTTCTGTTTTTTTGCTAATCTTTTTTATAGTTGATTCGTGAACGATCTAATTGGTAGGAAATTTATTGAAACGTTGATTTGGAAACCACTTACGTTAATAATAGAAAATGTGAAAATAGAGCATAGACTCATAAATAAGGTATATTAAGAAAGTATCATTGGTATGGTAGCATAAGAATGAGTTTGTACTTAAACATTTAGTTTTAATAGTGGAAAGTTAGGTATTCAATAAATTTATGATTTTTTTCTTAGGTTATTATTGTGACTTAAGTTGTTTTTATTTAAAAATATCGTGTATTATTCTTTCATTTTTGTACTTTATTTTTACACGTTATTGCATGCATAGTCATTTTGTTTAAGTTATTAAATTATAAACTGATAGAAATTGAAAATAATTTATTTACCCACGTTTCGATTAATTAGATCTATATATCATAAACTTTTAACGAAGATTATAATATGGTATCAAGATTTTTTTTAAATAACGATAATTTCAGTTAGAGTAATTAAACGAGTAATTAAACATTTTATTGAAGAATTTTATAATAGAACGAAAAATAAAAACTTAATATTTTCTCTGTGTGTAATAATATTTTTAATTTTAATTTAACAATTTTGATTATTGATGCATTTAGATTAATGGTTTCTTATTTAAATTGTACGTTTTGATCTTTAATAAAATTTTATTTTATTAAGAAATGATATTTTAACATGAAAATTTGGGAAAAGAAATTGTTAAAATCAATTTTTCCTCTATCATTACTTCTCTCATTTATCATTTTTTATTAGAAATATATTACTATTATTTGATATTTTCTTTTTTTCCACATTTTCTTCCCATAAAATTATCTCTATGTATTTATTTATTTTGTTAAAAATTAAGTGCATAAGTTATTGGAAATATACCATAAATAAAATGACATATTCGAAGTAAATAAGAAATCTATTCAAAGATGGTGTATATAGATTTTTCGATAAAAAAACAAATAACTCATATTTTTTTAAATAATAATGTGACACATTATCATGAATAAGTATAATTGGATAAATATAATTATATTCAATAAAAAATTAAAATATTAATTATAATTATAAAATACAATAATGCTCTTTTTTTTTAAAGGGAAAATAATAAAAAATTAACACATCTACTTAATTTCATAAAAATGAAAAAAGGATGAATTGTCAAATAATAATAATAGATTTATAAAAAATGAAAGGAAGAAAATTACGGTAGGAAATTAGGAAGATGGTGATAAAAGATAAAAAAAATGAAGATTTTTTTATCCTTAGTTTTAATATAAAATAAAATATGACTGTTTAAATAGTAACTAAACTATTTCTTTTAAATAAGTGTAATTTATATGTTAATTACAAAAATAAAGTAAATAAAATATCTATTTGACAAAAACAAAATGAATTAAAGAAATAATCATCCATTATTTTTATTAAAGTGACAATCGTGTAGTGTTATACGTGTTCATATCATGTACATTCTTGTTATGGATATAAAAAATTATTAATTAATTTTTGTTAAAAAATCTGTATAATTATTTATTATTTTTCTCATTTAAAAATCAAAATTTTCATTTATTTTTCATGTTCGTTAATTTATAATTTATAAATTTTATTTTTATATTTATCATTGTTTTAATTTTAAATTTAAAAAAATATAACAATAATTATTATTATTATTCATGTTTTCACATTCGTTACGTTTTTATTAAAGACATTCGGCCATTATCGAGAGCAAAAGACAGGCTAGATTTTAACATCCATTCTCGTACAAATAAGACATATCTCAGACCACTTTGCCAAACATGTTATATTTAAAGCATATAATATAAATAATTGTTACCCATAAGTTAGATGTAATTATGTTTTTACCCATTTTTACTTAAAATTTTAATTAATTCACGTCGGTATGATAGATCATGTTTGTCAATTAGACTTACTTATCTTTAAAGTAATTTCAAATAACTTTATTTTATATTAATATTAAATTAATAATAAGATTTATTGTTTAATTAATAATTTAATTAAAAAATTATATATTTATATTTATATTATAATTGTAAATAATTTATATGCAGTGAATAACTTTTAAAAATGATTAAATTGTTGAAAATAAAAATAATTTAAATTTTTTAATAGTTATAGTAACTTTTTTTATAAAAATAAACTTAAGAATAATATAAATTATTTTATTTTATTAAATAATATAAAAAATTAATTAAAATTATATTATTATACATATATATGATATATGTATTTTAAATATAGAAAATTATAAATAAATATGTATTAATAATATATATATATATATATATATATATATATATGTGTGTTTGATTAAATATACGTTTATAAATTTTAAAACTCTAATTGATTAGACACTTGTTAATTTTTATATTTTTAAAATTAAAATCAAATTATTTAGACATATAAAACATAAAATTCAATTTCATTAATTTTCGATTTCACTCAAATAAATCGGCTTATCAGTTATTATATCCGTTGCTAGTTACTTTATCAACAATAATACAAATCCCAACAAATCCTATATTGCTTAAAAACAGGAAGACACGTCAATTTTCTTCTATAAAACTAGCTTTTACCAGTCTCTGGTAAGAAACCCCCGAGCTTTTGATAAAAGAAAATGTCAGCTTTTTAACTTGGTTTTATTTTTTTAATTGGATAATTTTGACCCAAGTGAATATCTACCTCAAGTGTTTGAGTTGCCACAAACATTCATCAAACCCAACCCAATTTTGCTACCAATATCTGTAAATCAAAGTGGCCTGGCGTTAGTGAGCAAGTGGTGACGGTTCGGTTCATCAGGCAAATGCGTGGGATTACTGGCCGAGAAACGAGATTCTTGATGGAAAAACCTTAATAAAGTATCGGGTCATACCGGCTTAATAAGCGTAACAATTGATTCACCATGTCACTGAGAATAAGTGTGAGAAACCGATAAAAGCATCGAACCAGAAAAATCCATTGAGAATTCTCGTGTAAGTCTTTGAAATTTGATCAATGGCGGAAGGTATGTTTTCAATCCAATTTTGTTTCATTGCATTTAAAGTATGAGTTAATATGGTTTTATGAATGTTTTACGGATTGAATTGAGACTCTAACATTTGGTATCGAGCCATTTGAAACGACTCTACATTTTCTTACATTTCACGAGAACTGAAATTTTGGGTTTTTTATTTTGATTGTTTTTGATGCATATGGGAATTATAAAGTGTTTCAATATTGATTTTTGAGTAATTCTGTAAAATTAAACTTGAAAAACAATGAAGAAAATAAATCCAATTTGATGTGGGTATTTATTTCCTCCATTAATTAACTTTTTGTTTAAAATGAAGTTTTTACTTAAAATTAAGATTATTAATCACTCAGAAATTGAATTATGAGAATTTTGATAAAAAGAACGCTTGATTTCGTCGACGGAATAAAAAGATACGACCGGGTATTCGTTAGTGTAAAAACGGGTCGTATTGACCCGGCTAGAGGTTGAAGATGAAGTTTTATTAAAAAAACAAACTTGCTTTGTCGGGGAATCAAACACAGATTACACGACAAGTTTTGCAATGACTTGACCACTTGACCACAGAGACCATTTTGCTATGTTCTGTAACATGATATTTTTATATAGAATCATAAGTTAGTTTTATTAAAAAATCAAACATTTGGATTGTCTAGGACTTGAACCTTGGTTTTAGGATTGAGAATTTAAGGACGAGACAAATAAGCTACAGCATTTTATGTGTATTATTTGTGTAATATTTTATATATATTAGATATTTAATTTTATTAAAACAAAATAAATATATATATATATTGATATATATAAAATAATTCTTAATATAATTTTAAATTATGTTTATCATATGTATAATATTTATTATACATATTATATTTATTTAAATAATTTTTGGACATATTAAAATTTTATTTAAATACATTATGCTTAAATTATTTGTTTTGTGTATTTATATGTATAAATTTTGCAATTAATTATACATATAAAATTTAGTTAAATAATTTATGCATAATTAAATTAATTTTTTAATGACTCTTATGGATTTAATTAGTACTTATATTATTTAATTTTGTTTGTATAATTTATTGTCATATATGCAATTTAATATAAATAATATTTACACATTTGATATTAAATTAATATTGCTTATGATTTTATGAAATAATTGAACATAAGGATTTAATTAATATTTAAGTGATTCATATAGTTTAATTAATTAGGGAGTAGCCACATCATCTTTAATTAATTAAAACTATAATAAATTTTATTTATGATCACATTTAGAAACTAAATATTAATTGTAATTAATCATGTGTGATATAATAAATCTTATTTCACAGGAATTTTTATTATATTTTTGTGTGATTAATTAGGATATAATATTAAATTATATTTTCTAATTTACCCACATGGATTAGAAAAATGAACATAATTTGATAGTTTTATCGTAAAATTAGGATGAATTTAATTGAATTAAAAGCTTTATGTGTCTGAGTTTTATGTCATTAGATTCATATTATTCATGATTTACATTGGTAAAGAATGATTATAGTTTAGGCCTCGAATTTTTAATAAGCATATAATCTTTAATTGTAACTTCTCGGCACTGTAAATTTCTCGATGCTCCATTTGTGATATTCCCGTCTGAGGAATAACTATAAAATATGGAAGGAAAGAATTCTCGTGATTAAGGGTGGATGGATATTGATTATGCTATTAGGAAAAAGCGAACCACCTAAAATTACTCGAAACCGAGGTACTCGAGAGAATATCATGCTTTATGAACAATGGGAACGATCTAATCGCGCTTAGTATGATGTTCATTAAGACTAAAATCTCTGTTGGTATTCGTGGTTAGTTGATCAGCGTACCAATGTTGAGACTTCTTGAAGGCCATTGATAATCAATTAGTCACTTGAGATAAGGCTTTGACACCCTTATTATGAAGTTCTCTTCTTTAAGACTATTTAGTGTGAAGGTGTGTGCGAGCACATTATGCAAATGAGGGACATTGCGGCTCCCGACTTAAGCATCTGAGGTTGAGATGTCGGGAATTCTTGCGTGCTATTTATATCATAACACTCTCCCAGCGCGATCTGAGCCATTCAAAATCTCGTACAATACACGTAAATATAAATTGTCCAATCAATGAACTAATGACCATGTGTGTTGAGAGGAAGGGAGGCTTGTTATGGAATTCGGTGAAAGTGCTGATGTTGGCTACAACGTGCGGAAAGGAAAATCTCAATACAAGCGTAAAGGAAAGGGAATAATTCCATATCGGTGATATTGAAAGAATCCAAGTGTTTCTTTTGTAAAAAGAAGGGACATATGAAGAAGGATTGTATCGGATTCGAGAAATGGCTTGAGAATAAAGGTAATCCAACCTCGTTTGTTTGTTATGAATCTAATATGGTTAATATTAATATTAACACCTGGTGGATTGATTACGGATCTATAATCCATGTTGCAAATTCCTTACGAGGGTATGCAAAATCTAAGGAAGCCGATGGGAAGTGAGCAATACATCTTATCCGTGCCTGAAGATGGGCTCGCGTGTGGAGAATGGTAGGGGCAATGTAGTTTGATTTTAAGTAGTGGTTTTATTTTAAAATTAGAAAAAGACCTTTTATGTTCCAAGTTTCTTTAGAAACTTGATTTCAATTTCAAGACTTGTACCTTATGGTTATTCCTTTCACTTTTTCGAAACATCTTTCAATTTATTTAATAAATCTGATTGTGTTGGGAATGGTATTTTGTCGATGGTCTTTCTTGCGTTAATTTACAAAATAATGCCACTTTCATACTTATTATCGTGTTCAAGTGGCATTAAAAGGTGTATTATTGACTATGACTCTTTTACATTATGGCATAGGAGATTAGGACATATCTTCGTAGAAAGAATTAAAAGATTAGTTAAAGATGGGAGTACTTAGTACTCCTGGAGATTTTCTTGATTTTGAGACATGTGTGGATGCATTAAGGAAGCGGACTAATGAGTCAAAGAAAGGTGCCAATATCGGTTCGAACATATTAGAAATCATACATACGGATATATGTTATCCAGACATGGACATTCAAGGTCAAAAATATTTTATCACCTTTATTGATGATTTTTTCTCGATATATGTATCTCTATATGCCGTAATAAGAAGCGAAGCATTGGATGCCTTAAGCTTTAAGGTTGAAGTAGAGAAATAATGTGGAAAGCAAATAAAGATCGTGAGATCGGATATGAGGTGGTGAATATTATGGTAGATCTGAGAATGAATGACGCTGGTCGTTTGCTAAGTTTCTTGAAACGTGGGATAGTTGCCCGATACAACATGCAGTTCGCGGACGAGAATGGTGTAGCGAAGAAGAAAGCGGAACACTTTTGGACATGGTGCGGAGTATGCTTAAGCAAGCTCCGATCTTCCTAAATCCTTGTGGATTGAAGCTTTAAAGGCAATTTGTGTATATATTAAGCAGAGTTCCATCCAAGGGTGTCTCGACACCTGCATTTGAATTATGGAAAGGTTGGAAAACGAGTTTGCAACATATGCGCGTTTGGGGATGCCGTCTGAAGTGAGGATATATAATCCTGAGAGAAAAAGTTGGACCAGAGGACCATTAGTGGGTATTTCATTGGATATGCCGAGCGATTCTAAGGTTATAGATTTTAATGTCCGTCTCTGACGCTAGGTTTGTGGAATCCAAAGAAATGCAAATTTTTTGAGAATTACTTGATTAGTGGGAGCGATCGATCCCGGTGCATTGGTTACGAGAAAGATCGTTCGGATACTTTCGATTTGCCACTTTGAAGTAATGGATTTATCGTTATTGTTAACAACGTGCTCCAGTACAAATGCATATTAAAAGAACCCGGTCTTGGAAGTACCCTGGTGATCTGATCTAGTAGATGTTGAAGTTCGACGGATGCCTACAAGCTGATGAACAACTAGTTGAACAACGTGATCCTGCTCTCCCGAGGAGAATGTTGATGCAACATTAAGAAGATCTCTTAGAGTAAGGAAATCAACGATACCTAATGATTATGTTGTGTATCTGAGAATGTGACTATAATGTTGGAGCCGAAAATGATCACTGAGACGTTTTCCACGTACCATGAGTTACGAGGGTTTGAACTTATGGTACAATGCCGTGAAAGAAGAGATGGATTCTATGGCGTCTAACCAGTCACGGGATCTCGTCAAGTTGCACGATGTTGTGAAAGCCATTGGATGTAAATGGGTCTTGAAACAAAGAAAGACTCGCGAGCAACGTTGAGAGACGTAAGGCAAGACTCGTTGCCAAAGGATTCACTCAAAAGGAAGGAATCGACTACACGGAGACATTTTCTCCTGTATCTAAGAAAGATTCACTTTGTGTGGTCATGGCATTGGTTGCCCATTTTGATTTGGATTTGCAACAAATGGATGTGAAAATGGCTTATCTAGTGATGGTGGGCATTTGGTTTGTAAGCTTAATAAATCCATATATGGATTAAAGCAAGCCTCCTGTCAATGGTATTTGAAATTCCATAACATCATTACTTCATTTGGTTTTGAAGAGAATGTCATGGAACAATGTATATACCAGAAAGTTAGTGGGAGTAAGATTTGTTTCTTGGTGCTATATGTGGATGATATTTTGCTTGCAGCCAATGATAGGGGTTTGCTACATGAGGTAAAACAATTCATCTCTAAAAATTTTGATATGGAGGATATGGGTGAGGCATCTTATGTCATTGTGATTAAGATCCATAGAGATAGACTTCGAGGTTTCTTGGGTTTGTCTCAGGAAACCTATATCAATAAAGTTTTAGAGAGATTTCGGATGAAGGATTGTTCACCAAGTGTTGCTCCCGTTGTGAAGGGTGATAAGTTCAATTTGGACGATATGCCCGAAGAATGATTTTGAAAGAGAACATATGAAAACCATTCCATATGCTTGAGTTGTTGGAAGCCTAATGTATGCTTTCAGTCTGCGCGGACGACATTTGCATTTGTTGTTGGAATCTTGAGGAAATATCGAGTAATCCAGGTGTTGACCATTGGAAAGTTGCAAAGAAATTGATGAGGTACCTACGAGGAACCAAGGATTATATGCTCATGTATAGACGAGCAGATGAGCTGGAAGTAATTGGCTACTCCCGATGCGGACTTTCTTGTTTGTATTGATTCCACGAAAATCAACATGGTTACATTTTCATGCTTCTTAGGTGGGCTGTGTCTTGGAGGAGTGCGAAAGCAGGTCGTTATTACTACTTCCTGTATGGAGTAGAGTTAAATATCATGTTTTGAGGCCACATCGCATGGTGTATGGTTAAGAGTTTCATTTAGAGGCTTAGAGTAATTGACTCTGTTCTAGGCCATTAAGATTATCTTTTGTGATAATGTTCGGTGCTTGTATTTATGGCTAAGAACGACAAAGTGGTACTTGCTAAGTAGTAAAGCACGTCGATATTAAGTACTTGGTACGTAAGAGAGGCGTGTTAAGGAAAAGAAAGTGGTCGTTGAACTGCGTAAAAGCGGCTTGAGTTGATGATTGCTAATCCTTTGACTAAAGGCGTACCGTCAGTGAAATTGAGGATCGTGTAGAGAAAATGGGAATTGGTTCCACTTTGTAAATGTATATATACAATTAATTAATGAAACTCTTATATATTGTGATATTTTCTCATATTCATGTGCACCTTAATTTATTTGAGAAAAAATATATATTTTATTGGACCAAGTGGAAGAATGTAAATCATTAAGTTTATTTACCACATAAAGTATAGTACTTGAGAAACTAAATACATTGTAATACATGGAAGATAATACTCGCTCTTAGATGACCTATCGCTATGATTCATATGTTTTGTTACTCAAGAAATTAACAACGTTTGCACGAATGGGAGAATGTAAATCAAAATGGTGCAAGCGTTAGTGAGCAGTGGTAATGATTTGGTTTAAAGAACCGTCACGTCGATTCAGCCGAGCGAGGTTAGCGATGGAAGAACCTTAATAAAGTATCGGGTTCTCTCACTTATTAAGCGCATAACAATTGATTACGAAATCGATACCTGTGAGAGAATAAGTGTGGGAAACCAGTGAAAGCATCGAACAGAAAATCCATTGGAATTCCCGTGTAAGTGTTGAAATTTGATTAATGAGAGAAGGTATGTTTTCAATCCAATTTTGCTTCCGGTGCATTTAAATTATGAGTTCATTTGGTTTTATGAATGTTTCTGGATTGAATTGAGACTCTAACAATATCCACTCGTAAGTGTTAAATGTAGAAATGTGATACAAGAATGTGCTTATATCTTATTTAAATTTTTAATATATTTATTATATAATATTACTTTATTTTTATTTAAATATTATTTTATATAATTTAGATTATAACTTTTAACAATATGTTTTTTTATTTTTATATAAAATTTACTTTGTAAATTATTATTTATCATTTCTATTATTATTTTATTTTTATTTATTTTATATAGTTTCATTATTAACAAATAAGATATATCAATTAATATTATTTTATTATCATCTAATCTCATTAAAAATTAAGACAAGATGAGATAAATTTTCAAAATTAATAAATTACCTTATGAATTTCATTAATATTTCATCTATTTGTCTCATATTTATGAATTGAAAATTTTAATCAAATATTTAAAAATTTGTAATAATAATCACTTTAATCTTGTTTTTACTTTTTATTTTATACTAAATAACAGAAAAAAAAATTCAATATAAAAAAATACATTCAATTAATTTTTAACAAAATAACATTTTATGTTTATAAATAACTCAAATACATAAATAAAATAGATAGATTGGTAACAAAATAAGCATTATTTAAATTGTTTCAATATTATTATCGATAATATTCACCTTTATTAATAGCTTTTTTATTTTATTGACTAAATAAACAAATAATTATCATGAAAGAGAGCAAATTCATATAGAGTATTATCTATCTGATAGAAGAGATCTATAGCAAAAGAAACAAAGAAATAACGGTAAGAGTTTTGAGAGAGAAAAAGAAGATGAGGATAAGGGTAAAGATGAAGGGGTAACAAATAATAATAAGTCAAATCATGTTAAAAGGCATATATCATATTAAGAAATTATTTTAAATAAAATTTACACAATTACGCATGCATACATACGTATATATATATATATATATATATATATAATTTTAAGTTCAAATTTAATGTCTACAAGAAACATATATTATTTCAACACAATACAATTCCTAATTCTAATTGCATAATTGATTGTTATCTATATTAACAAAACAAAATCAAAAGTTTATATGATACAAAAAAAAAATTATTTAATTTTAATATACTAAGGAACCATCATTATGTTCGATTGGTTTTTATAAAATGGACATTTTTCTTTTTCTTTTTCAATAAACAGATAAAAAATGATTTTAAATGCTAAAATATAATTATAATTCACCATATTCATGCAAGCTATACACAAAAATTTATAATTTAGGTAATTCAAATTCAAAAAATTCCCATATTTATTACTATTATCTACACTTATTAACTATTAAAAAAGAAAAAAAAATCATATATCCAAACAAGACTTTTAAAGACTGCTAAAAAGCTTAAGGAATTTTATTTGCAGTCATGCATCATATTCTATCTACATTTATTATTTTTAAAGAGAAACATTATACCATCTTATATTTCACATTCAAAGAAGACTCAAAAACATTTTACTTTCATCCTACTTATAGTTTTTATTTATTTATGTTAAAAACGTCTTATAAATTTAAGTAACACTTAGTTTAATAAGATCTTATTAATTTGAGTTAATTTTAATTTTTTAACCATTTATATGATATATTAATATATTTTTATCTTATTATTTTAGTGTGTCTCATGTTTATTATTTAAATTAATAAAATTTAACTTAAAAAATTAGTAAAATAAAAGCAACTAGAGAGCATATTTCATAGGAAAAGTATTTGCCAAAAGGACGTGTAAAGCCGTCGTGATTATCAGTTTCACCAAAGGCAAGTTTTCTTTCAACCTTTGGAAAACGATAGAGTGTACTATTAAATATAAAGATAATTTTATCGAAAATATATATATAAAAATATAATTATGGTATCATTTGTGTATTAAATAATTACTGAATATGTATTATTAAAATTCTAGTTGTATTTAATCTTTGATGGATATAAATATTAATAGTAATCTTATATACGAGTGATGTGTGAATTATTATTTTTTAAGTACATATGAGCGATTTTATTTATCGTGGGTTCATATTTATACTATAAATCCTGTCTTTTTTTTCATCTTTTCTTTTTAAATGGTTATTAAAATCTAATTTTTTATTAAATAAAAATAATAATATACTAGTGTGATTCAAATTTAAATTCATAAAAATAATTTAAAAGTTAGATTTATAAACCAATCCCAAAACAATGGGAATTGTTCCTTTTAAATTTAGGTAGATTTTAAAAAAGTATTGTGCATTGTAGTTAATTTTATTTTAGAGTTGGTATGAGTTTGAGAGAATAAAAATAAAAAATTCTTAAAAATTCATAAAAAAAAATTATGAGGTGATGAGAAAAATGTGTAAAAAATCATAAGAATCCAACATCTTTTAAAATATATCTAAATTTTAATAATTTTTCAATGATTTTTGTAAAATCTTAATTTAATACAACTAAATTCTTTAAGAATTTTTAAAAATTCGAATAGAATACAACTAAAGTACAATGTTGAGAAGTGTTAAAAAAAAGTGCATTTTGCCATAAAATAACAAGAAGTCATAGTCGTTTTTAGAAAATCTTTAATTCTTAACACCATTATATAAAATTTTATACTATTTTACAACTAAATATTTACTATTCTTTAACCTACAATATCAAATACTATACTAAAATTTATATTCTTTTACCAAATATTACAATAAATATTATATTTAGTAATTTCTTTTACAAATTTTTTATGATATATTTTATTTTAATTTATTATATGTAATAAAAAACTTAAAAAAAATTTCTTAAAAAAAAAAGCAGAACGTGAATAGAATTGATACAATAAACAATGATGCACAAAATTTAACGCAACCCCATTTATTAACAAATTTAGTACAAGATTGAAATAATTTGATATTTTGGTACAGGTTTGGAGATGCAATACTAACTAATGACCCCATCAAGGAGCTAAGCCACAAGCTTTTACAAATGTTTGTTTTCCCATTACAATATGTGAACAAAGTGAAACGTTCATTAACCTGAACAACATACAGATTCTTAGGGAGAATTACGGTATGTTGTTAAATTTCGTCAAGTCACTCAACATTAACAACAAAAGTACATGTTTGCCATATTTCTCATTTTCAAAGCGACATCAAAATTCGATTCCTTAGTTCTACTACCACTACAAAAGCAGAACATATCTCTCTTACTCTTACTGTTTTGGAATTCCTTCAAATAAAGGAATTTGAGGAGGTGTAAAAGGCATATTGACCTTCGAGATACGACGATCTGAACTGCCCCCCACCACAATGCATAAATAACAAATGAATTGACCATTCCAACTTTATGAACCAAGTCATAATTGATTTCTTTGCCAATCAGAAAGCAACACCTAACTTGTTCTTTACCTCATTCACCCACTTCCCAAATGTCCACTATAAACCCCCCATTTTTGACTCTAATCCCATTATTCTATTCCCACTTCTCCAATTAAGAATCAAAATTAGCAAGCAAGGACAAATCCACCCCATTATCAACCACAATTAAATTATTTTAAAAAATAAAAAAATACACCCAACCCACTACACCAAATTGTCAATTAATTAATAATTCCCAATTCTCAAAGTTAATTTAATAACCGCAACTCCTAACAGATTCACATGCATTCTTCCTTCATAAAGTCATTCAAGAAAAATAAATTACATCCCAATTCCATTTTTTTCCCTTTCTTTTTCTCACTAACTAATTATTTGATGTTATAAAAGTCTACGTCTAGCTGTTTTTTTTTTTCATGTATTTATTCAAATCTATTGACTTGGAATGTTTGACTCAAATATCAATCCAACCCCAGAAGCCACGTTATCCTGCAACGCGGCCTGTGCATGACGGTGCTCTCCTTCGTACGTTACTATAAGCATCGTCGGATCATCTGGAGCTCTTTCTACATGTTTTCTCGCTGGACAACCCCTCATTGTACTGCACTTATAATAACCCCTGCAACAACAAAAAAAATTAAACAAATAACCCATTATTAAGAATATTAACCACAAAAATAAATTAAAAGGAAATTTAAATGGAAGATCCTGAGAACAAGGTAAAATCGAACGGCTGTAATAGAATTTGTACAAACCTTGGGTAAGGTGAGCCCTTGATTGGCTTTTGTCCATATTTTCTCCATGAATACTCGTCGGATGGAATATCTGCGATTTTAGAACTAATTGCAGGAACTCGAACAACTCTCTTCACACGGTTTTTCCTGAATTATTACAATAAAAAAAATTTACAATTATCAATTTTCAATCCGTTAAATATTTTTGAAAGTCTAAAAGGGTGCCTAGATCATTCAATGTAAACTTGGTCAAAGATGCAATAATCAACATCTAACTACTAGTACTATATAAGAAAAGGACAAAATAAATTTATTTAAAAAAAAAGGGTTTTTCTTTTCTTTTCTTTTTCGCTAGATAAATAAATACGAATCAGGCTCGTTGAGAAAACGCACAAATGCGTTGTCATTATCATGCGTGCCAAGTCCAATTATGGCCAGCGACCTAACTAGTTGACCATCCACACCATACCATTGACTCTATTCCGTTCGGTATATTGACTCGGTCACTTTAACTCATACAAACCACAGAAAACGAGTTCATAGTTTGCTTTTCGAATTTCAACTTCAGAAACAAGACTCGTGTTAGTTTAGTATTTTAGGCACGTTCATCAAGTTTTGCCGAGTCAAATCGGATACAGTAATAAACTATTATTTATTTATTGGATTCCTGGTCAACTGGTATGAAGGGAGCCATTTCAGCCGGTTAAAATTGTTAAATGATAAATTTGTTAAAGTGCGCAGGCTGTAGTGTACCTTCTTTTGGAGCAATGGCATTTGACGGATCCTGATCCTGATCCTGATCCAGATCCAGATCCAGAAACCGAGATATTGCCGGAGGCATTATCGGAATGTTCGTGCTCGCGACACCGTTTCTTAAACGGTACCGAAGAGAGAGGTGGTTTCCCGCCGGAAACAGTCGGTGCCACAGTTAAAAATATGGATCCAGCCTTGCCGTTAGAAACGCTGCCGTCTCCAGTAATCGCCGACGACATAAACGATGAGCTAGATGAAACACTGAAGCTTTCCTTCACGAACTCAAGCTCCGTACTCTTAGGTTTCGAAGTCATAATATTAGGTTTTGTGAAATCAAGAGTCATACTCTGAGGCTGAGATTGAACGAAACTCATCAAAGGTTTGACCGGAACGGTAGAGACGTTGACCGGAGAAGGAGTTAAAGTGAGAGTCGGAGGTTGTGAAAGAGATAACGAAGACGGTTGGGAAGAAATAGAAGACGAAGAGGTTTGAATCGGGCCACGTCGGAACCTGGCATGACCGGTCCGGTTTAGAAGAGAAATAACCTTCTTGAACTTGGAAACCGTAACATCGGTTAAGTCAGCGTAGTCGGATGATCGATTAAGTTGGTTGTTTTGGTGTTGTTGGTGAGAGAGAAGGTAGATCAGGTGTTCCATGCTCTTCAAACCTTGTGATGCAGCCTCTTGTATTGCCTTTTGTTCGTCCATTTTTGAAAAATTGTTCATTAAATCCAACGCCATTTTTAAGCTTGTGAGAGGGAAATTCTAAACTTAGAATAAAGAGAAAAGAAGAAGCTCAACAAGCCATTGATGCACAGAGGTCCTTTTTTTTAAATTATTACTTTAAAGGAGGAGAAAATGAGATAAGCGGAAGTGTAGACAGCGAGAGGGAAGGGGGTTATATAAGGGGTGGGAGGAGATGACCGGCTGTCCCGGTAAAAGGAAAAATGGTGGGAAAGTGTGAGGGTTGAATCGAAGTAGTTACGTGATCGGAGGGCTTAGATGGGGTTTTTGAGTTTGAAGATTTCTACGAAGGAATTAAAAGGACGAGTGCCACGTGGGATAAAATTACAAAGAGAAATAACAACTTGTTGACAAGAAAATTACCAAAATATATTGACGAAACCGATAATTGAAACTCAATGAAACATCCTCGATCTTGAAGAATCTGATGACTTTTTAAAGTCCTAATTTCTTTTTTTATTAGGTAATTAAATTACTTTTTTAATAATAAAAAATTTAATATTTAAAATTTAAAATAAATAGCAAAAATATTTTTTAATTAATTTAAATATAATCTTAATTAAAAATTAAAATAAAACATATATATATATAATTCAAATTTTAAATTAACTTATTTATATTAACTAAGAAAATAAAATAATAATAATTTTTTTTAAATTATTATATAAATTTAATATTAATATTTATTTTTTAATCTAAAATAATAATATTACGTGATTATGATATATATATATATATAATATATTATTAAATAAAATATTTATTTATAATTTAATAGTAATTTAATTTTACATACATTAAATTATAAAATTTATCAATTTAATTTAATATAATAAATTAAATCAAATTTTTAAATTTAAATAAATAAATTTATTTATTTACACAATATAACCTAAAATCATAATAAAAAAAGTGTAATCCTATCGCTTTAACCCCCGGCTAATATTATTAAATCACTAAGATCAAATTACCACCTTACACATCAAAATATTCACGTAGCTTCCCAGTATCCACTGACATGCACTACAAATAATTAATAACTTTATTCATTTTTTCTAACCTATAACATCTTTTATTAATAAAATCATTACAAAATAATTAATTCTAATAATATAATAAATATTTTATATATTTTAATTGTAAAATTATATTCATTTTAAAGCTATAAGCTTTTGCTCATGAATATTAATTTTTTGAGCCAAACGTAAGACATTTTACAATTTTGTCCAAAGATTTTCAAAACTAACATAATTAAGGCAAGTTATATTTTTATTCTGCAAACTAGATTATAATATGCTTATATTTGTTTATATTAAATATTATTTTCATACATATGATATATATTTACTTTTGAAATTTTTGAATGGAAGTTGTCTCGAAAGTTATATACTATACTATATAGTTTTAACACAAGTGAAAAAAAGAGAGTCTACAAATGCCTTGTTATCTATTTTTTTTTTAAAGACTCTCTATTTACTATTTTAAATGTAAGTTCAAATTACTTGTATAATTTTTATTTATTTAATTAAAAATAATATTTAATGATTTAAAAAAAAAAAGTAAAAAAAGTCTACGCAAAGTTACATAAAAGCATCAAATATAGTAACTCGCTATTTAAGATTTGAGTTGGCGCTAAGTTCTTGTAAAACTAGTGTCTTAATATTCTTATTGTAGAGTTAGCTATGACTGAATTACATCTTTTTTGCCTTAAATAAATGGATCCATGGCATTATTCTCTTTAAAAATATTATTTAGATAAGTATATTGTGGCCTAATAACACATTAAACATAAATCAATTTAAGTAAAAATAATTCAAAAAAATAGTTATTATATAATACATAATAAATAAACATTATAACTCTACTAAAAACATTTTTCACATAACTTTGAAATAGATTGTGGCCTAATAATGCCCCCCACAATCCTCCGCCACTTTTCTATTATCTGAACAAAAAACAAAAAATAAAAAAGACTATCAACAATCCTCCACCACTTGAAGGAACAAAGTGTTACTAAGACGTTTTTATTCAATTAATTACTTATTTGTACCTTCATTATTATAACGTGATGAAAACATGAAAACGTTGACATCTGTGAGTTTATATTCATTCTTTTAATTAAAATTATATACGTGTTAATTATTATTTTTAAATAACAATAATTTAAAATGTAAAATTTAAAATAAAATTTCTATATTATGAAAGACGGAAATAGTTAACCTATCTTTAAAATCATAACATTAAAATGTTTGCTACGTTTAAAAGTGATATAAGTCGTTCTCTTTCATGCAAACTTCTCTCACAAATTAAGTACTTATTTGTATTCTTAAATTATTTTTTCCAATTTTTTTATTATAATATGTTAAATAACATTTTCATTTTATGTATATCAAAAACACAAGTATTAGAAGGTACAAATATTATTTTAAATATGGCACATGGTTCTGGCGTCATTGATGCTCTTCACGTGTTTCAAATGTGAGGCGATAATTCATAGCCTAACACGTGTTTTTTTCATCTTTTACAACTTTCGAATGTATGACCTAACCCTTAAGTAAACCTTGAGAAGCAAGCTAGTATCATCTGGATCCAGATTGTGCTAGCTTTTAAGAACTTGAGATACTCAAGGACTATGTATCAAGTTCGATGTTGAGAAAGGGCGAAAGAAATAAGTTACATGATGAACATATATATGTGGCCCCACCCAGATGCCTTTCAATGTTTTGAGTATTATGAATTCTAATCATGCTCAAACACTTTTGTTCTGGTTTGTCCCCATCACTCGCCCACTTAGATAGATGGGTAGAGCTTCGTGAGATTGGGTCGATGGGTAAGGGTTGGTTCGCGAGGGGTAGGTGATCGATTAAGGGTATGGTTGACGAATGTGTGATTTAGTGAGGGATTGGATCGAGGCGCAAGACTAAGGTTAATTGAAGGAGTTCACCATGGTATGGTTTAATTGTGTGGATTGATTTAAGGGCATTTTGAGTCTTATACACAATTGATAACTTCATTTAAAATTAGATACAAATAATATATTTGTAATAAGTTGAGGGTTCCATTATATAAAAGTAACAATTGAAAATTCATTAATATATTTGTAACAATTTTATAATTTGGTGGTATAAAAATTTATTTAATCTAATAAAAATAAGTAATACTTATTTTTTGGGATTCATTTTGTGGTTTAGATGATAAGATTTTCATTTGTCATATATTTAATTTTAAATCTCATTGATATAATATTTTTTTATTTAATAAAAAAATAAACTTAAGTGATTTTTTTCAGAGAAGAAAAACTAATACTTATGAGATAATTTTAAATACATACCCTTATCCTAAAATTGCTAAAATATTACAACTTAAAATATTTTTATATCAAACAACTAACTACTTAACAATGTGCGTAGTCTCACTTAAAATATTTTTAGATCAAACAACTAAATACTTAAACAATCCCGAAAATTTATCATTATGCGAAGTCTCACCCTTAGAAGAAAAGTGACTTAGAAGAGCTCATAGTATTCCTTGTTTGATAATAAATAGTTGGCTTCATGGATTTTTGATATAGTAGTGATTGTATCTCTATCATCTATTTTTTATTAATTATTATAAATAAAATTTATTATTAAATTAGATAATACCTATCATAATTAATAAAAAATTAATTTATTTTGTATATGAATAAAATAACAGTATATATCTTTAACATTTTTCTAACTTTTTGTAATTTGATTTATAATCAATTATTTTTTTATTTCACTTAAAAAAATTTCTTATGCTTATGTTAAAAAAGAAAAGAAAAGAGCTTATTATGATATACATTATTATTGTTATAAAAATATTTTATTAAATAATTTTATATTATAATAATGATATCAATATATAATTAATATTATGAATAAAATGAATATTTTATGTAAATTTTTATTTTAAAGATATCATTATCTAAAAACAAATTTATCAATTTTTTTAACTTAAAATTGTATAAATATGATAGTCCATTCGACCGTATCCTACAAGTATTTTGATTAATATGTTGATATTTTAAATATTTTATGTTATTAAAATATTTTATTCTAATATCTCAATTCAAATATTGTTATTATTTTTATCCTTTTAGATAATAATCAATTTTTTTCACCCAAAATATATTTTTAATCTTTTAGTAAAGAGTTTTTCCATTTTTCTTTTTATAAATTAAATAGAGTTGGAAATAAGTAAAAAAAATTGTTAATATTTATAATATTTTTTCCTAATAGCATTATTAATAAAAGTGATCATTTTATTAATTAAGTGTATATATATTGTAGACATAATTTGTTTACTATTTATTTATATGTACTTAAATTTTGAGATTTTTTTTCTAAAGTTTAGGATTCAACCCTTCATATTAAAAAATTAATAAATCTTATATAACAGACTCATGGTAAAAAGAAAAAAATAATAAATAAAAATTATAATATTTGTGTATTTTTTTTAATTTATCATAATTAATTATAAAAAATATTTTCATATTACACCAATAAAATTGATAAAATATTGTGATTTTTTTAATACTTATTTATTTATTTTTTTCGAGATATTAAGTTAACGATTTTCATAACTTTTATTAGGAAATATCGAAATTAATTTATAAAAAAAATCATTTTTTTAGTTCTAGTTAACTATTTTTTTTAAATCTTCCCTAATAGATAAAAATGTATTTTAGATAAATAAAATTTAATTAATATTAAAAATTAAAAATTATATCAGTATTTAAATTTAAGTATTAAAATAATTTTTTTAACAATATAAAATAATTGAAATATTAATATATTAACGGGTACCTCAAACGTAACAATTCTGTCAATTCCCCTCCAACAATTCATTGGTATTCTGACTCAGGAATTTCAAACAAGGATCTTCTAGAATTTAACCCTAAAGTCACAAATTAATACTTTATTTCAAGGCCTAATTTATAAATTTTACCAGCCTAACTCTACAAGTTGCATATTTCAAACTGAATAATATTATTGATTAAAAAATAATAAATTATTATTATTATTATACTATCCGACTATAAGCCTAACTTAACATGATATTTTCAGGAGATATTGTTTTCAATATCACGCTACAAATGCAAGTATACTATTACTGTTTGTTATTATTTTTAATTATATAAATAATATTTTAAAAATTTATAATAATAAGATTATATTTTTTTAATATTAAATTATCTCTATTTAATTAGAGTTTAATATTAAACGAAATTAATATTAATCAAATCATAATTCAATAATTCAATTTCTATTTTCAAAAATATAACTCACCAGTTTAATAATACGATAAGTTAACTAAATATTAAATAATTAATTTTTTCTCATAGAAAATTAATCTAAAACAAATAAAATTAATTAATAAAGAGACATATTTTCATTAAGTCTCATCGTTTACATTTTGAAATTTTTTTTTTCCTAATCATTAAGTCTTTCCAGTGTTGAATACAATTAGTGGACACATGAATATTTATATAATTTATAAATTTTATATTTATAATCACGTAATTAATATGAATAATTAAGAAAATCATGTATATTAATTAATGCACTTGGCCGGGCTCTAGATAGAAATAGTTATTAATCGAAGAGGTAAAAATGTCAAACACGTTATTTTGAAAAAAAAAATACAATAATATTAGTGTGAAATATTCAAATGACCCATATTTGGCATACACATCTAATGCTTGCTCCAAACAGGGGTGCCATAATTCTTCAACTTAGTGGAATCATCTTAAAAAAAATTTACCATATAAAAATTTGCACTCATTTTTATTTTCATTAATTTCACGTATCAATTCTTTACTAATTTGTGTCAATCATTATTCCCTTTATTCCTATTAAATGTATCATAGTTTTAACACTAAATGTAAATTCACGTTCTTTAATGTTTATTAATAATATCTTTAAGATTTATTATATAATAATGAATGTGTATTGAAAATTTTTCAAAATAACAATCCATTAAAATTAACATTGTTTGTTCTTGCTTATGATATTGATCTAGGTATAATTAATTAAAGGCATAAAAATTATAATAAAAAAAACACATAATAAAAATGTGAAAACTAGTGATATCAGCCATTTATATGCATAGCACAAACCAACTCAAAGCTGGATGGTTCTTCATGACACGTGAAAGTATGAATATTAAAGCCATTGGGTCTACGTACCCCAAGTTCTTTTTCTTTACTTTAGACTCCAAAAGTGATGCTGTCTCACGATTAACTAATTCCTTCCATTTCTTGACTTACTAATTTATTCGGTCAAATTGTGGTACCTTTGACGAAATAATTCAATATGAACAGCTACTCAGTTAATCATGAATTTAATATTAAACGAATTTACTTAATAATTTAACTTAATAATTTAATTATATAATATTTAAAATAAATTTTTATGTTAAAATTTTATAATAAAAACAAATAAATTAGACATAATAATTGTTATTTTTATAATTATAAATTTTAAATGTATTATATCCATGTATATTATTTTTTAATAATATTATATGAATTAAGGGATGACTTAATAATGAATTAAATGTTAAATTAAGAATATAAAATATTAAAATAAGTGTAATAACGCTTATTAATATAGGTAAATTATATAATTTAATATGAACTAATGCATATGTATTAAATATAAGCTAAATGGTCTTGTTTGCAAGTATATTAATACCACGTGATATATATATATATAAACTTAAACATAAAATTAAATACAAATATAAGATGGATGTTTTTTACTTTTATTTATACTAGTTTTTAACGAGTATGATTTAAATTCAATAAATATATAGTTATTATTAATTATTAAATAATAATTTTTATTATTTTAAATTATTTCTTTCATAAAATAAAGAATATAGTCTTTAAATATAATTTTTAAATTATTTTTATTATAATTTAAAAATTGATGTTAAAATATTTTATAAAGTGGTCGGAAAAATACTCCAATTAATTTTATTTTTATTAATGAATAAATATAAAATAATAATTATTTTATGAATAATACAATGTAAACATAAGTAATTTATTACTATATTGATAATAATTACATAAATTTATTTAATAAATAAGTTAAATATAGTAGAACAATATATAAACTTATTTAATTAATTTTTTATTATTTTTGAAATTAATCTTATATGAATGATACACATGATTTGATTGAATTTAATAAATATTTTTTTACTTAAAATAATATATATTAGATGATTGTTTTTTTTATATTAATACGAGATATGATATGATATCAACATAAAAATTATTAGGTTAACAAAAATATAATATACTCATAAGTAAAATAATCGAACACTCATTAAATAAATAGTTATTAAATATATAAATTGTTATCCTTAACGTAATAAAAATAATTACATTATATAAAATAATTATTTATTAAAATATATTTATAATATGGATATTTTGATATTTATTGGTATAAAATTAATAAAAAAGTATAAAATATATATTTATTATATAAATATTTTGATATTTATTAATATAAAAAAACAATAGTCGATAAAATATTATGAATTTCATATACAAAGATATTTAAAGTGAATGAAATAAATACTCATTAAATATGTAATTATGAATTATTATTATTAATATAATAAATAAATTGTATTATAAAATTTATAATTTATAAAAATATATTTATTATTTTAATATTTATCGTTATAAAAAAAATAGAAAAGAAAAGGTGTTAGTCGAGCACAGCCCTTTTGTGTATAAAGATTTGAAACTATTGACCAAATTTATTTCGTTTAAATTTATTTAAAACCGGGTGTTGCCGGTATATCTGAATGAAATTGTCCGATTTTTTTTTTATTATTATTATTGTAAACATCCGACAGATATGGTCTGTTTATGGAGTTGACTGTATGTATTTTTGTACTTTTTTCTTTTATAAACCTATGAGTTTATCATTCTTCAGAAGCTCGAATTGTTAAATATATTTTAATTATATCCGAAAACGTGGCATAAATGTAACGTATCGTGGAAATTAGCTGGTGCCAAACTGCCAATACAGAAGAAGTAAACGGATGTCCATTGGAAACGATTGAAGTTAGAGGGGCATGTTCATGAGCAATTTTATATGGCAACATTGATTCAATTACATTGATACATATCTAATCTATAATTAGATTTCAGGTGGCTGTTCTCATCAATTTAGTGTAGTACCAAGGGTTTTCTTCTATTTATATTTTTTTATCAGATAAATAAATTTTATTTAATAATATTAAAAAAAAACAATCGAATGAAAATCAATATTTAAAATAATATAAATTTTAATAAATTATATAATAAGATTGTTTAGAGTCGTAAAATTAATTTAAATATCAATAATATTGACCAAAACTTAAAGTTAAAAAATGGAACATCACGAATCATAACAATCACCTATCTAGAATCTATATATACAAATCTTTCGTGAAGTAATTCCTAAAAGTAACTATGAACATATTGATTAAGATATAGTTAACAATTAATTTAATAACTATTATTTTACTCGTAATATATCATATAAAGATTTTAGTGTTATTATTTATATTTTAACTTTAAATTGTATTTTATCAAATTTACATCCAAACTTAAAACCTAAACTAATCCAAACCAAGAACCCCACTCCATATTCAAACAATTTTATTTTTTACACTCTTATCACCTATGATATTTTATCTATCTAAGCTCAGATAAGTTCATAAACATATAACATATTACATAAAATCATAAAATTAATGTAATATATTATATTTAAAAAACATATAAATTCATTCGAAAGCATCAAATTACTTACTTTGAAACATTCATCCTCATCTCTAAAAATGAAAACCAATGAAGTATATTGTGAATTTGTTGACGAAGATGGAGTGGTAGATGCCGCTACTTGCCGGAGGCGATGATCAAAACTAGGAATAATCTCAAACCTCAAAACTTTATTTAGAAAAATAATAATTTTAATAATACATTTTATTTTTAAGTAATAATTATTTAGAAAAATAATGATTTCAATAATGTATTTTTTTTATGAAAAAATAATAATTAAATTATATTATTTAAACTTAACCGAATATA